>JARQOC010000007.1:33973848-35252866 GCA_033576535.1 Allobates femoralis | reverse complement strand
TTCAAATAAACAAAAGAGTGTGCCATAGATCATTAGATGACTTTGTTTTCTCTTGTTCTTCTGTATATACAGTTCTGTCTCAAAGTGTTGGCACGCTTTTAGTTGTTATAGAACGTGAAGTATTTCTCCCAGAAAATTATTGTAATTAAACATTTTCTCATACATGTTTATTTCATTTGTTTGTATTGGAATGGCAAAAAAATACCCAGAGAAAAACAATGCAAACAGGACATAAATTAACACAGAACTCCAAACGTAGGATGGACAAAATTGTTGGCACACGCTTTGGAAAAAATAACTACAATCAATTGCTTCTTATAACCATCAACAAGCTTCTTACATCTCTCAAGTGGAATTGTGGACTCTTCTTTTGCAAACTGCTCTAGGTCTCTCATATTTGAAGGCGCCTTCTCACAACAACAATTTTAAGATATATCGACAGTGTGTTTAATCGGATGCACATCCAAGCTGGCCACTTCAGAACTCACCAGTGATTTGTTCCCATCTACTTCTGTAGGTAAGTACCGTATTTTTTTATTAATTGTATTTTTATTGAAAATAAATCAGTAGATCACAAGAAACAAAATAATTCCACAAATATGAAATTTTTGAACAGAAGACAAACATAAATATGAAAATGATAATTATGGTACTATAGTAAATTAAATTAGGAGTTGGGGGGGGGCTCACAAAGAGCCAACAGTATCAAAAGGTTCAAAATCAAGTCAGGTCACAGAATATAATAAGGCTAAAAGGAGGGCAAGTCACTGCATAGTATTGTAAACATTATTACATCTCTAAGATCCAAAATTTGCAACAACTTTCATACTTCCTATAAAGACCCATAAAAATGGTAGGGCCAGGGGGTGACTCCCAAATCTGCCAATTTTTTAATGTGTTGTCAAGAGACAAAGAACTTTCTAGTTGAAAATGTAAAGGATGGTGGCGGGGGGGCAGGATGGGGGGTGAGCAGGATGGTGGCAAGCGAGACAGGATGGAGCAAGCGGGGCAGGATGGAGTGAGCGGGGCAGGATGGAGCGATCGGGGCAGGATGGAGATGGAGGAGCAGGATGGAGCCGAGGGAGCAGGATGGTGGCGGGGGGGACAGGATGGTGGCGGGGGGCAGGATGGGGGTGGCAGGATGGTGGCAGGATAGAGTGAGCAGGGCGGGATGGAGCGAGCGGGGCAGAATGAAGCCGGTGGGGCGGTATAGAGCGAGCGGGGCAGGATAGAGCGAGCGGTGTAAAATGGAGGGAGCGAACCAGGATGGAGCCGGAGGGGCAGGATGAAGCCGGTGGGGCAGGATGGAGCCGGCCAGGCAGGATGTTGGTGGGGGGGGAAATGGAGGCGGGGAGAGGGCAGGATGGTGGCGGGGAGCAGGATGGTGGCGAGCGGGGCAGGATGGTGGCGAGCGGGGCAGGATGGAGCGAGTGGTGCAGGATGGAGCCGGCGGGGCAGGATGGAGCTGGCGGGTAGGGCAGGATGTGTGGAGTCCACTGGGAAGGGGTACTCGGTACCGGACCGGGTTGCTGCTGGGGGATGTCACGGAGGTCCTGGTCCGGACCGTTCTGCAAGTTAAAGGGGATATATACAAAGGATACAGTTTGTCGTGACGCCACCCACAGTGTGTGGTCAATGATGGGACTACCGCTGCAGCGCTTCTTCTGCCAGGAGGATGGATGGAAGGGCTGCAGCCAGATGGATGAGCCCACCACTGGTCGGGCTGCTCCTGACAGGAATGAAAAGTAATAAAACAGTTCTTTATCCCTGGAATTAAACACGAACACACAGGCAGGGTTCACCGGGTTTACTTGTCAGTTCTCTGTAAGCAGTTCACAGTATTCCTCAGTACAGTTCACTTCTTAACACGAGTTACAGACATTCTACTCCTGTCACATCGCCATTGGACTCGGTGGCCGGTGTTCCTGCCTCGGCCGCTGGGAGGAGCCGGATTCCTTCGGCTGGTGGCGCCGGTGACAGGAGGGCCTTGTCCTCATATGGAACTGCTCCTGCGACGTCTGCCTCTGTCGCTGAGCGCCGCTGTGTTTCCCCTCTGGGTGGTGTTGGTCGCAGAGGAGCGGGCCCTGCAGAGGTGTCCGTTAGGCGCAGCCTGCGTTCTTCTGTCAGAGGTGGCGTGGGTGGAGCCAGTCGTGCATCTCCATCTGGCCTGGATCTAGGGGCGGTCCGGATGAGGTCATCAGGCTGTGAGCTCCAGCCTATGGGAGGTAACCGCACCCTTCAAATACATTGGAGCCTGTCTTGCAGGCCGCCAGATATAGTTTTGGTTCCCCAGTGATAGTGTGTGTGTTTAGTTTCGTGTCTGACCTTGCCTGGATTTCTGACTCTGCCTCTGCCTATTGATTTTGTACCTCAGCTGCCCTCTTGGTTTTTGCCCTTGACCTTTGCCTGGATTTTTGACTCTGCTACTGCCTGACGATTTTGTACCTTCGCTGCCCTCTCGGTTTTGACTCGGACTTCTGACTTCGTTTTTCGGGTCTTGATTTTCCCCTGGCGACCTCCCCGGCTCTGTTGCTCATATAGGCAGCTGCCCCCTGGGCTCCGCTGTAATTCCAGATCCCTGTATAGGGGTTAAGGGTCTCGGGGTTTCTCGGGGTGCTGCCTACCAGCAGCTCGGCCTCACAGGGGATGGTCGTCACAACTCCAGTTTCTACTCAACTCCCTGCAGCCAGGTTGTCACGCTGCGACCTCTCACTCTCTCTAGTGTCCTTTCCAGGCTGTGATCTCTTTCTCTGTGTGTGTCTCCGGACAGTGTAGCGGTAGCTCAGACCCTTGTGGTCCTCGTGGTTGCCACTGTACTTTCTGTCCTTTAGGTGGGATCCCCAACTTAGAATTGGAGCTCCCCATCGGTGAATCTGGGGATACCGGGTAAATCTTCAGTTCTCCGTCAGAGCCGACACTCTGCAGTGTACCTAGCCTCCAATAGTCCTCTCCCGCAAGGCACTATCAGGCTCCCTCTGACCCGTGTGATTCCAGCTTCAGTAGGGAAGACTTCTCTCCTAGTTAGTCAGGGCTGCTGATCTGTCTCGTTCCTCACACTTCTCTGGGGTGCTGGCTATGGATGAGCTTTCTCTCCATGGTTTCTGTGACTCTGTGGATTCTGCATCTCAATCAGCCCCACTCCTCCAGAAATCGTGTGTCTTTCTTTCTGTTCTTGTGTCTTTTCTAGTCTTTTCAGCTCGGCATCCTCGGCCTACTAACTCCTTCCTCCTCCTCTTCCTCTTCCTCTACTTGTACCTTCTGTCACCTGACCTACATGCTTTCCCATCCACTGTCCTCTAAACCCACCACCCCTTGCCCGCCTAGAGTTCCGGGTTCCGGGTTGGGTGCTGCCTCCTAGTGGTGTGTGGGATGTTTGTGATGGTGTTTGTTGTGCAAACTGTCTTTTCCTCCTACCTGGCTGCAGTTCCCTATGTAGCCACCCTGTTCGCAGGGGCGCCACATTCACCCGGAGTTAAACCGGCGTATCCCCACGCCGTCCCGCATGGATCCCCCTGAAAACATTTTTATTTTTATGTAACAATAAACATTAAGCAGCATTTTTCTTCCACTTAAGGAGGCACGGGTCTTGTAACGTTGCATTAGTTAACTATATACATTTGTCCACGGGTGTATCTGCTTAGGAGACCTGCATTCTCGCTACACAACCCCTAGGCACTTGCTTTCCCTAACTTAATGTGCATGGGGGTCAATCCAGTTCCTCAACCCTTCTAGACATTCTACCGGGTCAAGTGCTACAACACATTTAAATATTCACACTAGTCTTCAAACGGTACTTCTATAAAAGTATAAAATTTAGCAAAAGCACATTACTTTCTAGCAATGGTATAAAAGTTCTTTTCAAATGTGAAAAACTTCAAAAAGGCACTCCACAGTTCAGTTCAAGTTTAAGTTCTTGGCACAGCCTCAAAAGTGCAATTTGGTCTTAAAACCAATGGGGAGCACACTAGGTGCTCAACTATATATAATCAAGTTCATACCAACTCACTGTCAGTGGTATCAATGACTATGAAACATGTAAGACAGACAGGGGAAAGGCTAACATTCATTCAGGATTGGGATGGGGGCATCAAGGATCACGTCACATTCACAATTACAGTTCTGGATGCAGGATCCGGGTCTTCACTCCTTGATTTTCTTCTCTACCTTCCACGTCAAGGTCTGTGGAGCTCTCCTTGGGAACAATTCTAAGTCCTGCAATGCTTGGATAAGCAGATAGCTTTCAGGGATCTGTGTAGCAACATCTGCTTGGCTACAACTTGGCTGTAATAGTCTCTGTTGGGCTGGTAGAATCCGTGTTTGTCAATGGATCCGTGTAACTAATGAATTTTGCTTTATTAGTGGATCTGGATCAGGTTCAGGATCCTCTAGAGCTGGGGGTTCATCTTCTCCTCGTACTCTCAAACAAAGTCTTTTTACTTTCACTCCATAGGGACCTCTTTCACCTTGGACTACGTTATACGATACCCATTCTCCAATTGTCACTTTCCTGTCCAGATGATCTGATGGTAAATACCCCTCTACGTCTCTTCTGTTTATAAAGATGTCTCTTTGCGCATCGGGTTCACGGGCGAATGTAAAAATAATAGAGTCTAAAGGATTTTCAATTTGCCCTTGGTGTCTCAGGGATCTGCGCACTCCTTTGTCTTGTCGAGCCTCTGCTTTGGCCTCTTTGGTACGGGCAATAACGATCTGTTTAGGTACCTGTCTCTCAATCTCCTCTTTCTCCCATCTACGTATACAACGTCTGATATACTCCTCCCGGGTTATTAACTCTGCTGGGCCTATCGAGCCACCGGGGTCACCTAGAAAGCCCATTAAATCCTCATTGGCTTCGTCTCTCTCCCACCAGCAATGGAGTTGCTCTCCTCTCACCTCTACAGTCGTCGGTGCAGGTATCAGGGGTTCTGGTAGCGGTAAGCATCCTTCCTCCAGGGCTCCTAGTGGGTCGATTGCTCTTGCGGCAGGTCTCGGTGCAGCTTCGGGAATGGATACGTCTACTAAGGTCGCAGTACAACAAGTTGTTTTATTTTCAAAGCGTCTATTGGAAGCGCTAACCCAGCCGGTTTGCGTGGATAAGGCTTGCTGATTGTGATTTATATCTATTTGAATCTGGGTTCTCTGCTCCGCTTGGGCCCGGGTCATCTGTAACGGCAGAAGCCGCAGCACAGCCCTCCGGGTGTCTTGAAACTCGGGACGTCGCTCTCCGCCTTCTGCCATGCTGTTACGATTACCGTCGCTCTCTCTGTGGCACCCTGTACCAGGGAACCACAGACATCCCTGGGACACTGAAAGATTTCCCACAGCGAGTAACCCACTTTCACACAACACCTTCCACTCCAGGCCTGTAGGGGGAGCTCAACTGGCTGCCTTAAGCCAGATCCCCTATAAATACAGGTTCAGGAGGGAAATCAGTAGAGTGTGCAGTCACTACAGAACTGTGAAGAGCTCAGAGTGTGGTGAGCTGAGTTGGTACTGGAGCCGTGCTAGGCCCAGACCAGTACACCCCAGAGGCAGTGGTAGACCCGCAAAGTAGAGGTTGAAGGCAAGAGGAGAGAAACGTGTTACAAAGGGGACAGAGGGGTCATACCGACACACCCACCCAGAGGTCCGGTCACTGGGTCTGAGTCTGCAGGGACAGAGAGGATATGCCCAGCAGAGAATCTGGAACCATGAGGAGGCTTAGCTTCCTGGACACCCGCAGCACCAACAGTTGAGAGCAAGGGACCGTGGAGGATGTCCGGCGGGATCCCAAGAGAGTGCCCTCAGTGTAGCAACCCGGGTGTGGAGAGAGAAAGAGAGAAGTAACAGTCCGGTCAGGTTTTATGCCTGCCAGACTCCAAATGGGAAAGTTGAATAAGGAGGCCTACAACCCTACTCGCTGTGGAGATCCCAAAGTGTTTCTTTCATTCCGGACGAGTGTACCTGCAACCGAACAACAGTAAAGGTACCAAAAGACGGTCATGTGATCATGTGGTTTGTGACATCTGGCCATCTGATTGGCCAGATTGCTACCAGCCATCTGATTGGCTATAAGACTCACAGGTCCTTCTTGTTCATCGGATGTCTTCTTTGTGGGTCCCGCTGCAGTCATCAGATAGGTGAGTATGATATCTTTTTATTTTTTAACAACTTTTATTCACTTTTAGTGCACTTTCGCAGTGTATATATAGATACACTGCGAAAGTACTCGCCCGCCCATTCACTTCCATTGGACTCGCTATAATCGCAAAGAATAACAGGACCTACTTGTTGCGAGTATAGCGAGTCCGATTGTTGCTGTACTCGCTCATCCCTAGTTAGGAGCATAGAAAGTCAAGTGTGAGAATAGCAGGAAACAGCAGACTGATGTGACTGCATGGACTCTTTCAATGCATAGCATGGGTTAAGTTTCTTAACCCTAGAACGCATACCTGGGGCCTCGCAGGCCTGCTAGGTTACTTGTTTTCTATTTTCTGCAAGATTACTTTAGTTAGAATTTTGAAACTCTAGGTATTCCCCAGGTATATAGTTGTTAGTAATTTCCACTTGTTCGTATATTTTTATGTTATAGGCATTTCAGTAAAACAACTCTTTTTTTGGGACTACCCCATATTCACATACCAGGGGCCTTTTAGGCCTGTACTTGGTTTACATGTGATCCTCACTCTTTTTGTCTGTAATGTTGCTGGGAAAGACTTTGTCTTTATTACTCAGTCTTTATGACTCTGCTGTTGCTGGGAAGAGTGTGGATTCTGCCTGACTACATGGTCATGTGATATTGGGAGGGAGGCTCCCTCACAAAGTCATGCGTCCGCAGGTCATGAACACACAGGAACAGGAGGACAGACAACATCCTGCTCATTGTGTGCTACTTGCTGAAGAGACTTTGGAGGAAGGAGTCAGCTTTCTTGATTCTGGAAAAAGAAACTTTCTGAGCTTCAAAAATCCAGAGGCTTCTACTGCACCTAAAAGAAAGTGATTACCTGCTGAAGGTAAGAGGAGAGGGGCTGCACTTTACCTTTAGCACACACACTAACAAAGAGTGCACAACCCTGATTGTAATAATTTTTTTTTTCATTTTTGTTTCCTGACATCTAAGGTTTCAATGGCACAATCTACATCCAGGGCTTTGACTGACCAAGTGGACACCACTATGGAGTTGGAGTTACATAAAATATAGCTTTTATTATTAATATATAAAAGTGGACACATAAACGTTATGATACGAAGCATAAGGACAAGGACAATCCAAAACAACTGCAGTGGGGTGGTAACCCCCTGGGTACAACCATTTGCCATAGGACACAATTCACAGTGGTATTAAGTTACATGCGTAAGGGGTATATTGGTTGACAAATATTAAAGATTAAAGATACCAGTACAACAATCACTCACCCATGATATACTCTTGTGATGGACCGGAAGCCCCTGCGACCAAGCAGCGGCGAAACAGCTGTTAGGGGCGTACTGCAGGACAGGGCCCCCTGTGGAACCATCCGGTCCATCACAAGAGTATATCATGGGTGAGTGATTGTTGTACTGGTATCTTTAATATTTGTCAACCAATATACCCCTTACTCATGTAACTTAATACCACTGTGAATTGTGTCCTATGGCAAATGGTTGTACCCAGGGGGTTACCACCCCACTGCAGTTGTTTTGGATTGTCCTTGTCCTTATGCTTCGTATCATAACGTTTATGTCTAGCCCCTGCGACCAAGCAGCGGCGAAACAGCTGTTAGGGGCGTACTGCAGGACAGGGCCCCCTGTGGAACCATCCGGTCCATCACAAGAGTATATCATGGGTGAGTGATTGTTGTACTGGTATCTTTAATATTTGTCAACCAATATACCCCTTACTCATGTAACTTAATACCACTGTGAATTGTGTCCTATGGCAAATGGTTGTACCCAGGGGGTTACCACCCCACTGCAGTTGTTTTGGATTGTCCTTGTCCTTATGCTTCGTATCATAACGTTTATGTGTCCACTTTTATATATTAATAATAAAAGCTATATTTTATGTAACTCCAACTCCATAGTGGTGTCCACTTAATTAATACTTGAGAGGAGTGTTACTTACTTCCAGCTATATATACACCTTAAGGGAATGATGTACTTTCAATCATGAGAATTTTTATAAGGTGTATAGTGATTTTGTATAAATACAAAATACTTTGACTGACCAAGAAATCGAGGCAATCATTTTTGATAGTGATGAAGACAGTGAACTTTCTTTGTCAGATGAAGAGTACATGCCGCTAGCTAATGTCTCTACTTCATTGTTCAGTGATTCTTCAGATGATGAAGAAGTAGTGGATCCAGCAGAACGTACAAATAGAACATCCAAAACTAATGTTTTTTGTAACAGTACTGCTGGGGTTCTTGGACGCACCCCATCACATGCTGAAGGCGCTGTAGGAATTCCCCAATTCTTGTCCAAAAGTGATGCTTTCTGTACATTTTTTTCAGATGATATTACAGATGAGGTAGTTTTGTGTACTAACTTAGAAGGAAAACATATCACTTCAGGAAGAAAAAAATTGAAAAATATAACAAAAGAGGAACTGTATGGTTATATTGCCCTTACTCTTATGGCAGGGTGTACAAAATCGTACGATGTTCCAATCAGAGAATTCTTTCTGAACCCTTTTTCAGATCCACACTACAAAGCTACAATGTCAGTCATTAGATTTGAGAATATTCGGAGAAGCTGTCGTTTTGATGATAAGAGAACTCGTCTTGTGTATGCCCAGTAAACCTGCCAAGTATGGCATAACATTTTTCTGGATGTGTGATTCTCCAAGCTATTATGGCATGAATGGTCTGATTTACTGTGGCAAAGACGCTGATGCTCCAGTCCACAAAGATTTATGTTCTGACATAGTAAAAACACTTGCAGTACCAATTTTCAATTCAGGAAAAAATGGACAACTACTTAACCAACCTGGAACTGGGCAAATTTTTGCTTAAAAAAAACTCACACTTGTTGGTACTATGAGGCCAAACCGCCGTGAAATTCTTCCAATCATGAAGCACAATACCAAGTGACCACTTTATGAGAGTGTCTTTGGTTTCTGCAATCAAGCGACAATGGTATCTTATAAAGCAAAGAAAAAAAAATCTGTGATATTACTGAGTACAATGCATCATGATGGAAGTATTGACACCGATGACAGGAAACAGAAACCTGAAATCATAATGCATTATAATAAAACAAAAGGAGGTGTGGATAAGATGGATGAAATGATTGAAGAGTATTCGTGCAAGAGACTGACAAAATGTTGGCATGTAGTCATTTTTAATAATATCCTTTATGTGTCAGCCCTCAATAGCTATATTGTTTATAGTGAAACTCATTCAGAATTCCATGCCAACAGGAAAGGAAAGAGACATCTGTTTTTGACGGAACCTTGCTATGAACTTTTCATGCCTACTATGATGGAGCGAAGCAACACGAAATGCTTGCCAAGGCAAATTACGGAAGCTTTGATCCGATGTGGTATACATTTTCAGGAACATCCAGAGCCAAGAGAAAAAAAATGAAAGCGCTGTTATATTTGTCCAGCAAAGAAGGAAAGGAAAGGAAATCTGAGCGTTTCTGTACTACTTGTGGACAAAATGTCAGCAAGGAACATTCTTCCGAAAAAATAATATGTAAAAATTGTTGGGGTAATCAGTAAAGTTGAAAAGGAAAGTTTTTGAAAAGAAATATTCCTACACCATGTTTACTACAACTTTTATATAAAGAACTTTTAGACAAAAAAATTGTTATATATATATAAAGGATTATATAGAATGTATATATTGGGCGTTTTATGCCGGTGTAATTACTTTTTTTTGTTTTTATGCGCATAATTATAATGTTTTGAGATATTCACATGTCAAATAAACTTTGAAAAGTATTTCTATTTGAGTTACTCCATGTTATTTGCACACAGGCCTAAAAGGCCCCAGGTATGTGAAAGTGTAGATTTCTATGGTTGCACTTTCTAGGGTTAAAATTTAGCCAGACACGACGTTATTTTGTTTAGCTACTTGTGATATGCCACTCATTGCTTCTACAAGACTTGGTGTTGCCTTGTTGCGGCTGATGAGCAAACGGACATTGGCCAATGTGCGTACCAAGAACCCCAAGTAAATAAAAAAAATAAGATTTTTGAGTTTTTGAAAAAAACGTAAGTTTTTAAATTTTTTCCTCAAATATATACCGCTTGTTAGCATGTTTCCACATTGGTAGTAGCTAAGTGCTGCAGAGAATTCTTTTCTAGTTGTTTGACCCAGTATCCCTGCTGGCACCAGTTCACATTATATCTGTAAGTGCTGTGCAGTTTTTTTCTTTTTTGTGTATAACGAATTGAGAATCTGGCTCCATGACTGCAACTTGCACCCTCATCACCCACAGGTGGTCTTAGGTTGAGATGGTGTCCACCCACTTAAGAGTGGGATAGGGAGGAAAAGGAGGGCAGGGATGTCAGCGTTAGGACTCATCAGACCTGGGGTCGCCTTGTCGCGGCTGATGAGCAAACAGACATTGGCCAATGTGCTTACCAAGAACCCCAAATAAATAAAAAAATAAGATTTTTGAGTTTTTTGAAAAAAACGTAAGGCCCCTTTCACATCTATGCGTCAGCTGCGTTTTGCCTCATTTGCGTTTTCATGCATTTTTACCGCAAAAACGCATCAAAACGCATGCGTTTTTGTCCCCATTGATTTTAATGGAAGCACATGAAACGCATGCAAAAACACATGTATAAACACATGTGCGTTTGCAAAAACGCAAAGCGCATGCGTTTTTGCAAACGCAGCCCAAAACGTTGTTTGCCACGTTTTGAGCTGAGTTTGCAAAAACGCATGCGTTTTGCATTTTTGCAAACGCACATGCGTTTTTACATGCGTTTTTGCATGCGTTTTTCATGCGCTTCCATTAAAATCAATGGGGACAAAAACGCATGCGTTTTGATGCGTTTTTGCGGTAAAAACGCATGAAAACGCAAATGAGGCAAAACGCAGCTGACGCATAGATGTGAAAGGGGCCTAAGTTTTTAACTTTTTTCCTCACATATATACCGCTTGTTAGCATGTTTGCACATTGGTAGTAGCTGAGTGCTGCAGAGAATTATTTTCTAGTTGTTTGACCCAGTATCCCTGCTGGCACCAGTTCACATTATGTCTGTAAGTGCTGTGCAGTTTTTTTCTTTTTTGTGTATAGCGAATGGAGAATCTGACTCCATGACTGCAACTTGCACCCTCATCACCCACAGGTCTGCAAGGAACATTCTTCCGAAAAAATAATATGTGAAAATTGTTGGGGTAACCAGTAATGTTTAAAAGGAACGTTTTTGAAAAGAAATATTACTACACCATGTTTACCACAACTTTTATATAAAAAACCTTTAGACAAAAAAATTGTTTTATATATATATATATATATATATATATATATATATATATACAGTCATGGCCAAAAGTATTGACACCCCTGCAATTCTGTCAGATAATATTCAGTTTCTTCATGAAAATGATTGCAATCACAAATTCTTTGGTATTATTATCTTCATTTAATTTGTCTTCAATGAAAAAATACAAAAGAGAATAAAGCAAAAAGCAAAACAATGATCATTTCACACAAAACTCCAAAAATGGGCCGGACAAAAGTATTCGCACCCTCAGCCTAATACTTGGTTGCACAACCTTTAGCCAAAATAACTGCGATCAACTGCTTCCGGTAACCATCAATGAGTTTCTTACAATGCTCTGCTGGAATTTTAGACCATTCTTCTTTGGCAAACTGCTCCAGGTCCCTGATATTTGAAGGGTGCCTTTTCCAAACTGCCATTTTTAGATCTCTCCACAGGTGTTGTATGGGATTCAGGTCTGGACTCATTGCTGACCACCTTAGAAGTCTCCAGTGCTTTCTCTCAAACCATTTTCTAGCGCTTTTTGAAGTGTGTTTTGGGTCATTGTCCTGCTGGAAGACCCATGACCTTTGAGGGAGACCCAGCTTTCTCACACTGAGCCATACATTATGCTGCAAAATTTGTTGGTAGTCTTCAGACTTCATAATGCCATGCACACGGTCAAGCAGTCCAGTGCCAGAGGCAGCAAAGCAACCCCAAAACATCAGGGAACCTCCACCATGTTTGACTGTAGGGACCGTGTTCTTTTCTTTGAATGCCTTTTTTTTTCTCCTGTAAACTCTATGTTGATGCCTTTGCCCAAAAAGAGAGAACATTCTTCCAAAACGTTTTAGGTTTTCTCAGGTAAGTTTTGGCAACCTCCAGCCGGGCTTTTTTATGTCTCGGGGAAAGAAGTGGGGTCTTCCTGGATCTCCTACCATACAGTCCCTTTTCATTCAGACGCTGACGGATAGTACGGGTTGACACTGTTGTACCCTCGGACTGCAGGGTAGCTTGAACTTGTTTGGATGTTAGTCGAGGTGCTTTATCCACCATCCGCACAATGTTGTGTTGAAATCTCTCGTCAATTTTTCTTTTCCTTCCACATCTAGGGAGGTTAGCCACAGTGCCATGGGCTTTAAACTTCTTGATGACACTGCGCACAGTAGACACAGGAACATTCAGGTCTTTGGAGATGGACTTGTAGCCTTGAGATTGCTCATGCTTCCTCACTATTTGGTTTCTCAAGTCCTCAGACAGTTCTTTAGTCTTCTTTCTTTTCTCCATGCTCAATGTGGTACACACAAACACACAGGACAGAGGTTGAGTCAACTTTAATCCATGTCAACTGGCTGCAAGTGTTATTTAGTTATTGCCAACACCTGTTAGGTGCCACAGGTAAGTTATAGGTGCTGTTAATTACACAAATTAGAGAAGCATCACATGATTTTTCTAAGGGTGCCAATACTTTTGTCCACCCCCTTTTTTTTATGTTTGGTGTGGAATTATATCCAATTTGGCTTTAGGACAAATCTTTTTGTGCTTTTTTCATTGAAGACAAATTAAATGAAGATAATAATACCAAAGAATTTGTGATTGCAATCATTTTCAGGAAGAAATTGAGTATTATCTGACAGAATTGCAGGGGTGTCAATACTTTTGGCCATGACTGTATATATATACAAGATGGTGGCCCGATTCTAAAGAAACGGGTAGTTTAGAATATGTATGTAGTTGACATACTGTGACTGACAGAACTTGTTAAGTCAAAGTGAGTGAACTACATATATATATATATATATATATATATATATAGCAGCACTATGGTATATGGCGGTACATTACAGTACATGTATAAGCACACTATAGTATATGGCGGTACATTATAGTAAATGTATAGCAGCACTATACTATATGGCGGTACATTACAGCACATGTATAGCAGCACTATAGTATATGGCGGTACATTACAGTACATGTATAGCAGCGCTATGGTATATGGCAGTACATGTATAGCAGCGCTATGATATATGGTGGTACATTACATTACATGTATAGCAGCGCTATAGTATATGGCGGTACATTACAGCACATGTATAGCAGCACTATGGTATATGTCGATACTTTACAGCACATGTATAGCAGCACTATGGTATATGGCTCGCACGGCGCCATGTGTAAAATCCACCCATTACTTCAGATTTTACACATGGCGCCGTGGCGAGCACCGCTATTCTGATTGGTGGCCGCATACAGCGGGGCGACCAATCAGAATAGCAGCGCGCTCTATGGCGCGATACTTCAAATACACTGTACTCAGTGTATTTCAAATATGGTGGCATAGTGCGCGCCGCTATTCTGATTGGTCGCCATGCTGAATGCGGCGACCAATAAGAATAGCGGCGCGCGCTATGCCGCCAAATTTGAAATACACTGTACTCAGTGTATTTGAAGTATCGCGCCATAGAGCGCCTTGCTATTCTAATTGGTCGCTGCATTCAGCGTGGCGACCAATCAGAATAGCAGCGCGTGCTATGCCGCCATATTTGAACTACATTGAGTACAGTGTATTTGAAGTATCACGCCATAGAGCGCGCCACTATTCTGATTGGTCGCAGCATTCAGCGTGGCGACCAATCAGAGAGCAGAGAGACCCTAACAAGAGTCCTTACTTTTCCAGAAATTAGGCACAGCCACCAATAAAATGGCAACAATTGCCCCAAAGAAGAAATATAGTAATGTGGAGCTTAATGAAGCCTACTGAAAATTACACCAGCACCTAGTCTCCCCATTCTGACATTGGGGTAGAAACATTCTTTGAGATCTATGACCTGTTCCATACCTCCCAACTTTTGAAGACTAGAAAGAGGGACAACATTTTTAGCCATGCCCCTAACCACGCCCAAGCCACATCTATTTAAAAGTGATGGACATTCAACAGATGCCCAAGACTGTCAATTATTAATATTAATCTTCTGATTTTTGCTGCATTTTTTTTGCCTTTTCCAATTCATTTGATGGTTATAGTGCAGTTTAGTAGTGACAGCACAGATTATGGGCTGTTCCATCATACAAAGCAGCAGGACAGCTAAGACTAGTGCCTGTCCTGCAGCAATGTTCACTTTATAGCCGGGGCTGTGGAGTCAGTAAGCCAAACCTCCAACTCCAGGTCCTCAGTTTTTCTGAATCCAAGTCCACCAAAATGGACACCAACTCAGTCTCTAACTTCACAGTCATAGTGTGCAGTTCGTAAGCCAAACCTCTAATTCCATCAAAATGGATACAGACTCTGACTCCACAGTACTGTGTATACCACCCCTCGATGGCGCGCTGCTGTGTACCACTACAGGACATGATACAAGCTCCACACTGGGGGCTGCAAAAAAATACAATTATCACACTATAACGAGCAGGGTACAACATTCCTCGCATTGTGCCATACATGCTAGCCATTTTTGGTGCCAGGCACATGTTTGGTATCACGCCCACGCTGCCTTCACCTTTGCCTCCTGAAACGTGACATCCTCTAGTTCCAGCATAGATTTCCATAGCGAACTCAAGCAGCGCTCTCGGTGAAGCAGATATACAGGGCACCTGAGGCAGCAAAGAACCCTCATTTTCAAACTTCGGTCCCACATTTTTTGACTGTTCTGATTGGATGGGCAAAGGAATAGGAGGGGCCTTCCAGCTAGTAGCTCGCTAAAAGACTGTCATGTGACTATGGCAAATTCCAAGAAGAAGGGGGTTGGATAGGGAGCAGTCACATGATGGTGAGGCTGGATAAAGATGTACAGTAGATGCTACAATGTATTGGCTCCTTCCAGGTAGGATGTCATTTCCATTAGGGATGAGTGAGCATACTCGCCGAATAGTACGGTATTCGGGCTGCTCGCTACTCCGCGAGTTTCCTTGTGATTACTCGTTAGGAGTAGCGAGTAGTACATTCACTTTCGCATTGTATCTACATACACTGAGGAAAGTGAAATAAAAGTTAATCAAAGGTGTTGAAAATAAAACAATGAAATAACATACTCACCTATCCCACAGCTGTCCTGAGACCCGAAAAGAACACATCCGATGGGCTGCCGGGACATTAAGGCTAGGGTCACATTGGCGTTTTTTGTTTTAAATCCTAATCCGGTTTTGAGCTTTAAAAAAGCTCAAAACCGGACCAGGAAACGCTCCTCATAGGAGCCTATGCAAAACACCGGATGGCTTCACAAGCCATCCGGTGGCCGGATCCGGCACTGCTGCCTGCGTTTAAAATCATGCAGGCAGCAGTTTTCGCAGCGTTTCTGGGACCGCACTGCGGTCACCGGATGGCTCAGGATGTGTAATCCTGAGCCATCCGGTAACTGCAGAGTGTGCGGATCCCGGCTATTGACGGGACCCGCAACCGTAATAAAGAGTGAAATTGCTGACCTAAATGACTGATAGAGGTCTGTAGGGGGCTTAGACCCCCCTACAGACCGGGCTCCCACTTCCATAGTGTTCTTCACCAATTTCGCACCGGGCACGGGCTCCTCGGAGCCCGTGCATGTCAACCAAGGTGCCCCCCCCCCCATCACTATACAGGGGTGCATAGACCCCTCTAATACAATTATGCTTACATTGATGTGTTTTACACAAAGAATAATCACAATTGCATTGTTAATTATATATTTACATGTGTCCGGAGCCAGAGTCCAGTGATTTCCAGGGGCGGGGCTGTGTGCAGCAGCCTCCGCCCGCTCCTTCTTGATGGCCGCCCCCTCTGGCCGTAATCCAGTCTTGTGAGGGCGGGAACGTCGTTAAAGGGGCGTGGCTAACCGCGGCACATAGTTAGCCACGCCCCTTTAACGACGTTCCCGCCCTCACAAGACTGGATTACGGCCAGAGGGGGCGGCCATCAAGAAGGAGCGGGCGGAGGCTGCTGCACACAGCCCCGCCCCTGGAAATCACTGGACTCTGGCTCCGGACACATGTAAATATATAATTAACAATGCAATTGTGATTATTCTTTGTGTAAAACACATCAATGTAAGCATAATTGTATTAGAGGGGTCTATGCACCCCTGTATAGTGATGGGGGGGGGGCACCTTGGTTGACATGCACGGGCTCCGAGGAGCCCGTGCCCGGTGCGAAATTGGTGAAGAACACTATGGAAGTGGGAGCCCGGTCTGTAGGGGGGTCTAAGCCCCCCTACAGACCTCTATCAGTCATTTAGGTCAGCAATTTCACTCTTTATTACGGTTGCGGGTCCCGTCAATAGCCGGGATCCGCACACTCTGCAGTTACCGGATGGCTCAGGATTACACATCCTGAGCCATCCGGTGACCGCAGTGCGGTATTCTGCACACAGTTTTCAAAAAAACTGTGTGCGACCGGCATTGCATTCACCGCATCCGGATCCGGATGCGGTGAATGCAATCTAGGTTTTCAATGTGACCCTACCCTAAGTCTGATGGCCAATCAGATGGCCGGTAGTGACATCACACACCACCTGATAGCTACCAGCTATCTGATTGGCCATCAGACTTAAGGTCCTGGCAGGCTATCGATGTGTTAGAACATTGATGGCCTGCCAGGACTTAAGTCTGATGGCCAATAATATGGCCGGTAGTAATCAGGTGGTGTGTGACGTCACACACCACCTGATCACTACCGGCCTTCTGATTGGCTATCAGACTTTAGGTCCTGGCAGCCCATTGGATGTGTTCTTTTTGAGTATGGGGACAGCCATCGGATAGGTGATTGTTATTTTTTTTATTTTTAACACCTTTCATTAACTTTTATTTAACTTTCGCAGTGTATATATACACTGTGAAAGTACTTGCATTTCCCATTCACTTACATTGGACTCGCTACTCATAACGAATACCCGAGTATTAGGACCTACTCATTATAAGAATAGCGAGTCGGTATATTTCACTACTCGCTCATTTGTAATCTCCATCTCTTGATAGGGGCGTGTTTTGATTTCTCAAGGCACGAAAAGATGCCATTGTCTCATGCAGACCGCCATTTGTGTATGCTAGAAGGAGCCCATACAGGTCGCTGTGGCTCATGTCACCACATGAACAGATTTGCATACAGATAATCCTCTCCCGACAGCCTCCCTCCATCCTGACAGCCTCCCTTCATCCTTCCTCCATAATAACAGCGTCCCTTCATCCTGACAGCCTCCTTCCATCCTACCTCCATCCATCCTGTCAGCCTTCCTTCATCCCGACAGCCTCCATCCATTTATCCCGACAGCCTGCCTTTATCTTTCCTCGATACCGACAGCCTGCCTACATCCTTCCTCCACCCTGACAGCCTGCCTCCATCCTTCCTCCATCCCGACAGCCTCCCTCCATCCCAATAGTCTCCCTCCATCCCTACAGCCTCCTTCCATCCTTGCTTCATCCCGACAGCCTCCCTCCATCCTTCTGCCATCCCAACAGCCTTCTTCCAAATTTCCTCCATCTTGACAGCCTCCCTTCATCCTTCCTCCATCCCGACAGCCTCCCTTCATCCTTCAGTTAATTAACTTCCGAGATATTCATTCCTCTCTGCCATGTGCTTGGCATTTTCCGCTGGCGTTGGCATTGTTGTGGCTGTGAAGGCAGAGTTCACTCACGGTCATAGCCCCAGCTATGACCTGGAGTGAACTCTGACTGTCTCAGTCATTTCATAGCCTGTTCTCCCTCTAGATAGACATGTGACCTCATGATTTTCAGGCTTAGGGCCAGCTGATAACACAAAGCTGACCCTAACACCTTTATGACCCTGTGAGCCACCGCAGCAGTGGTCTGGCTAAGCTGGGTACAGCACCAGAAGATGACACTTCTTTGAACGCACCATTTTCTGGGGTGGCTGTGGGCTGCAATTTGCAGCAGGGGGGAAGGCCAGGAAGCTTGTGCCTCCCTGCGCTGCGGATTCCAGCCCCCAGCTGCCTAGTTGTACCTGGCTGGACATAGAAATAGCGCAAAATTCATGAAATAATAAAAAAAAGGGCTTCCCTATATTTTTGTTACCAGGCAGGTACAAATAGGCACCTGGGGTTGGTGGCAGCCTGTTGCTGCCTGCTGTACATGACTGGCATACAAAAAGACAGCAAAGCCCACGTCGAACTTTTTCTGAAAAATTCATATAACAATAAAAAAAAAGGCACTGCATCTTTATTAACCCCTCGACCATCATGTCTGTGACAGAGACATGCCTGACGGGAACGATGAAAACTTCAAGGCATGAGTGGCGAGGTGAGGCCACTTTTCCAGTTTTGAAACCACAAATGCACAATGGTTTGGTTCCACAGTCATGGCATCAATATTGAGCTGTAGTGTGAATTTATCAGACTTTTTGCTTCATCTGCTGTCGTTTTTGTTTTGAATCTAGTTTTTTGCATCGGTCATCTTGCTTCCTGTTCTGTTGCATTCACCTTGCCCTCAGCCAATTTGGAATTCTCAGCTTCTAAGTTCCCACACAGTACTTGCCTATTGCCAAGGGCTGGCTGGCCCAGGAGGCAGGGAGGCAGATTCCCCCCAGGCCAGTGGTCAAGCAGCAGTTTTGGGGTCGCCCAGCCATCTGTCATGTTGGTCTGGGCTCACTGCTCATGGGCCGCTGCTATATGCTTGCCCCCCAGGCCAATATTTGCCAGCCAGCCCCTGACTATTGCCCATTTAAGCAGCCTCAGCTGTTCAATCAGTGCTTCTGAATCCTGCTTCCAGCCTGTCAGAGGTTTGGCCTCGTGAAGACTTTTGGGACATTGTACTATAGCTGTATTATATACTTGGGTCCCTGGAGCCCGTGTGTACACAGGAATCCTCCTGCTTTGCCACAGACATTTACAAGGGAAGTAAGAGTGACTTTAAGCAAAATCATAGAGACTATGTGGAACTTAAAGAGAACCTGTCACCCCCCTGGTGATTTCCAAAGTGAAAGCACCATTGAATGCAGTGTGTATGCTGCATTCAGTGAAGGTGTGTAGCCCCCTGTAACCCGAAAAAACTCTTTCTAAAGTTCATGGTAAAGGAGTCCGATGGGTCTTCTCATTGTGTACTGAGTTTGGTGCCGAAACACAGTCCTCCCCGCCTCCTTTATGTTTGTTCTGCCTCCTCTTCTTTGTGTCTCCCCTCCTCTTTGGCACCTGGGGCCTATCATGTGATTTCACGTAGGTGCATACCAAGAACTTGGTGTGAGTGGGGCCAGGCTGCTGTAACAGCGCATGCATGGGACGCAAGTACCAGAGCCCGCCCTGGCAGATGTTATGCTGTATGCAGGGCGGGCTCTGGTGCTTGTGTTCAGTGGTGCTTTCACTTTGGAAAGCACCAGGAGGGTGACAGGTTCTCTTTAAGGATTTATTCCTGCCTTGCCGTGTTTTCAGTGTCTGCATCTGCAATTGTGTTTAATAACTATATAATAATATTTATTCATTTATATAGCACTATTAATTCCATAGCATTTTACATACATTTGCAACACTGTTCCCATTGGGGCTTATGTCGAGCCCAGGCTTTGGTGTACTCGGGTATCAGGCTTCAGGGGTTAACTGTGTCACGGGGAGTGGTGGCCGCACCTGATCCCGTGTCCTGGGCCTATCTTCAAAGAGGGAGTTATATCTACAGGGGATTATAAACAATTTTCTGGTGATGTGTCACCAGCGCCGCCACAGTCCGCCGGAGGTAGATGGTAATATGGCTTAGTTGGAAAGTTCCCTACAGGTAGGGCTGGACCTCCGGGGCAGCGTTCCTGTGAATTGAACGAGTTCATGCAGCATAAAGACAGAAACAGAGGCAATATCACTTTTCCTCCGGGTACTTTACTGGAAACTTGTAGCAGCATCAGTTACAGTTCAGCATTCAGAGGTTACAAGAACAGGTAGCTAAAGGGTGGCTGCAAATGGATCCCAGGTGGTATGGTGGAACCCTTGGTGTGCCTGCTTGCTCTATTCCCATCTGTTCCTTCCTGCTTTCAAGTGTGGTATGAAGCCTGGTGACTTGAAATCAGCCTGACCTTTCCTCTCTCACCTTCGCTGCCGTCGGGTAACCGTCTACTGGCTGGCACCTTGTTCCTTTAGTGGTGTCTGGTTCCCTCTTTCGGTCTGCTCTGGTGCCCGGGAGAATTGTAGACTCCACGGGACTCCAGATTCTCTGTGGTCCTAAAGTATCTCACAGGTGCAGGCTTCGGTGTCCGGTAAGCTATCTGGGACAAACTCCCTCGAGTTCCTCACTCCCTTTAGGCTGTCTGCTCTCTCCTGGAGAAGCATCCTTTCTTTTTCCTTAGTTCCTTTCTTCCTCTTCCATCTTTCCCTGGTCCCTCAGCCGAGAGACCCTAAGCTCAAACACTTAGAGGCAAAGACCTCCTTGTTCCCCCTAGAGGTTGTTTTATTCCCTCCCGGGTTACCTCCCACTGTGTAAGCTAATGTGGTAGTGCTGGTTTTGGGTCCCACACACCATCCTAGGGTCCATCTGCTGCTCGAGTATCTGCACCTCTTTTATGGGTGCACTACCCCTCTGTGACGCCTGTTTGGCGGGGCGCCACATACCCCCTTGATTGAATATACTCGTCCGCGAGTATCTGTACCTGTTGCAGGAGAGTGAAAAGCATTTTTTTTTTATATATACTAACATTAACGGGTAAACTATATACAAACAAGAATATTTAGATTTCTTCCCATTGCTGGGAGGCACTTTTCTTAAAACGTTTCCCATATATGAGTCAGTCAACAGGGTATGGGGTACTCGGGTAGCGGGGCTGATGGCCGCTTTGATAGGGGGATCACGGCTGGTCGATCCTTGGTCCCGTGCCCTGGACCCTCAATGGCGGGGAACCGTGGGGGATAAGGGGGCTATTTACAATTGAACGTGACGCCACCTGTAGTTCCCGGTAATATGGTACCGTCACTGCAAGCTGGCCGCTGAGGTGATGGTGGGTGCAGCAGAGTGTGGAACAGCTCCCCACTGGTGGAGCTTTACCTCAGTGCAGCGGGGATGGATGAGGGGAATAGTAGTTAAGTCTTTGCTCATACAGCGGTGAATGGCGGCGGATAGACAGGCACACAGACACACAAGGATTGTTGTTTTGATACCTTTTACTGTTGATAACGTAACAGGTACAGTCCAGAGTAGTAACCAGGTCCCCGATGCAACTTGGGACTTCCACTTTAGAAAGTTATGAGGCCTCCTCTGTGTCTTTGCTCTGTGGTGTGGGATGAGTCCTGCCTGCGCCTGAACCCACAGCTTCTTCTCCCTCTTTGGGCTTTGTCCTAAACTGACAATGAGATTCTTCTGCTGGGTCCCTGTTTCTCTTGTGGCCCCTGGTCCGATGCTTGGTTAGTTTAGTGTTTCTTACTCGCTTTCCTCAGGGCTGGACTCCTCCTGAGTCTTCTGGGCTTTTGCTGTAGCTCTGAATGCTGGAAGCATCGGACTCCAGTGTCCGGGTGTACTAAAGGGCTGTATTATCTCGTTCCCTTTCTTAGTTCCCTGCTTTTTCCACTTGCCTCCGACCCTTTCCCTAGGGTGTGCACAGCAGGCAGTCGTCCCTGGTCCTGTGCCTGAATCTCCCCAAGTGACCAGTTCCGCTGTCTCCTCTCTCTTCCTTCTCCTCGCTGGAACTAAACTGAAACTACAAGGACTGACTATCTCCTCCCCTCCCACCTGAGGAAGATAGAGAATCTATCAAAATATGTTGTTGAGTAGGAGGGGAGTCTGAATAAAGGTCTGTTGAAAAACCATCCCAGTGCCTGCTGCCTTTGTGCCTGAGCGCCAATTAGATCGCTTACAGTTTGTTTACCTTTAACTCCTCCCCTCAGGCCTGGATGTTCTTAATTGGGAGCTGGCTTAAAGCAGCCAGTAGAGCTTCCCCTTCAGGTCAGGTCTGGGGTGGAAGGTGGTGTGTGCTGTGTTAATCAGGGGGTAATTCCCTCCTTGCATCAGTGGAACCTGTGGCAATCCCCGCAGGGGTGCCACATTCCCCCATAGTTAAATACATACTCCGGGACTGAAACATTTTTCCATTAATATAACAAAAGTTAACTATTTACATTTGATAATTGTATAGAGTATTAAAAATGAAAAATTTACAAAAACCAGGGATAAATAAGAAAACAGGTGACCAGTCCATACAGCGCTAGTCCATCCGCTGCAGGCTGTTTAAAGGGTGTTTAAACAGGGATTTTGCCACTACCAGTCCTGTGGCTATGGTCCATTTTTGAAAATAGGAAAAAGGGGAAACATTCAAAAGTCCAACAGGTAAAGTCTCTTACAGTTCAAAAACATAACTATTTACAATACGGGTGTCTCTGCTTAGGAGGCCTGGCTTCACTTATACTACCCCCAGGCACTTTCTTTTCCTAACTTGAAGTGCATGGGGGCTAATCCAGTTCCTCCAACCTTCTGTACACTACCATTAATAACATATTTACATTCTGCACATATTTACATTTTCCCACATTTTACTGCTTACTCTCTGTACCTGAGTGATGGGTGTCCTAGATTGACATGTGTTGACCTACGTAAAACTGGTATGCCACTGGTACGTATGCCTGGTGTAGAGTGAACACTACTTACTGACCCATGTGTTGATAGGCATACCTGTGTTATGCAGGAGTGTCTTCTGATTCTCATAGTGGGAATGGCAGGTACACCGATTACAGGGATCTCTGGTTCCGGTACAATGGGTGGTTCTTGTACTCTAATATTTTCACCAGCAGTAGAAGTGGCAAAAGTTGGGAATAGGTATGTACCTTCTATTTGAGGCCAATCCACTGGTAACTCTCCAATGAGTGTTTGAACTGTCTTTGGCTTCTCTTTCTCTTCTGGTTTTGGACAAGGTACATTTTCTTCTGGTTGAAGCTGTTGAGGGCACTTTTTCAAATGATCTCTGGACACTGTTTCAGTTGTTTCACCATGATCTTTGCTGATTAAACAGGTTTTCTGGTTATCGAAATTGGATGGTAACACAGTGTATGGTTCTTTTCCCATTGATCATCTAGCTTGTGCATTCTTCTTTTTCTTTTCAAAACCAATTCACCTGGTTTTTAAAGGCGTTCCTTGCGCATTTTTGTTGAAGTTGGTTTCTTGTCTTCCTCTAGATTTTTCCAGACTTTTCTCAACGCATTCTTGGATTTTCTGGTACTATTCTTTCCTACGAGTGTCCCAATCTGCATCTGTAGTATCTGATTCAGGAACTACTATGCCTATTTCAAAGTCTACTGGCAATTTTCCTGGTCTTGCTCTCATGAGATATGCAGGGGTACAATTGGTTGAGCTTACTGAGATGTTGTTGTAGATGTCAACTAGATCTGGTAATTTCTCTGGCCATTGGTTTCATTCTTCTAAAGGCAGAGATTTCAGCATTTCAATTACCACGTGATTCATCTTTTCGCACATTCCATTAGTTTGACGTGGTGCGTATTTTTTTGCATCCGTATAGGTGACCGAATTCTTGAAATATTTCAGCTTCAAAGACAGGTCCTTGGTCTGTCTATACCTGTTCTGGATAACCATGGGGTCTGCAGAAATAAGCTTGAAATGTTCTTGCTGCTGTTTCAGTTGTTAAGTCTTTTACCGGAGCTACCACAAGAAATCTGGAATAGTGGTCTACCATGGTAAGAGCATAGGCGTAGCCTGATTTGCTGGGTGCGAGTTTGACATGGTCTAAAGCTACCAGTTCTAATGGTTGTTTGGTGATGATAGGTTTGAGTGGTGCTTTCTGGCTGTTACAGTCTCTTCTTCTTAATGAGCATGGTCCACAGTTTTTACACCATCTCTCTATGGAAGACCTCATGCTGATCCAATAGAATCTTTCACGTAACAATATTTCCAGTTTTCTCCATCCAAAGTGTCCCGATCCATCGTGGTACGCTTCCAATACCATTTGGACATCTCTCTTTGGAACCACAACTTGCCATACCTTTTCATGTGTTCTTGGGTTGATGTACTGCCTGCACAATTGACCTTGATAGATGAATAACCGCCTTCTTTCGTTCCACAGGTATTGTGCTTCTAGTGGAGCATCCTTTTCAAGTTTGGAATCCGGTTAGGTTATCAACTTCTTCACAAGGCTCACTGCTGGATCACTGTCTTGAGTCTCCTTCCATCCATAGTGAGGCAACGGGTTTAGTTCAACAGTCTGACGGTTCTGGTAGACGCGATCTTCAGCGATTTGCCATTTTCTGCTTTTATGGAAAGCTGGGAGTTCTATTTCCTCTAAGTCATCCTCTTCTTCAGTTCCTTGTGGATGTACTTGAGGGTTTCTGGAGAGGGCATCAGCATTTGCGTTGTTACGGCCTGCTCGATATTTGATGGTAAAGCCATAGTTTGATAGCCGAGCCATCCAACTGTCACGTCGCCGTTGGACTTGGTGGCTGGTGCTCCTGCCTCGGCTGCTGGGAGGAGCCGGATTCCTTCGGCTGATGGCGCCGGTGATAGGAGGGCCTTGTCCTCATATGGAACTGCTCCCGCGACATCTGCCTCTGTCGCTGAGCGCCGCTGTGTTTCCCCTTTGGGTGGCGTTGGTCGCAGAGGAGCGGGCCCTGCAGAGGTGTCTGTTAGGCGCAGCCTTCGTTCTTCTGTCAGAGGTGGGGTGGGTGGAGCCAGTCATGCATCACCATCTGGCCTGGTTCTAGGGGCGGTCCGGATGAGATCATCAGGCTGTGAGCTCCAGCCTATGGGAGGTGACCGAGCCCTTCAAATACATTGGAGCCTGTCTTGCAGGCCGCCAGATATAGTTTTGGTTCCCCAGTGATATAGTGTGTGTGTTTGGTTTTGACTCTGACCTTTGCCTGGATTTTCGACTCTGTTACCGCCTGACGATTTTGTACCTTCGCTGCCCTCTCGGTTTTGACTCGGACTCCTGACTACGTTCCTCAGATCCTGATTTTTCCCTTCCTAGACGACCTCCCTGCTCTGCTGCTCTCATAGGTAGCTACCTCCTGGGCTCCGCTGTAATTCCAGATCCCTGTATAGGGGTTAAGGGTCTCGGGGTTTCTTGGGGTGCTGCCTTACCAGCAGCTCAGCCTCACAGCGGATGGTCGTCACACCAACGTTGCTCCAGTGCTCTAAGCTTCGCGGTATCCAGATGTGTCAACAGGTCGTTATCCGTGTAGACTGTTAATTTTGAAGCTGCGAGGTAATGCTTCAATCTTTCTGTTATGGCCCAGACCAAGGCCAGGAACTCCAACTGAAAGGAACTGTAGTTTTCTGGGTTCCTCTCAGTGGGTCAAAGTTTTCTGCTGGTGTAGGCTATTTCTCGCTCTTTCCCATCTTGTAATCGGGGTAAGCCAGGATTTCCTCACCGGTTAGAGCCTGCTTCATCTGTTGGAAGGAGTTTTCTTTTTCTTCTCCCCATTCCAATGGTGACTCTGAAGATCTTATTTTCTTAGATTGGCCTACCAGAAGATCTTGTAGGGGCGCTGCCATCTTTGTGTAGTCCTTAATGAATCTTCTGTAGTACCCAACCAAACCTAAGAACTGACATACCTTGGTGATGGTGGTTGGTCTCTGCCAATCCTGGATTGCTGTTACCTTTTCCGGGTCTGGTGCTACTCCATCTGCGCTGACCACGTGTCCAAGGTATTGAACTTTAGGCTTAAGCAGGTGACATTTAGATGGTTTGAGCTTCATCCCGTACTTTGCCAAAGCCTCAAATACCTCTGCCAGGTGTTTCAGGTGTTCCTCATAGGTTTTAGAAAACACGATGACATCGTCCAGGTATAAGAGTACTGTTTCGAAGTTCCGGTGTCCTAGGCAACTTTCCATGATTCTTTGAAACGTTCCTGGTGCATTGCATAACCCGAATGGCATGCTGTTGAATTCGCATAGTCCCATTGGTGTTGTGAATGCAGTCTTCTTTCGGTCTTCTTCTGCAACGGAGACCTGCCAATACCCACTAGTGAGATCTAATGTGGAGAAATAATTAGCAGTCTTTAATACAGCAAGAGCTCCTCTATTCTGGGTAACCGGTAAGCATCTTTGTGAGTGATTTTATTGACCTCCCTGTAATCCACACACATCCTCATCATGCCATCCTTTTTTCTGACTAGGACTAAAGGACTGCCCAGGGACTACTGCTATCTCTTATAACCCCGGCCTCCTTCATGTCCCTCAGCAGCTCTTTGGCATGTTAGTAATGACCTGGTGGAATGGGTCTGTGTCTCAACTTAATTGGGGGATGATCTCCTGTGGGTATGCGATGGTGTACCCCTTTAATCCTCCCAAAATCTAATGGATGCTTACTAAATATTTGCTCGAATTCCTGTGCTACCCGGTAAACTCCATGCTTCTGGTGCGAAGGGGTGGCATTGTGGCGCCCCACTACGTAGGTGCTACAAAAGGGGTACTGCACCCAGAAAAGCGATGTAGTACTCCACTGCAATTGGGACTATGGTCACTAGATGGAACCCTAGAGCTGACACCCACACACTAGGATAGTAGGTGGGAGGGAACCCTGGTAGGATATATAGTGGTCTCTAGGGGGAAATAGGGAGCTCAGTCAGTTAGTCGGTCGGAGAGTGAGAAGAGTTGAGTGTGGAGGAGCCAGGCAGCCAGCCTGAAAGAACCAGAAGGGCTATCACGGCTGAGAGGTCCAAAAGAGAAAGATCCCAAAGAAAGAAAGACAAAGAGGGAAGGAACTCAGAAGCAGAGTTCACTCTAAGAAGGGGATTGAGTAACAGTAGAGTTTGCCCCGAAAGGAAAAAAAATCAGGTACCGGAGCCCGCACCTGTGAGTTTTCTAAGGCTCATAGAAAATCTGTAAAACAGGGATATTGTACATACGGTCCTGACTCCCAAAGATCCCACGAGAGGGAAGCCAGAACCGCATGAAGAGCCTGCGACGTTCAGAAAGAAGGTTTACCCGGCAGGTACAAGGAAGGCGAAGAGAGTAGAAGCAGCAAGAGGCCAGGTCATCTACAAGAGATCAGGCTTCATAACACTGGGAGCAGGAAAGTAGGAAAGGAAAGGAACATAAAGGAGGGTTCCATCTCCAGCAAGAAATCCTAATTGCAGCCTGGAGCATTCGCCAGTTTACCATCTGCCTAACTGTAAAGCTGACTGAAAGAGTTCAAGTAGAAGTTACCTGGTGAAGTGAAGTTCCGACTCTGCTGCATCATTTCAAATATAAATTGTTTTATCACAGAATCGCTGCCCCGGTGGTCCAGTCCCACCTGCGGGGACTATTCCATCTAAGCCGCATTACCACCGACCACCGGAGGACTGTGGCGGCGCTGGTGAGCATCACCAGACTCAGCAGGTGGCGTCACGAAGACAACCTTGTAAATAATCCCTTGTAAATAGTTCCCCTTATTCAGCTGACCCCCAGGGCCAGGGCCTCGTGATGGCCACCCGTGACTTCCCGGACTGAAAGAGAGAGAGAGAGCCCGAGAGCCGAGTACCCGAGACCTGGGGTGCGTCAGCATCAGTTCCTACATGCAACTGCTTACACCACTCCTCCAGCTGTCCTTTGGAGTTGTTATCCTCTGCCTGGCTAGACAATGAAACAGGTCCCACTGCCTGTATGTTGTTGTTGCAAACAGTATACAGCTTTGCTACAATAACATACCAGGGTAGCTTTGCTTCCTCTTCCCCACAATTTAATACATGGATTGGTACTCGTCCCTTGCATACATCCACCACCCCTCTGGCTATCAGTAGGGTAGGTCTGCTTGCTGAAAATACCGGCTCTACAACTGCCTGGTATTCCTGTCCACTGCAACCTATCGCTGCTCGACACCATATCATCATCTCGCTTTTTAGTGGTAGTACAATGGGAACCGGGTCTGTTACCCGCACACTGTCAATTTCTCCCCCAGACAGATTTACCTGTTGCTTGTGGATGAGGGCTCGAATCTCTCATTGAATGGCTCTTGTCCGCCCATAACCAGCAGTCTGAGAAATTTGTCGGAGTAAAAACAACACTTCTCCAAAGCAGTTTTCAATAACATTTGTACCAATTACCATGTAGGGGTATTTTTTCGTTAGGATTGTCTTCAACCACAAATAACCCTTGGCCTTTTAATTCCTCGGCCCCCAACTTTATTGTAACTGGCCTGAACCCCACCTGTTTTTGTGGTTGGGCATTAGCTGCAATTATATAAAAATTGGGGTTTGGGGGTTCAAGATCGTCATCAGACCAATACTGTTTGTAAAGGATATGTGGGATCATAGTGACCTGCGACTCGGTGTCCAGTAGGGCCGACATGGAGATGCCTTCTAGCGTAATGTTGAGGTACGGACGGCCTCCCACGTACCATTTACACCGGTCCTTAGGGCCAAGCTGCTCTACTCCTGGGAGTTGGCCCTCGGGCCCAGGAATCTCGTGTTTAAAGGACATCCTCTTGCAAAGTGGCCCGGTTTGTTGCATCATAGGCAGATGGGTTGTCCTGAAGAATCCGTGTAGTCTCTGGCTCTTGGTTGGAATGGTGCGTCGGTCCCCTGAACGGGCGACTTGTTGGTCCCCTCCACGGGCGACATGGATCTACGTTGGAATGGTGCGCTGGTCCCCTGCACGGGTGACTTGGTCTTCCTCCGCATCCATGGGACATCTTCAGGGCTATTGGCTAGTTGGATTTTGCTTGGTGGTCGTGCTCCAGACATATTTTGCAAGAGCTTTAATACTTAGTCCATGTTTTTGGTTAACTGCAGCACCTGGTTACGCATGTCATCTACTACAGCTTGACTTTCAACCTCTTTCTGCAGAACCTGCAAAAGCAGAAAGTCTATGGGAGAGGAATTAGCCTGCCAGGATTGGATTGCAGGTTCTGCAGTCGCTGGATCTCTTAACACAGTTATAGCACGATCTTTTAAGTCACTAAAGTTCACAGTTGGGTGATCCAATACCCACATATGTACCTGCTGGCGGTGGACCTCAATCCCTTTGTAAACTGTTCTGCAAGCATTTTATCCTCTTCCAATACACTTGCCGGGTCTACCTGTTTCAAGGACTGGAGTGCCCCTTGTAAACGGAGGGCATAGTCTCTGATGGTATCCTGCGGTCTCTGCATACACTGGTAGAACAGAGTAAAAAAAATCCCTGGTCTGTGGAGCGCTAGGACTCGAGATAAAATGGCACTAGGGTTATTTTTAGAAAATTATTTCTTTATTAACCTCTTACAGGCCACTACGCATTTCTGCAGCAAAGCGCTGCCTTCATCAGGTAATGCAAGACTTGCATCACCTGATGAAGGCAGCGCTTTGCTGCAGAAACGTGTAGTGGCCTGTAAGAGGTTAATAAAGAAATAATTTTCTAAAAAATAACCCTAGTGCCATTTTATCTCGAGTCCTAGCGCTCCACAGACCAGGGATTTTTTTTACTCTCAGCTTCTTGCACTTGTGCACACCTGGCAAGAGCAGCTCTGGACAAGAGATACCATTAATCCTAGATCCTGAGCTCCATGACCTAGCAATACAACACGGTCACCGTTGAAGGACCTGTGGTGACATCAATCGGGTCACGTGACCGCGGCAGGAGCTGGAGCTCCCGGAGCAAATTTCGGTGCCTCCACTATACCTCCAAGCGGAGGTGGATTCACAGGCGTAAGACCGCAGTTGTGCAGGGTTGCACAACCACCTCTGGTGAGTGGCCACACAGCCCTGGGCCTAAATCCACTTCAAAAACTTTCTTCACATGCGCTCCCACCCCCTCTCCCCTTTTTGTCTTACACTGGTAGAACAGCATACTCAACTCAGACTGTGTGCGTTTTTCAAAGACAGTTTTTATCTTATCAAACACTTTAGCAGCAGAGTCCCTGTCAGCATCACTCCAGGACTCAGCCTCCAGCTCCGCTGCGCCTGTTAATTTTCCCAGCACAACGGTGGCCCGCTGCTTTTGTGTCATCGTATACATGTCCAACATTGCACACTTCTTTTGTTTTAAGGTTGCTAACGTACCGGGTTTGCCTTGATATGTTGGTAACCATTTGGAACCCGTTAAAGTTAGAGGCATCATCTGGACCGCTGCTCCGGGTGCTGCATTCAGGGCATCTCCTCTGTCAGGGACACGCACATCATCCGAATCACTCATGATGGGGCACCCCTAGTTAATCGCTGCCAACCGGTGAGATGAAACAAACGTTTCCAGTCGTCGGCGGCTCTGCAGAGGGAGCGGAGCACCTCGGGTATTTTCGGAGCAGGGAGCTGCGCTTCGTGAATCTCCGGCAGAGTGAAGGAGGCGGGGCTTATCTTCCCTTTCTTTTCTACCCGCGCTGCTGCGCAGCTCAATTTCTGTAATGGCGGCCCGGTAGTTTACAAACAGTTAATAAAGTTCAGTTCTTGGCACACAGTACCTGGTTTTAGCGGGCACAGGATCCTGTTCATGACGCCAGGATTGAGTCGTCAACAGGGTATGGAGTACTCGGGTATCGGGGCTGATGGCGGCTTTTATGGGGGGATCACGGCTGGTTGATCCCCGGTCCCGTGCCCTTGACCCTCAATGGCGGGGAACGGTGGGGGATAAGGGGGCTATTAACAATTGAACGTGACGCCACCTGTAGTTCCCAGTAATATGGTACCGGTGCTGCAAGTCGGCTGCTGAGGTGATGGTGGGTGCAGCAGAGTGTGGAACAGCTCCCCACAGGTGGCGCTTTACCTCAGGGCAGCGAGGATGGGTGAGGGGAGTAGTAGTTAAGTCTTTGCTCATACAGCGGTGAATGGCGGTGGATAGACAGGCACACAGACACACAGGGATTGTTGCTTTGATACCTTTTACTGATGATAACGTAACAGGTACAGTCCAGAGTAGTAACCAGGTCCCCGATGCAACTTAGGACTTCCACTTTAGAAAGTTATGAGGCCTCCTCTGTGTCTTTGGTCCATGGTGTGGGATGAGTCCTGCCTGCGCCTGAACCCACCGCTTCTTCTCCCTCTTTGGGCTTTGTCCTAAACTGACAATGAGGTCCTTCTCTTGTGGCCCCTGGTCCTATGCTTGGTCAGTTTAGTGTCTCTTACTCGCTCTCCTCAGGGCTGAACTCCTCCTGAGTCTTCTGGGCTTTTTGCTGTAGCTCTGTATGCTGGCAGCATCGGACTCCAGTGTCCAGGTGTACTAAAGGGCTGTATTATCTCATTCCCTTTCTTAGTTCCCTGCTTTTTCCACTTGCCTCCGACCCTTTCCCTAGGGTGTGCACAGCAGTCAGTCGTCCCTGGTCCTGGGCCTGAATCTTTACCAGCGACCAGTTCCTCCGTCTCCTCTCTCTTCCTTCTCCTCACTGGAACTAAACTGAAACTACAAGGACTGACTATCTCCTTCCCTCAGGCCTGGATGTTTTTAAAGGGGAACTGGTTTAAAGCAGTCAGTAGAGCTCCCCTTCAGGTCTGGGGTGGAAGGTGGTATGTGCTGTGTTAACCAAAGTGTAATTCCCTACTTGCACCGGTGGAACCTGTGGCAATCCCCCACAGGGGTGCTACATATACACAAGGACACTGCAATAGTTAGTGTTATCAGACCCCACGGCCCTCGGTTCTCCTGTTGGCAAAGTTGTTACTCTCCGGTTACACTAACTACTAACTATGCGGGCCCAGAGGTAATATATTGTCCAGCATATTCCAGTGTGTATTATCACCGCCGGGCCATGGCTCATACAGCACACATAATCAATAACAGGGAAGGAAAGTTCAAAATAAAGTCTCTAAATCTGCAGCCGAAGACAAAACTCAAAGGAGGCACTCATTATTCAGGGTCTCTCAAAAAAGGGAAAGGCAAAAATAAAAAGGGCATGGTTGCTGGAAGGGGCTATTTACAGGGCAATGTCTCAACATGGGAGTCTATTGCTTATGCAATGTTTCTACGCGGGAGATCCTTATAGTGAACCAGCCTAATGAGCCGGGGTGCCACTCGTAAGTGATCTGCTCACCTAGATAATGGTCTCTGTCCGGGTGTCCTCTCCGCAGGTAGGATTCCCCATCGCGTCTGGCAAAAAACACATCGTCCTGAAGTCCGGGTTCTATAAGAAATCCCTATCCTTCGTCCTGGTAAACTGAGATGACGGTTCCTAGGCAGCGTAACTGTATTGGAAGCGGGGGGCTGCGATCTGGCCTCGTCCCGTGGTCGCCTGGTTGCCTGTTCTCTCTGGAACCACTCCTCTCAGCATCGTTGTCTGGCTAACTGTTTTTTTTCATTTAAAGATGATGGAGACTGCTGGGATGGTTGGTACTGTGGGGGTGTGAGTTGCCGGTTGGGACTCTGGATACTACTTGTGTCTCCGCTGAGCTTAATATGGCGGGGGCTCCTCGCTGCTGCCACTGCCACGCGGTCCACCACGCAGCTTCTGGGGTGCTCCCTCCGGATGCTCCTTTGACGTCCTCCTGTTCTTCGTCATTCATCTTGTCATACTCCTCCTCGATTATGATGTTTGGTTCTGTAGGGGATGTCCGCGCTGCCTCCAGCCGGAGACAACTGCTGGTACGGGACGGTGGTGTGGTCGGGTGTTCCATCTGAACTCCTGTGTCCCGGGTCTGGACGGGTGGTGCAACGGGTGGTAGAGAGGCGCAGTACTCCACAACTGCTCGTTCTGCTACTGCCGCCTCTTGCGCCTCACGGTGCACTTTCATGGACGAAAGTTCGTAGGTCTGCTCTGCGCTCCACCGTCGGCACACCCACGCCAGGGATTCTTCCATTTCCTGGCGGAGTTGTCCAAACGCATCCCTCCAGTAGTCAGCATCCCCCTCTAAGGTTAAGTGGGACGCCGCTGCCGGGTCACCTTGCGCAGCTCGGGTTTGCTCCTCAAACTCACGCACAATGTCTCTCCAACGGGGTGCCGCCATACTGCCGGGTAAAAAGGAGCCTTGGTGTTTCCGTCCTTCTCTTCCAGTTTGTCTTCTTATGGGCGGCCTCTCCCGAGGAACTTCTTGTGGGCCGCCCCCCTGATTGATGGCAATCTGAGCGGCCACACTTTTTGGCGTCTCTGTCTTGGCCCTTCATCTTCTAGGGGCTGAGGCACACCCCCGGGCCTACACATGGCATTTAGTACATGGCTACGGCGCCATCTTGGTTCCTCCTGCAGTAATGGCGGGAACCCATTTTTGGCGCCAAGCAATGGTTGAAAAAGTTTGTTTCAAAGCACAAGTCCAAGGCACACTATACCCGGTAATACCGGGCACAATATCCTGTTCATGATGCCAGAAAAAATATGTCGAGCCCAGGCTTTGGGGTACTCGGGTATCAGGCTTAAGGGTTAACTGTGTCACGGGGAGCGGTGGCCGCGCCTGATCCCGGGTCCTGGGCCTATCTTCAAAAAGGGAGTTATATCTACAGGGGATTATATACAGTATGTCGTGACACCACCTGTAGTTTCTGGTGATGTGTCACCAGTGCTGCCACAGTCCGCCGGAGGTAGATGGTAATACGGCTTAGTTGGAAAAGTCCCCTACAGGTAGGGCTGGACCTCCGGGGCAGCGTTCCTGTGAATAGAACGAGTTCATGCAGCATAAAGACAGAGGCAGAGGCAATATCACTTTTCCTCCAGGTACTTTACTGGAAACTTGTAGCAGCATCAGTTAGAGTTCAGCATTCAGATGTTACAAGAACAGGTAGCTAACGGGTGGCTGCAAATGGATCCCAGGTGGTATGGTGGAACCCTTGGTGTGCCTGCTTGCTCTATCCTCATCTGTTCCTTCCTTCTTTCCAGTGTGGTATGAAGCCTGGTGACTTGAAATCAGCCTGACCTCCTTTCCTCTCTCACCTTTGCTGCCGTCGGGTAACCCTCTACTGGCTGGCTGCTTGTAAACTACTGTGGGAGTGCTGGTTTTGGGTACCACCCACCATCCTAGGGTCTACCTGCAGCTGCAGTATCTGCACCTCTTTTACGGGTGCAGTAGCCCTCTGTGACGCCTGCTTGGCGGGGCGCCACACTCACAATCTAAACCTCATATCAGTATGTGTTTCACTAGGCTCCTGTTTGTGCACTTGTATGAAATAAAACAAGAACTTAATAAACAAGCCTGTGTCTCCTATGTTCCCTTGCACCCATACATTAGACTCTATGCAGACAGTAGTTAATATGTAACAAGATTCAAAAGCCAATGATAAAGTCAGCTAGGTCTGGAAATGCTGGGTCTGCTACAAACTATATAAAATTTTCTGGATCTTCACCAGGGCTGCCACTAGGAATTTTGGGGCCCCTGACTGTCAAAATTTTGGGGCCCCCCTGAGACTCTGCCCAGCCTCCACCCAGGCTCCACCTCCAACCTAGATCCGCCTCCACCCAAACATACAATACATGTATAGTGAAAAATTGGAACAGCACCAAAAATTACCTCAATTTATGTACAAAGCTTTCCCAACTAGCAATCCAGATGGTTCCTTACAATAGATTAAAAAAAAAAAGAAAAACAGCACAAAAAAAAATAGAAAAAAGTGTACTTTATTGCCCAATGCGTGGCCATGCCATTGGGCAATAAAGTCCACTTTTTTCTATTTTTTTGTGCTGTTTTTCCTTTTTTTACACTCTCTCTATTATATATTACACACACACACACACACACACACACACTTGAGACTGCTGTGGGCTGAATACACAATAGCTGTATCAGTCAAGGTTCTGACGATTCTTGTTGCCAGCACCAATCTGACTACGGTGTTTCTGGAGAGCTGCAGCTTGCAGATCGCTTCAGGGTGCCCCCTTCCTGATCACCAGCGCTCCGGCATTCAGCCTGCTGAGCGCTTAAACAACCCGGTGCACACTTCCAGTTAGCGGTTCATCACTTCCGGTTAGCGTTCTAGAAATGAAGTTGCAACATCGTAGGATCAGCTGTGTTTATTCACTCGTCATGTGGACTTACATGGTGCGGGTGGGAGGACGGGGGGTTCTCAAAGGCGATGGCCGTTTCACACCGCAAGTGGCACTTCAACAGGCATATAGTACACCATATGCCTGTTGACTATATGCCTGTTGAAGCGCCACCCCACGAAGAGTGAATAAACACAGCTGATCCTGTGTTGCAACTTCTTTTCTATAACACTAAACACAATAACTGTATATACAATAGAGAATACAGAATAGATACAGCTGCTACCTGTATACACAATAGAGATGGCTGCGGACCGTATACACAATGGAGACTGCTGCTGGCTATACATACAATAGAGAATACACAATAGAAACTGCTGCTGGCTATACACAATAGAGAATACACAATAGAGACTACTGCTGGCCGTACGCAATAGAGATGGCCGTGAGCCATATAGACAACATCCCAACAGCTTCCCTCCGTTCCGACAGCCTCCCTCCATCCTGATAGTCTCCCTCTATCCTTCCTCCATCCTGACAGCCTCCTTCCATCCTTCTTCCATCCCGACAGCTTCACTTCATCCTTTCTCCATCCTAACAGCCTCCCTCCATCCTTCCTCCATCGCGATAGCTCCCTCCATCCCAACAACGTTCCTCCATTCTGACAGCATCCCTCCATACTTCCTCCATCCCAACAGCCTCCCTCCATCCCGACAGCTTCCCTCCATCCTGACGGCCTCCCTCCATCCTTCCTCCATCTTGACAGCCTCAGTTCATCCTTCCTCCATCCTGATAGCCTCCATCCTTCCTCCATCCCAACAACGTCCCTCCATCCTGACAGCCTCCCTCCATACTTCCTCCATCCCAACAGCATTCCTCCATCCCGACAGCCTTCCTCTATCCCAATAGCCTATTCCATCCTGACAGCTTCCCTCCATCCTTCCTCCATACCGACAGCCTTCCTCCATCCTGACTGCATCCCTCCATCCTTCCTCCGTCCTGACAGCCTCCCTATATCCCGACAGCCTCCCTCCCTATATATGGCCCCCTATTCTGTATACATTGCCCCATCCCTCCCCTGGACCCCCCATATCTTACCATTGGGGGGAGCTGTGGATGGGGAGCGGGGGTGCAGGAGGGCACATCTGCAGGACTGGAGTTGCGTGCGGGGGAGTAGCTGCAGGCTTGCGGCAGCTAGCGATGGGTGCCGCCATGATCTTTGTGGCTGGCTGCATATACTAACTGTACAACTGGTCGGTAGAAGTTGAGACTTTAACAAAATGGCCGCGGCCAAATGGAGATCCGCACCCATTGTGTAGAAGTCTCAACCTCTACTGACCGGCTGCACAGTTAGTGGGCGCCGGCCACAAAGAACATGGCGGCGCCCACCGCTCGCAGCTGCAGCTTCTTCCTGCAATTGCAGGGCCCGGCGGCAGTGATTAATAGAAGGGGGGGCCCTGCAAGACATGGGGGACGGGACCCGGAGGAGCCTGCTCCAAATGGCCACGCCACCTGGAGTCACGGCCGGGCCTCCCTTGGCTCAGGGCCCCTGACTTCAGGCAGAGCTGTCACCCCCTGATGGCGGCCTTGATCTTTACCATTGGGGGGCTGCTGCAGATTGTGGATTCAAGATATCAATTGATGCGTGGCCTGTAATCTTATGGCACCAGCCGCTTGAGCGGGGAGCTCATGCTGACCTGGGCTGTTTCACTGCTATAACGCGGCTCACACAGACATAGGCAGAACCTATAACAAGCGGACAACTGCAGGACACGGTGCCATGCCTCGAGGTCCTGGAAGATAGGCTGACCAACTGCCGAAAGTGACAGATTTCTTCAGCAGAGAGGGAGCGCAGCCATTCAAGATGGCGCCATCCCGCTCCTCCAAGGGCACCAGAGAGGTGAGCAACGTGGAGGAAGAAGGGATCCCTCTCACAGCTGTGACTATGGAGTGGCTTCTGTCCTCATTGCGCAAGGCCATTCATGAGAACTTCAAAGGTATTCTGGGGGAGATCAGGAGGGAGGTACACAGCCTGGGAGACCGTACAGATCATATAGAGCGAAAAATTGCTGAGTATGCCACTGCCCACAATGATTTAGCTGACAGTTTTGCTGCAATGAAGAGAAGCATGGAGTCTCATCAACTAAAGCTGTGGGATCTGGAGGACAGGTCCTTCAGATGCAATGTGAGGCTGCATGGAATCCCAGAGTCTGTTTGTGATTCAGAACTGATACCTTTTTTCACTGGCTTTCTTGCTGCAGCACTGCCTGACATTCAAACTGCCTCTCTGGAAATAGCTAGAATACACAGTCCTCAAGCCTGCCCATGTTCATAAAGATCTACCGAGGGATGTCCTAGCCTGCCTACATTCCTACAGAACCAAGGATGATTTCCTGCAGGTTTTTAAGGCTCGTCTGACCCTGCCTGATTTGTACTCTAAAAATGCGGTCTTTCCTGATTGGTCGGTGGGCACTTTAGCCAGGAGAAGGGAATTTGCCATGATGTGTAAAGCCCTGAGGGAACACAACATTCCATACAGCTGGGGGTTCCCTGTTAAAGTCAGATTCACGTACGATGACACAAGATTTGTGTTCCACTCCCCTAAGAAGCTGGACTTGGCTTTGCGTAAATGGAAGCTCTCCCCCCAAGCTATGGAGGGCGCCGCACGTGTCACATGAGCTTCCTCACAGAGGAAACTGTCCCCGGGTTGGAGGTCCGCAACACAACTGAACTGGAGTTAATCCTATTTTTGGCATTGCTGCCTGGTCATATTTCTTTTTGTTTATGCGGAGGCCAGGTCTGTGGGACGTCTTCCCCAGTTTGCTGATTAGACCCTTCAGACTCTTTCCCCTCAGGCGGTTTTAAGCCTCTGGGGGGTCCTGGACACAAGTGTCTTTGCCCCATTTGCAGAGTGATATTTGTCTCTGCCTTTCATGTTTACATGCGTGTTGGTTTCTATATGTTTTGTATGTTTTGTTTGTCTTGTTTGTAATCTTTGTTTTTTTGCTACCATCCCTAGTCCTCTGAGAGTGTCTGACTTCACGAATGTACTCCTAATATTTAAGCTTCGTAAACTATGTCAGTGAAAATTCAAAAGGTTTCTAATGTGGAGGGAGGCGGGGATCTTGGGTGCGGATATTTTGTGTGTGCAGGAATCTCATCTCCTCACGGAGGATAATTTACGTGTTACACACCGAATGTTTCCTGTAACATTTTTCGCCAACAGTACTTCCAAATCAGCTGGGGTCTGCATATTTGTAAAAAATGTGATAGCGTTTCACCTCTTCAAAGAATATAGTGACCCGGGTGGCGTTTTATTATAGTGTCTTCCTCTATTCATGGAAGCAGATATAATATTGTTAACCTATAGGCTCCGAATATTGCCCCCACAAAGTTTATCAGATCTGTATTGCACCGTCTGGAGGGCTGGCCTGAGGGAAGACTGATCATGTGTGGAGATTTCAATATTTTGCCATTGCCAGATTTAGACTGTTCTCCTAAGCCCAATGCGAGGAGTAAACATATTAGCTTTTTATGTAAAGAACACCATCTACATATCTGGAGATACCTGCACGTCACGGAGAGGGACTACTCTTATTTTTCCTGTAGACACAAGTCTTATTCACGAATTGACTTCTTCCTTGTAGACAGTGGTCAGTTACTTAATTGTGTCTCAGCAGAAGTACAGTAGGTCTGCTATCTTGGTCAGACCATGCACCTCTAAGCCTGGAGATCTCCGTGACGTGCCGGCCTCAATCCAGTGGAAATTGAACCCAGCTACTTTAACTAATACTGCCTTTGGTCTGGAAATGGAAAAATATTTCACGGACTTTTTCTCTTCCAATGACAATGGAGAGGTTTCTGATGAAACCTTGTGGGATGCCCATAAAGCTCATGCTAGAGGTCTTTTTATACAAAAATTTATTCTGAAGCTCTAGTTGGTGCAAGGATTAAAATGGTTAGAGAAAACACAAGGGCAAAGTTGTTCGATTCCCCGGGGCAGTAAGGGTTAAAGTCTATGGAGCGGTGTGTTTGGCTTTGTGCTGAATGCAGCTCACTTACTATGCAGACACTGTAGGAATCCTTCCTCTGCACTGGAGCTGACAGGCTGTAGCTCTGCAGGTGGGGATCTGCTGTAATCCTGTATGGAGGGAATAGTACTCAAGTAGATAGAAGCAGACAAGGGAGGCAGGTTCAGGGTCTCCGTGTTTACTCTCAAAGCTATTCAATACAGCTCACAGTTCAGTTCCAGTTCTTACAAGTCTCAGTTCAAGTACACGGGCTCACTCTCCCTTTCCGGGTTCCCTTTACTCTCTGCAGCCAGGTCTCTGTCCTCTGTGACCCCTCACACTGTCTCTGTGTCCTTTCCGGGCTGTTAACGTTTTGTGTTCACTGGGTGCGTGTGACTCCGGACAGTATGGCGGTGACTCGGGCCCCTGTGGATCCTCCTGGTCGTCACTGAGCTGCCTGTCCTTTGGGGTAGGGACCCTAACGTGCAGCTGTAGTCCCCTGTCGGTTGTCTGGGGATCCCGGGTAAAACTACGGTCCCCTCTAGAGCCGACACTCTACTCAGCCCAGCCTCCAGCAGTCCTCAAGGTGAGGCTCTACCAGGCTCTCTCTCTCTGGGTCTTTCAGTATCATAGGAGGGCTACTCCGCCTGCAGTCGGTCGTCTCAGCTGTAAGTCTAGGGTCCGGGTATCACCGTCCCTCTCTTCCCTTCACACTCCTGGGGGTACTGGCTCCGGATAGGCTTTCTCTCTCCTCCGGCTCACACTGGCTCGGTACAGATTCTGCGCTCCTTACACCCACTTTGCCAGGATGTGTGGTTCCTTCTTCCTGCTCAGCTTAGCTCGGCCTGCTGCTGTCTCTTGGCCTGTGCCGTGTTCCTCAGCCTGTTGCTGGTCTGTGTCTTTACTGCTCGGCTCACTCCGGCCTACTGACTCCTTCCTCCTCCCCCTTCACTATTTCTACTGTCAGTCACCTGACTACATGTGTGCCCAACCCACTCCTCTAAATCCACTACCTCTCGCTAGCCTAGAGTCTCCACGCTCAGGGCTGGATGCTGCCCTCTACTGTACGTGGGTTGTGTGGGCTGTGAGGGTGTTGATGTGCAACTGTCGTCCTACCTGCCTGGTTGCAGTTCCCTTTTGTGGCCTCCTGGACGCAGGGGCGCCACACTCTCCCGGAGTTAAACCAGCACGTCCCACGCGCTGCCCGTCACAACATTAAGCATTCTTGGTTCTTCCCATCTGGGAGGTACGATTCTTCAAACGTTACTTTAAGTTAACTATTTACAAGTGCATGGGTATATCTACATCTCTACCCTTCTGGACCTCTACCGGGTCTAATGCTACAACGCATTCACTTTTCTTTCCTGTAGATAAAACACATTATAAACACTACTTTATATCAAAAGTATAAAAACATTCTTCTTTCCTCAAAAAGCTTCAAAAGTGCAAAAATTCTAAAAAACAGTTCAAAGTTCACGATTCAAAAATTCAAACAGTCACTTGCACTATCTCTCATGTGCAACTGGTCTTAAAACCAAAGGGGAGCACACAAAGGTGCTCAACTATATACAAGGGAGAGTTCATATCACCTCATCGTCCGTGATATCAATGTCAATAAACATATAAGACAAACAGGGGAATGCTAGCATTCATTCAGGAATGGGATGGGGACAATAAGGAATACACCTCATTCACACTTAGTTTCCTCTTCTTGTCTTCCTTCAGGATGCATAACTCGGGTCTCACTCCTTCTTTCCTTCTTGCTTGATCTTTCATGAGAGTATCTGTGGTTCTCTTTTGCTTGGGAACAACTCAAGGTTTTGCAGCGCTTGAATTAACAGGTAACTCTCTGGAGTTTGCGTAGCTGCATCTGCTGTAGATCTCACTGGAACAGTCTCTAAGTCAATTGTAGGACTTGTGTTAGCAATTGGGTCCAGTGGTACTACTGGATCAGGATCTTCCAAGGCAGGGATGTCATCATCTTCTGCATTTAAACACAGTCTCTGTACTCTGATGTCATACGGGCCTCTTGCTCCTTGCGCTATGATATAGGAGACCCACTCTCCAACCTGCACTTCCCTGTCCGGGTGTCTTTCTGGAAGGTGCGATTCCACATCACGGCGGTTAATGAAAATGTCACAGTCTATTCCAGCCTCTCGAGCAAAGGCATAACCCTCTGCAGGTTTGATTTTAACGATTCTGCTTTCATGCTTCTGGGATCTGTTAAGGCTTACATCTCGTCTGGCAACAGCTTTTAAATACTGCGTATGAGCAATCATCTCCCACTTCTTTTCTAGCCGTCCTAATTCTTCCTTTTCCCATCTCCTGATATCTCTCCCTAGGTATTCATCTCGGGTTATTACTTCCGCAGGGCCTACGGGGCCATCGGGATCTCCTACAAAGCCCATCATATCATCACTTGTTTCGTCCCGCTCCCACCAGCAGCGGAGCTGCTCCCCTCTCACCTCTAGTGTTGCAGGTGCCGGGATCAGGGGCTGCGGTAATGGCAGATATCCCTCCGGTAAGGCTCCTAGTGGGTTGGCTTCTCTTGTCGCTAGGTGCGGTACAGTGCTGGGCACAGATAGATCCACTAGGGTCGTGGTGCGGCATCCATCCTCGCTCTCCACGCGATCACGGGTGTCTTCAACCCAGCCGGGTTGTATGGACAAGGTCTGGTAACTCTTCTGGTGGTCAATATCGATCTGTATCCGGGTACGTTGTTCTTGGATATGGGTCATCTGCTGGGGTAGCAGTCGCAGCACACCCCGCCGGGTGTCTTGGACGTGGGGACGTTCTCTGCTGCCTTCTGCCATCTCGCTCTGGTCACACAAGGTCTCTCCCTGGCCGGTTTCCTCCACCGGGTCACTCCGTGGGCCCTCCGGGATCACCTGTGGTCTTCCGGGTGCAGCACTCTTCTTGGCGTCCTCTGCTTCCATCCTTGTGTCTTGTAATGGCGACTGCTTCATTTCCGGTTACTTGTTCCGCCCCCTCCTGATGAAGATTTCCGCTTCTTCTCCCGCCAGCTTCTCATTGGTAGGAGGGACCAGGGACGGAGGCTCTTCCTTCAGAGTGACGTCTGGCTCTCCCGGAGTTAAGGGGAGCCAGGGCAGGTCCTTCTCTTCGCGCCTTGGACGGGCCGGCCCACGATGGGAGTTTTGGGAACGCCTCCTCTGCACATGGCGTTAGCCTCCCCTGGCAGCCATTAAGGTCAGATTTTGGCGGGAAAGTCCAGAACACGTTGTTTTAGGCGCACGGGGTCCAATTCTTTTGGACCAGGTAAATCCTGTTCATGACGCCAGGTTGTCGGGCCCAATGGGACGGGGGTACTCGGTACCGAACCGGAGCTGCTACTGGGGATGTCACGGGTGGTCCTGGTCCGGACCGTGTCCCTGGCTCGACAATGAAATAGGGGAATATTTCCAGGGGATTGTCAGTCGTGACGGCACCCACTATATGCGGCCAGTGATGGGGCCACCACTGCTGCAGAACCTCCGGGGATGATAGAATGGCAGCGTAGATGGAATAGTTCCAATGGGTAGAACTGTGTTCCCCGGGGCAGTAAGGGTTAAAGTCTATGGAGCGGTGTGTAGGCTTTGTGCTGAATGCAGCTCACTTACTATGCAGATGCTGTAGGAATCCTTCCTCTGCGCTGGAGCTGACAGGCTATGGCTCTGCAGGTGGGGATCTGCTGTAATCCTGTATGGAGGGAATAGTACTCAAGCAGATAGAAGCAGACAAGGGAGGCAGGTTCAGGGTCTCTGTGTTTACTCTCAAAGCTCTTCAATACAGCTCACAGTTCAGTTACAGTTCTTACAAGTCTCAGTTCAAGTACACGGGCTCACTCTCCCTCTCCAGGTTCCCTTTACTCTCTGCAGCCAGGTCTCTGTCCTCTGTGACCCCTCACACTGTCTCTGTGTCCTTTCCGGGCTGTTAACGTTCTGTGTTCACTGGGTGTATGTGACTCCGGACAGTCTGGCGGTAACTCGGGCCCTGTGGGTCCTCCTGGTCATCACTGAGCTGCCTGTCCTTTGGGGTAGGGACCCTAACATGCAGTTGTGGTCCCCCGTCGGTTGTCTGGGGATCCTGGGTAAAACTACGGTCCCCTCTAGAGCCGACACTCTACTCAGCCCAGTCTCCAGCAGTCCTCAAGGTGAGGCTCTACCAGGCTCTCTCTCTGTGCGTCTTTCAGTATCATAGGAGGGCTACTCCGCCTTCAGTCGGTCGTCTCAGCTGTAAGTCTAGGGCCCGGGTATCACCGTCCCTCTCTTCCCTTCACACTCCTGGGGGTACTGGTTCCGGATAGGCTTTCTCTCTCCTCTGGCTCACACTGGCTCGGTACAGTTTCTGCGCTCCTTACACCCCACTTTACCAGGACGTGTGGTTCCTTCTTCCTGCTCAGCTTAGCTCGGCCTGCTGCTGTCTCTTGGCCTGTGCCGTGTTCCTCAGCCTGCTGCTGGTCTGTGTCTTTACTGCTCGGCTCACTCCGGCCTACTGACTCCTTCCTCCTCCCCCTTCACTATTTCTACTGTCAGTCACCTGACTACGTGTGTGCCCAACCCACTCCTCTAAATCCACCACCCCTCGCTAGCTTAGAGTCTCCAAGCTCAGGGCTGGATGCTGCCCTCTACTGTACGTGGGTTGTGTGGGCTGTGAGGGTGTTGATGTGCAACTGTCATCCTACCTGCCTGGCTGCAGTTCCCTTTTGTGGCCTCCTGGACGCAGGGACGCCACACAAGTAAATCACTAATTTTCCCCATTGGGGTCCCGATGCAGGTCCGGGTGCGTCTGGAGAGGGATTTCCCATTTATCTGGAAGCAGCAGGGAATGCCGTATTTAGGAATCACTCTTTTAGGCTCCTAAAGGTTAGTTGCCTCAAACTTGGAGACATTGTGCTCCGCCCTGGCGGAGGACATAATTAAATACCGTTTTACGAACATGCTGTAATAGGAACAAATGCCGAAATGCCCGCGCTGCCAAACAGGAATCACCAGGAAACGAAAAGTTAACTGGGCAGATTTTTTTTCTTTATTTCATCTTTATTTCATCCTACGCGTTTCGGAGCCTCTATCCGAGCTCCTTCCTCAGGAAGGAGCTCGGATAGAGGCTCCGAAACGCGTAAGGATGAAATAAAGAAAAAAATCTGCCCAGTTAACTCTTCGTTTCCTGGTGATTCCTGTTTGGCAGCGCGGGCATTTCGGCATTTGTTCCTATTACAGCATTCCTGTTTCCACGTTTATCGTGAAGGTGCGGCCCTGCAGCAGCCATCTTATAAGCCATCTTACAGGCGATTATACTGGTTGTGGGTGACACAACTGAATCAGGTGAGCAGTTCTTAATTTACACCGATATAACTTTTAAAAAAGGATAAGGCCCTATGCGCATTTATCTCACGTTTGCAGGTTGTTTTACGAACATGTCACAGATTGCTCGTATCCATGTGTTCAAAATGTTTATGCTCCCTTAAATCTTATATATTTTTAGAGCCCTTCCCGTTATTATCAACGCTAGATTCCTTCATAAACTTCAATCCTTAACAAACAGGTATGTTTGAGCGAGTAGGAAACCCCGAGTCGCGGGTAAAATTATGTACTTCCCTTTCTATGAAGGAGGTATGAGAGTCCCTAATATTACCAATTACTATAAAGCCGCACTTCTGGAGTCGGCTAAGAAGTGGTGGACTCCTCCGACTGAGAAGCCTGGTTGGATGCACATTGAATCCCACTACCTTAGTGGGTCCTCCCTCTTATGGAGGCTGAATCACTTAAACCTACGGGATTGGTGCTGCCTCTCCTGCCTCTACGGGCGACCCTGACCCTGTGGCACAGTGTAATTGACACTTGGATTTAATTTCCGGCTGGGCTGATTGGTCTAAGGGCACTACCCTTTCACATCACAAACTTACACCTACGTCCGTTGCTGGACGCGGGGATTCTAGTCCTAGGGGACCTGATGTGGGTCGGTACTTTCCCCTCTTTTGCTTCCCTGTGTGAGAGATTCCCCGAATTGGTAAAATGCTCGTTCCAATATTTACAAATAAAACATTTCTTCCTTTCAGTCAATAAGTTGAAAATACCTTTAGCACTCACGTGACGTGCCCTTCGTCCTAACAAAAATTTTTATTATCTGATCCCAAGAATTATAACAGCTTATTTCTTATCCATAAAGAACTTAATAAAATGGCCTTTTCTTCCCGCCCGCTATATATGTCTAAATGGGAAGAGGAGTTTTCTTTCCACGCTTTGGACGAGGAGTGGTGCGCTAGCTTGAAAATTACTAACTTATCTAAGAGATGTATCACCTATCAGGAGTCTTTAAAGAAAATCCACCTTAGATGGTACTACTCCCCTTCTCGCTTGGCCCACTTTGCAAGTGACCTCTCCCCCTTATGTTGGAGAAAATGTGGGGAGACAGGCACCATTTCTGACATGTGGTGGTCTTATCCTAAACTAACTCCATTTTGGACGGTAATTTCTCAGCTCCTGACCTCGGTCACAATTTGTAGATCCCTTTAGCTCCACAATTGGCGGTTTTAAATATAGGAGTGGATAAGCTCCATTGAGACTTCCAATCCATAACCTCAATTATGTTGACAGCCTCCAGAATGTGCTTAGCAGTTAAATGGAAATCACACTTACCTCCCACCCTAAAAGACATAGCAGACAGACTCAATACCACCTTTCAACATGAATATTGGTTGGCGTTGGATTCTTCTCGCAGGGACAGGGTGGTAAACACTTGGTCCAGCTGGGCCTCTCACCCATTGGCGAAACCAATTTATTAAGCCATTGGAAGTATAAGGACCTAGTATCATATCATATGTAACTGTGAATGTACTTTTAGTCAACTTTCTTTTTCAGGTATCATACGAAGATAGACTCTCTATATCTTTCACCACCTTAAACCTCCCTTCCCTATTCCCCCTTCCCCCCCCTCCCAGCATATTCTCCTCCCCCTTCCCCCCTACCCTATCCCACTCCCCAGGTAGCTAAAAGGTGTTTATCCAACCTGTTGTTACGCATCAACCTGCTCTGTTGGAGTGTAATGTTTGACTCCTTTGTGATTGTTTGTGTTTATTTGACTTTACCAATAAAAACTTATTGGATCAAAAAAGATATCAATTGATATTATGGGTTACTGTACTCACATCAATCAAGTATGGCAAGGTCTAAGAGGTTAAGGTGGTCCTATGGTATGGGTGCTGTAACCAAAAATGTAAAACATAGACAAATGCTGTACAAATAAAAAAAACTAATGGTAAGTACTGATATTTAACCGGTTAGAGGATAATATGACTGATGGTGACAAGGAAAGAATGTCCTGGGAGCGAGAGGACCCTTGTTTAACAATATATAGAAAAATGCTATGAAAACGGAATATGCAGATTTCGCAATGTTGATTATAGCTCTTGCAATTTGATATGTGATTGGATAAATATATTTTTTATTTGTAGAAGCAGGCAAGAGATGCCTGTGCCTATTAATCAGGATTATTTTCATACCTGCATTCATCAAGAAGCCTCGTTTCTACAGCTGCACCATGCATACCCTATTGCTATTTTCTAGCTGGACACTAAAGGGCCCGTTACACACAACGGTATCTTGAATGATATCAATGCAACGTCACTGGTTTGGTGACGTTGAAGCGATGTCGAAACAACATCGTTATGTGTGACACGTATCAACAATCAACGATAAGTCATTGATTGTAGATTTATGGTCCTGTCCATAAATCTTTCGTTGGTCTCCTGCTGGGCAACCTGGGTGTGTACATTTCCTCTGTACTTCCCTCTCCTCCGGTTAATGTGTGTAAGGTGCATCCAGAGATATAGCACACTGTTTCTCCCTCTGCCCAGGTTTTTTCTGGACCTATGTGTCCCCCTGGGAGACGTGGGGGAAGAGGATTGTTGTCTCTATGGCAGTTCCTCATCCTGAGGGTGGGAGTGGCAGGTTTCAGGGTGACACCTCAGTTGTTCACCCTTCAAGGGGTGGTACACGTTTTAAAAAATGCATGCCTGGTAATAAACTTACAGGTCCGGACCTGCATGTGAATGACTGTGTGTGGGTGTCCACTAATGCCATCAAGTGGGCGTGTTCTTTGGGAGCTTTGGGCACTGGGTCTGTTGGTCCATATAGGATGATGGACATTGTTGACCCTTCTGCCGTCCGGTTGGAGCTGCCCTCGGTATTTGGTACCTGTAATGTGTTTCAGTGGTCATGGCTCCGGAGATGTATTGTCTCCTTTGCCCACATTTATTGCACCTTTACCTCGTTGTATAGGTGAAGTCCTTGAGGGACGAGGGTTTAGAGAAGTAAATGCTTGTAGTTCATGACGTTCTTTCTGTAGGTGTTGGCCTGACTAATCTGCTCTCCAGGGTCCGGAGGCCCCTCGTTAAAGGAGGGGAGGAGGGGGGAAACGGTCACGATGGTCTCCCTTTCCTAGGAGACCTGTGACTGCTTTGGACCTAAGTCTCATGTCTGAATTTAGACTTCATATTATATATATCTTTTTCCTTTGGCACTGGAGGAGTTAATGTTAGTCTCTGTTGCCAGCAAGCTAGCTGGGCCTTGTCCAGGTGTAGCCACTCTGTGATTACCTCTGCCTCTATTCGATCACAGATTTCCAGCATGTTTTTCTGGAAGATTGAACTTCATTCCTGGCTAAGCTCCTGAGGTGAAAGGAGCTCTGTGGAGAACTTCTTGCTGTCAAGCCGTCTGTTGTCTGGTGAAGTGTCAGCAGATGTGAAGTAGCTGTCCTCTTGTTCTTTGTCTGTCATCCTCTTCCCTCATGTCTCCTTATTGTAGTGGATGGGACTAGTACTCCCACCAGACTTCCCTAGTGAGGGTTAACATCAGGGCCAGCGGAGGGCTTAGGTTTCCTGTTCAGCAACAAGGTGAAAGAACTTGTATAGGGATGGTAGGGGGATCAGGGCTGCCGCAGGTGAGTGCAGGAGGTCCCCTCTCCCCCATTCCCTATGAGCAGGACCCTCCATTGTATTTATTCCCTTTCGTGCTTCCCTGTCTGTTGTTTTTTCATTGTTGCGCACCGGACATCGTTGGTCTGTGCGCCACTGTCACGCACGGTTTCTGGACATCCCCTTAGTCCAAGTGTGACAACTACCTGCAACATGATCCTCGGATTATTAGAATTCAAAGTAATGCTGACAACTGGGTTGCCACACTGTTAGATCCCCCGTACAAGAGTAAATTTGGCCAAATGATTCCTACCCTGGAAAGGGACGCACACATGCAAGAGTATCAACAGAAGCTTTTACACAATCTTAGTACTGCTGTTCCCCAAAAGACCAGTGGTGCACATAGTGAATATCGCAGTTCTAACTTTCCAACTCGGGGAATGTCAAGTCGTTATTACTCAAATGTTAACAGGAACAGTCTATCTGGTAATAGCAATTTTGTAGAATCATTTCACCATTTTTTTTAGACTATCCTTTGAAACGCCAGAAGAGAGAACAAGTCTGTCACATAGTGAAAACCTAGAGAGGATGATACAGGAGTATCTACAGCTGAATATCGATGCCATGACTGTGGAACTGGACCCTTGTGTATTTTTGGCTTTAAAACTGGAAAAATGGCCTGAGCTTTCCACTCATGCCTTGGAGATTAAAGTGGCCCATTCAATATGAATGGTACACTATGTGGCGGCAGGACAGCAAAAGGTTAATAAACAGGTTTAGGTTCAGATGTTAGGGAGATGAGGGAAGAGCTGGCCCATATATGGAAGTGACCACAGCTGGTATAAACCAGTTTTTTTGCGCCTTTTTTTGACAGTTGCTGATTGGCCAGAGTGGCCAGCTGTGAACTATAAATAGAGGTGATTTCTGACAGGGTCTGTCAGAAATCATCAGGTGTTGGAAAACCATGGAGGTGCTGTTGGAACGGCTGGCAGAAAAGGCTGCGTCGGCTGGAGGGATTGAGTGGCTCCAGCGATGCCTGGAAGAGGAGATGCCCGGTACAGGGGAGACAGACTTACCGACGACCGGTGCTGCTGAGGCGGGCTGTCAAGATATAGCTTCTCCGGTTCTGAGGCGCAGTTCCAGATCTAAGAGACGTAGATGCTTGTCTCCGCTCCCTTTGGCTGCGGCTGATGTTATAACGCCGGCCAGGGAGTCCAGGGAAAACGCCGTGTCCAGCCGCCATGATGGGTCATCTACAGTGGCGGCACCCGATGAGGGACACAGGAGGGAGGCCAGCTCAGGGGCCACAAGCAAACGGCTTCCTTATAGGGTAGCGCGTCCTCAACCCCTGTCTGCGGCACCACGCGGTGCGCAGAGTGAGGATCGGAGAGCTGTTGGACGGGGAGCAGGGGCAGAGAGGAGGCCCATTGCAGCAGCCGCGGCACCTCCAAGTGTGCGGGTCAGAGGGAGGGTTCCAGCCCTTAGGCAAGTGGAGACAGGGTCCTGTCCCTCTGGTAGGAGGCCTCCTCTGTCTGTGGCTTCCACGCAGGCGCAGGCAGTGGAGAGCATGCGCACTCAGAGACAGGAGGGTCTGCCTGCCTCCAGGAGTCCTTGTAGATTGCAGAGGGACTCAGGATTGTCATCTGCATTGCCTAGGCAGGCGCCACTGCTTTTGTCTGACGGCAGTGGGCGCAACAGGATGTCAGAGCTGCAGAGGAGAAGTAGGGGCTTAGTCAGTCGCCCTGGGGGTTCAGTTGAGGCTGCAACACAGGCATCAGGCAGGGCTAGAGAGCCTTGGCCACTTGAGCAACAACGACGGTCGGTGACTGCGACTTCCGTGGCGGAACGATGGAGACACCAAGCGAACGGCCAGAGACAGGAACACGGCTTATCAGTTGAAGCATCAACGGTACCAGGGATGTCGGAGCCGTTTAGAGCCTGGGTGCCGGAGAGTCGATGGGCGGAGGAATGGAACGAGCTGGCGACGTGCGAACCGGAGGCTGAGCTCCAGGATGGTGAGACGAATGTGCATAATCCCCCCTCCCATCTGTTTCTTTAGAGGTGGTAAGGGACATAGTATCTGCTGCTATTGCCGATGCCTTTTCGGGTGGGAGTGGGAGTAAGCCTCATGCGGGCAGGGATCCTCGTACATCCGTGCCGGAGATTTGTTACAAAGAAGCGTTGCCTTGTGAATTGTCCCCGTTAGGTTTTCACCTATCGGGGTCAATAAAGGAGCGCATATGGGCAGGGGAGTACGTGGATCTCTTTACCTTATTACCGTCTAGGGAACAACCTAGATCAGATAAGACGGAAACTGATGAGAAGAAAAAGACTTTTAGGTCTTTTCATTTATGGCTCCAGGCATTTTTAATTTATGCCGCGGTCCTTGGGGAGCAAATACCGGAGTTATGTTGCGGCCTATTCCAACACGTCGATATCGTGTTGGAGGCTTATAGACATTTTGGCGGAAATGCTTGGTTGGCTTACGACGAAGCTTTCCGTCAGAAATTGGCAGTTCAGCCCTCGTTGCGCTGGGGGATCAAAGATGTTGGCTTGTGGCTGAATATGATGGTTCCCCAGCGCCGATGACTGTTAAGACTGCAGCTCCGCAACAGATTAAGAAAGGTTTTTGTTTCGCATACAATGAGTCCTCCTGCAAGTGGTTGCACAATTGTAGATATAAACATGAGTGCTCTGCTTGTGGGGGGGCTCATCCTATGATGAAATGTTTTAAGAAGCACACACAGCAGCCTCAGGCAGCTCCGGGGAAGGAGCCATTTCTTAAGGGCTCCGACGCCGGTGCGTCTGCAGGCAATGTTGCCATTTCTAAATCAGTACCCAAACAGGGCGAGAGCTGAGGAGTTGTATAATGGTTTTTCACAGGGTTTCTTTGTTCCTCCTTTTGACGGGTTTGGGTGCCACGAAATGGCTAATTTGCCTTCTGCACGTCAGTTCCCGGAAGAAGTGAGAGACAAAATCTGGAAGGAAGTAGATGCCGGTAGGTGTTCTGGTCCATTTGCGGTGCCTCCATTCGGGAATTTTCGGCTTTCTCCTATTGGGGTTGTCCCAAAGAAGGAAACCGGTTCCTTTAGAATGATACACCATTTGTCGTTTCCGCATGGTAGTTCGCTGAATGACCAGGTGGATAATGAGTTGGCCTCTGTGAGATATACATCTTTTGATACCGCATTAGATATGGTGAAACAAATGGGCCAGGGTGCACTGTTAGCGAAGAGTGATATTAAATCTGCTTTCCGTATCTTGCCGGTTAATCCCGTTGGTTTTTCGTCGCTTGGTTTTTCGTTTGACGGTTTTTATTTTTTCGATCGTTGCCTTCCCATGGGTTTTTCGTTGTCCTGTTTTTATTTTGAGATGTTTTCTTCTTTTTTGGAATGGTCTGTGCAGACTGTTTGTCCAAGGGGTAAAGTTGTGCACTATTTGGATGATTTTTTATTTGTTGGAGCGGCAGGGAGTTCCGAATGTTCTGAGTTGCTGTCTGTTTTTTTATCCCTTATGGGTAAGTTTGGTGTACCTATTGCTGACGAGAAGACCTTTTTGCTGTGTAGCAAATTGGAATTTTTAGGTATAAATTGATTCTGAGAAGATGCTTTGTAGACTACCGGTTGAGAAAATTGAGAAATTAGTAGTTATGATTAATACATTTTTAACTAGGTCGTTTGTGTCCTTGAAAGAATTTCAGTCCCTGCTGGGTGTTTCTAATTTTTCTTTAAGGGTTCTTCCCATGGGGAGAATTTTTATGCGACGTTTGTATCATTGTATTAGAGGTTTTTCTTCCCCTCAAGCGAAGATTTTCATTTCGTCTGAAATTAAGGATGATCTGGCGGTGTGGCTTAGTTTTTTATCTCGTTTTGACGGGATTTCTTTTTGGCAAGGTAATTTTGTTTCTTCGGTTGCAATACGCTTGTTTATTGCTGTTTCTCAAGTGGGCATGGGTTGCTCTTTCGAGGGACATTGGCTTTCAGTAGCTTGGCCTATGTCAGTATTAAAGGAGAATCATAGGGTGTTAGTTTTAGAACTTTTTGCAATAGCCACGGCCTTTACTGTATGGGGTACTGATTTACAGAACAAGAGGATTTTGTTGTTTTGTAATTCTGCGGTGACATGTCGGGTAGTTAACGACATGTCTTGCGGAGAAATGGCTGGTATTCAGGTACTTCGTTCTGTAGTGCTTAATCTTCTTAGCAATAATATTTGGGTTAAAGCTTGTTTTTTTGCCTGATTTCAGTAATTTATTGGGAACTGTTCTTTCATGGCAGCAATCCGATCGGTTCCGGAAATTAGTGCCCGATGCGGACGGAGAAGGGATGGAGGTTCCTCCAGATCTTTGGGAGCTGATCTGCAGCTAGTCCCTGCTTTTGTAATTAACTCTTTGGCGCCCCTTACTTGGGCTAGTTACTCGTCTGCATGGCAGCAATGGTCCAGTTTTTGTACTATACATTATTTGAATCGTTATGATTATACGGCAGAGTCAGTGCTTCAGTTCTTGGAAGATCTAAGCGGAAAGGGCTTGTCGTACTCTTCTATGCATAAGATACTTTCGGGAATTTCATTTTTTATTAAGTTGTTTGGAGGGCAATCAATTTTTTCACTTTTTGTGGTTAAACAATTTATGAAAGGGTATAAGAAAGTCCTTTCGTCGGCCGACAATCGGCGCCCGGTGTCGGCTGATCTTTTAAACAGGCTGTGGGAGAAACTTCCGGATGTCTGCTCAAATAGTTTTGAAATTATTTTATTTAGGACCCTTTTTGTTTTTATGTTTTTCGCCGCCCTGAGGATAGGCGAGGTCCCTTCCAGCTACCAAAAAGGCGAAAGGAGGTTTGCATCGGGATGATATAGTTCTTTATTCTGATGCAGTGTACTTATGGGTTAAGCAGTCGAAAACTGAACAAATGGGTAAGGGGATGGGAGTTTGGCTGCATGCCATTCCTAATTCAAACATTTGTCCGGTTGAAAATATGGTCTCGTGGCTGGGCGCCCGTCCTAGAGGGACGGATTGGTTGTTCGTTCACAGGGACGGATCCCGGCTACGAGATTTCAATTCTCTTTTATTTTGCAAAACACGCTGCAGAAGCTTGGGTTGTCTCACCTGAAGCTTTCTTCTCATTCATTCCGGATTGGAGCCGCAACTGAGGCGGCGAGATCCGGGATGAGTGATGAGTTGATCAAACGTGTAGGTCGGTGGAAATCTAATTGTTTTAAAACTTATGTTCGTCCCCACTTATCTTTTTCTTGTTAATATATTTCTTTTAGGTCCTAAGACGGTTTGGATTGTGGGTCACTCTTTTATACATTGGGCCCAGCAGCGGGCTTCTAAAAGACGACACTCATCCAATCTCTTCTTGAATGTCAAGCAAGTGCAGGTTTCCTGGCACGGGGTTCGTGGGCTACGCTGGGGCAACGTGAAACAGGTATTGATTGACTTAAAAAGAAAATTTCCTTTTCCCAACCTGTTAATAATCCATGCGTTAGGAAATGATATTGGTAAGGTGAGGTCAGTTGACCTTATTTGGCAGGTAAAGCAAGACTTGTTGTGGATACGGGAGGAATTTCCTGGAACCAAGTTGGTGATTTCAGAGGTAGTTTCTAGGCTATCATGGAAGATCAACAACCAATGGTTCTTGGAAAAAGTAAAACGGAAAGTTAACAAATCAATAGGAGACTTTTTGCCGACAATAGGGGGCCGTTCCTTTCGTCATCGGGATCTAGAGGGGTTTTTATCGGGTTTTTATCGCAGGGATTTGATTCACCTTTCTGACATAGGGAACGATATTTTTAACTTAGGTCTGCAGGATGTTATTGAGGGTTGGTTGGGTGCTTTGGTGGGGGGGGGCGTTGCTCTATGAGCACGCCCGGTTGGGTGGATCCGTTTTAAATTTCAGCATTTTAAATTTAATTGTATTTATTTAATAAAATATTAATTGATTAATTTATGCAATTGGTTGCAGCAATTTAAATTTTGATTATATTTATTTATTAATATATTAATTAATTTATTCATTTTGTAACCTTAATAAGGTACCCAACCATTTTATCTTTAATAAAATATTATTCCAAACCGAAATTTTGGTCTGGTTAATTTTAATTATAGTAATAAGTATGGCCTTGCCGCATCATAAAGTGGCCCATTCAATATGAATGGTACACTATGTGGCGGCAGGACAGCAAAAGGTTAATAAACAGGTTTAGGTTCAGATGTTAGGGAGATGAGGGAAGAGCTGGCCCATATATGGAAGTGACCACAGCTGGTATAAACCAGTTTTTTTGCGCCTTTTTTTGACAGTTGCTGATTGGCCAGAGTGGCCAGCTGTGAACTATAAATAGAGGTGATTTCTGACAGGGTCTGTCAGAAATCATCAGGTGTTGGAAAACCCCGCCCTCCCTCCCTGTTATTTTTTTGTTTTATCTTCGTTTTGATTTATTGGTGGGACCTTGTTAGAGGATGATTACCTGTGTTGGGTGGATCCGTTTTAAATTTCAGCATTTTAAATTTAATTGTATTTATTTAATAAAATATTAATTGATTAATTTATGCAATTGGTTGCAGCAATTTAAATTTTGATTATATTTATTTATTAATATATTAATTAATTTATTCATTTTGTAACCTTAATAAGGTACCCAACCATTTTATCTTTAATAAAATATTATTCCAAACCGAAATTTTGGTCTGGTTATTTTTAATTATAGTAATAAGTATGGCCTTGCCGCATCATTTATCGTACACCGCAGCCAGCATTCTCTCTGAACATGTCTTCAACACTGTGGGAAGTGTGCTCAAGTATTTGCTCAAACAAAAATGATAGATCACTATGAACTGCCATTTGTTTATACATTAACAGCTGGGTACATGGTAAAATCATCTGAAAATAGCAATAGATATGAGATTACCTATGTGCTGGTTGCTCGTGCCACGGTTGAGATTTGTGTAGAACGAACATCTTGGTCGCAGTGAAACTGTGCAAACACTGAATATGTGAAAGAAAAAATTAGGCTAAATCAGCCATATGATCGTGGCATGAGCCATTTTGTTATGTGCTATGAGACTAATGTTATGAGTCTCTTGGGACAAAGAGTTTAAGGCGTTATGAGGAGGAATCAACGGAGTATAAGATAGTGCAGAGTGGATAAACAATTCAGACATATAGATATAGGGTAAAAAAGAGTATGGAATAAAAGTGTACTACCTATGAAATGTAAGTCCACCGAAGGTGAAATATAACAATGATGGGAGCGCTTGCATGAGTTTTGAGTTTATTCGGCCCCATAGGCCTAAACAGGTCACTGACCTATCTCTCTATTATTTCCTGTAATACTACATGATACTGATAGTTGTCCCACCTGTGTGTGGTGGAGCATAACATTGATAGGAGCGCTTGCATGAGCTTTGAGTTTATCCAGCCCACTATGCCTAAACAGGTCACTGACCTATCTCTCTATTATTTCCTGTAATACTACATGATACTGATAGTTGTCCCACCTGTGTGTGGCAGGGCATAACATTGATGGGAGAGCTTGCATGGGCTTTGAGTTTATCCGGCCCATTAGGCCTAAACAGGTTACTGACCTACCTCTCTATTATTTTCTGAAATACTACACGAAACGTATACTTGTCCCACCTGTGTGTGGCAGGGCATAACATTGATGGGAGTGCTTGCATGAGCTTTGCATTTATCCGGCCCAGTAGGCTTTAACAGGTCACTAACCTACCTGACTAGTTTTTTTGGTAATACTCCATGAAACTGATAGTGGTCCCACCTGTGTGTGGCGGGGCATATCATTGATGGGAGCGCTTGCATGAGCTGTGAGTTTATCTGGTCCAGTAGGTCCTAACAGGTCACTGACCTACCTCTCTATTATGTCCTGTAATACTCCATGAAACGTATAGTTGTCCCACCTGTGCGTGGCGGGGAATAACATTGATGGAAGCACTTGCATGAGCTTTCAGTTTATAAGGCCCACTAGGGCTAAACAGGTCACTGGCTTACCTGACTAGTTTTTTCAGTAATATTCAACAAAACATATAGTTGTCTCACCTGTGTCTGGCAGGGCAATAGCATTGATGGAAGCGCTTGCATGAGCTCCGCGTTTAGCTGGCACAGTAGGTCTAAACAGGTCACTGACTTACCTCTCTTGTTTTTCCTGTAATACTCCACAAAATGTATAGTTGCTGAGCAATGTTTAACCTTGAAATGCTAGGCCAGGTCCTGTTCCAGACCTTGTGCCATGCAGGGAGGCTGGGCCATTCAGCAATTTTTGGTCTGGGATAATTGATGCCACTTTGCTGTAGTCTGACCCTTTGGGAAGAGTGAGGAAATTTGTTGGGGTCCTCTTGCTGTGTGGTACATGATTTGAGAAGGGCGTGACATGCCTATACCTGTGTCTCATCCTCCTTTTACTCCTCCACCTCTTTTTACTTAATGTAGTAAACTACTGCCACTTTTCCCTTGTAACTCATCCATTTGTCAATTCAAAGTCAGTTTCACTCACCTCTGAAATTTTAGGTGAATGGTAACCACCTTCTATTTTGAAGTGCTTTGGAAAAGTATGCAGGCTGGCAAAGACTGTGTCTCGTGTACCCATGCTACACCATGAGACTATTTGTACTGTGGGTAGATTGTTGTCATTTTCCTGGTGTTTCTTGTCTATTCTGAGTAGTTTGGCAGCTTTGAAATTTTTGAACGTGTTTTCTATGTGTTTGCTGTAGCCTGCCATTGATTCCAATGGGATTCAATGGTGTTCGATGAACATTCAACGAACAATTTGTTGAACACACTGCAATTCATCGAATCAAATCGAATTCAAACACTTAGGTGGTGGCTCATCACTACTATCCAATCTGACGGAACTGGAGGGAATCTGCAAGGAAGAATGGCAGAGAATCCCCAAATCCAGGTGTGAAAAACTTGTTGCATCATTCCCAATAAGACTCATTGCTGTACTAGCTCAAAATGGTGCTTCTACTCAATACTGAGCAAAGGATCTGAATACTTATGACTGTGATATTTTAGGTTTTCTTTCTTAATAAACTTGCAAATATGGCTAGGATCACACTAAAAATCTGAATTGCGTTCAAAGCAACCAGATCCGGATGCGGTGAACGCAATTGTCTTCAGACATTCAGCAATCCGGGAACCGGATTGCTGAAGCCGCAATCCAGTAACCGGATTGCTCAGGATGTGTAATCCTGAGCAATCCGGTTACCGGATAGGTTGCTCATCCCTGCTGCCGCAGGGATGAGCAAACTGTTCTGTGTATAAAGTATTTATTTAATAAATTAATGTTCTTACAATGTCTCTAGGGGGTGCCCAGTCCCATAGAGACCTTCCACCCACTCAGGTGGGCATATACTGCTGTAATCTGTTATGTACAACAGCTGACTCTTGTCAGCTGTTGTACATGTTTTATGAATGAAAGCGCCGTCTCCTCAGAGCGGCGCGCATACTATTGCTATTGGAATAGTATGTGCGCCGCTGTCTGAGGTCCTGAAGCCACTTACAGTAAGATCTATGGGCAGCGCTAAGCCATAAGGCTTCAGAATCTCAGACAGCGGCGCACATACTATTCCAATAGCAATAGTATGCGCGCCGCTCTGAGGAGCCTGGCACTTTCATTCATAAAACTGTACAACAGCTGACAGGAGTCAGCTGTTGTACATAACAGAGTACAGCAGTATATGCCCACCTGAGTGGGTGAAAGTTCTCTAGGGGGACTGGGCACCCCCTAGAGACATTGTACAAACATTTATATATTAAATAAATACTTTAACCATACACAGAGCACTTTGCTTATCCCGGCGGCAGCCGGGATAAGCAAAGTATATGCGGGAGCCGCATTGCTCAGGATTACACATCCTGAGCAATCCGATACCCGCATTGCAGATACCAGAACCGCTCCGAAAACTGCAGCCTGCATGATTTTTCACACAGGATGCAGAGCCAGAGACGGAAACTGGATTGCTTGTGAAGCAATCCGTTTTTTAGCATAGGCTCCTATGAAGAGCGTTTTCTGAAAGCTTTTTTTTGAAAGCTCAAAACCGAATCAGGTTTAAAAAAAAAAAAAAAAACGCAGATGTGACCCTAGCCTATGTCTACATTTCTGTTTTTTTCAGTCAAGATGGGGAGTACATATTGTAAATTGTACATTAATGAGAAAAAAATGAACTTTTTTGAATTTACCAAATGGCTGCAATTAAACAAAGAGAGAAACAATTAAAGATGTTGAATATTTTTCATACCCACTGTATACACATATTATAAGAAATCAAGATTTGCCCCATAGATCAATGCACTGAATGCTATGCAAGATTCCATCAATAGATGCAAGCTCTACAAAAGGGCAAAAAGTGATCAAAAGGGGTCCCACACAAATAGTGTCAACTCAGACTTGCATTTTGCATATTTAGTGTGTAATACTTCTACAGGGAGGGGTACTGAGTGTCTGCATCACAGGACCTTTATAGCAGTCACATGATCATGCTTAATCAAGAGTACCTGTGAGTCCTCAGCAATCGGCCAATCACAGCCCTGGTATCGGCACATGCCTTGCTGGTCACCTGCACATGCCCCACGGCTGTCTAAAAATTCCAGAGTGCCCGACCCTGGTAACCAGGGAAATGGATGCTTCTGGACAACTATAGAGATGCCGAGGGAATGAGTAGGAAGCAGGGCAAGTGGGACGCAGGCGCACAGGAGAGGGGATAGGCAGAGGGACAGGACTAACTTCATATTATAACCAAGTTAAACAGGAGAGACTCAATAATTTTTTCCTGATATTAGAGGAAGGTGAGGACCCATTGTGATTTTTTTATTAGAGTACAACTATTGTAGGTAGCAATCTGTAGGAGGTAGATTGCTACCTTTTTGTACCAGGCCCTTGTCTTCCACTGTACCAGATATGGTTGGAGCACCTGGTCGGACAGGTCCATGCCACCCATGTGCTTGTTATAATATGAAACACAGAGGGGTTTTCATTCGTCCATGGTTGCGCCCATATCTTTGACCATCACAGTCATGTTTGCATGCAGGGAGGTTAGCATGTAGACATTCTTGCGGTCATTTCACTTTATGGCAAGCAGTTTGTCACTTGCCAGTGAAAATAACGCCCCTTTCTCTAGACGTCTGGACATCAATTATGACAATAAGCCCAAACTGTTTTAATTATTGTCGCACAGGCCCCTGTGTTTGCAGCATGGAGGGATTGGTATAGGGGCATGCTGATGTGGCACCCCTGTGGACCGGTTGCCATTAGATGGCACAGCAGCAAAGATTGGTAAGTCGGTCACTCCAAACACACATCCAACACACTCCAGATCCCAAGACTGGGGACTCTATGCCCAGCAATGGGATAGTGTGAGGAGAAAAGTGAAGGGTGGGAAGTTAGCACAGAACCTGGTTAGAAAGGGCAACAAAAGGACACAACTCCAAGTTCAGAGAGAGCAGTCAGCCAAGAGAAACCAGAGAGTCAAGTTCAGTCAGATGGAGAGACGAGACCATCATCATTCAGGACTGAGCGGACACAAACCCAGCGGCCTGTGCCACCTTGAGGCTTGTCCAGGTCCCAGGCTGTAGTCCGTGGAGAGAGAGGAAGGAGTCCAAGGTGTTCTTGAATTAGTGGGGATATTGAGGGACTGGGCCAGAACCAGAGGGCCAGCTCTGCTGAGGTGGCCAGGAGGCTCTGTGCTCCAACCACAAACCCCGGTGGGGTGCGGGGTCTTTAGGTCCCGTGACCCAACCTCCAGCGCAGTGAGAGGAAGGCCGTTGCATTAGGGCTAGGGGACCTGGCAGGTCACCCACTGAAAGCTTGTGGCCGCTGGACCGTAGCTAGCGTGTGGACAAGACTGAACAGGTCCATGAGAGGAACACAAAAGGGGGTGATTGTGATGAGCCACCCCAGCTCCTTAGACGACACCAGAGCTGCCATTGTACTGACTGTGTTGTAACCATCTGATGAGAAAGAGACTAAACCCAGTTAAAGCTCTATGCTGTGTGAGACTGTGATTACTGCACCTGAAAGGAGATAGACTGATTTCGTGAACCAGCAGCGGGAGACTGTCTGATTGTATCGTGAATCCTACACCCCCAACGAGCCCTGCATTACAATAGACTATTCAGTTGCCCTGTGGACCCGCCCATCCCATGGGGAGCTGAACCATCTATGCTGCAACTTTCATCATCCCCAGAGGTCCTGACTGCAGCAGTGGCTATACCAGCTGCATTCCACGGGTGTTTTTATTTTTTATTTTATTTTTCTCCATTTTTACAATTCCCCTATTTAATTGCTCACCCAACAAGGGAATCATGGACCGGGTCATGCCACCATGACATCCCGCAACCCCAGACAACGATGACCGGGCCCAGTTCCGAGAGCCCCACAGTCCCCGCCAGGGGTGAGACACCGGTCTAATAGTTATCGGTGTGCATGTGGTTCCCTTGTTGCCAAAATGGGGTTATTAGCTCCCAGATAATTTTCACTGGGATGCCAATTGTCTGGGGATAGTTAGGTGGTCTTATCTGGTGGTCTATACCCACATAATTTGCTGTAATTTGAACTATCATATTTTTTTCTTTTGTTGCTAGGGCAGGAGGCAGATTATGGCCGGGACACTGCCCATGTGCCATACCGTTTTGCAAGAAGAGAAAGGGGGCCACAGAGCATGCGGGGGACTCATCAACTTTTTTCAGGTATTGGGTGGATCTGGGGGAGGACCAGGGGGAACGTTTGTTCAGACATCAGATAGGAGAGAAGAAATTATGTCGCTGGTACTGGGGAGGACTTGGAGTCCTTATTGATGCATGGCTGGGGGACTGTGGAACAGGAGTATAGCAACTCTATCCGATCTGACATTTGATGGAGATCCAGAGGACATGGCCTTGTGCGCCTGTTCCATGGGTGGAGGGGCCAGAAACTAGTGACACCATGGGGGGAACCGGATGGGACTGAGAGGGACGGGGGAATGTAATTTCTATCTGATCTGACATGTTTTATCATGTCAGATTGGATAAAAATGCAGAGGAGGTGGCAGATTTCAGAGCAGGCCATGGCTCTTTTGCAAGCTCCGAGGGAATGGTGGGGGTGGGAGGGAGTTTATTGGTACTGGGGGTCTTGGGGGCCCTAGGGGTTAACATTTCTCTTTCATCCGACATGTTTGATCATTTTGTATGAAAGAGAAATCACTTTTACCTACAATACCTTTTTTTATTTAAATATGATGACTACACGTTCGCCAATTTCAAATCTGGACTGAATTTGGCAATGTTCATTTGGCAACTCGAACTGCATTTGCACTACTGCTTTTGTTCTACATTATCAGAGTGTCATTGTCTAGAATAGTGGGCGGGAGGGGAGGGGGAGTGAGAGGTCTCAGGCCTTACTGTGGGTGGCCTGGCCTAGAAGCCGATCAGCAACCATAAAGCAAATTGCATTATTGGCACACAAAGGCTTGTGTTATTAGCTAGGTAAGTCACATGTGCTTGGCATATAAGAACCACCCATTTTCCCTCGTCTCCATTTTCTCAGTGTTGGAACTCAGTGACAGTCTTGCTGCTTCAGTACCGATGCTGCTGATCCTGTGTGCGCACTTTAGTTAGTTAAGTTAGTTATTTCTTTCTAGATAGATAGATAGATAGTAGGTTTAGAAACTACGTACAGCAGCCTTTTTTGACTCCGTACTAGAGTTTTTGGCAAATCCTCTGTGGTACAGTGGTGATCGTGGTGAACAGCTGTACAAATCCTGAGCTGAAAACAATTTAGTGCCACATCTGGTAAGTGCCACATCAAGGCAGCAACCATAGTTTTTGCCTAGTACCATTTTTTGGCAAAACCCATGGTTCAGTGGTGCTTATTTCAATATCTGCACCAAATCTGTGCAAAAAACATTTAGTGCCACATCTGGTAAATGCCACATCAAGACAGTAACCACAGTGTTCGCCTAGTAGCATTTTTTGGCTAATACCTTATGGGTGGTGCTTGTTTTTCAACAGATCAAATCTGTGCAAAAAGAAAACATTTAGTGCCAGATGCAGGCATAAACCAGTTTTTGCCTAGTACCATTATTGGCAAATTGTCTGTGGTTCAGTGGTGCTTGTGTCAACACCTGCACAGAATCTGTGCAAAAAAAACCTTTAGTGCCACATTTCGCAAGTGCCACATCCAGGCAGCAACCACAGTTTTTGCCTGGTACCACTTTCTGACAAATCAACTGGCTTGCAAATCTGTTACCATCAAATATGAGTGTTAAAAGCCATGGTTGTGGTGGAAAGGGGAAAAGGTGTGGTAGTAAGGGGAGAATGTTTGGTGTACTTGGGGTAGGTAATAAAGTAACCAAAAGTTCTGCTCAACAAAAACTGCAAGTGAACCAACAGTGTTAAGACTGGAATAGTTTAAAATCTTTTTATATGTATAACTACAAAAAAATGAAAAAAGAAAACAATCACAAATTTTCTTTCTTTCTTTCTTTCTTTCTTCTTTCTTTCTTTCTTTCTTTCTTTCTTTCTTTCTTTCTTTCTTTCTTTCTTTCTTTCTTTCTTTCTTTCTTTCTTTCTTTCTTTCTTTCTTTCTTTCTTTCTTTCTTTCTTTCTTTCTTTCTTTCTTTCTTTCTTTCCAATACGTTTTCTTTCTTCTTCATTTCCTATATCAGCTTCCATGCTTTATTTTTTGTCACTATATGGAAAATTATGTATTAATGGTTTGGAAGGCCATAGTAATAGGGAGAGGGGTCACCTCCTGGTGCTCCCCTGAGCCTTTGCCCTATGCTTCCTAATAACCCTAATGGGTTCTTCTCCTCATTTCCATCACACGCCTAGGCCCTTGCTGGCCCTGAATTTGCCCTTGCTAGTGTGGAGGCTGGAAAGGACATAAGTCTCACCAGAATACAACAGAATACAACACAAAGGGAGGAGACAGACAGAGGGAAAATAGACACAGACAGGAAAACAATCCAAACTCCTTCAATGCAGCAAAACTCCACAGCTGAAATAATAACAACTTCTTATCCTCTTATTTAGACAGGTTCCTTCTAAAGTGGTCAGCATAGAAGGAAATTCTTTAACTGGCGTCAAATGGTAAGACATGTGACCTTTTACAGTGGAGGGGAGTAGTCACAAAAGAGCTGCACCTGAGATAAAGGCTACAAAGATCAGCCAGATAGGAAAGAGTCCTTAAGTGCTAAAGCAGTAAAAGAAAGTATCTTTAGGCTAGGATCACACTTGGAGGGTGACCCACGTTTCCTGGATCCGTTAAACGCTTAGCCCAGTCTGCTGTAACGGCTAGCGTTAACGTCGCTTGCTGCCCGGCAATGCTACTCCATAGTAACTCGTAATTTACCTTGGATGCGACCACACACAGAGCCCCAGTAAGTCCGCTTTAGCTGAGTGCACAGGAAAACGTTGCAGACATCATTTTCCTTGCGCTCAGCTAAAGCGGACTTACTGGGGCTCTGTGTGCGGACGCATCCAAGGTAAACTACAGGTTACTATGGAGCAGCGTTGGCGGGCAGCGAGCGACGTTAACGCTAGCCATTACAGCAGACTGGGCTAAGCATTTTGCAGATCCGGGAAATGTGGGTCACCCTCCAACAGTGACCCTAGCCTTACTCAAATACTTACAAAGCCTTACTCAGTAGTAGACCTTCGATCAATAAGGCGTTCTGACCTAGTTCCACACTTACCAGAAGTCTCCCAAGGATGAGACACATACATGACATTATATATTTATGTAAGTTTTTACTGAATTTTCAATCTATTTATGTAATCAAATGAAAGTATCCCTTTAAATAAGCTCTACATATTCCTTGTGCACATCTTGATCTTTTCAGAGCCGCCCTACATTTCTCAGTATAGACTTACTCATGTATATTCACATCTTCTGTACTCTATATTCAGAGATCTGACTCTAACAATCCCCACTGTCACTTACAGCACGTACGCTGCAGATGCTTAAGCTGTAGAATGAAATAAAAATGGTGAATTACAGCTTATTCATACACAGACATCCAGACTCTACATGTTTTTCCTGTTAATATGACCACAGCATACCGAACATTAATAGGTCAGGTACTAACATCAGATTTTGTTCCTTGTGCTTGGTATGGGCTAATTTCAAGGGCAAATCTAAGTGAACAGTGATTCAACTGCTAAAAGATCCATATTAAGCATGTCAAATAAGGTTTTATGTGGTAATTGGGGGTGGCAGTTAGCAGAAATAAAGGATCTCGCCTGTCAGGCATCATATAAGGAACAAAGTCTTCTGCAGTCACATGAAAGCTGCAGGTATAATAAATCAGCTATGTGCCACAATTTGTATTAACCCTCTACAGAACAAGATTTTGAAAGAAATTGCAAAATGTTTTCACAGAGTAAAATAAAGTTGCCATTTCCACTTTGTAAGCAGTACATTTCAATGTTACAGGAATGGCAATTGTTGCTTGGAGTGTAAGAATACTTATTTCTTTTGATCAGGGGTGTAATGATCGTGGTCGCAGGGGTCACGGCTGAGACGTAACCTGGACGTACAGGGGTCCGCGCAGCCTGCCATCCCCAGAGCCCACCGATCCCAGCTCCTTGGAATAGTAAATTGTTGAACACTGGAGCTCATCAATAAAGGGGATTTTGGTTCATCCAATTGGACTATTCAAAGTTGATTTTTAGGTATGGTTGTAGCTGTCAGAAGACCTTTACCATGTGTGATTCCTCCTAATCTATAAATTGTTCCACAATAAGGAGTTGTTGGGGTTAGCTTCTAAGTGACATTTTCAGTGCTGCCTTCAAAGGTGTTGCGCGCTGGTATAAGACCAACATGATCCAAATACGTTTATCCCGTGTAGGATAGTATTTATTAGCATACTACATTTGAGACTATGTATGATCAAATGTAGAGCCAATTCCTCTTTTCCAATAGAACGGCACTTGCCTCTGTGAGAGTATTGAAAGATATACGGTAGTGTGTTAGTTAAGTTGGAACAGTAAGGTACCATCATTAAACTTATGAGGCTGATTCCAGAGCACAGATGTGAGTATTTTCTAAAGAATATATTTGTTCCTAAACTAATTTTTGTGTATATTTAGTTATATATAGGCTGGGGTCACATTTAAAACGTGAATTGCATTCACCGCATCCAGATCCGGATGCGGTGAACGCAATACCGGTCACACACATTTTTTATCAAAAATGTGTGCAGAATACCGCTGTGCAGTAACCGGATTGCTCAGGATGTGTAATCCTGAGCAGTGCGGCTACTGCATAGTTTGCTGATCCCGGCCATTGCCGGCATGAGCAAACTGTACTATGAATAGTAAAGAGTGAAATTTAATAAATAAAACAATGCTTGAGGTCTCTAGGGGACTTAGACCCCCTAGAGACCGGACGCCCACTCAGGTGGGCTTCTCCTACAATGTCCCCATGCCACGGGCTCCTCCGAGCTTCGTGCATGTCCCCCAAACTCGGCCCCCCCGGATCTCTATAGAGGGGTGCCTGCACCCCTCAGTTTGGGCACAAATAGGGAGACTGATAAAGTATTACTGTACATAATAAGGGTTATAGTTACGTGCTTTATCCTGAAGTGTCATTATCCCTCCATGGGCGGGGCTGTGTGCTGCAGCCTCCGCCCGCTAATTCATTATGGCCGCCCCCTGTGGCTTGGATCCTGTGTTGTGAGGGCGGCCACGTCATGAAAGGGGTGGGACTAAGTTCGCGTCATACTGATAGCCCCGCCCCTTTCATGACGCGGCCGCCCTCACAACACAGGATCCAAGCCACAGGGGGTGGCCATAATGAATTAGCGGGCGGAGGCTGCAGCACACAGCCCCGCCCATGGAGGGATAATGACACTTCAGGATAAAGCACGTAACTGTTAACAAAGTATTACTGTACATAATGAGGGTTATAGTCTCCCTATTTGTGCCCAAACTGAGGGGTGCAGGCACCCCTCTATAGAGATACGGGGGGGCTGAGTTTGGGGGACATTCACGAAGCTCGGAGGAGCCCATGGCATGGGGACATTGTAGGAGAAGCCCACCTGAGTGGACGTCCGGTCTCTAGGGGGTCTAAGCCCCCCCTAGAGACCTCAAGCATTGTTTTATTTATTAAATTTCGCTCTTTACTATTCATAGTACAGTTTGCTCATGCCGGCAATAGCCGGGATGCGCAAACTGTGTAGTAGCCGCACTGCTCAGAATTACACATCCTGAGCAATCCGGTTACTGCAGAGCGGATCAGAGAACCATTCCGAAAACTGCAGCCTGCATGATTTTTAACGTAGGATGCAGTGACGGAGACGGATACCGGATTGCTTGTGAAGCAATCCGGTGTTTAGCATTGGCTCCTATGAGGAGCGTTTCCTGGTCCGGTTTTGAGCTCTTTGAAAGCTCAAAACCGGATCAGGATTCTAAAAAAAAAACGGAGATGTGACCCTGGCCATAGGAAGTGTTTTGCAGTTTCTTTATGTTTTGTAACTATAGTTTATTATAAGCACAGTTTGCACTTTCACGGCAGTGACATCTGAAGTCCAGCCTATTTAGGTCCCGGACATGACGTCAGACGCCAGTACCAGGACCCGTAGAAGCGGTAATAACCGTGAAACGGAAGACCGTCGTCCGTCGTCTCCTCACTTCCCCTCCCCATGTGATTGATCCATGGTACTGTTAATGGACAAGCTCAAGATCGACTTTGGTGAGTGCCGATGATTATTTTCTTCTAAACGTATTTTAATCTATAAATTGTGTAGAAAGTTTTAGGGTAGGCCCAGCGCTAACAATAACCCCTTATCAATGGCTTAATTATGAAATGAATTGACATACCACGAATGACAGTTTACCGTTCTTTCAGTTGTTTATTTTCTTGGTTTTTATACTTAAAAGGTTTGCCGCATATGCAAAAAGCCGCGCGCATTAAAAATTAGAAGATTATACTGTAGCTGTAACCTGTCGACAGCGACACATAGTCGCCTCTCCCCCCTCACCTCCCTCCTTGCCTCTCCCTCCCCGCCTCCCGCTGTTCTCACCCGTTTTCTCCCTGTACAGCGGTAATGTGACAGGGCGGGCTGATGTAACGTCACACAGCCCACCCTGTCCCATGAATCCTGAACACAGTGCGACGCTGCAGAAGACGGGTGCTGCTATACATGTGCTGTAATGTACCGCCATATACCATAGCGCTGCTATACACGTAATGCAATGTACTGCCATATACCATAGTGCTGCTATACATGTGCTGTAATGTACCACCATATACCATAGCGCTGCAATACATATACTGTAATGTACCGCCATATACCATAGTGCTGCTATACATGTGCTGTAATGTACCGCCATATACCATAGCGCTGCAATACATGTACTGCAATGTACCGCCATATACCATAGCGCTGCTATACATGTACTGTAATGTACTGCCATATACTATAGTGCTGCTATACATGTGCTGTAATGTACCACCATATACAGTTGTGGCCAAAAGTATTGACACCCCTGCAAATCTATCAGATAATACTCAGTTTCTTCCTGAAAATGATTGCAATCACAAATTCTTTGGTATTATTATCTTCATTTAATTTGTCTTCAATGAAAAAACACAAAAAGAATTGTCCTAAAGCCAAATTGGATATAATTCCACACCAAACATAAAAAATGGGGTGGACAAAAGTATCGGCACTGTTAGAAAAATCATGTGATGCTTCTCTAATTTGTGTAGTTAACAGCACCTGTAAGTTACCTGTAATCACAGGTTTTTCGGTCGAAGTACCTTAGTGTCCGCGCTGCTGCCAGGAAGATAAATACACCAACGACACTGGACGTCTGGGTACTGGTGATATAGGTTTATTTCCAACGCATTTCGGAGCCACGTACCGAGCTCCTTCCTCAGGGAACATCAAGATCACACTGAACAGATTTGTATTTATCAGAGAAATGGCGCCAAAGAGATAATTACAATGACATCAGCATATAGGGAGGATCACAGATTGACGTCACATTGTTTATCAACAAAGTTCCGTAGTAAAATAAATGTTGTTGAAAATGTCAAGAAATAGCATAAAAAACTGAAGCTATGATATAGTGAACGTATAACATTCATATGATTAAACAGATAATTACAGACTTTATATAAAACTGTTTTTTTGACACTTTTAATATAAGTGTCATAGTGCTGAATAGAACTCATAAAACGTGTCTCATAAAATCTAGTGTCATGGGTTTTGTGTGTGCACTACCCATTGTGCGATCTGTCCATTTGTGTTTTAAAAATAATGGCAATGTGGTTTATGAAAACTTTTAAATAGTGATTTGCAAATATATGCTCTGAGTGTCATAGTGAGCAAAAAATTCTAGAAAGTATGTGAAAGTGATAGAAATTGAATTTTTTCATGATTAATCATGTTCAATATTTAACTATAGTATTATTTCTATTTGTATTGTACAGGATTTGGCCGATGGAATTCTCTATTAGAATGTCAGGAAGTTCCCGGGGAGCTGATATGCTCAGATACACTATTCATCTATACCAAGCGACACTTATATATATTTAAAAACATATATAGATGTTTGAGTAAAATCATAAATTATAGGTATAATTTTATTTTGACAATTCATAGAAATAAAAATAAAAATAATATGGTTTATTATAATAATAAGTTATAAACCTTTTTTTATGAGTTCTAATCAGCACTATGACACTTTATATAAAACTGTTTTTTGAAACTTTAAATATATGTCTGTAATTATCTGTTTGATATAGTAACCATATAACATTTATATGATTAGAGGTTCAGTTTCTCATGCTATTTCTTGACATTTTTAATAGCATTTATTTTACTACAGAACTTTGTTGATAAACAATGTGACGTCAATCTGTGATCCTCCCTATATGCTGATGTCATTGTAATCATCTCTTTGGCGCCATTTCTCTGATAAATACAAATCTGTTCAGTGTGATCTTGATGTTCGCTGAGGAAGGAGCTCGGTACATGGCTCCGAAACGTGTTGGAAATAAACCTATATCACCAGTACGCAGACGTCCAGTGTAGTTGGTGTATTTATCTTCCTGGCAGCAGCGCGGACACTAAGGTACTTCGTCCGGAAAACCTGTGATTAAAGCACCGCACCTTGTGAAAGTACAATCCCTGCAGCAGCTGCATTGTTTTAGCGATTACGCTGGTTGTGTGCTACACAACCGCACCAGGTGAGAAAGTCTGATTTTTCCGCATTACACCTGTCTATAAAGAATAAGACCCTATTTTTGCGCATTCTCAACCCTCTAGATATTCTAACTTACCTGTGGCACCTAACAGGTGTTGGCAATAACTAAATCACACTTGCAGCCAGTTGACATGGATTAAAGTTGACTCAACCTTTGTCCTGTGTCCTTGTGTGTACCACATTGAGCATGGAGAAAATAAAGAAGACCAAAGAACTGTCTGAGGACTTGAGAAACCAAATTGTGAGGAAGCATGAGCAATCTCAAGGCTACACGTCCATCTCCAAAGACCTGAATATTCCTGTGTCTACCATGCGCATTGTCATCAAGAAGTTTAAAGCCCATGGCACTGTGGCTAACCTCCCTAGATGTGGTCGGAAAAGAAAAATTGACAAGAGATTTCAACGCAAGATTGTGCGGATGGTGGATAAAGAACCTCGACTAACATCCAAACAAGTTCAAGCTGCCCTGCAGTCCGAGGGTACAACAGTGTCAACCTGTATTATCCGTCGGCGTCTGAATGAAAAGAGACTGTATGGTAGGATACACAGGAAGACCCCACTTCTTACCCCGAGACTTAAAAAAGCCAGGCTGGAGTTTGCCAAAACTTACCTGAGAGACCCTAAAACGTTTTGGAAGAATGTTCTCTGGTCAGATGAGACAAAAGTAGAGCTTTTTGGGCAAAGGCATCAATATAGAGTTTACAGGAGAAAAAAAGAGGCATTCAAAGAAAAGAACACAGTGCCTACAGTCAAACATGGCGGAGGTTCCATGAAGTTTTGAGGTTGCTTTCTTGCCTCTGGCACTGGACTGCTTGACCGTGTGCATAGCATTATGAAGTCTGAAGACTACCAACTAATTTTGCAGCATAATGTAGGGCCCAGTGTGAGAAAGCTGGGTCTCCCTCAGAGGTCATGGGTCTTCCAGCAGGGCAATGACCCAAAACACACTTCAAAAAGCACTAGAAAATGGTTTGAGACAAAGCACTGGAGACTTCTAAGGTGGCCAGCAATGAGTCCAGACCTGAATCCCATAGAACACCTGTGGAGAGATCTAAAAATAGCAGTTTGGAGAAGGCACCCTTCAAATATCAGGGACCTGGAGCAGTTTGCCAAAGAAGAATGGTCTAAAATTCCAGCAGAGCATTGTAAGAAACTCATTTATGGTTACCAGAAGCGGTTGATCGCAGTTATTTTGGCTAAAGGTTGTGCAACCAAGTATTAGGCTGAGGGTGCCAATACTTTTCTGGCCCATTTTTGGAGTAGTGTGAAATGATCAATGTTTTGCTTTTTGCTTCATTCTCATTAAATGAAGATAATACCAAAGAATTTGTGATTGCAATAATTTTCAGGAAGAAACTGAGTATTATCTGACAGAATTGAAGGGGTGTCAATACTTTTGGCCACAACTGTACCATAGCGCTGCTTGCTATATATATTAGAAAAAATTCCTTGCAGCACACACAGCTATTACCAATGTTGTATAATGCTATAAGCCATGTGTTTGAGAAAAAAGTTTAAAAACTTAAGATTTTGAGTTTTTTCAGAAAAACGTATCTTTTAATTCTGAAGTTCTTAGTACAAACATTGGCCAAGGTCTGTTTGCTCGTCGACTGCGACAAAGTGACTTCAGGCACGACGAGTCCTATGCTGACACCCAAGTCCTCCTTTTCCGCTCCCCCACCTCTCGGTGGACAGACTCCATCTATACCCTCCATCACCTGCCAGCGTCTCTGCATGCACCAGTTCACACTGGTCTGTGAGTGCTGTGCAGCTTTTTTCATTATATATATTCTATAGAGTTGCAGATACTCTGCTGCAATTGCACCCTCATCGCTGACAGGTGATGGAGGGTATAGATGGAGTCTGCCCACCGAGAGGTGAGGGAGCGGAAAAGGAGGACTTGGGTGTCAGCATAGGACTCGTCGTGCCTGAAGTCACTTTGTCGTAGTCGACGAGCAAACAGACCTTGGCCAATGTTTGTACTAAGAACTTCAGAATTAAAAGATAAGATTTTGAGTTTTTTCTGAAAAACGTAAGTTTTTAAACTTTTTTCTCAAACACATGGCTTATAGCATTATGCAACATTGGTGATAGCTGTGTGCTGCAAGGAATTTTTTCTAGTTTATATGTTTCTGCGTCTCTGCATGCACCAGTTCACACTGGTCTGTGAGTGCTGTGCAGCTTTTTTCATTATATATATTCTATAGAGTTGCAGATACTCTGCTGCAATTGCACCCTCATCGCTGACAGGTGATGGAGGATATAGATGGAGTCTGCCCACCGAGAGGTGGGGGAGCGGAAAAGGAGGACTTGGGTGTCAGCATAGGACTCGTCGTGCCTGAAGTCACTTTGTCGCAGTCGACGAGCAAACAGACCTTGGCCAATGTTTGTACTAAGAACTTCAGAATTAAAAGATAAGATTTTGAGTTTTTCAGAAAAACGTAAGTTTTTAAACTTTTTTCTCAAACACATGGCTTATAGCATTATACAACATTGGTAATAGCTGTGTGCTGCAAGGAATTTTTTCTAGTTTATATGTTTCTGCGTCTCTGCATGCACCAGTTCACACTGGTCTGTGAGTGCTGTGCAGCTTTTTTCATTATATATATATATATATATATATATACCAAAAAAAATGACCGCAGCACTCCAATTGGTGTATTCCGCCTTTAATGGCCTTCAGGCATCATGGTGGGACGTTTCGGTCCTTAGACCTTCTTCCAGCCTGGAAGAAGGTCTAAGGACCGAAACGTCCCACCATGATGCCTGAAGGCCATTAAAGGCGGAATGCACCGATTGGAGTGCTGCGGTCATTTTTTTTGGTCTGTATAATAGGGTGAATGAACTAGCCCTGGACTGTTTGCACCACCCTTATTAGGGAATTAAGTGCTGCTCACATTTTTTCTACATATATGTAGTTCACTCGCGTTGACTGAACAAGTTTTGTCAGTCACAGTATGTTAACTACATACATATTCTAGAATACCCGTTACGTTAGTATATATATACTAGATGGTGGCCCGATTCTGTTACTGTCCACTCCAGCTCCTCTGGTTATCCTATACTTGGGGCACTTTATGATTTTATGGTATTTTACCCTATTGATTTTCTTAATAATATTTATCTGGAGTTCATTGAGTGGTACCACTTTAACTTGTGGCTGTTGGGGAATGGATGCGTTGGTTATTAGTACCAATATATAGTGGTAATTGATTCAACCCCTAAGGTATGTGTAATTACCTCTGGTGATGGATCTGGTGGTGATCCTAGAGGTATTGGTGTCTTCTGTACCTGTTGGATGTAGTGGGTTGGTGATTTCCTGTTTTTATTACAAACACATATCCTAATTAACTTCTACACTTTAACCGCACACGGAATGCAACCCTCAAACTCACAAGTTAGAATGGGTACCTTGTGTTTCTTTTCAATAGATGAAGTACACACTCAAACCACTGTTGGGGAAAGTTCTTCTTGTGGTGTCTAATACCTCAATATTACTATCTATTTCTTATTATTAGTGCTTATAGCCTACAACGGTACCTTAAAATAGTGTACTTATATACAGCTGGTGAGGTGATTGAGCACCATAGTATTGTTATAATGTATTCCTGTGCATCTGTGTGGTCATGGAGTGTGTTATATTCCAGCCACTATGACATAGACTAATTAGTACCAGTGATGTTTAACACTTGTAGCGATGTGTTTAAAGGCTGCGCAATTTGAAGTAGTTCCCTTTGTCTGCTTCAATCTTGTGTTTTCAAGATGAACTTGTGCTTGGTACTGAGGATTCTTATATCTACTGTGGGTTTTTCCTCTAATTTATATCATCAATTGCCATACTTCTCACTCTTTACCAGTACATGGATTGTGTGCTTAATTTTGTTGTTAACTCCTTATTGCTTCCCAAGTGTGCTAAAATCGATCTCAGTTCTCTGAAAATCAAACACTATTAGGTAACTGCACCTTACCGTTCTGTTTAGGTGGTTCTCTGGGCTCTGGTTTCTTTGTGCTCTGCGTCCTGTCACCGAGCTGTAGTCAGACTGGGAGTACACGCCGCGGCTTTCGGCAGTATACTTCCTGGTTCCTGCTTGGGGTCGCGTCACTGTCTATGTCACTGTGAGGTGTCAGACTAGGCGAAACTAGGTGGATTCTCTCGCCAAGATCAGACGGAGCTGGAAAATTCACTCTAAGCTGCTGTCATGTCACCAATGCATTTCCAGGACTACGGGCCCTCTTCATCAGGGTGTCTGACAGTCAACAGTAAACCCCTCTTTTTATAGGGGTTGGCTTAGGGTGATTGGATAAAAGTGATTCTAGTGTTGAAAAAAAGTCTGTCATACCAGTAAACTGTGTAAAGTGCAGCTTGGTGCAAGCTTCACATTGAATGAATAGTGTGCATAGTGTTTGAATAAAGAACTGAAAGTGGCATTCTCAAGTGTTGTTTTTGTGGCACCCTGCGGTACAGGTTGCAACAGGAACACCTAGGGCACGGAGGGATTTAAACAACAGTTAACCTACACACTCAACACCTTCCACCCTAGGCCTGTAGGGGGAGCTCCACTTGCTTCCTTTAAGCAAGATCCTCTATAAATACTGGCACTGGTGGGGGAGTTAGTCAGTCTGTGCAATATGGACAGTACTGTGAAGATGGCCTGGTGTCGGAGCCATACTAGGCTCGAGCCAGAGTACCGCCTTAGCTAGTGTCAGGAGCCCGAGAGTGAGGGTCGAAGGCAAGGCGAAGAAGTAACAAAGACCAGAACAGATGGGGGCAAAGGAGCCATACCGGTTCACCCCAGGAAGCAACCCGGACACTGGAGCCCGAGTCTGCTAAGGAGCAGCAAGCCCAGCAGAAAACACTGGTTTTCCAAGGAGATTCTAGTCTCCCGGACCCCTGTAACAGCAAACAATTCAAGGGCCAGGACCTGCAGAAATCCCCTAAGGTAGCGGCAATCCAGAGAAGGTTCTCACCAACTTCTACAGAAGGGAAAGACGTACAGGAGGTCAGACCAGGTTCTAAGCAGGTCAGAGCTTCAGGACAAAGTAAAACCGGAACGAGGAGGCCTTATAAATCACTTGCTGTGAAAATCCCAGAGTGCCTCCAAGATCACCTGGAGTATACCCTGGACAGTGCCGGTTTGTCATCAGTAAAGGTATGGAGAACTACTTCCAGTGTGTGTCTGTTATTACCGCTTTGATCCTGTCCTATCCAGAGACTGTAAATACCGCCCTCCTGCATAGCCACAACCCTGTACACACGCTCCATTCCCTCATCACTGCCCCGGGGACCCCATTCCATCTACGGGGAGCCACAACACCCAGCTGCCCATCCATCACCCCCGGAGGTTTGTCGCAGTGCTGGTGCCTTTACTAGACTCCATAGGTGGTGTCACAACATCTTCAATCAAGATCCCTGTAAATAATTCTCCTTTTTCAAAAGTGACCACAAGGTACGGTCTTGGGCACTGGCCACCCTTGACATCCCCCGTAATCAACGCCCAAGATCCGAGTAGCCCCTGCCTGTGTGTGACACAGCCTTTTCCTGGCATCACGAACACGATCCCTTGCCAGGTATTACCGGGTACTGTGTGCCGTGTATTGACTGTGTTTTGTGAACTCTTGAAATTGGACCGCCATTACTGCGCCACAGAGTGGGAAGAAAGGGGGCGTAATGGCCGAAAGGGCGCAAAGACAGGTCCCACCTCACGCACCGACGACAACTTCCAAAGCATCACGACCCGATTCGGAAACTCCAGAGTGTTGAACTCCCCGCCTGCGGAGCCACAGCTTGCTTCATATTAAAGAGACTGACCGTGATTCTGTGGCACCCCTGCGGGGGATTGCCACAGGACTCACTGGTGCAGGGAGGAATGTACATCTTGGCACACACAGCACACAACACCTTCCACTCCAGACCTGGAGGGGGAGCCCCACTGGCTGTCCTTAAGCTAGATCCCCTATAAAGATCCAGGCCTGAGGGTAGGAGTCAGTTAGTACTGGGGTTAGTTCCAGAGAGACTGCAGAAGAGAGAGCAGTTAGTGAAGGAGCTGGTTGCTGGGACCAAGCCAGGCAAAGAACCAGGAAACCTGACCCAGCTTTGCTGAGCCCTAGGGAGAGGGACGGAGGCCAGTGGGAGAAGTGAGAGGTAGGAAGAAAGAGGAAGGGAACTTACCTCGTATCGCTTAAGCACACCCGGACACCAGAGTCAGAAGCTGCTATTCATTTACAGTGTAGCAACAAAAGCCCGGACAGACCAGGAGCATCTATTCCCCCTGAAGTAAAGAATAGAAGACTCCAAACCTGACCAAGCCTAGGACCAGTGACATGAGCAGAGAATAGGAATCACACAGGAGAGAAGGGCAGGCCAGACAGGTGCTGGTAGTGGGGACTCAATTATTAGGGGAATAGATAGGGCAATCTGTCACAAAGACAGGGATCGTCGAACAGTGTGCTGCCTACCTGGCGCTCGAGTCCGGCACATCGCTGACCGGGTTGACAGATTACTGGGAGGGGCTGGTGAGGACCCAGCGGTCATGGTGCACATTGGCACAAATGACAAAGTTAGAGGTAGGTGGAAGGTCCTTAAAGATGATTTTAGGGAATTAAGCTGCAAGCTTAAGGCAAGGACCTCCAAGGTAGTATTCTCTGAAATACTGCCTGTACCACGTGCCACACCAGAGAGGCAAAGGGAGATTAGGGAGATAAATAAGTGGCTCAGGAATTGGTGTAGGAAGGAGGGGTTTGGGTTCCTGGAGAACTGGGCCGACTTCTCTGTTGGCTACAGGTTCTATGCTAGGGACGGGCTGCACCTCAATGGGGAGAGTGCAGCTGTGCTGGGGAAGAAAATGGCTAGAAGGTTGGAGGAGTGTTTAAACTAGGGATTGGGGGGCAGGGTATTCATTGTATAGGAGGGGAAGATAGTGTAAATAGTAACCTGGGCACAAGTAATAAAATTGGGGGTGGCATGGGGGGTGGGGTTAGAACAGTCAATCTAGTAGGAAGGAATAGAGGTAAAGAGAGATGCATAAAGTGCATGTACACTAATGCCAGAAGCCTCACCAACAAAATGGAGGAATTAGAATTGATTTTGTTGGAAAATAATTATGACATGGTGGGGATTTCAGAGACATGGCTGGACGAGAGCCATGACTGGGCTGTTAATTTACAGGGCTATAGTCTGTTCAGAAATGACCGTACAAATAGGCGAGGAGGAGGTGTATGTTTATACGTAAAATCATCCTTAAAACCCATCCTGCGTGATAATATAGGTTAATCTAATGGAAATGTAGAGTCCCTGTGGGTGGAGATAAGGGGAGGGGGAAAAAATAATAAATTACTGATAGGGGTTTGTTATAAGTCCCCAACAATAATGGAAGTGGAGGAGAATATCCTCATAAAGCAAATAGATGAAGCAGCGACTCAGGGAGAAGTCATTATTATGGAGGACTTCAACTACCCTGAAATACATTGGGGATCAGAAACCTGCAGTTCCAGCAAAGGTAATAAGTTTTTGAAAACTATGAGAGACAATTACCTTTCACAACTGGTTCAGGACCCAACAAGAAGGGGGGCACTGCTGGACCTAATATTAACCAACAGGCCGGACCGCATATCAAATATACGGGTTGGAGGTCACTTGGGTAATAGTGATCATAACTTAATAAGCTTTCAAGTATCCTTTACTAAGACGTGTAGTAGAGGGGCTACAAGGACACTAAACTTCAGGAAGGCAAATTTCCAACGGTTGAGAGATGATCTTAGTGCAATAAACTGGGACAATGTCCTGAGACATAAAAGTACACAACACAAATGGGAGATGTTTATTAGCATCCTGAATAGGACCTGTGCACAATATATACCCTATGGGAATAAGCATGCTAAAAATAGGAGGAAACCACTATGGCTAAATAAAGCGGTAAGAAGTGCAATATGTGACAAAAAGAAAGCATTTAGGGAATTAAAGCAAGTAGGTAGTGATGAGGCATTAAATAAATACAGAAAATGAAATAACATTTGTAAAAAGCAAATCAAGGCAGCAAAGATTGAGACAGAGAGACTCATTGCCAGAGAAAGTAAAAAGAATCCCAAAATATTTTTTAACTACATAAATAGTAAGAAACTAAAAAATGATGGTGTTGGCCCCTTTAAAAATAGTCTGGGTGAAATGGTGGATGAGGATGAGGAAAATGCCAATATGCTAAATGCCTTTTTTTCAACAGTATTTACACAAGAAAATCCCATGACAGACAATATGATCAGTGATAACAAAAATTCTCAATTAAATGTCACCTGCTTAACCCAAGAGGAAGTACGGCATCGTCTAAAAATCACTAAAATTGACAAATCCCCGGGCCCGGATGGGATACACCCCAGAGTGCTGCAGGAATTTAGTACTGTCATAGATAGACCATTATTTTTAATATTTAAAGATTCCATAATAACAGGGTCTGTACCACAGGACTGGCGTATAGCAAATGTGGTGCCAATATTTAAAAAGGGGACAAAAATGAACTTGGAAATTATAGGCCAGTAAGCTTAACCTCTACTGTGGGTAAAATCCTAGAGGGTTTTCTAAGAGATGCTATACTGGAGTATCTGAAGAAAAATAACCTCATGACCCATTATCAACATGGTTTTACGAGAGACCGTTCCTGTCAAACTAATCTAATAAGCTTCTATGAAGAAGTAAGTTCTGGACTGGACCAAGGAAATGCAGTGGATGTGGTGTATATGGACTTTTCAAAAGCTTTTGATACGGTGCCACACAAAAGGTTGATACATAAAATGAGGGCAATGGGGATAGGGGAAAATATGTGTAAGTGGGTTAAGAACTGGCTTAGTGATAGGAAACAAAGGGTGGTTATTAATGGAACACACTCAGAATGGGTCACAGTTAACAGTGGGGTACCACAGGGGTCAGTGTTGGGCCCGCTTCTATTTAATATATTTATTAATGACCTTGTAGGGGACATACAGAGTAGAATCTCAATATTTGCAGATGACACTAAACTCTGCAGGGTAATCAATACAGAGGAGGACAATTTTATATTACAGGAGGATTTATGTAAACTAGAAGCTTGGGCTGCTAAATGGCAAATGCGCTTTAATGGGGATAAATGTAAAGTCATGCACTTGGGCAGAGGAAACAAAAGGTATAATTATGTGCTTAATTGTAAAACAATGGGCAAAACTGTCACTGAAAAAGACCTGGGTGTATGGGTAGATGACAAACTCACATTTAGTGGCCAGTGTCAGGCAGCTGCTGCAAAGGCAAATAAAATAATGGGATGCATTGAAAGAGGCATAGATGCTCATGAGGAGAACATCATTTTACCTCTATACAAGTCACTAGTGCGACCACACTTAGAATACTGTGTATAATTCTGGTCTCCGGTGTATAAGAAAGACATAGCTGAACTAGAGCAGGTGCAGAGAAGAGCGACAAAAGTCATTAGAGGACTAAGGGGTCTGCAATACCAAGACAGGTTATTAAACTTGGGGTTATTTAGCTTGGAAAAACGAAGGCTTAGGGGTGATCTTATAATAATGTATAAATATATGAGGGGACAGTACAGAGACCTTTCTAATGATCTCTTTACTCTAAGGCCTGAGACGGGGACAAGGGGGCATCCTCTACGTCTGGAGGAAAGAAGGTTTAATCATAATCACAGACATGGATTCTTTACTGTAAGAGCAGTGAGACTATGGAACTCTCTGCCACATACTGTTGTAATGAGTGAGTCACTACTAACATTTAAGAAGGGCCTGGATGCCTTTCTTGAAAACTATAATATTACCAGTTATACATACTAGATTCTTTGATAGGGCGCTGATCCAGGGAATTTGTCTGATTGCCGTATCTGGAGTCAGGAAGGAATTTTTTCCTTCAATGTGGAGCTTAGTGTTGCCACATGGGGTTTTTTTTTGCCTTCCTCTGGATCAACATGTTAGGCTATGGGTTGAACTAGATGGACTTAAAGTCTTCCTTCAACCTTAAAAACTATGTTACTATGTTACACAGAAAGGTCCTTATTGTCGGTTGTGGAACAGTGCCCTGAGAGGGAGAAAGAGCGGCAGGTTCAGCTACAGGCAGAGCTTACCCCAATCACAGCACACACTAACGGAGGAGGCCTCACAACTCTCCAAGGTGAATGTCCCAAGCTGCACCGAAACCTGGTTACCCCCTTGGACCATACCTGTTACCGGACATCAGTAAAAAGGTACCAAATCATAGACAATTGTGTGTGTATGTGCCTGCTTCCCTGCCGCCACCTGCAGCAATCACAGTAGAACCGCTACTACTGCTCCCCTCATCCATCCAGCTGCCCTGAGGTAAACCACCACCTGTGGGGAGCTTTATTACCAAAGCTGCATTTCCATCACCACAGCAGCTGGCTGCAGCGCTGGTAACCCTATTACCAGGTACCATAGGTGGCGTCACGTTATTATTCCCCATCATCATCACCCCCATCCCTGCCACTGAGGATCCAGGGCACAAAACAGGTAAACAACGAGTCGTGATCTCCTCTTCGAAGTAACCCCCAGTCCCGGTATCTGAGTACCACCTACCGTGTTGACCGGATCAGTTCTGGCGTCATGAACAGGATCTCGTGCCCGGTAAAACTGGGTACTGTGTGCTTAAAATAGACTTTATTGACTGTTTTGTGAACTGTAAAATCGGGCCACCATTACAGCGCCACAGAGCGGCAAGAGCATCGCGGCTGTGCGGCTAAAAGAGTGCTACATTAAGTCCCGCCCCTCCGCTCTGCCGGAGATCACCGAAGTGCAGCATCTAGTTCAGGAAAGACCAGAGTTGCTCCATTCCCCCTGACAACCGAAAAAGTTAACCACAGCGGCTGGCAGCGGTTAACTAGGGGGGCACCACCATGAGATGAAGCGTACGATGCCCAAGTCCCTGACAGAACGGATGTCCGGAACACAGCACCGGCCGGTTCCGCAGCCAGCATGGGAGCCATAGCACCCGGAGCTGTGGCCCTGATAATGCCGTTAGCCTTTCCGTACATATCGGGCGCAAAATGGTTGTTAACCTATGAGGGTAAGCCTGGTACCTTAACAGCCTTCAGACAAAAGATATGTGCAGTGCTGGACATGTATGCTATGACAGAAAAGCAGCGAGCCGCCGTTGTGCTGGGACAATTAACAGTCGCAGCAGAGCTAGAGGTCGAGTCTTGGAACTATACTCACAGAGACTTTGTAGCAAAAGTATTTGACAAGCTTAAAGCTGCTTTTGAAAAACGCACACAGTCTGAACTAAGGATGATATTCTACCAATGCAAACAGAGACCGCAAGATACCATCAGAGACTTTGCCTTACGTTTACAAGGGGCACGCCGGTCCTTAAAGCAGGTAGACTCGGCAAGTGTACTAGAAGAAGATAAAATGCTTGCAGCACAGTTTATGAATGGATCGAGGTCGGAATACCACCGCCAGCAGGTACACATGTGGGTCTTAGATCATCCTGATGTGAACTTCAATGCTTTAAAAGACCGCTCTATAACAGTGCTACAAGACCCATTGCCTGCAGAACCTGCAACCCAACCCTGGCAGGTTAACACCTCTCCCATAGACTTTGAACCTACTCCCAAAAACCCTGCAAAAGCGGCAGGATAAGCTGTAGCAAACCACCCTGGCGATGACCTACGTAACCAGGTGCTGCAGCTAACCAAAAATACGGACTATGTATTAAAGCTCTTGCAAGCAAGGCCGGGTGCACACCCATCAAGCAGAATGCAGCTAGCTGATTGCCCTGAGGATGTCCCATGGATGAGGAGGAAGCCCAAGTCGCCTGTGGGGGACCAAAAAGTCACCTGTTCAGGGGACCAACAAATCGCCCGTTCTGGGGAACAACAAGTCGCTCATTAAGGGGACCAACGGACCATTCCAACGCAGAGCCAGCGATCACACAGATTCTTCAGGACAACCCATCTGCCTACGCTGCAACAAACCAGGCCACTTTGCAAGAGGATGTCCTTTAAACCCGAGATTCCTGGGTCAGAGGGCCAACCCCCAGGAGTTGGACGTTCAGGATTGAGGTCATACTACCACTGCCAGCAGGTACACATGTGGGTCTTGGATCATCCAACTGTGAACTTTAATGACTTAAAAGATCGTGCTATAGCACTGTTACGGGATCCAGTGCCTGCAGTGCCTGCAATCCAACCCTGGCAGCAGGTTAACACCTCTCCCATAGACTTTAAACCCGCTTCCAAAGACCCTGCAAAAGTGGAAAGACCAGCTGTAGAAAATAACTCATATGATGACTTGCACAACCAGGTGCTACAGCTGACCCAAAATATGGACTATGTACTAAAGCTCTTGCAAGCCATGCCTGGGGCACCACCACCAAGCAAAATCCAACTAGCTGATTACCCTGAGGATGTACCATGGATGAGGAGGAAGAACAAGTCACCTGTGCAGGGGACCAACGCACCATTCCAACGTAGACTAATGTCGACCATGGAGGGGACCAACAAGTCGCTCGTTTAGTGGACCGACGCACCATTCCAACGCAGAGCCAGGGACTACACGGATTCTTCAGGACAACCCATTTGCCTACAATGCAACAAACCAGGCCACTTTGCAAGAGGATGTGCTTTAAACAAGAGATTCCTGGGCCCGAGGGCAAGCCCCCCAGGAGTTGGACAACTGGGGCCATATGACTGGCGTAATAAGTACGTGGGAGGATATCCGTACCTCAACTTTACGCTAGAAGGAATCCCCATGTCGGCCCTACTGGATATCAGGTCGCAGGTTACCACCATCCCACATATCCTTTACAAACAATTTTGGTCTGACACTGATCTTAGACCCTCATACCCTAACTTTGTCATTCTTGCACCTAATGGGCAACCACAGAATTAGGTGGGGTTTAAAGAAGTGACAATAAAGCTGGGGATGGTAGAGTTAAAAGGCCAAGGTTTATGTGCGGTAGAAGATAATCCTGATGAGAAATACCCCTACATAGTAATTGGTACTAATGTGATTGAAAACTGCCTAGGAGAAGTGTATTTTATACTCCAACAGATTGCTGTGACTGCTGGTTATGGGCGGACGAGAGTCATCCAAAAAGAAATCCAAGCCCTCATCCACAAGCAACAGGTAAAGCTGTCTGGGGGAGAGATTGGGAGTTTACGGGTAACAGACCCATTTCCCATTGTGATACCACCGAAAAGTGAAATCATGATATGGTGTTGAGCAGCTATAGGTCTCAGAGAAAAGGAATACCAGGCAGTCATAGAGCTGGTATATTCAGAACATAGACCTACACTACTGACAGCCATAGGGGTGGTGGATGTATGCAAGGGAAGAGTACCAATCAGTGTATTAAATTGTAGGGAAAAAGAAGCAAAACTACCCCGGTATGCTACTGTAGCAAAGCTGTATACTTGTCTGTAACAACAACATACAGACAGTAGAGCCCATTTCTCCGCCAGACCAGGCGGAGGATAACAACTCCAAGGGACAGCTAAAGGAGTGGTGTCAGCAGTTGCAAGTAGGAACTGATGCCACCCCTTCCCACCAGAAGCATGGAGTCTACCACGTAGTACAAGAGTTCGAACAGATATTTAGTAAGCATCCATTCGATTTTGGGAGGATTATAGGGGTACACCATCACATACCCACTGGAAATCATCCCCCAATAATAGTGAGACATAGACCCTTTCCACCAAACCACTACCAATGTGCCAAATAGATGCTGCAGGACATGAAGGAAGCTGGGTTATAAGAGATAGCTGTAGTCCCTGGCAGTCCCCTTAGTCCTAGTCAGAAAGAAGGATGGCACTATGAGGATGTGTGTGGATTACAGGAAAATCAATAAGATCACTCACAAAGATGCTTACCCGTTACCCCGGATAGAGGAGTCTCTTGCTGCATAAAAGACTGCTAATTATTTCTCTCCATTAGATCTCACTAGTGGGTATTGGCAGGTCTCTGTTGCATAAGAAGACCAGGAGAAAACAGCATTCACAACACCAATGGGCCTATGCGAATTCAACAGCATGCCATTCGGGTTATGCAATGCACCAGGAACGTTTTAAAGACTCATGGAATATTGCCTGGGACACCGGAACATCGAGACGGTGCTCTTATACCTGGACAACGTCATTGTGTATTCCAAAACCTATAAAGAACATCTGGAACACCTGGCGGAGGTATTTACAGCTCTAACAAATTACGGAATGAAGTTCAAACCATCTAAATGTCACCTGCTGATACCAAAAGTCCGATACCTCAGGCATATGGTCAGCGCAGAGAGAGAAACCAGACCCGGAAAAAGTGACAACTATCCTGGACAGGCAGAGACCAACCATCGTCAGCGAGGTACGTCAATTCTTAGGTTTGGTTGGGTACTACAGAAGATTCAATAAGGGCTATACAAACATGGCAGCACCCCTACAAGATCTTCTGGTAGGCTAAACTAAGAAGAGAACGGCTTCAGAGCCACCATTGGAATAGGGAAAGGAACAAGAAGACTCTTTCCAACAGATGACGCAGGCTCTGACCGGTGAAAAAATCCTGGCTTTTCCCGATTATATCCTGCCATTTGTCCTCTACACTGACACAAGTAATGTAGGCCTGGGAGCAGTACTATCCCAGATACAAGATGGCGAGGAAAGAGTAATTGCCTATGGCAGCAGAAAACTTCGACCCACCGAGAAGAACCCGGAATACTACAGTTCCTTTAAGTTGGAGTTCCTGGCCTTGATCTGGGCTATAACAGAGTGGTTCAAGCATTACCTTGCAGCTTCAAAATTTACCGTCTTCATGGACAATAATCCATTAACACACTTGGATACCGCGAAGCTTGGTGCATTAGAGCAACGCTGGATGGCCCAACTATCGAACTATGACTTTACCATCAAGTACCGGGCAGGTCGTAACAATGCAAATGCTGATGCCCTCTCCAGAAATCCTCAAGTACATTTGAACGGACTTGAAAAAGAGGTAGATGACTTGGAGGAAGTAGAACTCCCAGCTTTCCAGAAAAGTAGAAAATGGAAAATGATAGAAGCCCATATCTACCAGAACCGTCAGTGTTGCACTAAACCCGTTACCTCACTATGGATGGAAAGAGACACAAGACAGTGATCCGGCAGTGAGCCTAGTGAAGAGGCTGGTAACCCAACCGAATTCCCAACTTGAAAAGTATGCCCCACCAGAGGCCCAATACCTGTGGAAAGAACAAAGCATTTTATTCATCTATCAAGGTCAATAGTGTAGACGGTATATCAACTCAAGAACACATGACATGGTATGGCAAATTGTGGTTCCAAAGAGAGACTTCCAAATGGTGTTAGAAGCATACCATAATGGAGCAGGACACTTTGGATGGAGAAAACTGGAAATATTGTTACGTGAGAGATTCAATTGGATCGCCATGAGGTCTACCATAGAGAAATGGTGTAAGAATTGTGGACCATGCTCATTAAGAAGAAAAGACTGTAACAGCCAGAAAGCACTACTATAGCCTATCATCACTAAACAGCCATTAGAACTGGCAGCCTTAGATCACGTCAAACTCACACCCAGCAGATCGGGCTATACCTTTTCTCTTACCATGGTGGACCACTACTCCAGATTCCTTGTGGTAGCTCCGGTAAAGGATTTAACAGCTCAAACAGGCACAAGAACTTTTCAAGCCTATTTCTGCAGACCACACGGGTACCCAGAACATGTATTGACAGACCAAGGTCCTGCCATTGAAGCTGAATTATTTCAAGAGTTCTGTAACCTATAGGGATGCAAGAAAATTTGTACGACGCCTTACCATCCCCAAACCAACGGAATGTGCAAAAAGATGAATCACGTGGTAATAGAATTGCTGAAAACTCTTCCCTTAGAAGAGTGAAATAGATGGCTAGAGAAGTTACCAGACCTTGTTGACATTTACAGCAACATCCCAGTAAGCTCAACAAATTGTACCCCTGCATACCTCATGAGAGCAAGACCAGGAAAATCGCCAGTAGACTTTGAAATGGGCATTGTAGTTCCTGGAGAAAACATCTCAGATGCAGATTGGGATACCAGAAGAACAGAGCAATACAAGGAAATACAGGAGTGTGTTGAGAGAAGTCTGGCGAAATCAAGAGAGAAGCAAGAAACCAACTTTAAGAAAAGCGCACAAGGAACACCATTAACACCAGGTGAATTGGTTTTGAAAAGGAAAAGAAGACCCCACAAATTTGATGATCAATGGGAAGCAGAACCATACACTGTATTACCTTCCAACTTTGATAACCAGAAGACCTGTCTGATCAGCAAAGACAATGGAGAAACAACAGCAACAGTGTCCAGAGATCATTTAAAGACGAGCCCTCAACCACCACAACCAAAGGAATATGTATCTTGTCCAGAACCCCAAAAAGAGAAGCCAAAGACAGTCCAGACACTCATAGGAGAAGTACCCGCAGACTGGCCCCAAATAGAAGGTGCATACCTAATACCAATGTTGACATTCCCACAGCCAGTAGAAGCACCAAGAGCAGAAGAACCACCCGTTGTAGCAGAGCCAGAGAACCCTGCAATTGGTGCACCTGCCATTACCGCTGTGAGAATCAGGAGACACTCAGACATACCTGTGTTATGCAGATCAACACATGGGTCAGTAGATAGTGTTCGCTCACACACTAGTGAAATACCAGTTTTACGTAGATCAACACGTAGTAACTTGGGTCAAACACCACTACGATACAGGCAATAAAATGTGAACATAGAAGAATGTAAATATGTTTAAAATGTAAATATGTAACCAATGTCAGTGTACAGAAGAGTGAAGAGTAGGCTAAAACAACCCAAACCAGGTACAGGTCAGAAAGAGGGGTGAGTGGAGTTGGCATAAGGAGCTGTCTAGGGAAAGCAAAATCTTGGCCAATAGGTGACCCCAGGGCCGGGAGCCCTACAGCGCTTATGATCCATTAGAGGCCCCTGCAGTACCTAGGACTCCTACGCTGAGACACCCGGAGTGTTTGCTTATTGTGTAACTTCTAAAATGGATGATAGCCACAGGACTGGTGGTGGCAAAAATATTTTAAGCAGCCTGCAGCAGATGGACTAGTGCTGTATGGACTGGTTACCTGTTTTTCCCACTTTTCCCTGCTTTTTGTAAATTTTATTTTGAGACTCTGTTCAACTTTCAAATGAAAATAGTTATGTTATGCTATGTTTGTTAACTTCAGTCCTCCGGGACTGAAACATTTTTAACTAGAGGGGAATGTGGCACCCCTGTGGGGAATTGCCACAGGACCCACCAGTGCAGGGAGGAATGTATACCTTGGCACACAGCACACAACATCTTCCACCCCAGACCTGGAGGGGGAGCCCCACTAGCTGTCCTTAAGCCAGATCCCCTATAAAGATCCAGGCCTGAGGAGAGGAGTCAGTTAGCACTGGAGTTAGCTCCAGAGAGACTGCAGAGGAGAGAGCTGTTAGTGATGGAGCTAGTTGCTGGGACCAAGCCAGGCCCAGAACCAGGAAACCTGAGGAAACCTGACCCAGCTGTGCTAAGCCCTAGGGAGAGGCACAGAGGTCAGTGGGAGAAGTGAGAGGTAGGAAAAAAGGAGAAGGGAACATACCTGGTATCCCTTAAGCCCACCCAGACGCTGGAGTCCAAAGCTGCTATTCATCTACAGTGTAGCAGCAGAAGCCGGGACAGAACAGGAGGATCTATTCCACCTGAAGTAAAGAATAGAAGACTCCAAACCTGACCAAGCATAGGACCAGGGATCTGAGCAGAGAATAGGAATCCCACAGAAAGGTCCTCATTGTCGGTTGTGGAACAGCACCCTCTGAGGGAGAAAGAGTGGGCAGGTTCAGCTACAAGCAGAGCTTACCCCAATCACAGCACACACTAACAGAGGAGGCCTCACAACTCTCCAAACGTCCCAAGCTGTACCAAAACCTGGTTACCCTCTTGGACTGTACCTGTTACTGGACATCAGTAAAAAGGTACCGGAGTAAAGACAATTGTGTGTGTGAGCCTGCTTCCCCGCCACCGCCTGCAGCGTTCACAGTAGAACTGTGGCGCCCCGCTTCACAGGCGTCACAGAGGGGTACTGCACCCATAAAAGCGATGCAGATACTCCAGCTGCAAGCAGATTCTAGGATGGTGGGTGGAACCCATAAACCAGCATCCCACACTAGATCACACGGTAGGAGGTTACCCGGGAGGGAATAAAACCACCTCTAGGGGGAACAAGGAGGTCTTTGCCTCCAAGTTGGAGTTGGGAAGTCAGGCAGTGAGCCTGAAGGAACAAGGAGAGGGTGTCTCAGCTGAGGGACCAGGAGAGTGGGAGAAAGGAAAGATTACAGGCGCAGACAGCCAGTTGGGGAAGGAAGGACTCAAGAAGGTCTAGCCTCAACAGCTTACCGGGTCCCGGAGCCCGCACTTGTGGGATCTATAGGACCACAGAAAATCCGGAGTCCTGGGGAGTCTACAGGCGACTTCAGGCACCTGAGCAACCGAAAGAGGAAACCAGGCACCGCTTGATGGTTTGGTGGTCAGCCAGCAGAAGGTGATCCGACGGGAGCAAGGGTGAGAGGAAGAGCGGAGGTCCGGTTGATTCCAAATCACTGGACTTCATACAAATTACTGGGAAGAAGGAAGGAATAGTCGGGAGAGAAGGCACACACCAAGGGTTCCATCAAACCACCTGGGATCTGCTTGCAGCCACCCATTTTCTACCTGTTATAACATCTGAATGCTGAACTGAGAACTGTAATCAATGCTGCTAAAGTTTCCAGTAAAGTACCCGGAGTGAAGTGCCTTTGACTCTGCTGCATTTCCTTTTGCATGAACTTGCTCTTTCACAGGATTGCTGCCCCGGAGGTCCAGTCCTACCTGTGGAGGACCATACCATCCTAGCCGCAATTCCATGTACCTCCGGCGGACTGTGGCGGCGCTGGTGCAAATCACCAGAAACTACAACTTGTATATAATCCCCTGTACATAAACCCCCTTTTCAAAGATAGGCCCATAACACCGGATGAGGTGCGGCCGCCATTCCCCGTGACACCGTTAACCCCTTTGCCGCCTGATTCCCGAGTACTCCAAAGCCTGGGGGCAGGGCCGGCGTTAGGGGGGGGGGGGAGCAGACTGGGCAGTTGCCCAGGTCCCCCACTCTCTTAGGGGCCCCCAAAGGAGCTGAATTGAAAATAGCAATAAAACAGTAAAAAAAAATAAAAAAATACACATATTTGGTATCGCTGCGTTCGTAAGAATCTAAGCTATCCATATACGAAGTAAATTAATCCAATTGGTAAATGGCGTAACGGAAAAAAAATTAAAACCCCAGAATTGTGTTTTTTGGGCCACCACGTTGTTACAATACAATGCAATAAAAGGCGATCAAAAATGCAAAAATGTTGTATCTGACTCAAAATGGGATCAGTAAAAATGTCAGCTCAGGGCACATAAAGTAAGCCCTCACATAGCCCTATATCTTCAAAAATTAAAACATCATGCGTCTTGGAAAATGGCGAATAAAGCAAATGTATTTTAAATATTATTTTTTTTTTTTTACAAATTTCTGGGGTTTTTTATGATTGAAATAAAAATGTTCAGTATCTTCTTATTCTGACCTAGATAATCAACTTATGAGGTCACTTTTACCATATACCGTATATACTCGCGTATAAGCCGAGTTTTTCAGCCCAAAAATTGGGCTGAAAAGTACCCCCCTCGGCTTATACGCGAGTCAGTGCTGTATACCGATGTATACATCGGTACATACCGATGTATACATCGGTATACAGCAGCCCCCGCATCCCCAGTAATGCAGGGCCCCCCCAGGGTCTCTCCGGTCACCTGTAAAGCAAGCTATGCGACTCCTCTTCCTGTTTCTGTGCGCGTCGCCGGCAATGACGTCATTCCCGGCGACGCGCACAGGAAACAGGAAGAGGAGTCGCATGAAGATGGAGGATCGTGGATGTCGGCAGCGGCGGGTGCGAGCGGGACACTGATAAGTATAGCTTGCTTTACAGGTGACCGGAGAGACGCTGGGGGGGGCCTGCATTACTGGGGCTGCCTGTATACTACCGCTGGGGCTGCTATATACCTCTGGGGCACTGTATACTACCACTGGGGCTGCTATATACCTCTGGGGCCCTGTATACTACCACTGGGGCTGCTATATACCTCTGGGGCACTGTATACTACCACTGGGGCTGCTATATACCTCTGGGGCCCTGTATACTACCACTGGGGCTGCTATATACCTCTGGGGCACTGTATACTACCACTGGGGCTGCTATATACCTCTGGGGCCCTGTATACTACCACTGGGGCTGCTATATACCTCTGGGGCCCTGTATACTACCACTGGGGCTGCTATATACCTCTGGGGCCCTGTATACTACCACTGGGGCTGCTATATACCTCTGGGGCACTGTATACTACCACTGGGGCTGCTATATACCTCTGGGGCCCTGTATACTACCACTGGGGCTGCTATATACCTCTGGGGCACTGTATACTACCACTGGGGCTGCTATATACCTCTGGGGCCCTGTATACTACCACTGGGGCTGCTATATACCTCTGGGGCCCTGTATACTACCGCTGGGGCTGCTATATACCTCTGGGGCCCTGTATACTACCACTGGGGCTGCTATATACCTCTGGGGCCCTGTATACTACCACTGGGGCTGCTATATACCTCTGGGGCCCTGTATACTACCGCTGGGGCTGCTATATACCTCTGGGGCCCTGTATACTACCACTGGGGCTGCTATATACCTCTGGGGCCCTGTATACTACCACTGGGGCTGTATATACTACCACTGGGGCTGTATATACTACTGGGGCTGCGTGTATACTACCACTGGGGCTGCTGTATCTACCTCTGGGACTGGTGTATACCACACTGCTGGGGGCTGTATACTTGTGCTAGGGTCCACCCTCGGCTTATACACGAGTCAATAGATTTTCCCAGGTTTTGGGGGCAAAAGTAGGGGGGTCGGCTTATACACGGGTCGGCTTATACACGAGTATATACGGTAGTTAACATGATGAATAAAACACTCAAAAAATTGTGGAATTGCACTTTTTTTGCACTTTTATTTGCAATTTCAAAGCACTTGGAATTTCTTTCTCATTCTTCAGTACATTTTGTGGTAGAATGAATGATGTCATTCAATAGTACAACTCATCCCGCAAAAAACAAGCCCTGCTTACGGCTATGTGGAAGGAAGAATAAAAAAGTTCTGGCTCTTGGAAGAAGCGGAGGGAAAAATAAAAACGAAAAATCGCTCAGTGATAAAAGTTATAAAATCCTTGCAATTGCCGTATAATAGCAGCAGGAGCGCCCCCGCAGGCTTCAATCTTTACATGTTCATGATGGGAGTAATTAGAGTTTGGGGACCTCCTTAATTCCTACATTTGTAGCCAGTTATCAAGCAGAACTTACAAGGCATTAAAGGGGATGTCCAGGATTAATAAAACTTTACTACATTCTTTCAAAAACAGCGCCACCCCTGTGTACAGGTGGCATGTGGTATTACAGCATAGGTCCATTCCCTTCAATTAAGATGAAGTGCAATATCACATACAACCTGTAGACAGGGTTGGCGCTGTTTTTGAAAGAAATCAGTCATGTTTATAGAATTCTGGACAACTCCTTTAAGATCAATATTTCCACTAGTGACCCCAGAACAACAGAATGGGGCTTAATTCAAATGTATTTTTTTATAATATGAAGAATATAGCAGAATTTTGTTAAAGATGGCATTTAAGTAGATGATCCCATGGAAACATTCCTCTTACTGACCAGTTTGTAAAACCTATTTAATTAAACACTTGTAGGTAATTTTGAATCAATATAAGGAGTCCTGTGTTCACAATCCCCATCTCCTGGTCAGAGGATGAGAGGTTAGACAGAGTGACTCTCCCTGGAGGAGCCGGGCTGTATGACACAGACAATGATGGGAATGGATGTGTGTGTCTATGTGTGTGCTTGGTGTATACGTGTAATATATAATGTTTGTGTCACATACCGTGTGTGTCTATGTGTGTGCTTGGTGTATACGTGTAATATATAGTGTTTGTGTCACATACCGTGTGTGTCTATGTGTGTGTGCTCGGCGTATACATGTAATATATAGGGTTTGTGTTCCTAGGTGTAAACAGGTCAACAATCGCCCAACAAACGAGCAAAATGCGGCTCATCATCGGGTGATTGGATGTTTACGGAGGAACAAAAATCCTTGCTCTCGGCAACACTGCAGAAGTGCTGCCGATAGCATGAATCTGTAGAGGACAGATTGCTCTACCGGTGATTGTTCTGTGCCATCATTCTTCATCATCCTGTGTAAAAAGTCTGCAAACAGGCGCTGAATTACCTGAATATTATAGATCGCACTCGTTTATCAGTCTGAATTTGGTGCTTGTACATGTAACCTAAATGTCTGAGTGTGACGGTGCAATATGTGAGCATTTAGGGCCCCACTTTAACCTTTTGCCCAGGGCCCCACTTTGCCTAAAACCGGCCCTGCCTGGGGGCGACATATCTTTTCTGGCGATCACAAACAGGATATCGTGCCCGGTACCACCGGGTACTGTGCATCTTGAACTTGGACTTGGACTTAGAATGAACTTTTTCCACCATTGTTTGGCGCCAAAAATGGGCTCCCGCCATTATCGCAGGAGGACCCAAGATGGCGCCGTAGCAATGTACTAAACACCATGTGCAGGCTCGGGTGCGTGCCTCAGCCCCTAGAAGAAGGAGGGCCAAGACAGAGGTGCCAAAAAGTGTGGCCGCCCCGATTGCCATCAATCAATCAGGGGGGCGGCCCACAGGAAATTCCCAGGGAATGCCCATCCATAAGAAGACAAACCGGAAGAGAAGGACAGAAACAGCTAGGCTCCTTTGTACCTGGCAGCATGGCAGCACCCCGATGGAGAGTCATTGTGCGAGAGCTGGAAGAGTCAACCCGAGCCGCGCAGGGCAACCCGGCAGCGGCGTCCCTCTTAACCTTGGAGGGGGATACCGACTACTGGCAGGATGCTTTTAGACGGCTCCACCAAGAGATGGAGGAGACCTTGACTTGGGTGTGTTGGCGATGGAGCGCAGAGCGAAGATTTGAACTGGCCTCCATGCAAGCGGACCGCAAAGTGCGGGAAGCGGCGGTGGCCGAGCGTGCAGTTGAAGAGTACCGCGCCTCTCTACCACCCGTCGCACCACCCCGTCAAGACCCGGGACACGGGAGTTCAGACAGAGCTCCCAACTTCACCACCGTCCCGGGCCACCAGTTGTCTCCGGCTGGAGACATCGCGGACATCCCCCACCGCACCAGACGTTGAGGTCGAGGAGGAGTTTGACGACAACACCGACGAGGAAACGGAGGACGCAGAGGGAGCCTTGGGAGTGAGCACTCCAGAAGCAGCATTATGGACCGCGTGGCAGCGGCACTAGCGAGGAGTTCCCGCCAGCTTGAGCTCCGCGGAGACATAAGCTACACCGCGAGTCTCAACCGGCAACTTGCCACCCCCACAGTACCAGTCGCTACAGTGTTCCCGGCCACTTATGGATGAAAGAGACCAAGTGGCGAGGCCAAGGCGACGTGAAGAATGGTACCAACATGAACAGGCAACTAGGTGACTCCGAGAAGAAGCCAGAGCCCAGCCTAGGCTTCCACTAGAACTCTGCCGATCGGGAACATTCGTCTCCGTCTGCCAGGAGGACGGTTGGGGTTTCTTACGGGAACCAGGACTGTTGGACAATGTGTTTTTCTCCTGGCGAGATGTGGAATCTTACTTGCGCAAAGGACATCCAAGGCGATACTTATATCGAGGTGAGCAAGTGACATATGAATGATACCCCGGCCCCTTAGGTTGCTTTGCCATCAGAATCTCCCATACGGAGACTTAACTTTGAACTAACAATAGACTTCTGTGTGAGACATTGCCCCATTACCAGCCCCTTCTAAATCTATGCCCTTTTTATTTTTGCCTTCCCTTTTGAATAATGAGTGTCCCCCAAAGGTAGTCTTTGGCTGAAGACCCAGAGACTTGCTTTACTTTGAACTTTCTGTCCCCTTGTTTTATTTGGTAGTGTGGCAACCCATGGGTTAATGTGCCACAATAACATCACATTGGTTCTCTCCCCCACTACACACTGACAAACACTAACACCTCTGGGCAAGAGGGGGAGCACCACCTGCTTCCTTATATACTCTTGCCCATGAGGGAGAGCGCAGTTCAGCTCGGAGCAGGGCTGTGAAGAGGACACAGAGCAGAGTTAGCTCAGTGCAGACCTAGCAAGGGTCAGAGGAACAGGAGAACGAAAGACAGAGGAACACGTCTGGGAGCTGGAGTGATACCTTCACTTGCCCCAGAAGAACGCACAGAACGGACACCGGATCCGGTACTGTGTCTGGCACACACAGCACAGTGAATCTAGGAACAGTGGGATCTCTAGATGACCCCTAGTACCAGAACAAAGCAACACGGAGGGGTCAGCACAGCACAGAGGACTCAAGTTGCCTAGCCAAGTGGTACCAGCAGAATACAGAGAGACGTGAGGAATCCTAGCAGCTCAGCTAATAGCAGCAGCCAGGACACACACACACAGTGCAACACAAGGACGCTGACGACCCCGGACAGGGTTGGGAGAGAGCTTATCCCCATTACAGACTCCGTGGACTATAACCTGCAACAACATCTGCAGTAAAACTTTGGAAAACAGCAAAACTGTGAGTCTGTGTATTGATTGCGACTTTTGCTCCAGATTCAGCACAGAGACAATTCCTCCCTACAGATCCAGCCTGTCAGCTCTGCAGCATCAGGAGAAGAAGAGAACTGCATCAGTGTCTACCAAACGTGAGTGTGTGTCCTTTAACCCTTCTCCACCATCTATAACCCCAATAGACTTTATCTCCTTACTGCCCCGGGGGATACAGTTCTCCCCACTAGAACTATACCATCTCCGCTGCCATTCCATCACCCCCGGAGGTTCTGCGGCAGCGGCGGCCCCATCACTGGCCGCATCAAGTGGGTGGCGTCACCCGTGACATTTCCCCTGTAAATATTCCCCTTTATTTGCCGAGCCAGGGACACGGTCCGGACCAAGCCACCTGTGACATCCCCAGCAACCGTCCGGTCCGGTACCGAGTACCCCAGTCCCATGGGGCCCGACAACCTGGCGTCACGAACAGGATCTACCCGGTCCAAAAGAATTGGACCCTGTGCGCCATCCGAACCGTATTTTTGAAAATCCGCCATTTTGGAGCGAGCGGCGTGCGGGAAAAGAAAGGGGGCGGTACCCTGTATTGGCGCGAACCCAGCCTCCTCCCTTGGTGCTGGCGACATCCGGCGGGGAAGAAGATCCCTGTTGCACCCTGGAACCTCCCATAGACATCCGGACGGAAGTGGAAGACGGAGGGCGCATATTAACTAAGGGGGCCCAAGATGTCGCAGCCCAGTGCACAAGGCGGCGGCGGAGTAGCCGATGGAGCTGCAGCGCCGGACCCAGCGATAGTACCCGGCGGTGCAGCGGCGCAAGGAACAGCATCCATAATGCCATTCCTGATGCCGTATACTCCAGGGGCAATGTGGCTGCCCCAATACTCCGGTGAGCCTAATACTTTAACTGACTTTATGCAAAAGATTAAAGAGTATTATGTGATGTATCCCTCACTGAAGCCCAGCGTGTAGGAATGATAATGGGACAGTTAACGGGCAATGCACGGCGTGAGGTTGCGTCCTGGCTGGACACAGATAAAGACACTGTAGAACATCTAGCCGCCAGACTGAAAGCAACTTTTGAATCTGCTGTTGATACCCGGGCTAAGATGAGGTTCTTTGCATGCCACCAGAAACCTAAACAGAGTGCCAGAGACTTTGCCTTGAACTTGCAGGAAGCACTCAAAGCCCTTAAGCTGGCAGAACCTGCTTTAGCCCCGGGAGCTGATAAAATGCTATTTGACCAATTCATAGAGGGCCTCCATTCCCCTTCCCATCGAGGACAGTTAAGCATGGTACTGCTACAGAACCCTGACATGACATTTACTGAGCTGAAAGATAGAGCTATCCGTCTGCAGCAGCTGGAAGAGCCAAGGGAATTAACATCTGTGCTTGACACTGCAGCAGCACCTCAGCAGGCGGCAGCGCCAGCGACATCTGCTATGTCAGCGACTGCTGCTGAGGCCAGGGAATATATCTCAAATGCAGCCATCAACCAAAAGCTGGATGCCCTGACAGACACCGTGATCTCCATGGCCAAGGTCATCAAGGAACTGCGAAAGTCAAAACCTGCACCCAACATCGAGTTGGCGACCAGCAGAGAGGATGTTCCGTGGATGAGGCCCAGAAGATACCCAGCAGCAAGAGGACAACCCAGCGATCGCTACCAACCAGATGGACAGCCCATTTGTCGCCGTTGCCAGAAATCAGGCCATTTTGCTCGAGAGTGTCCTTTAAACGACGATTCCCTGGGCAGGCGGGCTGCTCCCCAGGAATGAACGATCAAGGCCCCTCAGCCTGGTATGACAAATTCGTGGGAGGAAAGCCGGAGATCCCTATTGTGTTGGATGGCATCCCCTTTAGTGCCTTGCTGGATACCGGATCCCAAATAACATCCATCCCACATGTTCAATATAAAAGGTACTGGGCTGATTCAGACATTACTAATGCGCCAGATGACTTTAATTTTGATATATGGGCTGGTAATGGGTTGGTAATACCAAAGGTTGGATTTAGAGAGATGAATATTCAGGTTGGGAAGGTAGAATTGCAGAACCAGGGTATTATAATCGTAGATGTCAACCGGCGAGACCGTGAACCCGTGATGCTGGTAGGAATGAATGTCATTGAGAAATGTTTTTCCGAAGTGTTAAGTGTTTTGCAGCAAATCGCCGAGACTGCCGGAACTAGACAACAGAGGCTTCTGCACAAAGAGATCAAAGCCCTGATGTTGAAGCAACAGGTAGAAATCTCCGGAGGTGAGATCGGCAGTGTACGAGTAAGTGACCCAATACCCATTGTAATTCCTCCCAAAACTGAAATGTTGGTATGGTGCAGAGCCGCAATAGGCATTAAAGGGCAAGACTATCAGGCCCTGGTAGAACCCGTGTACTCAGACAGTAGACCGACCATACTCACTGCTAGAGGAGTAGTTGACGTACACAGGGGAAGAGTGCCATTACGCCTATTAAACTGCGGAGAAGATGAGGTCACATTACCAAAGTATGCTACCATGGCTAAGTTGTACACGGTTGATAACAACAACATCACCGCCGCCGAGCCCTTGAACCCGTCATGTCAGGCGGATGACAATGGCTCAGAGGAGAAGCTGGAGGATTGGTGCCAAAAGTTGCATGTAGGTACCAGTTCTACACCTCCCCGTCACAAGCATGGAGTATACCGGGTAGTGAAAGAATATGAACAGATATTCAGCAAACACCCGTTAGACTTTGGGCAGATCAAAGGGGTAGAGCACACTATACCCACAGGTAACCATCAACCTATAAAAGAAAGGTATAGACCCTTACCACCAGCTCACTACCAAACCACCAAAGATATGCTCAGAGAAATGAAATCTGCAGGGGTAATAAGAGACAGTTGTAGCCCCTGGGCAGCACCTCTAGTGTTAGTTAAAAAGAAGGATGGGACCATGAGAATGTGCGTAGATTACCGGCAGATTAATCGCATCACACATAAGGACGCATACCCATTACCTAGGATTGAGGAGTCATTAGCTGCATTAAAATCTGCTAACTACTTTTCCACCCTTGATCTGACTAGTGGGTACTGGCAGGTTCCTGTGGCCGAGGCCGACGAGGAGAAGACAGCGTTTACTACGCCGATGGGCCTCTGTGAGTTCAATTGTATGCCTTTCGGACTCTGCAACGCACCCGGGACCTTCCAACGTCTGATGGAGAGCTGCCTCAGGCACAAAAACTTTGAAACTGTCCTCCTGTACCTAGATGACGTCATAGTCTACTCGAAGACTTACGAGCAACATCTACAAGACCTGGCAGAAGTGTTCGAAGCTTTATCGAAATATGGCATGAAAATCAAGCCATCCAAGTGTCACCTTCTTAAACCAAAGGTACAGTACCTGGGACATGTCGTGAGTTCAGAGGGAGTAGCACCGGATCCTGATAAAGTCACAGCAATAAGGGATTGGCCAAGACCTACGAACGTGAAAGAAGTGAGGCAATTCCTGGGCCTGGTAGGCTATTATAGAAGATTTATCTGAGGATTCACGAAGCTAGCGGCTCCCCTGCAAGACATTCTGGTAGGACGATCAAAGAAGACTTCAAACTGTAATTCTCTGACATGGTGGGATGAGGAAAGAGAAGATTCCTTCAATAAGCTAAAAAGTGCGCTGACGGGAGAAGAGATCCTGGCATACCCTGATTACCATCAACCATTCATTCTTTACACGGATGCCAGCAACGTGGGACGGGGAGCAGTATTGTCGCAGAAGCAAGGAGGCAAAGAAAGAGTTATTGCCTTTCCAAGCAGGAAGCTCCGGCCTACAGAAAGAAATCCCGAGAACTACAGCTCCTTCAAGTTAGAGCTACTGGCAGTAGTTTGGGCTGTGACTGAACGCTTTAAACATTACTTGGCAGGTGCAGAATTCACCATCTACACGGATAACAACCCGTTGACTTAGCTGGACACAGCAAAATTAGGTGCTCTGGAGCAGCGATGGATAGCCCGGCTATCTAACTACAACTTTGTCATCAAATATTGGGCAGGCCGCAAGAATGGGAACGCAGATGCCTTATCCCGGATGCCGCACCTGAAAGACGTAGAAGAGGAACCGGAAGAGTTGGAAGAGATTGAACTACCGGCCTTTCATCGTTCAAGGGTAGAAGATTATCGACCCGGCATCTACCAAAGGAAACAGGAAGTAAATATTAACCCGTTAAGACACTACGAATGGGCCGAAACCCAAGATACTGATCCAGCCGTGAAGCTAGTGAAAGAACTGCTTACGCAACAACATGCACACCCTGATCAGAATGCCCCAGCTGAAGCTATACAGCTATGGAAGGATAGAGGCAAGTTGTTCCTGCATCAAGGGAAGCTCTGCAGAACACACACTAATCCTAAGACGCATGAACTGGTCTGGCAGATTATCGTGCCCAAGCGAGCCACTCAAATGGTCTTAGAAGCTTATCATGACAACGCAGGTCATTTCGGATGGAAGAAGTTAGAAGCAATCCTAAGAGACAGATTCTATTGGGTTGGCATGAGAAGATCCATTGAACTATGGTGCAGAAGATGTGCCGCATGAAACCTCAGAAGGAAAGATCCACAGAAAGCTCCGCTTCAACCAATAGTAACCAAGCAACCACTTGAACTAGTCGCATTAGATCACGTCAAGTTGTCACCAAGCCGGTCAGGCTATGTCTATGCCTTAACCATCGTGGACCATTACTCACGCTTCTTAGTGGTGGTACCCGTCAAAGACTTGACAGCAAAGACGGCAGCAAAAGCATTCCAGACGCATTTCTGTCGACCACATGGTTACCCAGAACAAGTCCTTGCAGACCAAGGTCCAGCTTTTGAATCAGAACTATTCAAGGAATTCTGCAATATGTACGGTTGTAAGAAGATTCGCACAACAACGTACCATCCCCAAACAAATGGTTTATGCGAGAAGATGAATCAAATCGTAATTGAACTGTTAAAGACTTTACCAGAGTCAGAAAGAAACCAGTGGCCAGATAAATTACCTGATTTGGTAGACTTATACAACCATGTCCCCGTGAGTTCTACAAACTGCACTCCAGCATACCTTATGCGTGCAAGACCCGGTAAATTACCAATTGATCTAGAAATGGGAATTGAAAAACCAGATACAGAAGTAGAAGAAACAGATTGGGATACCAAACGTCAGAAGCAGTATCAACAAGTGCAAGAATGTGTAGAAAGGAACTTACAGCAAGCAAGAGCAAGACAAGAGAAGACTTTTAACAAACATGCTCAAGCAATGCCATTACAAGAAGGTGATCAAGTTCTCAAGAGAAAGAGATGTACAAACAAACTGGATAATCAGTGGGAAACCGTCCCATACACAGTCTTACCATCTAACCTAGACAATGTTAAAACCTGTTTGATAAGCAAAGATGAAGGAAGAACTTCACAAGTCGTATCTCGTGATCAGCTAAAATTGTGTCCTGAAACCTTGAAGACCCCTAAAGTCATAGAACCCGTACAGGTCCAACCTATCCGAGAAAAAGAAGAAGTATTCCACACGGTACTAGGAGATTTTCCTAAAACATGGCCAAATTACCATGGAGCAGTTGTCGTACCAATGATTGCATTCCCTTCAATGGTGGACCCAAAACCAGAACCTGTGTTACCAGAACCTGTGTTACCAGAACCTGTATTACCAGAAGACCCAAGACTTGAAGAACTGGAAGTGGAATCCGAAGAGGAAGAACAAATTCCTGGTCCCAGTGAACTTGCCAGTCCTGCAGTCAGACCTCCATCTGCCATAACACCAAGCACCCCAAATAGGTACACGTCTACTCACACTTTCAGACTAACTCCACCAACATTGCGCAGATCAGAGCGTAGTACGCAAGGTCAGATACCAGCTAGGTACAAAGAGTAAAATGCAGAATTAAATATGTAATGTAAATATGTTTGTTTAAATGTAAATTAAACGTAAATTGAGCCAGTAGACTGTGTCCAAGAGGGTGGAGGAACTGGATTGACCCCCATGTACATTAAGTTAGGGAAAGAAAGTGCCTGGGGGTGGTGTAGCGAATTCATATATAGTATGTATATAGTTATTGCAACGTTAAAAAAGCCCAGTACCTACAGAGACTATCCTGTATGAACTTTGAACTTTTCTTATTTACTTATGGACCATATATACCACGGACTGGTTGTGGTAAGAACTCTCTTGTATATATTCATCAGCCCGGAGACAATAGACTAAACCTCTGGAAAGACTGCTTTTTGACTTTCGAACTCTTTTTCACATTTTAGTGATTTTTGTACTTTTTCATTTTAAGTTTATGTCAATATTAATTGTGTTTAATTGTTGTTTACTTGTTTTTCTACAGTCCTGGAGTACTGTATTTAACTAAGGGGGAATGTGGCACCCCATGGGTTAATGTGCCACAATAACATCACATGGGTTCTCTCCCCCACTACACACTGACAAACACTACCACCTCTGGGCAAGAGGGGGAGCACCACCTGCTTCCTTATATACTCTTGCCCATGAGGGAGAGCGCAGTTCAGCTCAGAGCAGGGCTGTGAAGAGGACACAGAGCAGAGTTAGCTCAGTGCAGACCTAGCAAGGGTCAGAGGAACAGGAGAACGAAAGACAGAGCAACACGTCTGGGAGCTGGAGTGATACCTTCACTTGCCCCAGAAGAACGCACAGAACGGACACCGGATCCGGTACTGTGTCTGGCACACACAGCACAGTGAATCCAGGAACAGTGGGATCTCTAGATGACCCCTAGTACCAGAGCAAAGCAACACGGAGGGGTCAGCACAGCACAGAGGACTCAAGTTGCCTAGCCAAGTGGTACCAGCAGAATACAGAGAGACGTGAGGAATCCCAGCAGCTCAGCTAATAGCAGCAGCCAAGGCACACACACACAGTGCAACACAAGGACGCTGACGACCCCGGACAGGGTTGGGAGAGAGCTTAGCCCCATTACAGACTCCGTGGACTATAACCTGCAACAACATCTGCAGCAAAACATTGGAAAACAGCAAAACTGTGAGTCTGTGTATTGATTGCGACCTTTGCTCCAGATTCAGCACAGAGACAATTCCTCCCTACAGATCCAGCCTGTCAGCTCTGCAGCATCAGGAGAAGAAGAGAACTGCATCAGTGTCTACCAAACGTGAGTGTGTGTCCTTTAACCCTTCTCCACCATCTATAACCCCAATAGACTTTAACTCCTTACTGCCCCGGGGGATACAGTTCTCCCCACTAGAACTATACCATCTCCGCTGCCATTCCATCACCCCCGGAGGTTCTGCGGCAGCGGCGGCCCCATCACTGGCCGCACCAAGTGGGTGGCGTCACCCGTGACATTTCCCCTGTAAATATTCCCCTTTATTTGCCGAGCCAGGGACACGGTCCGGACCAAGCCACCTGTGACATCCCCAGCAACCGTCCGGTCCGGTACCGAGTACCCCAGTCCCGTGGGGCCCGACAGTAGTATGCAGAGTGAGCAGCGGCCCTGCGGTGATAATACACACTGGATTGTGTTGGACTAAAAATCACCGCTGGGCCCGCATAACTAGTAACGGTCCCCGTTGGGCCGAGTGGATAATGTCTGTGTATATATATATATATATATATATATATATATATATATATGTAATGTTCCAAGAAAGCACCTCCCAGCAATGGGAAGAAATTTAAATATGCTTAATTGTAAATAGTTACCTGTTGGTGTTAATGAATATAAAAATGTTTTTCACTTCCCGATAGACAGGTACTAATACTCGCGGACGAGTATATTTAATCAAGGGGGTATGTGGCGCCCCGCTACGCAGGCATCACAGAGGTGTACTGTACCCATAAAAGCGGTGCACATACTTCAGCTGCAAGCAGATTCTAGGATGGTGGGTGGAACCCATAAACCAGCATTCCACACTAGATCACACAGTGGGAGGTTACCAGGGAGGGAATAAAACCACCTCTAGGGGAACAAGAAGGTCCTTGCCTCCAAGTTGGATTTGGGAAGTCAGGCAGTGAGCCTAAAGGAACAAGGAGAAGGTCTCTCGGCTGAGGGACCGGGAGAGTGGGAGTAAGGAAAGATCCCAGGCGCAGACAGCCAGTTGGGGAAGGATGGACTCAAGAAGGTCTAGCCTCAACAGCTTACTGGGTCCCGGAGCCCACACCTGTGGGATCTATAGGACCACGGAAAATTTGGACTCCTGGGGAGTCTAAAGGCGACCCCAGGCACCTGAGCAACCGAAAGAGGGTACCAGGTACCGCTTAATGGTTTGGTGGTCGGCCAGCAGAAGGTGATCCGACGGGAGCAAGGGTGAGAGGAAGAGCAGAGGTCTGGTTGATTCCAAGTCAGCGGACTTCATACAAATTACTGGTAAGCAGGAAGGAATAGATGGGAGAGAAGGCACACACCAAAGGTTCCATCACACTACCTGGGTTCCGCTTGCAGCCACCCGTTATCTACATGTTATAACATCTGAATGTTGACCTGAGAACTGTAATCAATGCTGCTAAAGTTTCCAGTAAAGTACCTGGAGTGAAGTGACTTTGACTCTGCTGCATTTCCTTTTGCATGAACTTGCTCTTTCACAGGATTGCTGCCCCGGAGGTCCAGTCCTACCTGTGGAGGACCATACCATCCTAGCCACAATTCCATCTACCTCCGGCAGACTGTGGCGGCGCTGGTGCAAATCACCAGAAACTGCAGGTGGCGTCATGACAACAAACTTCTATATAATCCCCTGTACATAAACCCCCTTTTCAAAGATAGGCCCAGGACACGGGATCAGGTGCGGCCGCCATTCCCCATGACACCGTTAATCCCTTTGCCGCCAGATTCGCGAGTACCCCAAAGCCTGGGCACGACAGAACCACTACTACTACTCCCCTCATCCACCCCGCTGCCATGACGGAAAGCTCCACCTGTGGAGAGCTGTATTACCAAAGCTGCATTTCCATCACCTCAGCGGCCAGCTGCAGCGCTGGTAATCCTATTACCAGATACCACAGGTGGTGTCACGTTATCATTCCCCATCATAATCACCCCCTTCCCTGCCACTGAGGGTCCAGGGCACGGAACCGAGAACTGACCAGCTGTGATCCCCCCACCGAAGTAACTCCCTGTCCCGGTATCTGAGTACCCCCTACCCTGTCGACCGGATCAGTTCACTAGTGGGGAAAGAAAATGGATGCACCAGAGGACGCCGCAGTTCCTAACCCAAATCTCCCTAACAATGCACTTCCAGCTGGTACCGCAGCTGGGACCTCAACCAGTGGAGCCGATGCAGCAACCTTGCCTGTGTCACCGATCATGCCCATCTCTCTACCGTACATTCCGGGGGCTAAGTGGTTGCCCAAGTATGACGGCCAAATGGATGACCTGGCTGGATTCAAAAGAAAAATATGTAGCATACTAGACTTGTATGCAATGACTGGTAAACAGTGAGCATCTGTGGTACTAGGACAATTAACAGGTGCCGCAGAGCTGGAAGTAGAAACCTGGTCAGAGGAGGATCAGGAATCTGTCACTGTTAGCTATAGGTTTATCAAATATGTTTTCGAAAACTGTACTGAGGCTGATTTAAGGATAAGGTTTTATGACTGTAAGCAGAGACCGACAGATAACATCAGAAGACGTCCTGTGGATGAAAGGAAAGAAGAACATGTCGCTCCGTGGGAGAACAAATGATCGCTATGGCTCTTCAGGAGAACCCGCCTGCCGCCATTGTGGCAAGCAAGGCCACTATGCAAAGTCTTGTCCTCTAAACCAACAACCTCTGTGACCGTGGGCCAACCCCAAGGAATGAACTCATCAGGCCCACCAGACAGGTATAACAGGTACATCGATGGACGACCGTACTTGTCCATCGCCTTAAATGGTATACCTACACCTGCCTTGCTGGACATGAGTTCACAGGTGACCCCCATATCGCATATCCTTTACAAAAGATTTTGGTCTGATGCAGAACTGGAACCACCAGACCCCAACCTTGTAATAAATGCTTCTAATGCTTAAACTAGTGGGGGTTAGAAAGGTACCAATAAAGGTGGGAGGGTGGAATTACAAGACCAAGGACTCATAGTGGTTAAAACTAGAGATGAGCGGTGTTCGATTTGAATTGTTCGCCAATCTCAAATTCGAGCTGTTTTGGGCGGAGTTAGAGGCATTCGTCGAATTAGAACAATTAACTTGAAATTCGGCAGTTCGTGGTTATGTTTGATAACGCTTTGATCACCTAAAGCTTAACCCTAACCCTAACCGTGTTAATGACTGTGAATATCCAATTTCTGGGTATAATGTGCTGGGGGGGGGCGTTGTACCTGTGCTGCAGAAATGATAGCGATCTCCATTTTTTTTCTCCAAACTGCAGATACAGTGGGGCGGTGCAGGCTGTCATCCAATCACACATACACACAGCAAAGTGCATTTTTTGCACACAAGCAAGGGCATGTGTCATTGTCTGTGTATGCCACATGTCCTAGCCCTATAAGACCCAGCCATTTTCTCCATCGCCACCATTTGCTCATTGCTGTAGCTCTGTGTCAGACAGCACTGCTGCTGCTGTGGGCGATATAGAGTGAAATCAAGCAATTGTGTTCTGATTCAGCTAGTGAGGTAGATAGATAGGTTTAGGGAGTAGGGACTGGAGGCGGGTACGAATTTTAGGAGTATCAGCCCTTTTGAGGGCTGCTTCATAGGAGTAGCAAATAGGGACTAGGGACTAGTAGGCTAGCAGCCCTTTTTCAGGTGTTCAGGTGTACTTCATAGAAGCAGGGACTAGTTTTAATTTCAGTCCTTTTTAGGGCTAGGTCAGAGCAGTCCCTATTAGTTTTTGCAGGGCAGAGAGTGTAGCACTGCTGTGAGCAAAGCTACACCACCTGCCTTAGGCTGGGGTCACACATAAGCCCTTGGTCCGTTTTTGGCTTCATTTTTGGCATCAGTCCAAAAACTGATAGAAAAACGGATTGGATGTAATAAACACTCTGTCCATTTTCTTCTGCACCTAAAAACATTGCTATGTAAGTGAATTCCATGACCAATCCGTTTTTTTTTTTTGGTCGCTTTTTGAGCCTCCTGTACCTCTGAACGTTTTTGGACTTAGTCATTTTTTGACCAATATTCTTGATAAAACGGATCCGTTTTTCCATGTTAAAATTATTGGTTTTTTTTAAAACTGACCCCAAAAATGTTGCTAGCAACATTTTTGGCCCCAAAACATACCTAGCAATGTTTTTAGGTGCAGAAAAAAACGGATAGGGTGTTTATTACATCTAATCCGTTTTTCTATCAGATTTTGGACTTAGAAAAAAAAAATCCAATATTTGATGCCTAAAACGGACCAAGGGCTTATGTGTGACCCTAGCCAAAAACACTGCTAGCAACATTTTTGGGGTCCATTTTTAAAAAAAAAAACCTTTTTAACATGGGCCCTATTGAAAACGGTTCCTTTTTTTTTCGGGTGCCTTAAAAAAACTGATCCGTTTTTTCTTGAATTTTGGTAAAAAAATGACTAAGTCCAAAACGTTCAGAGGTACAGGAGGCTCAAAAAGTCCCCAAAAAAAACGAATTGGTCATGGAAATCACTTCCAAAAACGGATTTCTATATGTGACCTCAGCCTTAGGCTACCTTCACATTACGATTTTGAAGGGAGCCGATGCTGTCAGATAAAATTGGACACCATCGGCTCCCTTCTGATGCCTGGAATCGGATGCCAAATAGGCATCCTATTCCGGCATAAAATCGTTGTCTCCGGGCTAAAAAAAAACCTATCCCCGAGGCCCCCTCCGTCTCCCGCCGTCTCCTGCAGGCTCCCGCAGGCTCCCGGTGTCCTCGCGCTGTCTGCAGAGGTCTTCTACTTCTGTACAAGACTTGCCGTGATGTCACAATCACGTGACCGCAGGTTACACCATGGTAACCTGCGGTCACGTGACTGTGACAACACGGCAGGTCCTGTACAGAAGTAGAAGACCTCTACTGACAGCGCGAGGACACCGGGAGCCTACAGGAGACGGCGGGGGAGTCGGGGACAGGTGAGCATATACATTTTTTTTTTGTTAACCCCTGCTCTCCCAGTTTGGAGTAGTTTTACTGTACTGAACATGCTCAGTACAGTAAAATCGGGTCCGGGGACACATCCGATGTTTCCTCGGACCCTGCTCCTTAGGGCCCCATGTTAAATTGATCGGACCAAATCGGATGTGCACTAAATGCCATCCGATTTGGTCCGATCCGATTTTGTCCGATTTTATTTTCGGTGCAAAAATCGGAGCATGCTCCGATTTTTGCACCGAAAATAAAATCGGACAGAATCGGATCGGACCAAATCGGATGGCATATAGTGCACATCCAATTCGCTCCGATGCCCATAGGGCTGCATGGGGGCCAGAATCGTTCCGATGCTGTCCGATTTTTATCGAACAGCATCGGAAATTAAAATTCCGTAGTGTGAAACCAGCCTAAGTAGGCATTTTTTGGCTGCAGCTAGTCCAGGCAATTTGTTTGGGCTAGTACTGTAGCAGTGTCACTTACACAGTGGTGTAGCCCACTTGTGAAAGAAGCTACACCACCTGTGTAGTTGGTACACATTTTTACCTGCACCTTGCCCAGGTCTCACTTTGGGTCAAGTAGCAGTGCCACAAAAAGAAGCCATGTAGGCCACTTCTAATACAAACAACTACACCGCCTGTGTAGTTAGTTACTTCTAATTTTTAACTGCACCTTGCCCAGGTCTCACTTTGGGTCAAGTAGCAGTGCCACAAAAAGAAGCTGTGTAGGCCACTTCTAATACAAACAACTAGACCACCTGTGTAGTCACTTACTTCTAATTTTTAACTGCACCTTGCCCAGGTCTCACTTTGGGTCAAGTAGCAGTGCCACAAAAGAAGTAGTGTAGGCCACTTCTAATACAAACAACTACACCACCTGTGTAGTTAGTTTCTTCTAATTTTTAACTGCACCTTGCCCAGGTCTCACTTTGGGTCAAGTAGCAGTGTTGGTTCAGTCATCTCTGCTTGATTTACATCCAGCTTTTTGTTGTCCAACAACTGTACAGTTGCAAATTTTGTCCCATACAAAATTAATGGCAAAAGGCTTGCTGCTGGTGGGAATGGGAGTAGGCGTGACATGTTGAATCTGGTTGTCCAGCAATTTTTGACACACTAGATGGGCCCAGATGGACTTCTGCAGAGGGCACGATCACTGTGTGCTCACTTCAGGCATTCGCATCCCGCAGCTCAACGACTTGCTTCGCTCAAGAAGTCTGTCGGCTTGCCCGTTCTCCGGCTGAAATGTGATGTGCCGACACGCTGGAATTCTACTCTGCACATGTTGCAGCGACTGTGGCAGCACCACCGAGCCCTGGTGCAATACGTTATGACATATAGCCTGGGCCAACGAGATCCAGAGGTGGGGCAGATCACTCTTCAGGAGTGGTCTCAGATCAAGGACCTATGCACCCTTCTGCATAGTTTTGAGATGGCGATGAAGATGTTTAGTGCTGACGATGCCATTATCAGCATGACATTTTCCGGTCAACTACATGCTGGAACAGACACTAAACAATATTCGGAGTCAGGTGGTGGGACAAGAGGAGGTGGAGGAAGTACAGGAGGAGTCCTATGCGGAAGGGATGACAAAATCTCCAAGGTCCTCACGGTTGGCAGCAACAAGACGGCAGGCATGGAAGGGTGGTGGAGAGGGATTAACGAGGGCGCATGGTGGCAGCCAAACTTATAAGGAAGGTGCAGGAGCCCAGGAAGAAATGGAAGAGGAACTGGCGATGGGCATGGAAGAGTCAGCAGATGAGGGAGACCTTGATGAAATTTCTGTTGTGCGAGGTTGGGGGGAGAGAGCAGAGGAAGGAAGCATGATTCTGACCTCCCCACCACCAACACAACAAGGACTTGGTCCTCCTGGATGCGCAAGATACATGAGCGCCTTCTTGCTGCACTACCTGCAACATGACCCTCGGATTGTCCGAATTAGAAGCAATGCCAACTACTGGGTTGCCACACTCCTCGATTCCCGGTACAAGACCAAATTTGCTGACATAATTCTAGCCATACAAAGGGACGCACACATGCAGGAGTATCAGCAGAAGCTGATACATAATCTGAGATCGGTTTTTCCACAAACCACCAGTGGTAGACAGAGTGAATATCACATTTCTCACTTGTCAACCATGGGACTGTCGAGTCATCATCACTCATACCATACCAGTAACACCATAGGTGGTGGTGTTAACATCAATTTCTTTGCCTCGTTCCACAATTTTTTCAGACCATTGTTTGCAAGGCCTGAAGACATGAGAAGTCTGACACATAGTCAACGCCTGGAGCGGATGGTACACGAGTATCTCCAACTTAACATCGATGTCATGACTGGGGTACTGGAGCCTTGCTCATTTTGGGCTTCCAAAATGGAAAAATGGCCTGAGCTCGCCACTCATGCCTTGGAGATCTTGTCATGTCCCACAGCCGCGTCTGTCCACCCAGAATGTGGACAGACTAACGTTCATAAAGATGAACAAAGCATGGATCCGCAAGGACTTTTTTACCCTGGGGAGAATGAAGCCTTGTGGTTTTTGGCCTAAAAGTAACCATTTAAATTTTGTAACTGTGGGGCAATTGATGCCACTTAAGTGGTGTCTGTGCCCAAATTTTTTGAAAAAATGGAGACTCTTCTTGTAGTCCATTAAATGTGACACAATACTCATAGTCTGCATGAGGCCTTACAGATAGTGAGGAAAAACAGCACCATTTACTCCTCGTCTGAATATGGCCTTACAGATAGTGAAGTAAAACTCACCAAGTACTCCTCGTCTGAACGTGGCCTTACAGATACTGAAGAAAAATTCACCAAGTACTCATTGTCTGAACGTGGCCTTACAGATAGTGAAGTAAAACTCACCAAGTTCTCCTCGTCTGAGCATGGCCTTACAGATACTGAAGTAAAACTCACCAAGTTCTCATCGTCTGAACGTGGCCTTACAGATAGTGACGTAAAACTCACCAAGTTCTCCTCGTCTGAACGTAGCCTTACAGATAGTGAAGTAAAACTCACCAAGTTCTCCTCGTCTGAGCATGGCCTTACAGATACTGAAGTAAAACTTACGAAGTACTCATCGTCTGAACGTGGCCTTACAGATAGTGAAGTAAAACTCACCAAGTTTTCCTCGTCTGAGCATGGCCTTACAGATACTGAAGTAAAACTCAACAAATACTCATCGTCTGAACATGGCCTTACTAAAACTGAAGTAAAACTCTCCAAATACTCATCGTCTGCATGATGTTTTACAAATACTGTAGTAAAAACGGATTTTAGAGGGGCATGACAAGCCTATATCTGTGTCTCCTCCTTTTACTAGTCCATCTCTTTTCTTTTCGCATTTTTATATGTACTTGTCACTTTTCCATGTGTTTGTTGTGTGTTTTGAGTAGTTTGTCACCTTTTGGATACCTTAGAAGGTGTTTTCTATGTGTTTGTATGTATTTGTGTTTGCCTGCCATTGTTTTCAATGGGGTTCGACGTTGTTCGCCGAACATTCGACAAACATTCGACGAACACACATCAAATTCGATTAATCGAATCGAATTCGAACACCGTGGTGGTGGCTCATCTCTAGTTAAAACACACCCTAGTGTAAAGGATCCATACATAATCCTTGGTACAAATGTGATTGGTAATTGTTTGAGTGAAGTGTTGCTCTAACTCCAACAGATCTCAGACACTGCTAATCCTCGGCAGAGGAAAGTGCTGCAGAAGGAAATCGGAGCCCTCCAGCAGCAACAACAGGTAAAACTGACAGGTGGCAAATTGGTAGTGCACGGGTAACAGACCCGATTCCCATTGTGGTACCACCAATGAGTGAAATGTTAAGCTGGTGTCGAGCAGCAATAGGCTAGAGAGGGCAGAACTACCAGGCAGTAGTAGAACCCATAAGCTAGGAAAGTAGGCGTACAATACTGACAGCCAGAGGGGTGGTTGATGTACGCAAGGGAAGGGTACCCATACGCATCTTGAACTGTGGGGAGGACGAAATCAAATTACCCAGGTACTCTACCATTGCCAAATTATATACCATAGACAATAATGCCATACATGCAGTGGAACTTTTGAACCCACCTAACTCAGTGGAAGATAACCGTTACAAAGTGCAGTTGAAGGATTGGTGTCAATACCTTTTGGTAGGAACTGATCGCACCCCTTCACATCAAAAGCATGGTGTCTACCGGCTGGTAGAGGACTATGAAACAGTATTCAGTAAGCATCTACTTGATTTTGGGAGGATAAAGGGGGTACATCATCACATACCCACAAGAAACCATCCTCCCATCAAAGAGCGATATAGGCCTATTCCACCAGCTCATTATCAGTGTGCCAAAGAGATATTAAAACACATGAAGGACACAGGGGTCAGAAGAGATAGTTGTATGTCCTGGGCAGCTCCACTAGTCCTAGTCAAAAAGAAAGATGGCAGCATGAGAATGTGTGTAGATTACAGACAGGTCAGTCGCATAATACATAAGGATTAGGGATGAGCGAGTACTGCAATAATCAGACTCGCTATACTCGCAACGAGTAGGTCCCGGTACTCGGTACTCATTGCGAGTATAGCGAGTCCAATGAAAGTGAATGGGTGGGCGAGTACTTTCGCAATGTATCTGTATATATACACTGGGAAAGTGCGCTAAAAGTGAATAAAAGTTGTTAAAAAATAAAAAATATCATACTCACCTATCCAATGGCTGCACCGGACTGGCAAAGATGACATCCGATCAACGAGAAGGACCTGTGAGTCTGACAGCCAATCAAATGACTGGTAGCGATCTGGCCAATCAGAAGGCCAGACGTCACAAACCAAGTGATCGCTACCAGCCACCTGATTGGCAAAATTGCCATTTCTTGAACGTGCATCAATAACCTGGCAATCTTGTCAATCAGAAAAAAAGAAATCAATGGCCAAAGAAGTTGCATGACTTAGTGAACATGTATAACAATATACCTGTCAGTTCCACTAACTGTACACCCGCATACCTTATGAGAGCAAGACCAGGAAGATTACCTGTAGATCTTGTGATGGGACCTGTCGTACCAGAGGCAGATTCATATGAAACAGATTGGAATACCCAACATCAAGAACAATACAAAAAGGTACAAGCTTGTGTAGCAAACAGATTAGAACAAATCAGAGAAAAACAAGAAGGAGATTACAATAAGAATGCTTAAGCAGAACCTTTAACACCTGGAGAAATAGTATTAAAAAAAACAAAGAAAAACCCATAAACTGGATGATCAGTGGGAACAAGAACTCTATACTGTGTTACAGTCCAACTTTGACAACAGTAAAACTTGCATCATCAGCAAAGATGGAGGTAAAACCACTGCAACAATTTCAAGAGACCATCTGAAAATATGCCCAGAGCAATTGAAACCTCAAGGAAGAAAAATGTTTTTGAATTCCCAGAAGAAGAAAAGGAAGAAAAGGTAATTCATGCAGCACTAGGAGACTTTCCAGAAGACTGGCCTCAATGTGAAGGAGCAGTAATAGTACATGTAGTATATTTCTTTCAACCACCAGAACCAAGAAAAACATTAGAACCAGTCCAGAATCAAGAAGAACCACCTGTTGTAGCAAAACCAGAGGATCCTGCAATCGGTGCATTTACCAGTCCCATAGAGAGACAATACTACAACATTCCAGAAACAAGTAGATCTACTCACAGACTAGTTGAGAGTACAAACACCACACTAGAAGTAGACAATACGGACACGCCAGTACTGCGCAGGTCTACCCATAGTAATTTTGGTCATCCACCACTCAGATACAGAGAGTAAGGTGAGGTAAAATTGTAAAGTGTAAATATGCGTACATTAAATGTGAATATTACTGTACAAAAGGGTGGAGGAACTGGGCACAGCCCCATGCACATTAAGTTAGAAAAAGAAAGTGCCTGAGGTGGAGAGGACATACCAGGTCTCCTACGCCGAAACACCCATAAGGAAAATGTTTACGATATGTTTATAATTTATTGAACTTTTTGAAAGGACTTAAACCCGTTTGAAACCCTGGAGCTTGCAGAGACATCACTGTATAGACTGTTAACATTTTCTCTGGATTTTCCTCCACTTCATATAAAAATGGACCAAGGTCACAGGACTGGTTGTGACAAACAAACTTTTTACAGCCTGCGGTGGATGAACTAGCTCCATATGGGCTGCACCTTGTTTTTCACCATTTTTCAGTGGTTTTGTAAATTTTTCACTTTTAAGACTCTGTTATAATACTTGTTATTGTTACTTGTTTGAAAAATTGATTCTTCAGTCCAGTTCAGTACTGAGTTTAACTAGGTGGGAATGTGGCACCCTGCTGTACAGGTAGCAACAGGAACACCTAGGGCAGGGAGGGATTTCCACAACAGGTAACCTACACACTCAACATCTTCCACCCCAGCCCTGTAGGAGGAGCTCCACTTGCTGCCTTTAAGCAAGATCCCCTATAAATACTGGTGTTGGGGCCGGAGTTAGTCAGTCCATGCAGTACGGAGTAGTACTGTGAAGACGACCTGGTGAGCCAAGCTAGGCCTGAGCCACAGTACCCGCCTTAGCTAGTGTCAGGAACCCAAGAGTGAGGGTCGAAGGCAAGGCGAGGAAGTAACAAAGACCTGACCAGAATGGGTGCAGAGGAGCCATACTGGCTCACCCCAGGAAGCAACCGGACACCGGAGTCCGAGTCTGCTAAGGAGCAGCAAGCCCAGCAGAAAACACCGGTTTTCCGAGGAGATTCTAGTCTCTTGGACCACTGTAACAGCAACCAACCAGAGGGCCAGGACCCACAGAAATCCCCTGAGGTAACGGCAATCCAGAGAAGGTTCTCACCAACTACTACAGAAGGGAAAGACATACAGGAGGCCAGACCAGGTTCTAAGCAGGTCAGAACTTCAGGACAAAGTAAAACAGGAATGAGGAGGCCTTATAAATCACAAGCTGTGAAAATCCCAAAGTGCTTCCAACACCACCTGGAGTATACCCTGGACAGTGCCGGTTTATCATCAGTAAAGGTATGGAGAACTACTTCCAGTGTGTCTGGTATTACCGCTTTGATCCTTTCCCTTCCAGAGACTGTAAATACCGCCCACCTGCAGAGCCACAACCCTGTATCCATGCTCCATTCCCTCATCACTGCCCTGAGACCCCGCTCCATCTACGGGGAGCCGCAACACCCAGCTGCCCATCCATCACCCCCGGAGGTCTGTCGCAGCGCTGGTGCCTTCTCCAGACTCCATAGGTGGCGTCACAGCAACTTCAATCAAGTTCCCTGTAAATAATTCCCTTTTTTCAAAAGCGACCACAAGGCACGGTCTCAGGCACTGGCCACCTGTGATATCCCGCCGTAATCAACGCCCAAGATTCGAGTAACCCTTGCCTGCAGGTGACACAGTTTATCCATAACTCAAGTTATAACCTGTAGTGTTGTACATAAGAAAGCGACAATGATTGAGATCTTGTTGATCTTTGTGGACAATTATCATATTTATGTGCTGTCATGTTAAGTAGGGATGAGCGAGTATGCTTGTCACTACTGGGTACTCGCACAAATATCTCGGTACTCGGCGAGTACTGAGAAATCTCACGATACTCTTGCTATGCTCGGGGTCTACCTCCCTGCATGTTGGCGCTATTTACAGAGCCAGCGCACATGCAGGGATTGGCTAACAGCCGCTGTAAATCCACAGCCCTGTTGGTTGTGGCTTTACAGTGATTGGCTGGCCGCACAGCGTGATCAAGTCTTTATAAGACATGACCGCGCTGTGCTCGTCACTCTGCTCCACAGACAGACAGTGTAGGGAGAGGTGCTGCTGATTGAGGGACAGATTTGTGGCCTTTCGGCTAGTGTAGGCACAGGGCTGCTAATCTAATTACCATAACAGTCCTTCTGAGAACTAATAGAGCTGTATACAGGCAGGCAGGGAGGCAGGGTATATAGCAAACTTCGTTGTGCCAGAATATCAGCCTGCATCACATCTGGGGCTGGTGGACAGGCTGGAAATCTCATCCATCCCAAAACAGTGCTTTTAGGGATTAATTTAGCTTTCTATAGGCAGGAGTGGGTTGTAGCGGAAATTAGGATATGCCAAAACACTCTGTATTCTCGTCAGCATTTGTGGCTGACTGGTCCACCAGCTGGGATTTAACCTCAAATCTGTAATCTCAGTGTCCAGCTAAAATCCAACTCTTGTCTGCATTCATTTACCATTTTTGTGTGGTAGGAGTGGCCTGTAGCGGAAATTAGAATACCCCAAAACACTCGGTATTCTCGTCAGCATTTGTGTCTGACCGGTACACCTGCTGGGATTTAACCTCTAATCTCTAATCTCAGTGTCCAGCTAAAAACCAACTCTTGTTTGCATTCATTTAGCATCTTAGTGCGGCAGGAGTGGCTTGTAGCTCCAAGTAGTATACGCCAAAACACGGTATACGCGTCAGCGTTTGTGTCTGACCGTTCCAGCTGCCGGGATTAAACCGCTGTAATCTGTAATCTCAGTGTGCAGCTAAAAACCATCTTTTGGGCGCCTTCATTTAGCTGTGTACAGGCAGCACAACATTGAAAACGCGCAAGGACGGTGGCAAGGGACAAGGAACTGGACATGATGGTGGTGCAAGCAGAGGCCGACAAACTGTGCCACGACAAACGCACACATCATCACGCTCAACCTTTTTGTCCCAATTTCTAGGGGACTGCAGCAGTACACCACTATTAAACCAAGACCAGTGTCAACAGGTTGTTAGTTGGATAGCGGATAATGCTTCCAGTCAGTTTGGCACCACCACAAATACCCTGTCTTCCACATGGTCAAGTGTCAGTAGCCGTGAGACTGGATCGCACATTCCCCACCCTGATCCTCCTTCCTCCCACCATGCCAAGTGCCCGGCCCCAGACATAACTGATCCCACACTTGGACACCCTGAAGAGCTGTTTACTTATCCATTCGTAGATTCTGGCCTCTCGCCAGCTCCAGTTGAAGTGTGTCATGAGGAGATTGTATGTACCGATGCACAAATATTTGAGCAGCCACGGTCTCACGAAGGCAACGGTGGGAACGTGTCTCAACAAGAGGTGGACGATGATGAGACACAATTGCCAGAAAGTCAGGAGGAGGACCAGGGTGTGGAAGTGGAAGACGACGTGGTGGATGATCCCGTAACTGACCCAACCTGGCAGGAGGACATGCAGAGCGAGGACAGCAGTGCACAGGGGGAGTTAGGCGTAGAATCACAACAGGCCGGAAGAATCAGGGTGGTGTCCGCAGGCAGAAGGCAGGCAACCGTTCCCCAGAACAACAACATGACAGAAGTTGGTAGTACAACTGTTAGGTCTTCCTGAGTCTGGTTATGTTTTAAGGTGCCTGCAGATAATTCCAAAAAGGCCATTTGCACCACATGCCATGCAAGCATCAGCAGGGGTAGCAAAACTAGCAGCCTTACCACCAACAGCATAATCAGGCACATGTCAGCAAAGCACCCGACTTTGTGGGATGTACAGCAGAGTCCAGGAGCTGTGTCTGCGGGTGACACCACTGCGTCTTCCACTGTTGTGCGTGCAAGACAATCCCCTGTCCATACTGCATGCTAAGATGCCTCCTGTCCTTCACCTGTAGTTGCACAAGCAGAAACAGCACCATCATCAACCACGTCCTTGTCCCAACGCAGCGTTCAGTTATATATACACCAATCTTTGGAATGCAGGCGCAAATACGCTGCTAACGCCCCACATGCCACAGTTCTTAATGCACACATTTTGCGACTGCTTGTGCTGGAAATGTTGCCTTTTAGGCTAGTGGAGACGGAAGCATTCCGCAACCTGATGGCGGCGGCTGTCCCATGTTACTCGGTCCCCAGCCGCCACTATTTTTCCCGGTGTGTCGTCCCCGCATTACATAAGCACGTGTCACAAAACATCAGACATGCCCTTAACAACGCAGTTTCAGGCAAAGTCCACCTAACCACGGACACGTGGACAAGAGCTTGTGGGCAGGGCTGGTACATCTCACTGACGGCACACTGGGTTAATATTCTGGAAGCCGGGACCCAGTCGGAGCTTTGGACGGAACACGACCTTCCGACACCAAGGATTGCAGGCCCTAACTCAGTCAGGGTTTCACCCACAGTGTACAGCTCCGGAAAGTCATGCTCCTCAGCCTCCTCCTCCTCCATTTCACTCTCCACACCAGTCCCAAGCTGGAAGCACTACAGCACTGCCTCAGCTAAGAAGCAACAGGCTGTGCTGAAGCTAATATGCGTAGGTGACAAACCCCACAATCCTGAGAAGTTGTGGACAGCTCTGAAACAGTAGGCAGATCCCTGGCTCACACCGCTGAACCTGCAGCCAGGCATGGTCGTGTGTGACAATGGCCGGAACCTTGTGGCGGCTCAGAGGCGAGGCGAGCTGACACATGTTCCATGCGTGGCCCATGTGCTCAACCTCGTGGTTCAGCAGTTTCTTAAATCCTACCCGGAGCTGTCGGATCTGCTCGTCAAATTACGCCACCTGTGTGCCCATTTTAGAAAGTCACCTACTGCTTCTGCCACCCTTGCCAGCTTTCAGCGGTGTTTGCAGTTTACGGCTCACAGACTGGTGTGTGATGTTCTCACGCGTTGGATTTCCACACTGCACATGTTGGTCAGGATTTGTGAGTAGAAGAGGGCAGTTGTTGAGTACCAGCATCAACTAGGCCGTCGGTATTCGGTTCAAACTCCACACATAAGACCTCAGGAGTGGACATGAATGTCCGACATATTGCTGTCCTCCAAAACTTTGAGGACTCCACCAAGATGGTGAGCGGCGATGACGCCATCATTAGCGTCACCATTCCACTTCTCTGTCTTCTAAAATGCTCTCTGCTCAAAATCACAGACGATGCATTGCAGGCGGAGCATGATGAGTTGGAGCAAGAAACCGTACTGGGTAATTACACACAGTGCAGCCTCATCTCATCCCAACGTGCATTGGAGGACTATGACGAGGAGGAGGATGAAGAAATAGAGCTACTTTCATGCGGAATTGACGGTAATACATGCACAACCGTCAGACCGTCGGTTTAGTGTGGATGGCCAGAGGACAGGGAAGAGGAGAATGAGGCCAGCATGGAGAGTCATGCTGTTGGTGAGGACCCTGAAGTCTTGCCTGTTAACAGTCTGGCGCACATGGCTGACTTTATGTTACGCTGCCTGTTTCGTGAACCTCGCGTTATCAACATCTTGGCAGACACACACGGGTTTGTGACACTTTTAGACCGACGCTACAAGGAGAACTTTATTTCTCTTATTCCCAAGGCGGAGAGGTCTACAAAAATGCTGCAGTACCAGAAGGTCATATTCGCGGAATTAGTCAAAAAATTCCCTTCTGAAAACGCTAGCGGCAGAGGTCACGATTCGGTGGACAACCAAGGCGTCCGGCTGAGAGAGGCACAAGTCTAATTCAGCAGAGGTAGGGAAACACTCTCAAAGATCTGGGACAGTTTTCTCAGCACCTCCTGTAGCACAGGCCCTGAGGTGCGGGGTAGTGTCACAAGGACTGCAAAGTTTGAGAAGATGTTGAGGGAGTACCTTGCCGATCGTACAAAAGTGCTCCTAGACTCCTCTGTGCCTTATAATTATTGGGTATTCAAGCTGGACACGTGGCAGGAATTGGCTCTCTTGGAGGTCTTGGCCTGCCCTACCGCTAGCATTTTATCAGAGCGAGTTTTTAGTGCCGCAGGTGGATTCATTACTGATAAACGCACCCGCCTGTCAACTGAAAATGCTGACAGGCTGACTCTGATCAAGATGAACAAGGGTTGGATTGGGCCTGACTTCACCACACCACCACAAAATGATAGTTGAATTTAAATTTTGTGCCGATAAATTGCCATGCACCTCCGCACACCCACACATGGGTACACACTTCATGACCTTGGCTACTTACTGTACTGCTCCTCCTTCTCCCATCCGCCACCACCATATGATCAGTGCGACCGTGGTTCATGATGCCACAAAAGCATAATTTTTTAACATCATATTTATGATGATGATGACCCTAACCGTTCAAACGTTAGGCAGTAGTTTCATGTATGTACAGAATGGGCATTACAAGTACAGGAGACCGGCACCTTTGTAATGGAAACAATATTTAGAGGCTCTCTTCCATGTTTCTTTCCAGGGCCATTGAAGTGCCTCACAATTTTTGGCAGCCCTGCCTAGGGCAATACTACAAAAGATCCACTTCCTTAAAATGGGCACATTATTTAAAGGGGCCTTCATGCATGCCTCTATCCAGGGGCAAGGGAGTGCCACACAATTTTTGGCCGCCCTGCCTAGGGCAATACTACAAAAGACAAACTTCCTTAAAATGGGCACAATATTTAAAGAGGTCCTCATACACGTCTATTTCCAGGGGCATTGGGGTGCCTCCCAATTTTTGGCTGCCCTGCCTAGGGCAATACTACAAAAGACCCACTTCCTAAAGTAGGCACATTATTTAAAGAGGCCCTCATGCACGTCTCTATCCAGGGGCATTGAAGTGCCTCACAATTTTTGGCAGCCCTGCCTAGGGCAATACTACAAAAGACCCACTTCCTTAAAATAGGCACATTATTTAAAGAGGCCTTCATGTACATCTCTTCCCAGGGGCATGGGAGTGCCACACAATTTAAAAAAAAAAAATCTTTCATGTAATCCAAAAAACTAACATACACCAACTTTGTCTCACAAGTGGGTATGAGCCATTAATATTTTCTCCAAGAAAATTCATTTTGGTTTCATTTTGTAACGTTTTCTTGACAGTCCGTAATAGTGGCGTAATACTCTGACAACATTGTTCACAGCAGTGACCTTGGGGTCTGAAATGCTTACAGGGGTCTTCCCCATGCTGTTCCCATGTCATTTCAGTACTGTTCTGATACTTTCGTGACATTTTTAGGGTTTTTCCATGCTGCCGGGGGTCATGCCAGAAAAATACTCGGGTCTCCCAAAGGATAACATTGGGCTCGGTGCTCGGGCCGAGTACTCGAGTATCTTGGGATGCTCGGCCTGAGCTTCGAGCACCCAAGCATTTTAGTACTCGCCCATCTCTAATGTTAAGCTATTAATTGTTTGTATGTTATGTTTTGTGATTATGTTATGTTTTGTGATTAGGGCTTTCTAAACAAGATCAATAAGTATGGGTATTGTATGTATAGAAACTGGTAGTGAAGATTTGGCGGATTTCCTCTATGGCTACCTCGGTATGTCAGAGGATTTGTAAAATATGAACAGGTAATGTCCCTTGTGTTTAGAGCCTTAAAAGGGCTCAGGAATCTGAGGTGTCCATACAATGGATTTGTAACAGATGTAGAGATACTGTCCCTTGTGTTTAGGACCTTAAAAGAGCTCCAGGGTCTGAGATATATATAATGTTGGGAACAGTGTTATAGTGCTAACGTTTATATAAGAATACTCTATATAATTATATTGTCTTGTCCCAATGTTTGGAAATATGGAGATTAGGTCCCAAATAAATGGAGAGCAGCTCTGTCTTCTATAAGCTTGGTACCAGGATATTTCCAATGCCCTATGCAGATCTTCGTTTATATACTTACTGAGGTAGTATATTTATAGGAATGACTGGTGACGTTAGACCTGATATCCAAAATTTGTCATATATGTAATCTACTTATATAATCCGCAGTTGGGAATTCGGGCACTGTCGCCGAATCCAACATGCTTTGCGGGACTGCGAGTGATGACGCGCAGCGTCATCACGAGCCGCTGACCCGCACTACTGTACAAAAAAAAAAAAAAAGTCAATGCTTACCTCTCCCCGAGCCCCCGCCGTCTCCTGCCGTCTTCATCCAAGCTTCCGGTGGCTGCCGCAGGCTCCGAGTGTCTGCAGAGCTGTTCTACTGCAGTCAAGGACCTGTGGTGATGTCACAGTCACGTGACACCAGGTTACTCCACGGTAACCTGGTGTCACGTGACTGTGACATCACCGCAGGTCCTGAACTGCACTAGAACAGCTCTGCAGACACTGGGAGCCTGCGGCAGCCACCGGAAGCTTGGAGGAAGACGGCAGGAGACGGCGGGGGCTCGGGGAGAGGTGAGCATTGACTTTTTTTTTTTTTTAACCCCTGCCTTCCTGTTTGGAGACCTTTTACTCTACTGAGCATGCTCAGTACAGTAAATGTCTCCTCCAGCCTCACAGCCTCCCCATCCTCACTGCCTCCTCAAGCCTCAGTCTTCTCCAGCCTCACAGTCTCCTCCAGCCTCACAGCCTCCCCATCCTCACAGCCTCCTACAGCCTCCTCCAGCCTCACAGCCTCCCCATCCTCACAGCCTCCCCATCCTCACAGCCTCCTACAGCCTCACACCCTCCTCCAGCCTCACAGCCTCCCATCCTCACAGCCTCCTCCAGCCTCACAGCCTCCTCCAGCTTCACAGCCTCCCCATCCTCACAGCCTCCTCCAGCCTCACAGCCTCCTCCAGCCTCACAGCCTCCTCCAGCCTCACAGCCTCCCCATCCTCACAGCCTCCTCCAGCCTCACATCCTCCTCCAGCTTCACAGCCTCCTCCAGCCTCACTGCCTCCTCCAGCCTCACAGTCTCCTCCAGCCTCACAGCCTCCCCATCCTCACAGCCTCCTCCAGCCTCCTCCAGCCTCACAGCCTCCCCATCCTCACAGCCTCCCCATCCTCACAGCCTCCTACAGCCTCACACCCTCCTCCAGCCTCACAGCCTCCCCATCCTCACAGCCTCCTCCAGCCTCACAGCCTCCTCCAGCCTCACAGCCTCCTCCAGCCTCACAGCCTCCCCATCCTCACAGCCTCCTCCAGCCTCACAGCCTCCTCCATCCTCACAGCCTCCCCATCCTCACAGCCTCCTCCAGCATCACATCCTCCTCCAGCCTCACAGCCTCCTCCAGCCTCACTGCCTCCTCCAGCCTCACAGCCTCCTCCAGCCTCACAGCCTCCCCATCCTCACAGCCTCCTCCAGCCTCACAGCCTCCTCCAGCCTCACAGCCTCCTACAGCCTCACTGCCTCCTCCAGCCTCACTGCCTCCTCCAGCCTCACTGCCTCCCCATCCTCACACCCTCCTCCAGCCTCACATCCTCCTCCAGCCTCACAGCCTCCTCCAGCCTCACTGCCTCCTCCAGCCTCACAGCCTCCCCATCCTCACAGCCTCCTCCAGCCTCACAGCCTCTCCATCCTCACAGCCTCCTCCAGCCTCACATCCTCCTCCAGCCTCACTGCCTCCTCCAGCCTCACAGCCTCCTCCAGCCTCACAGCCTCCCCATCCTCACAGCCTCCTCCAGCCTCACAGCCTCCTCCAGCCTCACTGCCTCCTCCAGCCTCACTGCCTCCTCCAGCCTCACTGCCTCCCCATCCTCACACCCTCCTCCAGCCTCACATCCTCCTCCAGCCTCACAGCCTCCTCCAGCCTCACTGCCTCCTCCAGCCTCACAGCCTCCCCATCCTCACAGCCTCCTCCAGCCTCACAGCCTCCCCATCCTCACTGCCTCCTCCAGCCTCACAGTCTCCTCCAGCCTCACATCCTCCTCCAGCCTCATAGCCTCCCCATCCTCACAGCCTCCTCCAGCCTCACATCCTCCTCCAGCCTCACAGCCTCCCCATCCTCACAGCCTCCTCCAGCCTCACAGCCTCCTCCACCCTCTCACCCTCCTCCATCCTCAGCCGCACTACCTGACACCGCTCCCATCCTGCCAACCGTCGGCCCCGCACCATCGCCACCACCCTCGCGCCCTCCGCGAGGTCCATGCTGCCCGGATGCCGCCGAAGCCTTCCGCCCTTCGCCACTCTCTCACCGCTCACCAATGTCCCCATGCTGGTGGAGTAGCGGTCTACGGGCTGTGGCCGGGTGCCGGGAGCCAGGGACGTCGTCCTGTGGCCGGCAACAGCCAATGGGAGTGAGCGGACCGTGTCAGCCTCCAAAGCCTGACACGCCCCGCTCACTCCCATTGCCTGCTCCTGCAAGCGGATTGGGCGCTGTGTTGTACACACAGGACGCCCATCCCATTGCCCAGGACTTGGCGTCCTAGACCAATCGGATGACCGTCCTGTCTTTACCACACACTGCCCAATCCGCTCCTTCCGCTCAGGTCACATGTGTGACCTGAGGGCAAGAACTGATCCCTCTCTGCATCACCCAACCCGCCGCAGAGGACAATGCTGTGTGACTGGGGCTGCGATCAGCCCCAGCACGCAGCCACGTCCTGCCGCCGAGCGGTGATGTCACCCCTCCAGCCGCATCTCTCCTCACCCCTCCAGCCAGACCTCTCCTTACCCTCTCCATCTGGACCTCTCCTCACCATTCCAGCCTCTGCTCTCCTCACCCCTCCAGCCTCTGATCCCCTCACTCCTCCAGCCTCCCGCCACATCATACTCTGCTATCCACAGAGCCCCCTCTATACTCTGACACCCACAGAGCCGCCTGTATACTCTCCTACCCACACACCCGCCTCTATACTCTGCTACCCACAGAGCTGCCTCTATACTCTGCTACCCACAGAGCCGCCTCTATACTCTCCTACCCACAGACCCACCTGTATTCTCTGCTACCCACAGAGCCGTTTCTATATTCTGCTACCCACACAGCCGCCTCTATACTCTGCTACCCACAGAGCCTTCTCTATACTCTGCTAACCACAAACCCGCCTGTATACTCTGCTACCCACAGAGCCGCCTGTATACTTTTCTACCCAGAGAGCCGCCTGTATACTTTTCTACCCAGAGAGCCGCCTCTATAATCTGCTACCCTCAGAGCAGTCTGTATACTCTGCTACCCACAGACCCGCCTGTATAGTCTGCTACCCACAGAGCCCCATATATACTCTGCTAGCCACTCACCCGCCTGTATACACACAATTCATTTCACCGCGCTCCCGATGCAATTGCATCGGGCCTTTTTACTAGTATAACTAATAATGTTATCTTGTTGAAGTAGCCAAGGCTCATTTTAGAGATATAGCTGAAGTTTTGTATGTAAATACAACTATATCTTGTAGAAATATTTCTGATGCATTTTGCTAGATAGATGTTATTGATCATACTAGGAAGCCGATCCTGAATGGTTAGGTGCTTGAGAATACCACTAGCATATTCCTTAATATCTAAAGGGGAAATTTGCAAAACATGATTTGTGGTTATCATAATAAAAAGCATCAGAACCCAAACATTCCAATTCATGGTTCAATACCACCGGAGTCTTAGTGTCCAATTGGAATATCGAACTAGATTTTTGACGTGACATCTTTGCAATATAGTTGCCACCCCTTCAATCTCTTTCTACCATCTGGATTGCAAAGAAACGTAATCCCCTGCTGCTGGCACCATGTAACTCTTTAAAGGGAACCTGTCACTTCCAAAAAGTCACCTAACCTATAAAAACATGTCCCTGCATCATCCTATGACCATTCTAACAATCATTTTGTCTGCTAAATGCTGGCTGTAAAAGTACTAAAAAAGTTTTTATACTTACTCATTATCCATTGTAATGAGTAGGGACCATATTCCTTAGCCCTCAGGGCGTGTTGCTTTGCTGCCTTTCTCGTCAGAAGATCACGTCCTAATGGGCGTGATCTTGTACTCATATTTAGGGCAGGCTCTGCCTGCTTTGCACGTTGCTGTCTGGGCATGTAATGACACGAATCGCTTAATTTACGGTTTGTGATGTCAGTACACCCATGCCGCTCGTCCGGCTTCCAGCACTGCCTTGCGCAGGTGTGCTAGGAGCCAGACGAGCGGTGTGGGTGTACTGATGTCACCCAAACCAGAAATGACGCGATTCGAGTAATTACATGCCCAGACAGCGACGTGCAAAGCAGGCAGGGCCTGCCTAGAATATGAATACAAGATCAAGCCCATTAGGGCATGTTCTTCTGATGAGAAAGGCAGCGAAAGTAACACGCCCTGAGGGCTAAGGAATATGGTCCCTACTCATTATAATAGATAATGAGTAAGTATAAAAACGTTTTTTAGTACTTTTACAGCCAGCATTTAGCAGACATAAGGATTGTGAGAATGGTCATACGATGATGCAGGGACATGTTTTTATAGGTTAGGTTTTTTTGGAGGTGACAGGTTCCCTTTAAAATGATTAGAGAGGGGGTGGCCTGTGAAACCTTTATTTATGTTCTGAATATGCTCCTTTATTCTGGTTATTAGGATACCAGTGGTTTTTCCAACATACATTTTTCTGCACGAGTATAGGATGATGTAAATTGCCCCTATTGATGAACAGGATAATTGGTGTTAAATCTCAAACATTTTGTCTCCGTTGGAATTTGTGAATTCTGTGATAACTTTTTGAAGGTGTTGGATAGTCGGCAATTGGAGCAATTTTTACAAGGACGAAAGCCGTTGCCTGTTTGTATTGGTCCTTTCTTTTTTTGGGGGGGGGGGAAGGTTATAGCTATTTGTTGGCTTAATGTTGAAGCTTTCATAAAGGTAAATTTAGGCTTCATAGATAGCAGTTCACCAATTTTCTTATCTAGTTTGAGGATGTGCCAGGATTTATTATTCTTTTAAAATTTTTATAATTGCTATGGAGTTCTGTTACAAAAATGGAGTTTTGTTATTTGCTCTGGGGAGCCTTCTGCTTCCTACTGCTGCTGCCCCGCCCCTCGTTTCCTTCTACCAGCAGACTTTCTGTGGTGTTCCACTGTGGAATGCATATAGCATGCTGGTGCCACCTCATCCACACTTGGAGAAGGCAGCATTTCCTGCTTTATGCATTCCAAAGTGGAATGCACACTGGCAACGCCTTCTCCTGAGTCTTCTCTTCAGTTTTTGTAAGGAGTCAGGAGCAGCAGGAAAACTAGGAGAGGTATGTACAGATTGTTTTTTTTTTTTAATAAGTGAGTGCATGGTGGCCAGAGGATTATGGGGAAGGGGGAGAGGTGCATTATAATATATGGAGAGTTATGAAGCTGCACTATATAGAGATATATGAGACTGCATATATAAGGCTGCACTATATGAGGCTGCACTATATGGAGTGATATGAGGCTGCACTTTGAGGTACACTATATGGAGAGATATGAGGCTGCACTATATGGAGAGTTTTGAGGCTGCACTATAATATATAGGGGGTAAGAGGCTGCATTATACCATATGGAGGGATGTGAGGCTGTATTGTACTATATGGAGGGATGTGAGGCTGCATTATACTATATGGAGAATTATGAGGCTGCTTTATACTATATGGAAGGCTGTGAGGCTGCATTTTACTATATAGAAGTGAGGAGGTCTACAGGGTAGGGGGTACTTGGATACTGGGGCTGATGGCAACTTGGATGGGGGATCACGGCTGGTCTGTCCCGTGCCCTGGACCCTCAATGGATGGGATTGTGGGGGATGATGGTGGTGAAGGGGATTGGTTAAGTGACGCCACCTGTGGTACCTGGTAATGTGTATACCAGCGCTGCAGCCGGCCGCTGAGGTGATGGAGGTGCAGCTCAGTGTAGTACAGCTCCCCACAGGTGGAGCTTTACCTCAGGGCAGCAGGGATGGATGAGGGAAGTCGTAGTAGCGTCTCTGCAGTCAAAGCTGTGGGTTGCGGTGGGTAAGCAGGCACACACACAGTAGTCTTTGTTTTGGTACCTTTTACTGATGACAGGTAACAGGTACAGTCCACAGAATAAATCAGGTCCCCGGTGCAATTTGGGACTTTCACTTGAAGAGTTATGAGGCCTCCTCTGTCTCTGTGTACGGTGGTTTGGGGTGAGTTCTGCCTATAACTGAACTCGCCATTCTTTCTTTCCTCCCAGGGCTTTACTTTATCACTGACAATGAGGTCCTTCTGTGGGGTCCCTATTCTTACTTTGGCCCCTGGTCCTGTGCTTGGTCAATTTCGAGTGTCTCTTACTTTGCTCACCAGGTAGTTAATTCCTCCTGGTCCTTCCGGACTTGTCCTGCTGCAGTGAATGCGTAGCAGTGTTGGACTCCGGTGTCCGAGTGAGCTAAAGGGAAGCTTGACTTGTTCCCTTCTTTAATTCCCTGCTTCCTCCACTGGCCTCTGACCCTCTTCCTAGGGTGCAGCACAGCTGGGTCAGTGTTCCCTGGTCCTGGGCCTGGATTTATCCCAATTACCAGCTCCTTCACTCCTGCTCTCCTGTCTCTGGAACTAACTGCTTCTGACTGGACCAACTGACTCCTCCCATCAGTCCTGGATCTTTTAAAGGGGATCTGGCTTAAGGCCGCCAGTAGAGCTCCCCCTTCAGGTCTGGGGTGGAGGGTGTTGTGTGCTGTGTGTACCAAGGTGTGAATTCCTCCTTGCACCGGTGGATCATGTGGCAATCTCCTGCAGGAGTGCCACATTCTCCCCTAGTTAAATACAGTCCTCCAGGACTGAAACATTTTTCAACAAACATATAACTATTTTCATTTGAAAATTGAACAGTCTCAATATTAAAAATTTACAAAAACTAGGAAGGAATTGGAAAAATGGGTAACCAGTCCATACAGCGCTAGTTCATCCACTGCAGGCTGTTTAAAGGGTGTTTGCCACTACCAGTCCTGTGGCTATGGTCCATTTTTGGAAGAAAGGAAAATTCAAAAAGTGCAACAGGCAAAGTCTCTGTAGGCTTAAAGGTTCAAAAACACAACAACAAGCACTACGGGTGCCTCGGCGTAGAAATCCTAGGTACTGCAGGGGCCTCTACCGGGTCATAAGTGCTGTAGGCCTCCTGGCCAAGATTTTGCTCTCCCTAGACAGCTCCTTATGCCAACTCCTCTCACCCCTTCTGATGTTGTGTACCTGGCTTGGGTTGTTTTAACCTACTCCTCATCCTTTTGTACACTGACATTGGTTACATATTTACATTTTAAACATATTTATACTTTAGAGTCATCTACATTTTTAGATTCACATTTTATTGCCTAAATATTAGTGGTGGGTGAACCAAGTTGCTACGTGTTGACCTACGTAAAACTGGTATGCCACTAGTATGTATGGCTGGTGTAGAGTGAACACTACTTTCTGATCCATGTGTTGATCTGCATAACACAGGTATGCCTGAGTGTCTTCTGATTCTCATAGTGGGAATGGCAGGTACACCGATTGCAGGATTCTCTGGTTCCAGTGCAATCGGTGGTTCTTCTGCTCTTGGCGCTTCTACTGCTGGTGAAAACATCAAAGTTGGGATTAGATATGTACCTTCTATTTGAGGCCAATCCGCTGGTAATTCTCCAATGAGTGTTTGAATTGTTTTTGGCTTCTCTTTCTCAGGTTCTGGAAAAGGTACATCTTCTTCTAGTTGTAACTGTTGAGGGCACTTCTTCAAATGATCCCTGGACACTGCTGCTGTTGTTTCGCCATGATCTTTGCTGATGACACAGGTTTTCTGGTTATCAAATTCAGATGGTAATACAGTGTATGGTTCTCTTTCCCATTGATCATCTAGTTTGTGCATTCTTCTTTTTCTTTGCAAAACCAGTTCATCTAGTGTTAAGGGTGTTCCTCGCGCACTTTTGTTAACTTTGGTTTCTTGTTTTTCTCTAGATTTTTCTAGACTTCTCACAACACATTCTTATATTTTCTGGTATTGTCCTTTTCTCATGGTATCCCAATCTGCATCTGTAGTATCTTCTTCAGGAATTACTATGCCTATTTCAAAGTCTACTGGCAATTTTTCTGGTCTTGCTCTCATGAGGTATGCAGGGGTATCATTTGTTGAGCTTACTGGGATGTTGTTGAAGATGTCAACAAGATCTGGTAATTTCTCTGGCCATTGGTTTCGTTCTTCTAAGTGCAGAGTTCTCAGCAATTCAATTACCACGTGAGTCACCTTTCGCACATTCCATTAGTCTGAGGATGGTAAGGCATGGTGCGAATTTTCTTGCATCCGTATAGGCGACAGAACTCTTGAAATATTTCAGCTTCAAAGGCAGGACCTTGGTCTGTCAATACATGTTCTGGGTAACCATGTGATCTGAAGAAATAGGCTTGAAATGTTCTTGCTGCTGTCTGAGCTGTTAAGTCTTTTACCGGAGCTACCACAAGGAATCAGGAATAGTGGTCTACCATGGTAAGAGCATAAGTGTAACCTCAGATTTCTCTTTGGATGACTCTCGTCTGCCCATAGCCAGCAGTCACAGCAATCTGTCGGAATAAAAACAACACTTCTCCTAGGCAGTTTTCAATCACATTAGTGCCAATTACCATGTAAGGGTATTTCTCATCAGGATTATCTTTTACCACACATAACCCTTGGCCTTTTAACTCTGCCCTCCCCAGCTTTATTGTGACTGACTTCCCTGAACCCCACCTGATTCTGTGGTTGCCCATTAGCTGCATGAATGACAAAGTTAGGGTCTGAGGGTCTAAGATCAGTGTCAGACCAAAATTGTTTGCAAAGGATATGAGGGATGGTGGTAACCTGCGACCTGGTATCCAGTAGGGCCAACATGGGGATTCCTTCTAGCATAATGTTGAGGTATGGACGGCCTCCCACGTACCGATTACGCCAGTCACATGGACCAGTTGTCCTACTCCTGGGGGCTGGCCCTCAGGCCCAGGAATCTCGTGTTTAAAGGGCATCCTCTTGCAAAGTGGCCTGGTTTGTTGCATTGCAGGCAAATGGGTTATCCTGAAAAATCTGTGTAGTTCCTGACTCTGCATTGGAATGGTGCATCGGTCCCCTCAACGGGCGACTTGTTGGTCCCCTCCACGGGCGTCAAGGGTCTACGTTGGAATGATGCGTTGGTCCCCTGCACGGGCGACTTGTTCTTCCTCCTCATCCATGGGACATCCTCAGGGCAATCAGCTAGTTGGGTTTTGCTTGGTGGTGGTGCCCCAGGCATGGCTTGCAAGAGCTTTAGTACATAGTCCATATTTTTGGTTAGCTGCCGCACCTGATTGTGCAAGTCATCGTCTGAGTTGTTTGCTACAGCTGGTCTTTCCACTTTTGCAGGGTCTTTGGAAGCGGGTTTAAAGTCTATGGGAGAGGTGTTAACCTGTCAGGGTTTGATAGCAGGCTCTGCAGGCAATGGATCCCATAACACTGTTATAGCATGATCTTTAAGTTATTAAAGTTTACAGTTGGATGATCCAAGACCCACATGTGTACCTGCTGGCGGTGCTAGTCTGACCTCAATCCTTCCGTAAACTGCTCTGCAAGCATTTTATCCTCTTCTAGCACACTTACCGGGTCTACCTGCTTTAAGGACCGGAGTGCCCCTTGTAAACAGAGGGCAAAGTCTCTGATGGTATCCTACGGTCTCTGCTTGCACTGGTAGAACAGCATCCTCAATTCAGACTGTGTGCGTTTTTCGAAAACAACTTTGAGTTTGTCAAACACTTTAGCAGCAGAGTCCCTGTCAGCATCACTCCAGGACTCAACCTCCAGCTCCGCTGCCTCTGTTAATTGTCCCAGCACAACAGTAGCTCACTGCTTTTCTGTCATCGTATACATGTCCAGCACTGCACGCATCTTTTGTTTGAAAACTGCTAGGGTACCAGGTTTACCTTCATATGTTGGCAACCATTTTGCGCCTGGTATGTACGGCAAGACTATCGCCATTATTGGGGCCGCTGCTCCGGGTGCTGCATTCCGGGAATCCCCTCTGTCAGGGACTTGTGAATCGTCCGAGTGACTCATGATGGGGCACCCCTAGTTAATTGCTGCCAGCCGGTGAGGTAAAAATAAACTTTTCCGGTCGTCGGCTGCTCCGCAGGGAGAGTTGAACACTTTGAGTATTTCCGGAACTGGAAACTGCGCTTCCCTGATCTCCGGCAGAGTGAAGGGGCGGGGTTTATATTCCTGCTCTTTTCTGCCCACGCTGTGATGCAGTATATAATGGCGGCCCGATTTTACAGTTCACAAACAGTTAATAATGTTCAATTCTAGGCACACAGTACCCGGTTTTACCGGGAATGGTATCCTGTTTGTGACACCAGGTTGAGGCGGTCGACAGGGTAGGGTGTACTCGGATACTGGGGCTGATGGCGACTTGGATGGGGGATCACGGCTGGTCGGACCCCGGTCCCGTGCCCTGGACCCTCAAGGGCGGGGATGGTGGTGGATGATGGTGGTGAAGGGGATTGGTTACGTGACGCCACCTGTGGTACTTGGTAACGTGTATACCAACGCTGCAGCCTGCCACTGAGGTGATGGAGGTGCAGCTCAGTGTAGTACGGTTCCCCACAGGTGGACCTATATATCAGGGCAGCGAGGATGGATGAGGGGAGTCATAGTAGCGTCTCTGCAGTCAAAGCTGTGGGTTGCGGCGGGTAAGCAGGCACACACACACACACACACACAGTAGTCTTTGTTTCTGTACCTTTTACTGATGACGGGTAACAGGTACAGTCTACAGGGAAACAGGTACAGTCCAGAGAAGTAACCAGGTCCCCAGGGCAATTTGGCACTTTCACCTTGAAGAGTTGTGAGGCCTCCTCTGTCACTGTGTATGGTGGTTTGGGGTGAGTTCTTCCTATAACTGAACTCGCCGTTCCTTCTTTCCTCCCAGGGCTTTACTCTATCACTGACAATGAGGTTCTTCTGCGGGATCCCTATTCTTCCTTTGGCCCCTAGTCCTGTGCTTGGTCAGTTTCGAGTGTCTCTTACTTTGCTCATCAGGTGGTTAATTCCTCCTGGTCCTTCTGGGCTTTTCCTGCTTTTCCTGCTGCAGTGAATGCGTAGCAGTGTCGGACTCCGGTGTCCGGGTGAGCTAAAGAGAAGCTTGATTTCCTCCCTTCTTTAATTCCCTGCTTCCTCCACTGGCCTCCGACCCTCTCCCTAGGGTGGAGCACAGCTGGGTTAGTGTTCCCTGGTCCTGGGCCTGGCTTTATCCTAGTGACCAGCTCTTTCACTCCTGCTCTCTCCTCTCTCTGGAACTAACTGCTTCTGACTGGACCAACTGACTCCTCCCATCAGGCCTGAATCTTTAAAAGGGGATCTGGCTTAAGGCAGTCAGTAGAGCTCCCCCTTCAGGTCTGGGGTAGAAGGTGTTGTGTGCTGTGTATACCAAGGTGTAAATTGCTCCTTGCACTGGTGGATCCTGTGGCAATCTCCTGTAGGAGTGCCACAGAAGGATGTGAGGTTGCAATATACTATATGGAGGGCTGTGAGGCTGTATTATACCATATGGAGGACTATGAGGTTGTATTATACTATATGGAAGATAATGGGGGTGCATTATGATAATTGGATGATTTTGGGGGCTACCTTATGAATGGGAGACTATGGGATGCATTATAATACATAGAGGACTATGGAAGTACATTGTAATATATGGAGTAATATAGGGATGCATTATAATAATTGAAGGACTATGGTGGCGGGAGAAGGAAGACCATATAAACCATGATTGGGAACATACATGTTACGACAAGGGCCATATTCAAGGAGGAGGACCATATATAGCAGGATGAGGGACATTAATATTTAGCATGTCTGAATTTGTAAAGTAGAGTAAGTTTTACTACAGTCAGTAAGATTTTTTAGGATTCCCATCAATACAATTTAGAACCATATTCAAAAACATATGTAACTGTGTGCTTTGTGCTAGATATTGCTTACATTGCTTTTGTGATGATTTAACTAATACAGGATAAAGCAGGTAGTTCCTAAATACTCAAGAGACACATTTGATTATTCTTAAACCTCCTATATTATTCATGTTACACAGAATGAACAAAGAACAAAGTGTGAATATTAAAGAGAATTCTATTGTAATTCAGTACAGCTATTCATGCCAGTAAATAAAACACGGATGGAAGTTGTCATATTCCCCCCACTATGATGTTAAGGCAACAGATAAAGATGATAGTTAACAATTAATTACCATTGCTCAAGGAATAATGATAAAAATCTAATAAAAAATAGCAATTATTATGATTTTTTCATATTCAATAAGATGACAACTGTGGCTATTTTCAATACTTTGGCTTTATTCGCTTTGTGACAGAGACAATTTTTACCTTAATGACCATAAACAAATTTTGGAAACTGACTAGTGTAACCTTATATAGTAATAACTCTTGAACTCTTCAAAGAATCCCAGTGATTTTGAGATTTTTCTGAGACTGGGGATCAGCGGATACTGAAATATTTGGACTCTCTAGACTCGTAATGAGTAGGTCCCGATACTCGGTACTCGTTACGAGTATAGCGAGTCCTATTTATGTCAATGGTGAAGCGAGTATTGCGATTAATTCCTTTGTTGCTGGAATCTATATAAAGAGGTCTGGCAGCAGAGGAAAAACCTGCAATTGCCTAATTCATTGTTTAGAAGCCGGCGGAAAAAAGCCGTAAGCTGTGAATTCAAACCAGATTCTCCCGGATTCCCCCAGTCCGGGGCAATCCGGTACCATAGAGTCCCATGTGACGGGGCGGTGGATTGCAATAGACCGGGGCAATCCGGGAGAATCTGGTTTAGGGTACGATGCTAAAAATCGGTCAAATCCGGCGAAAATTAACATGAGGGTCTATGGTGCTGGATTGCATCGGCTTCAATGTAAAAATCGGACCGGTTCCTGGAATCCAATTCCAGGCTGCGGCTGCGCTGCAGAAGAATCTGACCACTTCCCACCCTCCCTCCCAACGCCATTTTGGGCAAACTCTGTGAGTCACATCAGGAGCCATTTTCCTGCATTTATCTCATCTGCACTGCATCAGCTAATTAAGGTGAGTGCACATTCGGAACTGTCCTGGCATAAGCATATTGCATCATGTGTCCATTTTAAACATACAGTCTGCATGGCTATGTGCATGACGTGCTTGCAGCATGCACAAATGCGTGCACAAGACCATGCATGGCCATGTACATGCTGTGCTTGCAGCATGCACATACGTCATGTATGTGACCATGCATGGCCATGTGCATGCCGTGCTGGCAGCATGCACATATGTCATGCATGTGACCATGCATGGCCCTGTGCATGCCGTGCTTGCAGCACGCACATGCATGCACGTGACCATGCATGACCATGTGGCGCCCTGCCAACGCAGGTAACCACATATCTCTCTGCTGCACAACTGGCTTTCCACAGCAGGTACCACTACAAACAACACCTTCCCCCCGGGCACAGTAGGGGGAGCTCAACCTGCTGCACTTAGATAGGATCCCCTATAAATACTGCTGTTGGGGGTGGAGTTAGTCAGAGTGTAGCAGACGCTAGAAGAGCTGCAGGAAGGTTCTGGTGCTGGTGCCACGAGAAGGAACAGGCCAGAAACCCAGAGGAGCCCTTCAGCGTCCCACCAACCTAAGTGGGACTGAAGGCTGGGAGACCAGAAGCAGGACCAGAAGCAGGAACAGGCAGCTCCAGCTGGGTGTTCATTCTAGAGAGGAAACAGAAGCCGGATATTGGGGATCCGCACCAGTGGAGAACTACAAGTCCCACAGGAAACCCCTGGGCACCGAGGAAGCTACAGCTACCCGGTCTCCTGAGAGAGTCAAAGCAAGGGAGCCAGGTGCAGTGGCAGCTGCAGATACCTAGAGAAGGTTGTCCCAGAGACCGCACGGGAGGGAAGGAGATACAGAGCAGAGAAGAGAGTGGAGGCAAGTCCTGATTTAATAGATTGTGCTTCAGAGAATACAAAGAGAAGGAGGCCTTACATCTACTTGCTGTGGGAGCCCACTGTGCAGCCCAGCTACCCATCAGTGCTTGGGACCATTTGCCTGAATACCATCAGTAAAAGGTAAAGAGATTTCTGCTGCGTATTTGCCTTCTTTCTGCTCACTGTGCCTTCCATAGACTCTTAATATCCTCCCAACTGTCCCAGCTCTGCTGCATCCTGCCCATTCCTCATCCCTCTGCCCCAGAGGTCCCAGTCCTGCCTGTGGGGACTATACCATCACGGCCGCAATCCCACCGACCTCCGACTGTAGCGGCGCTGGTGATCCCTCACCAGACACAGCAGGTGGCGTCACGAAGACAAAAACTGTAAGTAATCCCTGTAAATACCCCTTTTTCTTTTCACTGACCCCCAGGGCTACAGCCTCGGGCAGCCACCAGTGACATCCCACACCTGAACCGAGCCCGAGCCCTGAGTACCCTGCCCTGGGCGAGTCAACCATGTGCATGCTGTGCTTGCAGCACGCACATTCTTGCACTTGACCATGCATTGCCATGTGTATGCCATGCTTGCAGCAGGCACGGGCGTACAAGTTATTATCCACGCTCCTGTACATCAATCAATAGCTGCATGCACTGGAAGGACAGGCCACCCTCATGGGCATGTGCTGGGTGTGTAGTCATGTGTTGGCGAGCCTTGATATACTGTTGTATGTGTGTGGAAATGTGTTCTTAAAACGGCCAAGGCTTGTTCCACAGCATGTGTGTTCATGTGTGTTTAGTTTGGCTCCAGGGATTGTTGACCAGCACCTGTAATGTGTTTGGGTGTTTACCTTATAATAGATGTCGGAAAATCATGTGTCAGGCTGATTTATAGGTCATCAATGTTTTTTTTTTTTTTTTTTAAGTTGTTTTTTATTTCCCCAGAGTGTTTTTCGTTTTGGCCTTGGCTGATAATATGTCTCATTGGCATTTTGGGCACGTGGATGTGGATAGTTATGATTATATTTTTTCTGGTTGTGCATCTTTTGTGTTCTTTATTTACAGTATTTGATTTTTGTCTTTTTTTCTCATTTAAAGGATGCCTCCGAATCAGAATGGGAGCCGGAGGGTGAAGATGTGCTGGTTTTCGGAGAGGATCATGTGAGTACACAATCCAGCCTTCAAACATTTTTGCCTTCAGGCATCATCTGTATGTCCTTCTGTTGTGACACTGCTACTTTTTTTCTGCAGGGGTCAGAGTCATCTGGCGAAGAGGCTGGAGGTCCATCCCATGGTTGTCGCGCCAAAGCCAGAGGTGGTGGGACCTGTGTAAGTAATGTTCCCATAATGTGTTCTTCCGGGTAGTGCACATGTTCACTTTCTGAAGGCAATGTGTGGGCCATCATCAGGGCAATTGTCAGTAGATGATGGCCCGATTCTATAGCATCGGGTATTGTAGACTATGTATGTAGTTTATGTTTGTCGATTTTTTTCTAAAAGCATTGCGAAGCAGGGTTTAAAACCAGCCCTAATATTGATGATTTTAGACGCCCGGCCGTTTGCGAGCAAGCAGCGAAGTGTGGGTGAAAACCGGCGCCATTTTGATGGTGGACTGTACCTGTTGTTGATCAGCGATGCGTGTTTTGCGTAACAGAAAATCAGACATAGGTAGCCAATTATATAATAGCTAACCACAGCAGTACCCGTGTGCAGCAGTAACGGAGTCCAGGAGGAGACAGCGGGCATGTTCTGTGAGGAGGGGGCCAGGGGACAGCGGCTGGGTGCGGCCAGGATGGGGCGGGGAAGGCCCTCCTGGCCACAACTGGCTGCTGTTCCCCGGCAACCTCCTTCCTGTAGCAGAGTGCTAACCAGAGTATATGGTGGCTCAGTGGTTAGCATAGTTTCTGGTGGCTCAGTGGTCAACACAGTATACGAGGGTTGAGTGGACAGCACAGTCTATGCTTGTTATCGGGATTCGACACACTGATGTAGTGCTTTGAAGATGCCTGTGTATTGGGCTTTTGTCATCCTGTGGTTAAGAAGTTCCACACGGAGGGCAAAAAGCACACACAGGATAACGTTGTGTTCACAACTGCCGTGCTAACCCAAGTCATCGTGATATGATGTTCAATCACAATGGACAAGCAACACTATGTTGTCAAATGTGCCAGCCTTCCTAATCATTGTAGAATCTCCATGTTGGAGAGGGACCTGACCCACATCTCTAAACTTTGTGTAATGCAGCCCTGGCATCATCATTGAATGCTAGATCTATAGTGACTGGTTGTCCAAAACACTCATTAGTTAAAGGGATCCTGTCACCCCCAAAACACCTGTAAACCTATTAAAAGCTGTCCCTACAGCATAGTAACACTTTCCCTACACTCCTTTTACCTCCTAAATGCAGCAAGTGACATTGAAGAAAAACGTTATAATAGTACCTCATTAGTGATGATTATGAGTGACTATGCTATTCATAGTCACTCATCCAGGCTGCCCCTCTTCTTCATATCACGCCTGAATAGGCGTGATCTTCCTCATGGATTCAAATTGCCGCCTCCCTGCGCGCCTCCGATCTCTCCCATTGCGTGCGGGCTTCAGTGTGGGGCTCTATGACGCGATCCCGGCGCCGGGTGACGTATTTACACCGGCGCCGCGCTGTCAGCTTCAAAATGCGTACTGCGCATGCGCATGGGCATGCGCAGTGCGCATTTTGAAGCTGACAGCGTGGCGCCGGTGTAAATACGTCACCCGGCGCCGGGTATGACGCGGATCGCGTCATAGAGCCCCACACTGAAGCCCGCACGCAATGGGAGAGATCGGAGGCGCGCAGGGAGGCGGCAATTTGAATCCATGAGGAAGATCACGCCTATTCAGGCGTGATATGAAGAAGAGGGGCAGCCTGGATGAGTGACTATGAATAGCATAGTCACTCATTATCATCACTAATGAGGTACTATTATAACGTTTTTCTTCAATGTCACTTGCTGCATTTAGGAGGTAAAAGGAGTGTAGGGAAAGTGTTACTATGCTGTAGGGACAGCTTTTAATAGGTTTACAGGTGTTTTGGGGTGACAGGATCCCTTTAAATGTGTGATGCGCAGTTGTTTTAACATTGTAATTTATGTTCTTTTTTTTTTGGTTCTCCACCAGGCTTCCAAAAGGTCTCGACAGGCCGCTAAACAGATGTGCTGGATACCCACCTACTCATCCAGCTAGTGGAAGCACGGGCTCCATTGTGGGATCCTCTCACCCACCAGCATGCTAATATGGTGCAGACCAGGCAACTGTGGGATGAAGTGTGTACTGGGGTGGTCCGAGGATGGAACAGTCTTAATCGATGTGGCCAAGCTCGTCACCGTAAGTAATTTGATCTTCTCTGTGTGCATTTATTGTTCCTTGTGTTGACAGGTATTTCCCTCCTAATTGTGTGACTGCTGGCTCATAATGTCACATGGCATGTGAGTCGCCCCAGGGAGCAGGGTACTCGGCAACGGGCCGGGGGGTCGCTTGCTTCAATAGGGATGTCACGGCGGTCACGACCCGGGCTCACTCACTCAAATGGGGGTTATTTACAGGAGATATGGTTAAAGTTTGTGACGCCACCTGGAATAATGTGGCCAGTAATGGTCACCGCTGCCTGTATGGCTGATGGGGATGATGACTTGGGGGCAGCAGAGGTGGTAAGCCCTCTCCTGGCGCTGCCTTGGCTTTAATGGGGCTGTAATGACGTGAATCGCGTCATTTCCGGCATCAGGTGACGTCAGTACACCCGTGCCGCTCTGTAGGCTTCAAGAACCGCTTTGCGCATGCGGCGTGGGTGTACTGGCATCACCCGATGCTGGAAATGATACGATTCGCGTCATTACAGCCCCATTACAGCCCAGGCAGCGCCGAGGAGAGCAGGGAGGCACTGAATACAATATGAATAGAAGATCACGCCTATTAGGGTGTGATCTTATGACGAAGATGGCCAGCCCTAGGGGCTAAAGTATATAGCCCCTGCTAATTAACATCGCTAATGAGTAAGTTATAAAACGTTTTTCTCCACTTTCACAGGATGCATTTCTGAGCCAAAAGGAGTGTGAGATTAGTGATGGGATGCTGCACGGACTTGATTTTGATAGCTTAGGAGGCGTTTTGGAGGTGACAGGATCCAATAGCAGAGGGTATGTTACTGAAAATTTTCTTTGCACCATGCAGGGGACAATGTGATGTGTAAATGGCGCAACATCCGGGACTGCTTCACGAAGCATCTGAGAGCAGAGGAGGATTTTCGCAGGGGTCTAAAACAGACAAAATCACCTTACAAATATTCCGAGATGCTAGAGTTCCTGCGACCATGCATGTATGCAAGAGGGTAAGGATTACTGTATGTTAATATTGTATTCCATTCAGGCTAGCAAGTACACTTTCCTATGGCTGGTTTCACACTGCAGTTTATTCCCTTCTCTGATTACATCCCTCTGGTGTGCCAAAACCAGGAGAGGAACTTGCAAAGAGAAACTATATTTCAATGTTTGACACCTGCTCTGGGTTTGGGAGAAAATCCTGGTTTGTGCTCACAAACCGTATGGAACCTGATCAGGGGCAAAACTGCTGTGTGAATACAGCCTTACTGTATTTGTGGCCTAGGCTTTTCCCGAAAAAAAAAATTGGCTGAGTTCCCAAAATGCACATATTGAGACTAAAATGTGTGCAAACAATTAGAGTAATGATACAAAAAAGTGAAGTCAACCAAACGTGTAAAATACTAAATAAAGTTTAGTGTAAGTGCAGTTAAAATACATAATAAACAGGGTATTTAGTCGATAAGTTTTTTGCAAAAAATGTACACCAAGCTGATTCACCTCTTCACGGTAACCCTCATCAAAGCTGTCCTATCTGTTGTAATAAAAACCTGACCATGTGAACTTGTACCTAATAAGCAGGGTCCAAACAGGTCCAGTGTCCGACAAGGACTGAGGGCAAAGAGAGATGTGCAGGGCTCAAGGGGAGGGGCAGGAGGCTCTCATCTCTTGCAGGCAAGAGGCATACTTACTGAGACAAAAACTAATTAACAATTAGAATAATTCTAACCTGCTAACGTTATTTTCACTCCTCTCACCCACAGCACCCAACGTAGACCCTGCAGTCACCAATTGCAAGAGTCCCCCAGCCACCTGAAGCAGGCCGGGAACATGTACAAAAACAAGAGGGTGGGTGACAAGAGGCGCAATAGTGCCCTATCACTAGAGACACTTAGGATGTAAAAGGTGGTGCTGTGGATTCACTCACCTGATTCAGTTGTGGTACCCACAACTCATTTGAAGGGCATCAGTAAGCAAGCTGCTGCAGGACCTCCACCGACCACTCGCACGTGGTGCTGTCCAGAAAATGTTGGGATAGAAGAGGTGTACTCTAGTGAAGGAATAAAAGAAAAGGAATTACTTGTGAAACCCTGACTTCCATGTGAGTTTTCTTTGGACATAGCTGCGCGGACCGTGGTACACCTCTTCTAGTCCGGGAACATGTCAGCGGTGATGACTTGGCCACTTTTGCAAGCCCATCAGAGGATGACCATACTGGCACAGGCACAGACTCCAGGCAACATGGGAGCCATGCAGAAGCCGCTCCAACATCTGTTCCCCTATCGGAGCCACCTGACTCTGGTGCACCTTCTCAAGCTGCTGTTTGGGTTGGCCGCCAGCACCAGAGGGGTTCAAATAGGAGTCTTTACCCTGAGGTTGCACATATGTCTCAGACCAATCAGAACATGTATAAAGAGCTGCCCGTCAAGATTACAGAGGGCTTGCAGCGTGTCCAAAATGAGCTGATGGATCGGAGATCAAATGTGCAAGTGAATTGTAATGTGTATTTCAAAACAGTAACTAGGGAGATGGAAGAGCAGCAGGCTTACATAATCCAGTGTTGTCAGGAGGAGGTTGTCAGGAGGCTGTGCCTATGCAGCCACAGCAACATACTCGGGCCACCCAACACCCCTCCCACAGTCCTCCTCCAGTTGGCAGAAGTGATACATTATTACGTGAAGATACTTCAAGCCGGCTAGATGTTCCATTTAGACCAACTGTGGAGTCACGTAGCCTGATTGAGGCTTTGAGGGAGCCTAATCTGCCACATTATAGATCGCAACATCAGATGGCAGTGGGGAGCATTGGTGGAATCCAAACTGCTTCCTTTGGAAGAAAACGCACCCTTCAACCAGGCTCAAGCATCCAACGTGACAAACTTACACCCACCCAGCCAACCCATGGTACTCCAGTAAGCCAAGGGTATGTTTACCCATACTCACACGAACTGAGCCAAGCTTCGTAATCACAGTGGACCTACTAGCCTAGCCATTATCAGCCACAAGGGCGATTGCGACAAAGTGAAGCCAGCCGACAAATGCCTTGCCACAACCAGGCCACCAGTTTGTTGCTGTTTCTGATCCAAATCAGCCTTCATATGGCCCAACACATGGTCAGCCTACAATAAGGGGGCTGCAGTTGCAACGTGCACCTTGGGTGCCCCAAAGTCCACCCATTGTTGTGTGCAACCCGCAAGAAAGCGCAATGCGCCCATTAACAACATGCACATTGAGCACTTTGTCTGGAGCGGGGCACAATGTGCCAACCACAACCACTATGTCCACCACTGCTGCCACCATAAGTGAGGGACATGTTGCCAGCACCCCAACAAGGGACTTAACTGAGCTATCATTTTCCATCCCACATAACACCATGAAAAGAGTGATTGCGAGAAGAAGTGTTTTGATTTCAAAATTTGGTTTGTGTTATTGTGTTTTCCAAATTGTTGTGTAAAAGGTGGCTTGCATATTTACAAGGGAACGAGACACCACCTGTAGTTCCCAGTAACATAGATACTGATGCTGCAAGCCGGCTGCTGAGGTGATGATGGGTGCAGCAGAGTGTGGTCCAGCTCTCCACAGGTGGAGCTTTTACCTCAGGGTAGCGGTGATGGAGGAGGATGATGAGAGGGATGAGGGGAGTAGTTGTTGTAGTTCTTTTCCCTCTGGTGAGATGCTGATGATGGTGCTGAAGCCCTCCACGCATCGGCGAGAGGAATGACAGAGACCGATTCAACTCAAATTCCACTTTACTGGGTACCGGCAGATGTTAAATGATACACGATACAGTCTGGTTTACCGGGTGACTGTTGCCGGTTCAGGGTCCCCCTTATGGAGTCTCCAGAAGTTCCTTTTAAGTCTTTCGGGTTCTACTTTACCCTTCTCTGTCTTTACCAACCTCGCAGAGCTCTCCCGCCAGTCATACGGTCTGTAGCTAGTAGGTAAGGTTGGTTCCTTACCGGTACAGACAGGAGCAGCAGGAATGCACTATCTCTCCCACCGCCAGAATTCGGCCCGTTACCTATAGTGTTCTGAACCGGTTTAAGTCCTGAGGGGTGAGATGCCTTTGTGGTGCTAACGGCAACGCAATTACAATGGGCCCGCAGCTCGTCGGCTTGCGGCTAGAGGTAAACTAATGACCGCCTCGGCTTTTCGTGCTGCCGGTGTTCCCCAAACGTGACCAACCGGCACCAACCAGTCCTGGGCCCCCACTTAAAGATGGGGATCCCTCCTGTCAGCGGTACTGTCAGGCGCGTCCTTCCTGACTGCTTTCCCAGCACTGTCTGATTTAAAACTCTCCTAACTTTCTGGGTTTCCCACTGTAGCCTAGGCTCCACCCCCTTTTGGGAACTACTAAATAACCAGTCACCCTATACTAAGGTGGCCTACTCCTGTGTGTGTGTAACTTAAGACTCAACATGTTAAACCCTGAACTGACAGCTAAGGCTACGTTCACACATTGCGTATTTTGGCGCGCTTTTTTATGCATGCTTTTCAAAATACGCAATGTGTTTTGTGTCTGCCAGCAAAGTGAAGGGGAAATTCACTTTGCCGTGCAGACAGTGCGTAAAAATACGCAGTGCTTTCTATGGCAGAAAGCACAGTTGGGTAAAGAATTGAAATGTCAATTCTTTACGAAGGAGTTCCTGCGTTTTCTCCCTCTGATGTCACAGAGGGGAGGAAAAATCCTGCTTCCTCCTCCCCTCTGTGATAGTTGTGACCGCCCATTAGATTTTGCAGTGTATTAATATACACTGCGAAATCTAAATTAAACAAAGCCAAATGTATGTCAAATAAAAAAGAATCAAATACTTACCCTTCAACGCCTTTTCCCGGTGTCCAGTGGTGCGGCCAGGCAATGTGTAGTGCTGGCAGGACTTGCCGTGATGTCAGGTGGCATTCCCGATGCTGATTGGCCGCTCGTGGTCATGTGATACATATCACATGTCCGCGAGCGGTCAATCAGCGTTGGGAACGCTCCCTCTGACATCACAGCAGGTTCTTGCAGGGCACACATCGCCTGTCATCGGCACCAGACATCGGGAAAAGGCATCAGAGAGGTAAGTATTTTATTCTTTTTTATTTTACATACATTTGACTTTGTTTAATTTAGATTTCGCAGTGTATATTAATACACTGCGAAATCTAGTGGGCGGTCACAGATGTCACAGAGGGGAGGAGGAAGCAGGATTCCTGTATGCATGCATTCAGGCATGTCTGCTGCATTCAGGCATGAATGATAGCGGCTGGTACCCCGAGATAATAGTTTAGTAAAACTTACAAGCTGGAGCCAAGTAGGCTGTCCCTGGTGCGGCAGCCTGTGGCTCTGTGCCGCCTCCCTGCTGCCAATCACGTCCTCCTTACATGATCACATACAAAATAGTTCAAAGTCAAAGTATCAAATCATATCATCCTGCCAGGGCACGCGACCAGCATTGGTTAATAAATAATTGCCGTAACGGAAGGAAAAAATGGGCACCACATTGCCCACCTGCAACAGTGTTGATGAATGAATCAGGCAGGCCTCATGGGCCAGACGATTGTGAAGTTTGGACATCTCGCACAGTACTTGCAATGCCCAGGGTGCAGGCATAGTCATGTTGCTTCAAAAAATTAGCCCAAGGGGTTGTATTGTACTGTTTAAAGAAAGCAGGTCTCAGGAGCCATAATATAGCCTTGCTAGTACTTTAAGCATAGTACATGCAATGCCCAGTGTGCAGGCATAGGCTTGGTGACTCAAACAATTTAGCCCAAGGGGCTGTATTGTACTGTTTTAAAGAAGCAGGCCTCAGGGACCATAAAATAGCCTTGCTAGTACTTTAAGCATAGTACATGCAATGCCCAGTGTGCAGGCATAGGCTTGGTGCCTACAAAAACGTAGCCCAAAGGGCTGTATTGTACAGTATAAAGGAGGCAGGCCTCAGGGGCCAGATAATCGTCGTGCTAGTACTTTAAGCATAGTACATGCATTGACTATTGTGCATTCATAGTCATGTTGTTCAAAAAATTAGCCCAAGGGGCTGTATTGTACTGTTTAAAGAAAGAAGGCCTCAGGGGCCATAATATAGCCTTGCTAGTACGTTATGTATAGTACATGCAATGCCCAGTGTGCAGGCATAGGCTTGGTGACTCAAACAATTTAGCCCAAGGGGCTGTATTGTACAGTATAAAGGAGGCAGGCCTCAGGGGCCAGATAATCGTCGTGCTAGTACTTTAAGCATAGTACATGCAATGCCCAGTGTGCATTCATAGTCATGTTGTTTCAAAAAATTAGCCCAAGGGGCTGTATTGTACTGTTTAAAGAAAGCAGGCTTCAGGGGCCATAATATAGCCTTGCTAGTACTTTATGCATAGTACATACAATGGCCAGTGTGCAGGCATAGGCTTGGTGCCTAAAAAAATTAGCCCAAAGGGCTGTATTGTACAGTATATAGGAAGCAGGCCTCAGAGGCCAGATAATCGTCATGCTAGTACTTTAAGCATAGTACATGCAATGACCAGTGTGCAGGCATCAGCTTGGTGACTCAAAAAATTTTAGCCCAAGGGGCTGTATTGTACTGTTTTAAGGAAGCAGGCCTCAGGGGCCAGATAATCGTCGTGCTAGTACTTTAAGCATAGTACATGCAATGCCCAGTGAGCAGGCATAGTCATGTGGTTTAAAAAAATTAGCATAAGGGGCTGTATTATATTTGATGTAAAACAAAGGAGGACTCATCATCACAAGTGGATCTGATGGGAAATATAAATGAATGGAACATTGTGTGTAGGTTTATGATCATCATAAGGAACATGTTGCAGGAACAGGAGTAGGGTACTCGTGAAAGATGATGGACATACTTTTTGTCCAGAAAGGGATGAATGTTAATTGTTAACACCTGAATCATGATAGAAAATTTATTGTGATTGTGTGACTTTAGCTTTGTATTATGTCATCTGGAGGGCTTAAGAACTGTGGTGAAATCCAGTCCTTATTGAACTTTATCAGAGTCAGCCTGCCTGCATTCTCTGGAGTCAGCCGTGTCCATGTATCAGTGATGATAGCCCCAGCGGCACTGAAAACCCGCTCTGAAGTCACACTAGCAGCTGGGCAGGCCAGCACCTCCAAGGCATATAAGATGAACTCTATCCAAGTGTGAAGTTTTGATACCCAGTAATTGAACGGAACTGAAGGGTCAGAAAGGAAGCAGATACTGTCACTTACATACTCATTGACCATGTTGTTCAAATTCTCCTAGACATGGTAACTGGACCAACAAGCCGTTGTTGATTAGATGGTTTATTGAACATGGCCCAGTTTGTAGACATCTTCCCACCATCTCTTTTGGAGATGGCGGGCGTGTGTGTCCCGATCAATGGCTGCTGTTGCAAAGAGCTGCTACCTCAGGGGAGAGTGGTGTCTGAGGGTAATCTTGTCAGCAAATTGCCGACAACAGCCCTCTTGAAGTAATCAATTGTTATGCCCCTTGGTGACTGCAACAGCAGCAAAGTAAATTTGTCCTTATAACGTGGGTCCAGAAAGGTGGACAACCAGTATAGGTTGCTGTTAAATATGTGAATCACACGTGGGTCTTGTGACAGACAATTACACATGAAGTCAGCCATGTGTGCCAATCTGCAAAGACAGTATTATAGATATGAGGACTACCACTTCCAGATAACAGTAAAAGAATACATTTTATTGATTCTTTTTTAAAAAAAATGAATGGTCTAGTCTACAAAGTGTACAAAAGTGGAAACAAGGGGTGTGTATTTACAAATTCACTGAAGGAAAAAAGCACATTTACAGTATGGATATACCAATCTGTCCCTAAATCTGTAGGGCTACCTGACAGTGGAGGTATTAACACCCTAATGTTCCGGGTGCCCCCACTCCGCGACGGCTTGCCCTATGATATCCCTAAATAGGTCATCATAATTATAACCAACAGTTTATATATAGGGGTATCATAATCCAAAGGATAACGACAGAATTGAATCCGGATCAGGATCAACTTAACTCAGATGTAACGTTAAAGTCCTCTGATACCACGGCAAATCCAATGTGCGGTCAAATTTTTCCTTCAGTCGTGACTTTAAAACAGTGGAAAATCTCCATCATTTACTCGTCTAACGCGTTTCGCCTTATAGAATGTCATAAGGCTCATCAGAGACCATTCAGGGAGTATTCGCACAGTTGCCTGTCATTTTTCTCTCTTTGAGACACAATAGGATAAAGATAGTTGTCTCTTGTTCAAGAAAATTCCAAAATGAGGATCACTAGGGTATATTTGCTAATCCCCAGGAGACAGGATACATACAATGATTAACATCCAGTCCCTTTATATTTCTGCTGCCTTTCATAGAGCTGTGGCACGGACAACTGGACAGTTGGCGCTGACAGACAAGTGGCTGGACTTGTGTCCTGTCTCTCTTCAACCGCAGCTTGGGAGCAGTAAGTAAGAGCAAGACCTGCTTCATCTGCAGTAGATTGTGAAGGACGGATCATAGGTAGCATGGCAGTGTTTTGAGCAGAAGACACTGATTTGGTACCCTGCTGTTGTGACCACCAAGTAGGGTGCTTAGCTGCCACGTGTTTACGCATACTTGTGGTGCTCATGTTGCCTTTGCCCTGGCCTCTGCTTAGCTTTGTATGGCAGATTATACAGATGACTACATTTGGTTCTGAAGGGCTATCCTTAAAAAAACTTCAGACAGCGGCTGAACGACCTGTAGACTTGATTTGTGGCACAGAGGGATTGCTCTGGGCAACAGTTGACACAGTTTGCATTCTGTTTAAAGCAGTAGGCCTTGGTGCCTTTGTAGGTGGTACAGATACACTTTCTTCCTCCGTGCTGCTGTGCTGGCTATCCATGGCAACATTACAGGTCGGATATGTGGTCTCATCATCAACCACCTCGTCGTCAATTTCTTCCGGATTACGCGATATATTAGGCTGGTCAGATGACAACTGTGTCTCATCATCATCATCATCCACCTCCTGAGATGGTGTATGACGTGGCTGAAAGTGGCTTTCTTCTGGCCGTGGTGATTAAAAAATTTGGCCCTGAATAGAAAATAAGTCTTCTTCTCGTATATCGTCAAGGTTGGACGCTGAAAGGCCAGAGTCAAGCAAGGGATCATATGAACCAAACAAATCCTCGGAGTGCCCAAGATTGTGGTCCAAATTTTCCTGGGGCTGCTGATGGGGTGAGTAAATGGGAACAGGTTGAGGATTTGATGACCCAGCGTTGTCTCTAGTGCCAGTAGACTGTGTGGTCAAGGAAGATTGGTTGCTGCTAGAACAAGTCGTTGAGGTCTTATCAGCTATCCAAGACATTATTTGGTCTTGCTCTTCCGGCTTCATTCCATACTGGGAAATTTCGACAGGAAGGTAGATCTATCAATCTTCATCTGTCTACCTGACTCTGTGCCTTGTTGTGCACGACTGCCAAGGCCACAACCACGTCCCTGTCCCTTTGCAACCGTTTTATTTGGGGATTTTGTGGTTTTTGAGACATGGTTGTAAATGTTTATTTTCAGATTTTGTCAAACAAGTAGCAGTTACTATTTCCTAGAAGGAGGACACTACAGGCTAGTAATGCCTCTTGAATTACTAACAGAAACAATACTGCACACAACGCCAAGAGGTTACAGGCGGGATTACGCAAAACCAGTCACCACCGTGGACTGCGGTGCTGGCTGTGTGACAGATGTAAGGTACCGTGTGAGCTATTAGCTAGTATAGCAACGCACTGGCCCTCAAAAAATTAAGTATTACGCGAAACCAGTCACCACCGTAGACTGCAGTGCTGACTGCGTGACAGATGTAAGGTACCGTGCGAGCTATTAGCTAGTATAGCAACGCACTGGCCCACAAAAAATGTTACCCCTTAAGGGGGAAGCACAAATGATGGGAAAGGAAAAAAATAAAATTAACAAAACTAACAGGCCTCACTGTTTGCAGAACTGCAAAACTACGCAAAATGTCCTTCTTCCAACAAAATATAAACTAAGGGATGGATCATCAACCCAATGACATGTCTTTTTTTTGGAAAGTGCACTGTACTTGGCAAAAAAACTCTCTTCCAGCTCTCTCAGCACTGCCTGGGCTGAAGGCCACCATTACTCCGCTGCTGGACTATCTCGAGGGATCACAGGGGATACTCGTCCAGGGGCATTCTCCAACACCCCTGGCCCCCCCAGCACACCCCATCATGGTCACTGCTAGAGAAGATGATGGAGGAATTAGGGTATAACCACCCCCTCTAGGAGATACAGGAGCAACTTGTGGAACACTGACAGGCCCTGTGAGTTTGGGTCTAGCTTGCTGGTTATATATTGCCACATTGTATTCCAGTTGGCCTACTGCTGCCACTTCTTAAACTCGTTAGTGGTGGCAACCTGACTTACTTCAACCATGAACCACCTCTTGATGCTCATAACCTTCATGTAGGTGATATCCTCCCCAACAAAGATTGTGCAGAGTCTTTTCGGAAGATGGTAATCCAGCAGGGTAAACCGGTTAATGTAACTCCGATGCCCAGTAATTTGTTAGACTAGAAGCCAAACCTCCTCTCCTGGAAAAATTCCACCACCTTGCCTTGGGTACATTCATCATGAAAGTGATTTTCCTTAGGCCCATGCAACCACTCTCAGGAGATATTATTCATAAACCCAATCTCCTCAACAAAGAGACAGGACAAGGTGATTCATGTCGTTTTGAATAGTTGCTTGGTTAGGGTAGTGGTCCCCACATGGCATTCTCCCAGTCTAAGGCCTCTGACGGGGGTGCTACATATGGCTTTGAAATGGGGCATTCTGCCTCTAATACCTCCTCCTCTTCCTCGGCCCTCTCAGCCTTCTCATCATGCTCTTGGTCCTGGATTTGTAGATCCAGTAGCTGCAGCACTGGCTGCAAGTGGAATACAGCCAAGCATACTGGAAGATCCTCTGGAGTGTGACATCTGGTCTTCCACCTAGCATGGAGAGTGGATCACCTCCTGATTGTGAGCTCCTCAGGGCCTCCTCTGGCATCGTAGCCCAGCATTGTATCCAGACCTCACTGAATATGAGGCCCAGCATTTTGGAGCTCCAGGTCACATATGTTTCCATCTCTTATGTGGGCTGCTCCAGTTCTGGTCCTGCTGAAGCACCCTCTGCCCCTGGGGTGGTGAGGACGATGACATCCTCCAGAGCAGGCATCATTTCCAGTGGATCGATAGCTAAGCTACATACTGCAGGCACACATTAGCAATGGTAACTGTACGAGAGTGTAGCTGCGTTGTACTGCACTGCATTGCTTAGGTAGCACTGAGCACCACGGTGACGCCTCTTTGCTTAGCTAAGGGCCCAGCCTCTTCCAGTGCAAGGACACAGTCACTTACAGGATATTAGTTTTTGCACGATGTTGTTGCCTAGGTCCTCAATAATCCCCCATCTGGTGGGCTGCATAAGTTACATCACTTACAATTCATAGTCCCCATGCCACAAGGTAACACCTGATTGTTGCTAGTGGGCCGCAATGCAAGGACAAATTCAATATTAATGATACGTATAACACACTTGTCCACATGACAAAAATCTGTATTGTAAACGTATGGAATGAAATTAAATAAAGTGATTGCATGTTTTCAAGAAGCAATATCCATACTATGGTGCTTCATGAGTGTGAACAGACCTATAAGACCATATATGTGAAGCATATAATGGCCATGTGCTATTTTTATATGAATTGCTATCACTTAACTGTACATTTGGCCTTGCATACTGCTGATCCTCTGCATTAATAAAGATTTGCTCTCCCAAAAAAAAATAATTAAAAAATAAAATAAGAACATTTAAAAAAATATATTAAACAAAATTTTAAAATATATATTGAGCTCTCTTAAACGGATGTTTTAAGGACATTGTAAGCTTCCTGAGCTTCACAGCTGCTGACTTTTCTGTTTCCAAAATTCACACCTTTCTGGTGTCAAAACATTTGCAAACTAAAAAATTCATTCAAAGCTCAAAAAAATTCTACAATTTGATACAAGCCGGTAAACTCGATGGCGATAACACTCCTAAGGTTAGGTGTTGTTCCCGGCCAATGGGTCTTCCAGCAAGCATTTTGGCCCAAACAATTAGAGAAAGTTTTAGGGCTGTTTTAATTTTTAACTTTTTTTCATGAACAAAGCCCCATTCGCCAATTTTTTTTGGTAAATTGCTTGGGTTTCTGATCCCAAACAATCTGCAATGTCCGTGCTGAATTTGAAATTGGTGAACAAGTTCAGGGAAAGTTCACTCATTTCTAATCATAGTGTCATAATAATGTTAAAAAATTGATTGATCTCAGTTGGATAAACAAAATAATCTTATAGTTGTGATACATTTTAATGGCTAACAAAAACAAAGAAATTAATCTTACAAAGCAGCAAGCTTTCAAAACTTCTCACATCTCTTCATCAGGCATGGTTTGACAAAATATTAGAAGAAACACAAATATATATATATATACATGGTGGGCCATTTATATGGATGCACCTAAATAAAATGGGTATGGTTGGTGATATCAACTTCCTGTTTGTGTCACATTGTTACATGGGAGGGGGAAACATTTTCAGATGGGTGGTGACCATGGTAGCCATTTTGAAGTCAGCAATTTTGGATTTAACTTTATTTTTTTCAATAGGAAGAGGGTCATGTGACACATCCAACTTTATATTGAGAATTTCATAAGAAAAACAATGCTGTGCTTGGTTTTAATGTAACTTTATTCTTTCATGAGTTATTAACAAGTTTATGACCACTTATAAAATGTGTTCAAAGTGCTGCCCATTGTGTTGGATTGTCAATGCAACCCTCTTCTCCCACTTTTCACACACTGATAGCAACACCACAGAAGAAATGCTAGCTCAGGCTTCTAGTATCCGTTGTTTCAGATGCTGCACATCTCGTATCTTCACAGCATAGACAATTGCCTTCAGATGAGTGATGAGGCAAACTTTTTTTGTGAATGGTGAAGTTAACAAACAAAACCACCGCTATTGGTCTGACACTAACCCACAGTGGATAGATCCCTCCAAGGTTGATGGAACACAAAAATTGATTGTATGGTGTGGTATATGGGGTACAAAGATAATGGAGTCGTTCTTCATTAATGGAAACGTCAATGCCACTGGATATCTGAATCAATTGAAAATTCAGATGTGAATGGGGCAAACGGGCATAGCAAAAACTGCTTAAGATTACAGATAATAAAATAGAGAACTTAGCTGATGCACTGGCCAAAGCATGTGAGTCCGATAACCAACATCAAGGTGTTCCCCTTTTTTTCGAGGCCTAACCTAATGCCTCTGCTTGCAGTGTGAATTGCGTGTATGGGTATTATATGCCATTAGGTGCAATTAAAACCTGCTTCTAAGGGTGTGTCTAGGACCTGGGCTACAATAAAATGGAGGTTTTAACATAGCTATGTGGCAGGGGTGGGTGCTCAGTCAAAAATAATAACAATACTAATAGAATCGACTGGCGACACCTATACCTGAACGGTGCTAGCTAGAAAAAACATTACGGTTCAAAAAGAGGTCCACAGCACTTCCTTCTGCAGCAAGGGTGGATTTAATCCAGCTCAGGCATACACATTGCCATGTATGCCTGAGCTAGATTAAAATAAACCCTTGCTGCAGAAGGAAGTGCTGTGGACCTCTTTTTGAACCGTATGTAAGGCTAGGGTCACACTTGGCATGGGTTTTTTAAGTTGCTTAAAAATAAGCATGCGTTTCTGCATGCTTTTTTCATTTCTGCATGGTTTTTTTAGGTGCACCCATGCATTTTTCCATGCATTTTTGAATCAGCACCCAAAAAAAGTGCATGCACCATTTTTTGGTGCTGTTGTAAAAACGCATGCGTTTTTTTTAGAAAACGCATGCGTTGTTTAACATGGGCCCCTATGGGAAACGCATGCGTTTTTGCATGGTACTAAATGGTACTAATGTACCATGCGGTTTTGAAGGCAGCTCCTCACATAAGTGCAAAAATGCATGCCAAAAGAGCATGGCACTTTAGACATGCATTTTTGCTATTAAGGCATGCGTTTTTGCTATTAGGGCATGCGTTTTTTGTATGGGGGGACCTATGGGTGCGTTTTTACATGCGATTTTTAAAAACGCAGGTCTCCAAAAAAGCATGTAAAATCTGCAAGTGTGACCCTAGCCTAACATAGGATCTAGAAGGAGTTCCTGGGACGCTCTGCACTCCTAATAATACAAAAAAAATAGAAGCAGCGTGTTTACTGGTATGTGTAGAAAAAATATTATATATGAGGAGATCTGCTGCACACAGACGCTAAATGAAAATGAACTAGCATACTGGCTAATGAATGCAATCGCAAGGGTATGTGTAAAGATAATGCAAGTGTGAATGGGGTCGCTTAGGTTTCCAATCCAAACAGAATCTACAATGTTCGTGCTAAATTTGAAATTGGTGACAAGTTCAGGGAAAGTTCACTCATCTCTAATCATGGTAACATAGTAACATAGTAACATAGTTTTTAAGGTTGAAGGAAGACTTTAAGTCCATCTAGTTCAACCCATAGCCTAACATGTTGATCCAGAGGAAGGCAAAAAAAAACCATGTGGCAACACTAAGCTCCACATTGGGGGAAAAAATTCCTTCCTGACTCCAGATACGGCAATCAGACTAGTTCCCTGGATCAACGCCCTATCAAAGAATCTAGTATATATAACCGGTAATATTATAGTTTTCAAGAAAGGCATCCAGGCCCTTCTTAAATGTTAGTAGTGAGTCACTCATTACAACATCATGTGGCAGAGAGTTCCATAGTCTCACTGCTCTTACAGTAAAGAATCTGCGTCTGTGATTATGATTACAAAGTCTTTAAATATATCCCCGGCACACAATAAAAGAAGAGAGATGATTATCCTTTTTTTGTTTTTTATTTTTGAAGGTGAAAAACAGGTTGTATCACACAACGTTTCGGCTCCAGTTGAGTCTTTCTCAAGTGAGTCTTCTGTATATATAGAAAGGGGGTTTGTGGTTCAGTTCCCACATGAGCAACTGCTCAGGCCAGTACCCTCTTTGAGGTACTCAGCATATGACTCCGTCCTTTGTGTCAGTGCAGCAGCATGGTGGCTGGTCTGGGTGGATGGACAGGAGCATTGATTATGTGATTATGATTAAACCTTCTTTCCTCCAGACGTAGAGGATGCCCCCTTGTCCCAGTCTCAGGCCTAAGAGTAAAGAGATCATTAGAAAGGTCTCTGTACTGTCCCCTCATATATTTATACATTATTATAAGATCACCCCTAAGCCTTCGTTTTTCCAAGCTAAATAACCCCAAGTTTAATAGCCTGTCTTGGTATTGCAGACCCCTTAGTCCTCTAATGACTTTTGTCGCTCTTCTCGGGACCCGCTCTTCTCTGGACCCGCTCTAGTTCAGCTATGTCTTTCTTATACACCAGAGACCAGAATTGTACACAGTATTCTAAGTGTGGTCGCACTAGTGACTTGTATAGAGGTAAAATTATGTTCTCCTCATGAGCATCTATGCCTCTTTTAATGCATCCCATTATTTTATTTGCCTTTGCAGCAGCTGCCTGACACTGGCCATTAAATGTGAGTTTGTCATCTACCCATACACCCAGGTCTTTTTCAGTGACAGTTTTGCCCATTGTTTTACAATTAAGCACATAATTATACCTTTTTGTTTCCTCTGCCCAAGTGCATGACTTTACATTTATCCCCATTAAAGCGCATTTGCCATTTAGCAGTCCAAGCTTCTAGTTTACATAAATCCTCCTGTAATATAAAATTGTCCTCCTCTGTATTGATTACCCTGCAGAGTTTAGTGTCATCTGCAAATATTGAGATTCTACTCTGTATGCCCCCTACAAGGTCATTAATAAATATATTAAATAGAAGCGGGCCCAACACTGACCCCTGTGGTACCCCACTGTTAACTGTAACCCATTCTCAGTGTGTTCCATTAATAAACACCCTTTGTTTCCTATCACTAAGCCAGTTCTTAACCCACTTACACATATTTTCCCCTATCACCATTGCCCTCATTTTATGTATCAACCTTTTGTGTCGCACCGTATCAAAAGCTTTTGAAAAGTCCATATACACCACATCCACTGCATTTCCTTGGTCCAGTCCAGAACTTACTTCTTCATAGAAGCTTATTAGATTAGTTTGACAGGAACGGTCCCTCGTAAAACCATGTTGATGGGTCATGAGGTTATTTTTCTTCAGATACTCCAGTATAGCATCTCTTAGAAAACCCTCTAGGATTTTACCCACATTAGAGGTTAAGATTACTGGCCTATAATTTCCAAGTTCAGTTTTTGTCCCCTTTTTGAATATTGGCACCACATTTGCTATACGCCAGTCCTGTGTTACAGACCCTGTTATTATGGAATCTTTCAATATTAAAAATAATGGTCTATCTATGACAGTACTTAATTCCTGCAGCACTCTGGGGTGTATCCCATCCGGGCCCGGGGATTTGTCAATTTTAGTGATTTTTAGACGATGCCGTACTTCCTCTTGGGTTAACCCCTTAACGACACGTGTCTCAGCGTGTGAGACATGAAATCCCATGCGTTAACGACCGATGTCTCAGCGTCTGAGACATCTGGGGAACGCACTGCTGCAGCTCAAGTGAGGGTCTCACTGACCTGTCACTTGAGCTGCGGGGACATGGGGACTTGTGCTACACCCCAGGGGGGGTCACATTGCCCCCCCGATGCTACAGCCTCAGTGATTGGCGGTTTAAAATTGAAACCGCCAATTACCGGGAATGTAGCATTATGCTTCCTCCCTGTGCTCCCCGCCTCTTCCCCTGTCCTCTCCAGCTTCCTGCCCCCTCCATTATCCCTCCCAGCCCTCCCCTGCCTCTCCCCTGCCTCTCCCCTGTCTCTCCCCTGTCTCTCCCCTGACCCCCTGCACCAGGACCGGCGGTACCGGCTGCAGCGATCACCGGAGATCGCCGGTACCGCCGCTCCAGCCGCCACCTCCGCTCCATCTGCCGCTCCAGCCCCCTCCGCCTCTGCTCTTACCGCCGCCTCTGCTCTTACCGCCGCCTCCGCTCCAGCCGCCGCCGCCTCTCCAGCCGCCGCCGCCGCCTCTCCAGCCGCCGCCGCCGCCTCTCCAGCCGCCGCTCCAGCCGCCACCGCAGCCGCCGTTCACCTCCGCTCCGGCGGTACTCTGGACTCCCCGCCGCCGACCTGATGTCAGATCCCTTCACTGCAGCAGGGAAGGGATCTGACTGACCTGGTGCAGGGATCCATTATGTGATCCCTGTGCCAGGGCTATGAGATCCCTTCACAGCTGTGAAGGGATCTGACAGACGTGGTGCAGGGATCCATTATGTGATCCCTGTGCCAGGGCTATGAGATCCCTTCACAGCTGTGAAGGGATCTGACAGACGTGGTGCAGGGATCCATTATGTGATCCCTGTGCAAGGGCTGTCAGATCCCTTCACAGCTGTGAAGGGATCTTACAGTCCTGGTGCAGGGATCCATTGTGTGATCCCTGTGCCAGGGCTATGAGATCCCTTTGCTGCAGCCGTGAATGGATCTGCCAGGCCTGGCGCAGAGATCCGTTGCGTGATCCCTATGCCAGGGCTGTGAGATCCCTTTGCCGCAGCTGTGAAGGGATCCAACAGTCCTGGTGCAGGGATCCGTTGTGTGATCCCTGTGCCAGAGCTGTGAGATCCCTTTGCCGCAGCCATAAAGGGATCCGACAGGCCTGGCGCAGGGATCCGTTGTGTGATCCCTTCACAGCAGCCGTGAATGGATCTGCCAGGCCTGGCGCAGGGATCTGTTGTGTGATCCCTGTACCAGGGCTGTAAGATCGCTTTCTGCAGCTCGATCCCACTGCATGGCGATCAAGCTGCAGAAAGCGATCTGACAGCACGGGCACAGTGATCCACATAGTGGAACACTGCACCCGGGCTGTAAGATCGCTACTCTGCAGCCCGATCCGCCTGCATGCGGATCGAGCTGCAGAAAGCAATCTCGCAGCCCCAGCGCTGCTCTGCAGTCCGATCCTCCTGCATGGGGATCGAGCTGCAGAAAGCGATCTCGCAGTCCTGGCGCTGCACCCAGGCTGCCAGATCGCTGCTCTGCAGTCCGATCCTCCTGCATAGGGATCGAGCTGCAGAAAACGATCTCGCAGCCCCGGCGCTGCACCCGAGATGCCAGATCGCTGCTTTGCAGTCTGATCCTCATGCATGCTGATCGAACTGCAGAAAGCGATCTCGCTGCACCCGGGATGCCAGATCGCTGCTCTGCAGTCTGATCCTCATGCATGGGGATCGAGCTGCAAAAAGCGATCTCGCAGCCCTTGCGCTGCACCCAGGCTGCCAGATCGCTGCTCTGCAGTCCGATCCTCTTGCATGGTGATCGAGCTACAGAAAACGATCTCGCAGCCCCGGCGCTGCACCCGAGATGCCAGATCGCTGCTTTGCAGTCCTATCTGCCTGCATGCGGATCGAACTGCAGAAAGCGTTCTCACAGCCCCGGTGTGGATCACTGCACCCGGGCTGTCAGATCGCTACTTTGCAGTCCGATCCGCCTGCATGACGATCGTGGGATGTTCGTTATGGACTACGTCGGAGGCGATTGAGCGTCGTGGGACCTTCGTTATGGACTACGTCGGATCTTTTTATAATAAAGATGGAGTCTGAATTTTGTTTGTGTTTTTTTTCCAAATAAAAATATTTTTCTCTGTGTGTATTTATTGACTACTTACCAGAGATTCCTAATGGCGGGTCTAACATTGGCCCAATATTATGAATCTCGGGCTTAGTGCCAGCTGCCAATAAAAAGCTGGCATTAACCCCTTTATTACCCAGTTTGCCACCGGCACCAGGGCAACTGAAAGAGCATGGGTACAGCGCCAGAAAATGGCGCTTCAATGAATGCGCCATTTTCTGGGGCGGCTGCAGGCTGCAATTCGCAACATGGGGGGCCCAGAACGCTTGGGCCTTTCCATGTTGAGGATTCCAGCCCCCAGCTGCCTAGTTGTACCTGGCTGGGCCAAAAATATGGCGGAGCCCTATGTCATTTTTTTTCTAGAATTAGTTCTAGAAATAAAAAAAAGGGCTTCGCTGTATTTTTGGTTGCAGCCAGGTACAACGAGGCAGCTGGGGGTTGCTGGCAGTCTGTAGCTGCCAAGTTGTACCTGGCTGGACCAAAAATACTGCGGAGCCCCACGTCATTTTTTTTTTCTAGAATTCGTTCTAGAAATAAAAAAAAATGGGCTTCGCTGTGTTTTTGGTTGCAGCTAGGTACAACGAGGCAGCTGGGGGTTGCTGGCAGTCTGTAGCTGCCAAGATGTACCTGGCTGGACCAAATATATGGCGGAGCCCCATGTCATTTTTTTTTCCTAGAATTAGTTCTAGAAATAAAAAAAAAAGGCCTTCACTGTATTTTTGGTAGCCAGCCAGGTACAACTTGGCAGTTGGCTGACTGGAATCCTCAGCGTGGAGAGACCCAAATGTTGTGGGTCCCCCACGCTGCAAATTGCAACCCACAGCCACCCAAGAAAATAGCGCATTCATTAGAGGCGGCATTTTCTGGTGCTGTACCCCAACTCTTCCAGTTGCCCTTGTGCTGGTGGCACACAGGTTCTCCATATGAGACATGGTGTCCGCTAACAATTTCAATGCAAAATTAGCTCCAATTGTTAACGGAAACCATGTCGGGTATGGAGAGCCCCTCCCTGTGTGCCTGAACATTGGAGCTCCCCCACAAGTGACCCCATTTTGGAAACTAGACCCCCTAAGGAGCGTATCTAGATGCATAGTGAGCACTTTGAACCCCAAGATGCTTCACAATATCATCCATCAAAATGAAAAAGCACTTTTTTTTCCACAAAAAGTTTCTTTTTCATTTTTACAGATCAATTTGTAAAGCACCTGGGGGATCAAAGTGCTCACTATGCATCTAGATACGTTCCTTAGGGGGTCTAGTTTCCAAAATCGAGTCACTTGTGGGGGAGCTCCAATGTGGAGACACACAGCGGCTCTCCATACGCAACATGGTGTCCACTAACAATTGGAATTATTAGCGGACACCATGTAGGATATGAAGAGCCCCTATGTGCCTAAACTTTGGAGCTCCCCCACAAGTGACCCCATTTTGGAAACTAAACCCCCAAAGGAACGTATCTAGATGCATAGTGAGCACTTTGAACCCCCAGGTGCTTCACAAATTGATCTGTAAAAATGAAAATAGAAAATTTTTGTGGAAAAAAAAGTGCTTTTTCATTTTTATGGATGAATTTGTGAAGCATCTGGGGGTTCAAAGTGCTCACTATGCATCTAGATATGTTCCTTTGGGGGTCTAGTTTCCAAAATTGGGTCACTTGTGGGGGAGCTCCAATGTGGAGACACACAAGGACCCTCCAAACGTGACATGGGGTCCGCTAACAATTTGAATGGAAAATGAGCTCAAATTGTTAGCGGACCCCATGTCGCATTTGGAGGGTCCTTGTGTGTCTCCACATTGGAGCTCCCCAACACGTGACCCCATTTTGGAAACTAGACCCCCAGAGGAACATATCTAGATGCATAGTGAGCAGTTTGAACCCCCAGGTGCTTCACAAATTGATCCGTAAAAATGAAAATAGAAAATTTTTGTGGAAAAAAAAGTGCTTTTTCATTTTTATGGATGAATTTGTGAAGCATCAGGGGGTTCAAAGTGCTCACTATGCATCTAGGTACGTTCCTTTGGGGGTCTAGTTTCCAAAATTGGGTCACTTGTGGGGGAGCTCCAATGTGGAGACACACAAGGACCCTCCAAACGCGACATGGGGTCCGCTAACAATTTGAGCTCATTTTCCATTCAAATTGTTAGCGGACACCATGTCGCGTTTGGAGGGTCCCTGTGTGTCTCCACATTGGAGCTCCCCAACACGTGACCCCATTTTGGAAACTAGACCCCCAAAGGAACGTATCTAGATGCATAGTGAGCACTTTGAACCCCCAGGTGCTTCACAAATTGATCCGTAAAAATGAAAATAGAAATTTGTTGTGTTAAAAAAAGTGCTTTTTCATTTTTATGGATGAATTTGTGAAGCATCAGGGGGTTCAATATGCTCACTATGCATCTAGATATTTTCCCTTGGGGGTCTAGTTTCCAAAATGGGGTCACGTGTTGGGGAGCTCCAATGTGGAGACACACAAGAACCCTCCAAACGCGACATGGTGTCCGCTAACAATTTGAATGGAAAATGAGCTCAAATTGTTAGCGGACCCCATGTCGCATTTGGAGGGTCCTTGTGTGTCTCCACATTGGAGCTCCCCAACACGTGACCCCATTTTGGAAACTAGACCCCCAGAGGAACATATCTAGATGCATAGTGAGCACTTTGAACCCCCAGATGCTTCACAAATTGATCTGTAAAAATGAAAAAACACTTTTTCTTTCATAAAAAATTTCTTTTTGCCTACATTTTTTCAGTTTCACATGGGCAAAGGGATAAAATACATCCCAAAATCTAATGGGCAATTTCTTCTGAGTACACCGATACCTTATATGTGGTCATAAACCACTGTTTGGGCACACGGCAGGGCTCAGAAGGGAAGGAGCACCATTTTACTTTTTGAACGGAAAATTGGCTCCAAAATTCAAATGGCGCTCCTTCCCTTCCGAGCCCTGCCGTACGCCCAAACAGTGGTTTATGACCACATATGAGGTATCGGTGTACTCAGAAGAAATTGCCCAACAAATGTTAGGATGCATTTTATCCTGTTGCCCATGTGAAAATGAAAGAATTGAGGCTAAAAGAACATTTTTGTTACAAAAATTAAAATGTCTATTTTTTCCTTCAACATTATTTTAGTTCCTGTGAAGCACCTGAAGGGTTAATAATCTTCTTGAATATAGTTTTGAGTAGCTTGAGGGGTGCCGTTTTTGGAATGGTGTGACTTTGGGGTGTTTTCTGTCATGTACACCCCTCAAAGGGACTTCAAATGTGATGTGGTCACTAAAAAAATGGTTTTGTAAATTTTGCTGGAAAAATGAGAAATTGCTGATGAACTTTGAACCCTTATAACGTCCTACCAAAATTTTTTTTTTCTTCCAAAATTGTGCTGATGTGAAGTAGACATGTGGGAAATGTGATTTGTTAACTATTTTGTGACACATAACTCTCTGGTTTAGCAGAATAAAAATTAAAAATTTGAAAATTGCTAAATTTTCAAAATTTTTGCCAAATTTTTGATTTTTTCACAAATAAACGCAAAAATTATCGACCTAAATTTAATACTATCATGAAGCCCAATATGTCACGAAAAAACAATCTTAAAATCGCTTGGATCCAATGAAGCGTTCCAGAGATATTACCTCATAAAGGGACACTGGTCAGAATTGCCAAAAATGCCTCGGTCTTTAGGGTCAAAATAGGCTCGGTCATGAAGGGGTTAAGCAGGTGACATTTAATTGAGAATTTTTGTTATCACTAATCATATTGTCTGTCATGGGATTTTCTTGTGTAAATACTGTTGAAAAAAAGTAATTTAGCATATTGGCTTTTTCCTCATCCTCATCCACCATTTCACCCAGACTATTTTTAAAGGGCCAACACCATCATTTTTTAGTTTCTTACTATTTATGTAGTTAAAAATATTTTGGGATTCTTTTTACTTTCTCTGGCAATAAGTCTCTCTGTCTCAATCTTTGCTGCTTGATTTGCTTTTTACAAATGTTATTTAATTTTCTGTATTTATTTAATGCCTCATCACTACCTACTTGCTTTAATTCCCTAAATGCTTTCTTTTTGTCACATATTGCACTTCTTACCGCTTTATTTAGCCATAGTGGTTTCCCCCTATTTCTAGCATGCTTATCCCCATAGGGTATATATTGTGCACAGGTCCTATTCAGGATGCTAATAAACATCTCCCATTTGTGTTGTGTACTTTTATGTCTCAGGACATCGTCCCAGTTTATTGCACTAAGATCATCTCTCAACCGTTGGAAATTTGCCTTCCTGAAGTTTAGTGTCCTTGTAGCCCCTCTACTACACGTCTTAGTAAAGGATACTTGAAAGCTTATTAAGTTATGATCTCTATTACCCAAGTGACCTCCAACCCGTATATTTGATATCGGTCCGGCCTGTTGGTTAATATTAGGTCCAGCAGTGCCCCCCTTCTTGTTGGGTCCTGAACCAGTTGTGAAAGGTAATTGTCTCTCATAGTTTTCAAAAACGTATTACCTTTGCTGGAACTGCAGGTGTCATAATAATTTTAAAAGATTGATTAATCTCAGTTGGATAAACAAAATAATCTTATGGCCACTTTACACGTCCCAATGTCGGTCCGATATTGGATCCAACGCTGCGGGAGCGCGCTTTTTCTGGGCAGAATGCCAAGATCGCATAGGAGATGTTACACAACCCGATATCTGTGAAAGAAAGAATGCGCAAATAGGGTCTTATCTCAAAAAACACACTTTCACTTATCGATGTGGAATTGCTCACCTTTGTCAGTTGTGAAACCCACAACTGGTAGAATAGCGTACAAGCAGCTGCTGCAGGGACCGCACTCCCAACGGTGACCGTGGTCGTAATGCAGATTCTTGGACAAAGTGCCTCAGTGTCCGCGCTGCTGCTCCGAGACCAGAGAAACACAGACACAGGAATGTCTGGTACAGCTACAGCCTTTATTTTCCGATGCATTTCGGAGCTTCCTCCCGAGCTCCTTCCTCAGGGAACATCCAGGATGTCCAAGAATCTGCATTACAGCCCGATATCGGCAGGCAACGCCACTACGATGTCTACGCCCCCTTGTACGGCCGACCCAGGAACGACCATTTAACGTGGGACAGAATAGGGGAAGTTGTACTCCACATCGTAGTTGGGCTTTTACATAGCACGATCCTGCCACAACGCCCATCCAATATCGGGCCGTTGGAGAGCAGGCTCATTTGATCCCCGATATCGGTTTCGCATCGTTTGTGCATCGTATTGGACATTTATACCATACAACGCACGAACGATAATGGGGCCAACGCACGAACCATGCGACTTTTGGTCGGAGTTGGACGCCGATATCGGGACGTGTAAAGTGGCCATTATAGTTGTGATACATTTTAATGGCTAACAAAAACAAAGAAATTAATGTTACAAAGCAGCAAGCTTTCGAGACTTCTCATGTCTCTTCATCAGGCATGGTATGGCAAAATATTAGAAGAAACACAAATATATATATATACTAGCTGTGAGCCCAATTCTGAAGAATCGGGAGTCTAGAATCTGGGAGAGAGAGAGGAGAGAGGGAGAGAGGGAGAGAGGGAGAGAGGGAGAGAGAGAGATAGAGAGAGAGATAGAGAGAGAGATAGAGAGATAGAGAGAGAGATAGAGAGATAGATAGAGATAGATAAATAGATAGAGATAGATAGATAGATAGATAGATAGATAGATAGATAGATAGATAGATAGATAAAAATATAGAGATAGATAGATAAATAGATGGAGATAGATAGATAAAAATATAGAGATAGATAGATAAATAGATGGAGATAGATAGATAAAAAGATAGAGATAGATAGATAGATAGATAGAGATAGATAGATAGATAGATAGAGATAGATAAATAGATAGAGAAAGATAGATAGATAGATATAGATAAATAGATAGAGATAGATAGATAAATAGAGATAGATAGATAGATAGATAGATAGATAGATAGATAGATAAATAGATAAATAGATAGAGATAGATAGATACATAGAGATAGATAGATAGATAGATAGATAGATAGATAGAGATAGATAGAAAGATATAGATAAATAGATAGATAGAAATAGATAGATAGATAGATAGAGATAGATAAATAGATAGAGATAAATAGATAGATAGAGATAGATAGATAAATAAATAGATAGAGATAGATAGATAGAGATAGATAGATAAAAAAATAGATACAGATAGATAGATAGATAAATAGATAGAGATAGATAAATAGATAGAGAAAGATAGATAGATAGATATAGATAAATAGATAGAGATAGATAGATAAATAGAGATAGATAGATAGATAGATAGATAGATAGATAGATAAATAGATAAATAGATAGAGATAGATAGATACATAGAGATAGATAGATAGATAGATAGATAGAGATAGATAGAAAGATATAGATAAATAGATAGATAGAAATAGATAGATAGATAGAGATAGATAAATAGGTGAGTCTTTGCAGCCGTGGTAAGTCCGGTGACAGCCGAGCGCCGTGGCCGAAAAGGGAACCAAGGGCCCGGCCATGCATTGTTGGAAACACCGCTATGTATCTCTATGGGAAGTGAGGCGCTATTCTGATTAGTCGCTGTGTGCTGCCGGCGACCAATCAGAATAGCGCCTCACTTCCCATACACATATAATGGACGACTTTGAGTTTCAAATTTACCGCTCAAAGTGAGGCGCTATTCTGATTGGTCGCCGGCAGCACACAGCGACCAATCAGAATAGCGCCTCACTTTGAGCGGTAAATTTGAAACTCAAAGTCGTCCATTATATGTGTATGGGAAGTGAGGCGCTATTCTGATTGGTCGCCGGCAGCACACAGCGACCAATCAGAATAGCGCCTCACTTCCCATAGAGATATAATGGACGAAAAGTCATCCATTATATGTCTATGGGAAGTGAGGCGCTATTCTGATTAGTCGGCGGCAGCACACAGCGACCAATCAGAATAGCGCCTCACTTACCATAGAGATATAATGGACGATTTTTCGTCCATTATATCTCTATGGGAAGTAAGGCGTTATTCTGATTGGTCGCTGTGTGCTGGCGGCGACCAATCAGAATCGCGCCTCACTTCCCATAGAGATAGAATGGACGACTTTGAGTTTCAAATTTCCCGCTTAAGTGAGGCGCTATGCTGATTGGTCGCTGTGTGCTGCGCCTCACTTCCCATAGAGATACATAGCGGTGTTTCGCCGAATTTATGGCCGGGCCCCTGGTTCTATTTTCGGCCACGGGGCTCGGCGCTTGTCGGTCGTCGCCGGGGCGGGAGACTCGCCCCTGCAACGGCTGACAATGGCCGGATCGATAGATAGAGAGATAGAGAGATAAATAGATAAATAGATAGAGATAGATAGATAAATAGATAGAGATAGATAGATAAATAGATAGATAGAGATAGATAGATAGAGATAGAGAGATAGAGATAGATCGATAGATAAATATATAGATAAATAGATAGAGATAGATAGATAAATAGATAGAGATAGATAGATAAATAGATAGATAGAGATAGATAGATAGAGATAGAGAGATAGAGATAGATCGATAGATAAATATATAGATAAATAGATAGAGATAGATAGAGTTAGATAAATAGATAGATAGAGAGATAGAGAGATAGATAGATAGATAGATAGATAGAGATAGATAGGTGAGTCTTTGCAGCCGCGGTAAGTCCGGCAATAGCCGAGCGCCGTGGCCGAAAAGGGAACCAAGGGCCCGGCCATGTATTGTTGGAAATACCGCTATGTATCTCTATGGAAAGTGAGGCGCTATTCTGATTGGTCGCTGTGTGCTGCCGGCGACCAATCAGAATAGCGCCTCACTTTGAGCGATAAATTTGAAACTCTAAGTTGTCCATTATATGTCTATGGGAAGTGAGGCGCTATTCTGATTGGTCGCCGGCAGCACACAGCGACCAATCAGAATAGCGCCTCACTTCCCATAGAGATACATAGCGGTGTTTCGGGGAATTTATGGCCGGGCCCCTGGTTCTATTTTCGGCCACAGCGCTCGGCATCACTGCTCCTGCCGGGGACCACCGCCGGAGCTCCGGCTTGTTACGGGGGGCACCGCAGAAGCTCGGCCTCCTGGCGGGGACCACCGCCGCAGGTCGGGCTTGTTACGGGGGAGCTGTGGCGGGGTTGGCGGGGTGTAGGTGGGCTTCGCGGCCATTGCTCGCGCACTTGCAACGGCTCGCAATGGCCTCACGGCCATTGCTTGCGCCGTCCAACGGCTCACAATGGCCGCTACGCGAGGCAGCCACGTTCACGACGACGGAAGTAGCGCCGAATATGACGAAAGTGCGCTACGGCAATTGTATATTAGATTTATATACACACAACCAGAACAGATGTAAGGTATAATGTGTGGGTATTTACATAAACAGAGCTTAGGTAGAGAATCCTTAATTAGGCAAGTTTAGTGGTGGTAAAGTTTTATTGGTTCCAATTTACATTTAAAGGGGATATGCAGAATTAATAAAACTTTACTGCATTCTTTCTAAAACAGCGCCACCCCTGTCTACAGGTTGCATGTGTTATCACAGCATTGGCCCATTCACTTAAAGAGGACCTGTCACCCCCCCCTGGTGCTTTCCAAACTGAAAGCACCACTGAATGCAGTGTGTCTGCTGCATTCAGGACGATGTCTCCCATGTTTCCACTCCCCCCCTGTAACCTGTAAAAAACACTTTATAAAGTTTACAGATAAGAAATCCAGAGGGATTTACAGATTATGTAGTCCTCGATGCTCACAGTGGTCCTCCCGCCCCCTGCCTCTCTGTGCCACCTCCTGCCCCTGTGTGCCACCTCCTGCCTGTATGTGTCTCCCCTCTTCGCCTGTGCCTCATTGTCACATCTCCTGTCTCAAAACGGATCAGTTTTGATTAGCGGGCGATTTAAACTGTGCTGATGCGGTCATGTGACCCATCAGCTGATCGGGTTGCCCTGCCCCTTTACGGTCAGCTGATTAAGGTCCTTTAGCCATCGCAGGTGGATGCATCATGGGACACATGGTGGGCAGGTGAGCATTTATTTTTTTATTTTTAACCATTCCTTTAATTCTACTTTAGCAGTGTATGTAGATACACTGCTAAAGTGAAATTACTGGAACAGAGTAGTTTTAGTGTACTGAGCATGCTCAGTACACTAAAACCAGATCTGGGAAACGATCCAATTTTTTCCTGGATCCGGCGCCCATAGACTCCTATGATATGTGCACCGGATTGCCTCAGATTCGTTTTTCATCCGGTTTGGTCCAGTTTTTTCCTTGGAGCCCAAAAATTGGAGCAGTCTCCGATTTTGGGGTCAGGAAAAAACAGGGCAGAATCGAATCCATGACTGAACTGGCAGAATCGGATGGCCATTTATGGCCAATCTGGCAACATAGGGATACATGGGAGGCAAAAACAGATCCTGCCCTGTTCTTTTCATAATGGACAGAACATGATCCCAAAAACCATGGTGTGAAGCCAGCCAAAGGGTACCATTAGGGTACCTTTACACGCCACAACCAGAGGAGACATTTTTGGCGGCGAGATTTCGTCCTGGAAATATCGCTGCCTAATCGCCTCCTTATTGCGGCGTGTAAATCGGGAATTTGGAGGCGATAAGACAAATGTCGCCTGGTTTCGATTTCACAGCAGTGCTGGAGCCAGGCGCCAGAGGGGCATAAAAATAAAGAAGAAAAATTAAAAAATCAACTACATGAAGCACTATCAGTGATCACAATAGCACAAAAATATACACAATCAAACAGAGCGCAAAACACACCATGTAGAAAAGCCAAAAACACCGGAGAAGAGTTGAGAGCAACAAAAGAACAACTGCACTAGTGATGTATACTCACCTGAGGCACCAACATAGCTAGGTAAAGTGATCATAAACAAGAGCAACATTTTCACAAACAATAAAAACAAAAGATGCATTTTGAACAACAGTGAAAGACAAAGGTGAAGCAGATGGGCAAGGGTGATGAGGAGATGCATGCTTCAATTCACACCTGTGATGAAAACATGGTGGTAAAGTCAAACACACCAACACAATTACCCATCTCCTGTGATGGGGCAGGGTCTTGGGCTGGGCCTACTGATGGTTGCGGACGTTGCATGCTGCACAGTGTTCCACGCGGTCCCTCTTGGCCCAGGGTGAAGGTGAGGAGGTCATAGTACCACAGAGTGGGCCTTGGGACCTCCTCAGCTCCAGCCCCGGACCGTGCATCCATCCACTTTTTGTGGGAGCTCTGGAACACGGTGCGCAGGCATTTTATCTTTTCCGCAACCATCACCGAGTTCCATGTTTTGTGTGGCTGGAGGCGATTCGCCAGATCCACCAGATGTTTGTAGGCTGCAGCAAGCGCTGCCAGATCATGATGGGCAGACAGCAACACCCGCCACAGGCATTCGTGCTCCTGGTACAAGGTGAGGAGTTGGGTCACAAACACATGATACCCGGCCATCTGTGAACAATTGTCACATATCAAAATACATGGTAACAAACACATGGTCAGCATACATCACACACTACTCTGTGTCTACATCCCCTCTGGTGGCACACAAATAACATGTGTGGAGCATGTACGTTTGCATGTGGGCAACCCTTGTTGAAGGAGGCTACATTATGCTGTGGTGTTAATATAGTTGAGGCTATGTGAAGGGTTAATATTTGAAAATGTTTTAATGATGGTCCATAAAATTGGCAAAACACACAGCTCACACACACATTTAGTTAAAGACAACCAAGTTCTGCATTAAACATTGTCAAGGCAAGATTACCAAATTACAATGTGTAGTACAGAACAAAGCTTGTCATAATGCTGAATTCACAACGCTAACTACACTTCTACATGACGCTACCTGAAGTGACTTGCAATGCGAAGAAGCAGCATGAAAAACATGATTAGTTAAAAACACAAAACAATGAGGACGCCAATAATATACCCATGTCAGTACACGTACCGTCTGTCCAACAGAGAAATGGTGATAAGACACTACTAGCTCAATGCACATTCCAGTCGGGGCACGGGCTAGGCAACAACAGGGGTTATTTAACCAGACATTGACCAATCATGAAACACCAAGTAGGCATATTACGTTTCAACACCTGCGTACACCCATGCACCTGCGGATTACGTGACGACAAAGCATTGTGATTGGTTAATTCACATATAAAAAGTTCTCAGGGCGGATGTCTGACACGCTTGCTGCCCAGAGTCATTAAGTAAGTAGTGATGTGCAAACATGAATGTTAATGCGTGTTTTTTGTGTATCCCAATAAAAACAATTGGTAACGCAATAGTGTAGTGTACGTGACACCCAAGTGGTGTTAGTAATGTGGAAGAATGAGGTTCACATACACTATTGTGTGCTGCTAAATGCCTGTTTGCTTGTTACTTTGTACCAAACAAGTTTTAAATGTAATGTTGTTTCCATTTGCCATACAGGATCATGTTTGCAGGATGGTTGTGTCTTTATTAGCGGGGATTAACATATTTGCGGACACATAGTACTGTTTGTGAACAACACACACTGGGACGTACATGGCTAGTATCAGGCATGGATTTAGCTTTGTGGCACCACCAAATGTATGGCTGTGGACATCTACCCTTGACAACATATCTGGGGCTTGACCACAACATGATAAATCATGAATATTCTTCTTCGTGGCGTCACATATTAATGTTTACCCACAAAGGATGTGGTACGTGTTTAATTACATAGTGTTGATGTATATTAATATGCTACTGAAAATAATTTCACATACATGTAGGGACGTGCCTTGTGCTGACACATGTACATTGATGCTCCAGATATGGACTGACGTTTATTAAGTTTGGCGTCAACAAAGTGAACAAGGATGGACAGGGCTGATCAGTGAGCATGTTTCCTTTTGTTTCGGGGCAATGTGGTTTGTGGCCTTGCAAAGGGTAATTATCTGTGTGTGCGCTGCTCAACACTGTTTGGATATGCTTTGGGCTAGTGGGCAGCAGAAGTATCGTGAGGATTAATTGATATGCAAACATGTGGTTACATTTTACATTGTACTTATATTTTATGTTTATCATATACAGGTGCTGATACGTGATATGATGTTTGACCATAATGGAGATGTTATCGTGGCTCTTGCCTTGGTGGAAGAGCAATTGTGGCTGGAGGATAGATATGAGAGGTTGCTGACTCGCAGACAACACAGTGTGGAGTCGGGATTGGCTTCGCCTCCTGGAGACCTGAAGCAACATGCAGCTGTTGCGTGAGCTGGAGGATCGTAGTCTGCATGATTTCAGGAACTACCTCCGTATGTCCGAGGACTCTTTCACATTCCTTTTGGAATGCTAACGGCCATTGATAGCCCATCAGGACACTGTCATGCGTCGATCTGTATCAGCTGAGGAGCGTTTGGCAGTTACTTTGCGGTTCCTGGCTACAGGCCGGTCAAGGACCTACCTGCAATACACTTCACGTATATCACTGTCCCTGCTGAGCCGCCTGATCCCTGAGACATGTGAGGCCATCTGGAGTGCTCTGCTGCCATCCTATATGCAGTTGCCAGAAACACCTGCTCAATAGATGGAAGTAGCCCGAGGCTTTGATAGCCGGTGGCAATTTCCTAACTGCGGTGGGGCATTGGATGGTAAGCACGTGAGGATTACTAAACCCCCCAACTCGGGCTCTTTGTATTACAATTACAAAGGTTATTTTAGTCCACATTGCCCTGGTGGATGCGAACGATGAGTTCCTCTACGTGGACGTTGGAACTCACGGGCGAATCTCAGATGGGGGTGTGTTCGCACACTGCTCCTTGGCACAAGAACTAAGGACAGGTGGGCTGAACTTGCCCTCAAATGAAGAGACAAGACATCATCTCAACTTTGCGTTTGTGGGGAATAAAACGTTCCCACTTCAGGCTCACCTACTTCGGCCATATCCCCAGAGGACCCTTACTTCTGAGCAGCGCATTTTCAACTGCCGGCTATCCTGGGCCCGCCGTGTGGTTGAAAATGCGTTCAGGATTATGGCCAATACATTCCAGGTTTTTCATACATGTCTGCATATGAAACTGGAATCTATTGATGTGGTAGTGCTGACCTGCTGTGTGCTGCATAAATTCCTGCGTCGCAGGGATTGGTCATCATACATGCCGGCAAGTTATGTGGATTCAGTGGACCCCACAACAGGTGAAGTCCGTCCAGGGGCTTGGCGCGAGACCGACCATGGTGTGGTGCCACTGCAGCCGTTGACCCATGGTCGGACTCAGCAGGATGCCAGTAACAGTAGAGACGCATACTGCTCCTATTTAATGGCCCTGGGGCAATGGCCTGGCAGCACCAGCAGGTGTAGTGTGGCTGGTGCTGTCAGGGCTGCACATGGTGACCATGGTGTAGTCAGCAGGGTGGCTGCACCATGTATTGTTTCTTTCTATGTTATTGTGTGCACATGTTTTAGTTAGTTAGGTAGTTGAGGTTACTGTCCTTTTTTGCGGGTGGTGCACACTTTAACATCTTCTTTTTCCTTTATTCTGTACTACCTGTAGTACCTGGCTACGCCCGAGTTAATAAATAACTGTTGTTAGCTATAACAAAATAGAATTTGAATATGTCATATTAATGACCTGTAAGAAAATGGAAGCTGAGCTGTGATTAGTTGCTATAGGCAGCCTGATAAATCTCTAGCCAACAGTAAACCCTCCCCCTGGCCGGGCAGTATATGTTACCTCACACATACATATAATAGACAGCTCATGTGACTGACATCTGCCTTAATTCCCTATATGGCACATGTGTTGCACATTGGCTGTTTTTAATCAGATGTTTATTTATGGAACTTAAAGATAGCACACGTATGAGGCGAGTTGAGTGAGGTGATTTGTGCACATCTGTGTCTGTCTGTGTGGTGTGTTTGTCCCTGGGGTGTGTGTTATGTGTGTGTCCCTGTGGGGTGAGTGCATGTGTCCCTATAGGGTAAGTATGTGTGTGTGTCCATGTAGGGGGGTCTGTGTGTTGTGTGTGTGTATCTGTGTTGTGTGTGTCTCTTTGTGGTGTGTGTGTCCCTGTGGAGTGAGTGCATGTGTCCCTACAGGGTGTGTATGAGTGTGTGTCCCTGTGGGGGGGGTTTCTGTGTGGGGTGTGTGTCTCTGTGTTGTGTGTGTCTCTTTGTGGTGTGTGTGTGTCTGTGGGGTGAGTGCATGTGTCCCTATAGGGTGTGTATCTATGTGTGTCCCTGTGGGGGGGGGTCTGTGTGGTGTGTGTGTGTCTCTTTGTGGTGTTTGTTTGTGTGTCCCTGTGGGGTGAGTGCATGTGTCCCTATAGGGTGGCTATGTATGTGTGTGTCCCTGTGGGGGGCCTGTGTGGTGTGTGTGTCTGTGTCTCTTTGTGGTGTGTGTGTGTGTGTGTGTGGTCTGTTTGGTGAGTGCATGTGTCGCTATAGGGTGTGTGTGTCCCCTTGGGGGTGTGTGTGTGTGTCTCTGTGTTGTGTGTGTCTCTTTGTGGTGTGTGTGATTGATCGGGTGCGTGGTGAGTATCCAATGTTGGGGCTGCACCTTAGCGACTATACACTTGCTGTTACTCTTTGTGTGCGTGTGGTGTATATACATGTCCCCGTGCGTGGTGAATATCTCATGTTGGGGCCCCACCTTAGTGACTATATGCTGGTATGTGCTGTTAGTCTTTGGTGCTTTCATTAAGCCCCTCTGATTCACAACTGTCAACTGGTAACTGTCACTTTTTCCCCATTATGTAGATAGGGGCAAAATTGTTTGGTGAATTGGAATGCGCGGGGTTAAAATTTCGCCTCACAACATAGCCTATGATGCTCCCGGGGTCCAGACGTGTGACTGTGCAAAATTTTGTGGCTATAGCTGACAGCTGTCGATTTCTCTCCAACACTTTTCCATTCACTTTTTCCCCATTATTTAGATATGGGCAAAATTGTTTGGTGAACTGGAACGCGCAGAGTTAAAATTTCGCCTCACAACATAGTCTATGACGCTTTCGGGGTCCAGATGTGTGACTGTGCAAAATTTTGTGGCTGTAGTTGCGACGGTGTAGATGCCAATCCCGGATATGCACACACATACATACATACATACACACATTCAGCTTTATATATTAGATTTGTGTATCAATGTGTTTGTTGTGTTGTTAAAATGTCACATGATGGTTTAATGTACATTGTGTAATTTTTATTCTGTAAGATTTTTGCCATTTGCAAAATAATACAAAATTATTTTGGATCCAAATAACAACGTGTGAGACTCATTACTTGGGTATGGAGGGCAGGTTAACCAAGCTTTATGGTGTGCACAGTGCTTTGTCACCCATTGTCACCTATGGCTGGGTACGAGACACATTATGTGTTGATATGCATGAGCCAGGTTAAGCAATTTGTCCAACAGTCTATGTGGCAAATGTGTGTACATATCCATTGTGGTGTGGTGTGGGCAGAGGGACCTGGACAGAACACATTGATCCAGCCCATGATATTGTGGGGCATGTAGGTTGACTCAATTTGTGGTACACATGTGCACACACACACGTAGTCGAGTGGTGGCATAACATCTGGACAATGGCATGGACAAATGTAGGCACATATGTTATGGTACCTTTACACGCCGCTACAGGATGGTGGAAACAACCGGGTGCTTCACGTGCATGAGCACGCACAAATGGTTGAAAACGGTAACCGCACCACCTTTACACGCCGCAACAAGGTGCACTACAGTAGGTTACATCTATCTCTGGATACACCGCCGGGTGCCACAAGTTGCCTTCTGTAGCTCACCTTACCTCATTTACACGCCGCTATAACAAGGTAATATGGGCGGAACAAAGGCAGCAGGGACAACACATAGGCGTGCCACAATTGTGGATTACGAAAATTTCGTACGCTGATAGGACAACGCAATAGCATCATGATTGGCCAGCCAGCGCAAGAGGCTGACTAATACATGACGCACAAGCAATTGTGTAGTGTGACTGGTCAGCTCCTTAAATATGCCGCCCTATGCAGCGACTACCTATCGTAACGCAGGAGCTTCCTCCAATGATCGCTGAAGGAGGGCGGTTTCCCAGAGCCTGTGTCACGCCCCAGGTAGATAGCAAGGTGTCGAAACAACCCTCCTGTTCCTTATTTACACGCCGATACAGGCCGTAACCATCGCCTTGAAATCAACCTGTTTTTGAGCTCTGCTCTGAAACAGGTGCCTCAAGTGACGGGTGGAAACAATCGTCTTTACACGCCGCTACCTCGGGTTGATTTGGCGGTGCAAGATACATTTCTCTCATCTACCCGGTTGTTTCCACCATCCTGTAGCGGCGTGTAAAGGTACCATTAGAGATATTCATGGGGGTGACCTGAAAAGCTTCACCTTTCAGGTTATGGAGGTGGTAGGGAAATCAATTGGGGAAGTGGGGCAACTGGGACAGAAACATTCTGAGGAAAGAAACTAAAAGTGGATGTACAGGATGCAGTTTGCAGGCTCAGGTGGTCTGAATTAGCAACTATTGCACCATTTCTGTGAGAGCATTACACTTTTTTCCTCCTCTCTTCCCTTTGATGTCTTCCTTTCTTTCAGATGTTGCACTAGTCTAAGGGTACCTTTACACGCCATAACCACAGGAGACATTTTTGGCGGCGATATTTCTCGCTGGAATGATCGCCGCCAAATTGCCTCCTTATTGCGGCGTGTAAATAGGGAATTTGCCGGGGATAAAACCAATGTCGCCTGGTTTCGAGTGTGGAGCAGTGCTCTGGAACCAGGCGACAGAGGCGAGGCGACATATCGCCACCAAATTCCCTATTTACACGCTGCAATAAGGAGGCAATTGGGTGGAAATGTCGCAGCGATATCTCCACGTCGCAATATCGCTGCCAATATTTCTCGCCACAATTTTGGCGTGTAAAGGTGCCCTAATATATTTTCATATAGATATCCCTGCATCAGAATAGGAAACGCCTGACCAAGTCGTATTAATTCAAATGGATCTGGGTAATATATATGACTTATCACCATAATATGGCTCGTGGCATCTTTAACTTGGACCTTCATTTATCAAACAATTATTTATATACATTTATTTGGTAACAAGCTGTGAGCCCGATGCGATTGCATCGGGATTCTAGAATCTGTGTATAGTTTACTAAGTATATTTCAAATATGGCGGCATAGCGGCCGCCGCTATTCCGATTGTTCGGCGCGCTGAAGGCGGCGATCAATCAGAAGAGCGCCGCGCTGTATGGCGCCATACTTCAAATACATGGAATATTTTGAATTTCACATTTACCGCTGTAAGTGAGGCGCTATTCTCATTGGTCGCTGTGTGCTGCCGGCGACCAATGAGAATAGCGCCTCACTTTCATGGGTAAATGTGAAACTCAAAGTCGTCCATTATATGTCTATGGGAAGTGAGGCGCTATTCTCATTGGTCGCTGTGTGCTGACGGCGACCAATCAACATAGCGCCTCACTTTCATGGGTAAATGTGAAACTCAAAGTCGTCCATTATATGTCTATGGGAAGTGAGGCGCTATTCTCATTGGTCGCTGTGTGCTGCCGGCGACCAATGAGAATAGCGCCTCACTTTCATGGGTAAATGTGAAACTCAAAGTCGTCCATTATATCTGTATGGGAAGTGAGGCGCTATTCTGATTGGTCGCCGGCAGCACACAGCGACCAATAAGAATAGCGCCTCACTTGCCATAGAGATATAATGGACGACTTTGAGTTTCAAATTTACCACTGAAAGTGAGGCGCTATGCTGATTGGTCGCTGTATGGTGCGCTGACCAATCAGCATAGCGCCTCACTTCCCATAGGGATGCATAGCGGTGTTTAGAGGAATTTATGGCCGGGCCCTTGGTTCTATTTTTGGGCACGGCGCTCGGCGCTTGTCGGTCGTCGCAATAGCCGCTTCGCCATAGATAGATATAGATAGATATAGATTGATATAGATAGATAGATATATATAGATATAGATAGATAGATAGATAGATAGATAGATAGATAGATAGAAAAAGATACATAGATAGATAGATAGAAAAAGATACATAGATAGATAGATAGATAGAAATAGATAGATAGATAGATAGAAATAGATAGATACATAGATAGATAGATATAGATACATAGATAGATAGATAGATAGAAATAGATAGATAGATACATAGATAGATAGAAACAAATAGATAGATAGATAGATAGATAGATAGATAGATAGAAATAGATACATAGATAGATAGATAGAAATAGATAGATAGATAGAAATAGATAGATACATAGTTAGATAGATAGATAGATAGATAGATAGATAGCCGTCGAAAGCAGAGACCCGTGGCCGAAAATAGAACCAAGGGCCAGGCTATAGTTCGCTTGAAACACCGCTATTATTGTCTATGGGAAGTGAGGCGCTATTCTGATTGGTCGCCGGCAGCACACAGCGACCAATCAGAATAGCGCCTCACTTCCCATAGAGAATAATAGCGGTGTTTCAAGCGAAGTATAGCCGGGCCCTTGGTTCTATTTTCGGCCACGGGTCTCGGCTTTCGCCCCTGCAACGGCTTGCAATGGCCGCTTCGCGCCCATTGCGAGTCTCCCGCCCCGGCGATGACCGACGAAAGCCGAGACCCGTGGCCGAAAATAGAACCAAGGGCCCGGCTATACTTCGCTTGAAACACCGCTATTATTCTCTATGGGAAGTGAGGCGCTATTCTGATTGGTCGCTGTGTGCTGGCGTCGACCAATCAGAATAGCGCCTCACTTCCCATAGAGATAGAATGGAGGAAAAATCGTCCATTCTATCTCTATGGGAAGTGAGGCGCTATTCTGATTGGTCGCCGCCAGCTCACAGTGAGCAATCAGAATAGCGCCTCACTTCCCATAGAGATAGAGATATAGTGGAGGAAAAATCGTCCATTCTATCTCTATGGGAAGTGAGGCGCTATTCTGATTGGTCGCTGTGTGCTGGCGTCGACCAATCAGAATAGCGCCTCACTTCCCATAGAGATACATAGCGGTGTTTCGGCGAATTTATGGCCGGGCCCCTGGTTCTATTTTCGGCCACAGGGCTCGGCTCTGGTCGGTCGTTCCACGGGGCTGGAGACTCGCAATGGCCGCTTTGCGGCAATTGCTCTCGCATCAGCAACGGCTCGCAATGATTGCGAGGCATTGCTAAGGCGCGAGCAATAGCCGCGAAGCGAGTCTCCGGACCCGTGGAACGACCGATCAGAGCCAAGCCCCATGGCCGAAAATAGAACCAGGGGCCCGGCCATAAATTCGCCGAAACACCGCTATGTATCTCTATGGGAAGTGAGGCGCTATTCTGATTGGTCGCCGCCAGCACACAGCGACCAATCAGAATAGCGCCTCACTTCCCATAGAGATAGAATGGACGATTTTTCGTCCATTCTATCTCTATGGGAAGTGAAGAGGACGTAGGACCCGGAGATGGCGGAAAGAAGACAGAAGACCCCCGGGGCCGGACGAAGAGGACGCCTGGGCCGGACGGAGGACTCCTGGATCGGACAGATGATCAGATGAAGAAGAAGGCATGTAAGTGATCGATGGTCGGCCGGGGCTTAGGGGCGGTGGGGCTTAGGGGGGGCGGGGGTAGTAGGTGGCAGGGTGGTTGGAGCGGCGGGGGGGGGAGCGGTGCTCCGGAGCAATGGCTCCGGAGCAGTGTACGGTGGGGTGGCGAGACGGCGAGGGGAGGCAGACGGGGCAGAAGAGAGGGGTTGCTCCGGAGCCGCTGCTGTCACCGCCTGGTGACACAGTGCTCCGGAGCAACCCCTCTCTTCTTCCCCGTCTGCCTCCCCTCGCCGTTGCGGGGTTCAGGCGGGCAGAGCGGGGTAGCGGGCGCGGCGAGGGTAGGGGGGGTAGGGGTGGCTCCAGAGCAGTGGCTCCGGAGTAGTGTCCGGTGGGGTGGCGGGGCGGCGAGGGGAGGCAGACGGGGCAGAAAGAGGGGTTGCTCCGGAGCCACTGCTGTCACCGCCTGGTGACACAGTGCTCCGGAGCAACCCCTCTCTTCTGCCCCGTCTGCCTCCCCTCGCCGTCGCGGGGTTCAGGCGGGCAGAGCGGGGTAGCGGGCGCGGCGAGGGTAGCGGGGCGGACAGGCGGCTGGGCATGGGGCTGTAGTATACCATAGCGGTGTACACTACAGCCCCATGCCGGCGGCGAGGAGAGGGGAGCGGGGCAGACAGGCGGCTGGGCATGGGGCTGTAGTATACCATAGCGGTGTACACTACAGCCCCATGCTCAGGATGGCGGGGTAGAGGTGGGGGCATGTTGGTGGCTTTGTTCGCGGGGGGCGTGGCCGCTTAGCGGCCACAAACAGAGCGCCAGAGAAAGTGCCGAGCCACGCGAACAAAGCCACGAAAGTAGCGCCGGACGCGACGGAAGTCGCTATGGCAATTATATAATAGATGATGAGGTGTGTATACATTAGCCTTTAACCTTATATATATATATACGGTATATATATGGCACCCTGGTTGTATCATGGATAGCTAACAACTGTCCGTGATTACATTGCTGAATATAGCCTTGTTGCTAGTTTCCCCATATCAGGATAGAGGTGAACCACTTCCACTAAAAAGGACTGTTGAGACATAAAACAGTTAATGAAGGGCTCCACAACACTAAGCATCCATTTTGGAATATGCTAACATTAAGTATGCATATACAGTACTTTTTTGTCTTTTGGAGCACCATTCCAGACTCCCAATTCCCCAACGAATCCAGTTCAACCTACTAACACTGACCTACAAAGCCGTCGATAACCTGTCCCTTTCCTATATCACCAAACTAACCTCCCAGTATCTTCCCTCACATAATTTCCTGTCCTCCCAAGACCTCTTCCTCTCCTCCATACTTGTTCATTTCTTACACAATCGCCTCCAAGACTTCTCCCAAATATCACCCATCCTCTGGAATTCTGTGCCCCAACATGTGTGATTATCCACCACCCTCAGATCTTTCAAACAGAACCTGAAAACCCACCTCTTCAAGAAAGCTTACAGCCTCCTATGACCCAACTGCTGCCGTAACTGGCTCTCCACCCATTACCAGAGTGGCTATCTCACCACCACCACCACCACTGGGGATACTACCACCTCCTCGCAGCTATCTCACCACCAACACCTCTGCACAGGTGCCCCACTACCACCGGAGCTGCTGCAACCCCCAACCTACTGTCTCCTCCCCATTATCCTATAGAATGTAAGCTCATGAGGGCAGGGTCCTCTCCTCTCTGTACCTGTCTGTCATTGTTAAATTGATCACTGTAATGTACATCTGTATTTTGTATTGTAACTCCTTTCCAGCACCATGGAATTAATGATTCTATATAAATAATAATAATAATAATAATAATAATACTTACTGCTGATTATTATCATTAAGACATTAAATATACTAGTTTTTTATAGCTTTATATGTAGGAGATTGATCCAAGTTCTGTTTACATCAGTAGCGTACCTCATACAATCTGTCAATACCCCTGCCCCCCTTTTTTCGGAGTATAAGGGATAAAGGGATAGACCCGTACTCTATGTAGCACTGTGCAAAATAAACCCTAAGAACATTGAGTGAGTGGATTTTTTTGACTGACTGAGTCCCTTTCATTTAAATCAATATATAGAGACTTTAGGATCAGCTGTCTTGGTGTGGGGACACCTCCATGTTTTTTAGGGTATTTAAAACTCCACTGGTAGGCAGGACAATAATAGGGAGAGCACAGTGTTATTGAGTACACCCGCCCTACTTTTCAGTGTTTCTGTGTGTTTGTACTGAGGCATAGTCTAGTTTTTAGTGTTGAACTAAAAGCTATCTCTATATATAATTGCCTTATGTTGTCTGTCACTGACTTCCGTCCAGACATCCTCGAATCCCACAGTTCACTGCGTTAGCCAGAAATACACAGACCGCCATATTGGGACTCCCAACTGATGGGTTTCTTAATATGGTGATTGCTGCACTCCCGGCCAACACCCTCGCTGCACCCACTTGCTTCTAACTGTAGCCCAGTGCCTTCTCCCTGCCTGCTCCCAGCAATCTGAAGCCCCCATTCCCGTAGCCCCTGATAAGATAAAACTTACTTAGAGGGCCTGTGGTTATGTCAGAATCATGGGAGGAGCCATGTCACATGATTGTGACATCACCTCAGGTCCTTAAGCTTAACAGACTGGGGGAGCACAGACAGCAGCAGCAGGTACTACAGCCTAATTAGCCACAGTCACCACACACTCACAAACACACAGACAAACACACTTAGTTCTGCACTCATTACACATTCAGTCTTGCACTCACCACACACACACACTCAGTCCTGCACTCACCACACACATACACACACTTAGCCCCACACTGACTACTCATCACACACACACACTCAGCATTGCACTCATCACACACCCCCTCAGTACTGCACCCACAAAACACATACTCAGCCCCGTACTTGTTACACACATACACACTCAGTCCTGCACTCATCACACACAAACACACTCAGTCCCGCACTCACCACACATCAAACACACACCCACTCAGCCCCACACTCACCACGTACATATGTGGCGCCCCACCGGGTAGGCCGCCACAAGAGGATCTGCACTACTGCAATTGGGGAGCATTTTGCCTCTGCTCACCAGAAGTTGGGAAGGTGCAGTTGAGCCAAAAACCACATACAAACACACAACCCATAGGTCCCTGGGACAGTGGCTGGACCTTGAGGGAGGACCCAGGTTCAAAAGGGGGACAGGGAAGTGTATTATATAGTTAGTCAGGAGAGGAGAGAACATCATGAAAGGAGTGAAGTGGAAGTCGGGAGTGTAGGGGCGGTATGGTGCTGACTCCCGCGGGAGGGAAAGATCGAAAGGTGCGGAGGAAGAAGGGAGCCCTTGGGCTACGGAACGAAACGTAGCTTGAGGGGACCACCAGAGACAGAAACAGCTAGTGAGAAGGAAAGGGGCACCCACCGAGGTTGACTGTACTCCGGTTCAGCGTTGTCTCCAGAATGGAGGTTGGCAAGGGACGTACCTGGTGGCCATGCTGAAACCGCGAAGTAAAAGTAACAGAACTCCAGCTGTGGTGTGTGAGACTTTCTTTAGCGGCGACCATCGACCGAGAGGCCGCATGAGACATCGGGCTACTGATGACCCAGTAAACATCTGCCAAGGTATGAACTGACTCCTTCATCCCATTCCCCTGAGGACTGCGCTCCACCTGCGGGGAGCGGAACCATCCAAGCTGCCGGTCACCGTCCCCAGCGGCTCTGAAGCAGCGGCAGCCACATACTGCAGGTGGCGACATGAATATCCCTTTCCCAAGTCATCCCCCATCATCTACCCCCGTTTATTAAAATGACACCGCCAGGGTCACGGGACCGGGTCTCGGCCCCCGTCTGTCCCCGTGAAAAGAACCAAGAAGTTAAGAACAAGTGTTGCCCGGTTTCCGAGTATTCCCCGGCCTTGGAGTGGGCGTGTCAACGAACAGGATGCGAGCGCCCAAGTAACACCGGGTTCCTGCGCCTGAAAGAACTGTTGAGATTCTGTGTAAGAACTAGCTCGCAAAAATGGCGGCGAGAAAAGAACAAGAGCCACATGCAGGTCTGGGGTGGTGTCTGGACCCTCATCGTAGGAGGGACCTTACAAAAGTACTAAAGAAAAGCCAAGGGGCCTGCTATCGAGTGTTGCTGACCCTGCCTAGAAGAATGAGAGAGGGCCTGAAGGGTGAGGCCCAAAGAGAACCAGAATGAAGGAGAGTCGCGAGGTGTGAGGAGCATGGAGGTATCTTGGTGAGCACAGGTTCAGACACTGTGGCAAGTGAACAAGAGGGCGAGAAAGCTCCCAGTGCTACTGGGGAGGCTATAGACTGGGTACAGTTCACCGGGTCCGATGACTTTAAAGAGGCTATGAAAGAACTGAGCTAATTGCTGAATAGTGAGCAACTGTGGGCCTTTAACGCCTGGAAGTGGTCCCAGCTGCAGAAAGCGGCACTATGAGCACTGGTGCCGTAGTCTTCCAAACCACCAGAAGCAGCACCAGCAGAAGAACCACCAAGCCAGAGCCGGTCAGTAACACCAGAGCTGACAGAGCAGCCACCGGCTGCCATAACAAAACTGCCTGAATCAGAACTGCACGCAGAGCCAGAGGGTGCAGCAGCTGAGCATGAGAGCAGCGAGAGTTTGGCAGAGATCCCAGATGCCAAGGGCAGAAGGGCGCATTGGGCATCCTACAAAAGCCTATCTGAGGGATGTCCCATTGTGGCCCAGGTGGAGAGCAGGGTCAAGAGCAGGCACAATGGTGACTACTGGGCGCGAAGACAAGCCGTGAGGAAGAGCGATGACAGCGCCGAGACCGCTGGCAGCAGCAGGAACAGATTTACTTGGAGGAGATGGTGTACATGAGAAAGACTTTGGTCCCTAACCCAGCGGAGCAGCAATGCGGAGTGGTCGTGGATTTCCACCTTCGAGACGGCTGTGGGTTCATCAAGGAGTACAGCTTGGAGCAGGAGGTTTTCATCAGCAGAAGCGACGCCGAGTCGTTTCTTCCAAAGGGACACCCCAGTTGGGACTTCCGCTACAGAGAGGAGGTTGGCTACACCCGGTGTAAGGGATGGTGAGGCTGGTACAAGTTGCGGATGTACAAGATCCTGCAGCCTCAATCTCATACGCAGAACTGGCTGGACTTTCGAGAGGGGAGGACGATTTGCAGACAAGGAGCCCTTACCCCTAAAGTAAAACGTAGAAAACCTATGTAAATAGTAGTTAGAGTGTTGAATGTGTAAATAATGTATGCAGCTGGTTAGTGAGGTACCGGGAAGTTGTAAAAATGTAATGTGTGTATATAGTTAACCCGCCATGATCACTGTTATAGTCAGGCGGAGGACTTTGACAAAGAACTGTTTTTGAGGGGCTACTGCTCACGACACTGTGGACTTCCTGTTTTGTTTGAATGAGCGCTTTTTCAGGACCCTGTATTACTGACATTTTATTTTTGATTTTTACTCTAAAGGACTGGACTCTTTTGTTGTCACAATGTTCAAGTATAAGTGCCTCCCGAAAGGGGAGAAAAATGCTGCGCAATATTATTGTTAATATTATTAAAAGAAAAGTTTTGTTAGTGCCTGTGTACAGGGTAGCTCGAGGACAAGCTAACATTTGCCAAGGGGGAATGTGGTGCCCCACCGGGTAAGCCGCCACCAGAGGTATTGCACTCCTGTGATTGGGGAGCGTTGTGCCTCTGCTCTCCAGAAGCTGGGATGGCGCAGTTGAGCCAAAGCACACACAAGCACACAACCCGTAGGTACCTGGGACAGTGGGTGAACCCTGAGGGAGAACACAGGTTCAAAATGTGGACAGGGAAATGTAGTATTTAGTTAGTAAGGAGAGGAGAGACCATCGTGAAAGGACTGGAGTGAAAGTCGGGCGTGTAGGGGCAGTTGTGGTGTCGACTCCCACTGATTGGGGTACGACCATGTTTGCCCCAGGAGGGAAAGACCAAGAGATGTGGAGGAAAAGGGACCCTTGGGGTATCGAATGAGATGGTGATCCCTGTACACACATATCCGGGGAGATAGAGGGGCTGGTGGATATCACAGTGACCCGGCCCGGAACACAATGCGGATGCTTCATGCCCGAACCATTGAACCGGAGGCCCCAGGCTTCTAATGGGAGCTGTGGCGAACACCTGCAACAACTTGGGGAAGGTGGCTAAACTAGAGAGCAGTGCCCCGGGAGACACTTGTGGCTGTCGGTACTTAAGCTCTTTGCTGCAGAGGCTCTAAGGAGTGGTGAGACAAACTTTTAGCGCGAGGGGACCACCTGCGATGGAAACACCTAGTGAGAAGGAAAGGGGCACCAACCGAGGCTCGACTGCACTAACTCGGTTCTCGATACAACACTGAACCAGAGGTTGGCAAGGGATATACCCGGCGGTCATGCTGAAACCACCAAGTAAAAGTAACAGAACTCCAGCTGTGGTGTGTGAGAATTTCTTTAATGGCGACCACCGGCTGCAGAGGCCGCATGAGACATCGGGGTACTGATCACCCATTGAACATCTGCCAAGGTACGAACTGACTCCTCTATCCCGATGCCCTGAGGACAGTGCTTTACCTGAGCGGAGCGGAACTATCCAAGCTGCCAGTTACCGTCCCCAGAGGTTCTGGAGCAGCAGCAACCTCCCTGGCCGCATACCACAGGTGGCGTAATGAATATCCCTTTCCCCAGTCATCTCCCGTTATCTACCCCCATTTATTACTATGACACAACCAGGGTCACGGGACCACGTCTCAGCCCCCATCTGTCCCAATGAAAAGAACCGAGAAGTGAAGAAGAAAAACTGCTGCCCGGTTCCTGAGCCTTCCCTGGCCCTGGAGTGGGTGTGTCACACACATACCCAGCCCCGATCTCGCCACACACATACACACAGTCCTGCACTCATCACACACAGACACACTCAGCCCCACACTCACCAGACACATACAAATCAGTTCTTACACATACAAATTCAGTTCTTCACTCACCATACACACTCAGTCCTGCACTCACCACGTACTCAGTCCTGAACTCACCACAGAAGTTTAAACAGGAATGGTTTCCACGGTCCGCGCTGCTGCTTCAATCAATGTACTCCAAAAGGGTTGTTATCTCCATTAGGGATGGGCGAGTCTACTCTCTAGGACTCGTTACTCGGCGAGTAGTAAGGGACTCTCAGGACTCGGTACTCTGCGAGTTTCCCAGCGATTACTCGCACAGCAATGAGTCCAATGCAAATCAATATCAATCCTAGTTTTGTCAGAGACTCTGACAAAACTAGGATTGCCATTGACTTGCATTGGTCTGATTACTGTGCAAGTAATCGCAGGGAAACTCGCAAAGTAACTGCTGTTACTTTGCGAGCCGAGTCCAGCTGTCTGCTCTGTGCAGGCTGCCGCAGCTCCAGGGTCCTAGAGCCCGCCTTCTCACAGAGATGATGTAGCAGAGCTGAGATTGTTCTCAGTCTGATCATTCCCTGTGCATAGACATCTATATCTATGCACAGGGATGTAGCAGAGAGGACATCGCGTTTTGGACTACGTCGGACGGAAGAGGATTTTTTTAATTAAAGATGGAGTCCCTAATGGTTTTTTTTTTTATTTCTAATAAAAAATTGTCTCTATGTTGTGTTTTTTTAACCCTTTATTGGAGATTCTTAGTGGCCGGGTCAAACGTGGCCTGACATTAAGAATCTCGGGCTTAATACCAGCTTGTATAACAAAGCTGGTATTAACCCCTTTATTACCCAGCGTGCCACCGCCACCAGGGTGCTGGAAGAGCGGGGTTCAGCGCCAGAGGATGGCGCTTCAATGAACGCGCCATCTTCTGGGGCGGCTGCGGGCTGCAATTTGCAGCGGGGTGTGCCCAGAAAGCTTGGGCATCCCTGCGCTGCGGATTTCAGCCCCCAGCTGCTTAGCTGTACCTGGCTAGACATAGAAATTGCGCGGAGCCCCACGCATTTTTTTTAATTATTTCATGAAATTCATGAAATAATTAAAAAAAAGGGCTCCCCTATATTCTTGTGTCCGGCCAGGTACAAATAGGCACCTGGGGGTTGGGGGCAGCCCGTCACTGCCTGCTGGATCCGGCTGGTTCCAGAAATACGGCGAAGCCCACGTGAAATTTTTTTCTGACAAATCCATAAAACAATGTAAATAATAGGGACTGCATCTTTAGTAACCCCTGGACCATGGGCGAGGGGTTAATAAAGATGCAGTCCCTTTTTTAGGATTGTTTTATTGATTTTTCAGAAAAAAAATTACATGGGCTTCGCCGTATTTCTGGAACCAGCCGGATCCAGCAGGCAGCGACGGGCTGCCCCCAACCCCCAGGTGCCTATTTGCATCTGGCCAGACACAAGAATATAGGGAAGCCCTTTTTTTTTATTATTTCATGAATTTCATGAAATAATTTAAAAAAAATGCGTGGGGCTCCGCGCAATTTCTATGTCTTGCCAGGTACAGCTAAGCAGCTGGGGGCTGGAATCCGCATCGCAGGGAGGCCCAAGCTTTCTGGGCACCCCCCGCTGCAAATTGCAGCCCGCAGCCGCCCCAGAAGATGGCGCGTTCATTGAAGCGCCTTCTTCTGGCGCTGAACCCCCGCTCTTCCAGCGGCCCTGGTGGCGGTGGCATTATCAGCTGGCCCTAAGCCCGAAATTTATGGCGGTCACGCCAATATTAGACATGACCGCCATGAATTTCTATTAAATTTTTAAAAAAAAAACACAACACAGTGAAAAATTTTTATTAGAAATAAAAAAAAAGCCATTAGGGACTCCATCTTTAATTAAAAAAATCCTCTTCCGTACGACGAAGTCCAAAACGCGATGTCCTCTCTGCTCATCCCTGTGCATAGATATAGATGTCTATGCACAGGGATGAGCAGACTGAGAACAATCTCAGCTCTGCTACACACAGGAAGAGCAGGCGGGCTCTAGGACCCTGGAGCTGCGGCAGCCTGTACAGAGCAGACAGCCTGACTCCTTACTGTGCGAGTTTCCCAGCGATTACTTGCACAGTAAACGAGTCCAATGCAAGTCAATGCCAATCCTAGTTTTGTCAGAGTCTCTGACAAAACTAGGATTGCTTCAGGCTGAAGCTTCCGAGACACATCTGCGATTTGTAAATCGCACACTACTCGCTATTACTCGCTTCCCCATTTATTAACATTGGACTCGCTAGACTCGCAACGAGTAGCGAGTCCCGGGCTCGGACTCGCTAGAGTCAAGCGATTCCGAGTAATTTAGGACTCGCCCATCACTAATCTCCATCATAGTCTTTATTCTACAATAAACCAACGCGTTTCGGAGCTATCCTCGCACCTTGCTCAGGGTACATTACATGGTACATACAATTGAGGTATAACAATCCTTTTGTGAGTACATTGATTGAAGCAGAAGCGCGGACCGTGGAAACCATTCCTGTTTAAACTTCTGTTTTTTTTGGCAAGACGGTGGAGGTTCTGCAGCAGCTGCTAAAGAGCTCAAACTGGTTGTGGGTGACACAACCTGAAAAGGTTAGTGGAACCCTTTTTGACCTATATATGAGAAAAGTGTCTTTTTGACAAGGCACCACCTGAGCCTCTTGTGTCTCCTTTTATCTATAGTCATTATCTGAACTCACCAAACACAGACACTCAGTCCTGCATTCACACACTCAGCCCCGCATACACACACACACTCAGCCCTGCACACACACCCTCAGTCCTGCACTCACCACACACACAGAGCCCTAGACTATCCCAACACTCAGCCTTGCAGTCACCACACACAGTCCTGCACTCACCACACACACTCAGCCCTGCACTCGCCACACGCACTCAACCCAGCAATCACTACATACCGCACACACAAACAGCACTGCACTCATCACACACATCCTCAGTCCTGCACTCACCACACACACTCAGCTCCTCACTTGACACACACAGACACACTCAGCCCTGCACTCACCACACACACACTAAGTCCTGCACTCACCACACACCACACACACACTCAGCCATGCACTCACCACACACATACACACTCAGTCTCGCACTCACCACACACATACACCCCTACTCCTGCACTCACTACACACAGACACACTCAGCCCTGCTTTCATCACACACGCTGTCCTGCGCTCACCACACACACACTCACCCCCCCTCACCACACATACACATAGTTCTGCACTCATCACACACAGACACACACTCTGCCCCACACTCACCACACATACAGAGTGCTGCACTATCCCCACACTCAGCCATGCACTCACCTCACACACATTCAGCCCCACACTCGCCTCACACACACCATCAGTCCTGCACTCACAACAAACACACTCAGCCCCGCACTTGCCACACAGCATACACACTCAGTCCTGCACTCATCACACACAGACACGCCCAGTCCTGCACTCACCATACGCACTCAGTCCTGCACTCACCATACACACACTCAACCCCTCACTCACTACACACATGCACACTCATTCCTGCACTCACTACACATAGACACACACTCAGCCCTGCACTCACCACACACACATTCAGCCCCACAGTCACCACACACAAACAGCCCTGCACTCTCCCTTCACTCAGCCCTGAACTCACCACACACACCCTCAGTCCTGCACTCGCCACCCACAGACACACACTCAGCACTGCACTCGCCCCACACATACATGACTGCTTTATTTGTATTACTACTCTGCTCAGTTATCCATGATCCAATGTAATAACAAATAGACTCTCAAAAATACCGCCGCCCAGTTATTATCTACTCACCTTAATACCTGCAACTTATCATGTTGCCCCATGTGACCCTCTATATTGGTTAAATGTGGTGGATGGAGAACTGCACCTGTTTTTAAATGTTTTTGTATTTATTATGGGAATATTTAGTTGGTTGTGTCACTAATTTTTGAACGAATAAATCACCCGTGTCCACCAGCAAATGGTTGTGCGCGTACCTATATAGAGACTTCTTGTTTCTTTCTTGCATTCACACACATACCCACACTCAACCTCGCACTCACTACACAACATACACACACACACTAAACCCCACACTCTACACACACACACCCTCAGTCCTGCACTTGCCACACAAAGACACACTCAGCCTCTCACTCACCACCCACACTCTATCCTGCACTCACCACACACACACTGAGCCCCGCACTGACCACACGCGCACATAGCCCTGCACTCTCCCCACACTCAGCCCTGCACTAACCACACACACTCTATTATGCACTCATCACACACACACACACACATACAGTCCTGCACTCATCACAAATAGACACACACTCAGCCCCGCACTTCTCACACACACACAGTCAGCCCCTCTCTCACCACACACACACACTCAGTCCTGCATTCACCACACACACTCAGTCCTGCACTCACCACACACATAAACCACGAAGTCCACACACAGACATACACTCAGTCCTGCACTCACCATGCACACACTTAGTCCTGCACTCACCATACACAGAGTCAGTTCTGCACTCACCACACACACTGAGTCCTGCACTCGCCACACACATGCTCAGTCCAGCACTTGCCACACACACACACACTCAGTCCTGCACTCACAACACACATTCCCTCAGTCCTGCACTAACCACACACACACACTCAGTCCTGCACTCAGTACACACAGACACCCTCAGCCCCGCACTCACCACACACACATAGCACTGCACTCTCTCCACTCTCAGCCCTGCACTCACCATACACACTCCATCCTTCACTCAGCCACCCCACTCACTTCACACATACCCACTCAGTCCTGCACTCACCACACACAGATACACTCAACTCTGCACTAACCAGACGCACACACTCAGTCCTGCACTAACCAAACAGACACACACTGTCCTGCACTTACCACAGACAAACACTTAGTCCTGCACTCGCCATACACACTCAGTCCTGCACTCACCACAAACAGACACACTCAGCCCCGCACTACACCACACACACACTTAACCCTGCACTCACCACACAAACACTTAGTCCTGTAGTTACCATACACTCAGTTCTGTACTCACCACACACAGACACACACTCAGCTTCACACTCACCACACACACACTCAGCCCTGCATTCACCACACACACTCATTCCTGCACTCACCACACACACTCAGTACTGCACTCACCACACACACACACTCATTTCTGCGCTCACCACACACAGACACACACTCAGCCCCACACTTGCTACACACATTCACCTCAGTTCTTCACCCACCACACACACTCACCTCACACAGACACACTCATTCCCACACTCGCCACACACACACTCACTTCTGCCCTCATCACACACAGACACTCTCAGCCCCACACTCATCACACACACTCAGTCCTGCACTCACCACACACACACTCAGTCCTGCACACACCGCACACAATACTAACTCAGCCCCGCACCCACCACACACAAGCACACTTAGTCCTGCATTTAATACACATAGACCCACAATTCAGCCCCACGCTAGCCACACCCATACACACTCAGTCCTGTACTAATCACACACAGACATACTCAGCCCTGCACTCACCATACACACACTCAACCATGCAGTTGCCAAACACATACACACAGTCCTGCACTCATCACACACAGACACACACACATCCCTGAACTCACCACACACACACACACAGCCCTGCACTCTCCCTACACTCAGCTCTGTACTCACCACAATCACACTCTCAGTTCTGCACTCAACACCCGCAGACACACACTCAGCCCGACACTCGCAACACACATACACACTCAGTCCTGCAGTCGCCACACACATACTCAGTCCTGCACTCGCCACACACACAGTCTAGCACTCACCACACACACACACACACACACGCTCAGCCCTGCACTAACCACACAAACACAGTCAGTCCTGCCACTTACCACACACACACACTCAGACCCCACTCACCAAACACGTACATATTCAATCCTGCATTCATCACACAACTCTCTCAGACCCACACTCAATACACACCACACACACACTCACTTCTGCACTCACCACACACAGACACACACTCAGTCCTGTATTCACCACACACTCACTTCTGTACTCATCACACACAGACACTCTCAGCCCCACATTCACCACACACACTCAGTCCTGCACTCACTACACACCACACACACACTCAGTCATGCACTCACCACACACATACACACTCAATCCTGCACTCACAACACACAGACACACACTCAGTCCTGCACTCGCCACTCTCACTCTATCCTGCACTGACCACACACACACTCAGCCTCATACTGACCACACACACACTCAGCCCTGCATTCACCACACACTCTGTCCTGCGCTCACAAAACAACAACAATACTATTTTCTTCTTTTCTTCCCTTGCGGAAGGCACCATGCTTAAAACATTTCAAACCAAACACGGTTATTCAAGTCTACATCGGCCCAACGGGGGCGGGTATTGAGTCTCTGATTGGAGTTCAATCAGGCTCCTGCACCAAAAGTTCACATTCAAGTCCATGTGAGTTTTTACGGGTTTATCAGGGGAATCACACAACTATTTACATTTAGCACGAAACTGGAATCATCTTAATTGTTTAACGCTTACTGATCCGGATCGCGTACCAGCGTCGGGGTCCTGCATAGCGTTCGTATGTGATCACGTCACCCCGATACAAATCCCAGTACGGGTGGCCATGCGGGAAGTGGGGCTTGACATCCCTTCTCTCCACGAAGACCTCTGCATAGAGGCCTGTTTCTTGGGCAAAGCCATACCCAGTACTCAGGTTGAAGGCTTTGATTGTCCCTTTCTTTCTTTGGTCCACAGGTAATGGTGGTTGGGTACGGGCAAAGGCGCGGGCCTGGCAGGTCTCAATTTCGTTAGCCCACCATACTTCTCGCTGCCTCTGCCACTCCACCTCGTTATCCTGGTCAAACTGTGGCCTCCCGACGTGTTGCCAGGATTGCGGGGCCAGGGCTGGAGATTGACTTCCAAATCGCCTCATCTCCATTCTGACCCAGGTTGTTGGTTGCTCCAGGCGATCGGCCCACCATAGCTCGCGGGGCCCGGACGCCTCTGCGGTGCCGACTATTGGGTCCTCCTTGCCCCCTGCCTCTCTGTGCTGCCTTCTGCCTCTCTGTGCCACCCCCTGCCTCTCTCTGCTGCCTTCTGCCCATGACATCATCATCGGAGCCCGGCCCGCTGTATGCATATGTGGCGCCCCTCTGGGTTATCCGCCACCAGAGGTACTGCACTTCTGCAGTTAGGAAGTGTAGTAACCCTGTTCTCCAGGTGTCGTCATGAAATGGTTGAGCTCAAAACACAACCCACACGTAGTGACAGGCCCCTGGAACAATGGGTGGACCCTGATGGAGGACCCAGGACACAAGTGTTAGACACCTTAGTTCAGTAGGAGACGGAGGAGTAATATTAACTGATGGAAGAGTGGTAGTCGGGAGAGAAGAGGCGGTGTGGTGCTGACTCCAATGGGCTAAAGCTATGATACCCCGCTCGCCCACAGGAGGGAGAAAAGAGCCTGGTAAAGCAGACAAGAACCCTTGAGGTGCGGAGAAGACAGCGATCACCAATATGCCCAAATCTGACGAGACAGAGGGGTTTGTGGAGGACATAGGGACCGACCCTGCAGATGGTGCGGAAACTTGAAGCCCTAGCCGAAACTGGAAGCCTCAGACTTCAAATGGGAGCTGTGACCAAACACCCGACACATCTTGGGGAAGGTGGCCGAACTAGGGAGCAGTTCCCAGGAGGGATCCTAATGGTGTCCAGGACATACTGAAGCACCCGTGGCTACCAGTACCTGAGCTTTGTGATGCGGAGGGTGTTGAGAGCCTGGGGGGCAGAGCGATGACCCGCTCACCTCAGATGAACGTTACCCCATATAACAAAGAGAGAAGAGTCCCACCAGAGACTGTGACATGTAGAAAGGAGAGTAAGGGCACCAACCGTGGCTAGACTGTACCAGCCCGGCTCTGGACAAGGACAAACTACCGGAGACTGGCAATGTACCCGACGGCCATGTTTAACCCCTGAGTAAAAGTAACGGAACTGCAGCTGTGGTGTGAGAGACTTTTATTTGTGGTGACCATCGATCGCAGAGGCTATGACAATTGAGGTACTGCTGACCGAGTGATCAACTGCTGAGGTACGAGCCGATGGGAACCACTCCACTGCCCTGGGGATTGCACCCCACCTGCAGGGAGCGGGAATATCTGAGCTGTTGGTCATGATCCCCAGAGGCTCTGCAGCAGTGGCGGCAGCCCTGCCCGCATACCGCAGGTGGCATCACGAATACCCCTTATCCCTTCAGACTTTCCCTAACATCACCCCCTTTTCAAAATGACACCGCCAGGGTCACGGGATTGCGTCTCGCCCCCGTCTGTCCCCGTGAAAAGAACTGAGAAGTGAAGACATGAGAACAACTAGTAACTGCCCGTTACTGAGTCTTCCACAGCCCTAGAGTGGGCGTGTCACATGCAGCATAATCTGTAGCTGGTCGAACTCTGGCACTCACGTGACAGGCGGGATACGGCATAGTGAGGCATGGGGCGGCACAGACAAGAAGGGGGCTGGAGGACCCCGAGGAACAGCGAGGACTCCATAATCTGTAAGTCCATCTGGATTAGTTATCTCTAAACTTTATAAAATGTTTATTACAGCTTACAGGGTGGGTAGAAACATGGGAGATCCCTTCCCTGAATGCAGCAGACACAATGCATTCAGTGGTGCTTTCAGTTTGGAAAGCACCAGGGGGTGACAGGATCTCTTTAAAGTGAAAAGAAAAAGATCAACAAAGCAAAAATGTGTCTTGATGACATCTTGAGAGACAAATTGTGTTTAAAAATACTTATAAATACACATAAGGCATCTGCAAATAAAAAAAGGAAAAAGCAACCACCACAAAAAACTTGAAGCCCCAAATATCCCCATTATCACGTTGCAGTCCCCAATATCCTCAATATTTCCATCATCCCCATGCAGCCCTGAATATCCCCATCATCACCTTGCAGCCTCCATCCACACACACTCACACACACGCAGACACATGCTTTTCTCACTGGTCCTCCGATGCCTTAGATTATCAACATATAGTCCAACTTTCTCATAATGATGCTTTCAGGCTATCTTTAACAACACACCATGCGCACCTTAGTGCAACATGAACTCATATTACATGCATTCATAAGAGGAAACAGGAGATTTTGTGCAAATCTAGAAAACTTTAAAGGGATCCTGTCACCCCCAAAACGCCTCCTAAGGCATTAAAACATGTCCCTACAGCAAATTAACACTATTCCCACACTCCTTTTTGCTCTGAAATGCATGTAGTGAATATGTAGAAAAACGTTATCAAACTCACTCATTAGCCATGTTAATGACCGGTGGCTATATTCATAGTCACCCAGGCGGGCTCTCCTCCTCATAATATCACGCCTTAATAGGTGTGATCTTGAACACTCATTCTATCTGCGCCTCCCCGCTCTCCTCTGTGCTGGCGGGGCTGCACTGCAGCTGTAATGACGCGTAACACGTCATTTCCGGCCTCAGGCGACTTGTGTACACCCGCGCCGCTCTGTTAGCATCAAGCACCGCAATGCGCATGCGTGCTGGAGCATAACAGAGGAATAGAGGCAGCCCCAGAAGAAGACAACATTACAGAGACAAAGACGCGCAGCTCAGCGTTCCCATACAAAACAGGCTAAAAGGTTGCTACCACATCTCCCACTGTCCCACCAATGATTCACATACGCTCCCTACATATAATAAAGTCTTGTCCACTATATACATACAATATTACAGGTGGAAGACTTGTTGCCTAGGCAATATCTGTATACAGATAGATACACAGACAATGCTATAGCATATTTGTATATAGCATGTATATCTTATATATAAAGCTGAATGTGTGTATGTGTGTTTGTGTGTGTATATATGTGTGTACGTATATCCGGGATTGGCATCTACACTGTCGCAACTACAGCCGCGAAATTTTGCACAGTCACACATCTGGTTCCGAGAGCGTCATAGACTATGTTGTGAGGCGAAATTTTAACCCTGCACACTCCAGTTCCCCAAACAATTTTGCCATTATCTACATAATGGGGAAAAAGTAAATGGAAAAGTGTTGGAGGAAAATTGACAGCTGTCAGCTATAGCCACAAAATTTTGCACAGTCACACGTCTGGACCCCAGGAGCGTCATAGGCTATGTTGTGAGGTGAAATTTTAACCCCGCGCATTCCAATTCACCAAACAATTTTGCCCCTATCTACATAATGGGGAAAAAGTGACAGTTACCAGTTGACAGTTGTGAATGAGAGGGGCTTAATGATAGCACCAAAGACTAACAGCACATACCAGCATATAGTCACTAAGGTGGGGCCCCAACATGAGATATTCACCATGCACGGGGACATGTATACACACCACATGCACTCAGCGACTATACACTTGCTGTTACTCTTTAAGGTGCAGCCCCAACATTGGATACTCACCACACACCCGAACAAACACACACACGACAAAGAGACACACAAAGCACAGAGACACACCCCCACGGGGACACACACACACCCTATAGCGACACACGCACTTACCCCACAGGGACACACACACCACAAAGAGACAGGCACACACCACACAGACTCCCCCACCACAGGGACACACACACATAGCCACCCTATAGGGACACATGCACTCACCCCACAGGGACACACACACCACAAAGAGACACACACAACACAGATACACACACACACCACACAGATCCCCCCACAGGGACACACACACATGCACACCCTATAGGGACACATGAACTCACCGCACAGGGACACACACACCACAAAGAGACACACACAACAGAGACACACACCACACAGACCCCTCCCCACAGGGACACACACATACACACCCTATAGGGACACATGGACTCACCCCACAGGGACACACACACACAACACAAAGAGACACACACAACACAGATACACACACACACCACACAGACCCCCCCACAGACACACACACACATACACACCCTATAGGGACACATGCACTCACCCCACAGGGGCACACACACCACAAAGAGACACACACAACAGAGACACACACCACACAGACCCCCCCACATGGACACACACACATACACACCCTATAGGGACACATGCACTCACCCCACAGGGGCACACACATACACACACCCCAGGGACACATACACCACACAGACAGACACAGATATGCACAAATCACCTCACACAATTCGCCTCATACATATGCTATCTTTAATTTTCAAACATAAACATCTGATTAAAAACAGCCAATGTGCAACCCATGTGCCATATAAGGAATTAATGCAGAAAGAAAAAGATATAAGATATAAGGAATTAAGGCAGATGTCAGTCACATGAGCTGTCTATTATGTGTATGTGTGAGGTAACATATACTGCCCGGCCGGGGGGAGGGTTTACTGTTGGCTGGAGATTTATTAGGCTGCCTATAGCAACCAATCACAGCTTAGCTTCTATTATCCTACAGGTCATTAATCTATTATATAATCGCGAATCGGAAAAGCTCCCCTCCGCGCGCTACTTCCGGCGTGGTCATGTGGATACGAATTTAACATTGGGCGCGAAGCGCTCAATGCTGCGCGAGCAATGGCCGCGAGGCCATTGCGAGTTGCTGGCCCAGCGCGAGTAATGGCCGCGAAGCGAAGCTGGCCCAAATTCGAACCACAGGCTCGGCCACAACCTTAGCGATTTACCGCTCAGGTAGCGCGAGCAATGGCCGCGAGGCCATTGCGAGTCGCTGCCTGAGCCGCAACTCACTCCCCGGGGACCATGGAGCGGAGGCGGCATAGCCGCCTCCGCTCCCCGTTACCCACAATTCGCCCCCCCCCCATGTCCGCACAGCCCCCCCCCCCATGTCCACACAGCCCCCCCCATGTCCACACAGCCCCCCCCATGTCCGCACAGCCACCCCCATGTCCGCACAGCCACCCCCATGTCCGCACAGCCACCCCCATGTCCGCACAGCCCCCCCATGTCCACACAGCCCCCCCATGTCCGCACAGCCACCCCCATGTCCGCACAGCCACCCCCATGTCCGCACAGCCACCCCCATGTCATCCACACAGCCCCCCCATGTCCGCACACCCACCCCCATGTCCGCACAGCCACCCCCATGTCCGCACAGCCACCCCCATGTCCGCACAGCCACCCCCATGTCCGCACAGCCACCCCCATGTCATCCACACAGCCCCCCCATGTCCGCACACCCACCCCGCAATGTCCGCACAGCCACCCCGCACCTAAGCTCCTACCCCCTAACTCCGCCGCCCCTAAGTCCCTACCCCCTAAGCCCCGCCGCACCTAAGCCCCCATCCGCCGCACCTAAGCCCCTACCCCCTAAGCCCCGCCGCACTTAAGCCCCCACCCGCCGCACCTAAGCCCCTACCCCCTAAGTCCGCCGCACCCCTACACCCTAAGCCCCGACCCGCCGCACCTATGCCCCTACCCCCTAAGTCCGCCGCACCCCTACACCCTAAGCCCCGACCCGCCGCACCTATGCCCCTACCCCCTAAGCCCCGCCGCCTCCTAAGCTCCCGCCGCTTTCCCCCGCCGCTGTCGCTAACACCTAAAGCCCTACACCCGAAGCCCCCGCCGTCCCCTAACCTAACGTCCCCGTCGATTACTTACATGCCTTCTTAGTCATCTGATCATCCGTCCAATCCACAAGTCCTCCGTCCGGCCAGGCGTCCTCTTCCTCCGGCCCCGGGGGTCTTCTCTCTTCTTTCCGCCATCTCCGCCTCTTCGTCCGGCCCCGGGATCTTCTGTCTTCTTTCCGCCAACTTCCAGCTCCGACGTCCTCTTCAGTTATCATTAACATAGAATGGACGACAAATCCGCCATTCTATCTTAATGAGATGTGAGGGGCTCTTCTGATTGGTTGCTGTCTACTGCCCTCAGCCAATCAGAAGAGCCCCTCATTTCCCATTGAAATACATTAGCGGTGTGTCGGCGATTTTATGGCCGGCCACCTTGTTCTATTTGTCGGCCCTAAAATCGCGGACACACCGCTAATGCATCTCTATGGGCAGTCAGCCCGATTTCGGATTGGTCGCCGACCAATCAGAATTCGAGCTCACTGCCCATAGACATGCATTAGCGGTGTGTCCGCGATTTTAGGGCCGACAAATAGAACCAGGTCGGCGGCCATAAAATCGCCGACACACCGCTAATGTATTTCAATGGGAACAAATAAATTTAATAATAAAAAAATAATTAAAAAATAATTAAAAAATAATAAAAAAATAAATAAAAAATAATAAATAATTAAATAAAAATAATAATAAAAAAAACAAATATATGCTAATAATATCAGCCCTTTCAGCGGACCTGAAAGAGAACTGGGTCTCAGCCTAAATAATACATTTAATAATAAAAAAAAATAATTAAAAAATAATTAAAAAATAATAAAAAAATAAATAAAAAATACTAAATAATTAAATAAAAATAATAATAAAAAAAATAAATATATGCTAATAATATCAGCCCTTTCAGCGGACCTGAAAGAGAACTGGGTCTCAGCCTAAATAATAAATTTAATAATAAAAAAATAATTAAAAAATAATTAAAAAATAATAAAAAAATAAATAAAAAATAATAAATAATTAAATAAAAATAATAATAAAAAAATTAAATATATGCTAATAATATCAGCCCTTTCAGCGGACCTGAAAGAGAACTGGGTCTCAGCCTCAGGCTCACTTTAAATAAATAATAAATTTAATAATAAAAAAAATAATTAAAAAATAATTAAAAAATAATAAATAATTAAATAAAAAATAATAATTAAAAAAAAATTTAATAATAATATATATGCTAATAAAATCTATTAATGCTAATAATTATGCTATTAATGCTAATAATAATGATATTAATGCTAAAAATTACTATTATGCTAATATAATGCTAATAATGCTAATAATAATCATATTAATGCAATAATAATGCTATTAAGCCTAATAATATGCTATTAATGCTAATAATGCTAATATATTATGCTATTAATGCTAATAATAATGCTATTAATGCTAATTAATAATGTATTAATGCTATTATAATGCTATTAATGCTAATAATAATGCTATTAATGCTATTAATGCATATGTAATAATTAATAATGCTATTATTAATGCTAATAATGCTATTATTAATGCTATTTATACTAATAATAATGCTATTAATGCTATTAATAATGCTATTAATGCTATTATTTATGCTATTAATGCTATTAATGCTAATATTTATCCTATTAATGGTATTATTAATGCTATTAATGCTAATAATAATGCTATTAATGCTATTATTAATGCTATTAATGCTAATAATAATGCTATTAATGCTATTAATAATGCTATTAATGCTATTAATTATGCTATTAATGCTAATATTAAGGGCGGCTTCAGACTGCGGCAGCGTCCGGTCCGGGGCTGTCAGGAGTGACAGCCTGGAGCGGAGTTTTTCTGCATAGAATCCTGTCGGGCTGCACGGAGCTGGATCGCGCCGGGTGGTAATTAGCTGCTATCCGGCTGCCAGCTCGCCGGATGTATCCTGCAGAAGTGGGGATTTGTCTGCCGATTCCAAAACCGGTGCATGCAACGTTTTTGGAATCGGCAGACAAATCCCCACTTCTGCAGGATTCATCCGGCGAGCTGGCAGCCGGATAGCAGCTAATTACCACCCGGCGCGATCCAGCTCGATGCAGCCCGACAGGATTCTATGCAGAAAAACTCCGCTCCAGGCTCTCACTCCTGACAGCCCCGGACCGGACGCTGCCGCAGTCTGAAGCCGCCCTTATCCTATTAATGCTATTAATGCTATTAATAATGCTATTAATGCTATTAATTATGCTATTAATGCTATTAATGCTAATATTTATCCTATTCATGGTATTATTAATGCTATTAATGCTAATAATAATGCTATTAATGCTATTAATAATGCTATTAATGCTATTAATTATGCTATTAATGCTATTAATGTTAATATTTATCCTATTAATGGCATTATTAATGCTATTAATGCTAATAATAATGCTATTAATGCTAATAATAATGCTATTAATGCTATTAATAATGTTATTAATGCTATTATCAATGCTAATAATGCTATTATTAATGCTATTAATGCTAATAATAATGCTATTAATGCTATTAATAATGCTATTAATGCTATTAATTATGCTATTAATGCTAATATTTATCCTATTAATGCTATTAATGCTATTAATAATGCTATTAATTCTAATATTTATCCTATTAATGCTATTAATAATGCTATTAATGCTATTAATTATGCTATTATTGCTATTAATGCTAATATTTATCCTATTCATGGTATTATTAATGCTATTAATGCTAATAATAATGCTATTAATGCTAATAATAATGCTATTAATGCTATTAATAATGTTATTAATGCTATTATTAATGCTAATAATGCTATTATTAATGCTATTAATGCTAATAATAATGTTATTAATGCTATTAATAATGCTATTAATGCTATTAATTATGCTATTAATGCTAATATTTATCCTATTAATGCTATTAATGCTAATAATAATGCTATTAATGCTATTAATAATTCTATTAATGCTATTAATTATGCTATTAATGCTATCAATGCTAATATTTATCCTATTCATGGTATTATTAATGCTATTAATGCTAATAATAATGCTATTAATGCTATTAATAATGTTATTAATGCTATTATTAATGCTAATAATGCTATTATTAATGCTATTAATGCTAATAATAATGTGATTAATGCTATTAATAATGCTATTAATGCTATTAATTATGCTATTAATGCTATTAATGCTAATATTTATCCTATTAATACTATTAATGCTAATAATAATGCTATTAATGCTATTAATAATGCTATTAATGCTATTAATTATGCTATTAATGCTAATATTTATCCTATTAATGGCATTATTAATGCTATTAATGCTAATAATAATGCTATTAATGCTAATAATAATGCTATTAATGCTATTAATAATGTTATTAATGCTATTATTAATGCTAATAATGCTATTATTAATGCTATTAATGCTAATAATAATGCTATTAATGCTATTAATAATGCTATTAATGCTATTCATTATGCTATTAATGCTATTAATGCTAATATTTATCCTATTAATGCTATTAATAATGCTATTAATGCTAATAATAATGCTATTAATGCTATTAATAATGTTGTTAATGCTATTATTAATGCTAATAATGCTATTGTTAATGCTATTAATGCTAATAATAATGCTATTAATGCTATTAATACTGTTATTAATGCTCATAATACTGCTAATAATGCTATTAATACTGCTATTACTGCTAATAATAATGCTATGGCTTATATTATTGCTATTGATGATGCGATTATTATTTAAAAATCTTTAAAAAAACAATAAACATATTTTAGATACCCGATGCATTTGCATCAGGCTAACAGCTATAACTACTATAATCAAATTAATGCACGTTCTAGAATCCCGATGCATTTGCATCGGGCTCACAGCTAGTATGACATATTCAAATTCTATTTTGTTATAGCTAACATTGGTTAGTTATTAACCCGGGCGTAGCCGGGTACTGCATCTAATATATATGTGTAGAGAGATTTTCTTTATACAGCTATATATATATATATATATATATATATATATATATATATATATACAGTATATATGTATATATATACATAGATATATATATATGTATATATATATCCGTACATTTATAAATATATTAAAATATATTTATATATGTTTTATGTATGTTTATATATATATGTGTAGAAAGAGAGAGCATCACTATGGTATATGGCGGTACTTTGTAGCACATGTACAGCAGCACTACACAATATGGTGGTACTTTATAGAACATGTACAGCAGCACTACACTATATGGCGGTACATTACAGTACATGTATAGCAGCACTATGGTATATGGCGATACTCCACTCCCCGCGGCCCCCCTGCTTTTCCTGGCTCCTCCACAGTAAAAAAAAAAATCCTTAATGAGGATACTCACCTGTCCGCCGGTTCGCTCCACCTCCGTCTTCTAGGTCCTACAGCCTACAGGCAGTTAGGACCTGTCGTTGACTGGGAGACGGATCAGCTGATCGGTCACATGACCGCTAACTGTCGGGGCGGCAGGATGGTGCAGGAGTGAGCAGGGGGGCAGGATGGTGATGGAGGGGCAGGATGGAGCCGGGATGGGGTGCACGATGGAGTGGTCTGGGGAGGATGGAGCCGGGGGACAGGATGAGCCGGCGGGGGGGGCAGAATGGTGCCGGCGGGGGCAGAATGGAGTCGGCGGGGGGGCACAATGGAGCAAGCAGGACTGGATGATGGCGGGTGGGCAGGGTGGAGTGCTCAGTGCCGGGAGTAGTAGCAGGCCCTGTCCTGCTAGTACCTTGCATGATGTCAGAATGACATCGGCGTTAGGCACTGTGATTGGCCCGCTCGTGGTCATGTGATATGTGACGCGCATATCACATGACCGCGAGCGTGCCGAACGCTGATGTCATTCTGACGTCATGCAAGGTCTTAACAGGACAGAGCCTGCTACTACTCCAGGTTACCGGTCACTCGGCGGAGAGGTAAGTATAAGAATATTTATTATTTTTAATACATTTGCCTTTATTTTATATTTGATTTTGTAGTGTATAATGCACTGCCAAATCAAATCACTAAAGAAGTTGCCCTAAGGAGCAGGGGGCCGCGGGGGGCTGCGGGAAGTGGGAGCGCAGACAGGGCAGAGGATCAGGGTATGGAGCGCGGGCAGGACAGGAGGATATATATGTGTATATATGGCACTCTATATAATATATATAGAGAGATCAAGATATAAAAATGTATTTTTATGTGTGATATAAATTATTTTTGGTATCGTATATTTCTACAGCTATATAAATATATTTATATTTTGAAAATTGGGTTACCTTTACAAGCCACTATTTCTTTAATGATGTAGCACGTGTTTGTAGCCGCTCATACGAAATCGTTTGTCCATGTTTCCATGTAACACCACAACATCACATGGAAAAAGCTTTTAATCGCAATTGATAGGTATGAATGTTACATCTGATATCATCAGATGTAGCTCATGCAATCTGCTTTCATTGTTCATTGTAAACACCGCGATAACGATCTCCTTTACCATTGCGCCTATTCACAACAGTGAGATACAGCGCTTACTGTGTTCTGTGAACGATACCTGTACGCTCATCATTGTTAACTGATGAACGTTATGTCTGTTATGACACCGACACATGTGAGACCTCACCAACTAAGTTGTCCATGTGTGGACACTCCTGACATCTGCCACTTGCAGTGGCAACCAATGAGCGCTGCGTATGTAAAAAGCTGTGCGCATTCCAAATTATGCTATTATATAGTAGCTGTAACCTAGCGTTGCTGTCGCCTGGCTACATGTACGGCCGCGGCGACCACCGGCAATGATTACCGCCGCATCCCTCATCACCTCCCCTTGACTCTACTCGCCTATCACTCTCTCCTCCCCCTTGCATCTCCTCGCTTCACCCCACCACGGGTACCCGCTGCCCTCACCTCACCTCCGCCTTGCCTCTCCTCTCCTCCCGCCTCGCCTCCCGCTGTACACACAGCGGTCATGTGACAGGGCGTGCTGATGTGACATCACACAGTCCGCCCTGTCACATGACCGCTGAAAAAGACGGGTGAGAAGAGAGGTAGGCGAGGGTGATCCTCCCTCCCCCGTCTTCATCCTGCCCCCCCTGCTCCATCCTTCACCGCTGACTGAATCCTGCCCCGCTCAGACCATCCTGCCCCGCTCGATCAATCCTGCCCCACTCGCTGCATCCTGAACCCTACGCTGGTATACATGTACTGAGATGTAGCGCCATATAATATAGTGCTGCAGTACATGTGCTATAAAGTACCGCCATATACAATAGCGCTGGTATACATGTACTGTGATGTAGCGCCATATAGTATAGTGCTGCTGTACATGTTCTATAAAGTACCGCCATATAGTGTAGTTCTGCTGTACATGTTCTATAAAGTACAGCCGGCATATAGCATAGTGCTGCAGTACGTGTGCTACAAAGTACCGCCATATATCATAGTGCTGGTATACATGTACTGAGATGTAGCGCCATATAGTATAGTGCTGCAGTACATGTACTACAAAGTACCGCCATATAGTAACATGTTTTTTTTTTGCCTTCCTCTGGATCAACATGTTAGGCTATGGGTTCAACTAGATGGACTTAAAGTCTTCCTTCAACCTTAAAAAAAAAACTATGTGGCAACACTAGCTCCACATTGGGGGAAAAATTTCTTCCTGACTCCAGATATGGCGATCAGACTAATTCCCTGGATCAACGCCCTATCAAAGAATCTAGTATATATAACTGGTAATATTATAGTTTTCAAGAAAGACATCCAGGCCCTTCTTAAATGTTAGTAGTGAGTCACTCATTACAACATCATGTGGCTGAGAGTTCCATAGTCTCACTCCTCTTAAAGTAAAGAATCCACATCTGTGATTATGATTAAACCTTCTTTCTTCCAGACGTAGAGGATGCCCCCTTGTCCCCGTCTCATGCCTAAGAGTAAAGAGATCATTAGAAAGTTCTCTGTACTGTCCCCTCATATATTTACACATTATTATAAGATCACCCCTAAGCCTTCGTTTTTCCAAGCTAAATAACTCCAAGTTTAATAACCTATCTTGGTATTGCAGACCCCTCAGTCCTCTAATAACCTTGGTCACTCTTCTCTGGACCCGCTCTAGTTCAGCTATGTCTTTCTTATACACCGGAGACCAGAATTGTACACAGTATTCTAAGTGTGGTTGCACTAGTGACTTGCATAGAGGTAAAATTATGTTCTCCTCATGAGCATCTATGCCTCTTTTAATGCATCCCATTATTTTATTTGCCTTTGCAGCAGCTGTCTGACACTGGCCACTAAATGTGAATTTGTCATCTACCCATACCCCCAGGTCTTTTTCAGTGACAGTTTTGCCCAGTGTTTTACAACTAAGCACATAATTATACCTTTTGTTTCCTCTGCCCAAGTGCACGACCTTACATTTATCCCCGTTATAGCTCATTTGCCATTTATCAGCCGAACCTTCTAGTTTACATAAATCCTTCTGTAATATAAAATTGTCCTCCTCTGTAATGATTACCCTGCAGAGTTTAGTGTCATCTGCAAATATTGAGATTCTACTCTGTATGTCCCCTACAAGGTCATTAATAAATATATTAAATAGAAGCGGGCCCAACACTGACCCCTGTTAACTGTGACCCATTCTCAGTGTGTTCCATTAATAACCACCCTTTGTTTCCTATCACTAAGCCAGTTCTTAACCCACTTACACATATTTTCCCCTATTCCCATTGCTCTCATTTTATGTATCAAGCTTTTGTGTGGCACCGTATCATAACCTTTTGAAAAGTCCATATACACCACATCCACTGCATTTCTTTGGTCCAGTCCAGAACTTACTTCTTCATAGAAGCTTATCAGATTAGTTTGACAGGAACGGTCCCTCATAAAACCATGTTGATATTGGGTCATGAGGTTATTTTTCTTCAGATACTCCAGTATAGCATCTCTTAGAAAACCCTCTAGGATTTTACCCACAGTAGAGGTTAAGGTTACTGGCCTATAATTTCCAAGTTCAGTTTTTGTTCCCTTTTTGAATATTGGCACCACATTTGCTATACGCCAGTCCTGTGGTACAGACCCTGTTATTATGGAATCTTTAAAGATTAAAAATAATGGTCTATCTATGACAGTACTTAATTCCTGCAGCAATCTGGGGTGTATCCCATCCGGGCCCGGGGATTTGTCAATTTTAGTGATTTTTAGAGGATGCCGTACTTCCTGCTGGGTTAAGCAGGTGACATTTAATTGACAGTTTTTGTTATCACTGATCATATTGTCTGTCATGGGATTTTCTTGTGTAAATACTGTTGAAAAAAAGTCATTTAGCATATTGGCTTTTTCCTCATCCTCATCCACCATTTTACCCAAATTATTTTTAAAGGGGCCAGCACAATCATTTTTTAGTTTCTTACTATTTATGTAGTTAAAAAATATTTTGGGATTATTTTTACTTTCTCTGGCAATGAGTCTCTCTGTCTCAATCTTTGCTGCCTTGATTTGCTTTTTACAAATGTTATTTAATTTTCTGTATTTATTTAATGCTTCATCACTACCTACTTGCTTTAATTCCGTAAATGCTTTCTTTTTGTCATTTATTGCGCCCCTTACAGCCCTATTTAGCCATAGTGGTTTCCTCCTATTTCTAGCATGCTTATTCCCATAGGGTATATATTGTGCACAGGTCCTATTCAGGATGCTAATAAACGTCTCCCATTTGCTTTGTGTACTTTTATGTCTCAGGATATCATCCCAGTTTATTGCACTAAGATCATCTGTCAACCGTTGGAAATTTGCCTTCCTGAAGTTTAGTGTCCTTGTAGCCCCTTTACTACACATCTTATTAAAGGATACTTAAAAACGTATTATTTTATGATCACTATTACCCAAGTGATCTCCAACCTGTATATTTGATAAGCGGTCTGGCCTGTTGGTTAATATTAGGTCCAGCAGTTCCCCCCTTCTTGTTGGGTCCTGAACCAGTTGTGAAAGGTAATTGTCTCTCATAGTTGTCAAAAACGTATTACCTTTGCTGGAACTGCAGGTTTCTGTTCCCAATGTATTTCAGGGTAGTTGAAGTCCCCTATAATAATGACTTCTCCCTGAGTCGCTGCTTCATCTATTTGCGTTATGAGGATATTCTCCTCCACTTCAATTATTGTTGGGGACTTATAACAAACCCCTATCAGTAATTTATTATTTTTCCCCCTCCCCTTATCTCCACCCACAGGGACTCTACATTTCCATTAGATTCACATATATTATCACACAGGATGGGTTTTAAGGATGATTTTACCTATAAACATACACCTCCTCCTCGCTTATTTGTACGGTCATTTCTGAACAGACTATAGCCCTGTAAATAACAGCCCAGTCATGGCTCTCATCCAGCCAAGTCTGCGAAATCCCCACCATGTCATAATTATTTTCCAACAAAATCAATTCTAATTCCTCCATTTTGTTGGTGAGGCTTCTGGCATTAGTGTACATGCACTTTATGCATCTCTCTTTACCTATATTTCTCCCTACTATATTGACTGTTCTAACCCCACCCCCCATGCCACCCCCAATTTTATTATCTGTGCCCAGGTTACTATTTACACTATCTTCCCCTCCTGTACAATGAATACCCTCCCCCCCAATCCCTAGTTTAAACACTCCTCCAACCTTAAAGCCATTTTCTCCCCCAGCACAGCTGCACCCTCCCCATTGAGGTGCAGCCCGTCCCTAGCATAGAACCTGTAGCCAACAGAGAAGTCGGCCCAGTTCTCCAGGAACCCAAACCCCTCCTTCCTACACCAATTCCTGAGCCACGAATTTATCTCCCTAATCTCCCGTTGCCTCTTTGGTGTGGCTCGTGGTACAGGCAGAGAATACTACCTTGGAGGTCCTTGCTTTAAGCTTGCAGCCTAATTTCCTGAAATCATCTTTAAGGGCCTTCCACCTACCTTTAACTTTGTCATTTGTGCCAATGTGCACTATGACCTCTGGGTCCTCCCCAGCCCCTCCCAATAATCTGTCAAACCGATCAGCGATGTGTTGGACTCAAGCGCCAGGTAGGCAGCACACTGTTCGATGATCCCTGTGTAGTTCTGCTGTACATGTGCTACAAAGTACTGCCATATACCATAGCGCTGGTATACATGTACTGAGATGTAGCGCCATATAGTATAGTGCTGCAGTACATGTGCTACAAAGTACCGCCATATACCATAGTTTTGCTCTTTCTTTCTACACATATATATATAAACATACATATAACATATGTAACTATATTTTAATAAACATATAAATGGATGGATATATATATGTATCTATGTATATATATATACACATATATATTTGTGTAGAGAGAATTTTTTTATACAGCTCTACAAAATATATATATATATATATATACATACAGTGTTGGCCAAAAGTATTGACACCCCTGCAATTCTGTCAGATGATACTCAGTTTCTTCCTGAAAATGATTGCAATCACAAATTCTTTGCTTTTTTTATCTTCATTTAATTTGTCTTAAATGAAAAAGCATAAAAGAGAATGAAGCAAAAAGCAAAAGATTGATCATTTCACACAAAACTCCAAAAATGGGCCGGACAAAAGTATTGGCACCCTCAGCCTAATACTTGGTTGCACAACCTTTAGCCAAAATAACTGTGATCAACCGCTTCCGGTAACCATCAATGAGTTTCTTACAATGCTCTGCTGGAATTTTAGACCATTCTTCTTTGGCAAACTGCTCCAGGTCCCTGATATTTGAAAGGTGCCATCTCCAAACTGGCATTTTTAGATCTCTCCGCAGGTGTTCTATGGGATTCAGGTCTGGACTCATTGCTGGCCACCTTAGAATTCTCCAGTGTTTTCTCTCAAACCATTTTCTGGTGCTTTTTGAAGTGTGTTTTGGGTCATTGTCCTGCTGGAAGACCCATGACCTCTGAGGGAGACCCAGCTTTCTCACACTGGGCCCTACATTATGCTGCAAAATTTGTTGGTAATCTTCAGACTTCATAATGCCATGCACACGTTCAAGCAGTCCAGTGCCAGAGGCAGCAAAGCAACCCCAAAACATCAGGGAACCTGCGCCATGTTTGACTGTAAGGACCGTGTTCTTTTCTTTGAATGCCTCTTTTTTTCTCCTGTAAACTCTATGTTGATGCCTTTGCCCAAAAAGCTCTACTTTTGTCTCATCTGACCAGAGAACATTCTTACAAAACGTTTTAGGCTTTCTTAGGTAAGTTTTGGCAAACTCCAGCCTGGGTTTTTTATGTCTCCGGGTAAGAAGTGGGGTCTTCCTAGGTCTCCTACCATACAGTCCCTTTTCATTCAGACGCCGATGGATAGTATGAGTTGACACTGTTGTACCCTCGGACTGCAGGGCAGCTTGAACTTGTTTGGATGTTAGTCGAGGTTCTTTATCCACCATCCGCACAATCTTGCGTTGAAATCACTCGTCAATTTTTCTTTTTTGTCCACATCTCGGGAGGTTAGCCACAGTGCCATGGGCTTTACACTTCTTGATGACATTGCGCACGGTAGACACAGGAACATTCAGGTCTTTGGAGATGGACTTGTAGCCTTGAGATTGCTCATGCTTCCTCACAATTTGGTTTCTCAAGTCCTCTGACAGTTCTTTGGTCTTCTTTCTTTTCTCCATGCTCAATGTGGTGCACACAAGGACACAGGACAGAGGTTGAGTCAACTTTAATCCATGTCAACTGGCTGCAAGTGTGATTTAGTTATTGCCAACACCTGTTAGGTGCCACAGGAAAGTTACAGGTGCTGTTAATTACACAAATTAGAGAAGCATCACATGATTTTTCTAACAGTGCCAATACTTTTGTCCACACCCTTTTTTATGTTTGGTGTGGAATTAGATCCAATTTGACTTTAGGACAATTCTTTTTGTGCTTTTTACATTGAAGACAAATTAAATGAAGATAATAATACCAAAGAATTTGTGATTGCAATCATTTTCAGGAAGAAACTGAGTATTATCTGACAGAATTGCAGGGGTGTCAATACTTTTGGCCAACACTGTATAATATATATATATATATATATATATATGTAAGAATTTTTGTCCATATGTGTATATATAATGTCTTCGCTGTCTATTTAGCTGTGTAGATGACTTTTTTTATATATACATATACATGCTATATACAAATATGCTATAGCATTGCCTGTGTATCTATCTGTATACAGATATTGCCTGGGCAACAAGTCTTCCACCTGTAATATTGTATGTATATAGTGGACAAGACTTTATTATATGTAGGGAGGGTATGTGAATCATTGGTGGGACAGTGGGAGATGTGGTAGCAACCTTTCAGCCCTTATTGGCCGTCAGCTCACTGTACATCTACGTCGGCACCCTCTCACAAGTGTCTGCTGGAGCATGTCACTGAGGGGCGGGGAAGCGGGCCTCATCCACTTCACACAATGAGCTCTGAGCCACCAATGATGACACAGAGTACACTTTCAGTGTGTAGTGCTGGTCTGTGATGATGCCACAGACCGGTTCAGAGAACCAAATGGTCTGCGGACTGGTGTTTGGGGACCTCTGAATTAAGGAATCTTCAAACCCAGGACCAGATCAATCAAAGTATCACACTTCTTATCTCTGAACTGCCTCAGCTGCTCTACACCCCTCCCAACACATTCTATGTTCTGTTTTGTCTTCAGAATTTGTGTCATTATTAGCCTGATGAAGAGACCTTAGAGTCTTGAAAGCTTGCAAATTGATTAAAAGGTATCAACCATTGAGGACTCTTAGATTTTAATATTTTTCAATGTTGCTTTGTAATTTATGTAACAAAAATAAAAAATTGTTTCATAAAGAACACATTTCATAGAGATTTCTAACGGCCCATACTGTCATGTCAGTAAAAAATAAATAAAAAGTAAAAGCAAGTTGTGGCTCCTGAATGTGGATCAGCAAAACAAAAATAAATACATTTAGTAGGTCAATGAATTCCTCTTAAGCCTGATGATTAAAGCTGGCTTCACACTGCAGTTTTTCACTGATCAGTGTCCATCAGTGTTTGGGTGTCAAAACCAGGAGAGGAACCAGGAGAGGAACTTGCAGAGAAAAACTATAAATGAAAGATTGACACCTGTTCTGAGTTTTGGAGACACTCCTGGTTTTGGCACCCAAACCTGATCGAACCTGATCAGGGAAAAACTGCAGTGTGATGCCAGCCTAATGGCCACTTTACACGTCCCAACATCAGTCCGATATTGGATCCAACGCCACGGGAGCGCGCTTTTTCTGGCAGAATTCCAAGATCGCATAGAAGATGTTACACAGCGCGATATCGGCAGCCAACGCAACAGCGATGTGTACGCCCCCTTGTACAGCCGACCCAGGAACGACCATTTAACATGAGAAAGAATAGGGGAAGTTGGACTCCACATCGTAGTTGGGCTTTTACACAGCACGATCTGGCCACAACGTCCATCCAATATCGGGCCGTTGGAGAGCCGCTCATTTGATCCCCGATATGGGTTTCGCATCGTTCGTGCATCGTATTGGACATTTATACCATACAACCCACGAACGATATTGGGTCCAACGCACGAACCACGTGACTTTTTATCAGAGTTGGACGCCGATATCGGGACGTGTAAAGTGGCCATTAGAGATTAAAGTGCACTCATGTGTACAAATACACCTAATTTATTGCTTGTATGGTCCATGTGTAGCCAATATCAATAAATTTCTTTCATTTCAAACTTCCGCCAGGTGATATCAGCTGTTCATAAGTGTTTTCGCAATGGTCACGCTCATTTGCGTGACATGTCCCAGAACTGTTGAATATTCAAAGCTGCTTGACATAAAGCACTCGTAGAATAATGTTCAGTAACTAGCTTATTGTATCTGGTAAGTGACCGCTCTTGATTCTACTTATCTGTATTCATTGTTTAACGCACAGTTTAAACACTTTTCCTTCTCTCCACCATAACCTTAGAGTGCTTGGCTTGAAAGCCGCCCACATGCAGCTGGAGGTAGTACTGGACAGAAAGATTCTTATTTAAAATAGTTTTTTTCTCTCTCATTCTTTTCATGTGAGGCTGCTGTTTTAGTTGCTTAGAAACTGCAATTTCAGGAGAAAGTATATACAGTTGGGGGTAATGACAGAGATTCTTAGCGAATAACAGAACAGCTTACACAGTACAATAGTTAGCAACTTACAAGAGAATGACATGCAATTTCTAGATGCCTCCTCTAGTTATAATTAGTTCAAACAACATTCTTTAGCTTTAGACATTTAACCTCTTTAGTATAATGTGTTGCATTCATTTTCTGTTTTGCTAAGAGGCATAATATATGAACAGTATGCAAAACATTTGCATGTACCACCATTTTCTTTCTTAAAATAGGTCATTTTCCTTATAAATAGTGATCAACGAGTGTAAGCGGCATTGCTCGTTGCTCAATCAAGCATCGGGGTGCACGAGCGTGCTCATCTCTCTGCCGAGTATCGTGGGTGCTGGAGCGAAAGCTCGTCTCCTTTCCGCATGTTTGAAGGCTGTTTTTCAGCCACTAAACATGCAGGGATTGCCTTCCAATCACAGCAATGCCATAGCCATATTGGAGTCACTCTCGTAGCCATGTGGGAGTCATCTCTACAGTCACTAATGAGTGCACACACATCAACCGTTACAAACCTATACATTTTCATCCCATTTTATCTAATTAATTATTTTAATCAGATCCTTAGAGTCCACAATCAAACTTTCCATTTAAACATATGTATTTTCATGATGTCATCTATATAAGCCACTAAATTGGAGTGAGGCCACCTATACGTGGAGATTATAGGTCTGCCTTGGGGGTTAGTTAAACTTTTATGAATTTTAGGCAGGTGATAAAAGATAGATGCCCTATGATTAGTAATCCACATGTCTTTCTGCTCTGGGAAGAATCACCCTTTTTACATGCTGCATTGTGCATTAATACAAGTTATTCCATGAAAAGGGTCACCACTTCTTCTGAATTCGTATTACATTGTCTCTGCGACCATGTTTAAAGCTATCTAAGGATACTTATATATTTATTTCAGTTGGACGGAAGCGTCGTCCAGATTCCCTTTTCTTTATATGTATAAATTCTTGGACTTGCCTAAGAGAGAAACTGCTACAGACCGTCATCGCCAGGATATCGGCTTGATATTACAAGTCTTACTAGTTGGTTGTGATTCACACAACCAAAAAAGGTGAACAACTGGAACTCACAATTTATTTACTTGACCACACAGGTCTACCGTATATAGTGCATTTTCTTTTCCAGCTTTTCTCTTAAAAGTGATGTATGACAGAGGGACCTACAAACTGTGTAAGTCAGGGTCCTCCCAGCTGTAAAAGGCAAAAAAAGCCACAGCAGTACAAGTAAACAAAAGCTAAAAGGGAGATTTTTTTGTTTCTCTGGATTATTTAGCCTTACAGTGTTGGCCAAAAGTATTGACACCCCTGCAATTCTGTCAGATAATACTCAGTTTCTTCCTGAAAATGATTGCAATCACAAATTCTTTGGTATTATTATCATTTAATTTGTCTTCAATTAAAAAAACACAAAAAGAATTGTCCTAAAGCCAAATTGGATAGAATTCCATACCAAACATAAAAAAGGGTGTGGACAAAAGTATTGGCACCCCTAAAAAAATCATGTGATGCTTCTCTAATTTGTGTAATTAACAGCACCTGTAACTTACCTGTGGCACCTAACAGGTGTTGGCAATAACTAAATCACACTTGCAGCTAGTTGACATGGATTAAAGTTGACTCAACCTCTGTCCTGTGTCCTTGTGTGTACCACATTGAGAATGGAGAAAAGAAAGAAGACCAAAGAACTGTCTGAGGACTTGAGAAACCAAATTGTGAGGAAGCATGAGCAATCTCAAGGCTACAAGTCCATCTCCAAAGACCTGAACGTTCCTGTGTCTACCGTGCGCAATGTCATCAAGAAGTTTAAAGCCCATGGCACTGTGGCTAACCTCCCTAGATGTGGACGGAAAAGAAAAATTGACGAGAGATTTCAACGCAAGATTGTGCGGATGGTGGATAAAGAACCTCGACTAACATCCAAACAAGTTCAAGCTGCCCTCAAGTCCGAGCGTACGACAGTGTCAACCCGTACTATCCGTAGGCGTCTGAATGAAAAGGGACTGTATGGTAGGAGACCCAGGAAGACCCCACTTCTTACCCCGAGACATAAAAAACCCAGGCTGGAGTTTGCCAAAACTTACCTGTGAAAGCCTAAAACGTTTTGGAAGAATGTTCTCTCTTTTTGGGCAAAGGCATCAACATAGAGTTTACAGGAGAAAAAAAGAGGCATTCAAAGAAAAGAACACGGTCCCTACAGTCAAACATGGCGGAGGTTCCCTGATGTTTTGGGGTTGCTTTGCTGCGTCTGGCACTGGACTGCTTGACCGTGTGCATGGCATTATGAAGTCTGAAGACTACCAACACATTTTGCAGCATAATGTAGGGCCCAATGTGAGTAAGCTGGGTCTCCCTCAGAGGTCATGGGTCTTCCAGCAGGACAATGACCCAAAACACACTTCAAAAAGCACTAGAAAATGGTTTGAGAGAAAGCACTGGAGACTTCTAAGGTGGCCAGCAATGAGTCCAGACCTGAATCTCATAGAACACCTGTGGAAAGATCTAACAATGGCAGTTTGGAGAAGGCACCCTTCAAATATCAGGGACCTGGAGCAGTTTGCCAAAGAAGAATGGTCTAAAATTCCAGCAGAGCATTGTAAGAAACTCATTGATGGTTACTGGAAGCGGTTGATCGCAGTTATTTTGGCTAAAGGTTGCACAACCAAGTATTAGGCTGAGGGTGCCAATACTTTTGTCCGGCCCATTTTTGGAGTTTTGTGTGAAATGATCAATGTTTTGCTTTTTGCTTCATTCTCTTTTGTGCTTTTTCATTGAAGACAAATTAAATGAAGATAATAATACCAAAGAATTTGTGATTGCAATCATTTTCAGGAAGAAACTGAGTATTATCTGACAGAATTGCAGGGGTGTCAATACTTTTGGCCAACACTGTATATCCAAGTCCTTAGACTGTTCCTCATCCTCATTCTCCCTAGGAGAGATTGGCCCTCTTGTCCGCTCATTCGGTCTACACGACATATGGAGATATCTCCATTGCAATGAACGAGATTTTACTTATATGTCACCGAGACATGGTTCCTATAGCAGGATCGACTATGTACTAGTAGATGATGTCGCTCTCCCACACTGTATCTTGGCATCAATAGGTAATATCTCCTGGTCGGATCATGCCCCGATTGCTGTGTCCCTGACGGACCCCCTAGCCATTTTCCCCCCCTCACAATGGCGTCTGAATGACCAACTCTTGGTAGATCAAGCCAATTCGTCCTTCATTGAGGAATATCTCAAAGAATTTTTCTCAATTAATGACTCTGGCGACACACAGATCGATAACTTATGGTTCACACATAAAGCAGTAATAAGAGAAATGTTTCTAAAAATGTCAGCAACCATTAAACGTAAATATACCAAATCTCTCCGGGAGGCCCTCACCCTATTGGCGGATCTGGAGTCCCGCCACAAGCGAGACCCTACCCAACAATTATTATCTGAACTGAATGCCGTTAGGCTTCAGGTTCGGCAGCTCTTATTGCAAAAATCTGAAAATAATCTCAGAAAATCAAGAGCTAAATTCTACGCCATGGGAGACCGAGCTGGTGCGATGTTAGCCAGACAGGTCAAGAAAAAAGAAGTACAATCCAGAATCCCCTATCTATGCAAATCGAACTCCTCCCGGATCTATAATCCCATTGACATAGCAGAAGAATTTGCCTCCTATTACTCTTCCCTTTATAACCTCAACTTAGATCCATCTGTTTCCCAGCCCTCCCAAGCTATTATTTCCTCTTTCCTAGATCGAGCGCACCTACCTAAAGTCTCGTCGGCTCAGCTCTCCTTTTTAAATGCACCCCTTCAGGACTCCGAAATTTCCCAAATTCTCAAAGAATCCAAAAATACATCTGCCCCTGGTCCAGATGGCTTCTCCTTCTCATACTATGCCCAATTCCTCCCAGTCCTAGCCCCCTTCCTTCGACGCCTTTATGATTTTTGGTCCACATCTGGCTCTGTTAAGCCGGAGGGACTTAAGGCCTCTGTTGCTACTCTCCCAAAACCGGGAAAAGCCCCCACTACCCCGGGCAACTTTCGCCCAATAGCCCTGTTTAACACAGACATTAAAATATATGCGAAAGTTTGGGCCAACAGACTCATGGCTGTCCTCCCTTCCCTCATCCACCCCGATCAAGTTGGGTTTGTACCAGGGAGACAGACAAGAGATGGCACGAGGCGGCTAATAGATCTTCTGGACGTGGTGGAGAGGGGCCAACTCCCCAGTGTATTCCTGTCCCTTGATGCTGAAAAAGCGTTCGACAGGGTACACTGGGGATACATTCACAACACTTTGGAAAGATTTGGCCTCACAGGTATGATTTCCAAAGCCATTATGGCACTTTACTCCAACCCCTGCGCCTACGTTAGAGCCTCGGGATTTGCATCCCGGACATTCCAAATATCTAATGGTACGCGCCAAGGTTGCCCCCTCTCCCCTATTGTATTTACTCTAGTCATGGAACCCCTCGCCGCCATAGTTAGACAATCTCCCAACATCAAGGGCATTCTAGTGGGGAAATCTGAATACAAAGTTGGACTTTATGCGGATGACGTGGTTTTCACCTGCGTAGACCCGCTGTCCTCTCTGAAGGCAATCTCCTCCCTGATTGAGGACTTTTCTGAAGCCTCATTTTACAAACTCAACTTGACCAAATCCACTCTTTTCCCTCTATTCCTCTCCCCACAACTTCAAAACCAAATACAGTCCCTTTACCCCTTTGCCTGGTCTCCGACGGGCTTCACATACTTGGGAATACAATTGACGCATCTGGCTGACATAATACGCATCAACTGCGAAACAACTTCTGCAGAATTAAAGGCAGAAATAGAGGGCTTTTCTAAAGCCCCCCTTTTATGGATGGCGAGGATACAGGCCGCCAAAATGGTCTTACTACCTAAACTCATCTATTTATTCAGGTGCCTCCCTCTGAGCTTTCCTACTAAATACTTAACTCAATTCCAAACCTTAATCGACAACTTTATCTGGAATAAAAAGCCCCATAGAATTAAACGCCAAATAATGTCCCTTCCCTATAACAGAGGGGTCTGGGATCGCCTAAAATAGCCCTTTACCATAAAGCTGCCTTGCTGGATCCTGTTGGGAGCTGGTGGCAGGAGGACTCTTCGCTTCCTTGGCTCGTAATTGAATCCCATCATACCCCCCGTTCCTCCCTTAGACTGCTATTGGAGGCACAGTTGCTTCGTCCCCAGGCTCTGAACAACTCTCTCCGAACTATGGTAGCAGCGATCAAAATATGGTCCACGGAATGTCCTTTGTCCTTTCCATCTGTGGCTCAATATGTCTCATTACAATCTGCTATATGCGTCATTTCCAATTTAAACGTATCGTCTTGGCTGCGCTGTGGAGTGAAGCGAAAAGTGGACCTGTTCCACTCCTATGGGATGAAAACCTTTTCAGATTTACAGAAACAATATCTCCTTCCTGATTCGGCTATGTTTCCGTATTTGCAACTTCGTGCCCTCTTACGAGTCAATCGTCTATTCATTGACCCTCCTAAACTAACGGACTCCCCTGTCCAACGATTTTTCAAACCGGGAACGAGGCTGAATCATGGTCTTTCTATTTTATACAAAACTCTAGTATGTAATGACTCTAGCAGTAGACTCCAATACATGGCCTCGTGGGAATCATTATTCTCATTTGATGCCACACATGAAGACTGGCAGTTTGCTATGACTCACTCATCTAAATTTTCCTCCTGCATAGCCCATTTAGAGCTGTCCAAAAAAATTCAGCTACAATGGTATTTAACTCCTGTGAAAATGGCTAGATTTCACATGTCCTCATCCCCTCTCTGCTGGAAGGGTTGTGGCGATAGAGGCACTATGGCCCATGTTTGGTGGGACTGCCCACAGGTACAGACCTTTTGGAAAGATGTAGAGACACTGTTTGGTGACATCATCCCTTTCCCCTTCACGTTATCTAAACAACTAGCAGTTTTGGGAATATCCTTGATTGATCTCTCTTCTCCTCTGCAGCCAATAATCTCAAACATTCTAACCGCGGCTAGACAATGTTTAGCCAAGCATTGGAGGGCCTCCACGACACCTACCAGAGCAGATCTCACGGCCAAAATCAACCTGCATTACTCCTATGAACTCATGGCAGCGAACTCTCTCTCAAAAAATAAGGTTCTGACATGGTGGGACCCATGGTCCTCATTTACCACCATCTCGGACCTGCGCTCTTCTCCACATCATACTTAATATTAATGTTATTATTACCAATCTGAACCCATGTTGCATATAGTTAAAATTTCTGAGTTTACAACAAGTCTCTAATTTTGCAATTATATCTCTACTTTATTTTTTATCTGTGTATCCTGCATACCCCCCTACACTTTCCCCTCCCCTTACTCCTCTCCCTATTATGGTTCAACTTTGTATTTTTGTATACCTGTAAGCCCGCTTAATAAAAATTTGAATGGTTAAAAAAAAAAGTAAGGTCTGACTAAGCTCTATTGGGATCAGGGCTTATTGTGGTCCCAAAGCTGGGGGATCGCCCACTACACTAAAACTGACTATCACCCCCCAGGTTGCCACGAGGCATCCCCACCACGAGGGACTGCTGGGCCACAGGGCACTGAGGAGGAGACTTCCGGCCTCTTCAGCAAGCTCCTCCCTCCCTATTACATTGCCTCTAAGACCTAAAGAACGCGGCGGCTCTACCTACCGCCGGTACACACGCGATCCTGTTGGAGGGCACATCTGGAAAGAGACGAGAGCCGGTCCCGGTTGTTTGGACGCTTCTGAGCGGCGGCGGTGAGTTGCGGTGCGGTCAGCTGGACAGGAGGTGGCGGCGGAGCTTAGATCCCGGAGGGGTTTCCCTGCACAGTCAGGGCGCCTGCAGCAAAACCGCTAAAGTTATAAGTGCCTAGACAGAACAGGAAAGGTGAAGAGAACTTCTCACTGTACCTGTACCTAAGTGGGACAGAGCCAAACAACAACAGAATTTGCAGGCAGGCAGCTCGGTGACATGGGTGTTTGAGTGCCTGGCCTCTGCTCTGCAGCACCTCTTGGCAAACTTCTACCTTTAATGCCTATTGTGCCTTCTCTCTTTGCAAACTATTTCAAAACACAAGCTGGCCCAAGACTTGCTAAGGACTGCAATACCCCAAATCAGTATATGTCAATACGTGATACCATCACCATATCTGCTACGCACTTAATGGGCAAAGCCCGTCCGGGCCATTACCGCCCCGCCAACAGACTGACAGCCTTTTTTGCCCCTTGGCGCCCTCAGTTAGTGGGGTCACCCAAAATGGCGCACCAGCGGCCCTCTCCACAGCGTTCCACTCGCTCCTCGCGTCGCGACTCTATGGCCTCCACCTCCTCTGCGTCATCGGACACAGGAGCACTGGCTGAAGCTCCGGTCACTCACACAGCTATGAAAGATCTCCTGGCTGGGCTCCGCTCCTCGCTACAGGAAGACATGCAGTCTATGATGGAGGGTTGAGGGGAGAAGTTACGGATCTAACCTCCCGTACAACACATTTAGAGAACGAAATGGGGGAACTGGTGCGTTTGCATAATGAACTGCTTGATGCCCACTATGCTTTACAAGACAAGCTAGAGAAAACCACCCTTAAAACATTGGATCTTGAAGATAGATCCCGCCGAAACAATGTAAAACTAAGAGGTATCCCAGAGAGTATCCCCTCCACTGACTTGAGAAATTTATTACAAAACTTCATTGCTGCAGTACTCCCCGATATAAGGCCTAAAGATGTCATCATCGACCGCATTCATCTCCTCCCAAGACCTTCACAGTTAGATCCTACCCTACCTAGGGATGTACTCGCTAGGATTCATTTCTACGAAGTTAAAGAGGACTTTATGCGAGCGCTCAGGGCTGGAGCTACGGTGCCAGAAACTTATCAACATATAGCAGTTTATCCAGACCTATCAGCGGGTACCCTTGCGCGAAGACAAGCCTTTCAAGAAACCACCAAGCTGCTGAGGGAGCGTCAGGTGGGGTATCGTTGGGGATATCCCATGAAACTCATCATCAAAAAGGACAATGTTCCTCACGTGTGCCACTCTCCGAAACAAGCGGAGGATCTGCTGTGACAATGGGATCAGCTCCCAAATAGACCACCTCCTCATCCCTATGCTGAAATCCATGCAGTACCGGAATCTGCTGAGCCGACGGTTATACAACATTTAGAACCCATTTGACTGATACTGTGAGTGCGTTTTTGTTTTAACCTCATAACCCGTGGGGCCTCTATTCCTGCTTTTTATGTCCTTTAACTATTTGTAACTCATTCTCTCTTATCTTTAAATTCACTCTGCTACCTCTCTATATCATACTGATTTCTCGCCTGACTTGCTCTGCTCATTACCTTCTCTCTTCTGCTGCTATTTCTGCTCCATCTGCATTTACTCTCGTTCTACTTTCCTGATCCTCTCTTCCCTTTTGCCTCTTCTTTTTCTTGTTTCTCTCTCTCTCTATTGACCTCTCTCACTATCTCTACTATTATTCTCCTTTCTATATTCTGCCAAGGATTTGGTGGGATAGACTGCCCCCGTAGGTGCATTTCACGCACCCTCATTTGGATACTTAGGATAGGTATCCCCCTTCTTCGATATTGAGGAAGACACCTGGAATCCAGAAGACCCTTACTATCAGGGGTATCCGTTCCCTTTTACACTTTTGTTATTATAAATTTGTAATGCTGAGTTGAATTTTTTGAATTTTTTTTTTTTTTATTTCTTGTCTCATCCTCCCCACTTTTACCTTGTAGATTGTCTTTTTGTATGTTGTGATCCTTCCCCGTATTCCCTGCTGTGTCCTCCCTGACCTCCTTTCCCTGCCTGATACACAATCAGTTACTGCAGTTGTCTTAACTTATCCACTTTGTCTTGTGTTACTCGCACGTTTATCCCATTATCAGATTGAGTTGTCTCTAGTGATCCCACCATGAGCATCAACTGTGTCTCCATTAATGTAAATGGGCTAAACTCGCCCGTGAAGCGTTCCCTGGCCTGGTCGCAACTCAGAAAACTCCAGGGAGATGTCGTGTTCCTCCAGGAAACCCACTTGGTACAAGGTGACAATTATCGCATGTCGTCTGCTTTGTTCCCTTATCAGTTCTTTGCAAATGCTGAGGTGAAGAAAGCAGGGGTGGCTATTTTTATTCGTAGATCTCTCTCTTTCAGACTTGTAGACCAGTTCGCGGACCCTCAAGGCAGGTATTTAGTGGTGCTGGGTTACATTAACGATACTCTGTATTCCTTGGTCTCTATCTATGGTCCCAACACCGGACAATATAGATATTTTCGCTCTTTGTTCCCTAGGCTAGCCTCTCTTATTAAGGGTCTTACTGTAATGGCGGGTGATTTTAACTTCCCAGTAAACAAACGCCTGGACTGTTCATCCACTTCCAACTGCCGTGGTGATATGGGCAACCTAATTTCAGCTTCCCATCTTCACGACATATGGTGTTACACCCATGGAGAGGAGAGGGACTTCACCTTCTTGTCCTCACGTCACCACACGTACAGTAGACTAGACTACTTTCTAGTTAATGACCCACTTCTCTCCAGATGTCAATCAACTAATATTGGAAACATCACCTGGTCGGACCACGCTCCAGTCTCCCTGCAGATCACGGACTCCGCTCAAGTAACCCCAACCTCGCTTTGGCGACTAAACGAATATCTGCTAGCCAACTCTGATAATATTGCAACGGTGTCTGTCCAAATTAAAACTTACTTTGACCTAAACAACAGCGAACAGACGAACCCTGAAATTAATTGGCTAGCACATAAAACAGTTATTCGAGGATCTTTTATACAACTAGCTTCTAGGCTTAAGAGGGAGAGAGAGACCCAAATTAAATCGCTTACGCACAAAATAGAAAATTTAGAAACCCTAATCAAAAAGGCCCCCCTCGCGTCCACAAGTGCGGAACTCTCAAAAGAGCGACAAGATCTCCGCTCGTTTTTACTAGCTAAAGTAGAATTTAACCTCAAAAAGAGCAAAGCCAAATTTTACGGTATGGGCGATAGGGCAGGCACTTTATTAGCCAGACGTATTAGGAAAAAACAAGAAACCTCCAAAATTCCCCACTTGATTACTTCTACAGGGCAAAAAATAACCAATCCTTTATTGATAGCAGAGGAATTTCAAAAATAGTACGGAAAATTGTATAATCTGCACTCTGACCCACAAACACCCCAACCCTCGAAGGAGGCAATAAGCGAATTCTTAGATAAGGTACAACTCCTTTCCCTGACATCAGCACAACAATCAGCCTTAAATGCCCCCTTCTTAGTTTCAGAAATTCGAGAAGTCATCAAATCAATGAAAAAAAGCTCGACCCCGGGACCTGACGGTTTCTCTTACCAGTATTATGCTTTCTTTACGGATCTTCTCCTACCGCATTTATTGGCACTGTTTAATTTCTGGAGAGATTCGGGAGAGATCCGCCCTGAGGGCCTAGAAGCTTTAATCTCTGCGATCCCGAAGCCTGGCAAACCCACGACGACTCCAGGGAATTTTAGACCCATCACTCTTTTAAATTGCAATCTAAAAATATATGCAAAACTCTTAGCAACTCACCACATGTGTGTCATCACCTCCCTTATTGGATTAGAACAGGTTGGATTTATTCCAGCCAGACAAGCATCGGATGGAACCAGGCGCATTATTGATCTTTTGGAGATCATGGAGAGGAGTGATGCCCCTGGTGCACTCTTGTCTCTAGATGCTGAAAAGGCGTTCGACAGAGCGCACTGGGGTTATCTAGAGGAGGTGCTGGGGAGATTCGGTCTGGTTGGTGACATTAAATCGGCAATCATGGCATTATATTCTTCCCCCAATGCGAAGGTACGGGCTTCGGGTTTTGTCTCCTCCGCGCTGCGGATAACTAATGGCACACGGCAGGGTTGTCCTTTGTCCCCGCTTATCTTCGCCCTGATAATGGAGCCACTGGCGGCCAGAGTGAGAGCGGACTGTGGTATCTCTGGCCCTGTAATAGAGAACGTTGAGCATAAAATGGGGCTTTATGCAGACGAGGTCATCTTTGTCTGTTCAGACGTGGAGGAGACCATTCCCAGAATAATAACACTACTTAGTGAATTTGCCGCAATCTCATATTATAAGCTTAATGCTGCCAAGTCTCTTATCTATCCCATTAGCATCTCTCAGTCACAAAAACTTCTACTCCAATCAAAATTCCCCTTTGTGTGGTCCCCCAAGGGGATTCCATATCTGGGAATCCAAATAACGAACACTAAGAACATAGTTCACTGTAACTTTGAGGTCCTTTCTAGTGAAATCAAAGCGGGGCTGGACTCTCTTAAAACCCTTAATCTTTCGTGGATTGCCAGGATTCAGATCGTAAAGATGACATATTTACCTAAAATCCTTTACTTCCTAAGATGCATTCCTTTACTTTTCCCTAAACGCTTCATCTTCTCTTGGCAATCACTTCTGAATCGCTTTATATGGAATAATGGGGTGCACCAGATAGGAGCCAAGGTGCTCATGTCCCCGGTAGCCTTGGGAGGTATGGGAGTTCCAGACTTGTACTCTTACTACTCTGCAATCCACTTGTCCACAGCAAGAGCCTGGTGGTCGGACGGTATGGCTCCTCTTTGGAAACAAATTGAACAATCCTTTTCGCCGCGCAACTCCACTAGACTATTGTTAGAAATGACTCTCCTCACACCAAGACATGACGTAATGTTCTTGAGATCCATGACAGCCCTGCTGGACGTGTGGTGCCGACATAGCCGAACCACCCTGAACTTCCTACACTATCATATCTCGCTTATGGCAGTGGAGGGGTCGGTGGAGTCTCTCTCCCTCTCTCTTTGGAGAGATAGAGGATTGATAAATCTTCGCCAGATTAGGGAGGGGCCTGGGGTGAAACCCTTTTCAGAGGTGATGGATTCCTTTGGTGTGCCCCGCATTACTTTTTACCGCTACTTGCAGACCCGGCATTTCATTGATTCTTTACACCTTCCGGAGATAGACACTGGTGGGCTTGATGGCTCGCTTCAGAGACATTTTAAATCTTCACATTCAAATGACCATGGGATAGCTCTCCTCTACCGAGCATTGACAACTGCTAGTAATACAACCAAACTCCCATATATGTTAAAGTGGGAAAGACACCTATCGTTTGACTCTGATCTTTCTATCTGGCAAGACGCTGCATCTCGGGCTTCGGCATACTCTAGATGTATCAATCATTTTGAACAGATTAAAAAGATACACATGGACTGGTATATTACACCTTGGAAAATATCACGATTTTCTAAACAACTACCCAGCTCAAAAAGTGTTGGAAGCAGTGCAATCAGATAGGCGACACCCCGCATCTTTGGTGGTATTGTCCTAGAGTGTTGAAGTTTTGGAGGGACATTGAAGCTCTTCTCACAGCACTCACGGGTATCAGGTTTGAACTCACAGCACCTCTGGCAGTGTTAGGCATTGGCCTGGCTGATTGGCCAACCCCGGTCCGACCGACAGTGGCGAATGTTCTAACGGCCTCCCGCAGGTGTCTGGCTGGTCTCTGGAGGGAGCCGTCGTTGCCGTCCAGGGGAATGGTAGTGGAAGCGCTTAACTCCCATTTTCAGTACGAACTACTCTTGGCCCATGACTCAAAGAGACGTGCAAAAGTCTTGGCATGGTGGGATTTGTGGATTGATTCGCCTTATAATACAATTGCGATCTAACGGGGATAAAGGCACAGCCTGCTCCCTCCATGAGGATTATGGTATATGAACTATAATCTGATTATGGACCCTGTTTCACCTTCTCCTAAAAGCTACAAATTGGCATCTGATGAGTCTCAAACAATAGAGTACAAGAGGATGTCAGCTGGTTCCCTTTCCTTTCCCCTTCCTATCCCCGTGTGTAGTGTTTACTCCCCCACCTGTCTTTAAAATATTACTAGTCAATTGCTCTATTCCTGATCTACCCTCTTCTTCCCTCCCCTCCCCCCTCCTTTTCTTTCCTTATGGTTCTTCTTTGCTAACAATATTTAGTTGATAAGTTGTTAACTGTGAAGGAGCTAACCCGCTTGGTTAGGGTGGCTCCTCCACGATACTATAGAGCTGGATTGGACTTTATGGTCTTAATTTGTGCTTGTTTATTGTTTGGCTAAATGCTGAAATGATATTTGATTCTTATTTGATTTTGGCATAACAAAAATAAAAATGGTTTAAAAAAATAAACCACAGGACTGGTTGTGGTAAAGACAATTTGGTATACAATACTTCATCAGCCAACGGTGGAAGGATTAAGTGCCGTAGTGACTGTGTTTTTCAAATTTTTCTTGGTTTTTGTATTTCTTCACTTTTGAGAATCTGTTCATTCTGTTATTGTTATTTTCTGTCTTTATGTCTCTCAAAAATGTTTGCTCAGTCCAGGAGTACTGAATTTAACTAAGGGGAATGTTGCATCCCAGAGTCCGGGTGCCACAATGGTGTTTCCTCCCTCTGGGGTAATGTTGTGCTTGAAAGCAAGAAGGGGTATTCACACCAGGTAAGCCCACAGCGTACAACACTTTTCCTGACTCCAGATGAGAAGGGGGAGCTCTGCAACCCAAGTTCAAGGGAGCTTCCCTATAAATTCTGGCCTGGGGGCGGAGTAAGGTAGTTCAATTCCTGGGAAGACTGTGTAGAGTAAGGCTCATCCCAGGACAGAGACTAGCAAGCGTGAGGGACCCGTAGGAGAAGGACTGAGGAAGGAGAGGGGATGACTTGTGGAGTGGAGCCAGTGACTGGGCTCACCCCAGTGCAGAGCGTCAAAAGCCGACACCAGAGTCTGAGGTTGTGAGGGTACTACAAGCCCAGCAGCCAAAACCAGGGTGGAAAATTCCAAAATCTCCTTGCTGCAACCAAGCCCAGGAGGCAAAGCAGCATCAGAGAGCTCACGGATAGTAGCCAGAGAAATGGTACCCGGGAAGGGCTCAAGCTGCGTGCCATACGGGTCATAGACTTTATGCTGGAAGAGAGGGTAACAGCTTAGCTACAGGCAGAAAGGACCAGCAACAAGTAACGCAACAAGGAGGCCTCAGAACTCACCGGGTGAGGAGATCTCTGACTTGATTCCAGGCCACTCGTATTCTCAACATCTCTTGTGGATGGTACCCTGGACTAAACCTGATTCTACTGCCAGTAAGGGTAATAAAGACTATGTACCGTGTGTTTGTCGGTTAATCTACTCCCTTAGCACTGCACCCCCAATGGCCTACCCGCCATAGACTTCACCGGTTGCCCTGGAAAACCGCTCTACCCATGGGGAGCAAAACCATCACAGCTGCCGTCCGATCATCCCCAGAGGCACCGCACTGCAGCATCGGCCACTAATAGCCGAATACCACGGGTGGTGTCACGACAGCTATCCCCTAAATTTCTATCCCCCAAACTTTTATTGACACCACTAGGGCCACGGAGCCAGGCCTCGACCCCCGTGACTCCCACAGCAGAACTGGTAGCCCGGTACCGAGTACCCCATGGCCCCGGGGAGGGCGTGTCAACCACATTATGCATCATCATAGAGCAGAGGATCACAGCATGTATTTTTATCTGCTTGGTGACATGATTGCTATTTCAAGCCTGGATCCCCCTGTCACATAGGATGGTATATCATGGACAGGATTCTAGTGTGAACATTGCGTCGTCAGCCACTAGGGATGAGCGAGTCCTAAATTACTCAGAATCGCTAGACTCTAACGAGTCAGAGTCTGGGACTCGCTACTCGTTACAAGTCTAGCGAGTCCAATGTAAATGAATGGGGAAGCGAGTAATAACGAATAATTCATCTGTTCCTGGACCCCATTAAGAGATAAGAGGTCTGGCAGCAGAGGAACAACCTGCAATCCCCTAATACATTGTTTTGCGGGCGGTAGTAAAAAAGCGTTAACCCTAAGTCCCAAACGGATTTCACAGGATTTTCCCGTTCCTGTTCAATCCGGTCCCATAGACAGCCATGTGAAATCTAACCGGATTAATCCTGCCCGGTACTATCCTGTGTAATCCGTTTGTCAAACTAAACCTGTCCTGTTAAAACCATTTTACTTCAACGGCTGTCTATGGGACTGGATTGAACGGGAATAGTATTGAAAATCGGAATGAATCCCGGGATTGGTAAAACCCTGCGGCTGCGCAAAGGAGCCCCTCGTACTCCTCCTCCTGAAAACATTTTGTTCTTTGGAGAGATTCCCCAGCAGGAGCTATTGAGTTCAGCAATCAGTATGTTATCGTGAAATTCTGGTGAGTACAGATTGTCAAATGATCTTAATCTGCTGTATGTATTACTGTCTGAAATTGCGCTGGTTCACCTCATCTTTGGCAAAATGCAAGCCAGCATGCCTGCCCATGTGCAAGCTCGGCTTGCTGCATTCACAGAATACAGTAGAAGACTCACTCATCCTACTCGCTATTCGCTAATAACAGCAAGTGTCCGGTGACCGGTCTTTGGAGCCAGAATCCTGTACTACACAAGACCCATATTCTGTTAAAGCCTGAACGGATAGAGCCTGACCGTTTAGCCGCCATTCTTTTGAAATAGAGATAACCGGATTGTGACGGTAAATGACGGTCACGCTCAATTCGGTTCAGTGTAACGTTGTCTATGGGAGCGGAATGTGATGGACTGTGCAAAACCGTCAAAAACCGGTTTCATTTTACAACGAACGACTTTTTATAACCGACTGATCTATTATATAAAAGCCGAAGGCCACTTCCGGAGAACCCGAAGGGTTACTTCCGTGACGGCCTCCGACCATGCTGCTGACGTCACAGTGCAGGGTAGCCGCGCGGAACTTTCCGTGCAGCTACAGGCACCGGCGTTTGAACGTTCCGCTCGCCCCCCTCACTACTCTCATCAAACACACACAGCCTCTCACTACAGTCCTCCCAAACACACACACACCATCCCAACCACATCACACATACACACTCACACACTCACACACCCACACAAACACACACCCACACACACACACACACACACACTCCAGTATACTTACCCCGCCGCCATCCCGCTACACGGCTCCCAGCGTGGCTCCGCCCACCTCGCCGCCGTGGCTCCGCCCACCTCCCCGTCACTCCCGCCGTGGCTCCGCCCACCTCGCGTCACTCCCGACGTGGTTCCGCCCACCTAGCCTGCGCTGACCACAGAGCCCTCGTCCTGCGCTGACCACAGAGCCCCCGTCCTGCGCTGACCACAGAGCCGCCGTCCTGCACAGAGCCGCCGTCCTGTGCTGACCACAGAGCCCCCGTCCTGCACAGAGCCCCCGTCCTGCGCTGACCACTGAGCCCCCATCTTGCGCTGACCACAGAGCCGCCGTCCTGCACAGAGCCGCCGTCCTGCGCTGACCACAGAGCCGCCATCCTGCACAGAGCCGCCGTCCTTCGCTGACCACAGAGCCGCCGTCCTGCACAGAGCCGCCGTCCTGCGCTGACCACAGAGCCACCGTCCTGCGCGGACCACCGAGCCGCCGTCCTGCGCTGACCACAGAGCCGCCGTCCTGCACAGAGCCGCCGTCCTGCGCTGACCACAGAGCCCCCGTCCTGCGCTCACCACTGAGCCGCCGTCCTGCGCTGACCACAGAGCCCCCGTCCTGCGCTGACCACAGAGCCCCCGTCCTGCGCTGACCACAGAGCCCCCGTCCTGCGCTGACCACAGAGCCCCCGTCCTGCGCTAACCACAGAGCCCCCGTCCTGCGCTGACCACAGAGCCGCCGTCCTGCGCTGACCACAGAGCCGCCGTCCTGCACAGAGTCGCCATCCTGCGCTGACCACAGAGCCCCCGTCCTGCGCTCACCACTAAGCCGCCGTCCTGCGCTGACCACAGAGCCCCCGTCCTGCGCTGACCACAGAGCCCCCGTCCTGCGCTGACCTCAGAGCCGCCGTCCTGCGCTCACCACTAAGCCGCCGTCCTGCGCTGACCACAGAGCCCCCGTCCTGCGCTAACCACAGAGCCCCCGTCCTGCGCTGACCACAGAGCCGCCGTCCTGCGCTGACCACAGAGCCGCCGTCCTGCACAGAGTCGCCGTCCTGCGCTGACCACAGAGCCCCCGTCCTGCGCTCACCACTAAGCCGCCGTCCTGCGCTGACCACAGAGCCCCCGTCCTGCGCTGACCACAGAGCCCCCGTCCTGCGCTGACCACAGAGCCCCCGTCCTGCGCTCACCACTAAGCCGCCGTCCTGCGCTGACCACAGAGCCCCTGTCCTGCGCTGACCACAGAGCCGCCGTCCTGCGCTGACCACAGAGCCGCGTCCTGCACAGAGCCCCCGTCCTGCGCTGACCACAGAGCCCCCGTCTTGCGCTGACCACAAAGCCGCCATCCTGCGCTGACCACAGAGCCCCCGTCCTGCGCTCACCACTGAGCCGCCGTCCTGCGCTGACCACAGAGCCCCCGTCCTGCGCTGACCACAGAGCCCCCGTCCTGCGCTGACCACAGAGCCCCCGTCCTGCGCTGACCACAGAGCCCCCGTCCTGCGCTGACCACAGAGCCGCCGTCCTGCACAGAGCCGCCGTCCTGCGCTGACCACAGAGCCCCCGTCCTGCGCTCACCACTGAGCCGCCGTCCTGCGCTCACCACTGAGCCGCCGTCCTGCGCTGACCACAGAGCCCCGTCCTGCGCTGACCACAGAGCCCCCGTCCTGCGCTGACCACAGAGCCCCCGTCCTGTGCTGACCACAGAGCCCCCGTCCTGCGCTGACCACAGAGCCCCCGTCCTGCGCTGACCACAGAGCCCCCGTCCTGCGCTGACCACAGAGCCGCCGTCCTGCGCTGACCACAGAGCCGCCGTCCTGCACAGAGCCGCCGTCCTGCGCTGACCACAGAGCCCCCGTCCTGCGCTGACCACAGAGCCGCCGTCCTGCGCTGACCACAGAGCCCCCGTCCTGCGCTGACCACAGAGCCCCCGTCTTGCGCTGACCACAGAGCCCCCGTCCTGCGCTGACCACAGAGCCCCCGTCCTGCGCTGACCACAGAGCCCCCGTCCTGTGCTGACCACAGAGCCGCCGTCCTGCGCTGACCACAGAGCCGCCGTCCTGCGCTGACCACAGACCCGCCGTCCTGTGCTGACCACACAGCCGCCGCACTCACTGCTGACCACTGAGCCGCCGCACTCACTGCTGACCACTGAGCCGCCGCACTCACTGCTGACCACTGAGCCGCCGCACTCACTGCTGACCACTGAGCCGCCGCACTCACTGCTGACCACTGAGCCGCCGCACTCACTGCTGACTACTGAGCCGCCGCACTCACTGCTACCCACTGAGCCACCGTATACTCTGCTACCCACTGAGCCGCCTGTATACACACAATTAATTTCACCGCACTCCCCTAACTATTACTAAATAAACTATATATAGATTCTAGACTACCCGATTCTTTAGAATCGGGCTCACAGCTAGTATACAATAAAATAGGGTATTGCAGGTTTTCCTATGCTACCAGACCTCTTTATAGGGACCAGCAGCAGAGAAATTGCATTTCCCTATATTTACATTGGACTCGTTACTGTGCGAGTAATCGCTAAAAGACTCGCAGAGTAACGAGTCCAGCGAGTACCCGACTATTCGCCGAATAGCGAGTAGTAACGGGTAGATGCACTCATCCCTATCAGCCATGCATCCAGCCACACCCACTCCCTACACAGAAAAGTGAGGGAGCTGGAATGTAGGATGATCATGCAGCTCCCAGCATTCATGCCCCCAACACACCTCCTGCTTTCTGCTCCTACATGGAGCTGCCAGGCTGAATATTCTCTGTCCCATGAAGAAGGGTCAGAGCTGAGGAGCATGTATGGTTTTATCGATTTATAAGAGATCTATAGATCCTAGAACTGCAGTTTTCAGCTAAAAAACGTTTTCTCACCGGAGTTCCCCTTTAAGGTGAGAATCCACTTTTGCACACATCATTAGAGCCCCTGTAAAAAAAGTCAAGATCACTTATTAAGGGAGGGTGGGAGATCAGGGAACTTTTTAGACTTTGTTAAATAAAGTGACCAATTCAGAGTCTGATTGTTGAAGACTGTGTTAAGTTAATGGTCTCATTACAAAAAATCCTCTAAACTTGGAGGCTTAGCAAGAGTCAAGAACCAGAAACTACCCCTTACGAAAGTTTGGGGAGATCTAACTGTGCTCAGGCATTTGCTTGGTTGGCACCAAAAGATACTGGAGATAGGCCAGTGTGGGAGCTTAGCTATGAAATGTAATCATTTATACATTTTGTTAATATTGAATTTTAGGCAAATATCAAATTAAGATTCAAATAATATTATGGTCTATGTTAGTCATTAAATTATTTTCATGAAATCAAGAAGCTGAAAACAAGTGTTAAATGTCACATACCATTATCTGTTTTTTCTGTGTATCAACATCCATTTGAACTAATCTACTTATATAATCCGCAGTTGGGAAATTCGGGCACTGTAGCCGAATCCCAACATGCTTTGCGCGACTGCGAGTGATGACGCGCAGCGTCATCACGAGCCGCAGCCGCGCTACCCTGCCCCGGCCTCAGCACCCGACATACCAGCCCACATGCCGGGCCCTTAACAAGTGACACGGCCCACTGCTGTGTCCGAGGGAAGCAGTGAGGAGACGCTCACACACAAGCTGCCCTCTCTCCCTCTCTCTCCTGCTCTGTGCACTGATTTACTCCGTACAAAGCAGGAGAAAGCCTGTAGGAGCCCGGCAACTCAAACACTTTCCTCACTGTCATGTGATCTACATTCAAAGGTCCTGCAGATGCTTACTGCGTTTCTGCAGGTCGCAGTGCCTCCTCTCCTGCTGCATATCGATCTGGACCTTCATGATATGGTAATGGATGCTGTGTCTGTGTGTGTGTGTGAGTGTGTAATAAGTGTGCCTGCTGCAGGGGTGTGTGTGTGTGTTAGTGTAATATGTGTGCATGCTGCAGGTGTGTGTTAGTGTTATAAGTGTGCCTGCTGCTGGGGTGTGTCATGTCTCTGTCTGCTGTGTGTCATGTCTCTGTCTGCTCTGTGTCATGTCTCTGTCTGCTCTGTGTCATGTCTCTGTCTGCTGTGTGTCATGTCTCTGCTGTGTGTCATGTCTCTGTCTGCTCTGTGTCATGTCTCTGCTCTGTGTCATGTCTCTGCTCTGTGTCATGTCTCTGCTGTGTGTCATGTCTCTGCTGTGTGTCATGTCTCTGCTGTGTGTCATGTCTCTGTCTGCTGTGTGTCATGTCTCTGTCTGCTGTGTGTCATGTCTCTGTCTGCTGTGTGTCATGTCTCTGTCTGCTGTGTGTCATGTCTCTGTCTGCTGTGTGTCATGTCTCTGCTGTGTGTCATGTCTCTGCTGTGTGTCATGTCTCTGCTGTGTGTCATGTCTCTGCTGTGTGTCATGTCTCTGCTGTGTGTCATGTCTCTGCTGTGTGTCATGTCTCTGTCTGCTGTCTGCTGTGTGTCATGTCTCTGCTGTGTGTCATGTCTCTGCTGTGTGTCATGTCTCTGCTGTGTGTCATGTCTCTGCTGTGTGTCATGTCTCTGCTGTGTGTCATGTCTCTGCTGTGTGTCATGTCTCTGCTGTGTGTCATGTCTCTGTCTGCTCTGTGTCATGTCTCTGTCTGCTGTGTGTCATGTCTCTGTCTGCTGTGTGTCATGTCTCTGTCTGCTGTGTGTCATGTCTCTGTCTGCTGTGTGTCATGTCTCTGTCTGCTGTGTGTCATTTCTCTGTCTGCTGTGTCATGTCTCTGTCTGCTGTGTGTCATGTCTCTGTCTGCTGTGTGTCATGTCTCTGTCTGCTGTGTGTCATGTCTCTGTCTGCTGTGTGTCATGTCTCTGTCTGCTGTGTGTCATGTCTCTGTCTGCTGTGTGTCATGTCTCTGTCTGCTGTGTGTCATGTCTCTGTCTGCTCTGTGTCATGTCTCTGCTGTGTGTCATGTCTCTGCTGTGTGTCATGTCTCTGCTGTGTGTCATGTCTCTGTCTGCTGTGTGTCATGTCTCTGCTGTGTGTCATGTCTCTGCTGTGTGTCATGTCTCTGTCTGCTGTGTGTCATGTCTCTGTCTGCTGTGTGTCATGTCTCTGTCTGCTGTGTGTCATGTCTCTGTCTGCTGTGTGTCATGTCTCTGTCTGCTGTGTGTCATGTCTCTGTCTGCTGTGTGTCATGTCTCTGTCTGCTGTGTGTCATGTCTCTGCTGTGTGTCATGTCTCTGCTTACTCTGTGTAATGTCTCTGTATACATTACATTACACAGACATTACACAGAGATATTACACAGTGTATACAGAGACATTACACAGTGTATACAGAGACATTACACAGTGTATACAGAGACATTACACAGAGTATACAGAGACATTACACAGAGTATACAGAGACATTACACAGAGTATACAGAGACATTACACAGAGTATACAGAGACATTACACAGAGTATACAGAGACATTACACACAGTATACTGTAATGTCTCTGTATACTCTGTGTAATGTCTCTGTCTACTCTGTGTAATGTCTCTGTCTACTCTGTGTAATGTCTCTGTCTACTCTGTGTAATGTCTCTGTCTACTCTGTGTAATGTCTCTGTCTACTCTGTGTAATTTCTCTGTCTACTCTGTGTAATGTCTCTGTCTACTCTGTGTAATGTCTCTGTATACTCTGTGTAATGTCTCTGTATACATTACATTACACAGACATTACACAGACACATTACACAGTGTATACAGAGACATTACACAGTCTATACAGAGACATTACACACAGTCTACTGTAATGTCTCTGTATACTCTGTGTAATGTCTCTGTATACTCTGTGTAATGTCTCTGTATACTCTGTGTAATGTCTCTGTATACTCTGTGTAATGTCTCTGTATACTCTGTGTAATGTCTCTATACTGTGTCTAATGTCTGTATACTGTGTGTAATGTCTCTATACTGTGTGTATACTGTGTGTAGTGTCTCTAATGTCTGTAGACTGTCTGTAGTGTGTCTATACTGTGTCTAATGTCTGTATACTCTGTGTAATGTCTCTATACTGTGTCTAATGTCTGTATACTGTGTGTAATGTCTCTATACTGTCTCTATACTGTGTGTAATGTCTCTATACTGTGTGTAATGTCTCTATACTGTCTGTAATGTGTGTGTATAATGTGTCTAATCTCTGCATACTGTGTCTATACAATGTCTCATGTATGTATATACTGTGTGTTTCTCTCCTCACCCCTCCACCGCAGAGCCGCCTCCACACTCTGCTACCCGCAGAGCCGCCTCCACACTCTGCTACCCGCAGAGCCGCCTCCACACTCTGCTACCCGCAGAGCCGCCTCCACACTCTGCTACCCGCAGAGCCGCCTCCACACTCTGCTACCCGCAGAGCCGCCTCCACACTCTGCTACCCGCAGACTCACCTCTATACTCTGATACCCACTCACCCGCGTCTATACACACAATTCATTTCACCGCGCTCCCGATGCAATTGCATCGGGCCTTTTTACTAGTACTGTATAATAGCAACACGTTAATGCATTAAGCAAGTGGGACTCAATATTTCAAGAAGATAACAAGAGCACTGACAGTTTCCAACTTGCAACATTATGACAAGCCTTTCAGTATTTCTGCTTGCAATGCATTTTATAGAAATTTAGGTATCCCTAGGACGTTAAAAATAATTTAAACTCCTGTCTTTATGACAGTTTGTCTCTAAAGATGGCAGGATTGGAAGCTTTAACATGACATATATTTGATGCTTAACAAAAGGTATAATTCTGTGGAAATTATTAACCTATAGTGTGCATTTTACTTTAACCCTTTATCGTCATCAGGTCTGCCACCAGGAATATCTGGGTCCCATACTGGCAACATTCTTGGGCCCCCTCCCAGTCTCCACCCAGCTCTTCCTCCACCACAGCCCCACCCAACACAGCTCCGCCGCCATCCCTGAAACCTTCAACAGTCCCACCCCCACTCTTGGAAAAACTCCACTTCTGCACCCTGTCCTTACCTATTATATAATAACATATATATGGGAATTGTTGTCTTCAGTCATCATCAGTCTTATAGAAACCACAACACTGATGAGAATTAGTCAACATCACACAAACATTTACATCCAGGTACCTTATAAATGATGTCATATCAAATTGGAGTTGTTCTCTTTGTTATCTTTTATATCTGGTCCAGATGCCATAATAACTTTTCACATCCACGTCTTGTTTCTGCAGGCATCCATCTTCTCATCATCTTCAGTATCACACCCCGACATAGTGTCCTTAAAAGTAGCAGTCGATTATAATGCTCCTGAATAAAAATATCTGCACCATGCTGTGCCCATGAATACAGATGAGTGAAGTTACCCAAACCATGACCTCCAATGTCAAATTCGGCACGAACATTGATGATTCAGTTCATGTTCAGAAAACCTGAGCAATTAACTAAAAAATCAGCAAATGCCGCTTTGGGGAAAAAGTTCAAAATTTTAAAATGTCCCGGTGGCTGAATTTACAGCGATTGGGTCTACCAGTTTCTTTCAACATGGTGAATTCTTTTCAAGAAAGTTTTAAAGTTTCATTAAGTTTCCAGATGTCAACTGCATGCTCTGAATTTTTAGAAGAGTGCCAGATATGCCAGCAGCTGTCAAATCCAGGAATCTTAAAATCATCTTTAACCCCTTTACCTCCAGGCAATTTTCCTTTTTCCATTTTTTGTTTTTCTCTCCCCTTCTTCCAAGAGCCATAACTTTTTAAATATTTCATCAATAGAAACATATGGGGCTTTTTTTTTTGTGTAATGAGTTGTATTTCAGAAGATATTATTTATTTTACCATATAGTGAACAGGAAAATGGGAAAAAAATCCAAATGCGGTGAAATTGCAAAAAAAAAGTGCAATTACACATTTGTTTTTTGGGATTTTTATTCGCCATGTTCAGTATATGTTAAAACTGACGTGTTGATATGATGCCTCAGGCCGTAACGAGTTCGTAAATAAAAACATTTATTTTTTTACTGTTATTTAAATGTTATTTAAATGGTGAAAAAAAAATTCAGAAGTTTAAAAAATAAAAGAATTGCACTTTAGTCACCATTTTCCACGACCCGTAGCGTCCTCATTTTTCGGGATCTTGGGCTGTGTGATGGCTTATTTTTTGCATCTTGAGCTGAAATTTCTAGTGATACTATTTTTGTGTAGATACATTGTTTTGATTGCCCATTGTTGCATTTTATTGCAATGTCGTGGCGATCAAAAAAAGTAATTTTGAGGTTTGCATTTTTTTTCCATTGCACAGTTTACCGATCTGATTAACTGATTTTATATTTTGATAGATTGTAAATTTCTGAACTCAGCAATACCAAATATGTGCATTATTGATTTTTTTTAATACTTTTATTTTGAATGGGGCAAAAGGGGAGTGATTTGAACTTTTGTGTTTTTTTTCATATTTTTAAAAACATTATTTTAAACTTTTCTTTGTTTTACACTGCCCTATAGGGTGCGACTTTCCGATCGCTTGTGCTATGCAGAAATGAGCTGCAGCTCATCTCTATATAGCACAAATAATCACTTCATGTGGATGCTAGCACTCGACCAAATGATGGTCATTATGGCCACAATTCAATTTTAGTTTTGAAAAACCACAGGACATGTCTCCAAAAATCTAGGTCTTTGTTCCTGTGTGCATTCACAAAAATTAGTCTGGCTTTTTATGTTTGTTTTGTAGTAATGGTTTCTTCCTGGCAGAATGGCCTTTCAGCTCAAGTTGATACAGTACTCGTTTCATTGTGGATATTGACATAATCCTACCAGCTTCCACCATCATCTTCACAAAGTGGTTTGCTTTTGTTTTTGGTTAGATATGCACATGTCAGACCAAAACACGTTCATCTCTGAGACAAAGAACCTGTGTCCTTCCTGAGCGGTATGATGGCTGGACATTCCCATCTTGTTTGTACTTGCTTATAATTGTTTGTACAAATGAACGAGGCACCTTAGGGCATCTGGAAATTGCACCCAAGGATGAATCAAACTTGTGCAAGTCAGTTTCCTGATGCCTTGGCTGATTTCTTTAGACTTTTTCATAATGCTAGGCAAAGAAGCAGGGTGTTTCAGGTGTGCGTCAAAATACATCAACAGGTGTGTCTCTAATTAACGCAAATGTTAAAAATAAACCTCTCAGAATCTTCCAAACACATGACATCATCATATAAGCTGGCCCAAATTGTTTAACGGTAATCTTAGTGTATGTAAACATGTGACTTTGCAGAAAATAATTTTAAAAAGCCTTAAAAAATTATCTCTCTCATTATTCTGGCATTTGGCAAATATTAATAATTAAAGTAATCCTAATTGACCTAAAACAGAAAAGGTTTATTTTGATTTCATGCCAGATGGTGAAAAAAACACGCATATGTGTCTTGTTATATAGTATAGAGTATGTAAACTTTTCATAAACGTTTCAACTGTATTTGTGTCTTTTAGATTTATTATGAACTAGAAATAGGCCCGATGTTATTGCATTGGGAGGGCAGTCTTTCTGCCTGTGTCCCCTTGTGCTCTCTCCTGTCTGTGCTGTCTCTTCCCCTGTGCGCTCTGTCTTACTGTGCCTTTTCCTCTGCTCTGTGTGCTCTCACCCCTGTGTGTGCTGTCTCTCCTGTGTGCGCTGTCTCTCCCTATGACTCTGCCTCCCTTGTGCCTCTGCATCCCCTGTGCCCCTGCCTCCTGTGCCTTCTGGCTCCGTGTGCCTGCCCCCATCACTGAGCTACCATACAATGCTCACCACTAAGCCACCATACAGTGCTAACCACTGAGCTAATGTAGTGTGCAGACCACTGAATACCATACAGTGCTAACCACTGAGCCACATACAGTGCTAACCACTGAGCCACCATACAGTGCTAACCACTGAGCCACCATACAGTGCTAACCATGAGCCAGCATCCATGCTAACCACTGGCCCACCTAAACCACTGAGCCACCATAAACAGTGCTAACCACTGAGCCACAATACAGTGCTAACCACTGAGCCACCATACAATGCCAACCACTGAGCCACCGTACAGTGCTAACCACTGAGCCACCAAATACAGTGCTGACCACTGAGCCACCATTCTGTGCTAAACACTGTAATGGTGGCTCAGTTTAGGTGGCTCAGTGTTAACTACTGAGCCACCATACAGTGCTAACCACTGAGCCACCATACAGTGCTAACCACTGAGCCACCATACATTGCTAACCACTGAGCCACCATACAGTGCTAACCACTTAGCTACCATACAGTGCTAACCAATGAGCCACCGTACAGTGTTAACTACTGAACCACCATACAGTGATAACTACTGAGCCAACCTACAGTGCTAACCACTGAGCCACCATACAGTGCTAACCAATGAGCCACCATACAGTGCTTACCACTGAGCCACCATACAGTGCTAACCACTGAATCACCTAAACACTGAGCCATCATATACAGTGCTAACCACTGAGTCACCGCACAGTTGTAACCAATGAGTCACCGGACAGTACTAACCACTGAGCCACTGTACAGTGCTAACCACTGAGCCACCATTCCGTGCTAACAACTGAGCCACATAAACATTGTGCCACCATTTAAATCATGCGCTAAGAGCACCGATTGGTCGCCGTGGTTGGCCAATCAGCGAAGCTGCGCGTGGCTTGGCGGGAGATTTGAATTCCGTGCCACTGATTGGCTGAGCAGCGTGAGATTCAAATCTCGCACCAAGGTGCGAGCTGCTTCACTGATTGGTCACTGCGATCTGCAACGACCAATCAGCAATGCACGCTTTTGTTCAGCGCCGCTTTGCTGATAGGTCGCCGTGGTGAGCAGCGACCAAACAGCAAAGCGCCTCGCACCTTTGTGAGAGATTTGAATCCTGCACCACTGATTGGTTGAGCGGCAGAGGATTCAAATCTCCCACCAAGGCGCGAGCCGCTTCGCTGATTGGTCACCGAGATCTGCCTCTTGCATGAATACTCTCCAATCATTTCATCCATCTTGTCCACACCTCCTTTTGTTTTATTATAATGCATTATGATTTCAGGTTTCTGTTTCCTGTCATCGATGTCAATACTTCCATCATGATGCATTGTACTCAGTAATATTACAGATGTTTTTTTCTTTGCTTTATAAGATACCATTGTCGCTTGATTGCAGAAACCAAAGACACTCTCATAAAGTGGTTGCTTGGGATTGTGCTTCATGATTGGAGGAATTTCGCGGTAGTTTGGCCTCATAGTAGAAACAAGTGTGAGTTTTTTCTGAAGCAAAATGTGCCCAGTTCCAGATTGGTAAAGTAATTGTCCATGTTATATTTTTTCCAGAATTGAAAATTGGTACTGCAAGTGTTTTAACTAAGTCAGAACATAAATCTTTGTGGACTGGAGCATCATCTTCTTTGCCACAGTAAATCAGAACGATTCATGCCATAATAGCTTGTAGAATCACACAACCAGAAAAATTTTATGCCATATTTGGCAGGTTTACTGGGCATATACTGAATGAATTTGCAACGTCCCCTAAAGGCAAGAAGTTGCTCATCCACTGTCATATTGTCATTAGAATGGTAAAGCTTTGAAGTTTTTGATGAAAAGATTCCAGATGTAGCTAATAGGGGCTAATTTATCTGTTCCCAACCTCACAGGACGGGTTCTCTTATCATCAAAACAAAGCCTTCTCCGAATATTCTCAAATCTATTGACTGACATTGTAGCTTTGTAGTGTGGATCTGAAAAAGGGTTCAGAAATAATTCTCTGATTGGAACATCGTACGATTTTGTACACCTGCCAGAAGATTAAGGGCAATATAACCATATAGTTCCTGTTTTGTTATATTTTTCCTTGTTTTACTGAAATGCCTATAACATTAAAATATATGAACAACTGGAATTACAAACAACTATATACTTGAGGAATACCTAGAGTTTCAAAATTCTAACTAAAGTAATCTTGTAGAAAATAGAAAACAAGTAACCTAGCAGGCCTCTGAGGCCCCAGGTATGAGTTCTAGGGTTAAAATCTAATATATATTGGTGTGTGTGGTTATTTGTGTCCTTATTGACTTGGTTAGTAATGTTGGGTATCTGATTTACACCTCGACATTACTGACCTCAAGGCTTTACGGCAGCTGACATTACCCCACTGGCATCAACTCCAAATACTATTATCCTGTTTGACAATGCACCAGGGCAGCAGAAAAGCCAAATTGAAGCACCAGGTGTGGCAAATTCAATGGAGGTGCCACTCCTGGGGCAGCTGCAGACTGCTAATTTTTATAAAGATTTTTAAAATCTTTTAAGATTTTAAGATTATAAAGTATACTCAAGTTTCCAGCTGTTCCAGTGGATGGATGGATGGATGGATAGAGGGATGGATGGATTGATAGACACATAGAAAGAATACATGATAGATGAAAAGAATAGATATATTTATGGAAAGTATTGATAGATTTGTACATAGAAAACATAAATTTTGAGATAGTTGTCAAACAGCTATCTAGTGTCTCATCCCTCTATATATTGTAAGCTTACACTCTTTAGTGTCTTTAAAGGGAACCAACCACCTCAGATGACGTGTATAAGCTGTTAATACATGTCCCTGGACCCTATGTACACCATTGCAGCTATGTTTTTGCTAAGAATATTGATAACAGCAAACCGAAATAAACAGTTTATAAACTTACATGATTTAGTACTTGAGGGCGTCTCCCTCGGGCTTTAGTACGAGAGGGCTGTGTCTTATGCAGCCTGAGTGGCTTTCCTTCCCCTCCCTCTCTGTTTGCAGGACGTCACATTAGGGCGTGATATTATCTTGGTGTGGGCGGGCACCCAAGGCAGCTCCCGTCCGTGCACGTCTTCTCAGTGACGTCCTGCAAACAGAGAGGGAGGGGGAGGAAAGCCACTCAGGCTGCATAAGACACAGCCCTCTCGTACTAAAGCCCGAGGGAGACGCCCTCAAGTACTAAATCATGTAAGTTTATAAACTGTTTATTTCGGTTTGCTGTTATCAATATTCTTAGCAAAAACATAGCTGCAATGGTGTACATAGGGTCCAGGGACATGTATTAACAGCTTATACACGTCATCTGAGGTGGTTGGTTCCCTTTAATGTTGCACTATAGTTTGTTTTATCCTTGTATCTATTTACAATAAATAATTAATTTAAAAAAAGATGTGGCGTCTCTCCTTTTTTTGATAGCCAGCTAGAGCACACCACAGCTGGTGGCTTTACATTGGCTGGTAATCCAAAACAAGGTAAAACCAACTGTCAATTTTGAATTGCCAGCCAAGGTAATGCCGACTACTGGGGTCTGGTATTCTTTGGATGGGAAGAGCCACCTTTCATGGGCCATTTTGCACATCTCTACCCATGAATAATTGTCCCCACTGTTCTCACTGCACAAAATTTGACCACAACACTGTCCCTGTTATGGTACTTGCCCTTCACACTGTCCTCTCCTTTCTATACTGGGCCCCATTTTCACATTGTCCACTCAAACTGTGTTCCCCAATACTGTGCACACGCACAGACCTGCACGCACATGCTCACAGACCTGCACGCACATGCTCACAGACATGTACCAACACGCAGACAAAAGCACAAAGACAGACATACTCATGCAGACAGCCACACACGGAAATAGACACACGTAAGCAGATAGGTAAATACAAGATAGCACATGCAGTCTGACAAACACATGCAGACATGCAGACAGGCAAATACACCAGACAGATACAGACAGGCAAATACATGCAGATAGGTAAATACAATTAGACAGGCAAATAAATGCACACATGTAGACATAAATGCTCACATACAAACATACAGAGACCCACATATAGACAAGCACATGCACTCAGACAGACTAATGCATGCAGAAACATCACAAAACACACTGATCTCAGGGAGACCAGTCAAGGAAAACACTGTGGGCAGACGGCTAAAGCGCTCAAACACAGTGAAATCCATTATGCATTGCCCCCTGGGAATTTGAATATGCAAATGGAGTCCGTGGAGCCTCGATTAAGAGTCTCAAACACGGGACTGAACAGATATCCCTCCAGGGAAGGACCTAGCCCTGGGGTGGAATCCTTGCGGAGACCACCAGTACAACCATATTAAGTGGCCCTTTTAGTCAATATTCCACTCAGTTACGAGTTAAGGATATGACAAGGGAATTAACAGAGCCAGGTATCCATCCACAGACTGCTGTTTCGGGGTATTGCCCCTCATCAGTGTGGAGTAGGATTCCGGCTAGGTGGGAGCAATGCCTGGTAGACCAACATCACAAAGCACTCACTGATCTCAGGGAGACCAGTCAAGGAAAACACTGCGGGCAGTCAGCTAAAGCGCTCAAACACAGTGAAATCCATTATGCATTGCCCCCTGGGAATTTGAATATGCAAATGGAGTCCGTGGAGCCTCGATTAAGAGTCTCAAACATGGGACTAGCCAGATATCCCTCCAGGGAAGGACCTAGCCCTGGGGTGGAATCCTTGCGGAGACCACCATAACCACCATATTAAGTGGCCCTTTTAGTCAATATCCCACTCAGTTACGAGTTAAGGATATGACAAGGGAATTAACAGAGCCAGGTATTCATCCACAGACAGCTGTTTCGGGGTATTGCCCCTCATCAGTGTGGAGTAGGATCAAATGACTCAATTTGCATATTCAAATTCCCAGGGGGCAATCATCATGGATTTCGCTGTGTTTGAGCGCTTTAGCCGGCTGCCCGCAGTGTTTTCCTTGACTGGTCTCCCTGAGATCAGTGAGTGCTTTGTGATGTTGGTCTACCAGGCATTGCTCCCACCTAGCCAGAATCCTACTTCACACTGATGAGGGGCAATAACCCAAAACAGCCTGTCTGTGGATGGATACCTGGCTCTGTTAATTCCCTTGTCATATCCTTAACTCGTAACTGAGTGGAATATTGACTAAAAGGGCCACTTAATATGGTGGTTATGGTGGTCTCCGCAAGGATTCCACCCCAGGGCTAGGTCCTTCCCTGGAGGGATATCTGGTTAGTCCCGTGTTTGAGACTCTTAATCGAGGCTCCACGGACTCCATTTGCATAATGTATGCAGAAACGGCACTTATACATAGACAGAAATATGCACACAGACAAGAATACATATGCAGACATACAGTACGTAGACACAAAGACATGGAAACACATACAAACAAATGCAGACATTCACCTATCCACAGACAGACACACACACTCAGACACACACACATGAAGACATGCACACAGGTACAGACAAATATACCCACATGCAGACTGACACACGCACAGCTACATAGACACACAGACGAATGTACATACATAGGCATGCTCATATACATAGACATGAAAACATGCACACTAATGGCCCCTTTACACGCAGCTACAGGTAACAGGTTTTCCACAGGTAACTTACTGGTTGCAGTGAAATCATGGAGAGATTATTCCATTTGTACACAGCAACAAGATAGAACCATGTCTCCATGATTTCACTGCAACCAGTAAGTTACCTGTGGAAAACCTGTTACCTGTAGCTGCGTGTAAAGTGGCTATTAGAAAAACCTGCATGCACAAAGACTTACAGAGGCACATGTACGTAGACATACATGCACACAAGCACACATACAGACACATGCCAAAAGCACATAGACATGTATAGACACACATGCAGAGACACAATCATACATAAACACCGATAGGGACATGCACGCAGACAAACGTATACAGACAGACATGCACCAACATGCAGGCACACGCAAGCACACATAAAGATAGATGCATGCAGACAGGCACATACATGCAGACATGCATAGACACGTGCAGAGGCACTCACAAATACATAAACATGCAGACAGGCACACACATGCACACATTCTCAGACATGCACACATAAATAGACAAAGAGTCACACAAGCATAGAAGCACAAACATATACACACATATTAGGACAGTTTTTTTTACCAGCCCCCACCTTGACCCCTGGCCAGCTGGACTGCACACTCCAGTGATGATCCTCTCCTGCAGTCCTGCAGGAAGCAGTAGTTCAGAGTGCACTGTTCGACACCACAGTCAGAAGACATGACCACGGCAGTGTCTTCTAACTGTGACGTGGTCAGGCAGACACACACACAAATGAAGGCTCAGTGATGGCCAGGCTGATTAAAAAATCGACTGCATTCCCCCCTCTCAGGCACCCCTTCTTCCTAATCAGGGCACCCTCACTGAGACCCCCATGCCCAGGCCCTCCCTCTTCTGCCCCCTGCACAGAAAATAGATAAACAATGCACTCCAGCCTGAAGCGCATTGCATGTAAATTTGCCATGTGGTAGCTTACCAAAGCCACAGAAGGCAGACATGGCCACCCCCCTCTGTTCCAGCCATGCTTTTAAGTATCTGCGGGTTGCAGTAGTTATAGGACCTTTGGGCTCAAGTTAATAGCAGGTGTATGGCAACAGGGTGAGCTCATCCCTAAATGTCAGGTATTGGCTATGTGATGCAGGCCAAGCATCTAAGAATTATGGATGGTAAGGAGTGCTGAGTGCTGCCCGTGATTGTTAGCCTCTTAAATGCTGCTGTTGAACTCTGAAAGCAGCATTAACTGAGCGCCAATGTCATTTTATACATCCATCAGTGTGCTTGTGACATTATCGCAGGACACTGATGGGCTGCTATGACAGCAGAGGGTCTATTGAAGACTTTTGTGTTTGTCATTGCAGAGCTCTCTTGAAACTCTGCCTGTGACCCAACTTCAAGGGAGATTGTGATTGTTATTATATGCAGCAATGCAGTGCTATAGTACAAGTGATCAGATGATCTTGATTAGAGATGAGTGAACATTTTGAAGTTCGAATTCGGTTCAGGTTGCTGAACAGGCATATGCTTACTGAACAGTTCACCGAACTTCCGAACCCCATTTTAATCAATGGGAAGCTAAATTAAGAGCATAGAAAACACCTTTAAAAAGGCACAAAAGCTGCCAATCACAGCTCAAACCATTTTACAGTAGATACCTACTGTTTTGACACAGAGCAGTAAGATCATGTCTATTACTTATATCAAGAAGAGTGTATCCAACCGATGAATGGCAGCCGTTCATTGGCTGGATACAATAATCTTGATATATTCATCCTGTGTGCGTCTATGTCTGCCTCTTTCACTTGGATCTACCTGAGGCAAAGCTGCAAGCCCTGTCTGTTGAAAAGTATCTCAAAGGAATTTCTAAGGATACACAATTCAAAGCTATATTAGCCTTCTATCATGTGAGTGCATAAAATTGTGCACCAAAGATTGTAATATTGTGTTTACGCAATTAGAGTGCCGCAATTTGTCTGTTCTTTTCTTCCAAACAGGGTTTATTTTGTATACTCTATTACTTAGCAAACTTCAGTGCTGCTATCACATTCACCATGCCTCTGGGCCTGCTCATGAACCTCAGACATCCTCATAACTCACATGATTCAAAAGAAGCACCAAACAATTAGCACTGTATAGGTGCTAATTTCATAATTAACTATACTAGTTAAATCCTGAAAATATGCACTGTTAGTAGCCCATGAGGACTGCACTTGTTCTACAGGAGAGTGTGTAGTGTAGTGTCTTGCATGTCCATTCCTCAGACCGATCGGCTAGAGGCCTGTGGCTTGTTTGCCAGTTTCTGTAGCGCAGTATCAAAGCACCGGCAGAAACAGTCTAGCACACAAGGAATAAAATACATAAAACTTTACTATAACACAGACTATAAGCCTCAAACACATATATATGAATATACATTATATATACAGCATATATGTGTAACGAATGTTTTTATATATATATATATATATATATATATACACACACAGGTTGAGCCATTTATATGGATGCACCTAAATAAAATGGGAATGTTTGGGGGCACGTTAGTATATGTTAGGGGGAAAGCTTTTCCACTTGGGTGGTGACCATGGCAGCCATTTTGAAGTTGGCCATTTTGGATCAGACTTTATTTTTTCAATGGGAAGAAGGTCATGTGACACATCAAACTTATTGAGAATCAAAAGAAAAACGATGGTGTGCTTGCTTTAACGTAACTTTAATCTTTCATGAGTTATTTACAAGTTTATGACCACGTATAAAATGTGTTCAAAGTGCTGCCCATTCTGTTGGATTGAAAATGCAATCCTCTTCTCCCACTCTTGACACACTGATAGCAACACAACAGAAGAAATGCTAGCTCAGGCTTCCAGTATCCGTTGTTTCAGATGCTGCACATCTCGTATCTTCACAGCATAGACAATTGCCTTCAGATGAGTGATGAAGCAAACTTTTTTGTGAATGATGAAGTTAACAAACAAAACCACCGCTATTGGTCTGACACTAACCCACAGTGGATAGATCCCTCCAAGACTGTTGGAACACAAAAATTGATGGTATAGTGTAGTATATGGGGTACAAGGATAGTGGGGCCATTCTTCATCAATGCTACTGGATATCTGAATCATGTAACAATTTCAGATATTCAGACACCTTCCAATGTGGGAAGGTGAAATATATTGTTACCAACAAAACAGGCCTCGCTCAAGGAAAAATTGAAAACTAACTCAAAAAAGTCCTATAGACAAAATGCCAACTAAGGGATCTGTCATCGACCAAACAAGATACATTTTGTTATGCAAGGCCACTTTAATTTCAGTAATAACTCTCAAGCAGCTTTCTCATCACTGCTCGATGTTGCTGATGGTACTCCGTTGTTGAACAGTCTGGGAAGGTTGCAGGGGATACTCCTGGTGGGGCATTCTCCACCACGACCTGCCCACCAGCACACTCCATCATGGCCACTGCTAGAATAGACAATAGAGGAACTAGAGGATGCCCACTCCCTATAGGAGAGACAAGAGCAACTTGTTGAATGCTGACATGCACTGTGGGTTTGAGTTCAGCTAGGTGGCTAACTAAGAGAGACTTGACCTTCACCCAATGTCATATTCTCTCCCAGTCAGCCTCCTGCTACAACTTCTCAAAATCGGTGGCGGTGCCAACCTGACTTAAGCAAAGTGCAAACCACTCCTTGCTGCTTCACAACTTCATGAAGGTGACCTCCGCCATGATAAAGAGGATGCATCTTTTGGGAAGGTAGTCATGCAGCACAGTGGACCACTTGATGTTTCACCAATGACCAGTACCTTGTTCCACTAAGAAACCAAACCGCCTATCCTTTACAAATATTACCACATTGCCTCAGGTTCACTGGTAGTAGAAGTCATTGGCCTTAGGCAAATGCAGTCAGTCCCGGGTGATGTTATCCACATGCTGAATCTTCACAATAAAGGAGACAGAATGGTGGTTTGGTTCATGCTGTGTCAGATAGTTGCTGGAAGGGGTAGAGGTCTCCACATGACATGTATCATCCCCGCCAAAGGCCTTTGACTGAGAGAATAAGACAGGCCTTCTGCCTCTTTTAACTCCTCCTCTTTGTTATCCTCTTGGTCCTGGCCCTCATGGAGTTGGTGGTTCAGTAGCTGCCACACTGACTGCAGCTGGAATATAGCCAGGCATGCTGCAAGATCCTCTGCAGTCTGACATCTGGTGCTCCCGGTCCCAGATGGCGTAGAGAAAGGCATTAAACATCTGCTAACCACACATTTTTTCCACAATGATTTTTATTTACAATCATGTGGCTGCCCTATGGGGGCGGGATTTCCTCCATCGCTAGAAAACATCTACATGATGTTTTGGGAACATAAGTGTATTCATTGCACTGAGAACCCGTACCTTGACCAGGTGATATGGTGGGGGTTGTACATAGATGATGTCATCGTGATCTGGGCATCATCAGATAATGTACCTCCCCCACCTGCAAACAAATTCCAGGACTTTCTGATCTATAATAATAAGAACATCTTCAATATCAGGTTTATACACTAGGTTCATGGAAGATCAGTGGCTTATTTGGATATAGAACTGTCTGGAGATCCAACTAGAGGTGTCATTACATCTAAACTTTACCGCAAACCCACAAGTGGCAATGCGGTTCTGCATGTGCACAGATATCACCCAAAACATGTCATTAACATCTTACCATTGGGTGAGCTTATCAGGGCTAAACGCTCTTGCTCTGATCAATTGTCCTTTGTGAGAGAGACAGGGTAATTTGTGATCACTTAAGGGCTCATGGCTACAAACCAGCATGTCTGGACAGAGCCCTTGATAAGGTTCATGCAATGTCTAGAGCGTCCTTATTGGGTGACAGCAATAATAACGACACAGATTTCAAAACACAATTACAAACTTTTTCCACGAGTTATAGCACTGACTATAATGCAAAAGAGTTATACACAGAAATTTACTGATCTTATATCAAGATCCCACTGTGCATAAAATCTTAAAAGATGGATATCGTTGTGTCCCTAAAAAATCCTTCAGCCTGGGTAACATCTCATCACCCACAGAGTTAAATATAATGCAGCTTCACAGTCTTGGCTTAGCGTAAAAGGGAACTTTAAATGTGGTGGTTCTAGATGTAATTTATGAATGCATAAAAAATATTCAGTAATAAAATTTCAGGACGTAATTTTGAAATCCGTAGTTTTATTAACTGTAACACATCTCATGCAGTATATCTAGCATCATGTCTATCATGCAATAAGGATTATGTTGGCTGTACCATTAGGTCCCTAAAACGACGGATTGCGGAACATGTCAATTCTGCCAATCCTGAGTCTAGAACTAGCATGAGAGGCACGTCAAGCCTCTCTCGCCATCTTTTGGAAAAACATGTGGGCAATATGGACAGTTTAAGCATTAAGGGCATTGAAGAAGTGAAACATTCAAAAAGGGGCGGAGATAAAGAGCGAGATGTGTTGGAACAAGAAGCCCAATGGATTCTGGGTTTGGATGTTCACCAGCACTATGGACTGAACCTTCGTAATGATTTAAAAAACATTTTCCAGGTTTTTATAGCATCTAAATCGTGGTTTATTTATATATCATTTTAATTTTTGATAAAAAAATTCATACTATCAAGCATTATACATTGTAAGTCTTTATTAAACTTGATGTGCAATTCGGATTCTGTGCAATATTACATTTATGTAAATTCCACTGTCCTATATATAAATTATTCTTGTAAATCTGAACTGTGGATATGTTGTTTTTTACGTTTTGCAATATGCTGCATGTTATCTTTATGTGATTTTATGCGATTTAATGCTGGCCCCTGACAACAATATGTTAACTTTAATGGGTGTGTCTCCAACCCATACACTGATGATGCTCATTAATTTCATCTGTTTGCACTTTTTTGTTTGTTCACTATTTAAGGATGTATGTATCATGCAAAATTTTATGCCATTGATAAAGTACTTGTGTCCGAAACGCATCTGGCGGTTTGGAGGGGCTCATGTCTCATGTTATCTGTTTTATGATTTAATGCACAAGTAAAGCACTTTGAAGATATTGGAGATGTGGTCAGCTGAGGGATCATTTTAATCTAATAAAGCGTCACCTCCTAACTGTGAGCTCAGGTCCTCTTCTGATATTGGAGTCCAGTATTGTATCTGCATCTCCCTGCACAGGAGGCACAATGTGGGTAGTGTGGTGGTGCTCTAGGTCACATATCTGTCCATGTTGGTCTCCGGTAGATGCTGCTCCGGTTCTGGTGCTGCTATCCTGAACCAGCCTCTGCCCCTAGGATGGTGATGAAGATTACCTCCTCCAGATCAGGCAATCAGGCATGTCTTGCGGGGGATCCATTGCCAAACTACTGCGTAATGCCAGAATGAGATAGAAAGTGAAGCACGGTGTATAGTAGCAAAGTGTAGCTGGTTTGAGCTGCACTACTAAGATGGCGGTGGAATGCTTAACTCCGCAGTGACGCCTGTTTGCTATGCTTACGGGCCCACCTCTTTCACTGCCAGGACTGACTCTGACACAATCAGCAGAAGATATTCTTGTTTGCACAATCTTGTTGCCTAGCTCCTCTCATTAACTCTTCCATGTAGTGGGTAGCAGATGTAACGTCACTCACGAATCCAATTCCCCATGCCAAAAGGTAACAATTGGGTTGCGATTAGGTGCAATTATTAAAGCCTGACATATTTGTAGGAGACATAATGACAAATATCACATACCTGTAGAAGGGGTAAGGGCGGCTTTATACTGCGGCACGATCCTGTCCGGGGCTGTCTGGGATGACCCTGACAGCCGCAGACTGTATCATCACACAGGACTGGAGTACTAATATGCCCTCCGTTCTGGTGTGCAGCCGCAATCAGTTCCCGCTGCTGATATGTCAGGACCGCGGACGCCGCAGTCCTGACCTGTCAGCGGCTGCAGCTGCGTGCGCTGCACACCGGACCAGAGGGCATATTAGCCCTTCAGTCCTGTGTGCTGATCCGGTCCGTGGCTGTCAGGGTCATCCCGGACAGCCCCGGATCGGATCGTGCTGCAGTGTGAAGCCACCCTAACTTTGCATACTGCTGACCCTCTGCAATAAGATTTGCTCTCCCAAAACAGAAAAAATAATATAATAGTAATAATAATAATAATAATAATAATAATAATAATCTACTTATATAATCGGGAGTTTGGTATTCGGGCACTGTAGCCGAATCCCAAAATCCTTTGCGGCACTGCGAGCGAGCGATGGCGCGCATGCGCCATTGCGAGCTGCTGATTCTGCCCACAAACGCTACACTGCTCATTATCGCCCAAAACCACCACCACTGCCCACTCCCCGCCCCATGCTCCCGCTCCCCCGCTCCCTGGCCCCATGCTCCCACTCCCCAGCTCCCTCGCCCCATGCTCCCGCTTCCCCGCTCCTTCGCCCCATGCTCCCGCTTCCCCGCTACCTCGCCCCATGCTCCCACTCCCCCGCCGCCAGGGCCGCACCGTCCATTACACAGTGTCAGCCCTGAGTCCCAGGTGGCAGCAGCCATGGGGAGCGGCATTAGCGGAGGGTGCGTCACCACCATCACCGCCCGCCTTCATGACACACGCCACCCGCTGCAGCGTCCACCGGTAAGATGCTGACGGCGCTCTGCCATTCTAAGCTGCAGGGCCGGCAGCCCTGGAGTCTGCTACCCCCACCCAACCCCGCTCCTCAACTAAGCCTACAGGCCTGGCCAGGCTCAGATCTGCACCCACACTGCCACTGCTTACCCCCCCAATCACCCACATTGACCCCACTTACCCACACTGTCCTTGCTTGCCCCCTACTCTCCCACACTGCCCCCACTTACCCACACTGCTCCTGCTTACCCCCCAATCACCCACACTGCCCCCACTTGCCCACACTGCCCCTGCTTACCCCCTACTCACCCACACTGCCCTCACTTACCCACACTGCCCCTGCTTACCTTCCCAATCACCCACACTGCCCCTGCTCACTCCTCTTACCCCCCTATGCCCTCACTCACTTCCCACACTGCCCCTGCTTACCCCCAATCACCCACACTGCCCCCATTTACCCACACTGCCCCTGTTTACCCCCTACTCACCCACACTGCCCCCACTTACCCACACTGCCCCTGCTTACCCGCCCAATCACCCGCACTGCCCCCACTTACCCACACTGCCCCTGCTTACCCCCCAATCACCCACACTGCCCCCACTTACCCACACTGCCCCTGCTTACCCCCTACTCACCCACACTGCCCCCACTTACCCCCACTGCTCCTGCTTACCCCCTACTCACGCACATTGCCCCCACTTACCCACACTGCCCTTGTTTACCCCTACTCACCCACACTGCCCCCACTTACCCACACTGCCCCTGCTTACTCCCCCAATCACCCACACTGCCCCCACTTACCCACACTGCCCCTGCTTACCTCCTACTCACCCACACTGCCTCCACTTACCCACACTGCCCCTGCTTACCCCCCAATCACCCACACTGCCCCCACTTACCCACACTGCCCCTGCTTACCCCTACTCACCCACACTGCCCCCACTTATCCACACTGCCCCTGCTTACCTGCCCAATCACCCACACTGCCCCCACTTACCCACACTGCCCCTGCTTACCCCCTACTCACGCACATTGCCCCCACTTACCCACACTGCCCTTGTTTACCCCCTACTCACCCACACTGCCCCCACTTACCCACACTGCCCCTGATTACCCCCTACTCACCCACACTGCCCCCACTTACCCACACTGCCCCTGCTTACCCCCCCAATCACCCACACTGCCCCCACTTACCCACACTGCCCCTGCTTACCTCCTACTCACCCACACTGCCTCCACTCACCCACACTGCCCCTGCTCACCCCCCAATCACCCACACTGCCCCCATTTAGCCACACTGCCCCTGCTTACCCCCTACTCACCCACACTGCCCCCACTTACCCACACTGCCCCTGCTTACCCACCCAATCACCCACACTGCCCCAACTTACCCACACTGCCCCTGCTTACCCCCTACTCACCCACACTGCCTCCACTTACCCACACTGCCCCTGCTTACCCGCCCAATCACCCACACTGCCCCCACTTACCCACACTGCCCCTGCTTACCCCCTACTTACCCACACTGCCCCCACTTACCCACACTGCCCCTGCTTACCCCCTACTCATCCACACTGCCCCCATTTACCCATACTGCCCCTGCTTACCCCCTACTCACCCACACTGCCCCTGCATAGCCCCCCCACACTCACCCACACTGCCCCTACTCACTCCTCTTACCCCCCTATGCCCTCACCTACTCCCCACACTGCCCCACTCACCCACCCTGCCCCTGCATAGCCCACCCCACTCACCCACACTGCCCCCACTCACCCACACTGCCCCTGCCTACCCCCCCACTCACCTGCACTGCCCCTCCTCACCCCTCTTACCCCCCACATGCCCTCACTTCCCACACTGCCCCTGCTAATGCCCCCACTCTGTACCTGCTTACCCCTCTCACCTCCCCCACATGCCCCCACTCACCCACACTGCTCCTGCTTACCCCCCCACTCACCCACATTGCCCCTGATTACCCCTCTCACCCCAACTGCCCCCTATCACCCACACTGCCCCTGCTCATGCCCCCACTCACCCCACACTGTCCCTGATCAGCCCCCACTCATTCCACACTGCCGCTGTTTACCCCTTTCACCTCCCCACTCACCCCACACTGGCCCTCCTCACCCCTCTTACCCCCCCGCATGCCCTCACTCCCCACACTGTCCCTGCTAATGCCCAACATGGTGAAGTCACAGCTGCTGTCCCCAATGCCAAACAGCCCGCCCCCATCTTCATGTCACCCCACTCCCGATGCGGTAGCATCGGGCCTTTTTACTAGTCTACTTATATAATCGGGAGTTTGGGATTCGGGCACTGTAGCCGAATCCCAAAATCATTTGCACCACTGCGAGCGATGACGCGATAGCGCGAGCCGCAGCCGCACTATCTGACACCGCCGCCATTGTGCTGATAGGACCTTGCATGATGTCAGAATGACATCTGCGTTCTGCGCTGTGATTGGCCCGCTTGCGGTCATGTGATATGTGACGTACTTATCACATGCCTGCGAGCGCCCTAATCACAGTGCCGAATGCACATGTCATTCTGACATCATCCAAGGTCCTATCAGCACAATGGCTGCTACTACTCCCAGCACCAAGCGCTCGGCGGATTGTAAGTATAAGAATTTCACAGCCTCCTCCATCCTCAGAGCCTCCTCCATCTTCACAGCCTCCCTATCCTCACAGCCTCCTCCATCCCCTCAGCCACCTCCATCCTCACAGCTTCCACATCCCCTCAGCCTCTCCATCCATCGCCTCCTCATCCTCACAGCTCCTCCATCCTCACAGCCTCCTCCATCCTCACAGCCTCCTCCATCCCCAGCCTCGTCCATCCTCACAGCCTCTCCAATCTTCTCACAGCCTCCTCATCTTCACAGCTCATCCCACACCTCACTCCCCACTCCTCCTCACAGCCTCCCGTCCTCAACCTCCCCCTCCTCACAGCCTCCTCTCAGCCTCCCGTCCTCAGCCTCCTCCATCCTTCCCTCACCTCAGCCTCCTCCATCTTCACAGCCTCCCTATCCTCACAGCCTCCTCCATTCCCTCAGCCTCCTCCATCCTCACAGCCTCCCCATCCCCTCAGCCTCCTCCATCTCCTCAGCCTCCTCCATCATCACATCCTCCTTCATCCCCTCAGCCTCCTCCATCCTCACAGCCTTCTCCATCCTCACAGCCTCCCTATCCTCACAGCCTCCTCCATCCTCACAGCCTCCTCCATCCCCTCAGCCTCCTCCATCCTCACAGCCTCCCTATCCTCACAGCCTCCCCATCCCCTCAGCCTCCTCCATCCTCTCAGCCTCCTCCATCCTCTCAGCCTCCTCCATCCTCACAGCCTCCTCCATCCCCTCAGCCTCCTCCATCCTCACAGTATCCCTATCCTCACAGCCTCCTCCATCTTCACAGCCTCCCCATCCTCACAGCCTCCCCGTCCTCACAGCCTCCTCCATCCCCTCAGCCTCCTCCATCCTCACAGCCTCCTCTATCCTCACAGCCTCCTCCATCCTCACAGCAGCCTCCTCCATCCTCACAGCCTCCTCCATCTTCACAGCCTCCTTATCCTCACAGCCTCCTCCATCCCCTCAGCCTCCTCCATCCCCTCAGCCTCCTCCATCCTCACAGCCTCCTCCATCCTCACAGCCTCCTCAATCTTCACAGTATCTTTATCCTCACAGCCTCCTCCATCCCCTCAGCCTCCTCCATCTTCACAGCCTCCTCCGTCCTTACAGCCTCCTCCGTCCTCACAGCCTCCCTATCTTCACAGCCTCCTCCATGCTCACAGCCTCCTCCATCCCCTCTGCCTCCTCCATCCTCACAGCCTCCTCCATCCTCACGGCCTCCTCCATCCTCTCAGCCTCCTCCATCCTCAGCCGCACTGCCTGACACTGCCGCCATCCTGCCAACCGTCGGCCCCACATCATCGCGACCGGCCTCCGTGAGGTCCACGCTGCCCGGATGCCGGCGGTGGCTTCCGCCCCTCGCCACTTTCTCACCGCTGCGGCCTCAGTGTTGCCATGCTGGTGGAGTAGCGGTGTAGGGGCTGTGGGCGGGTGTCGGAAGCCAGTGACGTTGTCCTGTGGGCGGCGGTAGCCAATGGGAGTGAGCGGACCCTGTCAGGCTGCAAAGCCCGACACGCCCTGCTCACTCCCTTTGCCCGCCGCAGCCCCTGCAAGCGGATTGGCCGTTGTGTTGTACACACAGGACGCCCATCCCATTGGCCAGGACTCGGCGTCCTGGACCAATCGGATGCCCGTCCTGTGTTTACCGCACACCGCCCAATCCGCTCCTTCCCCTCAGGTCACATGTGTGACCTGAGGGGAGGGACTGATCCCTCTCTGCAGCACCCAACCCGCCGCAGAGGACAATGCCGTGTGACTGGGGCTGCGATCAGCCCCAGCACGCAGCCACGTCCTGCCGCCGACCGGTGATGTCGCCACTCCAGCCACATCTCTACTCACCCCTCCAGCCGGACCTCTCCTCACCCCTACAGCCGGACCTCTCCTCACCCCTCCAGCCGGACCTCTCCTCGCCCCTCCACCCTCACCTCTCTTCACCCCTCCACCCCCACCTCTCCTCACCCCTCCATCCTCACCTCTCCTCACCCCTCCAGCCTCACCTCTCCTCACCCCTCCAGCCTCTGCTCTCCTCACCCCTACAGCCTCCCGCCACATCATACTCTGCTATCCACAGAGCACCCTCTATACTCTGATACCCACAAAGCCGCCTGTATACTCTGCTACCCACAGAGCCGCCTGTATACTCTGCTATCCACAGAGCCGCCTGTATACTCTGCTACCCACAGGGCCGCCTGTATACTTTGCTATCCACAGAGCTGCCTGTATAATCTGCTACCCTCAGAGCCGTCTATATATTCTGCTACCCACAGACTCGCTTGTATACTCTGCTACCCACAGAGCCCCCTGTATACTCTGCTACCCACTCACCCACCTGTATACACACAATTCATTTCACCGCGCTCCCGATGCAATTGCATCGGGTCTTTTTACTAGTAATAATAATAATAATAATAATAATAAATATAACAACAGATGTTTTAAGGACATTGTGAATTTTTGAAACAGTGCAGGTCCAGGAAGTTTACACTCTGCAAACTTTGCAAAGTATCAAAACACCAGCAGACCCCAGGAAGATTAAAAAAATTCATATAAAGCTCAAAAATATTGTACAACTTAATACAAGTCAGTAGACCTGAAGACTGAAACACTCCTAACTGTATGGTTAGATGTTGTTCCAAGCCAATTAGTCCTCCTGCCAGTACTTTGACTCCAAAGAAACAGGGAACATTTTAGGGCCAATTTGATTTTCAATTTTTTTTCTCCTGAACAAAGCCGCATTCGGCAATTTTTTTTGCAAAAAGTTTGGGTTTCTGATTGCGATCCGAATCTGTGATGTTTGTTCCAAATTTGAAATAAGCAAACAAGTTCAGGGAAGGTTTGCTCATTTCTAATCATGATAGCAGGTTTGAATCCCCTAAGGCAGGGGTGGGGATCCTCAGGCCCCAGGGTCGAATGCAGCCCTCTATGACCTTTTCTGCGGCCCCCGGTCACATTCCTGGGGACCTCAATGCTCAGGCTGGCAGTCATGTTTTGCAGACTGTTTGCCCTTTAAGTCCAGCTCCCCAGTGATCTCTATGCCTCAGCCTCCACAGTGACGTATTTGCTCCCAGCCTCTCCAGTGATGTTATGGTGCTAGCAAACCTGGAAAAATAGTGGAGAAGCAACATGACAATATTACTTAACATTAGCCATGACAAAGAGAAGCAGCTCCAGCCACCACAGTAGGGTGAGTTGATTGTTTAGTCCAATTTAGCAGGGTAATTTTCAAGTTGATAATTTTGTGCAGCCCCCAAAGGATGGTAGAAGTTTTCAAATGGCCCCCAGCAAAAAAAGGTTTCCCACCCCTGCCCTATGGGAACTAATAAATGCAGTAAAAAGTAAACACAAAAATGACTTGAACAATATGAAAAAAACTAAAATGTACAAATAACCTCCCTTTTACTCAATTAAAAATAATAGGTTCATAAAACTCCAATCTATCAAAATAATAAAATCATTGACCTAAGTTGTAAGCACAGTAAATAAAAAAAATTAAAAATTACTTTTTTTGGGTTACCGCACTACAACAAGAAATAGTGTAATAAGTGGTCAAAATGTCACATCAATCCCAAAATGCTATCAATAAAATTGTTTTCTCATACTACAAAAGATAAGCCCTAACAGAGTTCCATAGAAGGAAAAAAAAAACATTATATGTCAGCTTTAGCTGGCGAGTTGATAAGATTACTATGATACAAAGTATACCGTATGTAGTTTTATATAGTGTTTTAATACTTTTACAGGCAAAGATAAATATCCTGTGAGAATATAATATTCCGTTTCCACCAAACCCAGTTTTCACCTTTCTAACTAAATATTTCAAATTTGACATGTGACACTTTGTATAGTTCTAATAGTTCTTAAATGCTTCAACATGATTCTGAGAATATTTTTTTCATTACAATGTTATTTTAGTGGTGTTAAATTTAGATTGGTATTACTTTTGTCTATGAAATTGTAAAACAGACAGAAGGTTGTATTCTAAAGGTTAATAAAAAGGGTGAGTAACAGGGAATTTAGGCTACATTCACACGTGGCGTGTTTGGCCGTTTATTTTGCAGTGGTGCATTTTTGCGCATCTTCTGCATGACTGCATGCAGATGCCACACTTTTCTCGGCACAGTTTTAGCGAGGCCATTTTAACAAGTAGCCTATGGGAAAAGTGCACTGAAAAAAACGCAAAGAATTGCCATGGCAATTCTTCTTGCACACGCGCTTTTGCAGTGGATGTGCACAAGCAAAAATACGCAGAAAAACGTGGCGCCTGCACGTCTTTCAGCAAAAGCCATAGCTTTTGCTGGAAGGTGAATCCAGCTTTTTAACTCACTGTATTTACTCGAGCGCTCAAATGCACCACATAAATGCGGGAATATGCCTGCATTATGTTATGTGTGAACGTAGCCTTACAAGGAAAAGGGGTTACCCTTTCACCAATAGAGTCCCATTGCCCGTGTTAGGCTAGGGTCACATTTGCGGCAACATTTTGAAATCCTGATCCGGTTTTGAGGTGTCAAAAGCTCAGAAACCCGATCAGGAACCGCTCCCCATAGGAGCCCATTATGGCAACCGGATTGCTCTACATGCAATCCGGTTATCGGCTCCGGATCTGCAGCCTGCGGTGAAAATCATGCAGGCTGCAGTTTTTGGAGCTTCTCTGTCAACCGCAATGCGGTAACTGGATTGCTCCGGATGTGTAATCTGGAGCAATGCGGTTACTGTATACTTTGTTCATCCCTGCTGCCACAGGGATGAGCAAAGTGTTAAATGTTATTAAAACATGAAATATTATTAGTAGCTGTGAGCAACATGTCTCTAGGGGGTGCCCACCCTCCCTAGAGACATGCTGTCCACTCCTGTCCGTATGTGAGGGGTTAATAAGCCCTTTACTGTATAGCCGACTATTGTCAGCTTCTAGAAATTTCTGAATGAAGCCGTGGCTCCTCACAGTACAGGAGATGGCGGTGCGCTGCCCATAAACCTAATGTTAAAGGTTTCAAGACCAAGGACAGCAGCTGATATTATACGTACATTACGTACAATATTTCCTGTACTGTGAGGAGCCGCGACTTCATTCAGAAAGCCAACAATAGCTGGCTTACTGTAAATGGCTTATTAATCCCTCACATGCTGACAGGAGTGGACAGCATGTCACTAGGGAGGGTGGGCACCCCCTAGAGACATCTTGCCCACAGCTACTATTAATATTTTATGTTTTAATAACATTTAACACTTTGCTCATCCCTGCAGCAGCAGGGATGAGCAAAGTATACGGTAACCGCATGGCTCCAGATTACACATCCGGAGCAATCCAGTTACCGCATTACGGTTGACAGAACACATTTTTGCAAAAAAATGTGTCTGAAGGCAAGTACATTTGGATACGGTCAACGCAATTGCCTTGCCAAATGTGACCCCAGCCTAACATAATTAAAAAAAAATAATAATTCATATATACATAAAAAAAAATAGTGTGATAAAAGGAAGGAGAAGTAGTTCACTGAAGTTTAATGGCTTTTTTGTGTGGGGCAATGGTGGTGATAGTAGACGGCAGGGTCCCTGGAGTTGGTTACACAACTGATAATGAGGGAATAATATAGATGGTTCCCTTCAGTATTAAATTGAATAAAAGTCAATTTGGCACTTAGTTTGGGCTCTGGACGAGGTTAAACTCTGAGAGTTTTTTGTTACGGTTAATTTACAGTGGTAAAGTGGTGCTCTTGAGTTGGGGTTTTACAGTTGATGGCATAATGGTCAGTTACTAGATCTGATAGCTCCAATAACCCCCTTCCTTCCCAGTTTTATTAAAATTGTTATTTGTTTTGTATTACTAATAAATGGTCGCTATCGTACACAAGGGGCGCCAAATATTATTGAAGAAAAAGGGTTTTATTATCAGTAGGAAGGGATTGAACTGAATGTGCCATACCCAGTCATGAGCTAAACTGATTGGATTGGAGGTACATTGGCAGCTCATCTACTTACATAATTACGAGTTTTGCATTTCCGGCCACTGTGACGCTATCCCAGCATCCTTTGCGGCATTGCGAGTGATCGCGCGCATGCGCCATCACGAGCCGCCGCTTGCCTCTCACTTGCGGCGTCGTAGCAACCGCAGCGCATGCGCTGTCGCCATCGCAGCGCGAGAGCGATGGCGTGCATGCGCCATCGCGATACGCATTTTACCTCACGCTACTCCATGCACGCCCCCTTCACCCACATTCTCGGTGACATCACATGCCTCACCACAGCTGCCCAGACTCTACCCGCCTACGGACCGCCCCGCTGATGATATTCTCCTCTGCAGCCTGTCGCCGCCTACACACCGCCCCTCCGGTGACGTGTATATATATATTACGTTGCCCTCTCCACCCTCTCGCCACCTACACACCGCCCCTATGCTAATGTCTATGTTTTCTCCTTATTTCAGCTGCCTCACAACAAATACAGCCCGCCCCAACTACCTCTGTTACCCGCCCACAGTCTCAGAAAGAAGCCCAGCTGTTGGTTTGCCATGTTATCACATTTGCCACTGCCTCCTATCTGCCTCCTATCTGCCTCCAGCTAACTACTTCTCCTAGGGGACCGCAGTAACTCAGTCAACAACTCACTAAGTCGCCCAGTGAATCTGTCTACGACTGTCTAAGTCCCCCTTGGTTCTGCCATTAACTGTCTCTGCCTCATAAGTGACTGCTGCCAGCTTATTTCACCAGTCTAACACTCTCTAAGTTGCGCACACAAGCAGGCAAAAACTGTCTAAGTTGCCCTGGGCTCTGCCATTAACTCTCTCTGCCTCATAATTTACTGCTGGCTGCTTATTTTACCTGTCACTCTCTAACTTGCGCACAGAAACAGTCAAAAACTGTCTAAGTTGCCCTGGGCTCTGCCATTAACTTTCTCTGCCTCATAAGGGACTGCTGCCTGCTTATTTTACCGGTAAAACACTTTCTAAGTTGCACACTCAACCAGTCCTAATCTCTCTAAGTCACCCTGGCCTCTGCCGTTAAGTCTCTCTGCCTCCTAAGTGATTCCTGCCCGCTTTTTTAACATGTCTAACAGTGTGTTAAAATTACCCTAATACCACCTTTCGCATTGGACAGCCTCTGTTACATACTATAGCTACTATTTGGTTACTACGCCCTGTTGCATGAGACTGCCTGTCACATGCTTTAGTTTACCTATTAAGGCACACGATGCTTTACTCTACCCATTTCTAACTCTACTGCGCCAGTCTCAGCCTTTTCCTGTCTGGTACCCCAACTACTGCTGCTTCTGCTTTCTACAGCCTCTGGAGTATTGTATTCAAACTATCCAGTCGCTACAACCTGTTGTCTGATACTAACTCTCTGCTCAGACACTTGCCCTATTACCTCACCAGAGGCATAAGTCTACGCCTCACCGTGGCTCCTCCAAAAATTTACAACCATCAACAGGACAGAAGCAAGGCCCGTGCACTTCGTTACAGATTACGCCGGCCAAACGAGACTCCTGACCCAAAACGATTATGCCTAGACAAAGACAAGGCTTATAGACAATGCCACCTTGCTCTAGAGTCTCTTCGCTCTAAAGCCACAAGATTGGCTCTTCGCCAACAACTACGCTCCACCTTTCCACCTTCTGACGCTACATTTACACCACTTACTGCCGTTCACACATCCCCATCTTTACTCAACACCACTCTTTCAACCTCTCCACTCCCTACTTCCACCTTACTCTTACACCATTCTCAACTCTTCTCTGAACAGCCACACACTCTACCACTACTCCTGCTACAAAACACACGACTCATCTATCTTTCTTGCCTTACTACACCCTTTCACTCGTCTACTACTCGACCACCACTACTACCACAACAACAACATTTTACACACGATGAAGATATCATTCCAGAACACACATGTCATGCCATGACACATATATGTCGACAGTGCCTTGCTTTGCATTTTCCAGACGAGATGTCTCCAGATAAAATATTTACCCAGTGCTGTCAGAAAGGTAAAGTCCTTCTGCCAACTATTAAGTATCCCCCTGTCTTGAGAATGTTGATAACAGGACAACATACAACATAAATACTCCAAAAATTTCATGGACAATATTCGATCCATCAACAGCTCTTTTGCTTTCGCCTCAATGGGAGCAACGCTATCACCACCTCCTGTATATGGCCCTTACTGCTTTTGTATTCAAGGCCAAATCTATCATCGCACAGGCACACTCCATCTCGCTGACCAAGATACACGAAAATTTGCTCAACTTTACATTCTTGACACCACCCACGCCAATCAACAACGCCTTTAGTATAAAGAAAATGAAAAATGGCACCCTTCTTTAATGACCATTATTGCTGATGTACTGCAACAGATTAATCCTTTCACCGTAGCTTATTGCATGCTTCATGATGTTGAACAACAAGAAACTATCAAAGCACAAGCACATGGAACTGTAATGCCACAAATCACCATGGCTATTAAACAGGATCGCAATCAAGATCACCGCCGATACAATCACCCAACTGTCAGTGAAGTAACTGTCGTGTTTCAAAATGATTATGGAGAACATCCCTTCCATAGAGACATCTTAATTAATTTGAAACCTGACCCACACAATCTTCTGGCTCCAAAAACTCAACGCACTAGTATTCTTCACAGTAATTTAGATGCTCTCATGTATCCTATCTTTTATCCCTATGGAGAACAAGACTGGCATGATGCTCTATTACAACATGGACATAGTGAACGAAGGGTCACGCAATTACAGTATTACAGCTACCATTTTACCGGGAGAAATGATTTCAATCCACTACTCAATGGAGGAAAGCTCACACAACAATATTGGGTAGATGCCTATGTCAAAATTGAAGCCAATCGACTAAATTATATAAGACAACATCAAAAAGATTTAAAGGTTGAAGATTATTGCACCCTCCAACAACATTTACTGTCCGAATCTATTGAAAAAGGCATCCTTATTGGAAGAACTCTCATTTTACCATCATTTGAAGGGAGTCCTATAAATATGCAACAACGATATCAGGATGCCATGGCTATCATCTCTAAATTTGGTCGGCCAGATCTCTTTGTTACTATGACATGCAATCCGAAGTGGTCAGAAACTACCGAAAATTTACAACCATGGCAACGTGTTGAACTTCGCCCCGACTTAATTGCACGTGTTTTTAATATTAAACTGGATTTCCTCTTGGCTGATATTAACCATGGATTATTTGGAAACGTCTGTGCCATAATACATGTCATTGAGTTTCAAAAACGTGGCCTGCCACATGCACATATTTTAATCATACTTGATACAACATCTAAAATCTAAACGGAACGAAACATTGACAACATTGTATGAGCAGAAATCCCTGACAAGACAACATATCCTCAGCTTCACAACATTGTTCTAAGTAAAATGATTCATGGTCCCTGTGGTCAAGCCAATCCTCACTCCCCCTGTATGGAACATGGACACTGTACCAAAGGCTTTCCAAAGACATTTCTTCAACATACCATTATACAAAGCGATGGCTATCCACTATACTGCAGAAACAGTGAAACTACATACCAACATAAATGCGAAACTATCAACAATACATGGGTTGTCCCATATAACCCTTATTTGCTTAAAAAATACAACTGTCATATTAATGTGGAAATTTGTGCCAGCATTACAAGTGTCAAGTATTTATTTAAATATGTCTATAAAAGACATGATAAGGCTAATCTTGAAATTGCGGAAACTCATCTCCAGCATGATGAAACTAACCATTATGTCGATTCGCGCTATGTCAGTCCACCCGAAGCTGCATGGGGAATCTTCATTTTTCCCATGCACAAATAATCTCATGCTATTATTTGCCTTGCAGTTCATCTACCCAACTCTCAACCCCTATATTTCCATCAAGAAGATCCCATTTCTAATATTCAACAAAAACTACTTAAAAATTCTACTCTCATGGCATATTTTCACCTTAATCAGACCAATCCTAACGCACATCAATATTACTATCGAGACATTCCAGAACACTACATTGTTAAAGATGGCATATGGGAACGTAGAAAACAAAGTGGCCACAATGTCATTGGACGAATATATACCGTCAGTCTCAAAGACCAAGAACGCTATTATTTTCGTTTATTATTATTACATGTATGGTATTACACATCTGACCTTTCGAGATGCTGCCTTAGCGTTAGGATTATTACTAGACGATAGTGTCTGGAGAAATACTCTACTAGACGCCACTGTTATGAACATGCCTACACAACTTCGGGAGATGTTTGCTTACATCTGTATTTTTGGAACACCAACTAATCCCTCCGATTTGTTGAACAAATTTAAAACACATTTCATACAAGACTACTGTTTTAAATACCACAACAACAGTGATGTCTGTATCCATTGTGAAAGCTACGCTATGAAACATGTTCAAGAGGTCCTAATAATTCATGGCAAGTCATATTTAGATTATAATTTACCACGCCCGGCAACCTACATACTTTTGCCTGAAAATGACTATGATAAAGATTTGGAATTAGCTACAGCAGCTGAAATGAAAAAACATCTCAATGCTGACCAACTCTTCGCTTTCAATACCATTGTAGATGCTTTACAAAACAACACATCTACACCAAAGTGTTTCTTTATTGATGGCCCAGGTGGCAGTGGAAAGACCTATTTATACCATTTCCTTATACATTATGTCCGAGGACAAGGACGTGTGGTATCACCTGCTGCGACTATAGGAATTGCTGCCAATTTACTACCAGGAGGACGAACTATGCATTCTCTGTATGGCATTCCTATTCCCATTAATGAAACATCTGTTTCCAGAATCACCACGGATACTAATGCTGCCAACAAGTTAAAAAATACTAAACTTTTCATAATTGATGAGTGTACTATGGCACAAAACCATTCATTACAAGTTATTGACAGACTACTTCGTGAAGTCATGACAATACATGTTGACCACAAAAATACTATTCCCTTTGGTGGTAAAGTCTTTATTCTTGGAGGAGATTTCCGTCAATGCCTTCCTGTACTTATGCATGCCACCAGAACTGAAATTGTGGATTGTTGTCTTAAGTATTCTCAACTGTGGAAACACTTCACATGCCTCCCGTTATTTAACAACATGCGATCCAGGGATCCAGATTATAGCACTTGATTACTTAAACTAGGCAATGGTCAGCTCTCAAATGCCTACAATCTAGGAGACAATGCGATTGAAATTCCTCCTGACGTGTTGTCCTCTGGGTGTTTAGTCACAGACATATTTAGCACACACATTCATATTAATGTTAACAACAGTGAAAGTGTTTTGCATGCTGCATCACATGCAATACTCTGTCCAAAAAATGAAGATGTTAAATTTCTCAATTCTCTAATTATGGACCGATTAAGTGGCCAACATGTATTATATACAAGTGATGATTCAGTTGATACTGATGATGCTAATGAAACAGAACAGTACCCCATTGAATTTTTACATTCTCTCACACCATCTGGCATGCCACCACATCGCCTTCAACTAAAAACAGGAACTATTATCATGCTACTGCGAAACCTGAATACTAAATACATTACATTCACATATCATTCAGGCAAAGGTCATCTCTGGATCAGCTGAAGGTGACTTGGTTTTAATTCCACGCATTGATTTGTGTCCATCTGAAACTGGGTTACCATTCAAACTACGCAGACGACAGTTTCCTGTTAAGCCAGCTTTCGCTATGACCATCAACAAAGCACAAGGACAGACTCTAAAACGTGTGGGTATTTATCTTCCTCAACCAGTGTTTGGCCATGGACAGCTCTATGTTGCTTTCTCTAGAGTCAAATAACGCTCTCATGTCAAAGTCAAGGTATTGGACACACCACTTCAAAGAAAGTTGTTGCATGGTAGTGATAAAGTCTTCACTATAAATATGGCTTACAAAAATGTTTTAAATTAAAGTTGGTCTTAAATTCTTTCATTCATATACATATTGTATCATATTATATCAATAGTGTTTTAGTGACATTAATATATACTTTACATATCTACAAATAAATATTACATCATACAAATAACACTTTTATGTAACATTCATGTCACCATCATTACATTTTAGGCTAAGCTCTGTCTCTCTCTCTGTATGTATATATGCAATTCTTTAACATCATCACAGGGTTGATATGGATCATCAACATTTACACCGTTGATGATAGAAATCTATTTCTTTTTAAGGCTCTGTCAAACATGCAAAGACACTTTGTCGTCTTTTAATTGGGTAGATTTTTTGTGAACAGCTATAGAGTTGGGTGGGTGGCTGTTCACCATATCTCCTCCTATATTCCATATAGATACACACATTACTACATAGAAACATCATCATTAGTGATGAGCGAGTATGCTCTGCGCTGCTCGGTACTCGCACGAGTATCACTGTACTCGGGCAGCACCGAGTAATCTCGCTATACTCGTGCTGTGCTCGTGGTCCTCATCCCTGCATGTTGGCGCTCTTTAGAGAGCCAGCCCACATGCAGGGATTGGCTGGCAGACCACTGCAATGCCACAGCCCTGTTAATTGTGGCATTGCAGTGATTGGCCGGCCTGCACAGCGTGACCGAGCCTTTATAAGACCCAGCCACGCTGTGCTCTGCACACAGCCATCCAGACAGTGAGTGTAGGGACAGTGTCTGCTGCTGCTTAGTGACAGATTTGCGGCCCTCATAGGTAGATCCGGAGCAGGTCTGCAAACTGCTGCTGACCACAACAGTCCTTCTCAGGACTAATCTAGGAGGATATAGGCAGGGTGATCCAGATCAGAATCCAAGCTTTTCTGTGACCATAACAGTACTTACTAGCTTGATACAGGTTAGGGCCTAAAATCCTACTCTCCTGTGAGCTGAACAGTCACCAGACGGGTGTACTTACTACCTTGATAAAGGTTAGGGACTAAAATCCTACTCTCCTGTGACCATTACAGTCACCAGACTGGTGTACTTACTACCTTGATACAGGTTAGGGACTAAAATCCTACTCTCCTGTGAGCTGAACAGTTACCAGACTGGTGTACTTACTACCTTGATACAGGTTAGGGACTAAAATCCTACTCTCCTGTGAGCTGAGCAGTTACCAGACTGGTGTACTTACTACCTCGATACAGGTTAGGGACTAAAATCCTACTCAACTGTGATCTGAACAGTTACCAGACTGGTGTACTTGCTAACTTACTACCTAGATACAGGTTAGGGACTAAAATCCTACTCTCCTGTGACCATTACAGTCACCAGAATGTTGTACTTACTACCTTGATACAGGTTAGGGACTAAACTTCTACTCTCCTGTGAGCTGAACAGTTACCTGACTGGTGTACTTACTACCTTGATACAGGTTAGGGACTAAAATCCTACTCTCCTGTGAACTATTACAGTCACCAGACTGTTTTACTTACTACCTTGATACAGGTTAGGGACTAAAATCCTACTCTCCTGTGAGCTGAACAGTTACCAGACTGGTGTGCTTACTACCTTGATACAGGTTAGGGACTAAAATCCTACTCTACTGTGAACCATTACAGTCACCAGACTGTTGTACTTACTACCTTGATACAGGTTAGGGACTAAAATCCTACTCTCCTGTGATCTGAACAGTTACCAGACTGGTGTACTTACTACCTTGATACAGGTTAGGGACTAAAATCCTACTCTCCTGTGATCTGAACAGTTACCAGACTGTTGTACTTACTACCTTGATACAGGTTAGGGACTAAAATCCTTCTCTCCTGTGACCTGAACAGTCACCTGACTGTTGTCGCTGTATACAGGCAAAATGCGCAAGGGCGTTGGCAAGGAACAAGGAAGTGGACGTGATGGTGGTGCAGGCAGAGGCCGAGGTCATGTGCAAGCACTAATTTCGCAACAACAAAGTGGCACATCTACTCGCTCGCACGTCCTGTCCCAAATTTTTGGGGCCCGCAGCAGTACACCGCTCTTGAACCAAGACCAGTGTCAACAGGTTGTTACTTGGATAGCGGATAATGCTTCAAGTCAGATGGGCACCTCACAAAACACCCTGTCTTCCACACGGTCAAGTGTCAGTAGCCGTGATACTGCACCGCACATTTCCCAACCTGATCCTCCTTCTTACCACCAGGCCGAGTACACATCCACGAACATTACTGATCCCACAGTTGGACACTCGGAAGAGCTGATCACGTATCCATTCGCAGAATCTGGCCTCTCGCCAGCTCCTGTTGAAGTGGGTGATGAGGAGATGGTATGTACAGATGCCCAAATATTTGAGCAGCCACGTTCTCACGAATGGAACATTGGCAACGTGTCTCAACAAGGGGTGGACGATGATGAGACACAATTCCCAGGAAGTCAGGAGGAGGATCAGGGTGCGGACGTGGAAGACGACGTGGTGGATGATCCAGTAGCTGACCCAACCTGGCAGGAGGATATGCAGAGCGAGGACAGCAGTGCACAGGGGGAGAGAGGCGTAGCATCCCAACAGGCAGTACGAAGCAGGGTCGTGTCCGCAGGCAGAAGGCAGGCAACCGTTCCCCGGAACAACAACACGACTCAAGGTGCCTCTGCAAATGTTAGGTCTTCCCGAGTCTGGGAGTTTTTTAAGTTGGCTCCAGATGACTCTAAAAAGGCCATTTGCAACACCTGCCATGCCAGTATCAGCAGGGGTACGAAAACTAGCAGCCTGACCACCACCAGCATGATCAGGCACATGTCAGCCAAGCACCCGACTTTGTGGGAAGTACAACAGAGTCGAGGAGCGGTGCTTGCTGATGTCACTGCTACGTCTTCGCGTGTTGTGCGTGCGAGCCAATCCCCTGTCCATGCCGGCCGCGAACAAGCCTCCGGCCCTGCACCTGAAGTTGCCCACGCACAAATAACACCATCATCAAGCACGTCCTTGTCCCAGCGCAGCGTTCAATTATCCATTCAGCAAACCTATGAACGCAGGCGCACATACACTGCCAACGCCCCACATGCCACTGTCCTCAATTCTCACATTTCGCGACTCATAGCGCTAGAAATGTTGCCTTTCCGGCTGGTGGAGACGGAAGCATTCCGCGACCTGATGGGGGCTGCTGTCCCACGTTACTCGGTCCCCAGCCGCCACTATTTCTCCAGATGTGCCGTCCCCGCATTTCATAACCACGTGTCTCTAAGCATCACATGTGCCCTGAACAACGCTGTTTCAGCCAAAGTCCACCTAACCACAGACACGTGGACAAGTGCTTGTGGGCAAGGCCGCTACATCTCCTTGACGGCACACTGGGTTAATATTGTGGAGGCTGGGACCCAGTCTGAGCGAGGGACGGAACACGTCCTTCCCACCCCAAGGATAGCAGGCCTTACCTCTGTCAGGGTTTCACCGACACTCTACAGCTCCGGAATGTCATGCTCCTCAGCCTCCTCCTCCTGCGCATCCTCATCCACTGTACCCTCCACACCAGTCCCAAGCTGGAAGCACTGCAGCACTGCCTCTGCGAAGCGGCAACAGGCTGTGCTGAAGCTAGTCTGCATAGGTGACAAACCCCACAATGCAGAAGAGGTGTGGACAGCTTTGAAACAGCAGGCAGATCACTGGCTCACACCTCTGAACCTAAAGCCAGGATAGGTCGTGTGTGACAATGGCCGGAACTTGGTGGCAGCTTTGAGGCGAGGCCAGCTGACGCATGTTCCATGCGTTGCCCATGTGCTCAACCTGGTGGTTCAGAGGTTTATAAAGTCATACCCAGAGCTGTCTGAACTGCTGGTAAAAGTTCGCCGTCTGTCTTCACATTTTCGCAAGTCACCTGCTGCTTCAGCCGGCCTTGCCGACTTTCAGCGCCGTTTGCGTCTTCTGGCCCACAGACTGGTGTGTGATGTCCCCACGCGTTGGAATTCAACTCTGCACATGTTGGTCAGGATATGTGAGCAGAAGAGGGCAGTTGTTGACTACCTGCATCACCTAAGCCGTCGGGAAATGGGTCAAACTCCACACATAACACCTGAGGAGTGGAGATGGATGTCCGACCTATGTATCGTCCTCCAAAACTTTGAGGACTCCACCAAGATGGTGAGCGGCGATGACGCCATTATTAGCGTCACCATACCACTACTCTGCCTTCTAAAACGGTCTCTGCTGAAAATCAAAGAGGATGCATTGCAGGCCGAGCGTGATGACTTGGAGCAAGAAACAGTAGTGGGTGTGGGTGAAAACACACAGCCCAGCCTCATCTCATCACAACGTGCAGTGGAGGACTATGACGAGGAGGAGGAGGATGAAGACATGGAGCAACTCTCTGGCCAAATTGAGGATATGACATGCACACCAGTCATACCCTCGATTCAGCGTGGCTGGCCAGAGGACAGGGGAGATGAGGAGGAGGAGGAGAAGGAGGACAGCATGTTCAGTCATAGTGTTGGTCTGGATACTGAAGTGATGGCTGTTAAGAGTCTGGCGCACATGGCTGACTTTATGGTAAGCTGCCTGGCTCGTGACCCTCGCGTTCAGAACATCTTGGCCGACAATCAGTACTGGTTGGCAACACTGTTAGACCCACGCTACAAGGAGAACTTTATGTCTCTCATTCCTGAGGCGGAGAGGTCAGCCAAAATGCAGCAGTTCCAGAAGGCCATAGTCACGGAAGTAGGCAAATCATTCCCCTCACAAAACGCTAGCGGCATAGGTCAGGAATCAGTGGACAACCAAGGCGTACGGCCGAAAGGGGCACAAGTCCAATCTGCCAGAGGTAGGGGAACAGTCTTTAAGATGTGGGACAGCTTTCTCAGCCCCTCACGTACCACAGCCCCTGAGGTGCGGGGTAGTGCCACAAGAAATGCTAAGTTTGGCCAGATGCTGAAGGAGTACCTTGCAGATCGAACAACTGTACTGCGAGATTCCTCTGTGCCTTACAATTATTGGGTCTCCAAGCTGGACACGTGGCATGAATTGGCTCTCTACGCCTTGGAAGTCCTGGCCTGCCCTGCCGCTAGCGTTTTGTCAGAGCGTGTTTTCAGTGCCGCAGGTGGAATCATTACTGATAAACGCACCCGCCTGTCAACTGAAAATGCTGACAGGCTGACTCTGATCAAGATGAACAAGGGTTGGATTGGGCCAGACTTCACCACACCATCAACAAATGAAAACTGAATTTAAATTTTGTTTTGGGAATTTGCCATGTACCTCCACTCACCCATGGGTACACACTCCTGGACTTTGGCTAATCGCTGGACTGCTCCTCCTTCTCCTCATGTGCCACCATGATGACCATTACAATAGTTAGGCTGTTGTTTCAGGTATACCCGCAGTGGTAAATTTTTTCGCCTATTCTTTTAGAATGGGCTTTACAACGACAGGAGACCCGCTCCTTTTCAATGGGAAAAATGTTTTGAGGCCCTCCTGCACGTCTCTATCCAGCGACAATGTGGAGCCCCCCAATTTTTGGCTGCCCTGCCAAAGGACTATACTAGAATACACCCACTTCAGGTTTACAGGCCCTCCTGCACGTCTCTATCCAGGGACAATGTGGAGCCTCCCAATTTTTGGCTGCCCTGCCAAAGGGCTATACTCCAATACACCCACTTCCTTACAATGGGCACTTCAAGTTTACAGGCCCTCATGCACGTCTCTATCCAGGGGCATTGGTGAGCCTCCCAATTTTAGACTGCCCTGGCAAAGGAAAATACTAGAATAGACCCAGTTCCTCAAAATGGGCACATTATGTCAAGACAGGGCTTCATGTACGTCTCTTCTCAGGGACATCGGAGTGCCGCACAATGTTTTCACGTAAAATCTTTAATGTAATCACAAAAAGTAACATACCCAATAGTGAGATACAGCTGGTGTATGTGCCCTTAACATTTCCACCCTGAAAATTCATTTTGGTGTCATTTTGGAAGGTTTTCTGGTGACTCCGTAAAATTGGCGTGAAATTCGGACAAGATTGTTCACAGCTGTGACTTTTGAGTGAGAAATGCTTCCAGGGGTCTTCCCCATGGTGTTGCCATGTCATTTGAGCACTCTTCTGAGACTTTTGTGACATTTTTAGGGTTTCTACATGCTGCCGGCAGTCAGTTCATAAAAATACTCGGGTCTCCCATAGGATAACATTGGGCTCGGTACTCGGGCCGAGTACACGAGTATATCGGGATGCTCGGCCCGAGCTTCGAGCACCCGAGCATTTTAGTACTCGCTCATCACTAATCATCATATATATCTGATTTTCTACATCTCCTTTCTGAACTTTACACATAGGTTCTATCTTCATAAAAACACATAAAATTAATACTTTAATTTATTGCATTTCTTTTATATGTATATATTTACAATATATTTTATGTATATATATATTATATATACACACATCATACCTACACACTGTTTACCTGATTGCAAATGTTTTCCATTTCTTTGGTACCTTTACTGTTGTTCGGTTACAGGTACACACTTCCAGAATGAGGGAAACACTTTGGGATCTTCACAGCGAGTAGGGTTGTAGGCGTCCTTATTTAGCTTTCCTGGTTGAGTCTGGCAGGTATGGAACTTAACCGGACCGCTACTTCTCTCTCTACTCACACCCGGGTTGCTGCACTGAGGGCTCTCTCTTGGGATCCCGCTGACGTCCTCCATGGTCCCTGGCTCTCAACTGTTGGTGCTGCGGGTGTCCGGGAAGCTAAGCCTCCTCGCGATGCTGGATTCTCTGCTGGGTATATCTCCTCTGTCCCTGCAGTCTCGGACTCCATTGACCAGGACTCTGGTGGGGTGAGTCGATATGTCCTCTGCCCCCTGTGACACGTTTCTCTCCTTTGCCTTCGCCCCCTACTCTGCGGTCTACCACTGCCTCTGGTGTGGATTGGTCTGGGCCTAGAGTGGCTCCAGTACCAGCTCAGCTCACTAGACTCTGAGCTCTTCACAGTTCTGTAGTGACTGCACACTCTGTCTGTCTCCGCCCCCAGCACCTGTATTTTTAGGGGGAACTGGCTTAAAGGGATCCTGTCACCTCCAAAACGCCTTATAAGCTAGCAAATTGCACACAATAGACCTCGAGGCTGTTGGTCAGAGAAGGGTGGGGAGCGAGAAAACAGGCGCAGATCTAAATGGAAGAGTACAATATTTCTCAGAAGTACACAGGGCAAGAGAACTCACCTTTATTGTGTCTTGTTTCTTCGCATATCGACCCACTGGGGGTCTTACAGGGGTCTTTGTCTCCTTGGTATGCTGCTGCTATCCTCCAGAGAGCGGAACTCCCAGCTATGAGCCCGTAGAATGAAGCAAATAATCAAGGTATCCAGATGATTGAGCGCTCCCAAGGAGATTGACCTTATGATAAAGCCAATTCAAATAAATCTCATAAGTTAGCAAAACATGTCCCTGCAGCATTCTATCACTAATCTCACACTTCTTTTGTCTCCTAAAAGCAGCCTTTGAAAGTGCATAAAAACGTTTTAATACTTACTCATTAGTGATTATAATTAGCAGGGGCTATATTCTTTAGTCACCAGGGCGGGGTGTTTTGCAGGCTCCAGGATCCACCCTCTCTCTCTCTGTGCTCTGCTTGTGCAAGCTTTACCCTCCCCCCTCTCTATCACTCACAGAATGCAAATCATTAGTCCTGTCTTCAGCTGCACATCACAGCAGCACAGACAGAGAGAGGGTGAATCCTCAAGGCTGCAAAACAACATGCCCTGGTGACTAAAGAATATAGCCCCTGTTAATTATAATCACTAATGAGTAAGTATTAAAACGTTTTTATGCACTTTCACAGGATGCTTTTAGGAGACAAAAGGAGTGTGAGATTAGTGATGGGATGCTGCAGGGACATGTTTTGCAAGCTTACGTGGTGTTATGGAGGTGACAGGATCCCTTTAAGGGCAACCAGTGGAGCTCCCTCTACAGGCCTGGAGTGGAAGGTGTTGTGTGTAAGTGGTTACTCGCTGTGGGATATTATACATCCTCACAGTCCTCTATATGGTATAATGCAGCCTCATAGTCCTCTATACAGTATATTAAAGTCTCATCTCTTCAAATAGTGCAGCCTCATCTCTACATGTAGTTCAGCCTCATATAGTGCATCCTCCTCTTTCCATGTAGTGCATCCTCCTCTCTACATATTGTGCAGCCCCCTCTGTCTATATAGTGTAGCTTCCTCTCTCCATATAGTGCAGTCTCATATGGTGCAGCCTCTTCTCTCTATAAAATGCAGCCTCCTCTCTCCATATAGCACAGCCTTATATAGTGCAGCCTCCTCTCTCCATTTAGTGCCGGCTCATATAGTGCAGCGTCCTTTCCCCATATAGTGCAGCCTCATATAACACCACCTCCTCTTTCCATATAGTGCAGCCTCATATAGCGCAGCCTCGTCTCCCCATATAGCACAGCCTTATATAATGCAGCATCCTCTCTCCATATAGTGCAGCCTCCTCTCGCCATATGGTGAAGCCTCATATAGTGCAGCATTCTCTCTCCATATAGTGCAGCCTCACATAGTGCAGTCACATATAGTGCAGCCTCCTCTCTGAATATAGTGCAGCCGCAAATACAATTCAGCCTCATTTAGTGCAGACTCCTCTCTCCATATAGTGCAGCATCATATGGTGCAGCCTCCTCTCTCCATATAGTGCAGCCTCATATACTGCAGCCTCACAAAGAGAAGCCTCCTCTCTTCATATAGTTCAGCCTCATATAGTGCGGCCTCTTCTCTATATATAGTGCAGCCTCATATAGTGCAGACTCCTCTCTCCATATAGTGCAGCCTCATATAATGCAGCCTAAACTATCAATATAGTGCAGCCTCATATAGTGCAGCCTACTCTCTCTATAAAGTGCAGCTTCATATAAGAACGCCTCCTCCCTCCATTTAGTGCAGCATCCTCTCTCCATTTAGTGCAGCCTCATATACTGCTGCCTTCTTTCTCCATATAGTGCAGCATCATATAGTACAGCCTCCTCTACCCATATAGTTCAGCCTCATATAGTGCAGCCTCATATAGTGTAGCCTCCTTTCTCCATATAGTGCAGCCACATGTAGTGCAGTCTCCTCTCTCAATATGGTGCAGCCTCATATGGAGCAGCCTCATATAGTGCTGCCTCCTCTCTCAATATAGTTCAGCCTCATATAGTGCAGCCTCCTTTCTTCATATAGTACAGCCTCATATAATGCAGCCTCCTCTCTATATATAGTGCAGCATCATATAGTACAGCATCCTCTTTTCATATAGTGCAGCATCATATAGTGCAGCCTCCTCCCTTCATATAGTGCAGCCTCCTCTCTCCATATAGTGCAGCCTCATATAGTGCAGTCAGATATAGTGCAGCCTATTGTGTCCATATAGTGCAGCCTCATATTGCAGACTCCTTTCTCCATAAAGTGCAGCTTCATATAGTGCAGCCTCTTCTCTCCATATCGTGCAGCCTCCTCTCCATATGGTGGAGCCTCATATAGTGCAGCCTCCTCTCTCCATATAGTGCAGCCTCATATAGTGCAGCGAGATATAGTGCAGTCTATTCTGTCCATATAGAGCAGCCTCATATAGTGTGCCCATTTTAAGGAAGTGTGTCTGTTGTAGTATTGCCCTAGGCAGGGAAGCCAAAGGTTTGGAGGCACCAAGATGCCCCTGCATAGAGGTGTGCATGAGGGCCTTTACAAAAAATGTGCCCATTATAAGCAAGTGTGTCTTTTGAAGTATTTCCCTAAATCTTATGCGTTGATGTAGGAATCCGGCTTGTAGATCGCGCTGTTCGAGAATTTGGCCATGAAAATGACTCCAAGGACCTTGGATCTTTAAACAAAGATCTTTATTCCTCCCAGACTCTACGCGTTTCGTGTACTCACTGTACACTTCCTCAGGAGTTTAAGGATACACAACCACCATGGATTAAGCATGTTAAATAAAGCCCTAGGCAGGAAATGAGGCCTGAAACCTCTTTTTTTTTTTTTTTTTTTTTTTTTCCAAAATCTTAATCACAAATGTCCATCACCACATAAATGTACAAAACACATCTATATAAAAAAATACACATCATTTGAACATATCTCCCTCTAAAAACAAGCAGTAAAATCACAATCTTTCAATTAAAATATTTCAAACTCTTTAAAAAAATGCTCATTAGCACATTCCTGTGCTCTTATACCTTAATTTATCCCTTACACTTCCATGGTGAATAGGAGAGTGGTAGAAAAGTTATAAAATTCTATCTCTGTCTAACAATTAATGGCACATATCATTTACCACTTCCTATCTATTTAACCATTACACCTCCTTTGGTTTTTACCTATTAATTCATATTCGCTGGTCAGTGTATTCGCTCTTGTATGCAAGTATCCTGATATCACCTTTAATCCTATATTTAGCTGCAGCGCCACTGTGCTGCTCAGGCAAGAAAGTGCTAAATTGAGCTTAAAGCGATCCTAAACCCAGAAACTGCCCCCCCCTTATCTTTAGACCTGTCCCTGCACCCCTCTTACCATTTCTAGCCATCCCTTTTGCATAAAAAAATCGCTTTTGTAAAGTAAGAGAAAAGTATATAATAGTTTGACCTGTGTGAGTTCTCCGTTTCTGTTTAAAGCCGCAGATAGGCGTGCCTGTCTGCTGCTGCCTGATAATTATTCACGCCCTTGTCTGCTTGCTGCCTTTGTGAGTGTGTGGCCGCGTCATGCAAGGGGGCGGGGCTAAATCGCGTGATGCCGGAGCCCCGCCCCCTTTCATGACGCGGCCACACACTCACAAAGGCAGCAAGCAGACAAGGGCGTGAATAATTATCAGGCAGCAGCAGACAGGCACGCCTATCTGCGGCTTTAAACAGAAACGGAGAACTCACACAGGTCAAACTATTATATACTTTTCTCTTACTTTACAAAAGCGATTTTTTCTGCAAAAGGGATGGCTAGAAATGGTAAGAGGGGGTGCAGGGACAGGTCTAAAGATAAGGGGGGGTCAGTTTCTGGGTTTAGGATCGCTTTAAACATCGCTGAAAACTATCCTAATGGATCCAAAATTTTGAATATTGTTTTTAATTGAAAAAACTTTTTGACATAGATATACATTTACCCTCCCTTTCACTCAAATACCAGAATGACACAATTGATTCTAAAATCAGCATCTTAGAGGTTGGATCAGTTTTAATTTTGTGAGAACTGGCACTCCTATTTGAAGAGATCCGAGACCTCATTTAGACCATAAGGCTGCAATGTCCGGAGCCTATGGATCCAATAGATCTCTTTCCTCATCAATGCAGTGTCCCTATTGGCAGCACCATCTGGCACATGATCAATTGGGACCACCGTGATACACAGTTTCTTATCGTGTTTGATCAAGCAGTGTTTAGAGAGGCTATGGAACAAATAGCCTTCTTTTATATTATGTCTATGCGAATTTAAACGACTGTGCAGCTCCTGTGTCGTTTTCCCGACATACTGTAGTCCACATTCACATTGGATCAGATAGATAACATATGAAGTCTTGCAAGTCAGAAAGAACTTTATGTCAAATGTCATATTGTTTTGGTTTGATTTAAAATGATCGACATTATGCCCTATCATAGTACAACATAGACACCTATTCACATTACACCTGAAAGATCCCAGTTTACTCCCATTTGATTGTTCTTTTCCGGAGCTTTTTATAACTTTCTTGAGGCGGCTTGGTGCCAGCATATTTTTAACATATTTGAATGTTACTCCCGGATTATTTGGCAGGATGTCTCCCAATATCGGATCATTCAAATAATCCGGGAGTAACATTCAAAAGGGCTTCCTCCCTTAAAAATATGCTGGCACCAAGCCGCCTCAAGAAAGTTATAAAAAGCTCTGGAAAAGAACGACCAAATGGGAGTAAACTGGGATCTTTCAGGTGTAATGTGAATAGGTGTCTATGTTGTACTATGATAGGGCATAATGTCGATCATTTTAAATCAAACCAAAACAATATGACATTTGACATAAAGTTCTTTCTGACTTGCAAGACTTCATATGTTATCTATCTGATCCAATGTGAATGTGGACTACAGTATGTCGGGAAAACGACACAGGAGCTGCACAGTCGTTTAAATTCGCATAGACATAATATAAAAGAAGGCTATTTGTTCCATAGCCTCTCTAAACACTGCTTGATCAAACACGATAAGAAACTGTGTATCACGGTGGTCCCAATTGATAATGTGCCAGATGGTGCTGCCAATAGGGACACTGCATTGATGAGGAAAGAGATCTATTGGATCCATAGGCTGCGGACATTGCAGCCTTATGGTCTAAATGAGGTTTCGGATCTCTTCAAATAGGAGTGCCAGTTCTGACAAAATTAAAACTGATCCAACCTCTAAGATGCTGATTTTAGAATCAATTGTGTCATTCTGGTATTTGAGTGAAAGGGAGGGTAAATGTATATCTATGTCAAAAAGTTTTTTCAATTAAAAACAATATTCAAAATTTTGGATCCATTAGGATAGTTTTCAGCGATGTTTAAGCTCAATTTAGCACTTTCTTGCCTGAGCAGCACAGTGGCGCTGCAGCTAAATATAGGATTAAAGGTGATATTAGGGATATCTGGATACTTGCATACAGGATCGAATACACTGACCAGCGAATATGAATTAATAGGTAAAAACCAAAGGAGGTGTAATGGTTAAATAGATAGGAAGTGGTAAATGATATGTGCCATTAATTGTTGAACAGAGATAGAATTTTATAACTTTTCTACCACTCTCCTATTCACCATGGAAGTGTAAGGGATAAATTAAGGTATAAGAGCACAGGAATGTGCTAATGAGCATTATTTTTAAAGAGTTTGTAATATTTTAATTGAAAGATTGTGATTTTACTGCTTGTTTTTAGAGGGAGATATGTTCAAATGATGTGTATTTTTTATATAGATGTGTTTTGTACATTTATGTGGTGATGGACATTTGTGATTAAGATTTTGGAAAAAAAAAAAAAAAAAAAAAAAAAAGAGGTTTCAGGCCTCATTTCCTGCCTAGGGCTTTATTTAACATGCTTAATCCATGGTGGTTGTGTATCCTTAAACTCCTGAGGAAGTGTACAGTGAGTACACGAAACGCGTAGAGTCTGGGAGGAATAAAGATCTTTGTTTAAAGATCCAAGGTCCTTGGAGTCATTTTCATGGCCAAATTCTCGAACAGCGCGATCTACAAGCCGGATTCCTACATCAACGCATAAGATTTATACAACTCTCCTGGCTGATTGCTGCGTTCGACAGGATCCAATTGTCTGGTTTATTAGTGGTTGTGTCACACACAACCTGACCAGGTGAGTGCGACCATACTTACAATTCACTGATTATATCGGATAAGACCCTATTGTGCGCTTCCTCTCCATCTATTGAAGTATTTCCCTAGGCATGGAAGCAAAAGGTTGGGAGGCACCAAGATGCCCCTGGATAGAGGCATGCATGAGGGCCTTTTCAAAAAATGTGCCCATTGTAAGCAAGTGTGTCTTTTTTAGTATTGCCCTAGGCAGGGAAGCCAAAAATTGTGTTGCACTTCAATGCCCCTGGATAGAGACGTGCATAAGAGCTTTTTAAATAATGTGCCCATTTTAAACAGGTGGGTCTTTTGTAGGATTGCCATAGACAGGGAAGCCAAAGGTTTGGAGGCACTGCAATACCCCTGGATAGAGACGTGCATGAGAGCCTCTTTAAATAATGTGCCCATTTTAAGCAAGTGGGTCTTTTGTAGGATTGCCATAGGCAGGGAAGCCAAAAATTGTGTTGCATTCAATGCCCCTGGATAGAGACGTGCATGAGAGCCTTTTTAAATAATGTGCCCATTTTAAGCAGGTGGGTCTTTTGTAGGATTGCCATGGGCAGGGAAACCAAAAATTGTGTTGCACTTCACTTCCCCTGGATAGAGACGTGCATGAAAGCCTTTTTAAATAATGTGCCCATTTTAAGCAAGTGGGTCTTTTGTAGAATTGCCATATTCAGGAAAGCAAAAAATTGTTTTGCACTTCAATGCCCCTGGATAGATACGTGCATGAGAGCCTTTTTAAATAATGTGCCCATTTTAAGCAGGTGTGTCTTTTGTAGTATTTCCCTAGGCATGGAGGCCAAAGGTTGGGAGGCATCAAGATGCCCCTGGATAGAGGCGTGCATGAGGGCCTTTTCAAAAAATGTGCCCATTGTAAGCAAGGGTGTCTTTTTTAGTATTGCCCTAGGCAGGGAAGCCAAAAATTGTGTTGCACTTCAATGCCCTGGATAGAGACGTGCATGAGAGCCTTTTTAAATAATGTGCCCATTTTAAGCAAGTGGGTCTTTTGTAGGATTGCCATAGGCAGGGAAGCTAAAAATTGTGTTTCACTTCAATGCCCCTGGATAGAGACATGCATGAGAGCCTTTTTAAATAATGTGCCAATTTTAAGCAAGTGGGTCTTTTGTAGAATTGCCATAGGCAGGAAAGCCAAAAATTGTGTTGCACTTCAATGCCCCTGGATAGAGACGTGCATGAGAGCCTCTGTAAATAATGTGCCCATTTTAAGCAGATGGGTCTTTTGTAGGATTGCCCTAAGAAGGGCTGCCAAAAATTGGGAGGCATTGTGATGCCCCTGGGAAGAAACATGGAGGAGAGCCTCTAAAATTGTTCCCAATACAAAGGAAGGGGTCTCCTTTACCCGTAATGCCCATTCTGCAAGCATGGACTAAAACATATACCCCTGGGGTGTATACATGAAAATAATGCCTAACTTTTGAATGGTTAGGGTCATCATCATCATAAATATGATGTAAAAAAATTATGGTTTTCTGGCATCATGAACCACGGTCACACTGATCATATGATGGTGGCGGATGAGGAGAAGGATGAGCAGTACAGCAAGTAGCCAAACACATGAAGTGTGTACCGATGTGTGGGTGTGCGGAGGTGCATGGGTATCTACCGGAACAAAATTTAAATTCCGCTATCATTTGGTGGTGGTGTGGTGAAGTCAGGCCCAATCCAACCCTTGTTCATCTTGACGCATCACTTCCGCACCCTGGTAATTGTGTCTCATCATCGTCCACCTCTTGTTGAGACACGTTCCCACCATTGCCTTCGTGAGACTGTGGCTGCTCAAATATTTGGGCATCGGTACATACGATCTCCTCATGACCCACTTCAACTGGAGCTGGTGAGAGGCCATAATCTACGAATGGATAAGTGAACAGCTCTTCAGAGTGTCCAAGTGTGGGATCAGTTATGTCCGGGTCCAGGCACTCGGCATGGTGGGAGGAAGGAGGATTAGGGTGTGGAATGTGCGGTCCAGTCTCACGGCTACTGACACTTGACCGTGTGGAAGACAGGGTATTTGTGGTGGTGCCAAACTGACTGGAAGCATTATCTGCTATCCAACTAACAACCTGTTAACACTGGTCTTGGTTTAATAGTGGAGTACTGCTGCGTTCACTTAGAAATTGGGACAAGAAAGTCGAGTGAGATGATGTGGGCGTTTGTTGTGGCGCAATTCGAGCTTGCACACGGGCTTGGCCTCTGCCTGCATCACCATCTCGTCCAGTCCCTTGTCCCGTGCCACTGGACTTGTGCATTTTCAGAGTGCAGACAAGAGTTAGTTTTTAGCACGACCCTGAGATTTGAGATTAAGGCCCTGCAGGTGGACTAGTCAGCCACAAACGTTGACTACAATGGCGAGTCTTTTGGCATATCATAATGTATGCTGCAACATACAGCAGCAGCACTAAGATGCTAAATTTGTGCAGACAAGAGTTGGTTTTTAGTACGAGTCTTTTGGCGTATCCTAATTTACGCTGCAACCTACAGTAGCAGCACTAAGATGCAAAATTAGTGCAGACAAGAGTTGGTTTTTAGCACGAGTCTTTTGGCGTATCCTAATTTGAGCTAAAAACTACTCCTGCCTATAGTGAGCTAAATTAATCCCTAAAAGCACTGTTTTGGGATGGATGGATGAGATTTGCAGCATGTACACCAGCCCAGATGTGATGCAGGCTGGTATACTGGAACAACGAACAACGAAGCTTGCTATATACCCTGCCTCCCTGCCTGCCTGTATACAGCTCTTTTAGTCCTCAGAAGGACTGTTGTGGTAATTAGACTGCCAGCCCTGTGCCTACACTAGCTGAAAGGCCACAAATCTGTCCCTCAATCAGCAGCAATTCTTCCTACAATGACTGTCTAATGGAGCAGAGTGACGAGCATAGTGCGGTCAGGTCTTATAAAGACCTGATGACGCTGTGCAGCCAGCCAATCACTGTAATGCCACAACCAACATGGCTGTGGCATTACAGTGTCTGTCAGCCAATCCCTGCATGCAGGCTGGCTCTGAAAAGAGCGCCAACATGCAGGGAGGTGGACCCCGAGGATAGCAAGAGTATCGCGAGATTACTCGGTACTCGCCGAGTACCTCGAGTACCGAGATATTCGTGCAAGTACCGAGTAGTGACAAGCATACTCGCTCATCTCTATTTCTTACTACGGAATTAATAGGAGAATTTCTTTTCTACATAATTGTAGGTCTTTTGGGATGGATGTTACCAGTGAGCTTGAGAGTATGAAAAGAGAGGTGGATGATTGGATACATGAACATGGGAGAGAAATCATATTTCGGTCAAGAGTCAAGATTCGGAAGCAAGATGATAAATGCACTCGATTTTTCTTTAAGAAAATTTGTGGTTGTAAAAGGGATATGCATGTACTAATGAGAGATGTTGGGAGTGAAATCCAAGGTGATGAGGTCATTGAAGAATTAGCTAATTTTTACCAAAATCTATAAGGTAAGAAAGAGTGTGAGTTAGAAAGAGAGGATGTCTTTTTTCAAGTAATAAAGGATTTTGTGACTGAGAATGAATTTCCAGGTCAGATTGATGAGTTTGATTGTGTCCAAATCTCCCAAAAATAAATCACCAGGGCATAATGGGATTCCATGTGATTTTTATGTAAAATACTGGGACATAATCTCTCAAGAACTTATAGAAGTTATGAGTGTGCTGTTTGCATGTGGATGTATGCCTGAATGTATGAAAAGAGGTTTGATTGTCTTATTGATCAAGAAGGTGAAAGGAAGAAGCTTAAAAAGTGGAGGCCAATTACGCCACTTAACCAAACTATAAGATCTTTGCCAAGATTTTGGCTTGCTGTATGAGAGGTGAGATTGCATCTGTGATTGGAGAGGATCGGGTATGTGCTTTCACCTTTCATAACATGGTATCATTATGATGCACCCCAGGGCCATGGGGTACTAGAAACCGGGCTGCAATGTTTCTGGGGAGTCACAAGGGTAGAGACCGGCTTCCGTGACCCTGAGTTCAGTGTAAAAGGGGAGTTCTTGGCTGGTATAGTGAAAGGTATTTGTGACGCCACCCATGGTTTGTGGCTATGAGTGGCCACCGCTGCTGCAGAACCTCTGGGGATGATGGATGGGCAGCTGAGATGTAGTGGCTCCCCACAGGTGGAGCGGATCCCCAGGGCAGTGGATGTTTAAGGGTGTAGGGTGCAGGATGGAGGGCGCAAAGTAACTGACAGACTCACGGTTTGTTGGTTCCTCAAGTCCTTTACTGGTGATACTGGCACAAGGACAGATGATATCAATGGAATCTGACAACCTGGGAGAAACTCAGATATTTCCTCACCCAGCAAGTTTTGAGGCCTCCCTGCTGCACTTTCATAGTGAGTCCCTGTGGCTTCTTAAGCTTGGCTGCGACCCTCTCTCTTTATTCCTGCAATGTGCCATAAGACAGGAAGCTCAAGTCCTTCTCCAGCCCCACTTCATGGACGACTGCTCCTGGGCTTTCAATGCTGCTTTGCCTGCGGGCACTTTGGTGGGGATGGGGGATCTGGAATTCCCCACCCTCCAGTATTGGCTGCCGGGACGTTAGGCCCTGAACAGCCTCAGACTCCGATGTCCGTTTCTTGGCGCTTACTCCTCTGGGATAAGCTCAACACCGCTCCGCTCCCCAGGCTCTCCTTGACTTCCTCAGACCCTTGCCTACGGGTCACTCAAGCTTAGTCTAGTTCTCCTGGGATGAGCTTAGAACTGCTCCAGTCCACAGGATGTCTTCCTCAGTACTACTCCATACTGAACTGACTAGCTCCGCCCCAGACCAGAATTTATAGAGGAGCTCACCCTGAACCTGGGTTTAGGTCTCCCCCTTCAGGCCTGGAGGCAGAAAGATGTTGTTTGCTTTGGGTTTTGTCTGGTGGTGTTTACCCTCTGTTGCTCTCATGTATGACACTACTCCCGGGGGACATAATGACATTGTGGTATCTGGACTCTAGGGTTCCACATTCCCCCTTAGTGAAATTCAATACTCCTGGACTGAGGTAACCTTTTTCAACAACAAAAAAACAGGAACAATGACAACATTAAATGACAATGATGTTTACAGAGTCTCAAAAATACATAAACCAAGTAAATTGAAAAAATGGTCACTCTGGTGATTAGTCCTTCCACCATTGGTCGATAAATATTCACAAGAAGTCTTTACCACAACCAGTCCAGTGGTGTAATGGTCCATATTTAATAAAGAACGTTCATGAATACTCAAAAGTTCATACAGTAAAGTCCTGTAGGCGCATAGGCTTGGTGGTTATTTAGTTACGTATTTACAATTTTACATGAAAACAAGAAAACATATTTACATTTTAACCATCTAAACAGCCCTACCAATCCCTATAATGTGCTGGGATGTGAGCTCTTCTACTACGGGTTGATCTACGCAGTACAGGTATTTCTGATGGTATGTTCTAGTGTTTCTTTCTGGTGTTGTGGATTCACTAGGCTCTATTCTAGGTTTATTATATGTAAGGTTTCTGGCACTCCAAATGAAAAATTGATCAGTCAAGAGTCCAGTTGAGTCTCACTTTTTATTGGTGGAGCAGACAGAGCATAAATAAGGACAGTCACATATAACGTTTTAACTAATAGGTCTTCTTCAAATATTACAGCTAACAGAAGAAGACAAAAAAACAGTATATCAGCTTCACAAGATACAAAAAAAGTTTTCCTTAACATCTGTCCACATACATATATTGTGAACTCATTAAATACGCATATTATCTGACAGAAATACAAGCAAAATAATTATAACATCTCCGTGTAACAAAAATAACAAGTCACCACCTAGTGGTCATATTTAATACTTTTTGTAAGAAATCCGTGGAAACACGGTAGTACTTGTTAAAAGTCACAAGTGCAGCTGCGTCTATAATAAAGTATCATATCATCATTATTATGTTCAAAAGTATACAAAAAGAAAATTTACAGAACAATATATGAAACATATATTTCCCATGAAGGAAATTAATATGCACAATCTCCAATAATGGTTTATCATGTCTGCCTGGATCTCTAAATCATCTGATCCCCTTAGAAACAAGGCTACCAATGAGGAAAACCCCTCATATGTCTATATAAGACTACATTATGTGGAATGGAAGGGACCAGTGAAAACCAAATAAAGAATCCATTACCTGCTAACCACAACAATAAATGCATATCCTAATGGGCAGGGCCACTGCTAGGGCCTGGCAGGTCACGTCATTGGAGGTGGCGTGGCCATTGGAACAGGGGCAGGGGCGCACAGCTGTGCTGGTGGGGGGTGTGGCTGATTGGAGCAAGGAGGCCCGCCCCCGGCCAGCACACGCTGAGGCTGTGCTTTGCCGCTTATTGCCAGCACCCAGTGGGGAAACCTGGCAGTGCCAGTGGAGGGTGTGGCTGTTTAGAGCAAGGAGGCCCGTCCCCCCCGGCCAGCACACACTGAGGCTGACTGTTCTTTGCCGATGCTTCTGGGTCCCATCTTCATGTGAGCGGCTGCAATAGTCAATCACACTCAGCGATGAGCTTAGGGGCGGACCAGGTAGTGATGCAGCGATGCTTACACCAGGAAAATTTCTCTTTCTAGTGTGATGCATCACTGCTTCAATTCCGGTCCGCCCCTAAGCTTATCGCTGAGTGTGATTGGCTATTACAGCCACTCACATGAATATAGGACCTGGAAGCATGGCATGGAACAGCGGCACACTTGGAGGACATCAGGCAGACCTGGTAAGTATGCAAATTGAACCTGAAATTAACCATATCCGTCCATGGGCGCAGCATCTCCGAACCCAGGGAAAAAACAGCTGTTCGTCCATCCCTATCCGGGACATCTCAGGACCAGCACAACAAGGTGCCTGGTGCTGCTGTATGCCTGGTGATGGGTGCCTGATGGTGCCTGGTGATGCTGGTTGCCTAGTGCTGCCTCGTGCTGTTGGTGCTGGAGACCAGGAGCCGCAGAGGAAGAAAGTGATGGGTACCTGCTGCCGAAGAATGGGAGCCACAGAGGAAGAAACTGCCGGGTGCCTGGTACCTGGTGCTGGAGACTGGGAGCCACAAAGGAAGAAGCCAGGCACCTGGTGTCTTAAACCAGAAGCCGCAGAGGAAGAAGCTGCCGGGTGCCAGGTACCTGGTGCCGGAGACCAGGACCAGGAGCTGCAGAGGAAGAAGCTGCCTGGTGCCTGTGCCGGGAGCCTAGTGCCAGAGACCGGTAGCCGCAGAGGAAGAAGCAGCTGAGTGCCGGGTACCTGTTGCTGGAGACCGGGAATCGCAGAGGAAGAAGTTGCCGGGATCAGGAGCGTGTAGTCAGGTAAGGCACTGTTACAGCCGAAGATAGCAGCCTGGGGGGCACAGAGTGGGATAGATGGATGGGTCAGCCTGGAAGAGGTTGCAGAATTGGATGGATGGATGGGGCGTCAAAATAGAGGGGGCAGAATGGGATGGATGGGTGGAGGCATCATGGAAAAGGGGAGAGAACGGGATGAATGGATGGATGGATGGAGAGGTGGTTTGCTGATGTATCCAGAAGATGGCACCAGATCTTCCGCCTAACAGGCGACTTGCGGCACCTATCCGGCAAGCCCCATGCCTTGTCTATGGGGCTTGTGGTTGGGTGCGGCAAGTGTGCTTCTGCCGAATCTGGCAGATTCAGCACTTGCTGCGGAAAAATCTAAATTACTTACCGGTAATGTGTTTTTCATGAGCCACGACAGCACCACCTGAGAGATAGGACCGCCCATCCAAGACAGGAAACCTCTGAGATAAAAAGGCGGGGCCTCTCCTGAACCTCAGCTTTGGTTACAGAGACCGGAGAGGAGAACCCAACAAGCATTAGTACACAACCAAAAGAACTCAAAAATCACACACCACCCCCCCAAACGGGACCAACACCAACAGGCAATAGGGAGGGATGCGGTGGTGCTGTCATGGCTCATGAAAAACACATTACCGGTAAGTAATTTAGATTTTTCCCTATCGCCACGACAGCACCACCTGAGAGATTTCAGAGAAAAGAAAATTTAGGGAGGGACCACTGCTAGAACCCGTCTACCAAAGGTCATCACCTCAGCGGCAGCAAGATCAGGCCTGACATGCTTGAAGAAAAGAGAAGGAGAAGACCAAGGAGCAGCCCCCCAGATCAAGTCTAAGGGGACAACAGCCACCTCCGCCCAGGAAGCAGCTACAGCCTGGTGGAAGTGCACAAAGGCCGTCCAACAGCTGACAACGCCCGCGTAACACCCATGAGTGCCTGAGACCGGGTGTCCCCCTAATGGTGCCCGGAAGCCACCAACACACTGTAGCCGGAGAGGACACTAAGACGGTGCCCTCGAAGGGAAGTAAGGAACGCAGAAACTGCCTTCCAAACAGCCAGGAACTCCCGCATAAGGGAGGACAGCCTGGAGAGGCGATGAGTCTTAGGCCCCCCCGAGCGGACAGGTCCCGAAGGAGGGCCCCCATCTCCAGGAACTGGCCTCCGTGGTAAGCACGTCGGAGACCGGACCACCCCATGGGACGCCCCTGGAGAGGCGCCTAGGGAGCAGCCCCCCCTCCAGAGAATCCAAAGGCGGAGGGGACAGAACAATCAATGCGCACCAGGCCGCCCCCAACCCGAGCTGACGCTGGGGAACCATCCACAGAAGGGCCCGAGAACACAACTGTGCCCAAGGAACAGCGGGGATACAGGACGAAAGGGAGCCCAAGAGGGACACAGCCCTCCAGAAAACCAACCGAGGAGAGCCCCTGTACTGCAGAAAGGGATGACCGAAGACGCCATGGCCTCTTGAGGTCAGTGGGGGCTTCCCGACATTATGCCCGTGCGAGGTCTCTGGACTGCTTTCAGCCATGCCACGACCCCAACGTCCAGAAGGAGGCAAAGCAGAGACTGGGAACCCAGAAATAACCCCAGAACCAGCTGACGCGAGGCGGGGAACAGCCTGGACCTTCCCAGATCAACAATCCAACCCAGCTGACCCAGAGAAGACTAAACCAGTTGTAGACGGGCGAGGCCCAGACCCCAGGAGTCCCCTACAAGCAGCAAACGTCCAGATATGGAAGAATTAAAACCCGCGGACGTCGGAAGTGGCCTCACTACTGCCAGCAGCGCCGTGAAAAGCCGAGGAACCATCGCCAGGCCGAAGGGGAGAGCCCGGCACAGCAAGGCAGAGGAAGCCCCCCAAACTGGGCGAACATCAGAACTGCCGGTGGTGATGGGAAACCGGAACATTGTATTATGCGTCCGTCAGATCCAGCCCCACCCTGAAACAATTTGGAAACAAAACCCGATTGCCAACTACCAAGTCCCCCTCAGGAACGAACTCCGCACCAGAAAGCTGTTCAGGGGATTCAGGGGTATAAAAGCCGGGAACGAACCGTCTGGCTAAGGCACGAGAAACAGCAGGGAACAGAACCCCCTGCCGCAGGCGGCTGGAGGAACCGGGGAAACCCCCTCAGGCGCAATAGGGCCCGGACCCCTCTTATCAGAAAAGCGCCTTGTCCTGAACAGCGGACAGACGCAATCACCAGGGGCCCCACAGGAGCCAAAGCGAACCCCAGTGTCAACCCCTCACTGAGAAGAGCGAGAGCCCCCTCGCAAGCCCCAAACCCGGAGCCGGCTGGGAGAAAGGGTCAAGCCTTCCTTCGTCCTGGAGTGAGCCGTCACCGATACTGGAACTTCTCGCCAGAGGAGGAACCCCCGAACCAAGAAACCCGACTACATGACTCACTCGTTGGCCCAAGAACTTCGGGTCCGACTAGGGGACCTCCGTTTAGCAAACCGAGGTTCACGAAAGGGAATGGCCCTGGAAAGCGTGAGCCGGAACCCCGGAGGAAAAAAGCATCCACATTGGCACAAGCCAGGGCCAAGATATCAGCTAGCGATGTACCAACCGGAAAAGCACCCGCCTCAGGTAAGAAACCCAGAGGGGGCAACACCGGCCCTGGCCCCCACCCTAAGGCATGAGGAGCAGCATTAAAGAAAGATGTAGCCTTTGCCGCCAATTCCACGAGGAATCCGCCAGAAAAGCTGCCGCAGCAAGAGGCAGAGGAAAAAAGACAAGGTCTCCGCCGTAGGAGACCCGTCCCTCACTTGAGCCACCAACTGCTGCAACCAGAACACACGCCAAAAAATGCTAGCAGTGGATTCCCAGGAATTACGCCAGTAGCCTAATAGGAAAGAGAGCACTTCCGAACAGGCTTAGTCCAGGAGCTAAAATTTAGGGCTGGACCCTCAGATTTAAGGGAAAAAGTCCGTCTCTGGAAGACAGACCACTGAACCTTAAATCCGCCACGAAGAGGGGCCACGGGCATCCACCAACCCCACAGGCGAACGGACTGCTGTAAGTCAAAAATCAGTGCCATTATGTGGAACCCACGGCGTCCCCTCTCTGCTGTCAACAGAGGAGGAGGACGATGAGGAGGATGAGGTAGAGGATGAGCAAGACCTGCGGCTCCCAGCCCAGTGAAAACAACGAGTGGTACTCAGTACCAGGGGAAGAGCCCAAAGCCTTCTGCCGCATATGTCCCCTATCCATCCCGGCTAGCTGCAGGGACGGAAAAGGCCTCCCACACTAAAGTGCTAAGGCTAGAGGCTGGACTGGGGACAGTGATTCGCACAGTCTCCCCAATGCAAGGGCCACATAAATCCGGCAGTACAACCCTCTGGAAGAGGAACCCTGCAGAAAGCACATACCTCAGGTGGTGAAATTACAGACAGTACAGCCCGAAGGCACTCACCCACCAGGCGCATACCGACTTCCGGGGCATTAGGGTCCCTTCATCCTGGATCCCTTCACTGAGGACCTGCGGCCGCCACTGCTGAGGCTCCCCCACAACTGGAGCCGAAAGGGAATGCTGTCACACCGCTGGACACTGGCTGGCTCTGCCCTCCGTGCTTGTCCCACACCATCGGGAACCGCTCCAGCATCTCCCTGCTGCCGAACGCTGGGCGCCGCCATCTTGGCCCGCACAGAGCATGCGCGGAACGTCACTTCCGGTCCGTGCCCTAAACCGGAAGTAGCGGCTCCCGGCGCGAAATTCAAACCTGCCGCCGGGAAAACCGCTCCCAGGCCCATTACAGACCCAGAAACGCTGCGCCCTGCCTGTAAACCATCCTCTTCACCTGGGGCACAGACTGCAGGGCCGCCACCCACCGTGCAGCTGGGGCACCCGGGCGGCGACAAGAGCCGAGAACAAGCCACTGGTGGCCCTCTCCAGACCCCGTGCCCTCCACCACCGCAGGGGATACCCCATGGAGGAACTTCTGCACCCAAGTCCGGAGCCACTGCCTACGTAAGGACAGCTCTTCCAGCTACCGGGTCAGGCCAGGACCGCATGAACTTCAGAGGTCTCCCACCTCCAAGACAGGAAACCTAAAACTGAGGTTCAGGAGAGGTCCCGCCTTTTTATCTCAGAGGTTTCCTGTTTTGGATGGGCGGTCCTATCTCTCAGGTGGTGCTGTCGTGGCGATAGGGAAAAAAAATGCTGGTAATCGCAGGGTTTTTTTTGCGGTCGCAACTGCCGGATTTGCCAGATCGCAATAAAACCGCAATTGCCGCAAGCCACATAGAGAATGAATATGCACTGCAAGTCGGCCGTAAGGTGGCACATGTGGCAAATGCAGTAAATCTGCCACATCGGCCGGATCTGGACAGACCCGCTGAGGTGAAAAGGAACTTAGATGTCTCTGGCTGCAGCTTATCATTTAGTGGACAAAAGGTTCTACAGCCTGTAATCGGACATGCTGAATCCTTATTTCCCTCAACCAATCATCACTTAGAGCCCCCATACACATTAGTCTGTTCTCACAGACAACTTTAGTCTAATGTGTATGGAGGTCCTCACGACTATCTGAAGGCTATGGGCACTGACATCTGTGAACCCCCTGAGTACTGGAATTTAGATAAAAGATAGGACACACAGTTAAAAAGGAAAATCTCAAAAGACTGAACATATGAACAGCAATTTGTTTTTACATTACCGTGTATAGGTTCATTCCTTTTAGCATCCACTTGTTGCTTTTTCAGACGGAGTACTGAGCGGATCCGCCTGAAAAATAAAATATTGTGTCTACATACGCTTAGTCTGACTGATCGGGGGGAAGGTAGCGCCACTGCTGAAAGTGCCTAGGGCAGAAGAAACTCCAAATACGATCCTGACTATGGGAGTGCGCTATACTACAGTATATGGAGGACTATGTGGGTGCATTATACTATAAGGAAGGCTATGGGGGATGCATTATACTATATGGCGTGGCCACTCATTGGGCAATAAAGTCTACTTTCTACCATTTTTTTATGCTGTTTTTCCTCTTTTTACTCTGTTGTAAGGAACCATCTGGATTGCTGGTACGGAAAGCTTTGCACATAAATTGGGATAATTTTTGGTGCTGTTCCAATTTTTCACTAAATATAATGTATGTTTGGGTGGAGGTGGAGCATGCATGGAGGCAGAGCATGGTAGGAGGCAGAGCATGGGTGGAGGTGGATCCATGTGTAGACTGGGCGGAGTCTCAGGGGGCCTCAAAATTTTGGCAGTCAGGGGCCAAAAAATTCCTAGTGGCAGCCCTGCTGATGGGGCAACTGAACTGGTTGCTGCAATGAAAACACAATGTTATATGATACTCTAAGTATATTGTATATCATATACCATAACCCATGATGAACATAAACCTAAAGCATAGTGCCTCTAATTTTACTATTGTCACAAATGAATATTTTTCCTCATCTTTGGAAAATAATATGCACTATCAATAAGAATAATGGTGTAAGAAAGAGCGCTATATAACTAAGTGCATAAACAGAACAACATATTAAGACATGGTGCCCAATATGAAAACTGCATACCTCACATTCTATTAGGAAAGCCAGAAACCTGGTAAGGATTAAGCAAAAAGAAATTTCTCACAACCATGTTCTCAAAAGATCATAACCGGAGAGAAACTCACGTAATTATAGCTGCAGGTAACAGCATGTGTGAGGACGCCGTCTCTTTGCCGCTGGGAACGAGCAACAATTCCTCTTTGGAATGCAGGAATCATCGCTCGTGAAACGCATAGCTGTGCATGCTCAATGACATCATGATTATTTTTACCGTGCATGCGTGGGTAATTCCATGTGATTGCAAGGAAAGAGTCTGAAAAGAGGGCTGTATTAAATCTCCAGTTGCTGGCGATGCACATTATCAGTACACCTAAAAAAGAATTGATAGGGCAATTATTATGGCATTAATAGGAAGGCTTGGGTAACAGGTTAATGTATAACAGGTTATGAATAATTAGTATGATACAATTTCTACACTCATGGAGAAAGGGAAAACGAGTGTAAGTTCTTGTACAACATTCAATTAACATTGTTGTAGCCCCATACAAATACTGGATTATGTGAAAACTAGCTGTGAGCCCGATTCTAAAGAATCGGGTAGTCTTGAATCCATATATAGTTTATTTACTAATATTTAGGGGAGTGCAGTGAAATTAATTGTGTGTATACAGGTGGCTCAGTGGGTAGCACAGTATAGGGTGGCTCAGTGGTTAGCACTGCGCGGTGGCTCAGTGGTTAGGACTGCGCGGTGGCTCAGTGGTTAGCACTGCACGGTGGCTTAGTGGTTAGCAAAGTATGGTCGCTCAGTGTTTAGCAGTGTACGGTGGCTCAGTGGTTAGCGCTGTATACGGTGGGTTAGTAGTTAGCAGGGAGTATGGTGGGTCAGTGGTTAGCAGAGTATACGATGGCTCAGTGGTTAGCACTGCGCGATGGCTCAGTGGTTAGCACTGTGCGGTGGCTAAGTGGTTAGCACTGCGGGGTGGCTCAGTGGTTAGCACTGCGCGGTGGCTCAGTGGTTAGCACTGTGCGGTGGCTCAGTGGTTAGCACTGCGCGGTGGCTCAGTGGTTAGCACTGTGCGGTGGCTCAGTGGTTAGCACTGCGCGGTGGCTCAGTGGTTAGCACTGCGCGGTGGCTCAGTGGTTAGCACTGCGCGGTGGCTCAGTGGTTAGTAGTGCGTGGTGGCTCAGTGGTTAGCACTGCGCGGTGGCTTAGTGGTTAGCAAAGTATGGTCGCTCAGTGTTTAGCAGTGTACGGTGGCTCAGTGGTTAGCGCTGTATACGGTGGGTTAGTAGTTAGCAGGGAGTATGGTGGGTCAGTGGTTAGCAGAGTATACGATGGCTCAGTGGTTAGCACTGCGCGATGGCTCAGTGGTTAGCACTGTGCGGTGGCTAAGTGGTTAGCACTGCGGGGTGGCTCAGTGGTTAGCACTGCGCGGTGGCTCAGTGGTTAGCACTGTGCGGTGGCTCAGTGGTTAGCACTGCGCGGTGGCTCAGTGGTTAGCACTGTGCGGTGGCTCAGTGGTTAGCACTGCGCGGTGGCTCAGTGGTTAGCACTGCGCGGTGGCTCAGTGGTTAGTAGTGCGTGGTGGCTCAGTGGTTAGCACTGCGCGGTGGCTCAGTGGTTAGCAAAGTACGGTGGCTCAGTGTTTAGCAGTGTACGGTGGCTCAGTGGTTAGCTGGAGTATGGTGGCACAGTGGTTAGCAGTGAGTGCGGTGGGCAGAGTGGTCAGCGCAGTGCGGCGGGCAGAGTGGTTAGCGCAGTTTGGTGGGCAGAGTGGTCAGCAGAGGACAGAGGCACTCTGCCTGTCATACTTACCAGTGGGTTATCGTCTTCCCCGCTGCGGCATTTTCACTCCGCCGTCCCCAGCATCTTGGCTCCACTCATGCAGAGCATTGCTCCTGTGCAGCCTCCTCCTCTCTGCAGAGCATTGCTCCTGTGCAGCCTCCTCCTCTCTGCAGAGCATGGCTCTTGTGCAGCCTCCTCCTCTCTGCAGAGCATGGCTCTTGTGCAGCCTCCTCCTCTCTGCAGAGCATTGCTCCTGTGCAGCCTCCTCTCTGCAGAGCAATGCTCCTGTGCAGCCTCCTCTCTGCAGAGCATTGCTCCTGTGCAGCCTCCTCTCTGCAGAGCATTGCTCCTGTGCAGCCTCCTCCTCTCTGCAGAGCATTGCTCCTGTGCAGCCTCCTCCTCTCTGCAGAGCATGGCTCTTGTGCAGCCTCCTCCTCTCTGCAGAGCATGGCTCTTGTGCAGCCTCCTCCTCTCTGCAGAGCATTGCTCCTGTGCAGCCTCCTCTGTGCAGAGCATTGCTCCTGTGCAGCCTCCTTTCTGCAGAGCATTGCTCCTGTGCAGCCTCCTCTCTGCAGAGCATTGCTCCTGTGCAGCCTCTTCTCTGCAGAGCATTGATCCTGTGCAGCCTCCCCTCATGCAGAGCAATGCTCCTGTGCAGCCTCTTCTCTGCAGAGCATTGCTCCTGTGCAGCCTCCTCTGTGCAGAGCATTGCTCCTGTGCAGCCTCCTCTGTGCAGAGCATTGCTCCTGTGCAGCCTCCTCTGTGCAGAGCATTGCTCCTGTGCAGCCTCCCCTCTGCAGAGCATTGCTCCTGTGCAGCCTCCTCTCATGCAGAGCATTGCTCCTGTGCAGCCTCCTCTCATGCAGAGCAATGCTCCTGTGCAGCCTCCTCTCATGCAGAGCATTGCTCCTGTGCAGCCTCTTCTCTGCAGAGCATTGCTCCTGTGCAGCCTCCCCTCATGCAGAGCAATGCTCCTGTGGAGCCTCCTCTCATGCAGAGCATTGCTCCTGTGCAGCCTCCCCTCTGCAGAGCATTGCTCCTGTGCAGCCTCTTCTCTGCGCAGAGCATTGCTCCTGTGCAGCCTCCTCTCATGCAGAGCATTGCTCCTGTGCAGCCTCTTCTCTGCAGAGCATTGCTCCTGTGCAGCCTCTTCTCTGCGCAGAGCATTGCTCCTGTGCAGCCTCCTCTGTGCAGAGCATTGCTCCTGTGCAGCCTCCTCTCTGCAGAGCATTACTCCTGTGCAGCCTCCCCTCTGCAGAGCATTGCTTTTGTGCAGCCTCCTCTGTGCAGAGCATTGCTCCTGTGCAGCCTCCCCTCACCTGTATCCTGGAGATCAGCTCTTGGGGGCTCAGTCCGGGTCCTCTGTCACCTCTATGTTCCCTTGTGATGGCAGGATGTCAGAGGCAGAGAATCACTGGTGAGGACACGTCTGATGTGAGACAGTGGCATGATGTCTCCTGTGCTGACACTGCAGCAATTAAAGTGCCTGTGATGATGTCACAGTCATGTGATATAGCCCCGCCCATACCAGTGACATCATCTCAGGTCCTGCAAGCCGTGGGGGGGGGAGGATAGAGAGAGAGAGACTGTGCAAGGACTCGCAAAGGCATTGCGAGTGAGGCAGCCACGGACACGACGACGGAAACAGCGCCGAATATGACGGAAGTGCCTTAAGGTAATTATATGTGAAAATACTGATTTCCACAAAATGGAAAACAATAATAGTTAATTATTAATATTAACAAAACATCTTATATTCCCGGTTAAGGCCCCCAGTTCAAGAGTCTGTAGCTGGTGTATCCAAAAGGCCTCTCTCTCTTTTAATTTTCATATATGGTCTTGACCCTGTCTCGCTAGATAAACGTGCTCTATCACCTGGAAATGCAATTGCAATATGTTGTGTCTCCTTGTGATGGAATGGTGGGAAATTGGAAATAGATTGTTTTCGGCAACGTATCTTCCATTTATGCTTGCTGATGCGGTCCCGGATATGCAGGGTAGTCTATCCGACATATCCGAGACCGCACGGGCACTTCAAATATACAACAAATGACGAATTTCATGTAAAATAATCTTTAATTGGGAATATTTGGCCAGTCCGTGGATGTGAAAAAATGTTGCCTTTAATAATATGGGAACATTGCCTACATCCCAGGCATGGAAAATTACCATACCTGGGTGTACCAAGGAACCTCTGTGTCAGAATTGATTTGGAAGAGCCTATATCGACCCGGACTAGTTCATCTTTAATAGCATAAAAAGAAAAAAGATAGCGGCACTCACCGGGCGTTGAGGTCCGTGGAAGGGTAGGAGCCCCGAAACGGAGATCCGTCATCTCTGCTGTCTCTGCACCCCCTCCCTCCTGAGTGGGACCCTGGAATGAGGGTACCCAAATAAAGCACCTTTGAAACACGCCCGGTGAGTGCCGCTATCTTTTTTCTTTTTATGCTATTATTGATGTGATATATAGCGGGCACCCAGAGGCGGCCAGCAATGCCCCACCTCGCATATACCCATATGAAAAAATAAGCACTTCTCCTAACTTAGCAGTGCCCAGTGAACAGGACTTTTTTTGATTAGTTCATCTTTAAGATTACTAGACCTTTTGTAACAAAATAAAGGTGAACTTTCAAATTCCTTAATGTTTAGGTATGACTTAGGCTGTGGTCACACATGCCAAATCGTTTTTCATAGTGTTCCTTTTATGAACTCCGGGTTTTTTTGGGTGCTTTTGGAGGCTCTTGCGTAGAGATGAGCGGTGTTCGATTCGATTTGTTCGCCAATCTCAAATTCGAGCTGTTTTAGGCGGAGTTCGAGGCATTCGTTGAATTAGAACAATTAACTTGAAATTCGGCAGTTCGCGGTTATAGTTCGATAACGTTTCGATCACCAAAAGCTTAACCCTAACCATGTTAATGACTGTGAATATCCAGTTTATGGGTATAAGTTGCGGGGGGGGCTTGTACCGGTGCTGCAGAAATGATAGCGATCTCCATCTTTTTTTCTCCAAACTGCAGATACAGTGGGGCGGTCCAGGCTGTCATCCAATCACACATACACACAGCAAAGTGCATTTTTTGCACACAAACAAGGTCAGGCATCATTGGCTGTGTAAGTCACATGTCCTAGCACTATAAGACCCAGCCATTTTCTGCTGCTACTGCTGCTGTGGGCGATATAGAGCGAAATCAAGCGATTGTGTTCTGATTCAGCTAGTGAGGTACATAGATAGGTTTAGGGAGTAGGGACTGGAGGGAGGGTGTAAATTTTAGGAGTATCAGCCCTTTTGAGGGCTGCTTCATAGGAGTAGCGATTAGGGACTAGGGACTAGTAGTCTAGCAGCCCTTTTTCAAGTGTACTTCATAGAAGCAGGGACTAGTTTTAATTTCAGCCCTTTTTAGGGCTAGGTTAGAGCAGTCCCTATTAGTTTTTGCCAGGCAGAAGTGTGCCAGTGCTGTGCAAGCAATTTTCACAGCATCTGGCCACATCTAGCTCTGGGAGTCCTTTAGGGCAGGTAGTGTAGCACTGCTGTGAAGAAAGCTACACCACCTGCCTTAGTAGGCATTTTTTGGCTGCAGCTAGTCCAGGCAATTTGTTTGGGCTAGTACTGTAGCAGTGTCACTTACACAGTGGTGTAGCCCACTTGTGAAAGAAGCCACACCGCCTGTGTAGTTGGTGCTGATTTTTAACTGCACCTTGCCCAGGTCTCACTTTGGGTCAAGTAGCAGTGCCACTAAAAAAGAAGCAGTGTAGGCCACTTCTAATACAAACAACTACACCGCCTCTGTAGTCACTTCTAATTTTTAACTGCACCTTGCCCAGGTCTCACTTTGGGTCAAGTAGCAGTGCCACTAAAAAAGAAGTAGTGTAGGCCAGTGGGAGACGTTTATTAGCATCCTAAATAGGGCCTGTGCACAATGTATACCCTATGGGAATAAGCATGCTAGAAATAGGAGGAAACCACTATGGTTAAATAAGGCTGGGGTCACACATAGAAATCTGTTTTTGGAAGTGATTTCCATGACCAATCCGTTTTTTTTGGGTGCTTTTTGAGCCTCCTACACTCCTGAACGTTTTTGGACTTAGTCATTTTTTGACCAAAATTCTCAAAAAAACAAATCCGTTTTTTAAGGCACCCTACAAAAACTGATCCGTTTTTCCATAGGGCCCATGTTAAAAAAAAAATATATATTTTTTTTTTTAAAAACGGACCCCAAAAACGTTGCTAGCAACGTTTTTGACTCAAAAACGGACATAGCAATGTTTTTAAGGCTAGGGTCACACATAAGCCCTTGGTCCGTTTTTGGCTTCATTTTTGTCATTTTTTTTTTCTAAGTCCAAAAACTGACAGAAAAACGGATTGGATGTAATAAACACCCTGTCCTTTTTTCTGGACCTCAAAACATTGCTCTGTCCGTTTTTGAGCCAAAAACGTTGCTAGCAACGTTTTTGGCATCAGTTAAAAAACGCATGCATTTTTTTAACATGGGGCCCTATGGGAAACGCATGCGTTAACGCATGGCACATATGGGCACCTGCATTAACGCATGCGTTAACGCATATGCGTTTTTAATGAAAAAAAATCAAAAAATGACTAAGTCCAAAAACGTTCAGAGGTGCAGGAGCCTCAAAAAGCACCAAAAAAAAAACGGATTGGTCATGGAAATCACTTCCAAAAACGGATTTATATGTGTGACCCCAGCCTAAGTGCAGAAAAAAACGGACAGGGTGTTTATTACATCCAATCCGTTTTTCTATCAGTTTTTGGACTTTAAAAAAAAAAAATGCCAAAAATGAAGCCAAAAACGGACCAAGGGCTTATGTGTGACCCTAGCCTTAGGCTGTAAGGGTCGCAATAAGTAACAAAAAGAAAGCATTTAGGTAATTAAAGCAAGTAGGTAGTGATGAGGCATTAAATAAATACAGAAAATTAAATAACATTTGTAAAAAGCAAATCAAGGCAGCAAAGATTGAGACAGAGAGACTCATTGCCAGAGAAAGTAAAAATAATCCCAAATATTTTTTAACTACATAAATAGTAAGAAATTAAACAATGATGGTGTTGGCCCCTTTAAAAATAGTCTGGGTGAAATGGTGGATGAGGATGAGGAAAAAGCCAATATTCTAAATGACTTTTTTTCAACAGTATTTACACAAGAAAATCCCATGACAGACAATATGATCAGTGATAACAAAAACTCTCAATTAAATGTCACCTGCTTAACCCAGCAGGAAGTACGGCATTGTCTAAAATCACTAAAATTGACAAATCCCCAGGCCCGGATGGGATACACCCCAGAGTGCTGCAGGAATTAAGTACTGTCATGGACTGGACCAAAGAAATGCAGTGGATGTGGTGTATATGGACTTTTCAAAAGCTTTTGATACGGTGCCACACAAAAGGTTGCTACATAAAATGAGGGCAATGGGGATAGGGGAAAATATGTGTAAGTGGGTTAAAAACTGGCTTAGCGATAGAAACAAAAGGTGGTCATTAATGGAACACACTCAGAATTGGTCATAGTTAACAGTGGGGTACCACAGGGTCAGTGTTGGGCCCGCTTCTTTTTAATATATTTATTAATGACCTTGTAGGGGGCATACAGAGTAGAATCTCAATATTTGCAGATGACACTAAAATCTGCAGGGTAATCAATACAGAGGAGGACAATTTTATATTACAGGAGGATTTATGTAAACTAGAAGCTTGGGCTGATAAATGGCAAATGAGCATTAATGGGGATAAATGTAAGGTCATGCACTTAGGCAGAGGAAACAATAGGTATAATTATGTGCTTAATTGTAAAACACTGGGCAAAACTGTCACTGAAAAAGACCTTTGGTGTATGGGTAGATGACAAACTCACATCTAGTGCCCAGTGTCAGGCAGCTCCTGCAAAGGCAAATAAAATAATGGGATGCATTAAAAGAGGCATAGATGCTCATGAGGAGAACATAATTTTACCTCTATACAAGTCACTAGTGCGACCACACTTAGAATACTGTGTACAATTCTGGTCTCCGGTGTATAAGAAAGACATAGCTGAACTAGAGCGGGTCCAGAGAAGAGCGACCAAGGACTGAGGGGTCTGCAATACCAAGACAGGTTATTAAACTTGGGGTTATTTAGCTTGGAAAAACGAAGGCTTAGGGGTGATCTTATAATAATGTGTAAATATATGAGGGAATAGTACAGAGAACTTTCTAATGATCTCTTTACTCTTAGGCCTGAGACGGGGACAAGGGGGCATCCTCTATGTCTGGAGGAAAGAAGGTTTAATCATAATCACAGACGTGGATTCTTTACTGTAAAAGCAGTGAGACTATGGAACTCTCTGCCACATGATGTTGTAATGAGTGACTCACTACTAACATTTAAGAAGGGCCTGGATGCCTTTCTTGAAAACTATAATATTACCAGTTATATATACTAGATTCTTTGATAGGGCGTTGATCCAGGGAATTAGTTTGATTGCCATATCTAGAGTCAGGAAGGAATTTTTTTCCCCCTATGTGGAGCTAGTGTTGCCACATGGGTTTTTTTTTGCCTTCCTCTGGATTAACATGTTAGGCTATGGGTTGAACTAGATGGACTTAAAGTCTTCCTTCAACCGTAAAAACTATGTTACTATGTTACTTCTAATACAAACAACTACACCGTCTGTGTAGTCACTTACTTCTAATTTTTAACTGCACCTTGCCCAGGTCTCACTTCGGGTCAAGTAGCAGTGTTCATTCAGTCACCTCTGCTTGATTTACATCCAGCTTTTTGTACAGTTGCAAATTTTTTCCCATACAAAATGAGTGGCAAAAGGCCTGCTGCTGGTGGGAATGGGAGTAGGCGTGGTAGAAAGGGAAAAAAAGTTTGTGTCTGTGGGGTAGATGCTAAATCTACATTAACATCTACTGAAGAAAGGCAATCTTCCAGCCAAAGTAAGATGTCTACTTCTTTCCGTGGAGATTCTGATATGATCCCTTTCGTATGGACACGACTCAGACGACGATCGATACCAATTCTCGATGAGGCACAAAAAGAGCAGGTGCTTGAATGGATAGCAAGCACTTCAGCAAGTGGGCTCTCCTCCACCTCAACGTCTACATCACAAATATACCAGTCCTCAGAGGTGTCATCCCAATCACACTTGCTTCCGCACAGCTCCCAAGTCTCCAGCCACCCATCTGAGTATGGGGTAAGACAGATGGTTGAGTATGCATCGCACTTCTCTCATACTATAGCCTGGGAATCAGAGGTCTGCTCAAAAGCTTTTGTGAGTCAAGACGAGGAAATTATCTGCACTGATGCCCAGAAGCTTTTGGAGTCAGATCCAGGCCCAGATAAAGAAGGAAATTACACAATTTTCCCAAAGGGAAGAAAACGCGATCATACGGTCAATATATATGAAAGTGCGGATTTCATTAAATAAACAATGTTCAGTACAAGGTCCCTTTACACCAATATCAAACATGCTGATGGACTACGGGCGGCTAGGTTCTTTCTCTGTAGATCACACCTGCCATCTGATTTAGTTGAGTTTGTCTTATGTTTATTGAAGTTCTCACTCACCCATAATTTTTTTACTTTCATGGGGTCCTTCTTCCTACAGCTCCAGGGAACGGTGATGTGTGCATCCTTTGTACCAGCCTATGCAAATCTGTCCCTGGGGCTGTGGAAGAGGGACCTCTTCCTGACTGATGGTGGAGTTCCTGCTGACCGCGTCCCATTTTGGACGCGGTATATAGATGATGTTTTCTTTATTTGGCAGGATGAGGAGAATGAACTTGAGAGCTTTATGGTGGACTTGAACTCCAATACTATTAACATACATTTGACATACTCCTATTCAAGGGTAAAAGTTGACTTTTTGGATGTTACCATAGAGTGCGACAAAAATGGTATACTACAGACTTCACTCTATCGTAAACCAACGTCCACAAATAGTCTACTACATGCTACATCAGCTCCCCTAAGTATATGATCAAATCTGTACCCATGGGACAATTTCTTCGCGTGCAAAGGGTGTGTTCGCAGACGGAGGAGTTTGAGAGACAGGCCATTGACCTTAAAAGTAGATTCATTGAGCGTGGATATAGCAAACGTATGATCAAGAAAGCCTATAATAGGGCTAAATACTCATCACGTAATCAGCTGTTGTATTCACATGTGAATCAAAAATCTACCAACCCTATTAGATTCATTACTGGATACAATAGCGGGTATGATAAAATAAGGAAAGCCTTGGTGAGATCATGGCATATCTTGCAGGCTGACCCAACTTTAGCAAAAATGTTACCATCCCAACCACAGATGGCTATCAGGCGTGGTAAGAACTTGAAAGATCAACTCTGTAGAAGTCATTATGACGGCTATGAACAAAGAACATTCTTGGACAAATTCCCATCTGCAACTGGCTTCTTCCCCTGTGGGAAATGTGTGGCTTGTCCCAATATTGAACGTAGTAACTCATTTGTTGACTCAAATGGGTCTAAAACATTTGTGATCAAACAACGGATCACCTGCGAGTCCAAATGGGTAATATACTACGGAGTATGTCCCTGTAAGAAGATATACAGTATATAGGTTGACTAGTTGCCAACTAAAAATACGGGTAGGGGAACACATATTGGGTATTGAGGCAGCCAGGGATATTGAGGATGAGACTTTGCTAAAGACTATCCCTAGGCACTTTAAGAAATACCATCACTGTAATAGTAAGGAATTCTTGGTGTGGGGCATCGAGATGGTTGATCTTGGCATTGGTGGTGGTAATGCTACAGCTAGATTAGCCCAACTTGAAACGCATTGGATCTGGAACCTGAAAACAGTCCAGCCAGCAGGCCTTAATGAGACCATTAGTTATGTACCCTATCTGTGAAGTCTATATTCTGTGTCAGGGTATTAATGGTTATTTTAAATTGTATATTTACCTCCTCTTTTTTATTCATTTTATTCTAGTATTGAGTTACTGATGCCGCTCATGATATGAGCATGCTTATGATGTACGACTTGTGATTCATCTATGGTGACCTAAGAAGAATATTATCTACTCATGGCGATACACATAATAGACAATTGGCTGATTTAAAGACATGTGTGATATTTATTATCATTATTTCTTTCGTAAATATACTGATGTCATTTAGCGTCATATATACTGCATTTGTTTGTACTTAAGTGTATATGTGTCCATTTATGATCAGTCAATAGTAATATTTATATCAAGCTTTATATGTATCAACCTGAATATTTGGTGGGGCATATATCTTAATGATGTAATAATCTGTTGTAGCATAATATATGTATACTGTAATTGGGTATATCAAGTATATATATGCCTTCATATAATTAGCCATTGCTTATATTTATAGTAAGCTTGATATATATCAGTCTGATTGCTTGATGGATATATATCCCTGTGAAATAATTATCTATTATATACGATCATTTTTGGATCTGTCTATACTATGAAAACTGACTGATATAATTGTACAGTGTATGTGAAAGATGGTGTATATCAAATTATTTATATCTTTATACTGTGCATTTTAATGATCTGAGTGATCTGCCTATCGATATAGCATATCAGATTAATATATATTGGCTCTATATACTATATGTAATTTTTTTTGATCACCACTTCAATTAATAGTTCCATGTTTAATCCTTGAGGACTATTTATGGCCCTAAAATCTAATATGAATCACTATTTGTAATGTGCTAACTTTTGATGTCATGTGGGCGCTTCTCTGATGGCGCCGATCCGCTTATTGGTTGGCGTCTCTATGGAGAGCGTGCTGTGGGTCAGCTGACCTACAGGCACGCCTCTCCATGACGCTGCTGATGATGTGGGGCCGGGTGTAACATTAGAGCTAAGCGTCCGCCGCCATGACAACAAAGAATGGCATCTGATTGGCCCTCCATACTAATTTAACCCGCCCCTTTCCCCTCACTCACATGCCCTCAGACGAAGGTGAACTACCGAAATGCGCATAAGGGCGCATGCATGATACAAAGATCTGAGATATAAAGGTAATTGAAATATCACATTAAATAAGGCTCCTCTTTATATTAGCTGCATATGGATGTTAACTGAGCACATAAGTCCCTGCACTATGCTCCTAGATAATCTTTTATAGGGGATTATATTCTACTAGATGGGGGCCCGATTCTAAAGAATCGGGTAGTCTAAAATTCATATATAGTTTAGTAGTAATAGTTACGGGAGTGCGGTGAAATGAATTGTGAGTATAATCAGGCGGCTCAGCGGTTACCACTGCGTGCGGTGGCTCAGCGGTTAGCAGGGTACCTGCGTGCGGTGAGCTTGGTCGCGTCGCAGGACTGCGGCGGTGGCAGGAAGTGGTTAGCTACACCGTACACCACTGCCGTGCTAGACATATTACCGTGACTGAGACCCTCCGTCTCGCTTCCCCGCCGCCTGGATCCTGAGTCGACATGTCCCGTCCCCGACGACGGATGCAATATGTCTCCGGGTAGTTTGGCGAGACATCTTGGAGCTATATTGGATCCAGTAGTTGGGGGCGGCGACATGTCGACTGAGGATCCAGCAGCGGACGCAGGGCCGGCGGTAAGTATAGCGGAGTGTGTGTGTGATGTGTGTGTGTGTACAAAGTTGAGGGAAGTGTGGACAAAGTGACGGAAGTGCGTACATACACCAATAACTTACATTGCATAGGAGGGTAGCGACTGACGAGGCAGGCGGAGCTGCAGAGGCAGCGGGAAAGCGGAGCTGGAGGGCGAGGAGAGGGAGGTGGTGGCAGAGAGAGCGGAGGCTGGAGGGCAGAGGACAGGAAGGAGAGCGGAGTGAGGGCAGGAGGGGAGCGAGCTGGAGGCAGAGGACAGGAAGGAGAGCGGAGGCAGAGGAGTAGGCGAGGAGAGCTGAGGGCAAGGACAGAGAGAGCGGAGGCTGGAGGGCAGAGGCAGGGAAGGAGCTAGGCAGAGACAGGAGAGGACGAGCTGGAGGGCAGAGGACAGGGAGCGGAGGCGAGGCTGGAGGGCAGAGGACGGAGAGGAGAGCGAAGCTGGAGGGCAGAGGACAGGGAGAGAGGAAGCTGGAGGGAGAGGAGGGAGCGGAGGCTGGAGGCAGAGGACAGGGAGGAGAGCTGGAGGGCAGAGGCAGGGCAGGAGGAGCTGAGGGCAGAGGCAGGGAGAGGAGGCGCTGGAGGGGCAGAGGCAGAGGAGAGCAGAGGCTGGAGGGCAAGGAGGGCAGTGGCAGAGCGGAGGGCCTGGAGGGCAGAGGACAGGGAGAGGAGGCTGGAGGGCAGAGGACAGGAGAGGAGAGCGAGGCTGGAGGGCAGAGGAGAGCAGTGGAGGGCAGAGGACAGGAGAGAGAGCGGAAGCTGGAGGGCAGAGGACAGGGAGAGAGGAGGCTGAGGGCAGAGGCAGGGCAGAGGAGAGCGGAGGCTGAAGGGCAGGAGAGGAGGCTGGAGGGCAGAGGCAGGGAGAGGAGAGCGGAAGCTGGAGGGCAGAGGACAGGGAGAGGAGAGCGAGGCTGGAGGGCAGAGGACAGGGAGAGGGAGTGGAGGCGGAGGCAGGGGAGGCTGGAGGGCAGAGGACAGGGAGAGGAGGAGCGGAGGCTGAGGAGCAGAGGCTGGAGGCAGACCAGAGGAGAGCGGAGGCTGGAGGGCAGTGGAGGGCAGGGAGGAGAGAGAGCGGAGCTGGAGGGCAGAGGACAGGGAGAGGAGAGCGGAGGCTGGAGGGCAGAGGACAGGGAGAGAGAGCGGAGGCTGGAGGGCAGAGGACAGGGAGAGGAGAGCGGAGGCTGGAGGGCAGAGGACAGGGAGAGGAGAGCGAGGCTGGAGGGCAGAGGACAGGGAGAGGAGAGCGGAGGCTGGAGGGCAGAGGACAGGGAGAGGAGAGCGGAGGCTGGAGGCAGAGGACAGGGAGAGGAGAGCGGAGGCTGGAGGGCAGAGGACAGGAGAGGAGGCTGGAGGGCAGAGGACAGGGAGAGGGAGGCTGAGGGCAGAGGACAGGGAGAGGAGAGCGGAGGCTGGAGGGCAGAGGACAGGGAGAGGAGAGCGGAAGGCTGGAGGGCAGAGGACAGGGAGAGGAGAGCGGAGGCTGGAGGCAGGCAGGGAGGAGGCGGAGCTGGAGGCAGAGGACAGGGAGAGGAGACGGAGGCGAGGCAGAGAGGAAGGAGAGGAGAGGGCTGGAGGGCAGAGGACAGGGAGAGGAAGCGGAGGCTGGAGGCAGAGGACAGGAGGGAGAGGAGGAGGCGGAGGGAGAGGAGAGCGAGGCTGGAGGGCAGAGGACAGGGAAGGAGAGCGGAGGCTGGAGGGCAGAGGAGGGGGGAGAGGCAGCAGAGGGGAGGGAGGCTGGAGGGCAGAGGCGAGGAGAGGAGGCTGGAGGGCAGAGGCAGGAAGGAGAGGGAGCTGAGGCAGAGGCAGGAGAGGAGAGGAGGGCAGAGCAGGAGAGAGAGGAGCTGGCGGAGAGGAGGCGGAGGCAGAGGCAGGCAAGAGCTGAGGGCAGAGGCAGGAAGAGGCTGGAGGGCAGAGGCAGGAGAGGAGCTGGAGGCAGAGGCCAGGAGAGAGGCTGAGGGCAGAGCCAGGGCAGAGGAGCTGAGGCAGAGGCAGGGAGAGGAGGCTGGAGGCAAGGACAGGGAGAGGAGGCTGGAGGCAGAGGGAGGGCAGAGGGAGGCGGAGGAAGGAGGAGGCTGGAGGCAGAAGCAAGGGGGGAGAGGAGGAGAGGCAGAGGAGGGCAGGAGGAGGTAGGAGGAGAGAGGCGGAGGAGGAGGCTGGGAGGGCAGAGGAGGGCAGAGGCAGGCTGGAGGAGAGCGGAGGAGAGGAGAGAGCGAGGCTGAGGGCAGAGGACTGAGGAGAGCAGGCGAGGGAGTGGAGGGCAGAGGCAGGGCAGAGGAGGCTGGAGGGCAGAGGCAGAGGAGAGGCTGGAGGGCAGGGAGAGAGGAGAGCGGAGGCTGGAGGCAGGACAGGAGAGGAGGCTGGAGGGCAGAGGAAGGGAGGAGCGGAGGCTGAGGGCAGGACAGGAGAGAGCAGGAGGCTGGAGGGCAGAGGCCAGGGCAGAGGGCTGAGGGAGGCTGGCAGGCAAGAGGAGGCTGGAGGGCAGAGGACAGGGAGAAGAGAGCGGAGACTGGAGGGCAGAGGACAGGGAGGAGGAGAGCGGAGGCTGGAGGAAGAGGAGGTGGAGGGCAGAGGCCAGGGCGAGGAGGAGCTGGAGGGGCAGAGGCCAGGGCAGAGAGAGGAGCTGGAGGGCAGAGGCCAGGGCAAGGAGGCTGGAGGGCAGAGGGCAGGAGGGGAGAGGAGAGGCTGCAGGGCAGAGGGGCAGGGCAGAGGAGGCTGGAGGGCAGAGGCGAGGGCAGAGGAGGCTGAGGAGGGCAGAGGCCAGGGCAGAGGAGGCTGGGAGGGCAGAGGCCAGGGCAGAGGAGAGCTGGCAGGGCAGAGGCAGGGCAGAGGAGGCTGGAGGGCAGAGGGCAGGGAGAGGAGAGCAGGAGCTGGAGGGCAGAGGACAGGGAGAGAGAGCGGAGGCTGGAGGCGAGAGGACGAGGAGAGGCAGAGCGGAGGCTGGAGGGCAGAGGACAGGAGAGAGAGGAGAGCAGTGAGGCTGGAGGGCAGAGGGACAGGGACAGGGAGAGCGGAGGCTGGAGGGCAGAGGAAGGGAAGCGGAGGCATGGAGGGCAGAGGAGGAGAGGAAGAGAGCGAGGCTGAGAGGGAGAGAGACGGGAGAGGAGGGCGGAGGGGGAGGGAGAGAAGGAGAGGGAGGCTGGAGGGCAGAGGACAGGGAGAGGAGACGGAGGCTGGAGGGCAGGAGGGACAGAGGAAGGAGAGAGGCGGAGGCTGGAGGGCAGAGGAGGCGAGGGGGCAGAGGCCAGGGCAGAGGAGGCTGGAGGGCGGAGAGGAAGGGCGAGGAGAGGCGGAGAGGCAGCGAGGCAGGTGGCAGAGGGAGGCTGGAGGGCAGAGGACAGGGAGAGAGGCTAGGAGGGCAGAGGCCAGGGCAGAGGAGGCAGGAGGGCAGAGGCCAGGGCAGAGGAGGCGTGGAGGGCAGAGGACAGGGAGAGGAGAGCGGAGACTGGAGGGCAGAGGACAGGGAGAGGAGAGGCAGGAGACGGAGGGCAGAGGGACAGGGAGAGGAGCGGAGGCTGGAGGACAGAGAGAGGGCTGGAGGGCAGAGGCCAGGGCAGAGGAGGCTGGAGGGCAGAGGCCAGGGCAGAGGAGGCTGGAGGGCAGAGGCCAGGGCAGAGGAGGCTGGAGGGCAGAGGGCAGGGCAGAGGAGGCTGGAGGGCAGAGGCCAGTGCAGAGGAGGCTGGAGGCAGAGGCCAGGGCAGAGGAGGCTGGAGCCGGCAGGGCAGAGGCTGCTGGAGCCGGCAGGGCAGAGGCTGCTGGAGCCGGCAGGGCAGAGGCTGGTGGAGCCGGCAGGGCAGAGGCTGCTGGAGCCGGCAGGGCAGAGGCAGCTGGAGCCGGCAGGGCAGAGGCTGCTGGATACGGCAGGGCAGAGGCTGCTGGAGCCGGCAGGGCAGAGGCAGCTGGAGCCGGCAGGGCAGAGGCTGCTGGAGCCGGCAGGGCAGAGGCAGCTGGAGCCGGCAGGGAAGAGGCTGCTGGAGCCGGCAGGGAAGAGGCGGCTGTAGCGGTGACTGCAGAGGCGGCTGTAGCGGTGACTGCAGAGGCGGCTGGAGCGGTGACTGCAGAGGCGGCTGGAGCGGGCAGGTCAGAGGCGGCTGGAGCGGGAGTGAGGAGGCGGCTTGGACAGAGAGGAACGTTTCTCCGCCGGTGCCTGTAGCCGGGGGCAGCCCGGCTACAGTGCACTTGGTGACGTCACCACCATGGGTCCGGAGGCCGTCACGGAAGTAGCCTTCGGCTTTTCCTGAAGTGGCCTTCGGCTTTTATATATTAGATAGATGTTAGATGGTAAATAGAACCATGGGCTGTTAAGATTATAAAGGTAGGCAATCCCTCATTGATAGGGCGTAGGCACCTGATCCTGCACAGGCAGGTGATTTTAAAGCCCTGATAGACATCCTATATAGCAGAGGTCCCCAACTCCAGGCCTCAAGACCCGCCAACAGTGCAGGTTTTCAGGATTTCCTTAGTATTGCACAGGTGCTAATGTGATCATCTGCACAGGTAATGATTCCAAGCCCTGTGCAATACTGAGGAGATCCTGAAAACCTGCACTGTTGGTGGGCCTTGAGGCCTGGAGTTGGGGACCTCTGCTATGTAGTATGCCACTAAACAGCATGTGGTAGCATAGAGGTTACTAATGATCGGCTATGCATAGGTAAGATGGTCTAACATTTTAATAGTATAACTATATTATAAAACTAGTAAAAAGGCCCGATGCAATTGCATCGGGAGCGCGGTGAAATGAATTGTGTGTATAGAGGCGGGTCAGTGGGTAGCAGAGTATAGAGGGAGCTCTGTGGGTAGCAGAGTATGCAGGCGGGTGTGTGGGTAGCAGAGTACAGAGGCAGCTCTGTGAGGGTAGCAGATTATACAGGCGGCTCTGTGGGTAGCAAAGTATACAGGCGGCTCTGTTGGTAGCAGAGTATACCGGCGGGTCTGTGGGTAGCAGAGTATACAGGCGGGTCTGTGGGTAGCAGAGTATACAGGCGGCTCTGTGGGTAGCAGAGTATACAGGCGGTCTGTGGGTAGCAGAGTATACAGGCGGGTCTGTGGGTAGCAGAGTATACAGGTGGCTTTGTGGGTAGCAGAGTATATAGGCGGCTCTGTGGGTAGCAGAGTATACAGGCGGGTCTGTGGGTAGCAGAGTATACAGGCGGCTCTGTGGGTAGCAGAGTATAAAGGCGGCTCTGTGGGTAGCAGAGTAAACAGGCGGGTCTGTGGGTATCAGAGTATAGAGGCGGCTCTGTGGGTAGCAGAGTATATAGGCGGCTCTGTGGGTAGCAGAGTATACAGGCGGGTCTGTGGGTAGCAGAGTATACAGGTGGCTTTGTGGGTAGCAGAGTATAGAGGCGGCTGTGTGGGTAGCAGAGTATAGAAGTGGCTGTGTGGGTAGCAGAGTATAGAAATGGCTCTGTGGGTAGCAGAGTACACAGGCAGCTCTGTGGGTAGCAGAGTATACAGGTGGCTCTGTGGGTAGCAGAGTATAGAGGTGACTCTGTGGGTAGCAGAGTATACAGGCGGCTCTGTGGGTAGCAGAGTATAGAGGCGGCTCTGTGTATAGCAGAGTGTGATGTGGCGGGAGGCTGGAGGGGTGAGGAGAGCAGAGGCTGGAGGGGTGAGGAGAGCATCGGTAGGGCGTCACTGCCACTCTGCGCTCTTTTTGGCCCCCCTGTGCTCCCTTTGATTACCCTATGTTCTCTTTGGCCCTCTGCTCCGCCTTTTGTCTCTGCCCCCCCTTTCCTCTCTCTTGTCCCCCATGTCTTTGCCCTCTTTTCCATCTCTCCTCTTCCCTGTGTCTGTGCCCCCCCTTCCCTCTCTCTGCTACCTCCTTTCATCTCTCTGCCCCCTTCCCTTTCTCTGCTCCTCCTTTCGTGTCTCTGCTCCCCATTCCTTACTCTGCTCTGCCCTTTTGTCTCTCTATTCCCCTTTCCTTGCCCTGCTCATCTTCTTTTTCTGTGCCCCTTTCCCCTTAACACTCTCTGGTTCACCCTTTCTTCTTTCTGGTCTCCCCTTACGTCTCTCTGCCCCCCCTTCAGTGTCTCTGGCCCCCTTCAGTCATTTTGGTCACCCCATGTCTCATGCCCCCCCCTTCAGTCTGTCTGCCCCCCTTAAGTGTTTCTGTTCCCCCCTTGTTTATCTGCCCCCCTTCAGTCTTTCTGGTCTCCCCTGGTGTCTCAGCCCCCTTCAATCTTTCTGGTCCCCCCTTATGTCTCTCTGCCCCTTTTCATCTCTGCTCCCCTCCCCTTCGTCTCTGTGCAACCCTTCAGTGTTTCTGGTCCCGATTCTCTCTCTGTGCTCCCCCTTCCCTCTCTCTGCCCCCTTTCAGTCTGTATGGTCCCCCTTCAGTGTTTCTGGTCTCCTTTCATTGTTTCTGTTCCCCCCTTATTTCTGTGTCCCCCTTTCAGTGTTTATGGTCCCCCTTATGTTTCTCTGGTCCCCTTCAGTATTTCAGGTCCCCCTTATGTCTCTCTGCTCCTCTTCAGTATTTCTGCTCCCTTCCTATGTCTTTCAGCCCCCTTTCCTCTCTGCTTCCTCCCTTTTGTCTCTATGGTCCCCCTTGATTTGTCTGTTGCCCCTTCAGTGTTTATTGTTCCCCTTATGTCTGTTAGCTCATCTTCAGTATTTCTGGGCCCCCTTCCCTCTTTGCTGGGGCCCTTTCGTCTGTACGTTCCCCCCTTTAATTTCTCGGCTTCCCCTTCAGTCTTTCTGGTAATTGCCATTGTTTCTTTGCCTCCCCCTTCAGTGTTTCAGGTCCTCCTTATGTCTCTCTGCTGCCTTTGAGTATTTCAGGTCCCCCCTTATGCGTCTCTGGTCCCCTTCAATATTTCGGTTCCCCCCATTAATCTCTCTGCCCCCCCTTCCATGTCTATGTCCCCCCTCCTTCATCTCTCTGGCCCCCTTCAGTCTTTCTGGTCCCCCTTATGTCTCTCTGCCCCCCCTTTATTTCTCTGCCCCCCTTCAGTGTTTCTGGTCACCCCTTATGTCTCTCTGCCCCCCCTTTCGTGTGTATGTTACCCCCTTAATCTGTCTGCCCCCCTTCAGTATTTCTGGTCCCCCCTTATGTCTCTGTGCCCCCCTTTCGTGTCTATGTTACCCCCTTCATGTCTCTGCCCGCCTTCATGTTTTCTGGTCCCCCCTTATGCCTCTCTGCTCTCCTTCAGTCATTCAGGTCAGCCCTTATGTCTCTCTGCCCCCTTCAGTCTTTCTGGTCCCCCCCTATGCCTCTCTGCCCCCCTTCAGTCATTGTGGTCAGCCCTTATGTCTCTCTGCCCCCCTTCAGTCTTTCTGGTCCCCCTTACATTTCTCTACCCCCTTCAGTCATTCTGGTCCTCCCTTATGTCTCTCTGCCCCCCTTCAGTCTTTGTAGTCCCCCCTTACTTATTTCTGCCCCCCTTTAGTCATTTTGTTCCCCCCTTATGCCTCTCTGCCCCTTCAGTCATTCTGGTCCCCCCTTATGTCTCTGTGCCTCCCCTTCAGTCTTTCTGGACCCCTTTATGTGTTTCTGCCTCACATCCCTCTCTGCTCCCCCTCTTTTATCTTTCGGCACTCCCCTTCCCTCTGTCTGTCCTCTCTTCAGGTTTTCTGGTCCTCCCTTATGTGTCTATGCTCCCCCTCTTTCTGCACCAGTCTTTTATCTCTCCAGTTTTTCTGGTCCCCTGTTATGTCTCTGTTTCCTCTTTAGTCTTTGAGCTCCCCCCTTCTGCCTCTCTGCCTCCCCTTCCCTCCTTCCCAGCTGTGACAGCTCCTTTTCATAGCTGGGAAGCAGTGAAGAGTAGACTGCAGGAGGCGGAGCTATGGTGATGTACGGTCATGTGACTGATCACATGACTGTGACTTCACCAAAGGTCCTATCCGAATAGGTAAGTAAGTTGTCGGGGGTATGCGGGCGCCTAAGGGGGTTGCGAGGGTATACTGCAGGAGTGTGCAGGCGCCGGAGGGAGGGGTGCGGGGGTCTATTGTGAGGGGGATGCGGGCACCAGAAGGTGGGGGTGCGAGGGTGTACTGAGGGGGTGTGTGGACGCCAGAGTGTAGTATGGGGGTGTGCAGGCGGTGGTGTACTGCAGGGGGTGTGTGGGCGGTCTGCGTGGTCAGCGGCAGGCGGCGTGTGCAACGTGGGCTTGTATTGTCTGTGCCACCACCATCCTGCGCCATGTTAGCATACCTATCACTTGGGTGTGCTAATATGGCGCGGCTTCCGGGGCGGCACATGGCGCAAAGGATTGTGGGATTCGGCTACAACGGACGAATCTCAAACTCCCGATTATATAAGTAGCTGTGCAGGATAGATGCCTATTAGGGATGGGCGAATCTACTCGCTAGGACTCGTTACTCGGCGAGTAGTAAGGGACTCACAGGACTCGGTACTCTGCGAGTTTCCCAGTGATTACTCGCACGAGTCCAATGCAAATCAATATCAATCCTAGTTTTGTCAGAAACGCTGACAAAACTAGGATTGCCATTGTTTGCATTAGACTCGGCTACTGTGCCAGTGATAGCAGGGAAACTCGCAAAGTAACTGCTGTTTCTTTGCGAGCCGAGTCCAGCTGTCTTCTCTGTGCAGCTCCAGGGTCCTAGAGCCCGCCTGCTCACAGAGATGATGTAGCAGTGCTGAGATTGTTCTCAGTCTGCTCATTCCCTGTGCATAGACATCTATATTTATGCACAGGGGATGTAGCAGAGAGGACATCGCGTTTTGGACTACGTCGGACAGAAGAGGATTTTTTTAATTAAAGATGGAGTCCCTAATGGCTTTTTTTTTTATTTCAAATAAAAAATTTTCTCTGTGTTGTGTTTTTTTAACCCTTTATTGGAGATTCTTAGTGGCTGGGTCAAACGTGGCCTGACATTAAGAATCTCGGGCTTAATACCAGCTTGTATAACAAAGCTGGTATTAACCCCTTTATTACCCAGCATGCCACTGCCACCAGGGCTGCTGGAAGAGCGGGATTCAGCGCCAGAGGATGGCGCTTCAATGAACGCGCCATCTTCTGGGGCGGCTGCGGGCTGCAATTTGCAGCGGGGGGTGCCCAGAAAGCTTGGGCATCCCTGCGCTGCGGATTCCAGCCCCCAGCTGCTTAGCTGTACCTGGCTAGACATAGAAATTGCGCGGAGCCCCACGCATTTTTTTTATTATTTAATGAATTTCAGAGTCAGAGTCTCAGAGTCAGAGTCTCAGAGTCAGAGTCAGAGTCTCAGAGTCGGAGTCTCAGAGTCGGAGTCGCCTCAGAGTCGGAGTCGCCTCAGAGTCGGAGTCGCCTCAGAGTCGGAGTCGCCTCGGAGTCGGAGTCGTCTCGGAGTCGGAGTCTCCTCAGAGTCGGAGTCTCAGAGTCGGAGTCGCCTCAGAGTCGGAGTCGCCTCAGAGTCGGAGTCGCCTCGGAGTCGGAGTCGTCTCGGAGTCGGAGTCGTCTCGGAGTCGTCTCGGAGTCGAGTCGGAGTCGGAGTCATCTCGGAGTCGGAGTCGTCTCGGAGTCGGAGTCGTCTCGGAGTCGAGTCGGAGTCGGAGTCGTCTCGGAGTCGGAGTCGTCTCGGAGTCGGAGTCGGAGTCGAGTCGGAGTCGTCTCGGAGTCGGAGTCGTCTCGGAGTCGAGTCGGAGTCGGAGTCGTCTCGGAGTCGGAGTCGTCTCGGAGTCGGAGTCAAAAAAATGCGTGGGGCTCCACGCAATTTCTATGTCTAGCCAGGTACAGCTAAGCAGCTGGGGGCTGGAATCCGCAGCGCAGGGATGCCCAAGCTTTCTGGGCACCCCCCGCTGCAAATTGCAGCCCGCAGCCGCCCCAGAAGATGGCGCGTTCATTGAAGCGCCATCCTCTGGCGCTGAACCCCGCTCTTCCAGCGGCCCTGGTGGCGGTGGCACGCTGGGTAATAGAGGTTAGGGCCAGCTTTGTATTATCAGCTGGCCCTAAGCCTGAAATTTATGGCGGTCACGCCAATATTAGACATGACCGCCATGAATTTCTATTAAATTGTTTTAAAAAAAACACAACACAGAGAAATTTTTTTATTAGAAATAAAAAAAAAAGCCATTAGAGACTCCATCTTTAATTAAAAAAAATCCTCTTCCGTCCGACGCAGTCCAAAACGCGATGTCCTCTCTGCTCATCCCTGTGCATAGATATAGATGTATATGCACAGGGAATGAGCAGACTGAGAACAATCTCAGCTCTGCTACATCATCTCTGTGCACAGACATTCATGTCTGTACACAGGGAATGAGCAGACTGAGAACAATCTCAGCACTGCTACATCAGGCAGCAGGCAGGCTCTAGGACCCTGGAGCTGGCAGCCAGCACACAGAGAAGACAGGACTCTTATCTGTGCAAGTTTCCGAGCGATTACAGTTGCAAAGTAAACGAGTCCAATGCAAATAAATGACAAAACTAGGATTGCTTCAGGCTGAAGCTTCCGAGACACATCTGCGATTTGTAAATCTCACACTACTCGCTATTACTCGCTTCCCCATCCATTAACATTGGACTCGCTAGACTCGCAACGAGTAGCGAGTCCTGTGCTCAGACTCGCTAGAGTCAAGCGATTCCGAGTAATTTAGGATTCGCCCATCACTAATGCCTATACGATGTATATAATGATAAACTCCTACAAATCCTCTTCTCAAATTTATATGATTTATAATAAAAATATTTTTATAGTGTACCTCTAATGATTTTGTACTGTGCTTGTGCAATATATATTTAATGGCAGTGTATATGAATACTGGAGCATTTAAATTGTAATATAATTATTCTCTTACCAATATTTTGTATATGTGTATTGAAACTATAAAGTATAGAGTTATTTATATGTACATTTTAAGATACATGAATATACATATACTATTGATTCTAGAGATATATATTTGTATCAATGCTGGTTTTTCTAACCTTACTCCCACCCCTTGTACTGCACATTGTTTATTTAATGAAATTTGCACTTTCATATATATTGACCGTATGATCGCGTTTTCTTCCCTTTGGGAAAATTGTGTAAATGACTGATTTTGCGATCGGTCATTTTTGATCACATGTCTATGATTATTCCAATCCCCTCAGTATGTGTATATGCACTAAAAAATTTGTATGGTTTAAATGTTAAAATGGGTTGGATACAAAAACTGTGGTGTTGTCTAACCAGATAAAGAAGGGTCTGAGCAAGCATAATGTAGACCCTCATTCATAAACTGTGAACTGCACCTTGGAGATCTTGTGAGCTGTTAGCAGCGCGTTAATCAGCGTGATGTCCACAGGGAGCAAAATGTTCATTTATTGAGAATTAACAACATCCAGCTTACAACATGAGAATAGGATCAATCTGGTTTCTGGAGAGAGGGGAGAGAAATCTGCTGCAACCTTCAGCTTCAGTTCCACACTAGAATGTGTGCACAGGGAGCAGGGGGAGGTACATCCTGTCTCTGAATGAGGACCTTTTTTTTTAACTTTGTTGACATCTGAACAATATGCATGCAGACATAAAATCACATCATATTAAACAAACAATAGTTGTTGCAATACATACAGATCAATAAGCATTAGGCCAACACCCCCACTCAACAACTACTTATTCTGTTAGTCCCATAGCGGTTCTCAATCCTTGGAACCTAGGTCGTGGCAATGGCTTGGTCAAAATGTCAGCTATCATCTTATCAGTCTCACAATAAACAAACTGAATTATGCCACGATCTATCAAATCACGTAGATGATATCTGACGTCGATGTGCTTAGTTCTAGCACTGATCTTTTCACTGCATGCAAGTTTAATGCATCCTTGGTTGTCCTCATATATCACCGTTGGCTGAGTTAACAGTTTACCAAGATCATCCATCAGTTGTCTTAGCCAAATGATCTCCTGACTTGCATAGGCTGCGGACACATACTCAGCTTCTGTGGATGCCAAAGCAAAAGATACTTGTTTTCTACTAGACCAGGAGATTGAACTTTCTCCAAGTTTAAATACGTATCCACTTGTGGATTTACTATCACGCAAATCACCAGCCCAATCTGCGTCAGCATAGCCGGTGAGTTTTAGATTTCCTGCTGCAGATAATTTTAAATTTACCCCTTGTGTCTCTTTTAAATATCGGAGAACTCTTTTAACAGCATTCCAGTCCTTTTGGCGCGGTTTCTCCACATATCTGCACAATATTCCAACTGCTGTCGTAATATCTGGTCGAGTCATAGTCGATATGTATAGAAGTACCCCCACTGCCTGTCGATATTTCTCATTGTTAGGCAACAGGTCATCTTCTTCCAGTTTCAGGTAGGATGATTCCATTGGCGTTGATACACCTTTGGCTTCTTTCATGAGCAGGTAGTTTTTGCATTTCATCCCATGACTGTGGCTCTGACTCAGGTAGTGTCTTGACAATGTAGGATAGACGTTTAGCTGGTTTCCTTTGTTTGATCTTGATGATCGTCTGATTTCAGGATCACTTAAGCTTTTTGTTGTTCCTTTAGTGGTTGAAGAATCTAGCCAGGTTTCTACATTTTCCCTTTCGTTGTCTTGTGATTGTGACTGAGATTGTTGTTGTTGCTTCATCTGGACTACTGGCATAATATCATAAAACTTGGGTGACACAAAATTTTCATCAATCACTACATCTTTGCTTATTGTGACCTTGTTTGTCTCTGGGTGTAGAATCCTATAACCTTTCTGGGTTTCACTGTAACCTACCAGAATGCCTTCCTTAGCTTGAGATTCCCACTTGGTTCGTTTTTCTTTGGGAATGTGTGCAAATGCTTTGCTTCCAAAAATCCTTATGTGCTGTAGTTTTGGCTTTGCACTATTCCATTGCTCAAATGGAGTTTTCTCTGTCGCTTTACCTGGTAGTCTGTTCTGAAGATAGCAAGCCGTCATAATAGCTTCGCCCCAATATTCCGTAGGCAGATTTGCATCAAATAACATACTCCTTCTGCTTTCACAGAGTGTTCGGTTCCTTCTTTCTGCTACACCATTTTGCTCAGGGTTGTATGGTACAGTAGTCTGAAGTATGATTCCATTTCTCCTTAAAATGCTCTGTGTCTCATTACTTGTATATTCAGTCCCATTATCTGCACGTAGAATTTTTGGTATTCTCCCAAACTTGTTATATACTTCAGCTAGATATATTTCAAGTTTCTCTGGAACTTCATTTTTGCTGTGAAGTAGATAGACAACTGTGTATCTTGAATTGTCATCAATGAATGTAAGAAAATATCTCTTCTTTCCAGGGGTCTGAATACGCATTGGGCCACAGATATCTGTGTGTATTACATCTAGTGGTTGTTCTGTTCTTGTAGTACTTTTCTTGGGAAAGGCCTTTCTGGACATTTTCCCTTTGATACAGCTGGTACACCTCATTGTCTGGTTACATGGATCAATTGTAATATCATCAGCTAAGTGTTCTTGAAATGACTTTCTTATTGCTTCTGGGTCTCTATGTGCAAGCCGTCTGTGCCATACATGAATACAGTTCTTGTGCATTTCTTGCTTAGCTGTGCATATACACTCTTTACAGTTCAACTGATACAGTTCATCTTTGATTTTTCCTTTTGCTAGTGTGCGACCCTCCTTTGAGATGATGCAGCTATCGTGCTTAAACGTAACTTCATTCCCTTGTGTTGTAATCTTTTTCACGGATAATAGATTACTTTCAAGACTAGGCACATATAGCACATCCTTTACATGAATTCTTCTGCTTTGTGTTGCAGTGATGTTACAATCAACCATCTCCTATGCCTTCTGAGTTCATACACTGACCATTCGCCATTATCACTTTCTCTGACTTGCTTTGGTTAAGCTTAGTAAAGAAGTCTCTGTCATTGGTCATGTGACTGGTTGCACCAGAATCTATACACCACGCATGCTTTGATTTAAATGCATTGACTAATGTGAATGCAGCCTCCGTATTTACAGGATCATTATTTTCAAATACAGCACTCTTAACTCTTTGTTTGCTGTTTTGCTTCTTCAGCTGATTCATTTTAGCTTTCCAGACTCTGCATTCAGCTTTTAAATGACCTTCTTGCATACAAAACATTCACATGTTTCTTTAGGATGGTTTCTGCCGGTGGGCACGTCCTGTGTTTGTAAAGCAGTTTCCTTGTTGCATATTTTGCTGCTCACACTTTCTGCCTTTCTCTTATATTCATTTACAAGCTTTCCTCTGACATACCCCAATGTAATCTCATCATCTGGGCGTGCATCTAGTGCAGTTACAAGTGTGTCATAGCTTTCTGGGAGACTACTAAGTAGTAGTGCTGCTACATGGAAGTCCTTCATATCTTCCCCAATGCCCCGCAGGCGCTCTACAGTCTCTAGAGTGCTTCTAATGTAGTCCTGCATGTCCTGGTCACTGCGTAGCTTAGACTGATATAGCTTTCTCATTAAATAGAGTTTGTTACTTAGATTTATCCTCTCATGTACTTTCTGCAGCTGCTCCCACATTTCCTTAGCAGATTCACACTTACACATATGCACGATCTGATCATCCTCTATGCTGAGTGATATGGTGCTCTGTGCTTTCTGATCCATCTCTAGCCAGTCCTGTGGTATTGGGTCGGCTTGGGCTCCTGAGTGTATTTCCATGTACCTTCTCTTATCAGCAGCACCTTCACCTTGAATTTCCAGGATTGGTAGTTCTGGTTATTCAGGCTTGGCACTGTAAACTTTGCTGAGCTGCTGGTGGTGGCCATCTTTACTTCTTCTCAGTCTGCTGTTGTCTTTCTATCTCTGTGCTCTGGGACTTCTGTGACTCCTGGGCCCATAACCTGTTAGCAGCGCGTTAATCAGCGTGATGTCCACAGCGAGCAACAGAGAATGTTCATTTATTGAGAATTAACAACATCCAGTTTACAACATGAGAAAAGGATCAATCTGGTTTCTGGAGAGAGAGAAAGAAATCTGCTGCAACCTTCAGCTTCAGTTCCACACTAGAATGTGTGCACAAGGAGCAGGGGGAGGTACATCCTGTCTCTGAATGAGGACCTTTTTTTTTTAACTTTGTTGACATCTGAACAATATGCATGCAGACATAAAATCACATCATATTAAACAAACAATAGTTGTTGCAATACATACAGATCAATATGCATTAGGCCAACATGAGCCCCTCCGCATACGACTCCTCCTGTACTTCCTCCCCCCCTTCTAGTGCCACCACCTGACTCTGAATACTGTTTAAAGTGAGCTCCAGCATGTAAATGAAGGGAATAATCATGCTGATAATGGCATAATCATCACTAAACATCTTCGTCGACATTTCAATGCTGTACAGAATGGTGCATAGGTCATTCATTTCAGACCACTCCAACTGTGTGATTTGCCCCATCTCTGGATCTCGTAGGCCCAGATTATACGTCATGACTTATTACACCAGGGCTCGTCGGTGCTGCCACAGTTGCTGCAACATGTGTAGAGTTGAATTCCATCGTATCGGCACATCGCATTTCAGCTAGGGAACTGGCAGACTGAACGACTTCTGTAGAGATGCAAGGCATTGAGCTGCGGGATGCGAACGGCGGAAGTGAGCACACAGCGACCGTGCCCTCTGCTTAAGACCATCTAGGCCGGATAGTGTGCAAAAATTGCCTGGACAACCAGGTTTAAGACATGAGCTATGCAAGGCACGTGTGTCACATTGCCCCGGCGAAGGGCTGCACCCAGCATTGCAGCATTGGTGCACACGGCCTTCCCTGGCTGCAGGTTCAGTGGAAACAAGCATTGATGAAACTCGGTCTCCACAGCTGACCACAAATCCTCAGCTGTGTGACTCATATTTCCCAGACATTTCAAGGTAAAGACCGCCAGATGCCGTTGAGCCCTGCTGCCATCATAGTAAGGAGGTGTGCAGGATTCCTTGTGCGCAGTTAGAACGCGGTTGGCATTACCACACAGGCTTTGGGTGCAGGTGGAGGACCGAGACAAGGTTGAGGAGGCAGAAGGAGTGGAGGAACTTATACATACAGATGATTGATGCACAGCTCATGGGGATGGCAAGACTTGGTCCAAGTGTCTATGGTGAAAAGCACCCTGTCACACACAGAGTTTGTTAAGGAAACGGTGATTTTGTGTGCGACATGCCGGTGTAGCGCAGGCATAGCTTTTTTGAGAAGTAGTGGCAACTGTGCATCTGGTACTGGGGCACTGCGACAGACAGAAGGTCTCAAAAATCCTCTGTGTACAACAGGTGGAGAGGGAGCATTTCTGTAGCTAACAGCTTGCAGATGGTGAAATTCAACCTATTAGCTTTGTCATGGCTAGGAGGAAATGGTCTATTACTTGTCCACATCTGAGGGACCGAGGGCTGGCTGCTGTGCTGAGACACGGTTGAGTAGGGTGTCCTCGGCAAACTGTTGGTCTGTGAGGAAGGTGCAGGTGGACATATTATGTTGCCTTCATCCAAAGGTGGTGCTCTTGATGTCTGACAGCGCTCAACACCAGCAGGTGTTTCCACTTCCAAAAGAACTGACGACCTTCTAATCATACTGGCTGTTGCGGGTAAAGGTGGAAGGTCTGCGTCCAAAAGCATGTGTGACTACTGTCCCCACAGTCACAGAGGATGAAGAGGCAGCGGATGCACTTGATGGGCCAGTCGGTGGTTGGCCCGGCCTGCTAGGCTGCATTGTAGCACAGTGAGCTTCCCACTACGGCTTTTGCTTCATATCCATGTGACGGTTCATGCATGAACTACTCAAAGTATTGATTTTTGGCCTCTACTTAGATTTTGGTTACAAATCTTACAGATCTTACAGATAACATGGGGAGACTAAAGGCTTGTGGATTTTGGAATGTGCGGCATGAAAGTGACCTCACCAACCATTTTAAGCTTGCAACTGCAGGGCAATTGATGCCAATGAAGTGGTGTCTGTGCCCAATTTTTTGGGAAAAAATGGAGACTCTTGTTGAAGTCCCCTAAATGAGACACAATGCTCAGCGTGTGCACAAGGCCTTACAGATGCTGAGGTAAAAAACACAAAATACTCATTGCCTGCATGAGGCCTTCCAGATACTGCGGTAAAAACCACACCAAATACTCATCGCCTGCACAAGGCCTTACAGATACTGAAGTAAAACTCACCAAGTTCTCCTCGTCTGAGCATGGCCTTACAGATAATGAAGTAAAACTCACCAAGTTCTCCTCGTCTGAGCATGGCCTTACAGATAATGAAGTAAAACTCACCAAGTTCTCCTCGTCTGAACGTAGCCTTACAGATAGTGAAGTAAAACTCACCAAGTAGTCCTTGTCTGAATATGGCCTTACAGATACTGAAGTAAAGCTCACCAAGTACTCCTTGTCTGAGCCTGGCCTTACAGATACTGAAGTGAAACTCACCAAGTTCTCCTCGTCTGAGCATGTGTCGAGCCCACTGGGACGAGGGTACATGGTATCGGACCGTGTCTGCTGCGGGGGAAGTCACGGGTGGTCCTGGTCCGGTCCGTTTCCCGGGCCCTGGCAAATAAAAGGGGTGTATTTACAGGGGATTGTCAGTCGTGATGCCACCCACCATATGCGGCCAGTGATGGGGCCGCCGCTGCTGCAGAACCTCCGGGGATGATGGGATGGCAGCTTAGGTGTAATAGTTCCAGTGGGTAGAACTGTATTCCCCGGGGCAGTGATGGTATAGTCTATAATGGATAGGAATGGTGAAGATGGGGATAAAGGACACACACTCACGTTTAGTAGTCAAAGGTGCAATTCTACTCTTCTCCTGTTGCTGCAGCTTCTTCTAATCTGTGTGCAGAGCTGACGGGCTGATAGCTCTGTAGGTGGGAGCTCTCTGTTACTGAATGTAGGGCAAAGGTTGCAATCAATACACAGACTCACAGTTCTGCTGTTTTCCAAAGCTTTACTGCAGATGTTGTTGCAGGTTATAGTCCACGGAGTCTGTAATGGGGCAAAGCTCTCTCCCCACCCTGTCCGGGTCATTAGCTTCCTCGTGCTGCACTGTGTGTGTGTCCTGAGCTGCTGCTTCTAGCTAAGCTGATGGGACGTCTCACTCTTTCTCTGTGTTCTGCTGGTACCACTTGGCTAGGCAACTTGAGTCCTCTGTGCTGTGCTGACCCCTCCGTGTTGCTTTGCACTGGTACTAGGGGCATCTAGAGATCCCACTGTTCCTGGATTCACTGTGCTGTGGGTGCCAGACACAGTACCGGATCCGGTGTCCGTTCCGTGCGCTCTTCTGGGGCAAGTGAAAGTGTCACTCCAGCTCCCAGACGTGTTCCTCTGTCTGTAGTTCTCCTGTTCCTCTGACCCTTGTTGGGCCTGCACTAAGTTCTGCACTAACTTGTGCTCTTCACAGCACTGCACCGTGCTGTACGGTCTGAGCTCTCCCTCATGAGCAAGAGTATTTAAGGGAGCAGGTTGTGCTCCCCCTCCTGGCCCAGAGGTGCTAGTGTTTGTCAGTGTGTAGTGGGGAGAGAACCTATGTGATGTTATTGTGGCATATTAACCCATGGGGTGCCACATTCCCCCTTAGTTAAATACAGTACTCCGGGACTGTAGAAAAACAAGTAAACAACAGTTAAACACAATTAATATTAACAAAGACTTAAAAGTAAAAAGTACAAAAATCACTAGAATGTGAAAAAGAGTCCAAAAAGTCAAAAAGCAGTCTTTCCGGGGGTTTAGTCTATTGCCTCCGGGCTGATAAGTATATTCACAAAAGAGAGTTCTTACCACAACCAGTCCGTGGTATATATGGTCCATAAATGAATAAGGAGAAAAGTTCAAAGTTCATACAGGATAGTCTCTGTAGGTACTGGGCTTTTTAAACGTTGCAACAACCATATACATTTGTCCACGGTCGTTTCTGCTTAGGAGGCCTGGATTCGCTACACCATGCCCAGGCACTTTCTTTCCCTAACTTAATATACATGGGGGGTCAATCCAGTTCCTCCACCCTCTTGGACACAGTCTACCAGGTTCAATTTACGTTATGTTTGTTTAAATGTATTTACAATACACATTTAATGACATCTTAATCTTTGTACCTAGCTGGTAACTGACCTTGCGTACTACGCTCTGATCTGCGCAATGTTGATGGAGTTAGTCTGATAGTGTGAGTAGACGTGTACCTATTTGGGGTGCTTGGCATTATGGCAGATGGGTATCTGACTGCAGGACTGGCAAGTTCACTAGGACCAGGAATTTGTTCTTCCTCTTCAGATTCTACTTCCAGTTCTTCAAGTCTTGGGTCTTCTTCAGGTAACACGGGTTCTGGTAACACGGGTTCTGGTAACACGGGTTCTGGTAACACTGGTTCTGGTAACACGGGTTCTGGTTTTGGGTCCACCATTGAAGGGAATGCAATCATTGGTACGACAACTGCTCCATGGTAATTCGGCCATGTTTTAGGGAAATCTCCTAGTACCGTGTGGAATACTTCTTCTTTTTCTTTAATAGGTTGAACCTGTACGGGTTCTACGACTTCAGGTGTCTGCAGTGTTTCAGGACACAATTTAAGCTGATCACGAGATTCAACTGCTGAAGTTCTTTCTTCATCTTTACTTTTCAAACAGGTTTTAACATTGTCTAGGTTAGATGGTAAGACTGTGTATGGGACGGTTTCCCACTGATTATCCAGTTTGTTAGTGCGTCTCTTTCTCTTGAGCACTTGATCACCTTCTTGTAATGGCATTGCTTGAGCATGTTTGTTAAAAGTTTTCTCTTGTCTTGCTCTTGCTTGCTGTAAGTTTCTTTCTACACATTCTTGAACTTGTTGATACTGTTTCTGACGTTTGGTATCCTAATCTGATTCTTCTTCTACTTCTGTATCTGGTTTTACAATTCCCATTTCTAGATCAATTGGTAATGTCCTGGGTCTTGCATGCATAAGGTATGCTGGAGTGCAGTTTGTAGAACTCACGGGTACATGGTTGTATAAGTCTACCAAATCAGGTAATTTATCTGGCCACTGGTTTCTTTCTGACTTTAACAGTTCAATTACAATATGATTCATCTTCTCGCATAAACCATTTGTTTGAGGATGATACGTTGTTGTGCGAATCTTCTTACAACGTACATATTGCAGAATTCCTTGAATAATTTGATTCAAAAGCTGGACCTTAGTCTGCAAGGACTTGTTCTGGGTAACCATGTGGTCTACAGAAATGCGTCTGGAAGGCTTTTGCTGCCGTCTTTGCTGTTAGATCTTTAACAGGTACCACACTAAGAAGCGTGAGTAATGGTCCATGATGGTTAAGGCATAGACATAGCCTGACCGGCTTGGTGACAACTTGACGTGATCTAATGCGACTAGCTCGAGTGGCTGCTTGGTTACTATTGGTTGAAGCGGAGCTTTCTGTGGATCTTTCATTCTGAGGTCGCATGCGGCACATACTCTACACCAACGTTCAATTGACCTTCTCATGCCAACCCAATAGAATCTTCTCTCATGATTGCTTCTAACTTCTTCCATCCGAAATGACCTGCGCTGTCATGATAAGCTTCTAAGACCATCTGAGTGGCTCGCTTGGGCACGATTATCTCCAGACCAGTTCATGCGTTTTAGGATTGGTATGCGTTCTGCAGAGCTTCCCTTGATGTAGGAACAACTTGCCTCTATCTTTCCATAGCTGTATAGCTTCAGCTGGGGCATTCTGATCAGGGTGTGCACATTGTTGCGTAAGCAATTCTTTCACTAGCTTCACGGCTGGATCATTATCTTGGGCTTCGGCCCATCCGTAGTGTCTTAACGGGTTAAGATTTACTTCCTGCTTTCTTTGGTAGGCGCCGGGTTGATAATCGTGTACCTTTGAACGATGAAAGGCCGGTAGTTCAATCTCTTCCAACTCTTCCGGTTCCTCTTCCACGTCTTTCAGGTGCGGCATCCGTGACAAGGCATCTGCGTTCCCGTTCTTGCGACCTGCCCTTATTTGATGACAAAGTTGTAATTAGATAGCCGGGCTATCCATTGCTGCTCCAGAGCTCCTAGTTTCGCTGTATCCAGGTGAGTCAACGGGTTGTTATCCGTGTGGATGGTGAATTCTGCACCTGCCAAGTAATGTTTAAAATGTTCAGTCACAGCCCAAACTACTGCCAGTAGCTCTAACTTGAAGGAGCTGTAGTTCTCGGGATTCTTTCTGTAGGCCAGAGCTTCCTACTTGCAAAGGCAATAACTCTTTTTTGCCTCCTTGTTTCTGCGACAATACTGCTCCCAGTCCCACGTTGCTGGCATCCGTGTAAGAATGAAGGGTTGATGGTAATCAGGGTATTCCAGGATCTCTTCTCCCATCAGTGCACTTTTCAGCTTGTTGAAGGAATCTTCTCTTTCCTCATCCCACCGTGTCAGGAAATTACAGGATGAAGACTTCTTCGATTGTCCTACCAGAATGTCTTGCAGAGGAGCTGCTAGCTTCGTGAATCCTCTGATAAATCTTCTATATAGCCTACCAGGCCCAGGAATTGCCTCACATCTTTCACGCTTGTAGGTCTTGGCCAATCCTTTATCACTGTGACTTTATCAGGATCCGGTGCTACTCCCTCTGAGCTCACGACATGTTCCAGGTACTGTACCTTTGGTTTGAGAAGGTGACACTTGGATGGCTTGATCTTCATGCCTTATTTGGACAAAGCTTCGAACACTTCTGCCAGGTCTTGTAGATGTTGCTCATACGTCTTGGAATAGACTATGACGTCATCTAAGTACAGGAGGACAGTTTCAAAGTTCTTGTGTCCTAAGCAGCTCTCTATCAGACGTTGGAAGGTCCCGGGTGCGTTGCAGAGTCCGAACGGCATACAATTAAACTCACAGAGGCCCATCGGCGTAGTAAACGCTGTCTTCTCCTTGTCGGCCTCGGCCACAGGAACCTGCCAGTACCCACTAGTCAATCAAGGGTGGAAAAGTAGTTAGCAGATTTTAATGCAGCTAATGACTCCTCAATCCTAGGTAATGGGTATGCGTCCTTATGTGTGATGCTATTAATCTGCCGATAATCTACGCACATTCTTATGGTTCCATCCTTCTTTTTAACTAACACTAGAGGTGCTGCCCAGGGGCTACAACTGTCTCTTATTACCCCTGCAGATTTCATTTTTCTGAGCATGTCTTTGGTGGTTTGGTAGTGAGCTGGTGGTAAGGGTCTATACCTCTCTTTTATAGGCTGATGGTTACCTGTGGGTATAGTGTGCTCTACCCCTTTAATCTGCCCAAAGTCTAATGGGTGTTTACTGAATATTTGCTCATATTCTTTCACTACCCGGTATACTCCATGCTTGTGACGGGGAGGTGTAGAACTGGTACCTACATGCAGCTTTTGGCACCAATCCTCCAGCTTCTCTCCTGAGCCATTGTCATCCGCCTGACATGACGGCTTCAAGGGCTCGGCGGTTGTGATGTTATTGTTATCAACCGTGTACAACTTAGCCATGGTAGCATACTTAGGTTATGTGACCTCATCTTCTCCGCAGTTTAATAGGCGTAATGGCACTCTCCCCCTGTGTATGTCAACTACTCCTCTAACAGTGAGTATGGTGGGTCTGCTGTCTGAGTACACGGGTTCTACCAGGGCCTGATAGTCTTGCCCTTTAATGCCTATTGCGGCTCTGCACCACACCAACATTTCAGTTTTGGGAGGAATTACAATGGGTATTGGATCACTTACTCGTACACTGCCGAATTCACCTCCGGAGATTTCTACCTGCTGCTTCAACATCAAGGCTTTGATCTCTTTGTGCAGATGCCTCTGTTGTCCAGTTCCGGCAGTCTCGGCGATTTGCTGCAAAACACTTTACACTTCGGAAAAACATTTCTCAATTACATTCATTCCTATCAGCATCACGGGTTCACGTTCTCGCTGGTTAACATCTATGATTATATAACCCTGGTTCTGCAATTCTACCTTCCCAACCTGAATATTCATCTTTCTAAACCCGACCTTTGGTATTACCAGTCCATTACTAGCCCATACATCAAAGTTAGAGTCATCTGGCGCACTAGTAATGTCTGAATCAGCACAGTACCTTTTAGAAAGAACATGTGGGATTGATGTTATCTGGGACCCGGTATCCAGCAAGGCACTGAAGGGAATGCCATCCAACACAATAGGGATCACCGGCTTTCCTCCCACGAATTTGTCATACCAGGCTGAGGGGCCTTGAGTGTTCATTCCTGGGGAGCGGTCCGCCTGCCCAGGGCATCGTCGTTTAAAGGACACTCACGAGCAAGATGGCCTGGCTTCTGGCAACGGCGGCAAATGGGCTGTCCATCTGGTTGGTAGCGATCGCTGGGTCGTCCTCTTGCTGCTAGGTATCTCCTGGGCCTCATCCACGGGACATCCTCTCTGCTGGCCGCCGACTGGGTCTTGGGTGCAGGCTCTGACTCTCGCAGTTCCTTGATGACCTTGGCCATGGAGATCACGTTGTCTGTCAGGGCATCTAGCTTTTGATTGATTGCCGCATTAGAAATTGATTCCCCCATTTCAGCAGCAGTCGCTGACATTGCAGATGTCACTGGCGCTGCCAGCTGCTGAGGTGCTACTGCAGTGTCCGGGACAGTTGGTAGCTTCCGTGGCTCTTCTAGCTGCTGCAGGCGGATAGCTCTATCTTTCAGCTCACTAAATGTCATGTCAGGGTTCTGCAGCAGTATCATGCTTAACTGTCCTCGGTGGGAAGGGGAATAGAGGCCCTCTATAAATTGGTCAAATAGCATTTTATCAGCTCCTGGGGCTAAAGCAGTTTCTGCCAGTTTAAGGGCTCTGAGTGCTTCCTGCAGGTTCAAGGCAAAGTCTCTGGCACTCTGCTTAGGTTTCTGGTGGCATGCAAAGAACCTCATCTTAGCCCGGGTATCAGCAGCAGATTCAAACGTTGCTTTCAGTCTAGCTTCTAGATGCTCTACAGTGTCCTTATCTGTGTCCAGCCAGGACGCAACCTCACGCCGTGCATTGCCCGTTAACTGTCCCATTATCATTCCTACACGCTGGGCTTCAGTGAGGGGGTACATCACATAATACTCTTTAGCATAAAGTCAGTTAATGTATTAGGCTCACCGGAGTATTGGGGCAGCCACATTGCCCCTGGAGTATACGGCATCAGGAATGGCATTATGGATGCTGTTCCTTGCGCCGCTGCACCGCCGGGTACTATCGCTGGGTCCGGCGCTGCAGCTCCACCGGCTGCTCCGTCGCTTCCTTGTGCATCGGGTTGCGACATCTTGGGCCCCCTTAGTTAATATCCGCCCTCCGTCTTCCGCTTCCGTCCGGATGTCTATGGAAGGTTCCGGGGTGCACCAGGGATCTTCTTCCCCACCGGATGTCGTCAGCACCAAGGGAGGAGGCTGAGTTCGCGCCAATGCAAGGTACCGCCCCCTTTCTTTACCGCGCGCCGCGCGCTCCAAAATGGCAGATTCTCAAAAATACAGTTCAGATGGTGCAGTTTAAAAACAGTTTTCACATCAATCATGGCACACGCTGCCCGTTTTAACAGGCACGGTAGATCCTGTTTGTGACGCCAGGTTTGTCGAGCCCACTGGGACGAGGGTACTCGGTACCGGACCGTGTCTGCTGCGGGGGAAGTCACGGGTGGTCCTGGTCCGGTCCGTTTCCCGGGCCCTGGCAAATAAAAGGGGTGTATTTACAGGGGATTGTCAGTCGTGACGCCACCCACCATATGCGGCCAGTGATGGGGCCGCCGCTGCTGCAGAACCTCCAGGGATGATGGGATGGCAGCTTAGGTGTAATAGTTCCAGTGGGTAGAACTGTATTCCCCGGGGCAGTGATGGTATAGTCTATAATGGATAGGAATGGTGAAGACGGGGTTAAAGGACACACACTCACATTTAGTAGTCAAAGGTGCAATTCTCCTCTTCTCCTGTTGCTGCAGCTTCTTCTAATCCGTGTGCAGAGCTGACAGGCTGATAGCTCTGTAGGTGGGAGCTCTCTGTTACTGAATGTAGGGCAAAGGTTGCAATCAATACACAGACTCACAGTTCTGCTGTTTTCCAAAGCTTTACTGCAGATGTTGTTGCAGGTTATAGTCCACGGAGTCTGTAATGGGGCTAAGCTCTCTCCTCACCCTGTCCGGGTCATTAGCTTCCTCGTGCTGCACTGTGTGTGTGTCCTGAGCTGCTGCTTCTAGCTAAGCTGATGGGACTTCTCACTCTTTCTCTGTGTTCTGCTGGTACCACTTGGCTAGGCAACTTGAGTCCTCTGTGCTGTGCTGACCCCTCCGTGTTCCTTTGCACTGGTACTAGGGGCATCTAGAGATCCCACTGTTCCTGGATTCACTGTGCTGTGGGTGCCAGACACAGTACCGGATCCGGTGTCCGTTCCGTGCGCTCTTCTGGGGCAAGTGAAAGTGTCACTCCAGCTCCCAGACGTGTTCCTCTGTCTGTAGTTCTCCTGTTCCTCTGACCCTTGCTGGGCCTGCACTAAGTTCTGCATTAACTTGTGCTCTTCACAGCACTGCACCATGCTGTACGGTCTGAGCTCTCCCTCATGAGCAAGAGTATTTAAGGGAGCAGGTTGTGCTCCCCATCCTGGCCCAGAGGTGCTAGTGTTTGTCAGTGTGTAGTGGGGAGAGAACCTATGTGATGTTATTGTGGCATATTAACCCATGGGGTGCCACACATGGCCTTACAGATACTGAAGTAAAACTCACCAAGTTCTCCTTGTCTGAGCATGGCCTTATAGATACTGAAGTAAAACTCACCAAGTTCTCTTCGTCTGAGCATGGCCTTACAGATACTGAAGTAAAACTCACCAAGTTCTACTCGTCTGAACGTAGCCTTACAGATAGTGAAGTAAATCTCACCAAGTAGTCCTTGTCTGAACATGGCCTTACAGATACTGAAGTAAAACTCACCATGTTCTCCTCGTTTGAACGTAGCCTTACAGATAGTGAAGTAAAACTCACCAAGTAGTCCTTGTCTGAACATGGCCTTACAGATACTGAAGTAAAACTCTCCAAATACTCATCGTCTGCATGATGCCTTTCAAATACTCGAGTAAAAACGGATTTAAGAGGGGCATGACATGCCTATATCTGTGTCTCTCTCTTTTACTCGTCCATCTCTTTTCTTTTCGCATTTTTATATCTACTTGTCACTTTTCCATGTGTTTGTTGTGTGTTTTGAGTAGTTTGCCACCTTTTGGACACCTTAGAAGGTGTTTTCTGTGTTTGTATGTGTTTGTGTTTGCCTGCCATTGTTTTCAATGGGGTTCGACGTTGTTCGACGAACATTCGACAAACATTCGACGAACACACATCAAATTCGACGAATCTAATCGAATTCGAACATCCATCGGGGTGGTGGCTCATCTCTACTAATGTACCATGCGTTTTTGCATGTGTTTTTGAAGGCAGCTATTCACATAAGTGCAAAAACGCATGCCAAAAATGCATGCCACTTTAGACATGCGTTTTTGCTATTAAGACATGCGTTTTTGCTATTGGGGCATGCGTTTTTTTTTCGCATGGGGGCCTATGGGTGCGTTTTTACATGCTTTTTTTAAAAACTCAGGTCTCCAAAAAAGCATGAAAAAAATGCAAGTGTGACCTTAGCCTAAGGCTAGGTTCACACATGCCTATTTCACTTGCTTTTTTTGAGACCTGCATTTTCTAAAAATGCATGTAAAAACGCACCCATAGGCCCCATGTAAAAAATGCATGCCCCAATAGCAAAAACGCATGCCTAAAGTGCCATGCATTTTTGGCATGCATTTTTGCACTTAAGTGAGCAGCTGCCTTAAAAAATGCATGCAAAAACGCATGGTACCATTTAGTACCATGCAAAAACGCATGTGTTTCCCATAGGGGCCCATGTTAAAAAAGCGTATGGATTTTTAATAATGCACCAAAAAACGCAGCTTGTAGTATTTTTTGGTGCTGATTCAAAAACACATGGAAGAACACAGGGTGTCAAAAAATACCTTAAAAAATGCTTGCAGAAATGTAAAAAAGCATGGAAAAAACGCATGCGTTTCATAAAGGCACCAAAAAATCGCATGGCATGTGTGACCTTAGCCTAACATTAACTTGTTTACAGGAACATTTTACAGTGTTCTCAGCTGCAGAATTATAATGTATCAGTGAAAAAAACAGATGCCTCTCAGATGGTCCGTGTGTTGTCCTTGTGCGGTCCGTGATTTTGTCGGACCCATAGACTTAGGCTAGGGTCATGCTTGCAGATTTTCCATGCAGATTTCACACATGTCTTGTGAAAAACGCATGGGAAAACGCATCCATAGACCCCAATTTTAAAAATGCATGCCCCAATGCCAAAAACGCATGTCTAAATGGGTCATGCGTTTTGGCTCAGAACTAAAAATTACTCTACATTATGCATGATTTTTTGAAAAAGCACCAAAAAACGCAGCATGCAGCATTTTTTGGTGCTTTTTCAAAAACGCATGTGTTTTTTTAACATGGGGCCCTATGGGAAACGCATGCGTTTTTATATGGCACTAAATGGTACATGCATTTTTACCATGCGTTTTTGCATGCGTTTTTTAAGGGTCCCCCACACATATCAGCAAAAACGCATGCAAAAACGCAGGCTGCCAAAAAGCATCTTAAAAAAACGCATGCCAAGTGTGACCCTAGCCTAAGTCTCGCACATGAATCGCATACTGTTGCAGCATGTTGCAAGTGGTTTCCCATCCGTCAATCAGATGAGAAAAAAGCCGTACACTCGCAAATGTGCTCTTGAATACCATTGGTCCGACTGCAATGCGATAAAATCATGCATTGCAGTTGTCCGACTTTCACGCCAGTGTGTCTGTACCCTCACTCTCTCTCTCTGTCTCTATCTCTCTCTCCCCTTTTGACCGCTCATTATACTGGTTTCCTATGGCCGGACAGGTAGCTAATGGTTTCCTATGGAGTTTTCACGTGCAGCTAATCAACGCTGCGTTCACTTCAGTATGTATGCATTCGGTCCTGTGTTTGCGTCTGCGCACCATACGCACACATACCGAACACAAATGTGAAACCAGCATAATATCTGCAACATACAATCACTAAGGCTGGGGTCAGATTTCCGTTTTTTTTTTTTTAAACCTGATCCGGTTTTGAGCTTTTAAAAAGCTCAAAACCGGAGCAGGAAACGCTCCTCATAGGAGCCTATTATAAAAAATGGATTACTTTACGAGCAATCTGGTTACCGCCTTCGGCTCTGCAGCCTGTGTGAAAAATCATGCAGGCTGCAGTTTTCGGAGCGGTTCTAAGCCCCGCAATGCGGTAACCGCATTGCTCAGGATGTGTAATCCTGAGCAATGCGGCCAGTTACCGTATATACTTTGCTTATCCCGGCTAAAGCCAGGATAAGCAAAGTGTTATAATTGGTTAAAAAGAATAAATTGTATTTATAATTGTGGCTATAATGTCTCTAGGGGGTGCCCACCCCCCTAGAGACATACCACCCACTCAGGTGGGCATATAATGATTTAATTGCTGATGTACAGTAAGCCGACTCCTGTCGGCTCTGTACATTTTTATGAATGAAGCTGCCGGCTCCCATGTGAGCAGTGCGCATTCTATACTTAATGTACGTATAGTATGTGCGCTGTCCGCTGTCCTGGGTCCTGTAGGCATTTACAGTAGATCTATGGCACTGCGCAGCACCATAGATCTACTGTAAAAGCCTTCAGAACCTTGGACAGCGCACATACTATACGTACATTAAGTATAGTATGCGCGCTACTCACAGGGGAGCCGGCGGCTTCATTCATAAAAATGTACAGAGCAGACAGGAGTCGGCTTACTGTACATCAGCAATTAAATCATTATATGGCCACCTGAGTGGGTGGTATGTCTCTAGGGGAGTGGGCACCCCCTAGAGACATTATAGCCACAATTATTAATACAATTTACTCTTTTTAAACACTGATAACAGTTTGCTCATCCCTGCAGCAGCAGGGATGAGCAAACTGTACGGTAGCCGGATTGCTCCGGATTACACATCCGGATCAGTCCAGTTACTGCATTGCGGTTCCCTCCACACATTTTTGTTGAAAAATGTGTGGAACCGCAATTGCGTTCACCGCATCCGGATCTGGATGCGGTCAACGCAATTCTATGAAAAAGTGTGACCCTAGCCTAAGGCTATTATGTGCATTTTGAATTATATAAATTGGAAACCAAAAGCTCATCTGAAAATATATGAAAATAAATAGAAAATACTCATTTACCAAATCAAAATAACTAATATCTTAGACCGAATACAATTGGGATCTTGATTTTTTTTACATAAGTCTTCTAGGTATTTGATCAAGCATGTGAATGGTTTGTTTCAGTTTTCCTCTTTTACAAAGGTTGAATAAAGACTACACCTTTAAACAGAATACAAGGTGTAGAATTTTCTACTTCATTTTTTATTTAGTGCATACTGTAAAATGTTTATGTTCTATGTGCTACAGTGTTATGGTCCCATGACAATAGAATGAAAGAGCATGTATTATACTGTACATGAGCAGACAAATAAAAGCTTCATGGTTTTTTTTTCTGCCAGTTGTAGACATCGCAAGAAAACAATATTTATTTTGGATAGGGACTACTAATTCCTTACCTGGAATTCAGGGATAATTAATCTCCAAGCTCCCCTAGCAGCCTTCCATAACCTACAGAGTACTAATAATTACTTACGTTTATACTTAATATCCAAGAATTCAATTCTCAGTGTTGTCATATTTGGCTTATTTGAGAATGATTCAATATTTTAGTATTTTCAAAGCTCTATTGGATTACACAAATCAATAATTACCAGTACATACAGTGGGTATGGAAGGTATTCAGACCCCTATAAATTTTTCACTCTTTGTTTCATTGCAGCCATTTGGCAAATTCAAAAAAGTTCATTTTTTTCTCAATGTACACTCTGCACCCCATCTTGACTGAAAAGAAACCCCCAGAAATGTAAATATTTGTGCAATTTTATTAAAAAAGAAAAACTGAAATATCACATGGTTGCTATGTTGGCAGATGAGGGTGTGTGAGTTCAGGGATAGCACTACTGCAGCAGGGCATGACCTCTGAAAGCCAGAGGAGTGTCTGCTCCAGTAAGGGGGAAAACAGGAGAGAAGTGCAGGCCAGACAGGTGCTGGTAGTGGGGGACTCAATTATTCGGGGAATAGATAGGGCAATCTGTCACAAAGACAGGGATCGTCGAACAGTGTGCTGCCTACCTGGCGCTCGAGTCCGGCACATCGCTGAGCGGGTTGACAGATTACTGGGAGGGGCTGGTGAGGACCCAGCGGTCATGGTGCACATTGGCACAAATGACAAAGTTAGAGGTAGGTGGAAGTTCCTTAAAGATGATTTCAGGGAATTAGGCTGCAAGCTTAAGGCAAGGACCTCCAAGGTAGTATTCTCTGAAATACTGCCTGTACCATGTGCCACACCAGAGAGGCAAAGCGAGATTAGGGAGATAAATAAGTGGCTCAGGAATTGGTGTAGGAAGGAGGGGTTTGGGTTCCTGGAGAACTGGGCCGACTTCTCTGTTCGCTACAGGTTCTATGCTAGGGACGGGCTGCACCTCAATGGGGAGGGTTCAGCTGTGCTGGGGAGAAAATGGCTAGAAGGTTGGAGGAGTGTTTAAACTAGGGATTGGGGGGGGAGGGTATTCATTGTATAGGAGGGGAAGATAGTGTAAATAGTAACCTGGGCACAAGTAATAAAATTGGGGGTGGCATGGGGGGTGGGGTTATAACAGTCAATCTAGTAGGAAGGAATAGAGATAAAGAGAGATGCATAAAGTGCATGTACACTAATGCCAGAAGCCTCACCAACAAAATGGAGGAATTAGAATTGATTTTGTTGGAAAATAATTATGACATGGTGGGGATTTCGGAGACTTGGCTGGACGAGAGCCATGACTGGGCTGTTAATTTACAGGGCTATTGTCTGTTCAGAAATGACCGTACAAATAGGCGAGGAGGAGGTGTATGTTTATACGTAAAATCATCCTTAAAACCCATCCTGCGTGATAATATAGGTGAATCTAATGGAAATGTAGAGTCCCTGTGGGTGGAGATAAGGGGAAGGGGAAAAAATAATAAATTACTGATAGGGGTTTGTTATAAGTCCCCAACAATAATGGAAGTGGAGGAGAATATCCTCATAAAGCAAATAGATGAAGCAGCGACTCAGGGAGAAGTTATTATTATGGGGGACTTCAACTACCCTGAAATACATTGGGGATCAGAAACCTGCAGTTCCAGCAAGGGTAATAAGTTTTTGAAAACTATGAGAGACAATTATCTTTCACAACTGGTTCAGGACCCAAGAAGAAGGGGGGCACTGCTGGACCTAATATTAACCAACAGGCCGGACCGTATATCGAATATACGGGTTGGAGGTCACTTGGGCAATAGTGATCATAACTTAATAGGCTTTCAAGTATCCTTTACTAAGACGTGTAGTAGAGGGGCTACAAGGACACTAAACTTCAGGAAGGCAAATTTCCAACGGTTGAGAGATGATCTTAGTGCAATAAACTGGGACGATGTCCTGAGACATAAAAGTACACAACACAAATGGAGATGTTTATTAGCATCCTGAATAGGACCTGTGCACAATATATACCCTATGGTAATAAGCATGCTAGAAATAGGAGGAAACCACTATGGCTAAATAAAGCGGTAAGAGGTGCAATATGTGACAAAAAGAAAGCATTTAGGGAATTAAAGTAGGTAGTGATGAGGCATTAAATAAATACAGAAAATTAAATAACATTTGTAAAAAGCAAATCAAGGCAGCAAAGATTGAGACAGAGAGACTCATTGCCAGAGAAAGTAAAAAGAATCCCAAAATATTTTTTAACTACATAAATAGTAAGAAACTAAAAAATGATGGTGTTGGCCCCTTTAAAAATAGTCTGGGTGAAATGGTGGATGAGGATGAGGAAAAAGCCAATATGCTAAATGACTTTTTTTCAACAGTATTTACACAAGAAAATCCCATGACAGACAATATGATCAGTGATAACAAAAATTCTCAATTAAATGTCACCTGCTTAACCCAAGAGGAAGTACGGCATCGTCTAAAAATCACTAAAATTGACAAATCCCCGGGCCCGGATGGGATACACCCCAGAGTGCTGCAGGAATTAAGTACTGTCATAGATAGACCATTATTTTTAATATTTAAAGATTCCATAATAACAGGGTCTGTACCACAGGACTGGCGTATAGCAAATGTGGTGCCAATATTCAAAAAGGGGACAAAAACTGAACTTGGAAATGATAGGCCAGTAAGCTTAACCTCTACTGTGGGTAAAATCCTAGAGGGTTTTCTAAGAGATGCTATACTGGAGTATCTGAAGAAAAATAACCTCATGACCCATTATCAACATGGTTTTACGAGGGACCGTTCCTGTCAAACTAATCTAATAAGCTTCTATGAAGAAGAAAGTTCTGGACTGGACCAAGGAAATGCAGTGGATGTGGTGTATATGGACTTTTCAAAAGCTTTTGATACGGTGCCACACAAAAGGTTGATACATAAAATGAGGGCAATGGGGATAGGGGAAAATATGTGTAAGTGGGTTAAGAACTGGCTTAGTGATAGGAAACAAAGGGTGGTTATTAATGGAACACACTCAGAATGGGTCACAGTTAACAGTGGGGTACCACAGGGGTCAGTGTTGGGCCCGCTTCTATTTAATATATTTATTAATGACCTTGTAGGGGTCATACAGAGTAGAATCTCAATATTTGCTGATGACACTAAACTCTGCAGGGTAATCAATACAGAGGAGGACAATTTTATATTACAGGAGGATTTATGTAAACTAGAAGCTTGGGCTGCTAAATGGCAAATGAGCTTTAATGGGGATAAATGTAAAGTCATTCACTTGGGCAGAGGAAACAAAAGGTATAATTATGTGCTTAATTGTAAAACACTGGGCAAAACTGTCACTGAAAAAGACCTGGGTGTATGGGTAGATGACAAACTCACATTTAGTGGCCAGTGTCAGGCAGCTGCTGCAAAGGCAAATAAAATAATGGGATGCATTAAAAGAGGCATAGATGCTCATGAGGAGAACATAATTTTACCTCTATACAAGTCACTAGTGCGACCACACTTAGAATACTGTGTACAATTCTGGTCTCCGGTGTATAAGAAAGACATAGCTGAACTAGAGCGGGTCCAGAGAAGAGCGACAAAAGTCATTAGAGGACTAAAGGGTCTGCAATGCCAAGACAGGTTATTAAACTTGGGGTTATTTAGCTTGGAAAAACGAAGGCTTAGGGGTGATCTTATAATAATGTATAAATATATGAGGGGACAGTACAGAGACCTTTCTAATGATCTCTTTACTCTTAGGCCTGAGACTGGGACAAGGGGGCATCCTCTACGTCTGGAGGAAAGAAGGTTTAATCATAATCACAGACGAGAATTCTTTACTGTAAGAGCAGTGAGACTATGGAACTCTCTGCCACATGATGTTGTAATGAGTGAGTCACTACTAACATTTAAGAAGGGCCTGGATGCCTTTCTTGAAAACTATAATATTACCAGTTATACATACTAGATTCTTTGATAGGGCATTGATCCAGGGAACTAGTCTGATTCCCGTATCTGGAGTCAGGAAGGAATTTTTTCCCCCAATGTGGAGCTTAGTGTTGCCACATGGGTTTTTTTTGCCTTCCTCTGGATCAACATGTTAGGCTATGGGTTGAACTAGATGGACTTAAAGTCTCCCTTCAACCTTAAAAAACTATTCAGACCCTCTGCTCAGTATTGAGTAGAAGCACCTTTTGAGCTAGTACAGCCATGAGTCTTCTTGGGAATGATGCAACATGTTTTTCACACCTGAATTTGGAGATCCTCTGCCATTCTTCCTTGCAGATCCTCTCCAGTTCTGTCTGATTGGATGGTGAACCTTGGTGGACAGCTATTTTCAGGTCTCTCCAGAGATGCTCAGTTGGGTTTAGGTCAGGGCTCTGGTTGGGCCATTCAAAAATGGTCACAGAGTTGTTCTGAAGCCACTCCTTTGTTATTGTAGCTGTGTGCTTTGGGTCATTGTCTTGTTGGAAGATGAACCCTTGGCCAAGTCTGAGGTCCAGAGCACCCTGGAAGAGGTTTTCATCAAGGATATTTCTGTACTTGGTCACATTCATATTTCCTTCAATTGCAACAAGCAGGGTGGATTTGATATAAATCTAACTGATTTAAATCACGATTTAAATCACTAGTCAGTAAGGCTTGATTTAAATCAGTGATTTAAATCAAAGTTTCTACCTAAACTAGTTCTTGCTACGTTAACATGCAAGTAGATGAAGATTTTTAGAATCACTTTTTATATTACTTTTTTCTCCCCAGTTTAATGGGTTAATCATTCATATTTGGACACCACTGGTCTGTTGTACTTAGGAAGGAGAAAAATAATCCTGACCTTAATAACAATTTAAATACATTTATTCAACTGAAACAATAACAACATTACAGCATAAGTTATTTGCTTAAACAAACATCCATGTTTGTTAACTAATTTGGCTAAACAAAATATATATATATTTTAAGAAACTTAGACTGTCAGCCCAGCCGACACATGAAAAACTTAAATACTACTGTCCCTGCTGTCCTCTGTAGCTCACTTGTCGTCATCTTCATCATTATCTTCTTTGTTCCTATTCATAATCTGGAAAAGAAAAACAAGCTTTCCTGCTTTATTGGATCCCAACCGATTTCTCAATTTAGAATGAATGAGTCCAAAGGAAGAGAATATTCTTTCAACGCCTGCAGAAGAAGCTACTGCTGTTAAAAGTGAAATCATTACTTGAACAGTCTCTAAATTCAAGCGCTTAAGTGACTTCCACCAGTTTACTGGTGTGACCTTCCTTAAAATATCTTCAGCAAACATATATTTCTTGAATGGTTCCCCCTTAGCTCTGAAGTTTATTATAGTTGGCATTAAAGATGGATGATTGCTGGATACCCATGTCATAGCTAACTCCTCTTCCTCAGCACTTAGGTTTTGAACCTGATATTGGATATTGACAATATTTGCCAAAAAATGAGCTGGAGTCAGTGCTTGTCCCATTCGTTTGTTTACTGCTTGTAATTTAATTTTGTCCGTGTGTAGTTCTGTTTTTAAATGTTCACTCACTTCCTTCCAAATTTCAACAGCATCCGCAATAAAACAGCTATTTTTCTGTATTTTGTTTAAAGCTTGAGAGATGGGTTTCAGGAAGCTCAGCATATGTTCAACATTTCTCTTAAGCCCAATGTTGAGGATTTTAGCCGTGACAGTGCCATCTATTTTATCTCGATTTTCTTCACAAAGTGTCATCAGAATAGGCCAGTTTTTGATATACTGCTCAAAACAGTCCACCACAGAGTTCCATCTAACATCTTGTGGGAGCGTTAGCTCGGTTCCACCCATCCTTTTCAGAGCTGCGGTAGCAAAATGATTATTACGGAAGTATTTAGCAATTTCAACAACATTAGCCTTTATTTCTGGAACACTTAAGTCTTTGGCTAAGAGGTGCAGCAAATGAGCACTGCAACCATATGTTATTAGCAGCTTTGTATTCCCTCCCTGCTCTTCTAAACCTCTTCTCATCTTGGATACGTTTGCAGCATTGTCAGTGACCAAACTGCGTACTAGACATTTGAATTTTTGTTCACATGTCGTTATAGCTTTTACTGCCACTTCTTGTAAGTATTCTGCTGTGTGTGCATTTCCTGACGTATCAGTTGTTTGTGCAAGGAAGACTTTACCTTCTTCTGTTGTTATACAAGCACATACAATAGGATCATTGGGGACATTACTCCACCCATCAATACGTAGGTTAACAATTTTACCCTCCAGACTGTTGCACATTGCTCCATTTCTCTGTCATACACTTGATCCAGCAGTTTCCCTGCAACATCAGCTCTGCTGGGTGGACTGTATCCTGGTCTCAGTGACTGAACCATATTAATGAAATGTGGGTTCTCAGTCAGACGGAAAGAAGAGTTCGTTGCATAAATAAACTGGGCAATTTTTTCATCAGTCAACTCTTTTTCTAATCTGCTAGTTCTTATCACAAACCTATCTATGGTGGTTCCAGGAGGTAAAGGTTTTTTCTTCCTTTTGGGTGATGGTGATATGTGGCTGTGGGTGTCTGATGATGATGCTGCTGCTAATGAAGCACTATCCTGGATGGATAACACTGAAACTGTAGAACAGGATGATGGTGATCTTGGAGGTGGATAGTTTCCAGAATCCATGAATTCCCCTAAACAAAAAAAGTCAATGCTGTTATTTTATTGTTTATTATACAATTTCTGCTTATTGTACACAACACATCACTGCCCCTGCCCCAAAAGGAATATTTGTTTTTCTTCATAACTGTACCAAATGACAGTAACATGCAGTAATAATAAGAAATATAATTTTTCTCACACATGATAGTTCAGCCTTTAGAAATAGGATTCAATAAAAATGTTTACCAACCTGAAGATCCTGCCTGTTCAGAAGTGTTTCTTTGGTCATCTTCATCACCGCACTTCTCATAATGTTGCCTCATTCGCGCCACCAGGCCTTGCATCTCTTTGTTGCATCGTTTGCATTTTGCAAGTAGCTTCATTAAAATATTCCCAAACTGGGTCTCTTTTACGGCCTGCTACCATTATAAGGAAAGAATGTAATAAACCTCAGATCGTACACACAAACAGATCCAGACTTGTCTGTCTGTGGCTATGCTGCAGTATTGTGCTCAAAGTTTCACTTTCATTTTCTTGTCTGCTTGCCCTTCCTCCTCCTCACACTTAGATTCACATTCTTCTTGGGTTGTGCAGATCTATTCCACTCCAAACAATCAGAAACATATTGTCTAACTTCTTGGACTTGGCACTGAAGTGGTTGATTCTGTATTCATAGGCTTGTAGAACAATAGGATTAAGGTCTTTTTCTCAACTCTGTTCATGTTGTAACATTTTTGCCGTGAAGAAGAGGCTGGGACCTCTGCGGAGTCAAATTCAGTTTTGAGAACTGCGTAAGTAAATAAGTAAAGCGAGCGTCTGTGATAATATAGGAGAGAAACTGCCCACTAATCCTACAGAAACCTCTGGAAGAGCATGGCATTGTGAATGTTACATATATATAGCCTTTATTCTACTGAGTTAAACAACTCAGCTTTATCTCATGATGGAAGAACCTTTGGATGGTAAAATATTTTCCTCAAAAAGCAGTTTATTGAAAAAAATCCGATTTAAATAAAAAAAATCCGATTTTTTTGATTTTTTTAAAAAAAAACATTGATTTTTATCCATCCTGGCAACAAATCATCCTGTCTCTACAGCTGAAAGACACCCCCATATAATGATGCTACCCAAACCAAAAAGACCAAAGGCACCTAGAGCATTCAAATCTATAGTAAGGCTAGGGTCACACTTGGCATGCTTTTTTTTGGTGCCTTAAAAATAAGCATGCTTTTCTGCATGCTTTTTTCATTTCTGCATGGTGTTTTTTAGGTGCCTTTAGGCACCAATGCGTTTTTCCATGCGTTTTTGAATCAACACCGAAAAATAGTGCATGCACCATTTTTTGGTGCGGTTTTAAAAAAGCATGCGTTTTTTTTAACAAGGGCCCCTATGGGAAACGCATGCATTTTTGCATGGTACTAAATGGTACTAATATACCATGCTGTTTTGCATGCGTTTTTGAAGGCATCTCCTCACATAAGTGCAAAATCGCATGGCACTTTAAGCATGCTTTTTTGCTATTGGGGAATGCGTTTTTTGCATGGGGGCCTATGGGTGCATTTTTACATGCGTTTTTAAAAACTCAGGTCTCCAAAAACGCATGTAAAATCTGCAAGTGTGACCCTAACCTTACATAGTAACATAGTACCATATTATTTAAGGTTGAAGGAAGACTTTACGTCCATCTAGTTCAACCCATAGCCTAACATGTTGATCCAGAGAAAGGCAAAAAAAAAACCATGTGGCAACACTAAGCTCCACATTGGGGAAAACAATTCCTTCCTGATTCCACATACAGCAATCAGACTAGTTCCCTGGATCAACGCCCTATCAAAGAATCTAGTATGTATAAGGCTAGAGTCACACTTAGCATGAGTTTTTTTGGTACCTTAAAAAAAAGCATGCATTTCTACATGCTTTTTTCATTTCTGCATGCGTTTTCTTAGGTGCCTTAAAGCGAACCTGTCACCCCCTCCAGACATCTAAAAATACCATAGCCCCCTACTGTAGCACTAAGGCTGCATTCTGACAAGGTGTCTATAGCATTTATGCTCCCTTGATTCACTGAAATAAAGACTTATATAAAATCTATTTCAAACCTGATCCAAGACCGGGAGGCGGGTTTTCAAGTGTCTGTCTCCCTCCTCTGTGGTGTCAGTCATCCCTCTCTGCTCTCTGTGCACCGCCTCCAGGGCCACCTCCCTGCATTACAGAGCTTTGTCAGCTCTGCTACAACATAGAGCTGCTGTTATAGGAGACCCCACAGTAGTAAATCTAGCAGGAGGATACTGCCGGCTACGTAGCAGCCCTTGAGCTGAGCAGTTTTCACTTTCAGTTTCTTGCACCCAGCAGAATTGCTCCATCCTCAGCCCCTGATCTAAAGCACAAACTCAACTCTGCTGCACTGCTGAGAGCTCAGCTCAAGGCTGCTATGTGGCAGGCATGCTTTGTCTGCTTAGGATCCTCCTGCTAGATTTACTACTGTGCGGTCTCCTATAACAGCAGCTCTGTGTTGTAGCAGAGCTGACAAAGCTCTGTAATGCAGGGAGATGGCCCTGGAGGCGGTGCACAGAGAGCAGAGAGGGATGACTGACACCACAGAGGAGGGAGATAGACACATGAAAACCCGCCTCCCGGTCTTGGATCAGGTTTGAAACAGATTTTATATAACTCTTTATTTCAGTGAATCAAGGGAGCATAAATGCTATAGACACCTTGTCAGACTGCAGCCTTTGTGCTACAGTAGGGGGCTATGGTATTTTTAGATGTCTGGAGGGGGTGACAGGTTCGCTTTAAGCCACCCATGCGTTTTTACATGCGTTTTTGAATCAGCACCCAAAAAAAGTTCATGAACCTTTTTTTGGTGCCGGTTTAAAAACGCATATGTTTTTTAGAAAACTCATGCATTTTTTTTAACATGGGCCCCTATGGAAACCGCATGCGTTTTTGGATGGTACTAATGTACCAAGCGTTTTTGCATGCGTTTTTGATGGCAGCTACTCACATAAGTGCAAAAACGCATGCCAAAAACGCATGGCACTTTAGGCATGCGTTTTTGCTATTAGGGCATGCGTTTTTGCTATTAGGGCATGCTTTTTTTTCATGGGGGCCTATGGCCTTGTTCACACACACCTATGCGTTTTTTTAGCATTTAGAAAAACTGATCAGTTTTTCTATGAGTGCCAAATAGTGTCCCATGTGGGTCTGAAAGTGTTTTTGAAGTTTTTGGGCTCAGTCATTTTTTCACCAAAAACGTATGTAAAAACGCATGCGTTAACGCATAGTGCCTATATGTGCCATTTAAAAACACATGCGTTTCCTATATGGCCCCATGTTAAAAAAAATGCATGTGTTTTTTTACAGCACCCAAAAATGCTGTATGCAGTGTTGTTTTGGAATTTGGGAAAAAAACGCAAGTGTATCTAAAAAACGCATGTACACTTATATGTAACATGCATTAACGCATCTGTGTTTTTGAAAAACTGCAAAAATACGCAGAGAGTGCCAAAAACACAGGTATGTGTGAACAAGGCCTATGGGTGCATTTTTACATGCTTTTTTAAAAACGCAGGTCTCCAAAAAAGCATGAAAAAACTGCAAGTGTGACCCTAGCCTAACCGGTAATATTATATTTTACAAGTAAGGCATCCAGGCCCTTCTTAAATGGTAGTAGTGAGTCACTCATTACAACATCATGTGGCAGAGAGTTCCATAGTCTCACTGCTCTTATGGTGGGTTTACACACACCAATCATTGTATCCAATATCTGAACAGATCTCTGGTTGCAGTGAAATCATGGACACATAGTTCCATTTTGTGGCTGTGTACAACATGGAGCAATCTGTCCATGATTTCACTGCAACCAGAGATTGGTTCAGATATTGGATACAATGATTGGTGTGTGTAAACCCACCAATACAGTAAAGAATCTGCGTAGGTGATTATGATTAAACCTTCTTTCCTCCAGACGAAGAGGATGCTGCATTGTCCCCGTCTCAGGCCTAAGAGTAAAAAGATCATTAAAAAGATTCTGTCCCCTCATATATTTATAAATTATTATAAGATCACCCCTAAGCCTTTGTTTTTCCAAGCTAAATAACCCCAAGTTTAATAACCTGTCTTGGTATTGCAGACCCCTCAGTCCTCTAATAACCTTGGTCGCTCTTCTCTGCTCTTCTCTCTATGGCTGGGGTCAGATTTGGGCAGGCAATTGTGCTTACCGCATCCAGATCTCGATGCGGTGAATGCAATTGCCTTCACACACATTTTTAATAAAAAATGTGTGGTAGAAACCGCAATGCAGTAACCGCATTGCTCAGGATGTGTAATCCTCAGCAATGCGGTTACCGTCTACTTTGTTCATCCCTGCTGCCGCAGGGATGAACAAAGTGTTCACTGTATGATAAAAGATTAAATATTAATATTAGTTGTGGGCAACATGTCTCTAGGGGGTGTCCACCCCCCCTAGAGACATGCTGGGCATGTCAGGGGTTAATAACCCATTTACAGTATAGCCGGCTATTGTCAGCTTTGTACACTTTTATCAATGAAGCCGTGGCTCCTGACAGTTGCGCAGATACTGTACGTGTCGAGCCCACTGGGACGCACATGAGGAGAACATAATTTTACCTCTATTCAGGTCACTAGTGCGACCACACTTACAATACTGTGTACGATTCTGGTCTCCGGTGTATAATAAAGGCATAGGCTAGGGTCACATATGCGTTTGTATTTTGAAACCTGATCCGGTTTTGAGCTTTCAAAACCCGCTCCCCATAGGAGCCCATTATGCTCTGGATCTGCAGCCTGCGCTAAAAATCATGCAGGCTGCAGTTTTCGGTGCGGTTCTGTGACCCGCAATGCGGTAACCGCATTGCTCAGGATGTGTAATCCTGAGCAATGCACCTTATCCCGTGTCCTGGGGACAAAAATCCTTGCTTTCTACAGAACATCACCTGCTGCAAACTGCAGAAGTGCTGCCGATAACAAGATACTGTAGAGGGCAGATTGCGCTACCGGTGATTGTTCTGCACCCATCATTCTTCATTATCCTGTGTAAAAAGTCCGGAAACAAGCGCTGAATTACTTGAATATTTATAAATCGCACTCATTCACCAGTCTGAATTCGGTGCTTGTACATGTAACTCAAATGTCTGAGTGTGACGGTGCAATATGTGAGCATTTAGGGTCCACGTTTAAACTTTTGCCCATGGCCCCACTTGCCTAAAACCGGCCCTGGTCTCAGGACATCATCCCAGTTTATTGCACTAAGGCTGGGGTCACACTTTAAACTTGAATTGCGTTCACCGCATCCAGATCCGGATGCGGTGAACACAATTGCGGTCCCACACATTTTTTATGAAAAATGTGTGGAAGGAACCGCATTGCGATAACCGGATTGCTCAGGATGTGTAATCTGCTGCCGGGATAAGCAAAGTGCTAGAACTGTGAAAAAAGCTATAATAATGTTAATAATAATTTTGACCATCATGTCTCTAGGGGGTGCACACCCCCCCTAGAGACATGCTACCTACTCAGGTGGGCATGAAAGGGGTTAATATTTCCTGTACAGTATGGCCGACTCCTGTCGGCTCTGTACCTTTTTATCAATGAAGCCGATGGCTTCCCTGACAGTTGCGCATAGTATACGTCATTTAAACAACACAGGAATCGAGTATCATGCAAATAAAATTAATATTTATTTAGGGAAACCTCTAAAAACAGGTGTACGGTGTTCATTTTAGGACATGGTCATTTATCGAAGTCAAAGTCAAAAAAAGCTGTTCCTGATGGTTGATTATGACTTTGACTTGGACAAATGACCTTACTAAATGACTTTGACTTTGATAAATGACTCTGACTTTGATAAATGACTTTGACTTTGATAAATGACTCTGACTTTGATAAATGACTTTGACTTTGATAAATGACTTTGACTCTGACTTTGATAAATGACTTTGACTTTGATAAATGACTTTGACTCTGACTTTGATAAATGACTTTGGCTATGACTTTGATAAATGACTATGACTTTGACTATGACTTTGATAAATGACTATGACTTTGATAAATGACTTTGACTTTGATAAATGACTTTGACTCTGACTTTGATAAATGACTTTGACTATGACTTTCATAAATGACTTTGAAAAAATTTGATAACTTACTTTGACAAATGATACTTCACTTCTCAAACATCAAATTATGATTTATCACTATATCGTGTCTATTCACTAACATTATGTATTAAAAAAAAAAATTTCTACAGTCGGTCCATTATGGATTAGAACCATCAACGCTCGCTTCCAAAGCCTAAAAGCTTATCCACTAGCCCATGAAGCCAGCTGCTATAACAGTCTGATCTTGTTAGACTAAGATAAATAACCTGCACACAGCCTGTGTGCAGACATTTTCTGATTATGATGTCTGACAGCTTCTCAGTTATCGTGCTCATACTCATTTTCATTTCTCATGGAGGTTAGCAGCATAATCAAACTACAAATCCCCAAGCAGTGCCAATGTTTCCTAGTTTGTTTTTCTTAAGTTATTATAGTTAATAATATTATTATTATCCTCTGAAACAAAAATAATGTAAAAGAAATGTTTCCTTTGAAACACTAATTACTGCATTTACCAGTGTCTGTAAATTTCTATAATTGTTTACAAAATAATTTAACATAATATAATAATAATATGTTTACCACTGACTGTACATTTGTATAAATTTTTAGGAAACTGTTTAAGAAAATATAATAATAAAAATGATTATTATTATTATTAATAAATAATTAATAATCCACTACATCGATTTGAACACCAAAGATGCAGACCTGCAAACATTTTTATTTATCACTATATTTTATGTCTATTGACTACCATAATTTATTAAAAACAAATATCTATAGGAGGTCCAGCAGGGATTTGAACCAGCAACGTTGGATTCCAAAGGCAAAATGCTTTTCCACCAGACCACCAAACCAACTGTTACACAGCAGAGATTTTGTTCGCCTAAGAAAATGAGCATGTAGGCAGCCTGTTTGCAACATGAGTCTGAGGATGATGTTTGAGAAGTCTCATAGTCATTTGTCATGGTCAGAATCAGAATCAGACTCACTCTCACTTATGAAAAGTCACATGACCTCAATGTGTCACAGAGGCTTGCCAGTGTAAAAGAAGGTTCACATCCCCAAGCAGTAGCAGGAGTTTCTAATTTTTTTTTTTTTTTTTAAAGGTATTATTGTTTTTATTATTAGTATTAGTATTATTATACTTTCCAACAAAAATAATGTACAAGAATAAAGTGTTGACTTTGTGTTTCATTCTCATACCTGAGTATGATAAATCACTTTCACAGATGACACTTCACTTCTCACACATAAAAATGAAAATATTATTTCCATACACAAAAGCTTTAACCCCTTTTTTCAGTGTGGCCGGACACAATGGACCTTGCTTTATTTAAAACCCACATTTCAACAATTTTTATACCATGATTTGTTTTCAAATAACAACAATAACTTAATGATAAACAAATTACATGTCCTGAACTGCACATTTTAACCCCAAAGTCTCCAACACAAAGCCTATGTCCACCCACCACTAAACTATAGACACTTAATAGAGGCAGAGACATCTTTCATTGCTTATATGCCTTTCAAAGCAGACATGATTACGCTCATTTAAACTGTTCTGTGACCTTATTGTATGATTTTCACACTTCACAATGATATCTGAGTGATACACATCATCAAATTTTTTGCACCTAGTCTGCACGTTTGGTCTGTTCAGCAAACAAAACCAGTGAAGTTACTCATATAACTGAGTGGCCTAATGGTTAAGGCTCCTGCCTCTGGTGCAAGTGAGAACTCCTGCACCTTAGGTTCAAATCCCCCCAGACTTAGATTAAATTTTATTTTATATATATTTTTTGTCTTCTAAATTTGGTTGTTCAAATTAAACATTACTGTAAATTGTGTATTAAACAACCAAATTTAGAAGACAAAAAATATATATAAAATAAAAATTAATCTAAGTCTGGGGATTTGAACCCAAGGTGCAAGAGCTCTCAATTGCACCAGAGGCGGGAGCCTTAACCATTAGGCCACTCAGTTATATGAGTTACTTCACTGGTTTTGTTTGCTGAACAGACCAAACGTGCAGACTAGGTGCAAAAAATTTGATGATGTGTATCACTCAGATATCATTGTGAAGTGTGAAAATCATACAATAAGGTCACAGAACAGTTTAAATGAGCGTAATCATGTCTGCTTTGAAAGGCATATAAGCAATGAAAGATGTCTCTGCCTCTATTAAGTGTCTATAGTTTAGTGGTGGGTGGACATAGGCTTTGTGTTGGAGACTTTGGGGTTAAAATGTGCAGTTCAGGACATGTAATTTGTTTATCATTAAGTTATTGTTGTTATTTGAAAACAAATCATGGTATAAAAATTGTTGAAATGTGGGTTTTAAATAAAGCAAGGTCCATTGTGTCCGGCCACACTGAAAAAAGGGGTTAAAGCTTTTGTGTATGGAAATAATATTTTCATTTTTATGTGTGAGAAGTGAAGTGTCATCTGTGAAAGTGATTTATCATACTCAGGTATGAGAATGAAACACAAAGTCAACACTTTGTTCTTGTACATTATTTTTGTTGGAAAGTATAATAATACTAATACTAATAATAAAAACAATAATACCTTTAAAAAAAAAAAAAAAAAAAAAATTAGAAACTCCTGCTACTGCTTGGGGATGTGAACCTTCTTTTACACTGGCAAGCCTCTGTGACACATTGAGGTCATGTGACTTTTCATAAGTGAGTCTGATTCTGATTCTGACCATGACAAATGACTATGAGACTTCTCAAACATCATCCTCAGACTCATGTTGCAAACAGGCTGCCTACATGCTCATTTTCTTAGGCGAACAAAATCTCTGCTTTGTAACAGTTGGTTTGGTGGTCTGGTGGAAAAGCATTTTGCCTTTGGAATCCAACGTTGCTGGTTCAAATCCCTGCTGGACCTCCTATAGATATTTGTTTTTAATAAACTATGGTAGTCAATAGACATAAAATATAGTGATAAATAAAAATGTTTGCAGGTCTGCATCTTTGGTGTTCAAATCGATGTAGTGGATTATTAATTATTTATTAATAATAATAATAATAATAATCATTTTTATTATTATATTTTCTTAAACAGTTTCCTAAAAATTTATACAAATGTACAGTCAGTGGTAAACATATTATTATTATATTATGTTAAATTATTTTGCAAACAATTATAGAAATTTACAGACACTGGTAAATGCAGTAATTAGTGTTTCAAAGGAAACATTTCTTTTACATTATTTTTGTTTCAGAGGATAATAATAATATTATTAACTATAATAACTTAAGAAAAACAAACTAGGAAACATTGGCACTGCTTGGGGATTTGTAGTTTGATTATGCTGCTAACCTCCATGAGAAATGAAAGTGAGTATGAGCACGATAACTGAGAAGCTGTCAGACATCATAATCAGAAAATGTCTGCACACAGGCTGTGTGCAGGTTATTTATCTTAGTCTAACAAGATCAGACTGTTATAGTAGCTGGCTTCATGGTCTAGTGGATAAGCTTTTAGCCTTTGGAAGCGAGCGTTGATGGTTCTAATCCATAATGGACCGACTGTAGAAATTTTTTTTTTTAATACATAATGTTAGTGAATAGACACATGATATAGTGATAAATCATAATTTGATGTTTGAGAAGTGAAGTATCATTTGTCAAAGTAAGTTATCAACTTTTTTCAAAGTCATTTATGAAAGTCATAGTCAAAGTCATTTATCAAAGTCAGAGTCAAAGTCATTTATCAAAGTCAAAGTCATTTATCAAAGTCAGAGTCATTTATGATAGTCAAAGTCATTTATCAAAGTCAGAGTCATTTATCAAAGTCATAGTCATTTATCAAAGTCATAGTCAAAGTCATAGTCATTTATGAAAGTCATAGTCAAAGTCATTTATCAAAGTCAGAGTCAAAGTCATTTATCAAAGTCAATTATCAAAGTCAGAGTCATTTATCAAAGTCAAAGTCATTTATCAAAGTCAGAGTCGTTTATCAAAGTCATAGTCATTTATCAAAGTCATAGTCAAAGTCATAGTCATTTATCAAAGTCATAGTCAAAGTCATTTATCAAAGTCAGAGTCATTTATCAAAGTAAAAGTAATTTATGAAAGTCAAAGTCATTTATGAAAGTCATAATCAAAGTCATTTATCAAAGTCAAAGTCATTTAGTAAGGTCATTTGTCCAAGTCAAAGTCATAATCAACCATCAGGAACAGCTTTTTTTGACTTTGACTTCGATAAATGACCATGTCCTAAAATGAACACCGTACAGGTGGTGGTACAGATTAAAGGGAAAGAGTTACAGGATGTTAAATGCATAAAAGGCATATTGCTGGGAAAAGGGGCAAAGGGAAACAATTCGTTGTATGTACCAATACAAAAGAGGGACAGAGTTTTCCTACAAGAGCCAGCATATATAATTCTACATGTGCAGATGAATAGACATTCATTAAAGTAATAGCATAAAGTGCAGTGCAGGCATTCTAGCAGCATTATTCTGACTATGAATGCTAGATCCAGTAAACAAGGATTATAATGGTCTATGAAGGAAAAAAAAAACCTCCCTTTAAGGGTACAGCACTACAGCTACAAACCCAATGCCCATCCCCAGCAAAAGCATCACATTAACAACCTGTGGAAAAATTGCTCGACATATGTTTCACTTACAGTTTCTTCAGGAGCAGTGACCTCTTTCCATACTGCCCATAGATCTACTGTAAAAGCCTGCAGGACCTCGGACAGCGGCACATAGTATACTTGCATGACGTATACTATGTGCAACTGTCAGGGGAGCCGCCGGCTTCATTGATAAAAATGTAAAGAGCCGACAGGAGTCGGCAATATTGTACAGGGAATATCAACCCCTTACATGCCCACCTGAGTAGGTAGCATGTCTCTAGGGGGGTGGGCACCCCCTAGAAACATGATGGGTAAAATTATTATTAACATTATAGCTTTTTTCACAGTTTTAGCACTTTGCTTATCCCGGCGGCAATCCGGTTATCGCAATGCGGGGCACAGAACCGCTCCGAAAACTGCAGCCTGCATGATTTTTTACGCAGACTGCAGAGCCAGAGCCGGTAACCGGATTGCTTGTAAAGTTATTTTATTATAGGCTCCTATGAGGAGCTTTTTCTGCTCTGGTTTTGAGCTTTTTAAAAACTCAAAACCGGATCAGGTTTTTTAAAAAAAAACACAAGTGTGACCCTAGCCTAAGTGTGACCCAAGCAATCCGGTTTCCGCTTCCGGCTCTGCAGCCTGCATAAAAAATCATGCATGCTGCAGTTTTCGGAGCGGTTCTAGCCTCCGCAATTCGGTAACCAGATTGCTCAGGATGTGTAATCCTGAGCAATGCGGTAACCGTATATACTTTGCTTATCTCGGCTGCCGCCAGGATGAGCAAAGTGTTATCACTGTTAAAAAATAATAAATATTATTAATAATTGTGGCCATAATGTCTCTAGGGGGTGCCCTAGAGACATACCGCCCACTTAGCTGCGCATATAATGAGGTAATTGCTGATGTACAGTAAGCCGACTCCTGTAATGTACGTATAGTATGTGCGCTGTCCAGGGTCCTGTAGCCATTTACACTAGATCTATGGGTTGCGCTACCACAGGGATGATCAAACTGTATGGTAGCCAGATTGCTCAGGATTACACATCCAGAGCAATCCGGTTACAGCATTACGGTTCCCTCCACACATTTTTGTTAAAAATGTGTGGGACCGCAACTGCGATCACCGCATCCGGATCTGGATGCAGTGAACGCAATTCTATGAAAAAGTGTGACCCTAGCCTAAGATAATTTCTCAACTGTTGGAAATCTGCCTTCCTGATGTCTTTGTAGCCCTCTACTACATATCTTATAAAGGTACCTTTACACCCCACAACTGCGGCAAAGAATCTGACCGGCAATCTGTTGCCCTGGCACTATCGCCGTGAAATTGCCTCGCAATTGCGGCGTGTAATTGGGGAATTTGGCGGCGATAAAAAAGGTTGCGCCTGGTTCCGATTTCACAGCACTACTCCAAAATCAGAGGCAATCATGAAGACGACATTCCCAGCTTTTGGCGTGTGAACGGGCGATAGGAATGGAATCTGCGTCGCCTACTGATTTCCCGGAGGCGTGCCACAGCGTGCTGGAGACCGCACCCCGTCAGCGAGGATTGGTGGTGGCTACTGTGTTTCCATTGGCTGTCCCTTCACAGGGCACCATATTTGAAGAGCTTTCACTTCAGCACCACACACATCTTCACCTACACAACCATCCAAACATCAGTCCAATTACGCGCGCATTCAATAGCGCAAGCTACGCTGAACGCGTGTATTTGAAGTTTCACTGTGTCCACCATAATACCACATGACAGTGCAGATGTTGGTCTACTGATTGCACGTGGGTGCCATGGGAAACGCACTGCAATTGTTTGTGAATTTGGTGACGCTGATGGCTATATTACGCTGCTCCTGCTCCGCGGACGGCTACCTTGTTAACGTCCTCAATGTTGTTTTGCAGCACTAGTGTGCATGATGACGTCATGACATTTGTTTTGGTTACTCCCTGCATGCCAGGTGCCTACCCCTCCCCTGCACATAGGAGAAGAGTCATGGCCACCGCACAGCACACTGCCACATGGGGTCTGGCGGAGCTAATGCTCCTCATAGACCTGTGTGACCGCCATGATTATTGGTCACCGGTCATTGGTCATGATTATTGGCACCCACGGCTGCGCAAACGCATCATACTCTGGAGGATCCAGCGGGCCCTGCTCCACAAACTGGGGGTGGAGAGGACCTGCAAGCAGATCCAGAAGAAAGTGGCTGATCTAAAACACAAGAGCCCAGGGCGCATTGTAGAGATTCGTGCCAGGATTTCCAGGCTGCATGGTGAGTACGTGGAAAAGCCAAACACACACATGTCAAACTAAATGTGGCCTAAGCCACCATGTTGAGCTGTCACCAATGTGCATCTGCATGTTGGTTACACTGCAATATGAAGGTGTATGAAACACTCATTTGTCCTACAAATGGTGACTGCTATAGTGGTCCTTGACCTGTGTGGTGGCAAAACTAGTTGTGTCCTGACTGCAAAGGTGACACCAACATATTAATGCAATATTCCACACCCACATGACACCTTGCTGCATATATGTGTGACACATACAATTTTTTGACACAATGATCACAATACAGAACACTGAATACAATCTCAACGCTATGTGTTGGCCCCCATGCAGAAAACACATGATGCTTACTGGCTGCTCTTGTGTTCAAGATTGAAATACCTACCATGCTAAGGCAAGGGTTATGTAACATTCAAAATATGTGAGTACTGGAGTTGGACTCATGTCCCAAACCAGAGTGGGCCCTCACCATAGGGTATGCGCCGACCATAACCTTTGACAGTATCCTTCACGTCGTCATGAAATTCATACACACAAAATGTCTTTTCCCTATGTAGTGTGCCTTTTCTAAAATTGTTCTGTTATCATATTTGATGTTACAGATAACGAGGACTCCGTGTCTGTGGACGATCCACAGTCCCCAATGGCACCCGGGACACACTCACAACCTGGCCCAGAGGGCCTAGCCAGTCCCTCCCCACCCGGTACTCCACCAGCCCCAGCCCTGGAGGGCCCATCCAGTCCCTCCCCACCCAGGACTCCACCAGCCCCAGCCTGGAGGGCCTAGCCAGTCCCTCCCCACCCGGGACTGCACCAGCCCCTGCCCCGGAGGGCCCAGCTACTTCCTCCCGAGCAGGAACTACACCAGCCCAGGGGGGCACAGCCACTCCCTCCCAGCAGGCCCACAAGACATGGCTGCAGCCAGCCCTGGAGCCCTGGGAGCACCACCCCACTTCAGCATCTCAAGCTCCCGGCCGACCCATGGTGTGTTGGTGGCAACACAACCTCACCTTGAGCCTGGTGCTGTAGTGTATGGTGGTAAGTGTCTGCTAAGGCCTACCAGCTTGTTAATGTACTTATTGTTGTGTGCTCTACACACACGTATGTGAGTACTGATTTTTTTTTTTGGGGATGAACAACACACAGGGTAACGTTTGTGAGGTTACATTACACCAACCACACTGGGCCACGGTTTATCTAGAGCTATATGGTGTGACATTGTAAACATGTCACCATACTGGACCATTACAAGCGCCAAGCCCCCCCAATATGACATCAGTGTCTACTATATGACACCCACAGTACCCAACACACACATATACATACTGGTGTACGTGACACAGATATGGACAGAGTGGTGGTTAAATTAAGCATTTATTTTTGTAACAATTTCTAGGGTGCAATATTTTCCCCAAAATAAAATGGGCACACCTGGCCTTAAAAAAAATTAAGTCTGCTCTGGCCAAGGTTGTGCATTGGCTAGTATTTCTCTTCTTCTTCCTCCTCCTCTGCTGGATCAGACAATGGGGCCTCCCCTTCCTCATACACCCAGCGGTCTTGAGATGTTCCTGCTCTGCTGGGCTGTCTCCGGGGGGGAGGTGGAGTACCATGATTTTGTCGCCTCCTCTCCATGTGTCTTGCAGGCGCAGTGGGCCCTGGGGTTGTCTTCTGGGGAGCGACCATGCCGCCCCCATTGCAGGGACCCATCCATGGCTGCTCCAGGACACGAAAGATGGCCCGCTCCGCGATGTTACGCTGCTCTGGCTCCATGCGGGCCAGCATCTCGCTGGCGACATACCTGATCCCAGAGGCGGGGGTCCTCTCTCGATCCAGGAGGACCCGTTTCGCCCAGATACCCAGCTCCATGTTGGGTGGGGAGGTGGTCATCTATGTTGGATTCCAGAGCTGGGACCTGGGCCCTGCCCCCCACCACTGGTCTCGGGCACTGGCTCTCCCGCAGATGTTAAGGGGAGAGCCTCGTTAGCTGCTGGCTCCTCATCATTGGAGCCAGGTGCCAGAGGGGCCTGAAAAACAAAGAAGAAGAAAACCATCAGCCACATGTTGCAATGTAATTGAAGCTAATACCACAACCAAACACCTAATACAACATAGAGCCAAGCTCACCAAGGCAAACACCAAAAGCCACAGGAGCAGAGTTTAGAGAAGAAAAAGCCTAACAACTAGACAAGTGCAGTATACTCACCTGAGGGTCCACATTGATATGTAAAGTGCACACTAATTACACAACACAATCTGTGAGAACATTGACAAAAAAAAAGATAAAAAAGAACAGTAAACAGGATTGGTGCGGGAAAAGCACAATGGCGACTCCCACATGTGCTGCAAACCCCACATCAGTGCAAACAACATGCTGGTTAAATCAATCATACAAACACAATTACCCACCTCCTGCGATGGGGCAGGGTCTTGGGCTGCAGCCACAGCTGGTTGCGTGCGGCGCCTGCTGCATCGTGTTCCACGAGGCCCTTCCTGGCCCAGCGTGAAGCTGAGGAGGTCATAGTACTAGAGAGTTGGCCTAGGGACCTCCTCAGCTCCAGCCTCGGACCAGGCCTGCATCCACTTTTTGTGGGTCTTGTTGAACACGGTGCGCAGGCTTTTGACCTTATCCGCAACCAGCGCCGCTGTCCGTATCTTCTGTGGTTGGAGCCGGTAGGACAGCTGCACCAGCAGCATGAAGGCCGCAGCCCTCGCTGCCTGGTCATGAAAAGCAGGCAGCGACACCCGCCACAGGCATTCGTGTTCCTGGTACATGATGAGGAGCTGTGTCACAAAATCGTGATAATCAGCCTTCTGAGAAAAAAAAAATGTGTCACGCAAACAGACATGGGTAGCACAGGTGGCACCCTACTCTATGTGGCCATGTCCATGTCCAGCAATACTAATTACATGTGTTGTGGTAGTCAGCTTGAGTATGCAACAATCATTATGGGCTTAACATGTGTCCATACATGGGGCATGCCTTGTGATATATGTATTTTGGGGCACTGCAGGGAAATATGTCAAGATCTGACATGAAAAAATGGCACATATGGTCTTACTTAAAAAAAAAAGCCCTCATCACATATACACATATTTTAGGAATCCCCATAGTGCTGTAGTACACATTGACCTGGCAAGTATCTCCCAGAATATTGTGTGCTACAGGACACGGAGTGTAGTTACAAATGCGTACGCATCGCTGAATACACTTTTACAGGACGCTACATGAAGCTGTACATAAGGCGCAGAAACATCAGCCAAACATATGGGTCAGCAGCACACAGAAAATAACGTCCAGGAGTGCCCAATAGCATGTGCCCCCACTTACCGTCTGTCCAACAGAGATCTTGTAATGATACACTACTAGCACAATGCACATTCAAGTCGGAGCAGGGGTGGCGCCCCAGCACATGCTTATTTAAACACAAGCTGACCAATCAAATAAGCGCAATGGCCAAAATCATTGGTCGCACCTGCGTACGCCCAGACGGCTACGTCGTTTACAAGACACCGCACCGGTCTGATGGGTTGTGTTGGCACACAAGCCCGAGGTTGGTCACGCTTGCTGCCCAGAGTCATTAAGTAAGTACTGATGTGCAAACATGAACTGTGATATGGCTGTGTTGCGTTAACAGCACCCTAACATTACGGGACGCTATTGTGTAGTGTAGGTCACGCCCAAGTGGCGGGGTATGTAGCTCCTCGTGAAGTTTTTAAACTATTTTCTATTGTGTTCTGGCAAATGGATGCATGAGTGTTTTGACAACCTAAACCCTATCCTCATTGACAAGTCATTTTGTCTTTGCCATACAGGATCATGTTTAAAGGATGCGTGTGTCTTTAGTTGCGTGGATCATCTGAATTGAGGACACATAGTACAGTCGTTTACCACACACAATGGGACATTTAAGGCCAAAATCAGATGTACATTTGGGCGTGTGGCTTCAGCAAATGTCTGCCTCAGAAGATCCTGCGTTAGCAACACATCAGGGATGTGTCTTGGACATAATGAGTATTCAATAGTGTGCTGCGTGGCGTGATATTTTGACCATGACCCAAAAGGCTAGGGGCACGTGTATAATGTAATTGTCTATATTTTGGCAAAAAACTAAACTTAAATAATGTGACCTATGTGTTTGGCCATGCCTTGTGGTCACACGTCAACATTAAGGCCACGTATATTGCCTTAGCCTCATGATGTGTTGCTTTTGATAAGGGAAATGTTTTGTACTGGTGGGCTAGGGGTGTAGACTGATCAGGTTTGGTTGCCAGACACTGCAATGTTGTGTTTGGGCCTTGATTGGTGATGTATATGTATGTGTGTGGTCTGGTGAGCACACTTCGGTATTTGCTGTGGGAAAGTGGCCAGTAGGTGGTTAGAGAGGGAGGTGTTGTGTGTAGATGATATGTGATGAAAACGTTCTTGTCCTGATGTCAATTTTTCTCATTTTTCTAGGTGTTGGTACATAAGATGATGTTGAACCCTGATGGAGATGCTATCGTGCCTCATGCCTTGGGGAAGAGCAATTGTGGCTGGAGGAAAGATATGAGAGGTTGCGTGCTCAAAGACCATGGCGTGTGTGGGCTCGGGATTGGCTTCTGCACCAGGACACCCAGAGCCACATGCAGCTGTTGCATGAGCTGGAGGACCGTAGTCCACATGATTTCACGAACTACCTCCGTATGTCCGAGGACTCTTTCACATTCCTCTTGGAACGCATAAGGCCATTGATAGCCTGACAGAACACTGTGATGCGTTGATCTGTGCCACCTGAGGAGCGTTTAGCTGTAACTTTGAGGTTCCTGGCAACAGGTCGATCAAGGACCGACCTGCAATACACTTCACGTGTATCACTGTCCCTGCTGAGCCGCCTGATACCCGAGACGTGTGAGGCTATCTGGAGTAGTCTGCTGCCATCCTATATGCAGTTTCCAACAACACCTGCTGAATGAATGGATGTTGCCAGAGGGTTTAAGGAACGCTGGCAATTCCCAAACTGCGGCAGGGCATTGGATGGTAAGCACGTGAGGATCACCAAACCCCCAAACTCTGGGTCTTTGTATTACAATTACAAAAGATATTGTAGTGTCGTCTCATGGCCCTGGTGGATGCGAACTATGAGTTCCTCTACGTGGACGTTGGAATGAATGGGCATATCTCTGATGGGGGTGAGTTCGCACACTGCTCCTTGGCCCAAGACCTAAGAGCAGGTGGGCTGAACTTGCCCTCAAATGATGAGACCACCCATCATTTAAACTTTGCGTTTGTGGGGGATGAAGCCTTCCCACTTCAGGCACACCTACTACGGCCATATTCCCAGAGGACCCTTACTTCTGAGCAGCGCATTTTCAATTACCAGCTATCCCGAGCCCGCCGAGTGGTTGAAAATGCATTCAGGATTATGGCCAATACATTCCAGGTTTTTCATACACGTCTGCATACGAAACTGGAATCTATTGATGTGGTAGTGCTGGCCTGCTGTGTGCTGTATAACTTACTGCGTCGTAGGGATCGGTCATCATACACGCCGGCAAGTTATGTGGATTCAGTGGACCCCACAATAGGGGAGGTCCGTCCCAAGGATTGGCGTGCAACCGACCATGGTGTAGTGCCACTCCAGCCGCTGAGCCAGGGTCGGATTCAGCAGAAGGCCAGGAACAGTAGAGACACATACTACTGCTACTTTAATGGCCGTGGGGCAGTGGCCTGGCAGCACCAGCAGGTGTAGGGTGGCTGGTGTTGTCAGGCAGAAACATGATGAGAAGGGTGTAGTCACCAGGGTGGCTGCACCATGTGGATTTGTTTTTGCTTTTTGTGTGTGCACATTCTTTAGCTAGTTAGGTACTTTTTGTGGGTTTTTAACTTTGACATGTTTTTAATTTACATTATTTCTCATCATGTTCCAGTTCTTTGTGTGATGTAAACACTTTTGTTTTATGTTATTTTGTGTATGTTGTTGACCTTATTTTTTGAGTGCACAACAATATAAAGTTAAAAAAATTGGATCCAAACAACAACCTGTGTGTGTCGTTACTTTGGGATACAGGACAGTTGCACATAGCTTTATGCCGTGCACAGAGGTATGTGAGCCATGAAAAGCTAGTGATGGGTCTGTGAAACATTGTGTGGTAATATGCCGTACACAGGTTCAGCCCTTTGGGCCACAGTGTATGGTGCAACTGTGTGTACATAGCCATTGTGATGTGTTGGCCCCACAGAGGCACTTGTTCACACACATTGAGCAAACAATGGTGTTTGTGGGGGATGTAGGTACAGTCCATTCAACACACACACACGTGTACACAAACATAGTTCAGTTGTGGCATGGCAGCTGTGCCATGGAATGGACCAATATAGGCACATATGGGCATAGTGTTGTGTGTATGTTCCCACCATAAGCTACAGATGCACACATAGCAAACCATTGTGTAGTGTTAGTCACTGTACTGCACAAAACCGCTCCTGTGTGACGCTTGAGCGCCTCGAAAATGTCTCGCAGCAGCCACTTGTCACGACACAAGCGTGTATTCTTTCCAAACTCTGAGACAATGGCATCACGTATTAGCCAGCCTTCCAGCACAGACTGGCCAATCAGGACGCTATTGCGTTGTCCAGTGAGCGTGTTTGGGCGAGGTGTAAAACAATGTGGCACGCCCATGTTTTCGCCGCGCTGAACAGGTACGCCCACATTCCTTTGGGGATTGCGGCGTGTAAAAGTGCCTTCGGTGATCGGAGGCAACCATTAAAAACTTGCACGCGCACGTTAGATTGCCTCCTATCGCTGCCAAAAATTGCGGCGTGTAAAGGTACCCTTAAAGTATACTTGAAAACTAATTTTTTTGCGATCCCTATTACCCAAATGACCTCCAACTAGGGATGAGCGAGTGCTAAAATACTCGGACTCTCTAGACTCATAACGAGTAAGTCCCAATACTCGTTACGAGTATAGCGAGTCCAATGTAAATCAATGGAGAAGCGAGTAATTGCGAATAATTCCTCTGTTGCGGGACCCCATTAAGAGATAAAGAGGTCTGGCAGCTGAGGAACAACCTGCAATTACCTGATTCATTGTTTAGAGTCCTTCAGTAAAAAGCAGGTAGCTGTAAATTGAAACCGGATTCTCCCGGATTGTCCCGTTCCGGTTCAATCCGATGCCATTGCCAGCCATGTTAAATTGAACCAGATTAACCCAGACTGGGTCAATCCGGTTTAATCCGGTAAAAATAATATGACAAAACCAGTCCGGGTCAATCCGGTTTAATTTAACATGGCTGTCTATGGTACCGGATAGAACCGGAATCATACCAAAAACAGGACTGGTTTCCGGATTGGTAATGCTTGACTGCGACTGTTGTTTTTGGAGCACCTCCTACCCCACCTCCCGACGCTATTTTGCTCTTTGGGCAGATTTACCAGCAGGAGCTATTTTAGGACACTACAGTGTTTCCAGCTGTTTGCATCTGCTAATTCTGGTGAGTACAGTGCGTGCAATGTTCGGAATCGTCTGTATTTATATGATTTTTTAAATTGTGGAGGCTTGCCTTACCGGTGCCAAAATGCAAGCTAGCATGCCTGCCCATATGCGCGCTCGGCTTGCAGCATGCATAGGCGTGCATATTTTCATGTATACACATGCACACACGGCCTGCTTGCAGCATGCACAGGGGTGCATGCATGGACATGCACAATGCCTGCTTGCAGCATGTACATGCGTGCATGCATGCATGCACACGGCCTACTTGCTGCATGCACAGGCGTGCATTCATGGACATGCACACTGCCTGCTTGCAGCATGCACAGGCGTGCATGCATGCAGACAGCCTGCTTGCAGCATGCATGCACAGGCGTGCATGCATGGAGATGCACACTGCCTGCTTGCACCAAGCACATGCGTGCATGCATGCACACAGCCTGCTTCCAGCATGCACAGGTGTGCATGCATGGACATGTACTCTGCCTGCTTGCAGCCTGCACAGGCATGCAAGTTTTCATGCATGGACAACTGTGAGCCACAATAGCTTCATAGCCATGAATGCATGGCCAACCTCATGGACCTCTACCAATTGTTTTCTCTTAATTTGTTGTTGGATGCTTGTTTCATTTGTTATGTTAATTAATTTTATAATGTTGCATAGGCATTGTTGTTTGCTCTGCAAGGGTGTGTAGTTTTCGCTGTGTGATGTCTGTTTCTTTATTGTTGTACCACTTTCTTGTTTAGGGGTGCATTTAAATGTTCTCCATGCTATTCATATGTACTCTGTGTTTCCGTATTGGGCATTTATGGTGCCTGCCTGCCTATTCATAGATGTGTTTTATTTATTTGAAGATATCTAGGCTTGCTTCATAGGCAAAGTCGACATGTCTCGATCTCACCGGAACTTCGGACTTGTTGAGGTTGGTGTTGTGTGGTTGTCTTCCTTGTCAAACTATGGGGGCCGTCACACGCACAGATATCTTTAGCGATATTGTAAGCGATCACGTGCATGCGCAATCGCTTACAATATCGCTCACATCGCTGTGAGCTGTCACACAGACAGACTCACCAGCGATGCGGAGCCGCGATCTCGCTCGTTACTATGGTACACATCGGGTAACTAGGGCCGCGCGTCGCTTAGTTACCCGACGTGTACCATAGTTACCATCTCCCAGCATAGGCTCTGCCGCTGGGAGATCGTTCATCGTGGTGTTATACACCACGATGAAGCAGATCGTGGCATCGTTCATCGCTAGATCTGAGAACCGGACCTCAGATCAGCGATGTCACGATCAAGCGATTTAACATCGTAAATCGCTTGATTACATGCAACGATATCTTGCCCGATATCGCTTAAGCGATCAAAAAGGAGATCGCTTAAACGATATCGGGCAAGAAATCGTTGCGTGTGACGGCCCCTGAGGGTGAGATTCATAGATGACATATTTCTGATTTGTGAGGGCAGTGAAGAGGAGTTACAAATGTTCTTTCAGGACCTCAATCATTCCATCACACGGGCCTAACCTTCACTCTCCATGCAGATAAGGAATCAGTTAATTTCTTGGACACCCAAGTCATACGTACAGATGATGGTAGACTGATCACTGATTTATATTGGAAACCTACTGACAAAAACTCAATGTTATTGTTCAGTAGTTGTCATCCGAAACACTTGAAAGAATCTCTCCCTCGATCTCAATTCACAAGGGTGAATAGAATTGTTACTGACTCAGTCACAAGACAACTGAGGTTAAACGAGATGAAACAAAAATTTACAGATAGAGGTTAATCCTTGAGGACTTTAGATCACGATACACCTATACGTCCACGTAACTTGAGCATTAATAGACTAGCTTTTGTACAAACATATCATCCTTTCAGTAATCTAATTAATTCTAGTATCCGCAAACATTGGGATATCTTAAGTCGCGCATATCCTCATATAGCAGAATTCAAATCACCTCCACTTTTGTGTCATAAGAGACCCAGAAACCTACGGGATCACTTGGTAAAGGCCGATCTAGGTTCCAAACTTCCCAAATTAGTTCAAGGTTCATTGGGCACTTCCAGAAAAGGTACATTTCCCTGTTTAAACTGTACCCAATGTACTAATGTAGCGAGGGGAGAACATTTTTATCACCCTCGCTCAGGAAAGAAATTCAAGATACGTAGCTCCATACGTGCGATTCTTCCTATGTTGTCTACTTTATTAAATGCCCGTGCAGTCTCGGATATGTTGGAGAGACTACCCAGCATATCCGAGACCGCATCAGTCAACATAAGTCCATCATTAGGTGTTAAAGAAACTTACTGCCCATACCTGCCCATTTCAATTTGTGTGGCCACAGTGTGTCTCAATTGAAATTTCAGGTCATTGATCATGTATCCCCTGCCAGAGGGGGTGGGGGGGAGACAGGGTCAAGCGACTGAAAGAACGCGAGAGCTATTGGATTCATGTGTTAGATACCTTAGAGCCGAGGGGTCTTAACAGGGAATATGAAGTCACATAGTAAAATGTTTATCTAATGGCTATATCATTTTGTACGCCTGTTAAGTGGATTATTCTCCTGTTGTATTCCTTGTAAACTCTATGAATTATATTTTATATACTTTTTATGTATGATTTCTTTCCATTCTAGGGGGATCTGGTGGCATACTTTTTTTTTGTCTAAAAATTTTTTGCAGTCATTGTGATAATTCTAGGTTACTTATGTCACTTATATAACGCAACTATATATTTGTATGATCTTATATGGTGACCAGTTATTATATACACATAATGACTTGCTATATGTTTACTATTTTAGACTCCAGAGTCATGATCCACCGTATTCCGCCAACTAACACACCGTCCTCTGGCTTTCTGGTTCTGTCCAGGGCCCTGATGTCACTCTCAGCCTCGCCAGAGATCTGGAATCTCCGGCTCTGTCCGGACGCCCGCCTCCAATCACAGTGTGCATGCACATGTATGCGATTGCGTCACACGTCTGAGATCACATGACATAAAGATGGTGGCGCCCACCGCTCTGCACCGCACAAGCTCACTGAGCGCTTCACAATTCATTCCACAGGTAATGTAATTGACTTCACCGCGGTTTTCGTTATCATACGCCACAGAGCACTTATACATATGTCACTTGCAATATTTTATCATTTGGTTCAGGTTCAAAGAGTGGCTTATGACTTAACCTCTTCAGGTCCAGGATAGGACCTCTTCACAGCTGTACTGGGACATTAATAAGTGTCACCCACACATGTAGTTCATATATCATGTCAGTGTGACAACAACATGAGCCTAAACTGCTCTTTGGTTGATTTAAATCATTGTGACACATAGATATGTATATTTGATTACATTTGATTATATTCACCTATAAGGTTGCTTTAATTATATCATATTTAGTAATCTCACTAAATTGCCCTACACAGGCTGTAACTTATGATTTCCCATTTTTGATTTATGCCAATTTTCTCTGTAGCCATTATGACCACCTTGAGGACCTGAATCATTTTCTCATCGCCTCTATATTGTGCATTTAACCTTTCAGAGGTAATTTACGCAAAAAATTTTTTTCCTTTATGAAACTTGTTTGGATCAGATTTGAGACACAATGCTATTACCATAATTCATTTGTTGATGAAACTTGTATATTTCACTGTTAAATTTGGTACATTGTTTGGATGTTAGAACAAGTTATAATCATTGTATGTACATCTTATCCCATGACTTTTTCAATGTCTCTGATGATGTTTTTTGTTTGTTTTATTATATGTCATTTATGAAAAGAATTCGTGAACAAGGCTATTACAGCCGAAACGTCGAACATATAGATTCTCTTTTATGTTTATGAAGGCAACAATCAATAAATACAATTTTTGTGAACTTATTCAAGACTCAACATCAAGTTCTTATCACCATTATCTTAAGAGTTGTGCCAGAATATTCTATATAATTACTTACTATTTTTCTGAGCACCCAATAGGGTGGTTGAGCAGTCATAACTCTCAATACATGACCTATATCACCCACACCAAAGAGAAGCAGACACAGACACCACAGTAAGGGTTATTTTATGTTGTAAAGAAATATAGCAGGTAAATTTGTAGTTGCTCCGTTTGGACGGTCGGCCACGAAGGTTTGGATACATTTTCAAATGTTCCTCACCAGAAAAAAAGCTTCCTCGCACCACCTGTAAATCCTAATGTGTTTTGACAGTAAACATTGTGTAAATTAAATGTTTGATTTGTCTCTTCATTGTCTTTTGGGCTACCAAAAGGTCTCGTGGAGCAGGTGAAGAGGATGTGCTGGACGCAAACCTCCTGATCCAAATGGTCCAAGAATGGGCTCCCTTGTGGGACCAGCGCTCCCACCAACATACCAACATGGCGCACACCATTAAGCTGTGGGATGAGGTCTCTGCTGGGGTGATCCACGGATGGAACATCCTTACTAAATCTGGACAACATCGTCACCGTAAGTAATTTTTATCACATTTCATGAGTCATACAGGTTTTGCGCTGAGTCAACATGTCTGCCTAATAACATTAGTCTACATGATGTTGACTAATGTCATTTGGCCCTTTTTGTTTACTTCTGCTTGGTTGCAGCTAACCAGACACTCGCACCCCGGCCACAAACTGTTGTCTATCTCGGTGTAATGTGTTTTCAGCAGACAATGTTGATTTTAAGTTTCTTAAGAGGTTAGGTTACATACTGGCCAAATGTATCTGTAGTGCACACACACAAGTCCATGTTGATTTTCAAATTTCATTGCAGGCGAGGATTTGATTTGGAAATGGAGGAATATCAGGGACTGTTACCAGAAGCACCTGAGAGCACAGAACAAGGCTCGCCGGGGTTGTGGTCCGAGAAAAACACCTTACATATGCCCACTTGCTCCACTTCCTGAAACCGTGCATGTTCGCAATAGGGTACGTGTTGGAGTTAATGCAGAATTGACAAAGATTGTATTGCTGTCCTCATGTTTTTGGTCTGAGTAGTTAAACCAAAACGTTAAAAATTTGCAATTTTGGTAATTGAAAATAGGTGTTTTAAAATATCTCTGGGTGGAGTAATATTCATTTAATAACTGACAATGACATGGTTTTCTGTTTTGATAATATTCATTTTACAAACACAACTCCAAAAATTGGACCTAATAGAAAAATCTTAGTTGCGCAAAGCAAAAGATTAGCCATCACAAATAAAGGACAGTGTTAACATATTTTTAAGCATTAACAAATTAAGTATCTTAAAAACTTTATGTGCCTTTAATTTGCCTAACCATCACTCTTTCCTAATTGTGATAGATCTTTGACCGGTACCCATCTTTGCTAATTTAGGTTTTTCTATCTCATCCACAGGACACAAGGCCGTCCCCTCATGGACCCTTATTCTACTGTCTCCCAGGCACCGGTAACAGTCTCTGAACATGATAGCGGTGACACTTTTGGCCAGGCCACACGACCAGTAGGATCCCATCATGCTGGCTCTACTGCAGGCTCCTGTCAACACATGAGCTACGCACAAGCCAGTGCGACAGGTTTTCCCCTATCTGAACCCTCTGACTCAGGTGGCTATATGGGTTATGTTTCCCAAACCAACACCACTACTGCAGCCATGACCATTGCCAGGACGTCAACTATCCCTACCCAGCCACAAACATTCATTGGCTCATATGGGTACCCCTACCCTCAGGGAGAGGCACCCTCAACCTTTTCTCAAATGCCCATTAGCAGCTATGTGTTCCTACCCCAGGGACCAAGGAGTGCAAGTGTCCCCTGCGTGCAGAAACCACCACTGCATGGTACAATCAGCCTGAGAGGCGCTATGGGAGGAAAACAGAGCCCGAGTCCCCCTTTTCTGTCCCCTCCCATACTCAGGCTTCAATGAGTGGCTTGGAAGTGCCATGTTTACCATGGATTCCACCAAGCCCAACAATTGAAGTCTGCAGTCCACCCTACAGATCTGCAAGTAATGTTCCCACCACTTCATTGAGTTCTGTAAGGTCCAATGTCCGTCAAGGCCCGAATACAACACATAGCATTATCCATTCTGCACCCACTGTTGTGGACCAGGGACATTGCTCCCCACCCAGGGAACTCACAGATCATTGAAATGTTTGGTGATAAATAGAAAATGTATCCCATTACTATGTGTACTCTTTCCAGTACTTTTTGCATAGCACAGTGGGCAGGCACAGGCTTGTTGCCTCACAAAAAAATACCCCAAGGGGCTTGATTGTACTGTATTATTATACCAGGCCACACGGACCACTTAATACTGGTTACAGGATTTGAACGCATACTGTATGCAATTGATAGTTATTTCACATTGGCTTGTCCCCTCACAAAAAAATACCCCAAGGGGCATGATTGTACTGTATTAATGAACCAGGCCACACGGGCCACTTAATAGTCGTGCTGGTCTGGCAAGTATACTGTAATAAAATGATAGTTATTTGCCATTGACTTGCTGCCTCAACCCGTTAAGTTAAGGGGATGTAGTGTCATTATTATGTAAGCAAGTATGATTGTGCATTTTGAAATTTTCTGTACAAGACTTTACTCTGTGCACATTAAACAGATTGTTTATATGGTTCAGATATAATTTCTAACAGTCTTCTGTAAATATTCTTACATTTGTTCTATGGTTCAGATGTAATTTACAACAGTATGTACTTCAGTAACGATTTGTACATGTGTCCTATTGTTGCGATTACATGGATATGAGGCTTCACTTATGGAAATAATTATCTATTTGTTGTATGTTTAAAATACAATGGATCACAGTCTTTACTTCTGTAAATATTTTGCAATCAATCTTAATTTACAAAAAATAAATTTTGTTGGGAAACAGCCTGTCAATGTTGTTCTTTATATTTCTCATGGTATTTGTCGAAGAACAGTCCAAAAAAAATATTACACCTGTCTTCTTTGTCTTTGAACTAAACGGTAGAGAGGAAAAATACAGTCATACAAACGTGAAACAATACTCTGTTTTTCAGACTACCAGTAAGAAAATATGTATGTTAGACCAAAATTTATGTAACTTAAACAATGCAGTGTGTATGCTCACCCCCTAATGTAGAAACGTTTACACAACATATGGTGTACATGTATCTAACATGTGTGCAGCTGCTCATAGCCAGGACGAGTGTCCAAAGAGTGTTGGAAGTACTGTCAAGTCTTGCCTGAAAAACTTGGCTAGTATGCCAGGTAAGAATTGAGCCAACCTAAGTGGCTTAGTAACAAGTCATGATGTAGGCAATGTAGTGACAGGTCAGTGTGCAACTATAATTAGGAGGCTAGCTAACTGCCACAGGGGTTGGGGGATCGGGTATTCATGAAAATTAAAAAAAAATCCTTCCTGTGTAGGCCCTCTAACTTCTCTACAGTTTAAATAGTGTCCTTGTTGTTCCAACTTCACAGGTAAATTGGCAAGCATCTTCTTTACCAAAATTTCCAAAAGGGGCTGTATTTTAATTTGTAACGAACCAGTCCACAGGGCCCAGAGATTCATGTTCTTAGTAATTTTAGCATACTACATGCAATGCCGCCTATGTAGGCATAGGCTTGGTGCCAACAAAAATTAGCCCAAGGGGTTCTATATTACTGCTGCTAATAAATCAGGCCTCAGGGGCGATACCATAGCCTTTATTTTACTTGGAGCATCGTATATGCAATGCCCACTATGCAGACATAGGCTTGGTGCCTCAAAAAATGAGCCAAGGGGCTGTATTGTACTTGATGACAAAACAAAATGGTGATTCATCATCAGAAGTGGATCGGCTGGTAAAATTTGAAAGTAGCAAAGTTATTGTGCATTTTGTGGATCCTGAGGAAATGTTTCAGGAACATGAGTATGCAAATCGTCTGAGATGATGGACATACTTGTTGTCCACAAAGGTATGAATGTTAAAACTTGAAAAATTATATCCAATTTCTTAAGCTAATGTGACTTTAGCTTTGGCTACTGTCAATTGGAGGGCTTAAGAACTGTGGTGAAATCCAGTCCTTATTGAATTTGATCAGAGTCAGCCTGTTGGCATTCTCTGGAGTAAGCCGTGACCTTGTATCAGTGATGATACCCCCAGCGGCACTGAAAACCCGCTCAGAAGTCACACTAGCAGCAGGGCAGGCCAGCACCTCCAAAGCATACAAGGAGAGCTCTGTCCAAGTCTCAAGCTTTGACACCCAGTAATTAAACGGGACAGAAGGGTCAGTAAGGAAGCTGGTACTGTCACTGACATACTCGTTGACCATGTTGGTCAATTTCTGTCTCCCAGACATGGTAACCAGAGCCAAAAGCCGTTGCTGATTAGATGGTTTATTGAACATGGCCCAGTTTCTGGACATCTTCCCGCCACCTCTTTTGGACATTGTGTCGTGTCTATCCCGATCAATGGCTGCTGTTGCAAAGAGCTGCTACTTCTGGGGAGAGTGGTGTCTGACGGTGATATTGTCAGCAAATTTTCTACAACTACCGTCCTGAAGTAATCTATTGATAAGCCCCTTGGTGACTGCAACAACAGCGACGTAAATTTGTCCTTGTACCGTGGGTCCAGAACAGTGGACAACCAGTATAGGTTGCTGTGATATATGTGAATCACGCTTGGGTCCTCAGACATACAGTTACACTTGAAGTCAGCCATGTGTGCCAAGCTGCACAGACTCAAAAGTTCGGGTTCACCAGAAGGATGAGCAATACCCATCGTGGCCTCCAAATCTATATCCGACTCCTCCTCTCCATCCCACCCATGCTGTACCGACATAAAGCTGGGGTTGAGAGTACCATCAGGGTTGACATCGGTAACACCTAAAAATAAATCCTCTTCTTCATCGTCTTCGTCACAGTCTTCTTCTTGACCCAATGTTGCCTGATGATATCGGCTTTGCTGGCTCTGATCCGCGATGTTTAAATTTGGCTCCATAGCCAGCTGCTGGGCCCTCAAAGATTCTGTTATGGATTGATTAGTGATTATTTTAACAGGCATAGCATGGGGATAGTGACACTAATAATGGACTGATCTCCGCTCACCAGTTTTGTGCAATAATCAGTTATCGAGCACCTGACAAATGTCAGCGATCCACACCCACTCCAAAGTACTAATGTGTCTTGGCTGAGTGTCGGTGTGACGGGCATGTTGAAGTTGATATTCAGCTATTGCCCTCTGCTGCTCACTAATCCGTGCTAACATATGAAATCTTGTGGGCATGTCACAAATTAGTCTGTGGTTTGGCAAATTAAAGTGCTTTTGAAGCGCTGAAAGACTTCCAACAGCTGTTGAGGAATGTCTGAAATGTGTGCAAATGCGCCGCACCTTATCCAGTAGGTCTGTTAACTCTGGGTATGTTTTAGAAATTTCTGAACTACTAGGTTCAGCACGTGAGCCATGTAAGACACGTGTACAAGGTTACCGAGGTTTAGTGCCGCAACAAGGTTACGACCATTATTGCTGACGACAAGACCGGTTTGAATTTACATTGGAGACAGCCACTCATCAGTCTGCTGCTTTATACTTTTCAAGAGCTCTGCTGCAGTGTGAGGTGTGTGACCTAAACAGATCAGCTTCAGCAGAGCCTGTTGTCACCTTGCTGAAGTGCTGCTGCAAAACTCCCAACTTGGCCGTGATGTTGATGGCAATTCAGTATTGGACGATGAAGTGAAGAGGCAGATTGTGTACTGGAGGTATATGATGAGGCGACACTCTGAATAATGTTGTGCCTGCTATTCGTGGCATTGGTAGTATCTGTGATGGTCCAGTTTGAGAATTTGGCACACTCTCCACCAGGTTGATCCAGTGTGCTGTCAGTGAGATGTAGCGTCCCTGACGACTATTACTTGTCCACGTGTCCGTTGTTAGGTGTACATTCCCCGTTACAGCTTGGGTGAGTGCACGCTTTAGGTTGTTTATAACATGCTCGTGTAACACGGGGACGGCACAACGAGAAAAATAGTGGCGGCTGGGAACTGAGTAGCGTGTGCTGCCACAGCTAACAGCTCCCGAAAAGACTCGGGTACCCACAAGCCTAAAAGGCAACATCTCCACAGCTATCAACTTCATTATGTGCACGTTAATTTTTTTGGCAAACGGGTGCAAAGAATGGTATTTGTGTTGCCTCTCATAGCTCTGTGTCACAGACAACTGGACGGTTGGCGCAGACTGAAAAGTGGCTGGACTAGTGTTCATTCTCTCTTCAACCGCAGATTGGGAGGAGTATGTATGAGCAGAACCTGCTTCATCTACACTAGATTGTGAGGAACAGATCAGAGGTAGCCTGGCAGTGTTTGCATCAGAAGCAACTGTTTTTGAACCCTGTTGTTGTGACCACTGAGTAGGGTGCTTAGCTGCCATGTGCTTCCGCATACTTGTGGTGCTCATGTTGCCTATGCCGTGGCCTCTGCTTAGCCTTTATGGCAGATGGTACAGATGACGACATTTTGTTGAGAAGGGCTGTCCTTAAAAAAATTCCACACAACGGCTGACCGACCTCTAGGCTTGATTGGTGGCACTGAGGGATTGCTCTGTGCCACAGTTGCACAATTGTGTCCACTTGACACAATTTTGTGTCAACAGTTGTTGTGACAGTTTACGTTCTGGTAACATGAGTAGGCCTTGGTTCCTTTGCCGGTGGTACATAGACACTTTCTTCCTCCGTGCTGCTCTGCTCTAATTTTTTCTGGGCCAGTGCGTTCTGTCCTAACCACAACAGCTCGCACTGTACCATCAATATTTAACACAGCCAGCAACGCAGTCCTAAAGTGGTGACTGGCTCTGCATGCCAACATTCCAGGTGGGATCTGTGGTCTCATCATCCACACCTTCTTCTTCAAAGTCTTCCGGATAATGTGATGGCTTGGCTGGCCAGATGACAACTGTGTCTCATCATCATCATCGTCCACCTCCTGAGACGGCTATTACTTTGCTGAAAGTAGCTTTCTTGTGGCCGTTGTGTTTCCAAAATTTGGCCGTGAATAGAGAAATCATCCTCTTCAACTATGTCATCAGGGTTTGAGGCAGATAGGCCTGATTGAAGCAAGGGGTCATAAGAAGTAAACAAATCCTGAGAGTGCCCAAGGTCGTGGTCCAAATTTTCCTGGGGTTGCTGATGAGTTGAAGAAATGGAAGAGGTGGAGGATTTGATGGGCAACAAGCAGAAGAGACTTGTTTGGGCTAAGGAACACAACGGAATGGATATTAGACCAGTGGAAATATGTGCTTTGGTCTGATGAGTCCAAATTTGAGATCTTTGGTTTCAACTACCGTGTGTTTGTGTGACGCAGAAAAGGTGAAAGGATGGGCTCTACATTCCTGGTTCCTATCGTGAAGTATGGAGGAGGAGCTGTGATGGTGTGGGGGTGCTTTGCTGCTTTGAAGCTTATCAAGAGAATGACAAGAGTGTGCAAAGCAGTAATCAAAGAAAAAAGGTGGCTATTTGAAGAACCTAGAATATAAGACATATTTTCAGTTTTTAACACTTTGTGTAAGTATATAATTCCAAAAAAGTGTAATTCATAGTTTTGATGCTTTCAGGGTGAATCTAAAATTTTCATAGTCATGAAAATACAGAAAATCTTTGAATGAGAAGGTGTGTCCAAACTTTTGGTCTTACTGTATGTATTCCGCTTTCTCAGTAAGAATGAGGGAGGGACCACACAAATGTATGAGTAAGTGCAGTCCCTCCAAACCGTATGGTACAGGGACACCTGAAGCCCTGCTGGGCAAAGCCCGACATGCCAATGGGCACGTTCTGACATTGTATTTTAAAGTGCTGGGGAATATCAAATTAAAATTATGTATGAGGAAGTAATTTATAAGTCAGGGCCCTCCCAATTCTGAAAGGAAAAAAAAAAGCAAAAACGGTACGTGTGAAAAAACGGTAAAGGGAGTATTTTTTTCCGCTTCTTTATTTAGCTTTATGTACAAGTGATTATGCAGGAAAAACTGTTTTTAACATTATTACCCCTTAAAATGCAATTTAGGTTAGGTTTGGTAGGTGTTCTTGTGAAACTGTAAAAGTGCCATAATACTGAGACGATATTATTCCCAGAAACCATATGAGTCACCAATCATGCTACATATTCTCCAGACTGTTGCCATTCAATTTCATAATTTTCCCATCCATTTCAGCCTTTTTACTCATGCCCCCAGATTTCTTTGTTGGGTCCAGCAGAAAACTGCACACGCTTCCCATTGACTTGCATTGGACTCGCTTTCTGGTACGAATATGCAAGTACTACAAACTACTCATTATGATTCTTCTGAATCAGAGTATTTCACTCACTATTCGATCATCCATACTTTCCACTCAGGTTTTCCGCCAAAATGTCCTCAAAAACTCTGTATACACATAGCCTTAAAGGGAACCTGTCAGATCGTTCTACCCTCCTAACCTATCACTATCTGTCCCTGCACCTTGGTGTGATCCTTAACCATCCTCTCTGAAGCTAAACATACCCTATAAAGTTTAAGAAAAACGATTTATAACTTACATGCAGTTTCCATCCAGAGACTGGAAAGGCGGGCTCCGGATATCCATTCTCCTCCCCAGGCTGGATTTCAGCACGCCCTACTGGCCGTCATCAGTTGTTCTGATGTTCCATATCTTTTATAAATTCCTGCTTCCTTTGCTACTATGAGGAGCGGATGGAACGTCATATCCGGGCCGGTGCACTGTGGGGCTTATGATGTGTACAGCTCAGCTTCAATATGCGCTCTGCACATGAGCCGTAGCCGGGCCACACACGTGATCAGCCCCCAAAATGCATCGGACCAGATATGATGTTCCTGCCGGCTCATGATTGCAGCAGATGAGGCGGGAATTTCAAAAAGAGGTTAACAACAGAACGACTGATGACGCCCAGCGGGGCGACGCTTAAAGCCAGCAAGCGGGGGAGAATGAGAAGTGGTAAACGCTGCACTGTCGTTGAAAGGAGATGAATGCAGGATCCTGAGAAGGTAATTTAGTCAACACATTTTGGAGTGGAAAATAATTTGTCAGGACAATCACGTTCTACAATGTCAATGTCCTGAACAAGGAGTATCCACTCCAAAATGCATGTAATAAATTACTTTCCTAGGATCCTGCATTCATCTTCTTTCAACACCAGCACAGCTTTTTAACCCTTCTCATCTCATTGTCAGCAGATCAGTATTGCTGGAAGCCCCATTTTTTTTTTTATTTTAAAGTTGAGCTGCACATATGGATAAATCAAGCACCCAAAATGACGTGTGGCTGCAGAACTGGCATGGAGCTTGCAGACTGGTCACCAGTCCTGTCAACTTATTTACCCCCCTAACCTATCTCTACCTGTCCGTGCACCTTGTGAGCTGATCCCTAATGATCCCTTTCTGAGCTAAATGTGCCTTATAAAGTTTAAGAAAAATGATTTACAACTTAAATGCAGTCTCCATCCGAAGACTGCAAATGCAGGTTGAGGGACTCCATTACATTGTCTGCTCTTCCACATTGTTGGGGCTGCTACAGCCATCTCTGTCACTCCAGTGGTTGTGTCTCTACACAACCTCTCCAGGTAAGCAAGTTTTTGCCTCTGATCATTTTCATTATCTTCACACAGAAGATCTATTGCACTTGTCTCTATATATTTAGCAATAATAGTAATCCAGCCTACTTTTACTTACATTTTCAATGGACATGTTTTTTTTTAAATGTTCTTATTTGTTAGCATGTGGAAATTGCAAAATAATGAAGTAGGTAGTTTTTTGTTGTCAAAGGGATTTCCAGTAGGTGCACTTATTTTTCTCTACAGGTGAAAAGTACCTTGTGTTAGTTGTTTTCTCCGGTGGAAAATGGGTTTTCTGGTGCAAGAGAAATTTCCTTTCAGACATACTGTACATCGTAGAACGTGAACAAACTTTTCAATACACATTTTTGAAAAAAGAAATTACTGTCAAATGTTAATATAGTCTTCATAACTGGGAATACACCATTACGTGGAACTAATTCTGATACCATGTGTAACTAGCCTGAAAACAACCTCAGTACAATCAGCTTCCTATTTTCTATTTCTCCCTGCTCACTCACTGACTAAATGCTTAATTTGCCTGACCAACTATGTGTCCCCAAGCACTTCACAGCCACATTAAATCTGATCCGCTTATTTCCCACGAGTGTTGGATCATTTTCATTGGTAGCAAAAGACTTTGCAAAGTATACCTGAGTGTTCTGGTCTTTTAAAGACCAAAACACAAGTATTTCAATAAATGTTTATTTCTCTAACCTTTATGCAAATTATCACAATTTTGATATTTGCTATAATATATGCTCATATTTTCCTAGGCTTAAAATCGTCTAATGGCTGTGACATGTCAAGGTATATAGTCCTTTTGGTATCTAAATGAATTAAAAAACGGAGCTAAGTTTTATATTAGGTCTGCGTGATTGATGCATTTCTTAACAACATCTGACACTTTGGAATATTTTAAAATATGTTTTTCTAAATTTTTCATAAGACTGTTTCTTAATGCCTTGTGAGTTTCAAGTTAAGAAGACACATTTCTTCTTCTTCCTACATTTGTATAATGTTGTCTTCATGCAGTCTCTTTTCCTTTTAGCACTGGACATTGGAATGTCAACACATTAAATTAGACAAACTAACTGGAATGACGCTGGTTTGTCCCATATAAAGAATTTTATTTGGTCAATTTTTTTAAAAATTTTTTTTCAGGAGGATGAAGTGATTCATAACAGCATTGACAACAAAGTATTGATTTCATGAAAAATATGAACAATTTATGTTCTACTTAAGACAGGGAAAGAATACACTGTAGATGTGAATACACTGCATTCTTGCTGACAACTAAAACAAATTCACTGCATAATTTAAAAAGGTTATTTTAACCGGAAGACAAAATCTATTACCACTGACAGGACGTAGCGTGTGTACATGTAAGTGTCTCATTCTATGATTTATATATCTATATACAATATATACAGTCGTGTCTGAAATTGTGGCCGCCCTTGAAATTGTTCCAGAAAATTGTTCCAGAAAATGAAGTATTTCTCCCAGAAAATTATTCCAATTACACTTGTTTTGGTGTACACATATTTATTTCCTTTGTGTGTATTGAAACACAAAAAAAAAAAAAGAAAGGCAAATGGGATATAATTTCACACAAATTCCCCAATACAGGCTGTACAAAATTGTTGGCACACCCTTTGGAATAAATATCTGCAATCATTTTCTTCTTCTAACTAACAAGCTTCTTACATCTCTCAGCTGGAATGTTGAATCCTCTTCTTTTGAAAACTGCTCCAGGTCTCTCATATTTGAAGGTTGCACTCTCCCAACAGCAATTCCGAGATCTCTCCACAGAAATTCAATGGGATTTGGATCCAGACCGATTGCTGGACACTTCAGAACTCGCCAATGCTTTGTTTCCATTAATTTCTGGGGTCTTCTTGGGGTATATTTGGGGTTATTATCCTGCTGGAAGACCCATTACCTTGGATGCAAACCCCGTTTTCTGACACTGGGCACTACTTTGCGAATCCCAAATCCTTTGGAGATCTTCAGAATTCATGATGCCCTGCATACAGGCAAGGCATCAAGTGCCAGAGACAGCAAAACAACCCCAACACAGCTTTGTTGTAGGGTCATGTTCTTTCCATATGAATTTTAATGTATTTGATGGTGCTCAGGGTGATCATCAGAGATTGAGAATACTTTTCTAGAACCCAACCTTGACTTGCACTTTTCAACAAATTTGTGTCTGACTTATTTGGAAATCTCCTTGGTATTCAGGATGTTGTTTGCTTAGTGGGACATCTTGCTTAATGGTGTTGCAGCCTCTGTGGTCTTTTAGATGTAACACCCCTTTAATCTGCTGCCGTGGTTATTCGGTAGTAGAGATGAGCCACAACCCTAGGGTTCGAATTCGATTAGTCGAATTGGGGGTGTGTTCATCGAATGTCCGTTGAATGTTCATTGAACACCGTTGAACACCATTGAAAACAATGGCAGGCAAACACAAACACAGAAACACATAGAAAACACATAAAAAACACATTCAAAGGTGTCCAAAAGCTAGCAAACTACTCAGAAGACACAACAAACTAATGGAAAAGTGACAAGTACATATAGTCATGTAAAAAGAAAAGAGGTTGAGGAGTAAAAGGAGGAGACACAGATATAGGCATGTCTTGCTCTTCTAAAATCATGTAAAACACAGCAAGGGGACTCCAACAAGAGTCTCCATTTTTTCCGAAAAAGTGGGCACAGACACCACTTAAGTGGCATCAATTGCCCCAGAGTTGCAAGCTTAAAATGGTTGGGGAGGTGACTTTCATGCAGCACATTCAAAAATCCACAAGCCTTTAGTCTCCCCATGTTATCTGTAAGATTTGTCACCAAAATCTAAGTAAAGGCCACAAAATGAATAGTTTGAATACTTCATGCATGAACCGTCACATGGATATGAGGCATAAGTCGCAGTAGGAAGCTCACTGTGCTACAATGCGTCCTAGTGGGCCGGACCAACCACCGTCTGCCCCATCAAGTGCATTTTCGGCCTCCTCATCCTCTATGACTGACCTTCCACCTCTTTAATCGCAACAGCCAGTGTGATTGGTAGGTCGTCAGTTCTTTTGGAAGTGGAAACACCTGCTAGTGTTGAGCTCTCCCCGGCATCGACAGCACCACCTTTGGATGAAGGCAAGATAATATCTCCATGAACGAAGAAGCTGGCACCTGTTTCCATACGATGAATTTGCTTTATTTGATAGAAATCAATACATTAAAATAAAGGCATCTTTCTAGGCATCACACCCCGTTAGACGTGCTTCGATAAAACCTTTATCAATGACAAGGAGCTAAAACATGACACTCTGGCTAAATAGCAGATATCCAAATGGCTTGAATTAGCGCACTGACCAAATGTATTGTTACTGAAATTGTTCCAGTGTATTTCTAGAGAAATTTTCTTTTTTCTCATTTATAACATTTATATGCATATCTACTATATAATTGTCTAAGGCGTCTGTCGGTCACAGAAATCGCGCGCCCGACAGAGGCCGCTCATCGGTCACCAGCAGACGCGGCGGCCAATGTGCGCCGCGTATGCAAAAGACCTATACGGCACGCAAATTTAAAATTCGCGCGCCCCGCGGCTCTCATCTTGCCCCATGCTCCTCCTGTCCTGCTTGTGCTCCCCCCCGCCCCTCCTGCCCCCCTCCGCTCCTCGCCCTCCCCCCCGCTCCTCCTGCCCAGGGCCGCATCGTCCATTGGACAGTGCGGCCCTCATACTCAGGCAAGGGGAGCGGCTGTGAAGAAGGGGGCGGCGCTATCCCCACACTGCCGCTTCCTGCCTGTTGGGCGCGGTAAGTTAAAGAACCCCGCCACGTTCCTCACCTGCGGCGGAGAGCTGACAGCAACCCCCGGCTCCTCACCTGCGGCGGGGAGCTGACTGCATATCCCCCTCCCCGGCTCCATCCTGTCCTACCGGCTTCATCCTGCCCCCTGCCACCATCCTGCCCCCCCCGCCACCATCCTGCCTCACCGCCTCCATCCTACCCCGCTGCCTCCATCCTGCCCCGCCGGCTCCATCCTGCCCGCCCACCACCATCCTGCCCCACCGGCTCCATGCTGCCTTGCTCACTCCATCCTGCCCCCCCGCCGACTACATCCTGCCCCGCCGACTCCATCCTGCACCCCACACTCCATCCTGCCCCGCTTGCCACCATACTGCCCCCCACCACCATCCTTCCCCGCTTGCTCCATCCTGCCCCCAACACCATCATGACCCCTGCCACCATCCTGCCCCGCTCGCTTCATCCTGCCCCGCTTGCTCCATCCTGCCCCCCTGCCAACATCCTGCCCCCCCGCTGCCTCCATCCTGCTCCTCTGGCTCCATCTCGCTCCTCCGGCTCCATCCTGCCCCACTCGCTCCATCCTGCTCTCCCCTCCCGCCGCCTCCATCCTGCCCCCCCCGCCGGCTCCATCCTGCCACCCCCCCATCCCCCGCCAGCTCCATCCTGCCAGGCCCGCCGGCTCCATCCTGCCCCGCCCGCCGGCTCCATCCTGCCCCACCCACCGGCTCCATCCTGCCCCACCCACCAGCTCCATCCTGCCCCCCCTTGCCCCCCTCCTCCTTGTCACAATCCTGCCCCCCCGGCAGTTAGCGGTCGGCTGTCAGTTTCACAGGTAACGACAGGTCCTAAAGACCTGTAGGACCTAGAAGACGGAGGTGGAGTGAGCCGGCAGACAGGTGAGGGTTTTTTTATTTTTACTTTTACTGTGGAGGAGCGGGGGTCAGGAGGAGTGGGGGGCGTGGGGAGCGGAGTGTCGCCATATACCATAGTGCTGTTATACATGTACTGTAATGTGCCACCATATACCATAGCACTGCTGTACATGTACTGTAATGTACCGCCATATACCATAGGCTGCTATACATGTACTGTAATGTACCACCATATACTATAGTGCTGCTATACATGTACTGTAATGTACCGCCATATACCATAGCGCTGCTATACATGTACTGCTATATACTATAGTGCTGCTATACATGTACTGCCATATACTATAGTGCTGCTATACATGTACTATAATGTACCGCCATATACTATAGTGCTGCTATACATGTACTGTAATGTACCACCATAAGCGCTGCCATACATGTACTGTAATGTACCGCCATATACTATAGTACTGCTATACATGTGCTGTAATGTACTGCCATATACCATAGCGCTGCTATACATGTGCTGCAATGTACCGCCACATACTACAGTGCTGCTATACATGTGCTGTAATGTATCATCATATACCATAGCACTGCTATATATATCGCAGTCGGTGAGCAAACAGACATTGGCCAATGTGTGTACCAAGAACTTCAGAAATAAAAAGATAAGATTTTTGAGTTTTTTGAAAAAACGTAAGTTTTTAAACTTTTTTCTCAGGTATATATAGCTTGTTAGCACATGTACATCATTGGGAGTAGCTGTGTGCTGCAGAGTCTTTTTTCTAGTTTATATCCAGCGTCACTGCTGGCACCAGTTCACATTGTCTGAGTGTGCTGTGCAGTTTTTTTCTCTTTTGTATTTTATGGAGTTGCTGGCTCCTTACTGCAATCTGCACCCTCATTGACCACAGGTGATCCAGGGTCGAGGTGGTGTCTGCCCACTGAGAAGTGGGGGAGCGGACAAGGAGGATAGGGATATCAGCGTAGGACTCATCGGACCTGAAGTCACTTTGTCGCAGTCGGTGAGCAAACAGACATTGGCCAATGTGTGTACCAAGAACTTCAGAAATAAAAAGATAAGATTTTTGAGTTTTTTTGAAAAAACGTAAGTTTTTAAACTTTTTTCTCAGGTATATATAGCTTGTTAGCACATGTACATCATTGGGAGTAGCTGTGTGCTGCAGAGTAATTTTTTCTAGTATATATATATATATATTATATATATATAATATATAAAGCTGAATGTGTGTATGTATGTGTGTGTGTGTGTGTATATCCGGGATTGGCATCTACACCGTCGCAACTACAGCCACAAAATTTTGCATAGTCACACGTCTGGACCCCGAGAGCGTCATAGGCTATGTTGTGAGGCGAAATTTTAACCCTGCGCGTTCCAGTCCACCAAACATTTTTGCCCCTATCTACATAATGCGGAAAAAGTGAATTTAAAAGTGTTGGAGGAAAATCGACAGCTGTCAGCTATAGCCACAAAATTTTGCACATTCACACGTCTGGACCCCGGGAGCGTCATAGGCTATGTTGTGAGGGGAAATTTTAACCCCACGCATTCCAATTCACCAAACTATTTAGCCCCTATCTACATAATGGGGAAAAAGTGACAGTTACCAGTTGACAGTTGTGAATGAGAGTGGCTTAATGATAGCGCCAAAGACTAACAGCATATACCAGCATATAGTCACTAAGGTGGGGCCCCAACATGAGATAGTCACCATGCACGGGGACATGTATACACACCACATGCACACAAAGAGTAACAGCAAGTGTATAGTCGCTAAGGTGCAGCCCCAACAGTGGATACTCACCACGCACCCAAACAAACACACACACCACAAAGAGACACACATAACACAGGGACACACACACACACACCCAAGATAACACACACACCCTATAGCGGCACATGCACTCACCCCACAGGGACACACACACACCACAAAGAGACACACACAACACAGTCACACACACACACAGACCCCGCCCCACAGGGACACACACACATAGCCACCCTATAGGGGCACCTGCACTCACCCCACAGGGACACACACACAGACACCACAAAGAGACACACACACACCACACAGACCCCCCCACAGGGACACACACACATACACACCCTATAGGGACACATGCACTCACCCCACAGGGACACACACATACACACACCCCAGGGACACACACACCACACAGACAGACACAGATGTGCACAAATCGCCTCACACAACTCGCCTCATACGTGTGCTATCTTTAATTTCCAAACATAAACATCTGATTAAAAACAGCCAATGTGCAACACATGTGCCATATAGGGAATTAAGGCAGATGTCAGTCACAGGAGCTGTCTATTATGTGTATGTGTGAGGTAACAAATACTGCCCGGCCAGGGGGAGGGTTTACTGTTGGCTGGAGATTTATTAGGCTGCCTATAGCAATCAATCACAGCTCAGCTTCTATTTTCCTACGGGTCATTAATATGACATATTCAAATTCTATTTTGTTATAGCTAACGATCAGTTATTTATTAACCCGGACGTAGCCGGCTACTACAACTAGTATGTGTGTATATATATATATATATATATATATTTCACTCATGTTGGCTGAACAAGTTCTGTCAGTCACAGTATGTCAACTACATTCATTTTCTAGAATACCCGTTGCGTTAGAATCGGGCCATCATCTAGTTATATAATGCATCGGGTATTCTAGAATGTAGAAATAGAGATTGCATGGGGAAGGCGGTGAGGGCTAAATTGGGAGGAACTTTGAAGAAGGAGCAGCGGTGAAAAACGGCGTGGCAGGGGGGAGGTGGGAGGACAGAGCAGCAGGGGGGAGGAGGATGGAGGACAGAGGAGGTAGCAGCGGGTTGTGGGAGGATGCAGCAGCACAGGCAGGGGAAGGAAGGAGCGGCAGGTGGAGGATGGAGCACAGAGCGGCAGGGGGGAGGAGGTCAGAGGACGAAGTGGCGGGGTGGGGGAGGACGGAGCAGCACAGGCAGGGGGAGGAAGGAGGATGGAGTGGCCCTGTGGACCGCTGTCCTGTGGCCCAGTGTCCCGCTGTCCTGTGGCCCAGTGTCTCGCTGTTCTCTGCCTTGTGTCCCCGTCCTCTGCTCCTGTTCTGTGTCCCTCTGTCCTGTGTACCCCTGTGTCCCCGTCCTGTGTGCTTCTGTCCTGTGAGGCCCCGTCCTGTCTTGTGTGTCCCTTAGAGTGACCGGATCTCATAGGGGGGGAAAAAATGTCAGAATCTTGTTATCTGGACCCCACAAAACGATTCCCCTTTCCAGATATTGAGATAGCCAAAATTTGAGCTCGATTAAACGACGTTAACCCGTGCCGCACGTCGCTCAAAGTTTGAAAAAATCCAAATTTTTGGCCAAAAAGCTGACATATGAAGCCATAACTCCAGAACGGTAAATAATAAAAACACGCTTAATATCTCAAAAGAAAGCTAATGTTGTTCTTCAAAATTTATACTTTATACATACATTTTTTTGTTAAAAAGTGTTTTGGAACTCTATTTTCAAACATATAGAGCCTTTTGTTCAAATGTAATATTTTATTATATGGGGATTACCTGACTAGTTTACCAAAGAAAGACCCGTTTGACAGGTAAAAAGGAGGGTGCATGTAATTTCTATTTTAGGGATGGTGATTTTACTTCAGCGTACAACCGACCCTTTATTTATTCAGTTTAGTTTCTAAAGTTCCTTTGAACAATTATCCAGTGAAGATATTTTAACGTTTTTTTTTTAATTTTCCAAGTGTGTGTGTTATTGTTTTTATAGCTATTATAGTATTATTTTAAAAGATATTTGAAAATATTTTATTGAAATTAAAGTTTGTAATATATTTTGTTTTTCTAGTTATCTGTTATTTACCTATTGGACTCTGAAATGGCATTCACATCAGGTGTACAAAGCTGGAACAAGGATAAAATATTTCTTGTGGGCTATCCCATTCACCAGATCACCGGTTGTAAACTACCCTCAAATCGTCAAGTTTTATGTACTTTATTTTATAATTTACGTACTATGAAATTAACTGTAAGAGAATCAGCAAAACTGACCATACGAGAAGTGTTCATTTTTGGGGAGAAAGCTCGAATCCCAACTAAACATGAGCAAGATGCAATTACTAAGCTGGAAAAACTTCACGCCAAGTGGAGAAGTCTTCAAAAAGACCGGAAGAAAACATCGGAAATGGCCAAGAACAAATTTAAACAGTTTGTTGAAAAGTTGGATGATCTCTTTGATATTGCTCAACAAGATGCCTTGGCTCTGATGAAATCGGAAGAAGATAAGGCGTTTCTCGGGAAACAGAGGCAGAAGGGCCGCCCAGGTTCCATGGCTGGAGTGGATTTCAAGTTGTCTCGAGCTGAAGAAATCAAGGCGCAAAAAGAACTTGCAAAAATGAACGACAAATCCAAGAAGAAACTTTTGATATTGGTGAGTTTTATTTTTATTATTTCTAAAAAGTAGATAAACAAATAAGTAAATAGTTTCATTATAATTGAAAGAAAATTGTACATGAGAGCATCATTTGGCATCTTTATGATTGAGTTTATATTCTTAAAATAATACCTATTGATAATTAGAAGTAGGTAATTTAGTACCTATGTATTATTACTATTCTGCTAAAACGACAAGTTTTTATAGTCTTTTTTTTTCTCTTTCTTTTGTTGCTTCTTAGAGACGGATGATGAAGACAAGCTCGAAGAAGGAAAAGAAGAAGAAAACACTGAAGAGGACAGCATCTACCAGGAACTTGAGATCTTGGAGGAAATGGACATCCCTGAAGAAGCTGCAGAAGATCCAGGACCATCTGAGAGCAAGAGGATGAAAGTTTCATTTGCAAGGGGCATTAAAGAGATTTTAAACATGAAATTATCCATTTTGTTAGATCAATGTAAGGTATCCGACAGAAATGCCACGAGAATTTTAATAGTTACTCTAGAAGCACTAAACCTTGACCCTCTTGAGTACAAAGTCTTGAAAACTTTATTACATTCTAGAAGGCAAATGTTCAGAGAACAATATACTAAAAAAAATTTAGATAAAGAAAACATTCCTGAAAAACAACCCGTGGTTGTCCATTGGGACGGTAAACTTTTACCGGGTGTTTTAAAAAATGAGCAATGTGAGCGAATAGCTATTGCTATTTCATATGGCGAAAAGGAACAGCTGCTGGGAGTTCCTGTAACAGCAAGCAGCTCTGGAGAGGAGCAAGCCGTAGCCGGATATGAATGCCGTCAAGGCGATGTGCTTCGACACTGCAACATCGAACACGGGAAGACTCAAAGGAGCATGCATCCTATTGGAGTAAATGTTAGGAAGAGAATTGCTACACCTAGCTTGCCGTCACCATATCTTGGAAATTGTGTTAAGAGGCGTATTCAACACAAAAATGGGATCAACCACTGGACCTCATCCAGACATTTTCAAGAGATTCCTCACTGCGTGGCCCAAGATAGACAAAGGAAAATACGACACAGGTATCAGTGACAATCTAATAACAAAAGCAGCTAACTCCAGAAGTAATTGCAAATGTTACTGCTGAATTCGAGACCAAATTAACTGAGAGCCACCCCAGAGATGACTACAAGGAGCTGTTGCAGTTGGTTCTCGTATTTGTTGGATCACTAGAAGGCAATGTTGTGGGTTTTAGAACTCCAGGAGCCATTCATCACGCTAGGTGGACGGCAAAGGCTATTTACTGTTTAAAAATATTCATTTTTTGTCGTCAATTTAAGATGTCTAAAGAAGAAGAAAGTTCTGTGCGTGCCATTTCTGTTTTCCTAGTTAAAATTTATTGTAAAGCTTGGTTCAATGCTCTAAAAGCTCATCTTGCGCAAAACCAAGATTTAGGTATTTTGCATAGTCTGTTAGACTATAAAGAATGTGACAACGACATTGCAGAAATAGCCCTGACCAAATTTTTGAACCATTTGTGGTATTTGAATGCAGAATTGGTGGGATTATCATTTTTTGATCCCACCACTACAGACGATGAAAAGTTGTTAATGGCTAATAAATTGCTTAGCAGCACAGATGAACCATCAGAGCACGCTAGGGTTGTAAATCCAAAAGTTAGGAAAAAAAAATTAAAAGAGGTAGTTGATGGAGGATTGGTAAATTTACTTACCAAAGAAACATTTACATTCTTTGACCGATTTAATATAAAAACAGATTTCCTAAGGCTGCCTTCACATTAGCGTCTGTGTCTGCATGCTGATGGCATGCAGACACAAACGCTGTCAAAAGCAGGGACACTTTGATGTGTCCGCAGCGGATAATGTCCGCCTGCGGACACATCACTAGGGAGCCCGGCCAGCCAATCGGCGCTGTCCGGGGGCGGGCCGGGGCGGAGATCAGCGCCGGAGATCTCCACCCCCCGGCCACCGGTAAGCTCCGGGACTGTCGGCGGGGAGAACAGCTGATCTGACAGCTGTTTGAATCTTCCCGCGCCGACACCGAGAGGAGATGTCAGCGCGGGAAGATTCAAACAGCTGTCACATCAGCTGTTTCTCCCCGCCGACATCGCTAGCAAATTACAGGCGGCCGGGGAGGAGGAGATCAGCAGAGGCAGAGCTGATCTCCCGGTGGCCGTCGGTGAGCTCCTGTGACATCACCGGCGGCCACCGGGAGATTTTTCAATGGGTCCGCAGAGTTCTCCTGCGGTGTCATGCAGAGGACACTGCGGACCCATTGACGTCAATGCATTTTTTGTGCGCTTGGGGACGCTTGCTGATCTTCCAAGATCCCCAAACGCACAAAAAAATGCTGCAAGCTGCGTCCCGGGTGCGGATGCTGGACACTGGAAGGAGCAGATATCGTCCGCATCCGCACCTGAACGCAGCAAACGCAGGCACTATGGGTTCCTATGTTAAACATAGGAACCGCAGTGCGCATGCGTTTGCCTGCGTATGGGAACGCAGCATAAGCTGCGTTCCCATACGCAAATGTGAAGCCAGCCTAAGACAAAATCCAAACACCTGGCCTCAAAATAATGACTTCCAAGAAGGATTGAAAATTGTCAAAACATTAAAAGTAGTTAATGATATGGCTGAGTGTGGTGTTAAATTAATAACCGACTTTAACGACCTTCTGACAAAAGATGAAGAACAAAAGCAATATGTCCTGCAAGTTTTAAGCAAATGCCGAGCATTATATTCTGACGTTCCAAAAACTACTTTAACAAAAGCTCTACAATAGATTAGATAACTATGTAAAATTATCAACTCATGTAGGTACTACGTCTGTATCTTTTCTGTGTCTGTTTTGTATGTATTATATACCTCATTTTTATATTTTAAAATAAAAAATGTCATTAGACTTATCAGTATTACTTGATTTTTTATTATATTTCTACTTTAAACTCAAAAATATACCAAAAAAAAAAATGTATCACTTAATAACAATATATACGAAGTATGCTCCTAGTGGTACCAGGTCACGTTCTTGGGGCTAAAAGCTGTTGTAACTCAGTTTGACTTAAAATAACAACAATTACCGTATATACTCGTGTATAAGCCGACCCGTGTATAAGCCGACCCCCCTACTTTTGCCCCCAAAATCTGGGAAAACCTATTGACTCGTGTATAAGCCGAGGGTGGACCCCAGCACAGGTATACAGCCCCCAGCAGTGTGGTATACAGGCCCCCGCAGTGGTATACAGGCCTCCCCAGTGGTAGTATACAGCCCCCAGAAGTGTGGTATACAGCAGCCTCCCCAGTGGTACATACAGGCCCCAGCAGTGTTACAGCAGCCTCCCCAGTGGTATATACAGCAGCAGCCCCAGTGGTAGTATACAGCAGCCCCAGAGATATATACAGCAGCCCCAGTGGTAGTATACAGCAGCCCCAGAGGTATATACAGCAGCCTCCCCAGTGGTATATACAGCAGCAGCCCCAGTGGTAGTATACAGCAGCCCAGAGATATATACAGCAGCCCCAGTGGTAGTATACAGCAGCCCCAGAGGTATATACAGCAGCCCCAGTGGTAGTATACAGCAGCCCCAGAGGTATATACAGCAGCCCCAGTGGTAGTATACAGAAGCCCCAGAGGTAGTATACAGAAGCCCCAGTAGTAGTATACAGCAGCCTCAGTGGTATATACAGCAGCAGCCCCAGTAGTAGTATACAGAAGCCCCAGTAGTAGTATACAGCAGCCCCAGTAGTAGTATACAGCAGCAGCCCCAGTGGTAGTATACAGCAGCAGCCCAGGGGGTATATACAGCAGCAGCCCCACGGGGTATATACAGCAGCAGCCCCAGTGGTAGTATACAGAAGCCCCAGTAGTAGTATACAGCAGCCCCAGTAGTAGTATACAGCAGCAGCCCCAGTGGTAGTATACAGCAGCAGCCCCAGGGGGTATATACAGCAGCAGCCCCAGGGGGTATATACAGCAGCAGCCCCAGGGGGTATATACAGCAGCAGCCCCAGTGGTAGTATACAGCAGCAGCCCCAGGGGGTATATACAGCAGCAGCCCAAGTGGTAGTATACAGCAGCAGCCCCAGGGGGTATATACAGCAGCAGCCCCAGGGGGTATATACAGCAGCAGCCCCAGGGGGTATATACAGCAGCAGCCCCAGGGGTATACAGACCCCCCCATTAGTATACAGGGGCCCCAGCTGTATACAGCAGCCCCAGCTGTATACAGCCCCCCCGTGGTATCCAGGGCCCCCCTTGCTGCACCTGTAAGGGAAGATGTCAGTATACTTATCGCTGCCGCCGCCGCCGCTCCGCTTCTCGGTCACCGCGATGCTCCGGGTCTTCATGTTTCCTGTTCCTTCTCCGACGCTCGAACAATGACGTCATTTCCTGAGCGCCGGAGAAGGAACAGGAAGCATGAAGACCCGGAGCATCGCGGTGACCGAGAAGCGGAGCGGCGGCGGCAGCGATAAGTATACTGATATCTTCCTTTACAGGTGCAGCAAGGGGGGCCCTGGATACCACGGGGGGGCTGTATATACGGGGGGGGCGGGATACCACGGGGGGGCTGTATATACGGGGGGGGCGGGATACCACGGGGGGGGCTGTATATACGGGGGGGCGGGATACCACGGGGGGGCTGTATATACGGGGGGGCGGGATACCACGGGGGGGGCGCTGTAAAGCTGTAAAGCTATTACCGTATATACCCGTGTATAAGCCGAGGGGGGACTTTTCAGCACATTTTATGTGCTGAAAAACTCGGCTTATACACGAGTATATACGGTATGTATAAAATATAAATTTTTAAGAACAACATTAGCTTTCTTTTGAGGTATTAAGTGTGTTTTTATTATTTACCGTTCTGGAGTTATGGCTCCATATGTCAGTTTTTTGGCCAAAAATTTAGATTTTTTCAAACTTTGAGGGACGAGCGGCATGGGTTAACTTTGTTTGATCAAGTTCAAATTTTGGCTATCTCAATATCTGGAAAGGGGAATCGTTTTGTGGTGTCCAGACGGACAAAAGTCTGACATCGATTTTTTTTGCGGTCACCCTAGTGTCCCCCCTGTCCTGTGTGGCCCCCTGTCTGTCCTGTGTGGCCCCCTGTCTGTCCTGTGTGGCCCCCTGTCTGTCCTGTGTGGGCCCCTGTCTGTCCTGTGTGGGCCCCTGTCTGTCCTGTGTGGGCCCCCGTCAGTCCTGCATGGCCCCCTGTGTGTCCTACGTGGCCCCCTGTGTGTCCTGCGTGGCCCCCTGTGTGTGCTGCGTGGCCCCCTGTGTGTGCTGCGTGGCCCCTGTGTGTCCTGTGAGGCCCCCTGTCTGTCCTGTGAGGCCCCCTGTGAGTCCTGTATGGCCGCCTGTGTGTCGTCTGAGGGCCCCTGTATGTCATGTGTGACCCCCTGTATGTCCTGTGTGGCCCCCTGTCATGTGCCTACTCCCTGTGCACTTATACAAAGTGCAGACACTGCAGATTTGCAAGCAATGTGGCACACTGTATCAATGCAGCAGGGGGATACGTGCCCCTCCATGCTCCCTCCGTGTCCTCTCCTCTCACCCTGTCTGTGCTCACCTCTGTCATCCAGGCAGATGAGGTCCCGGGTCCCTGCAGCCGCAGTGTCAGGCGGGATCTGTGCTCTGTGCTCTATTGCTCTGGATGTCTGAAGACACCGGGAGCCGATCACAGAGCACAAAGGCTGAGGCTGCAGGGACATTGCGGCTCGCGATGGCGTCCGGCCGCGGTGCATGCCGGAATAGCGGCACAGTGGCCGGATGCCAGCAACTGGCAATTATTACATAGGATATTAATACATCTTATCCAGGGGTGAACCTACACTCTCTGCTGCCTGAGGTGAACTGCTAAATGGCACACCCCCACTAGTAATTTTTTTTAATCAGTAAAAATAAATCTAATTCATACAGATTTATGTCTATCCTGTAACAATAAGCAAAGTAGTGGTCATTTTAGTTTACAGAAACAGAAAAAAAGATGTCCACACAAGGATATCAGCGCCATCACATGCACATATACGAACCACAAAGAAGAATCCAGAACAAGGATCATAAATGGCAATGGCGGCTTGGCACAAGCTACAGACACTTAATGACGACTGACAGAGCTGTAGTCCTGTAGGCAGACACAGTCCTGCATCCTTAAAGTCTGAGCATCAACAAGCTGCCACTGCACTAAGCTGGTAAAATGGCGCTTCTCCTCCAACAGACTACGATTACTCCCAAATTGCTTAGCCAATCACAAGACGGGGCTGTCTGGAATTAATAACAGGGTCCTTCCTATTGTGTTGAGCAAAGGATATGAGAGCGGAAAGGGGGAAGAGCACCACCGACCAATCGCTGCTCAGGAGAAACATGGCTGGATGCCTGTATGTGCCGAGGGGTGGCACTGGACGTTGTGTGTAAGTTATGGCCGATCAGTCCTGCAGCAGAGGGACAATGCATCCTGCATCACATAAATTATGGGGCCCCAGAGCAGAAGTTCTAATTGGGCACTCCCAAAAAAAACAATATTTGGCTGGGTCACATAGGTACATCTCTCACAAAATTTCAGCCTTCCCAAAGTAATTTTCCTCCTACTGAAGCCCCTAGATTCCCCTTTTATTGCCCCTATAAAGTGTGATGCCAATAAAAGTGCCCCACAAACACTGTATGACCCCCCCCACACGCACAGTATGATAACCCTACTGTACCTCCTTCAACTACCCCAGTACAGTATGATTCCCAATTATGACCTCAGCCCTCCATGTAGTATAATGGACCTATGTACAGTATAATGGCCCCAACACAGCCCTTAATAGCCCTTAATAAAGTATAAAGGCTACCTTGTAGCCCTCCAAGTATTTCCATGCCTCCCACAGAGCCCTCCAAATATTATAATGGCTTCCATGTAGTATAATTGGCTCCATATAATATAATGCACCCCCATAGTATTCCACATAGTATATTGCACCCCAAATTCCTCTATATATTATGTACCCCCATAGTCCTCCATATAATAAAATGCACCCCCAAAGTCCTCCATATAGGATAATGCAACAGCACAATCCTTCATATAGTATATTGCACCCCATAGTCCTGCAAATAGCATACTGCACTCCCACAGACCTCCATATAGAATAATGCACCCTCACATTTCTCCATATAGAAAAATGCACCCACAGTCCTCTATATAGTGTTATGCACCCCACAGTTCTCCATCTAGAATAATGCACCCACACAGTCCTCCATTTAGTATAATACATGCCACAGTCCTCCATATATAATAATGCCCCACCACAGTCCTCCATATAGTATATTGTACCCTTAAAGTATGACATATAGTACAATACAGCCCCATAGTCCTCCACAAAGTATAATGCACCCCAAAAGTCCTCCATATTGTATTAATGCACCACAAAAGTCCTCTATATAGAATAATGCACCCCCCAGTCCTCCATATAGTATATTGAACCCCCATAGTCCTCCATATAGTATAATGCAAGCCCATAGTCCTCCATACCTCCATATAGTATAATGCACCCCAAAAGTCCTCTATATTGTGTAATGCACCACAAAAGTCCTTCATATTGTATTAATGCACCACAAAAGTGCTCCATACAGTATAATGCACCCCCACAGTCCTCCATATAGTGTAATGCACCCCCACAGTTGTCCATATAGTATAATGCACTCCCACAGTCCTCCATATAGAATAATCAAAGACAAAAAAGGGGGGGGACAAGAGGCGCAATAGTGCCCTTATCACTAGACACTAGGACGTAAAAGTGGTGAAAAATGCAATTCACTCACCTATTCCAGTTGTGTGACCCACAACTGGTTTGAAGGCTCATAGATTAGTATCCTGATGGCTGCTGCAGGACTCCCACCGGCTCCACGCACGTGGAGATGTACCAAACAATATAGGGAAAGACGGTGTTATCCGGTCCGCGCTGCCAGGTTCATTTACATCAAAGAACACCAATAATCGATGTTAAGATCCAAATCTTCCTTTATTCACCTCCTACGCGTTTCAGTGCCCACCTGGCACCTTCATGATGAAGGTGCCAGGTGGGCACTGAAACGCGTAGGAGGTGAATAAAGGAAGATTTGGATCTTAACATCGCGATGTTAAGATCTAAATCTTCCTTTATTCACCTCCTACGCGTTTCAGTGCCCACCTGGCACCTTCATCATGAAGGTGCCAGGTGGGCACTGAAACGCGTAGGAGGTGAATAAAGGAAGATTTGGATCTTAACATCGATTATTGGTGTTCTTTGATGTAAATGAACCTGGCAGCGCGGACCGGATAACACCGTCTTTCCCTATATCATATAGAATAATGTCCCCCCACAGTCATCCATATAGTATATTGAACCCCCATAGTCCTCCATATAGTATAATGCAAACCCATAGTCCTCCATGCCTCAATATAGTATAATGCACCCCCATAGTACTCCATATGGTATAATGCACCCCCATAGTTCTCCACATAGTATAATGCATCCCCTATAGCCTTCCTTATAGTATAATGCACCCCCATAGTCCTCCATATAGTATAATGGGCCCCCATTGTCCGCCTATATTATATATTACATAGATTTCTATTAGTGTACTCACTGATTTAAAAAAACCCAGTAAATACTCACCTCTCTTCTCGCTGCTCCAGTCTCCTCAGCATCTGCTCTGCCGCTCTGCACATCCCAGCACAGTGGGGCTCAGTGATGAGATCTTCGTGCCCCGCCGTGCTGAGCTGCAGAAGGCAGACAGCGGTGGCTGGCACTCGGGAGAAGAATGCTGCCAGCAGTGGCGGCTGGGACTATAGGAGTGGGAGCAGCATCTGCGGGGGGCTCCCACTGGTACAGACACCTTGTATGTACACGGCTCCACATGCCCCGTACATACATGGCTCCACTCTGTGTACGTAATACACCTCGTACACACCTGGCTCCGCTCCATACACCTCATACTCTTGGCTCCGCTCTGTACACCTTGTACACACGCGGCTCCGCTCCATACACCTCGTACACACTTGGCTGCACTCCGTACACCTCATACACACTTGGCTCCGCTCCGTACACCTCGTACACATGTGGATCCGCTCCATACACCTCATACTCTTGGCTCCGCTCCGTATAACTCGTACACACGCGGCTCCGCTCTTTACACTTCGTACACACGTAGCTCTGCTCCGTACACCTCATACACACTCGATTCCGCTCTGTACACATCGTGCACACGTGGTTTCACTCCGTCCACATCGTACGCACGCGGCACTACTCTGTACACCTCGTACACACACGGCTCCGCTCTTTACACCTTGTACACATGGCTCCTCTCTGTACACCTCGTACATACTCGGCTCGGCTTCGTAAACCTAGTACACATGTGGCTCCGCTCCGTACACCTCGTACACATGCGGCATTGCTCCATACACCTCGTACACACACGGCTCCGCTCCGTACACCTCGTACTCACTCGACTCTGCTCTGTACACCTCGTACACATATGGTTCCACTCTGTACAACTTGTACGCACACGGCTCTGCTCCGTACACCTCATATACACATGGCTCTGCTCCATACACTTAGTGCACATGCAGCTCCGCTCCATAAACCTCGTACACACTCGGCTTCGCTCCATACACCTCGTACACGCGCGGCTCCACTCTATACACCTAGTACACTCTCGGCTCTGCTACATCCACACTGCAAATCCCTCCTGACCCCACACATAAACTTTACCTCATCCGCTTCTTCACCTCTTCACTTCATCCTGCACAGTGGAGGCCTGCATACATGAAGGAGCTGATCATGTGACCCCTGACTCCTCCCCTCCATTGAATCATCACAGGTCCTGCAAGTGTGCGGCTCTACAGGTGGGCTCACACTGTAGGGGTGTGTAACGCAGCAACGGCCAGGACTATAGATGAGGGAGTGGCATCTGCAGGGGGCCACGCTACCACCAGGCGCCCCTGCGGATGCCGCCCCCCTGTCTACTAGCAGGGCTTGCCGCCTGAGGCAGACACTTCATGCTGCCTCATGGATGTGGCGGTCTTAATCGTATCACACAGGTATTTCATTGGGAAATGAGCAAACATTTGTGTTTATACTATCAATTGAATATAAAGTGAAGAATATGATGATATGAATTAAATAAAAAATAAATGTGAAGGTATGAAATGGAAAAAAATAGAAAATAAAAATTTGAAATAAAAAATGTATAAAAAAAACTTTGTATTTATGAGAATATGTATATTTATTCTTGGGACCTAAAATGGGGGATTGTGATAGACATATAAAACTGATAGCAAAGGAAAAAGTGAAATGAGGATGTGTGGTATGCTCCGTTGTCTGTATAAGAATATACTGAACAAAAAAATGAAGGGAACATTTAACAACACAATGTAATATTGAAGTGTTCCCTTTATTTTTTTGAGCAGCATATGAAACCGACAAGAATTTACTGAAGAAACATAATTTTCAATTGCACCATTATAAGACCAATTTTTTTAAAATATATATACTATAAAAATATTTATAGTACGCATTGAAGATTTGCACTTACAACCCGAGTTACATCAAGTCATGAGTGTAGAAACAGTGGCAGCAACAATGTAACTGTCAGAAGCAATTGCTTGGTGTCCTTTACAATTTTTTAAATCAGCCCGTCCACCTGAGTGAGCCGAGTACAAATCTGACACATAGTGAATGACTGGAGAGGATGGTGCAGGAGTATCTAGAGTTCAATATTCATGCCAGCCATGGGGGTTGGACCCTTTTGCATTTTGGACTTCAAAAATGGAGTAGTGGCCTGAGCTCATCAGCCATGCCTTGAAGGTTTTGTCATGTCCGGCAGCCAGCGTTGTCTCAGAACGCATCTTGAGTGCTACTAGTGGTTGTGGCACCCTGTACCAGGGAACCACAGACTTCCCTGGGACACTGAAGGATTTCCCACAGCGAATAAACCACCTACACACAACACATTCCACTCCAGGCCTGTAGGGGGAGCCCCACTGGCTGCCTGTAAGCAAGTTCCCCCTATAAATACAGGTGCTGGGGGTGGAGACAGACAGAGTGTGCAGTCACTACAGAACTGTGAAGAGCTCAGAGTCTAGTGAGCTGAGCTGGTACTGTAGCTGTGCTAGGACCATAACAGTACACACCAGAGGCAGTGGTAGACCCGCAGAGTAGAGGTCGAAGGCAAGAGGAGAGAAACGTGCTACAAGGGGGCAGAGGGGTCATACCGACTCACCCCACCAGACTTCCGGTCACTGGGTCCGAGTCTTCAGGGACAGAAATGATAGGCCCCACAGAGAATCCAGCACCACGAGGAGGCTTAGCTTCCCGGACACCAACAGTTGTGAGCCAGGGACCGCGGAAGACGTCAAGCGGGATCCCAAGAGAGAGCCCTCAGTGCAGCAACCTGGGTGTGGAGAGAGAAATAGAGAAGTAACGGCCCGGTCAGGTTCCATGCCTGCCAGATTCCAAATAGGAAAGTTGAACAAGGAGGCCTACAACCCTACTCGCTGTGGAGATCCCAAAGTGTTTCCCTCATCCTGGATGAGTGTACCTGCAACCAAACAACTGAAAAGGTACCAAAAGACTTTTATGTGTGCGTGTCCCTCCTTCCACCTGCACCACACTGACTGCGCTCCCCTACTCCAACCTTACACAGAAACGACAGTGCTACCCTATTCCCTCATTACAACTTTCAGCCCCGGGGATCCCTCTCCTCCTGTAGAGAGCTACTCCATCTTGCTGCCGCCCATCACCCCGGAGACCCAAGCAGCACCGGTGCCATCACCGGACTCTACAGGTGGCGTCACGACTTGACCTTTATTATTTTCTATCAACCGTCCATTGCTGTCCCCAAGGCCCACAGTCTCATTCGACGCTGCCCATGACTTTACAACACCGTGCCTGAGATCTGAGTACCCCCTGGTTCGGGAGGAACATGGTGTCCTGCTGGATAAGCGCATCCGGCTATATCCTGAAAGTGTAGACCTCCTAACTTTGATCAAGAATAGATTTACTGCACACTCAAGTATATTTGCAAGGTGAAGGTGTTTTCTTTATTTTGTTCACATACGACCAAAAAGTGACAAGGAAGAAGTTTCAGCCACAGTGCCATGGCCTTTATCACAGAGTCGCTATAACATAGAATATAAAAGAAAACATATCAATATAGTGTAATTTAATACATATTTCAAACATATTTACAAACATCATGATGTATCATCAATAGAAACATAACTCACTTCTGATTTAGAGGTATGGTTTTGATACTGATCATGTATGCCATGTCTTGTTAGATGATGTAGGTGATGTACTTTTTAGTGTTCTGCATTGATCTTACCATTCTCCAATCTTTATTCTGGGTCAATTCTGGGTCCATTGATACCACTTACGTGGCAACTGGCCCTAATTTTTTGAAATGTGGAGACTTTTCTTGGGGTCTCCTTGTTTGTTTCCAGAATTTAGCAGGGCTCTGTGAGTACAAAGCCTACATGTGTCACTCATTGCCCTTTTACTAATAAATATTTAACCTTTAAATTCCAGGCCAGACCCTGTACTTGCAACAGGCTGCACCATTTATCCAATTTTTATTCTGGTTCAATTGATGCCACTTTGGTGGTATCTGACCAGGGGCGGACCCAGACTGTAGTGGGCCCTGGTGCAAGAAATTTTTCGGGGCCCCCCCCACACACGCACACACTCAGCCAGGCACACACACATGTGCACACTCTGCCAGGCGCGCACACACGTGCACACTCTGCCAGGCGCGCACACACGTGCACACTCTGCCAGGCGCGCACACACGTGCACACTCTGCCAGGCGCGCACACACGTGCACACTCTGCCAGGCGCGCACACACGTGCACACTCTGCCAGGCGCGCACACACGTGCACACTCTGCCAGGCGCGCACACACGTGCACACTCAGCCAGGCGCGCACACACGTGCACACTCAGCCAGGCACGCACACACGTGCACACTCAGCCAGGGACATACGGTCTAGATATGCATGCAGGACTTACAGGAAGGGACTCAGACTTGTGCCCCCCCCCCATTTACCCTGCTTCTCCCCTCTTGTGCCCCCCATTCTCCCTGTTTCTCCTCTCTTGTGGCCCCCCCCATTCACTCTGCTTCTCCCCTCTTGTGACCCCCTGTACTGCCTGCTTCTCCCCTCTTGTGCCCCCTATTCACCCTGCTTCGTCCCCCTTGTGCCCCCCATTCACCCTGCTTCGCCCCTCTTGTGCCCCCCCATTCACCCTGCATCTCCCCTTGTGCCCCCCCATTCACCCTGCTTCATCCCTCTTGTGCCCCCCATTCACCCTGCTTCATCCCTCTTGTGCCCCCCATTCACCCTGCTTCGTCCCTCTTGTGGCCCCTGTTCCCCCACCCCTGCTCTCTTCGGCTCATTGGCGCTTACCTTGTCCTGCTCCCAGAGTGTCCTCAGGCAGCCGGCACCTCTGCAGCATCAGCGCTTCCGGGTCAGGAGGAGCTCAGCTGCTCTATCCAAGCTGAGCTCACACACTGATCCCGGAAGTGCCAGCACGCAGGGGAATCAATGCAGGCAGTGTCCCAGCAGTATTCAATAAATCCTGGGCTGGGACACTGCCTGCTGCTCCGACACCCCCCTGCATCTGAGGAGAGAGCTCAGGGGGCGGGGTCCGGCGGCGGGGCGGCAGTGATTCCTCACAGGAGAGGGGGGGCCCTCCGGACCCCCCCTCCACCCAGGACTCACTCATATTGAATCCTCCTCCGCCTCCATTGCTTCTCCTTTTGTGGCCACTACCACCGACCTGTCAGGGAGCGGAACGGACCCGCCGCTGGAGCCTTCAGGGGCCCCCTAGCTGGCCGGGGCCCTGGTGCAGCTGCACCAGCTGCACCACGGTAGTTCCGCCCTGATCTGACTCTAATGTTAAAAAATGTTGAGACTCTTCTTGGGGTCTCCTTCTTAACCGTTTTCTGAATTTAGCAGGGCTCTCTGAGCACCACATGTCTACACCTGAAACTTGAAATTCCGGGCTTTGTCCCACGCATCCATAATGCACAATGATTACAATTTTGAGTCTGGGGAAGAGATAGAACTTTTCCTGGTGTCTGTCTCTAATTTGAGCTGTTTGGCCGCTTGTGGGCCCCTTTTAAGGCGTTTTCGTGATTTTGCCTCCAATTGATTTGAGTAGGGTTTGGATGTTCGGCAAACTATTCAACGAACAATTTGTCGAACACTGCCCATTCGGCAAACTGAACCAAATTCAAACTTCCAAAGGTTTGCTCTTCTCCAATTATCACTGTTATGTGGTGAGCCATGGGAGAAGCACCTGATGTATCAGAGGGCCAACTGGGAAATGCAGATGGTAATGTCACAGTAGCTGAAGTGGGTTGCTGGACCCCTAAACAATTCCTTTGGGTCTACTTCGAAAGTTAAAGCGGGAGTTTGCACTTATAGAGATGGTATATGACTCCACTCCTGCAGTGGTGATGTCTGGGAGCAGGTTTTGTGGCACCCATGATGTTCATTGAGTTATGAGAAGCCAGATACATGGATGAGCTTGAAAACATAACACTTTACTATAGTGGATTATAGGATACAGTCTGTCAAACACAAAGTGGCTGTCATTCACTTTATAGGATACACTTGATATTTTGCATGTGAAAGATGGTGTTTTCTCCTTATAAACCAAGCAAATTTAGATTCTCTTAGGCTGGCTGGACTACACTACTCTTCACTTGCTATGGGTGGTAATAATATGCACAGTCCAGGTAATACTTCGCTGATAGAGGGACTGTCAAGCACTTAGTTGGTGCTGACATTGCTGGATGCTGCTGTGTATGTGTTTGTCTTTAAGAGCTGCATAGTTGATGGTTGTGAGGGTCTTTGCCTCCTGTGTTGTACTCCAGAACTGCATTCACTATTAGGTTCAACTGCTGGTTGAGGGGTTAATGTATGACTCACCTGAATTGCCCTCCCCCTAGCCTTTAAGTAGCCTCTCCTTCGACCATGTAGTGCTGCTGATAGAGTTTCGCTCTATGCCTGGAAGCCGTGCTGTGCTGACCTGAGTGTTTGTGTGGCTGAGGTCCTTTGGAGTTGCTGTATCCCAGTTCTGTGGAGGGAGGTGAGGGGGGAATAGTACAGGGCTGGTGGAGGAGTTTTAGGGAGAGGCTGGAGGCCCGAACCTTCTCGCCATCAGAAAAACCGTCGGGATCAGAGCCATTCAGGGTTCCTAGACTAGGATCAGACTAGTCTTCCCTGGTTACCCTTCTCGTAACTGCCTTTCCCTTATCATTATTTCCTACACCGTGACATTATCAGCAGCCCATACCTTTTTGCTTGAGACACTATGTCTCAGACTGCCTCAGCTGATGCATTTTCTCGTCTGATGCAGACAATTTCTGAAGAGGTAACTGGTTTGCGGACTCAGGTAGTGCAACAGCTGCAGAAAGTCGTGGATTACCTGGCGTCGGCTCATGCTCAGGCCATGCCAGAACCCAAGGTCTCTCTTCCAGATAGGTTTTTTGGGGGAAGAGACAAATTTTTTGTTTTCCGTGAAGCTGTAAGTTTTATTTCAGGCTCGGCCCGATCATCGGGAAGTGAGGAACAGCGGTGGTATAGTTTCCTCTTAAAGGGACCCCAACTGGCTTTTCCTCCCAGCTGACTCACATCGTTGCAGTCGGTGGACAGGTTTTTTGCTGCTCTGGCTCAGGTGTATGGCAAACCTGATAGGGTGACCTTTGCTGAGTCAAATCTCTGTAAACTCAAGTAGGGCACATGAGCAGTGGAGAAGTACTGCTGGGAGTTTCGGAGATGGGCGACTAATACCCAGTGGAATGACCCAGCCCTCCGGAGTCAGTTCTACTTGTTTTTTTTCAGCTAGACTGGAAGACACCCTGGTTCAGTACGTCGCACCTGGGTCATTGGAGGCTTCGATGTCCCTAGCTATACGGGATGACAGATGCCTAAGGGAGAGACCGAGACCTTCTTCATCTCCTGTACCTATCCCTGCTGAGGAAACTATACCCGATGAACCCATGCAGTTGGGGGCAGTAGATTCTCATGTTAAACCTTCTGTGGCTACTGTTCACCAAGTGGGCGGAGCATGTTTTTTCTGTGGAAAATCTGACCATTTTATTAAGGTTTGTCCACTTCGCTCCAACACCACACAGTCTCAGATGCAGCCTACCTCGGGTCATTCAGAAGGCGACGACCAGAGAGTTTATCTTTTCTTCCTCGCTAAGTCTCCGTTCACACTGTCTGCCAAGGTGGTGGTGGATGGTAAGACCGAGACTGTGCAAGTTCTGCTCAATAGCGGAGTGGGGGTCAATTTGATGAATTCTCGCTTTGCTTGGGCTCATGGTCTCACCAGCAGTGCTTTACTGAAACCCATTCCCATCGCCTCAATCAACTCAATTCCACTCAGCCAGAAGGTCCTCTCCCAAGTGGTGTTAATGTGAACCTGAGCATAGGAACTCTCTACCAGGAGGTTCTGTCCTGTCACCTCTTGAAGAACCTGCCCACTCCCATTGTATTGGGCCTTCCCTGACTGAAGAAACACAACCCAGTAATTGACTGGCGGGCCAGAAAGGTTGTAACTTTGGGGGCTTTCTGTGTGAGTAATTTCCTAGCTACAACTGTTTCTACCGTACTGGTTGCCCCGACTCCTACCCCGCTTCCAGAAGTGACTGGGAGTGAGCCTGGTAAAAGGGGGCGGAGTCCAGACTACGCCTCGGATCAATGGTTGTTCTAGGCGTTGTTCCAGGAGGAAGGACTGGGGAGGGATGGTGGTTCCTGCTGTGCACTCCAGGGGAGGGAACCTAGGCCCTGGGGGGACAATGCTGCAGTTTACAGTCCTGGATGTGTGCCCTTTACCTGTGACCGCAGATTTCAAAATAAATGTGCAGGTCCAGACCTGATTGTTAATGAGTATGTGTGGGTGTTGTCCAAACACGTCAGGTGGAGGTGTGCTGCTGGGGCTCCTGGTTCTGGGGTTATAGCACCGTTTTGGATATCGGCCACTTGCAATCCTGGTCTATACTGCCTTGATCTACACCTAGGTTTGGCAACCCATAATGTCCTTTTTATTTCGTCGCTCCGGATTTGGACTTATTTTGGATGTGCTATAGTCGTGTCCGGAGGCCTCTCTTAAAAGAGGGGGTACTGTCACGCGCTTAGTTGCTGCTGACATTGCTGGATGCTGCTGTGTATGTGTTTGTCCTTAAGAGCTGCATGGTTGATGCTTGTGAGGGTCTTTGCTCCTGTGTTGTACTCCAGAACTGCATTCACTTATTCAACTGCTGGTTGAGGTGTTAATGTGTGACTCACCTGAACTGCCCTCCTCCTAGCCTTTAAGTAGCCTCTCCTTCACCAGGTGGTCCTGCTGATAGTTTCACTCTATGCCTGGAAGCCGTGCTGTGCTGACCTGTGTGTTTGTGTGGCTGAGGTCTTTTGGAGTTGCTGTATCCCAGTTCTGTGGAGGGAGGTGAGGGGGGAATAGCGCAGGGCTGGTGGAGGAGTTTTAGTGAGAGGCTGGAGGCCCGAACTGTCTCACCATCAAAAATACCTTCGGGATCAGGGCCATTCAGGGTTCCTAGACTAGGGTCAGACTTGTCTTCCCTGGTCACCCTGCCCGTAACTGCCATTCCCTTATTATTATTCCCTTCACCAACCTTCACAGGTTGGCTCCCTGTGGTGAAACACTAGTGGTATGCAGCTACTCATGATTTGGTGCTAATGTTCACTATTGTAGGGGGTCAGGCAGACAAAGTTTGCGGTGTAGAAGTCACATTGACAGGTTGCCAATATAAAAACCAGCATGCAGGAGTGCACCTGTTCAGTCTTCTCATTCCTGACTTTATGAAGCTTCTGTCCTTTGTGGAGGTGTGGCGCCCCACTATCTAGGTGCCACAAAAGGGGTACTGCACCCAGAAAAGTGGTGTAGTACTCCACTGCAGTTGGGACTATGGTCACTAGATGGAACCCTAGAGCAGTACTCACACACTAGAACAGTGGGTGGGAGGAACCCCAGGAGGATATATAGTGGCCTCTAGGGGGAACTAGTGAGGCTCAGAGAGTAAGAGAGAGAAGATGGAGTAGCAGTGAAGGAGCCAGGCAGCCAGCCTGAAGGAGCAAGGAGGGTCACCTCGGCTGAGGGGCCCCAAGAGAGCAACGATCCCAGGAAACAGAGAAAAGAGAGGGAAAGATTGATTTTTCCCAACTTCTTCAGTTAGTAAACTGATACATCACTGGAATCCAGGTCTCTTTTCCTACATTATGCTGCTCTCAAGTGAGGTAGCAAGAACTTGTTGACAAATTCTCTTTAAGGACCTTAGGTATTTATTGGCTGTGTCTGCAATACAGAATTAGGGTTTTGATGCATAGCCACAAAGCTCACAATAGAACTATTTCCATGTCTCTTTCTATTTTCTCAATATGTGGTACATACAGTTGTGGCCAAAAGTATTTACACCCCTGCAATTCTGTCAGATAATACTCAGTTTCTTCCTGAAAATGATTGCAATCACAAATTCTTTGGTACTATTATCTTCATTTAGGCTGGCTTCAGACTTGCGGACCTTCCGCAGCGTCCTGCGGAGGAGATCCACAAGCTGAATGCAGCCACTATGTTTATAATGTAAAGGAAAAAACAACAACAGCTTATAGTGCGCCTGTACACATGGGGCTGTTAGCGGGCGGTTCTTTTGCGTTTAAACTCACCTGGTCTGGTTATAAACCACAGCCCGTAGATAAGCTTATTAAATCAAGCAACGGAATCCTCCGGTTCCGTCCTCGTGCTTCCTACGAGGTCTTCTCCGGGGAAACACTAGTGCCGGGCGGCGTCACGTGTCTAGTAAAGGGGCCGATCCAGCTGACGTCTTCTCAGGTACTCTCCCTCCTCTGCAGCTCACTCCACCACTCTCCCCAGAGGGAGAAAGACGTGTGTGCACGTCGAAATGCATCGTGGGTTTTGAGAGCCTTAAGCTTGAATAATTATAACTGCAATTATTTTAATAAAGTCCAGAAAAGAAGCCAGCATCAGAGATCTTCCTTACCTCAGCGCCCAAACATACACCACGCTTCCATCTTTTTGTACTATGTTTATAATGAGAATGCATGGTGCTGCGCAGGTCTGCGCATGACCGTGCGCTCTCATTCACTGCAATATGTGATTTGTACGCAGGCGGATGCCCGCGCACAAATCACACACAATCATACACTGTCGTCCGCACCAGAAACGCGACCATGTCGTGTTCCTGGTGGGGACGAGAGTCTGTGATTTGTGCGCGGGCATCCGCCTGCGTACAAATCACATATTGCAGTGAATAGGAGCACTGCCATTATAAAGATAGGGGCTGGCGGTGGCTGCGGTCAGCTTGCAGATCTCCTCTGCAGGACGCTGCGGAGGGGTCCGCAAGTGTGAAGGCAGCCTAAGTTTGTCTTCAATGAAAAAACACAAACGAGAATGAAGCAAAAAGTAAAACATTGATCATTTCACACAAAACTCCAAAAATGAGCAAGACAAAAGTATTGGCACCCTCAGCCTAATACTTGGTTGCACAACCTTTAGTCAAAATAACTGCGATCACCCGCTTCTGGTAACCATCAATGAGTTTCTTACAATGCTCTGCTGGAATTTTAGACCATTCTTCTTTGGTAAACTGCTCCAGGTCCCTGATCTTTGAAGGGTGCCTTCTCCAAACTGCCATTTTTACATCTCTCCACAGGTGTTCTATGGGATTAGGCTGAGGGTGCCAATACTTTTGTCCGGCCCATTTTTGGAGTTTTGTGTGAAATGATCAATGTTTTCCTTTTTGCTTCATTCTCTTTTTTGTTTTTTCATTGAAGACAAATTAAATGAAGATAATAATACCAAAGAATTTGTGATTGCAATCATTTTCAGGACGAAACTGAATTTTATCTCACAGAATTGCAGGGGTGTAAATACTTTTGGCCATAACTGTATAGAAGTAAACGTAATTTGTCCTGTTATCTCTACTTAAAATGTAAGCTTATTTGAATGTTGTAAATTAATCTACTGTATATATAACTGCAGTAGTCTACTAAATATTTATGTTTGGATGTTGTATTTCTGTATTTATTCTTCATCCTCTTTACATCACAAAGTTCAGCATCATAATAGATGGAGTTATGAGAACAATAATTATAATCATTGCAGATGAGCAAATCAATTAAATGTCAATACAATCAGTGTTGAATTTTAGACATTTCAATTGACCCGTCGAATTTGAACTATTTGCAGTTCATTCTGGTCAAACTACTGTAAAAAGCAACAATCAGCCACAAAAGGCTCACGTGGCTTCTGGTGTGACCGGGCTGGTTTCCCAAATTATACCGTGCAGCTATTACATCACATAGCATAGCACAGCTACTTATAGTATAGTATCACAGTACATAGCCTGCATAAAAGCTGACGTAGGGAATGCAGCGCTGTTGACATTTTGGGATGAATCTGCTTAGTGGGAGGATTACATAATTCACAGCTAAGCAATATGAATAGGGAGAAAGTAAAAAAAGAAATAAAACAGCAATGAAGAATGATTACCAACTGCTTGATCATATAGCCATATAGATTAAGGTCAATTTGACTTGACTAAGGCCTCTATTGTGTTAAAGTGTTTGAAAGGGGTTGGATACAGTCCTTGCAAACATGTATTTATTTGACACAAATCAAAGTTTTTAAAGAAATTGACAAAGCTGTCAAATTGGAATTGCAAAACATTCGATCATCATCATCTTTTGCCCTCCTAACTGTAGCTCTCTCCTCCTCTCCATCCTTCTGATCAACACATTCTGCATCCTTCATCTGTGCTTTCCCTAAACTCCAGCCAGTAGAGTTTGGCAGCTACATTTTTATTGCTAAATATCATCTACGATCTCCTACTTTAATGCATTTTAATAGGAATATAGAGAAGAGGTTAATTGCCAGAATAACATTCATTAAGATGGCTTTTTCTATTATGGATGGCTGCTTTCCTTCACACAGCAAGGCTCATTGTTCATTGTGTCATTTGTTGGATTTTGTTTGGTGTAACAAAAATACAATAAACTGCAGGTTAGTGTCCTTTGTAATGACTGCTAAATATATTTCTAAAGAACCTTAAAGTAAAATGAAGAGAGTTGATGAAACTTCATTGTTTCTTTATCTCACATACTGTAGACAATTATTTAAGGTGATTTTGTTTTAAGTATTTGGAAATGTATGTACAATATACAAGCAATACTCATCTAATTTATTTTATGAAAAGTAGATTGAAAAGTAGGTTGATGAGTTAGACCTCATTTTGATGCTCAATTTACTTGTACGAGTGCAACATTTTTTTTTAATCTATAATAGTGAATGTGGCTGCTCACATCTCAAATTTCGAGGACAGAGCAAATTACAGAGACATGTCCGATATTGATCCAAGTATCAGATAAAAATCAGCAATGCAAGTCCAGGGGTCCCTGAAAAACTGAACACAATTCGATTGACATCTGAGTGCGGCGTCAGTTAGGGGACCGTTACTTCTTCCTTTCGGCTGTTCATATATGGCAGAAAAGAAAAAGCCTGAAGCATCTCCCAGTGCCCAAAAATGTCCGGGGCTTCAGCTATCAAGGGTAGCTGAGATCCTGCAGATTAGTAATTAGGCTATTTTTTTTTTCATTACCAGTCATGTGAATGCTTGTATACACGGTGTACTGGTGTATACTGGTCAACACATGAAAATACATTAAACTGCCAATGAAGATATGATTTCTCTGTCATGCGACATGATTAAACATGTCACATGACAAAGAAATGTCTTACCCTGGTCCCCTCCAGTCCTCCGGAGCCCCCCATTCTGATCTAAAATGGTGCTGGAGCATGCCAGCAGCCACCTGCAGCCGCCGCCTGTGGATTTCTATAATCAGATAGAAGAAAAATGTCAGACCCGTCTCCGCGGTTCACCCCGATATAGTCAAGTCCCCTCCGTGCAGCCCTCCTGTCAGTACCACCAATAATGACTGCCGCATTGTCCTTATTTTTCTCCCATCTGACATGTCAGATGGGAGAGAAATATCCTCCCCATTCATACACCCCAGAGCAGAATGTATCAGTGGACGAGTCCCTAATGAGTTACAAGGGGCATCTTAAATTCTGCCAATTCATCCCCTCCAAATGAGCCCCAACTATGGCATAAAACTATTTAAAATGTGCAAAAGCAGCAGCGGGTATATAAGCGCATTACTGATTTATAAAGGTAGGGACTAATAAATAAGCCCACCTAACTGTCCCCAGACAATTGGCATATGGGAAAATTGCCTGGGAGCTAATGACCCAATTTTTGCACTACGTATGCACCAAAAATAACTACTCAAGCATCCCCCTATACCAATACCTCAACACTGCAAACACAGTGACCTGTGAGACAATATGAAAAAATGTGTGGGCTTGCCTTCACAGTTGGTATCCAGATGTCTAGAGAAGGGGGGCATCATTTTCACTGGTATGTGACAAAACTGCTCGCCATAAAATAAAATGACCAAAAGTACGTCTACATGCTCACCACACTGCATGTGGACACCGCTGTGATGATCAGAGACTGGGGTGCAACAAGGGTGAAACAAAAACCTCTCTGTGTGACTGATTATAAAAGCACATGGGTGGATGAGGGACTGGTGTAAAAAGGTAGCAATCTACAGATTGCTGCCTACAATAGCTTTGTGCTTTATTACAAAATCACAATGGGCCCTCACATTCCTGCCATATCAGGAGAAAATTATTTTGTCTCTCCTGTTGGACTTGATGGCACCGGAGAGAGCCTTCGAGTCAGAGGATGTTAGGAGAGTATCGAAGCAACACTTCATGCACCTCAATCCTCTAAATCCCACCAGAGTGTGTCCTCAAAAAAGATGCAAGGTCTGAAGCAAGCAGGATGTAAGAAGTGATTCCTGCTCTTACTGCCCTACGTTCCCATCCCAACCAGGACTTTGTATCTGCCCCAGCTTCGAGATCTACCACACATCTCACAGTTATTAGGTGTCATCAATAAAACCATATTTTGAAGTAGGCTTTTTTTCCACATACCGTATATACTCGTGTATAAGCCGACCCGTGTATAAGCCGACCCCCCTACTTTTGCCCCCAAAATGTGGGAAAACCTATTGACTCGTGTATAAGCCGAGGGTGGACCCCAGCACAGGTATACAGCCCCCAGCAGTGTGGTATACAGGCCTCCCCAGTGGTACATACAGGCCCCAGCAGTGTTACAGCAGCAGCCCCAGAGGTATATACAGCAGCCCCAGTAGTAGTATACAGCAGCAGCCTCAGTAGTAGTATACAGCAGCAGCCCCGGGGTGTATACATAGCAGCAGCCCCAGGGGTGTATACATAGCAGCAGTCCCAGGGGTGTATACATAGCAGCAGCCCCAGGGGTGTATACATAGCAGCAGCCCCAGGGGTGTATACATAGCAGCAGCCCCAGGGGTGTATACATAGCAGCAGCCCCAGGGGTATATACATAGCAGCAGCCCCAGGGGTATACAGACCTCCCCCCCATCAGTAGTATACAGGGGCCCCAGCTGTATACAGCAGCCCCAGCTGTATACAGCCCCCCCGTGGTATCCAGGGCCCCCCTTGCTGCACACCTGTAAAGTAAGATGTCAGTATACTTATCGCTGCCGCCGCCGCCGCCGCTCCCGCTGCTCGGTCACCGCGCTGCTCCGGGTCTTCATGCTTCCTTCTCCGGCACTCGAACAATGACGTCATTTCCTGAGCGCCGGAGAAGGAAGCATGAAGACCCGGAGCAGCGCGGTGACCGAGCAGCGGGAGCGGCGGCGGCGGCAGCGATAAGTATACTGACATCTTACTTTACAGGTGTGCAGCAAGGGGGGCCCTGGATACCACGGGGGGGCTGTATACAGCTGGGCTACCGTATATACTCATGTATAAGCCAAGGGGGGACTTTTCAGTACATTTTTTGTGCTGAAAAACTCGGCTTATACACGAGTATATACGGTAATTTATATTTTCTGATTAGTGGGCCCCTTTATAGATTTATTACTTGTCATATAATATTTAATATTGTCATCAGTAAAACATATTTTACCCCATTTCCCAATAATTCCAAGACTTGATCACTCCACTTACTAAACTATTATTATGCAGGGTGGATGCACACTATCATGTGTGTGTCACGCCACCACAGGCGGAGCTGAATAGTGAACCCACTAGACTACGGAAAATACTGTGAAGGCTGATAATAGAAACAAGCCAGACAAGAATGTCAGATAAAGTAATAGAGTTCATTAAACAAAAAACGCAAGAATAAACCCCCAAGGGAAGTCCACAGGGCCAGAGCACCGGGGTTCCCCAAAGGGAGCATCAAGGAGCGGAACCCCAATACAGGGATTGTCTCGATACAGCCAGGGAGGATTCAATGAACCAGCAAATCTGTGGGTCCGACCTAAGGAGATAGAGATACCAGGTGGAAAGGGACACAGAAGCCAAGCAACCGGGGAGGGAAGCAAGGAAGGGACTTGGTGTAGCTGGAGGGATCCAAGAAGCTGCCAGGGATCAGCGAGTGCGGTATGGATCAGTGGGTAAGATAGACAGGAGGGGGGTCCAGCACTGAAAGCAAAGATAAGGCACATTAGAATGTCAGAGTAAGCAAGTAAGCGCTGTTTAGGGACCTGAGCTGGCAACTACACTAAGAAAGAGGTTACCCAGGCACCTTCCATAGAAAGTGAGGGCCTTAAGTACCCACCAGCCTCTCAGCAATTGGCTGAGAGGTGGTGTCAGAAAATGGGTGTACTGGCCCTTTAAATTTACTGTGAGTGGCGCGCGCATGCCCTATGTGCATTCCCCCTGTGACGAGGAAGTGAGGAGAGACGCTGAAGAGTTGCTGCTGCTGGAGAGGACATCGTGGGAGTGTGGGGCCGGTAAGTATGCCTGCAGGGCACTGGATGATGGCGGTGGCCGGAAGGGACCCGAACCCCCTGCACCCCGAAGGGGAATACCGCTGGCCACAGGGTTACAGTACCCTCTCCCTTACACTCCCCCGTCTCAAGCCGGCAAGAAACCTCTACATAAGATGAGGAGCATTGATAAACTCCCTCAGTTCCCAAGACCATTGCTCTGGACTGAACACTTTCCAGTTGAGCAAATACACCGTCTTGTTTCCTCTCTGCTTGACATCCAGAATGTATTCTAGCTGGAAAAATACACAACATTAATCAAGAGATATACGCTGCACACCAACACTAAAAAGTCTAACAAGGAAAGAGCTTACTGGCTAATGTGTATTAATGCATAGTGTGAACTGGAGCATAAGACATAGTAGAAAACTACTTAAAGTTATATATAAGGAATAACATGAGAACTTAGATGATGTAATGGCCATGACATCCGTGCCCGCGTCAAGGTCTTTCATTCTACCGGGACCTACTTTATCGCCTTATGTCTGCAGTGTGAACTTGTGTGTATTGGTATATGCCACTAAATGCAATTAACAACCTGCCTATGGAGGGTGTGTCCAGGACCAAAGCTATAAATAAAATGTAGGGTCTCATTGCATTTACAATTAGAGATGAGCGATGTTCGATTGGAAATTTTCGCCAATCTTAAATTCGAACTGTTTTGGGCGGTGTTCAAGTCATTCGACGAATGCAAACAATTTGCTTAAAATTCGGCAGTTCGAGGTTATGTTCGATTATGCTTCGATCACCAAAAGCTTAACCCTAACCCTAATACTGTTAATGAATGTTAATATCCAGTTTCAGTGTATAGTGTGCGGGGGGGCCGGGTTTAGATCAGTGCTGCAGAAATAATGCCGATCTCCATTATTTTTTCTCCTAACTGCAGATACAGTGGGGCAGTGCAGTCTGTTAGCCAATGACACACACACACAGCAAAGTGCATTTTTTTGCACACAAGCAAGGGCATGTGCCATTGGCTGTGTATGTCACATGTCCTTGCCCTTTAAGACCCAGCCATTTTCCCCTTTTCCTCAGTGCTGCAGTTTTGTGTCAGTCAGGCACCGCTACTGCTGCTGTGGGTGCTATAAAGTGTTAGACAGATAGTGAGCGAATCTCAAGTTAGATAGACAGATGGGTTTAGGAAGTAGGGATTAGTTACAATCTCAGTCCTTTTGAGGGCTACTTCAGACAAGTAGGGAGTAGGGATTAGTTGTAAATATCAGCCCTTTTGAGGGCTACTTCATAGAAATAGGGACTAGTTATAATATCAGGGCTAGGTTAGAGCAGTTCCTATTAGTTTTTGCCAGGCAGGTGTGTGTCAGTGCTGTGCAAGTGTTTTTCACAGCATCTAGCCAAATCTAGCTCAGGCAATCCTTTAGGGCAGGTAGTGTAGCACTGCTGTGAAGAAAGCTACACCACCTGTCTTTAGTAGCCAATTGTTTACTGTAACTAGTCCAGGCAATTTTTTTGGGCTATAGCAGTGTCTGGTAGTCAGCGGTGTAGCCCAGCTGTAAAGAAAGCTGCACCGCCTGCCTATCCAGTAGCCAATTTTTTACTGCAGCTAGTCCAGGCAATTTTTTTGGGTTAGTAGCAGTGGCTGGTAGACAGTGGTGTAGTCCACTTGTGAACCAAGCTACAACGCCTGTCTAGTTCAGACTAATTTTTAACTGCACCTCGCCCAGGTAATAGTTTGAGCCTAGTAGCAGTGACACTTAGACAGTGGTGTGTAGCCCACTTGTGAAACACTACACCGCCTGTCTAGTTCAGACTAATTTTTAATTGCACCTAGCCCAGGTAATAGTTTGGGCCTAGTAGCAGTGTCATTTAGTCAGTGGTGTGTAGCCCACTTATGAAACACACTACACCGCCTGTCTAGTTCAGACTAATTTTTAACTGCACCTAGCCCAGGTAATAGCTTGGGCCTAGTACCACTGTTTGTCCACTTAGCTCTGCTTGATTTCCACCCTAATTTTTTTTCCAAACAACTGCAGAGTTGCCAATTTGGTCACATACAAAATGAGTGGCAAAAGGCCTGCTGCTGGTGGAAAGGGGAATCGACGTGGTGGAAAGGGCAAAAACGTTTGTGTCCGTGGGGTAGGTGGTAAAGCAACAGTAACATCTGTTGAAGAAAAACCATCTGCCAGCCTAAGTATCATGTCTACTTATTTCCGTGGACAATCTGATATGATCCCTGTCTTATGGACACGACCATCGATACCTATTGTACATGAGGTACAAAAACAGCAGGTGCTTGAATGGATCTCAAGTCCTCCATCTAGTGGCCTCTCCTCAACTTTAACATCCCAAACCCTCCAGTCCTCTGAGGTGTCACCCCAATTGCATTTGCTTCCTTCCAGCTCCCAAGTCTCCAGCCGCCCTACTGAGTATGGGGTAACAGAGATGGTTGAGTCTGCAGAGCTCTTCAGTCACACTATAGTCTGGGAATCAGAGGTCTTCTCCAAAGCTGCAGTGAGTCCAGACAAAGAAATGATCTGCACTGATGCCCAGAAGCTTTGTGAGTCGGATCCAGGCCCAGATGAAGAAGGTTCTGACCATATTGTAAATAGAAAAACAAGCGGTGTCAGAGGATTGGAGCGCTAAAGAAACCACGGGTTGGTGATTAAATTACCGATAATTTATTGCACGAACAGCAGGGGTCCAGTATGCCACGTGGCATACTCATTTTGGGCTTCCAATCTGGAAAAATGGCCTGAGCTCGCCACTCATGCCTTGTAGATCCTGTCATGCCCCGCAGCCAGCGTTCTCTCTGAATGTGTGCTGACAGATAAGTGCACAATTGATGCCACTTAAGTGGTGTCTGTGTCCCAATTTTTGAAAAAAAATGGAGACTCTTGTTGGAGTCCCCTTGCTGTGTTTTACATGATTTTAGAAGGACATGACATGCCTATATCTGTGTCTCCTCCTTTTAGTCGTCCACCTCTTTTCTTTTCACATTTTTATATGTACTTATCACTTTTCCATGAGTTTGTTGTATCTTCTGAGTAGTTTGTCACCTTTTGGACACATTAGAAGGTGTTTTCTATGTGTTTTCTATGTGTTTGTATGTGTTTGTATTTGCCTTTAATTGTTTTCAATGGTGTTCGACGAAAATTCGACGAACAATCGACGAACACACCCCCAATTCGACAAATCGAATTCGAACACTAGGGTGGTGGCTCATCTCTAATTACAATGTGGGGGGCAGGTGCACAATCCAAAAAATAACTATATATATATTAGAAATTGCTGGCTACACCTCTGTGATGGAAAAATACATAGCAATAATCAAGAGATATCCACTGCACACCAACACTAAAAATTCTAACAAGGAAAGAGCTTACTGGTTAATGTATATTAATGCATAGTGTGAACTGGAGCATAAGACATAGTAGAAAACTACTTAAAGCTATATCTAAGGAATAACATGAGAACTTAGCTGATGTAATGGCCATGACATCTTTGCCCGGTAATCGCGTCAAGGTCTCTCATTCTACAGGGTCCTACTCTGTCTGCATTGTGAACTTTCGTGTATGGGTATATGCCACAAAATGCAGTTAAAAACTGGCCTATGGAGGGCGTGTCCAAGACCAAAGCTACAAATGAAATGTAGAGTCTCATTACGGTTACAAGGTGGTTAAAAAAAGAGTGTTTTTCACTCAAGACAGTCATGCGAGTGCTGGGCATATTGTCCTGTGAGTGTGGTGCAAGTGTGGTGCGTGTGGGTGTGTGTGCATGCCTGTATACATGAGAGTGTGGTGCGAGTGTGGTGCGAGTTACTAGCAGGCTTTTAGCCTGCTTCGTTGTGTGCTGCTGTCCTCAATGCTGAAGTCAGCGCTGAGTTGAAAGTTAGTGCTCTTCGTGGTGCTGATGTTTGCTCAACGGAATTTCACAGCATGATGTTAGTCAAATCAGATCCAGGAAACGGTCCGATTTTTCCCCGGATTCGGTGCACCACAACATGGGAGTCTATGGCCACCGGATCCGGTGAAAAATCGGATTGTTTCCTGGATCCAAATTGAATAACATCATGCTGAGAAATCCCGGTGAGCAAGCTTCAGCACCGAGGACAGCAGCACACAACGAAGCAGGCTAAAAGCCTGATCTGTCCTGTCAGGATGATCCTTCAAAAAACAGAATACACCCTGAAAGGCAAAAGCTATGGTGTGTAGCTAGCCTTTAATATGCCAATACTCAAGGAGCTTCAAACTCCACTGCTGCCACAGCAGCGGTGTTTTAAAGTCAGTGCTTTCCATGGTGCTGAAGTTTTATCCGCTGTATTTCTCAGCATGCTGCCCGCCAATTCAAACACCGCTGCTGTGACAGCAGGCGACAGTAGAAAGCAAACATATTTCACTGTTGTTAAAATCTGACAGTGAAATATCCACACACATGCTACTATTGCACAGTGTGCTGTATGGGTGCGAGATTTTCTTGCACCCATAGGCTAGGGTCACACTTGGCATGCAGTTTTTCTGCATTTTCAAAACCTTATTCCGTTTTTGGAAATTAGCATTTTTTTATCTAAGAAATGCTGTGAGTTAACGCATGCGTTAACGTATGGTACCTATATGTACCATACATTAATGCATGTGCTTCCCATAGGGCCCCATGTTAAAAAAAAAGCGTAGCGTTTTTTAGCAGTGCATTTTGAGACTGCGTTTTTTGCATGGGAGCCTATGGATCTGTTAAAACCATCAGTTTTTCTAAAATTCTAAGTTTAAAAACTGATGGTTTTAACGGATCCAGGGCTCAAGTGTGACCCTAGCCATATACTTTCAATGGCCACTCGCATGAGGAAATCGGGTTCAATCGCAGCATTCTCCAATTGAACTCGCATTTCAAGTGCAATGCGGGTTTTTCTCGCTTTGCACTCGCGTGATTCATACGCCAGTGTGCCTCCACCCTTATAACAGAACTCCGCCCAAGGCAATAAGGCTACCCAGTGGTCATGGTGTGTGTTGACGAAGTGGTTCAGGAAGTTGGTCAACACCTGATTTATCCACTTGACCATTGGATTGCGGATGATATGCCGAGGAGAAATCTAGAGAGACATCCAACTGCTTGCAGAGGGAACACCAGAATCGGGACAGGAAGTACATGTTTCCTGTCAAGAACGGGAACAAACATCTTACTCGGAGGTGGCTGCATCAGCTGGACTGGGGCTTCCGTGACCATCTTGGAGGGATCGATGATGAAACGTGGCTCATCAGGGACAAAGGACCTGGAAAACGTATCTGCCTTGATGTTCCTGTCGATCAGGTGTAAATGGAGACAGAAGTCGAACCGTGTGAAGAACAGAGACCATCGAGCCTGACGTGCATTAAGCCTCTGAGCAGATTGCAAGTAGGACAGGTTCTTATGATCGGTGTAGATCACCACTGGATGAACCACACCCTCCAGAAAGTAGCGACACTCCTCCAAGGCCGACTTGACGACCAACAACTCTCTGCCGCCAATGGAATAATTGTGCTCGCAGGGTGAGAATGCCTTGGAGAAGGACCCACAGGTCACCATTCGTCCGGAAGGAAGCTTCTGCGAGAGTACGACTCCGGCCTCAGAAGAGAAAGCGTCCACCTCCACAAAGAATTGTTTATTCATCATTGGCCTATGAAGTGCAGGAACCATAGGGAAGGCTTGTTTAAGGGACCTGTATCAGAGATGATATACTCCAGGAAGGGCAGAGAGTTCCGCTCGAAAAGGCATTTCTCAAATTTGGTGTATAAGTGGTTCTCTCGTAACAGTTGAAGGACCTGGCGGACATTCCTTCTATGTGTAGGGAGGTCCAGGTAGAACACCAAAATATCATCCAGATACACAACTACACATATGTACAGAAGGTCACGACAAACATCATTGACGAACTCCTGAAATACTGCAGGTGCATTACTTAAACCAAAAGGCATCACCCGATACTCGTAGTGGCCGTCGCGAGTGTTGATGGAGGTCTTCTACTCGTCTCCAGAACGATTCCTGACGAGGTTGTAAACCCCAAGAAAGTCTTGCCTGGTGAAGATTTGGGATCCACAAAGATGGTGTAAGAGCTCTGGAATGAGAGGCAGAGTATACTTGTTCTTCACCATGACAACATTGAGACCTCAATAGTCGATGCATGAACGCAACGACCTGTCCTTTTTCACGAAGAAGAACCCAGCGCCCACAGGAGTGGTGGACTTCTGGATAATCCCTTGAGCCAGGTTCACTTTCATGTAGTCAGACATCGATTGGGTCTCGACGGGCGACAGAGGGTAAATCCAGCCTCTGGGAGGACATGCACCAGGAATAAGATTGATGGGACAGCCATACAACCTGTGTGGTGGTAGGGTTTCTGCTTCCTGCTTGTTGAACACATCAGCAAAGGACCAGTATGCCAATGGCAACCCTGGCAAGGCTGATGGGGCTTGTAGCGTGCGGCTAGGTCAAACTGATAAGAGGCAGTGGTGATGGCAAGCCTGGCCCCAACAAAGAAGGTCCCCTTTCCACCCATCTAGAACCGGTTCGTGGGTGCGAAGCCATGGCAGACCAAGCAGGAATGAAAGGCAATTATTTCCTTGTGGAGAGCCCTGATATGGAGTTCTACCTGCTCGCTGATACCCAAGATGGTGTCCTGCAAGGGTCATCCATCTATGAAGGTGATGATAAGGGGATGCTGCAAGGGAACCACAGGTATACCAAACTGTCGAGCCATAGCTTGTTGCACAAAGTTACCCACCGAACCAGAATCCAAGTAAGCCATCTCCGAAAATTGCTTGCCACCAACTGATACCTGTATAGAAGCAGTAAGGGGTAGAGAGAGATCGCTCTCACCTAGGTAGGCCTCTCTTACCTATCCAGGGTGGAGGAGTTTTCCAGCCTCTTGGTACATCGGCAGCGAAAATGGGTAGCTCTCCCACAGTATAGGCACAGCTTCTTGGCAAACCTCTCCTCATGCTCTTGATCGCTCAGCTTGAGACAGACAACTTTCAAGGGCTCATGGACTGGAGTAGGAGCTGGAATGGCATGAATGAGGAGTTTTTGACATGATTGGGCCAAATGAGGAAGTCGCCTCTCATGGGTCCTCTCCTTGGCTTGCTCTTGTAGGCAGAGATCGATCTGGATGGAGAGAGAGATGAGGTCATCCCGGGTATTGGGTAGGTCTCGAAATGCCAATTCATCTTTTAGCCTTCCAAATAGCCCACATCGATAGACACCTATCAAGGGCTCATCAGACTACTGTAGCTCAGAGGCCAGAGTACAGAACTGAAGAGCATACTGTCCGACAGAGAGGGTACCTTTCTGTAGGTTAAAGAGGGCCTCCATCGATAACGCCATTTGACCTGGTTCATCGAAGATCTAGTGGAAGGTGTCCAGGAAGTTCTGGAAATGCAATGGGATCGTTCCTTTCAAGGAGTCGATTGAACCACGCCAGGGCCTCTCCCTCCAAATATGAGGTCAAAAATCCCACTTTGGCTATGTCCGTGGAGTACTGCTGAGGCAACAACCGGTACTCCAGTTGGACCTGTTGAAGCGCATACAGCGTGAAGCAGCCGACTGTCATCTGACTCTGCACCCCCCCTTCCCTCCCTGCACATGTAACCCCGTAAAGGATTAAAACAACACTTCAAAGAAACCAGTGAGTGCCGCCTGAATTCTTTTATGCATGCTTCAAAGTCTTATACTTAGGCTGAGCAACACCGGAGTAACACCGGAGTGTACCTGCTTTAGTCCTCACTAAGGAGCTGATGTGCCTGGTTGGAGCCTGTGCCCTGGTTTTCACCTTCTCATCTATGTATTGAGTAAAAAACCCCAAAGCACAATTTGGGATTCCCAGAATACCTTGTGGGTTTGCAGAGACGAGTATAGTGCCCTGAAGCTGCTGTGACCACTGGCTCGAGCACTGGGACATGTACAGGCGGAGCGGTTGCCCTCTGAATCTTGGTTAAGTGTTCGTCCACTGATGTCATGTAGTTCAGCATATGGGTCTGCATCTCCCATTGACGATCAAGCTCCTGGTGGAAATCTACGAGTTTAGTGGCATTGGTGGGCTCTGCCGCCTGAAGAGAGCTGAGATGAGCATCTAGGGTCTGCAAAAAAGTAACAAGTTGATCCTGACTCTGTCAAACACTGGCTTTCTATCTCTGAGCAGAGAATCTGGTATCAGCGGGGTCCATGGCCTGGGCAAAATCTGTCACGAACCCACTAGACCACGGAAGATACCGTGGAGGCTGATACCAAAAATAAGCCGGACAAGAACGTCAGATAAAGGAACAAAGATTATTAAACAAAAAAGGCAAGAATAAACCCCCAAGGGAAGTCCACAGGGCCAGAGCACCGGGGTTCCCCAAGGGAGCACCAAGGAGCGGAACCCCAATGCAGGGATTGTCTCGGTACAGCCAGGGAGGATCCAATGAACCAGCAAACCTGTGGGTCCGACCCAAGGAGATAGAGATACCAGGTGGAACGGGGCATGGAAACCAAGAAACCGGGGAGGGAAGCAAGGCAGGGGCTTAGTGTAGCTGGAGAAATCCAAGAAGCTGCCAGGGATCAGTGGATGCAGTACAGATCAGTGGGTGACGTAGACAGGATGAGAGGTCCAGCATTGAAAGGAAAGATAAGGCATGTTAGAATGTCAGAGTAAGCAAGTAAATCGCAAGCACTGCTTAGTGTAGTTGCCAGCTCAGGTCCCTAAGAATGAGTTTACCCAGGGACCTTCCATAGAAAGTGAGGGCCTTAAGTACCCACTGGCCTCTCAGCAATTGGCTGAGAGGTGGTGTCAGAAAATCGGTGTACTGGCCCTTTAAATTTACTGTGAGTGGCGTGCGCGCGCCCTATGGGTGTTCCCCCCGCATCCAGGAAGTGAGGAGGCAGCAGAGAGACACCAAGGAGCTGCTGCTGCCAGAGAGGGAGTTGTGGGAGTGTGGGCCCGGTAAGTATGTCTGCGGAGCACAGGAGAATGCCAGCAGCCAGATGGGACCCGAGTGGGTTACAGCACGTAAATCAGAGTGTTTTTGATGCATAACAGTCGTGCGAGTGCTTTCCGTATTGTCGGGCAAATGCGGTGCGAGTGCGATGAATGTGGTTCAAGTGTGGAAAATCAAGCGTGAAGCTGCCAAGATGCCATTTGCCACCAGTTTTGCCATATTTCAGAGCTGCAACGTTACTGGAGTATCAAAAAGCACAAGGAGTGCTATACTCAGGGACATCTATAAATTCAAGAATGCGCACATAGGGTGATACCTTCTTTAGAAAAGGCAATAAATATTTATACAAAGAGGCTGCTCACCTGATGTAGTTGTGAAACCCCACAACTGGTAATGATCGCTCAAATACAAGTAGCTGCTGCAGGACCGTACTTTCCACAGATCCCTGTGGTTTAATCATACTTAAAGAAGAATCGTTGATCCAGACATTCCCTTGTACTGGCTTCTTTTGTTCCTTTTCTGAAGTGGCAGCGCGGACCTCGAGGTACTGTGTCCTGGGAGCTGATACTCAGGGACATAGCCAAGGTAAGGAAGGCTGAAAAATGACCACCTTTGAACAAGAAATTTAAGACTGGGCCAATAAATATCTTAAGAGTGATTTTTCAAAGGTTTTATGGACTGATGAAATGAGAGTGACTCTTGATGGGCCAGAGGCTGGATCAGTAAAGGGCAGAGAGCTCCACTCCGACTCAGCCGCCAGCAAGGTGGAGATGGGGTACTGGTATGAGCTGGTATCATCAAATATGAACTTGTGGGACCTTTTCGGGTTGAGGATGGAGTGAAGCTCAACTAGCGGACCTACAGTACTGCCAGTTTCTGGAAGACAACTTCTTCAAGCACTGGTACAGGTATCGTTAAAAAAAAAAACATGATTTTCATGCAGGACAATGCTCCATCACATGCATCCAACTACTCCACAGCGTGGCTGGCCAGTAAAGGTCTAAAAGAAGAAACAATAATGACATGGTCCCCTTGTTCACCTGATCTGAACCCCATAGAGAACCTGTGGTCCCTCCTAAAATGTGAGATCTACAGGGAGGGAAAGCAGTACACCTCTCGGAACAGTGTCTGGGAGGCTGTGGTGGCTGCTGCACACAATGTTGATCGTAAACAGATCAAGCAACTGACAGAATGGATGGATGGAAGGCTGTTGAGTGTCATCATAAAGAAAGGTGGCTATATTGGTCACTCATTTTTTGGGGTTTTGTTTTTTCATGTCAGAAATGTGTTATTCAAAATTTTGTGCAGTTATATTGGTTTACCTGGTGAAAATAAACAAGTGAGATGGGAATATATTTGGTTTTCATTAAGTTGCCTAATAATTCTGCACAGTAAAGGCCACGTTACACACACAGATATATTGGTCACAGATCTCTGGCTGCAGTGAAATCATGGACACATTGCTCCATTTTGTGGCTGTGTACAATGGAACAGTGTGTCCATGATTTCACTGCAACTAGAGATCTGCGAACAATATATCTGTGTGTGTAACGTGGCTATAATAGTTACCTGCACAAACAGATATCCTCCTGAAGGTACCGTCACACGGGGAGATATCGCCGGCGATGTTGCCGGCAACCGAGGGGCGTGGCCAGGTTGCGGCGACATCGCCGGCGAATTGCCGCGTGTGACAGGGCGATAATCAGGCGATGAATCGCCTGAGTCACATCGCCAGGTTTCCCAACCATGTTGGGAAACCTGGCGATGTTGCTCAGATTCTGCCTGATCGCCCTGTGTAACGCGGCAACCCGCAATGTTACGGGCGATTCCGCCTATCTACTACATTGCGGGTTATCGCTCACTGGGTTGCTGGGCAACCCAGCAAGCGATAGCCGCGGCAACTAGCCGGCGACATCGCCGGTAAGTTGCTCAGTGTGACATCTCACCGGCGATTTTGTCAGGGATGCGCGCTCCCGCGATCCCCGGCAATATCGCCGGAGATATGTCCCTGTGTGACGGTACCTTTAGGGGTCTTTCACACTTGCGTTTTTATCCTGATTTGGAAGATCAGGAAACACCCTTTTCTTACAGGATTCATTTTTTTTGCCCATCCTCTTTAATGATTTCAGGAGAAAACATGAAGCAACAACATTCTACCTGACAAAATTAAAGTGAAAGTGCAAAATACTGTAAAGGCCACTTTACACACACAGATATCCGTCTGAACAGATCTCTGGTTGCAGTGAAATCATGGACACATTGTTCCATTGTACACAGTCACAAAATGGAACAATGTGTCCATGATTTCACTGCAACCAGAGATCTGTTCAGAAGTTGGACACAGATGTGTGTGTGTGTAAAGTGGCCTCTAGAATCGGGTTTTGCCTGATCTTCCAAATCAGGAAAAAACCGCAAGTGTGAAAGGGCCCTAAGGTAGCCAAATCTAAAAAAAATATACGGTACTCCAACTTTCAAAAATATTAAGCTTTGATATTTATGAGTCTTTTCGGTTGATTCAGAACATAGTTGCTGATCAATAATAAAGATAATCCTCTAAAATACAACTTGCGTAATAATTCTGCACACAGTGTAAAGTGAGAAAAGAATAGGTAAATAGAACAGCTAGATCAGCCTTACCAGTCTGCTGCTGCTGCTGCTACTTCTGGGGCCGCCTATTAAGCTACTTGCATATTCACTGTACTGTCACACAAACAGCCAATCACAGGCGCTCACACTATGTGAGAGCCTCTGTGATTGGCTGTTGTAGTCAGACAGGATTTCCTCACTCTGGATCGTGATTCTGCTTGGATGCATACACATTGGTGTATGGCAACCAACCTGCCATCATAGGGTGTTACATAAATATAATTATAAAAAATGCATGAAGTTTCGTAGTATTTTTAAGTCTAGCCTGCTGTGAGCTGCCACCCTCAGCTGCCTAATTTTAACTTTAGGAAAGATAAAAGGAGACAAACGAGGCGCAATAGTGCCCTATCAATATGACACTGACTGTGCACACAGATCACAAAGAGGTGCACTCACCTGATCTAGTTGTGTGCACCCACAACTAGTTTTGATGGCATGTAGTTAGAAGCCGCTGCAGGACCTCCACCGCCACGTAGCACGTGTAAGAATAGCCAGATCCAGGGATGGTGTATAGATGGTCCGCGCCGCTTGAAATAATCAGTCAAAAGTCTTTAAATGAAAGACCCCCCTTCTTTATTTCCACCTACGCGTTTCAGTAGGGGACATTTTTTGGAGACAATCCAGGATTTGCTGCTGAATTACATGAAGAAGGATAAATTACTGAAGGCAGGGTCGGACTGGGGTGTCTGGGGCCCACCAGGGAAATTGACTCCAGGGGCCCACGCACCCGCTATATGCAAATACCTGTTAGCCGTTATACCCATTATAGCGGTTACTCCAGCACATCACTCTGCGCTCACCATTACTGCGATGTACCATTACTGTAGTGTACATTAAAGGGATACTTTGGTGAAAACAAGTTACCAACAATCGTCTGGTTCGGCAGGTGATCACTTAGTTATTGGTGAAATCCGACCAATGAAAACCACATCGTCGGAAGAATGTGGCACTTTTACCCCTTTTATTAACTGCAGCGGCCGGTAATGATGTGACCGCGGCTCCATTCATCATTGGAGCTCCCAGAAAGAGGCAAACCCAGCGCTCACAGCCACTGAGGGAGTGAAGGGATCATGGGCGAGCTGTACATCACCTCCAGTCTAATGGGGACAAAACAAACCTATGACTAAGGACTGTCTTTAAGGACATTGATTTAAATGTGCTTTTTAATACTTTTCTAATATAATGAATTTTTAAGAATCTAGATCTCAAGACTCTATGCTGGATATTTTTCTATTTTTTGGACACATAATGGGGATAAAAGCTGCACATTCAGCAGTCGCACCCCCACCAACTAATACCTTATCACATCCTTAGGCCATGTGCACACACTGAGTATTTGGTGAGTTTTTTACCTCGGTATTTGTAAGACAAAACCAGGAGTGGAGCAATCAGAGGTAATATTTTCTGCATTTCTCACCATCTCCTGCTTCTGTCTTATAAATACTGAAGGGAAAATCTCACCAAATACTCACTGTGTGAACGTAGCCTTAGATGAGATAATTACTTGCTTTCTCTGGAGAACCTCTGTAAGTGCATTTTGCTGCTACTGTGTCACAGGACAGGAAGGGGTTAAACAACCAAGTTTTTAATATCTACTGGAAATAAAAATTTTCCCCTTATTGATATCAGAAAAAAACTAATAATCAACCACAATCCACTATATCAAGACCAGTAATACCACATGTAAAGGAGACATACCACCACACTGTGATCAGAGCACATATTACTACTAAACTGTGATCAAATACTACCACGTGCAAGGTATAAATACTGCCACACCTTGATAAGACCACATATAACCGACATATTGTAATTGAATAATTCCACATTCAAGGGACAAATACACAACGCCATGACCAGAGCACACACATGAGCCAGACCCACTACTACATGTCATCAGTACTTTGTGGTGCCCAGCTGTTTCTTCTTCAGTGTGAATAGTGACCAATAATACTACAATAATGAAGATTAAAAAAAAGCTCTGCATATTTGGTCAGTGTAAATACAGTGATTATCAGTGACATTATACATAGAAACTCTGTATATAGTGTCAGTGTACAGGTGATGCAGAGATCCCCAGTGACATTATACACAGGAGCTCAGTATATAGTGTCAGTGTACAGGTAAGACTGTGATCCCACGTGACATTATACACAGGCTCAGTATATAGTGTCAATGTACAGGTAATACAGTGATCACCGGTGACATTATACACAAGAGCTCAGTATATAGTGTCAGTGTACAGGTGATGCAGAGATCCCCAGTGACATTATACACAGGAGCTCTCTATATAGTGTCAGTGTAAAGGTGATGCAGAGATCCCCAGTGACATTATACACAGGAGCTCTCTATATAGTGTCAGTGTACAGGTGATGCAGAGATCACCAGTGACATTATACACAGGAGCTCTGTATATAGTGTATAGTGTGCGTGGATAGGTAATACACCTACTCACCAGAGCTGTATCTTGGTGAAGTCATTCATCTTCAGGTTTCTTCTTCCCCTGTCGCAGACAAATATCACGTCTTCTAGCCAGGACTCATCTCTGCAGAAAATAACACAGTTATCTACTGTATAGAACTGATCACTTCCATAGCACATTCCCCACTTTTCCCAAGATTTCTACACTACATCAAACGACCAAAAGAGCGACATTGTGCCGCCTCGCACAGTAACAAGGCCTCCCTTCGGTTCTCCCTCGTGGAAAAGTAAATTATATTACAGCAGTAATAATGTCGCCTGATTGGCCCCTACAGTAAATATGTCCCCACTTCCCACCGTAAACCAATAATGTATGTTCCTCATTCTGGCCTCCATATAGTAATAACGTCTTGGGCCCCCATGTTCCCCCATTCTAGGTCCCCAGACGGACATGACAACTTCTCCAGCCATCTACATAGATTACAACAAAGACACATCTGACATCTCACATTTCCAGTCTGATCTATTCCCAAACTGGACAAACTCCTCATCCTACTGATCCCCCAATACTGAGCCGTTGCTGCTGTCCCTATTACTGCACATGCTGCGTGGTACAAAAACAGTGCTCCTCTTACTGCCCCACATAATAATGTCACCACTGTGCCCTCCACATAGTAATACCACCACTGTGCCCTCCACATAGTAATACCACCACTGTGCCCTCCACATAGTAATACCACCACTGTGCACTCCACATAGTAATACCACCACTGTATTGTATATACCACCACATGACCCCCCTCCATGTTGCACAGGATCCCCTGCATGTTGCACAGGACCCCCTGAGTGTTGCACGGGACCCCGTTCGTGCTGCACGGGACCCCCTGTGTGCTGCACGGGACCCCCTGCGTGCTGCACGGGACCCCCTGCGTGCTGCACAGGATGGCCCCCTCCATGTTGCACGGGTACACACACATATTGTTGCTGCTGAGGGGACAGCACATTGATTGTTGCTGCTACAGTGCTACGGGGGTGGGGGGGCACATATTGTTGGTGCTAAGGGAGAGACATATGGCTGCTGCTGGGGGGGCACACTGATTGCTGCAGCTTCTTCTTGGGGGCACACATATTGTTTATTGCTGCAGCTGAAGGAGCACAGTAATGTTGCTGCTAAGGGGGAGGGGCACATATTGCTGGTGCCAATGGGGAGATATATGGCTGCTGCTGGGGGAGGCACACTGATTGCTGCAGCTGTTGCTGGGGGGCACACATACCTCATCTACTTCCACACTGTTGCTGCAGCTCTGTCTGCTCCTCTTCATGTGGGATGCAGGACTTCACGTGCTGTCCCCACCACCACACATCTCATCCTCGCTCTAGCACTGCCTGCTGTGTGAGGAAGTCCCGGCTGTAGACAGTGCTCTCTCTGTTCCTCACAGCATACACACTGTCAGGGCTGGCAGCAGGGCCGGACTGGGACCAAAAAGCAGCCCTGGAAAACAAACCCCACCAGCCCACATACTATATCACCCATCAGCCCCGACCAGTGAATGTCGCTTTTACGTTGTCATCGCCTCATTACTTTCTTAGAGGAGTTATCTGAAGAGCCACATGTGAATGGTGCAGAAAAGGGAAATCAACCACAGCTCCATTTACTCTTCAAAGCTACATTTCCCAGGATTGTGGGGCCCCAGCGATCAAATCCACAGTGAAGGGAAAGTCATCAGCTATACAGAAGAGAAGTGATGACTGCATATTGGGGATAATTAATTCAAACAACAATTAAATGCTGAAAATCAAAGTCCAATACCACCTCTCACAACAGGACAGGAGAAGTGGTACTGTGCAGTGTATATATACATAATAATACAGATACTGAGATTACACCCAGTATACAGGACAGGAGAAGTGGTACTGTGCAGTGTATATATACAGAATAATACAGATACTGAGGATTACACCCAGTATACAGGACAGGAGAAGTGGTACTGTGCAGTGTATATATACAGAATAATAGAGATACTGAGGATTACACCCAAATTAAATATACATATTCCATATGGTTTTACTTTACTATACAGCTATCAGATGATTGCCTGATTAACTGAGCAACTCAACACTTGATTAATTATATCAAAAGGAGAAAAACATGTGGAGTCAAACAATTGCTTTAACCCCTTAGTGACTGAGCCAATTTCCACCTTAATGACCAGACCGTTTTTTGTAATTCTGACCACTCTCCCTTTATGAGGTAATATCTCTGGAACGCTTCATTGGATCCGAGCAATTATGAGATTGCTTTTTCGTGACATATTGGGCTTCATGTTGGTAGTAAATTTAGGTCAATCATTTTTGTGTTTATTTGTGAAAATATAAAAAAATTGGCAAAAATTTTGAAAATTTCACAATTTTCAAATTTTGAATTTTTATTTTATTAAACCAGAGAGTTATGTGACACAAAGTAGTTAATAAATAACATTTCCCACATGTCTACTTTACATCAGCGCATTTTGGGAAAAAAAAAATTTTGGGTTAGGACGTTATAAGGGTTCAAAGTTCATCAGCAATTTCTCATTTTTCCAGCAAAATTTACAAAACCATTTTTTTAGTGACCACATCACATTTGAAGTCCCTTTGAGGGGTGTACATGACAGAAAACACCCAAAAGTGACACCATTCCAAAAAACTGCACCCCTCAATCTACTCAAAACTACATTCATGAAGATTATTAACCCTTCAGGTGCTTTACAGGAACTAAAGCAAAGTGGAAACAAAAAATGGACATTTTAATTTCTCCAACAAAAATGTTCTTTTAGCCTCAATTTTTTAATTTTCACATGGGCAACAGGATAAAATGCATCCTAAAATTTGTTGGGCAATTTCTCCTGAGTACACCGATACCTCATAAGTGGTCATAAACCACTGTTTGGGCGCACAGCAGGGCTCAGAAGGAAGGGAGCGCAATTTGATTTTTGGAGCCAAGTTTCCATTCAAAAAGTGAAATGGCGCTCCTTCCCTTTCGAGTCCTGCTGTGCTCCCAAACAGTGGTTTATGACCACATATGAGGTATCGATGTACTCAGGAGAAATTGCCCAACAAATTTTAGGATGCGTTTTATTCTGTTGCTCATGTGAAAATTAAAAAATTGAGGACAAAAGAAAGTTTTTGTGAAAAAAAAAGTACTTCTTCATTTTTACGGATCAATTTGTGAAGCACCAGAGGGTTCAAAGTGCTCACTATGCATCTAAATAAATTCCTTGGGGTGTCTAGTTTCCAAAATGGGGTCACTTGTGGGGGAGCTCCAATGTTTAGGCACACGGGGGTTCTCCATACGCGACATGGTGTCCGCTAACAATTTGAATGGAAAATTAGCTCCAATTGTTAGCGGAGACCATGTTGCGTATGGAGAGCCCCTGTGTGCCTAAAAATTGGAGCTCCCCCACAAGTGACCCCATTTTGGAAACTAGACCCCCCAAGGAACATATCTAGATGCATAGTGAGCACTTTTATACCCCAGGTGCTTCACAAATTAGTCCGTAAAAGGAAATAAAGGAAGATTTTTGTGAAAAAAAAGTACTTTTTCATTTTTATGGATCAATTTGTGAAGCACCTGGGGGTCCAAAGTGCTCCCTATGCATCTAAATAAATTCCTTGGGGTGTCTAGTTTTCAAAATGGGGTCACTTGTGGGGGAGCTCCAATGTTTAGGCACACGGGGGCTCTCCATACGCGACATGGTGTCCGCTAACAATTTGGAAAATTAGCTCCAATTGTTAGCGGAGACCATGTTGCGTATGGAGAGCCCATGTGTGCCTAAACATTGGAGCTCCCTCACAAGTGACTCCATTTTGGAAACTAGACAACCCAAGGAACTTATCTAGATTGGTGATGAGCACTTTCAACCCCCAGGTGCTTCACAAATGAAACCATAAAAATTAAAAAAGAAAATTTTTGTGGAAAAGAAAGTACTTTTTCATTTTTACGGATCAATTTGTGAAGCACCTGGGGGTTCAAAGAGTTCACTATGCATCTAAATAAATTCCATGGGATGTCTAGTTTCCAAAATGTGGTCACTTGTGGGGGAGCTCCAATGTTTAGGCACACAGGGGCTCTCCATACGCGACCTGGTGTCCGCTAACAATTGGAGCTAATTTTCCATTCAAATTATTAGCGGACACCATGTCGCATATGGGGAGCCCCTGTGTGCGTAAACATTGGAGCTCCCCCACAAGTGACCCCATTTTGGAAACTAGACCCCCCAAGGAACATATCTAGATGCATAGTGAGCACTTTCATACCTCAGGTGCTTCACAAATTAGTCCGTAAAAGGAAATAAAAGAAGATTTTTGTGAAAAAAAAGTACTTTTTCATTTTTACGGATCAATTTGTGAAGCACCTGGGGGTCCAAAGTGCTCCCTATGCATCTAAATAAATTCCTTGGGGTGTCTAGTTTTCAAAATGGGGTCACTTGTGGGGGAGCTTCAATGTTTAGGCACACAGGGGATCGCCATACACGACATAGTATCAACTTACAATTCCAATTGTTAGCGGACACCATGTCACGTATGGAGAGCCCCTGGGTGTCTAAACATTAAGGCTCCCCCACAAGTGACCCCATTTTGTAAACTGTACGCCCCAAGGAACTTATCTAGATGCATAGTGAGCACTTTGAACCCCCAGGTGCTTCACAAACTGATCCGTAAAAATGAAAAAGTACTTTCTTTTCCATAAAAATGTTCTTTTTTCATTTTTATGGATCAATTTGTGAAGCATCTGGGGGTTGAAAGTACTCATTATGCATCTAGATATGTTCCTTGGGGGGTCTAGTTTCCAAAATGTGGTCATTTGTGGGGGAACTCCAATGTTTAGGCACACAGGGGCTCTCCATATGCGACATGGTGTCCGCTAACAATTTGAATGGAAAATTAGCTCCAATTGTTAGCGGACACCATGTCACGTATGGAGAGCCCCTGTGTGCCTAAACATTGGAGCCCCCCCACAAGTGACCCCATTTTGGAAACTAAACGCCTCACGGATTATATCTAGTGGTATAGTGAGCATTTAGAACCTACAGCTACTTCACAGAATTTGATAACGTCATATTGAACATTTTCTTTTTTTCACACAATTTCTCACTTTTAGGGTACTTTCACATCAGCGGTTTTTGACGTTCACGGCAGAGGCGGTGAAAAAAACGCATCTGCCGCGATTACCGCATAACTGCTGCACTTGCGGCACAGTTGCGGCAAGCCCCATACAATGTATATGCGGGCTTGCGGCAGGTGCGGCAAGTGCAGTATCTGACCGCATTTTTTTTTCGCGGCTGCACCTGCTGCAAGTGCCGAAACCACACTTGCCGCTCGTGCCGCACACTTACCGCAAGCCCCATAGACATTGCATGGGGCTTGCCGCAACTGTGCCGCAAGTGCAGCGGTTATGCGGTAATCGCGGCAGATGCGTTTTTTTCACCACATCTGCCGCGATCGGCAAAAGCCGCTGATGTGAAAGCAGCCTTAGAGCATGTGCACAAGATCCGGAAACACCGTGTCCTGGTCGTCTCCTCTCCTGCATTTTTTTTCTAGTATTTCTTTATTAAATTTGAAAAAAAAAATTACGTGGGGCTTCGCCACACTTTTGGTCCAGCCAGGTACAGCAGGCAGCTACGGGCTGCCACCAACCCCTTCTGCCTAGTTTTACCTGGCTGGAAACCAAAAATATAGGGAAGCCCTTTTTTTTTTTAATTATTTCATGAAATAATTTAAAAAAAAAACGACGTGGGCTTCGCCATGTTTTTGGGCCAGCCAGGTACAACTAGGCAGCTGGGGGCTGGAATCCTCAGCGTAGGGAGGCCCAAGCTTTCTGGGCCCCCCCCGCTGCGAATTGCAGCCCGAAGCCGCCCCAGAAAATGGCGCATTCATAGAAGCGCCATTTTCTGGCGCTGTATCCAGCTCTTCCAGCTGCCGTGTAGCGGTGGCAGACTGGGTAATAAGGGGTTAATGCCAGCTTTTCGGCAGCTGGCACTAAGCCCGAGATTCATAATATAGGGCCAATGTTAGACCCGCCATTAGGAATCTCTAGTAAATTGTAAAGAAGACACAACACAGAGAAAGATTTTTTTATTAGAAAAACAAACAAACACAATTTAGACCCCATCTTTATTTGTCTGTGGCGTCCGACGTAGTCCAGTGGGCGGTGATGTCCGACGTAGTCCAGTGGGCGGTGATGTCCGACGTAGTCCAGTGGGCGGTTCCGCGATGTTTCTCGGTGTTATAGCATATGGGGGCATCCCCCATATGCTATAATAAGGCACTCTCCAAGGGGAATGATAGGTCATGAACGCTGTAAGTTCATGACCTATCACGATTCTGGGGTCACACATAATAATCTCTAAGGGTACATTTACACGCCGCAATCGCGGCGAGAAATATTGATGGCGATGTGTTGCCTTGCAATAATCGCCGTTCAAAATCCCTCCCAATTGCAGCGTGTAATTGGGGAATTTGGCGGCGATATGTCGCCTCGCCACGGTCGCCTGATTTCAGAGCAGTGCACAGATTACGGCGTGTAAAGGTACCCCTGTGTGACTCCTGGATTGTGATGGGTCATGAACTTAGAGTTCATGACTTAACCCTTGTTTGACCTCAGGGGAATGATAGGTCATGAACTCTAAGGTCATGACCCATCACAATCCAGGGACCACACAGGGGTTAACTGATCTTCATGATCTCTAAAGCAGATCACCATGAAGATCACTTAACCCCTGTGTGACCCCAGGGGAATTATAGGTCATGAACTCTGTAAGTTCATGACCTATCATTCCCCTGAGAGTGCGCGCACACAGCAGCGCGCACAGAAGAGGAGTCAGACTGCTGGTGCCAGGATCGGGACCCCAGGATCCAGGAGCGGGACCCCAGGATCCAGGAGCGGGACCCCAGGATCGAGACTCCAGGATCCAGGAGCGGGACCCCAGGATCGAGGAGCGGGTGAGAGAGAGAGGAGGAGGGAAGCTGGAGGAGCGGTGCTGCAGGAGCAGGGCCGGAGGAGCGAGGAGGGGAGCCGGAGCGGTGCTGCAGAAGCGGAGGAGCGGGGGGTAAGAGGAGCGGGGCTGGAGGGGCTAAAGATGGGGGGCTGTGGGTATCAGAGGAGCGGGGCTGGAGGAGAGGAGGGAAACTGGAGGAAGGGGCTGGAGGAGCAAGGAGGGGGCTGGAGGAGCGAGGCTGGAGGAGCTGGAGATGGGGGGCTGGAGGAGCTGGAGATGGGGGGCTGGAGGAGCTGGAGATGGGGGGCTGGAGGGGGTCAGAGGCTGCAGAAAGTGTTGGGGGGCACAGGGGGATGTGTCAGTCATGCGATCTGACTTGTGACATGTCAGATCGCATGCAGCTGCAGGGGAGGCGGCGCGATTTTACATGCGCCGCCATTTTGAGATGGCCTGGGGGAGGGATGGGGGGTAAGGGGGTAATCTCCAGCACAGGGGGTCTTGCTGGGCTAAGGGGTTGCTGTTTCACTTTAATCCGACATGTGTTTTCATGTCGGATTAAAGTGAAATACTTTTTACCGGCACTGTCACTGTTTGTGATGTGATGATCGGTAAACGGTGTTTACCGGTCATCACATCACAGGTGCGGGTACAAAATCAGCTAATTCCTAATCTCTAGGGTGTCAGCTACAATCGGTACACTGACACCCTAGAGATATTAGCTCCAGGGGCGGCGCTATAGAGCTTTTTCCTGCCAACGTCTACAGACGTCGGCTAGGCTTTAGTACCCTTTTTTTCCGACGTCTGTAGACGTTAGGCTGTCGTCTAGGGGTTAAACAATCATATAAATCATTTTATTAGAGACACATATAAACATAAATATGCAGGAAACAAGGTGCATCATGTAAAGACACATAGTACATAGTCCATAAACAAAAGATGAGGGCGCACAGTAATATACAACAATTGCACATTCATAGGATAAGCTGCATTGGTTCACTAATAGTTAATTCATTTGATTTCTAGTGAGACAGCCATAGTAATCAAAATATAGACTGGCAGCTCACAAGGCCTATTGTAGCGTCCCATAAAGTGCATATGCTAAGGTAACTTCATACAAAAGTGCACAACAGATCAATTGAATTCCGGCGCGATGCCCATCCCGACACACAAACATCTGGCCGTCGCCAGGATGCTGCATAATCAGGAAGCGCGTCAATAATGCGCCTCCATGGCAACCCAGAAGTGTCCGCAAACCGCGCATGCACACAGGGTCCGATAATTCCCAATATACCACATGTGTACTATGCCACATGTGGATGTAACAAATATATGTTGGTCTGACAACCAGGGAGTTGAGGGTCCGGGCTCGTGAACATGTTCGTGACATTTTAGCTGCGAAAAAAGCTAAAACTGAAGAGGTTGTGGCCCTCAAAACTTTACCCCGTAATTTCTACCACCACCATAGATGTAGCGTAAAGACCTTACAAATAAAAGGGATCGATCTGATACACGGGGGAGTTAGGGGGGGTGACCTCCAGAAAATACTGTCCCAACGGGAATTAAAATGGATTATAACCTTAGACACAGTTTCCCCCAAGGGATTGAATGAGGCCGTCAGCTTCGTTCCGTTTCTCTAATGAAATTTGAGGTTCCTGAATCTTACAAATATTTGGTCAGATAGAATTCTATCTTCACTGTGATTCTCAGCCCAATGTGGTAAGGATATATGTAACTTGATTTTTCTCTTTTTCTTTTTCTTTCTCTTTTTTATCCTCCTTATCAAAAATGATCTGGGATGTTTTATCTGTTGATTTTAACTGGTTTTATTTATGTTAACAGTGATTATCTCACCACAGTGTATCAACAAATACTGCTGTATATATAATCTGAACTCCCATCTACCATTGAATATGATGACACCGCCATTGGATGAAAGAACAGATGTGTTTTTCATTGTATTATATGACTATTTGGCCATGATGACTATCAAGGTATATTGGGAATTATCGGACCCTGTGCGCATGCGCGGTTTGCGCCCGCTTCTGGGTTGCCATGGAGGCGCATTATTGACGCGCTTCCTGATTATGCAGCATCCTGGCGACGCCCGGATGTTTGTGTGTCGGGATGGGCGTCACGCCGGAAGTGACATCACCGGCGTCGGCTTGCATCTGCGCATGCGCCGCTAGTAGGGCTCCGATTGATCACGCTGCAGCTTGTGACCGCTCTGTGCTCGAGATAAAAACTCCACCATTACCCTTTACTGTGACTCCTCATGATGAAGCATATGCGTGTTTAAAGCAAGGCGAAACGTACGTAAGGAGTCTGATATGGAGGTTTCTATCTTTTATCCTGCACTAGCACCTTATTCAATTGATCTGTTGTGCACTTTTGTATGAAGTTACCTTAGCATATGCACTTTATGGGACGCTGCAATAGGCCTAGTGAGCTGCAAGTCTATATTTTGATTACTATGGCTTTCTCACTAGAAATCAAATGAATTAACTATTATTGAACCAATGCAGCTTATCCTATGAATATGCAATTGTTGTATATTACTGTGCGCCCTCATCTTTGGTTTATGGACTATGTACTATGTGTCTTTACATGATGCACCTTGTTTCCTGCATATTTATGTTTATATGTGTCTCTAATAAAATGATTTATATGATTGTTTAAAGCAATTGTTTGACTCCACATGTTTTTCTCCTTTTGATATGAGGATTACACCCAGTATACAGGACAGGAGAAGTGGTACTGCGCTGTGTATATATACAGAATAATACAGATACTGAGGAATACACCCAGTATACAGGACAGGAGAAGTGGCACTGTGCAGTGTATATGTACAGAATAATACAGATACTGAGATTACACCGAGTATACAGGACAGGAGAAGTGGCACTGTGCAGTGTATATATACATAATAATACAGATACTGAGATTACACCCAGTATACAGGACACGAGAAGTGGTACTGTGCAGTGTATATATACAGAATAATACAGATACTGGGGATTACACCCAGTATATAGGACAGGAGAAGTGGGCACTGTGCAGTGTATATATACATAATAATACAGATACTGAGATTACACCCAGTATACAGGACAGGAGAAGTGGTACTGTGCAATGTATACAGTATATACAGAATAATATACATACTGAGGATTACACCCAGTATACAGGACAGGAGAAGTGGTAGTGTATATATACAGAATAATACAGACACTGAAGACTACACCCAGTATACAGGACAGGAGAAGTGGTACTGTGCAGTTTATATATACAGAATAATACAGATACTGAGGATTACACCCAGTATACAGGACAGGAGAAGTGGTACTGTGCAGTGTATATATACAGAATAATACAGATACTGAGGATTACACCCAGTATACAGAATAATACAGATACTGAGGATTACACCCAGTATACAGGACAGAAGTGGTTCTGTGCAGTGTATATATACAGAATAATACAGACACTGAGGATCACACCCAGTATACAGGACAGGAGAAGTGGTACTGTGCCTGTCTGATTTTAGACAGTACGCACTCACTTGAGTGCTGTCAATAAAGACAAAAGACTTGCTTTAATGTACAAATATGAGGGCGAAAAGATGCAACAAAGCACCCTCATTTGCATATTAAATAAATTAGATAATGCAAATATTTAAAAAAGCCCCCTAAATCTGTGTAAATGTTAGTGTAGTGTAAGGCCTCTGCCATAATATACTTACCGATCGCGGTTTTGTCACGTGCCCGACTCCATAATGACTTCACATCCACAGCTCGTCTCTGCAGGTTTCCCTCTTCTCCGATCCTCTGCAGCACATCACGACATGATGATCTTAAAAAAATAACATTGTCATTATAATGCTCCTGAATAAAAAAATAACCACCCATGTTGTGTCTTAAATAAGCCCTATGCTGTGCCCTGCAAATAAAGAAATACTGCTCACCTCACTGTCCCTTTTACGGTACATAGTCTCCACACTATCCTCTCCTCTAAAATAATCCCGCCACACTATCCGCCCTTGTATTGTGTGACCGTCACACTGACCCTTAATAAACTCCACACTGTGCCCCTTATAAATTATACCTACTATACTTTCCTCAATTATGAACTATGACCTCCACACTGTCCTCACATCATGCTGCTCCTTCTTCACAATGTCCCTTCCTGCCCCATCTCCCCTTCCTGCATAAGCCTTCCTGCCCCATCCCCCTGCAGCATTAGCCTTCCTGCCCCATCCCCCTTCAGCCTGCAGCATTAGCCTTCCAGCCCCATCCCCACTTCCAGCATAAGCCTTCCTGCCCCATCCCCCTCCAGCCTGCAGCATTAGCCTCTCAATCATCCCCCCCACCTCCAGCATAAGCCTTCCTGCCCCATCCCCCTCCAGCCTGCAGCATTAGCCTCTCAATCATCCCCCCCACCTCCAGCATAAGCCTTCCTGCCCCATCCCCCCTCCAGCCTGCAGCATTAGCCTTCCTGCCTCATCTCCCCCATCCTCAGGTCTAGGAGCAGTGCACTCACCTGCTCCTTCTCCTGTGTCCTCCTGCTCTGGGATCGTCCTCCTCCTCCTCACTCTGTGGTGATGTCCTGCAGTGTGGTGAGATCATGTCACCTCACTCCTCACACACTGAAGCAGCTGCAGCTCCTCTGACACAGGAAGCTGAATGACCCCAGAAGTGCAAGAGCTGATACTTCCGGGGTCATTCAGCTCCCTGTATGAGGCATATGGAGGAGCTACCTCTGGGGGCAGGGCTAGGGGGCGGGGCCACAATGCCTCGGGGCCCACCATCACTTTTAACCGTTTACCCGGTGGCTCAGTCCAAGCCTGACTGAAGGATAAGAACACCATACACAAAAATAATCTCTCTAAAGAAGAAAGAGAAGCACTGAAGAGTATGAAAAGTAATACCCAAATAGTTATTAGATCAGCGGACAAGGGGGGTGGTATAGTGCTGCAGAATACATCTGATTACTTAAAAGAAGCAGATAGACTACTGTCAGATTTGAAATTCTATAAAAAAGTTGAAAGTAATCCGTATCCTAATCTAACAAAACTTTATAGTCGGAAAATAATAACAGCATATGAAAAAAAACATAATTTCAGAAACTGAAAAAAAGTTCTTAATAACTAATCATCCCAGCACCCCATTTTTGTATCACCTGCCCAAGGTGCATAAATGTCTAAAAAATCTGCCAGGAAGACCCATTATTTCTGGGATCAATTCTCTGAACAGCAATTTAGCGCAGTTTATGGACAGAAAACTGCAGACATATGTAGTAGATTTGAAAAGCTTCATTAAGGATTCGACTGATATTATAGGATTGTTGAAGGAAGGACTCCTATATGTGGGTAACGATGGACGTTTCATCACTGTACACAAATATTGCTCATGAAATAGGGATTATGTGTGCTGAGTACTATTTAAAGAAAGACAAAGATCTTGATCCGGAAATGGTGGAATTTATTTTAGATGGTTTGGATTTTATTTTAAATAATAATTTATTTTCTTTTAATGACATCATGTACCATCAATGCCATGGGACAGCCATGGGATCGAAAGTAGCTTGCTCTTATGCAAATGTATTTATGGGCTTATTTGAGGAAATTCACATTTTTAATAATATTCATAGAGCTGGCCTTATATTTTATAAAAGATTCATCGATGACTTATTTATAATTTGGGACAGAGAGAAGGCAGATTTTAATACTTTTTTAGGAACAATTTTAAATAATGGATGGGGATTGTCATTTGAGGTCACAACTCATATAAATACTATCAATTTTTTAGATCTAACAGTTTTTATTGAAAAATCCCAGATATGCACAAAAACACACTTTAAAATGGTAGACAAGAATTCCTTTATTGATTATAGCAGTGGCCATTATGGGAAATGGCTTAAAAATATACCAGCGAACCAATTTAAGAGAATCAAATAGAATTGTTCAAATATTAAGGGGGGTTTACACGTTGCAATATCGGCGTCCAATTTCAATGAAAAGTCACGTGGTTCGATCGTTGGAGCCGATATCGTTCCTGCGTTGTATGGTGTGAACGTCCATTACGATGCAGGAACGAGGTCAATGCGATATCGGGGATTGAATGAGCGTGCTCTCCAATGCTCCGATATTGAATGGAGATTGGAGCTGGATCGTGCTGTGTGACAGCCCAACTACGATGTGAAGTTGAACGTCACCCATTCACTGCCATGTTAAATGGTCGTTCCTGGGTTGGGGGGCGTAGACATTGCACGGACGTTGGATTCCTAAATTGCAACGTGTAAACCTCCGATGCGATGTGGGAGAAACGTGCACTAAATGCGCGCTCCCATTGAATTGCGATATCGCAGCGATATTGAAACGTGTAAACCCACCCTTAATGATTATATGAGTCAATCTGAAATCTTAGAAAAGAAATTTTTAAACAGAAAATACCCAACAATATTGGTAAGAAATGCCTGTGATCTTAGTAGACAAATAGATCAAAAAGAGTTGATCACCCCCAAATAGAATAATTATGGAAATAAGTCATATATGTTTAATTTTATCACACAGTATAATAAATGTCACAAGTCTATCAAAAACATTCTGGATAAACATTGGGCTGTACTTAAAAGTGACCCCATCCTCAAAGATGTGTTCCCTGTCTAATGTGAAGAGTATGATAGCACCTAGCCGCCTAAAGCTGAATAAAAGTGAGGATTTCACTACAAATCAGATACAGAAAAGAGTTTCTAAATGCCGGAAAAATAGATGCAAATGTTGTGGAGTAATACAGGAGTCGACAAATTTTTGCTCTAATGCTAATGGTGAGGTCTTCCCTATTAAATGGAACATGAACTGTATAACATCATATGTTATCTACACACTGGAGTGTCCATGCAAGCTCCAGTATATAGGTGGGACTATACAGCCCCTGCATGACAGGATAAATAAGCCAATATCTCTAAAGGTTATCGACAGCACGGAGTGTCTTACCACTACAGTATATTTCACAATAAGGATCTGACTCAAATGAAGCTCATTCCTATTGATCACATACCATCTAATGTGACCAATAGGTTTGAAGTGTTAAAAAACAGAGAGACATATTGGATGTTTAAATGAAACACAATAAAGCCTAAAGGTTTAAACATTATCACTGGGCTCATATAAATGAACTCAGATTTCCTTCCAAAAACTATGTTTTAGTTCTGAACATGCAGGATATTAGATTTCTTGCATGTAGTGAGACCTCTAGTGGCGGAAAATTAGAGAGAACAGTAATAGGCCATCACCAAGGCAACAACATCACTGGTACATGAGGACTCACTATTGCCATCTTGTGGTTTTTTAAGAGTAAGCAGTTCTATATATAAAGTAAGAGGATATTTTTTGCTGGATTCTTTATATAGAGATGTACATGTAATAAGAACCCATAGTGATTAATGAAGTTTTTCCAAATGATTAGTTTATTTATATTTATATATTTTTATACAGATCCTGATATTTTATATTTTTAGCCTATAGAGATATTTGCATCTAGATGATTGAAAAGAGGAATGGAGTGGTTTGAACTGCCTGGTGGTGCATCTTGCAGTCCATGGTGGTTCATTTCTGGTTCATGTGGTGACACATGGTCTATTCTGGCACATGTTTATTCAGGGAAGAGTTTTATAAGGCACATACTAAATCACAAATAAAAAATCACACACCAGTTAGACACATTACATTTTTAATTTTTCATATTTACTATTTATTTATTTATTATTCAGTAGTAATTTCGTACATTTATTTATTTTTATTTAATATGCTCACAAATTTATTCACAGAAACTATTTTGTTATACTTACATACTGAAAGGGAAATTGCTATTGAGACAGGATGAATGAAAAGTCACACTGATATGGTGGAGGCATCAGATAAAACATCACTGACTTGGGACTACATGGTGCATGATGCACTTCTTGATGAGTTCATATAAGACGTGATCTCTTTTTATATATTTTTTTGTCATATATGTTTTTATTTATTTTGATTTTAGGGATTAATAAAAAATGTTTATATAGTTTCAGTCCTGAGCCTGGGCACACATTATGAAAGATAAAAAGCAATATGTATTTTTTCTGACATCCTATTTAATTGTTAAAGATGGGTTGCACCGCCCATCAGTGATGATGACTTGCTTGTCATCAATGACGTCTATCTTGATTGCGCATCCGGTATATGTGATATATAAGTTGTTGTTATGTGACATATGTAATGCCCTGATGACGATGCCCGGAGTGGCACTGAAACACGTAGGTGGAAATAAAGAAGGCGGGTCATTTATTTAAAGACTTTTGACTGATTATTTCAAGCGGCGCGGACCGTCTATACACCATCCCTGGATCTGGATAATTTTAACTTGGCTGGCAAAAAAAATGCGTGGGCTCCACCCTATTTTTAATTGTTAGTCAAGGTAAAACTAGGCAGCTGAGGGCTTGTACTCTCAGCGGGGTGAGGGCCCATTGTTTTAGGGCCCCCCACACTACAGAATAGCAGCCCACAGTCGTCCCTGAAAATTATGCATTTGTAAGAAGTGCCATTTCCACATCAGGTACCCTACACATACAACACCTTCCACCCCAGACCTGAAGGGGGAGCTCTACTTGCTGCCTTCAGGCAAGGTCCCCTATAAATTCAGGCCCGGGGGAGGAGTTAGACAGTTCAGTACAGAGCAGTACAGAGCAAGACATCCTGGTGAATGGTGCTGCCCTAGGTCCATACCAGAGGGAAGCCTAGCCAGTGCGGGGTCCTAAGAGTGAGGGTCGGAGGCAAGGAGAGGAACAGAGTGGGGGCAAAGGAACCATACCAGTTCACCCCAGGAAGCAACCCGGACACCGGAGTCTGGGTCTGCCAAAGACTACTTAGCCCAGCAGAAAACACCGGTCAACCAAGCAGACTTCAGCCTTCTGGGACACTTGTAGCACGGCAACCACCAGAGCCAGGAACCGCAGGACAGATTGCGGCACCCAAAATAAAGTTTTCACCGTCTGCAATACAAGTGAGAAACACCGGGGAGGTTTGGCCAGATTCCAGATAGGCCAGGACTTAAACACACACACTAGGACAAGGAAGCCTCACAACTCACTGGGTGTGGAGATTCTGAAGTACCTCCTGATCACCTGGAGTGTACCCTGGACGTTATCTTGCAACAACATCAGTGAAAGGTACGGAAACAACTTTCAGTGTGTGAGTGTCAGTTCTTATGGCCCCTGATCCTGTCCAACACACAACTGTGTCAGCACCCTACCTGCAGAGCCACCTCCCTGTGCAAAATCCCTATTCTACATCAATGCCCCGGGGACCCTGCTCACCTATCATCTGCGTTATCATCTGGCTGCAGCATCACCATCCCCGGAGGTCTGAAAGCAGCGCTGGTATCATTACTGGGTACCGTAGGTGGTGTCACGAGAGTGTCCATTATTTTATTTTTCCCCTTTTTGTCATTTATCAGTGACCACCAGGGCCACGGGCTCAGGCAAGCCATCCGTGACATTCTCCATATTGCAACCGCCCGGGACCAGGTATCTCAAGGGCCGAGGGGTGGGTCAGCTTCTGGCGTCACAAACAGGATCCCGTGCCCAGTTTTACTGGGTACTGTGTGCGGTGTATTGACTGTGATTGTGAACTCTTAAACATCGGGCCGCCATTACTGCGTCACGGGAAGAAAGGGGGCATAAAGGCTGAAAGGGTGCAAAGACAAGCCTCGCCCCATGCTCTGCCGAGAACTGCCGACCCGATTCGTAAATACTCGAGTGCTCAACTCCCCGCTTGAGGAGCCGCCGACTGTTTTTCTTTTTCAGAGACTGGCTACAGTTTACTAGGGGGAGGGAGAATGGATGCACAGCGGGAAAACGATGCAACCGAACCCACCACTGGGAACTCAGCCGGGACCTCAACTGGTGGAGCAGCAACAGCCCCTGGATCTGTGGCACCCATCATGCCGATCTCTCTGCTGTATGTTCCGGGGGCCAAGTGGTTACCGCAGTATGATGGCGGGCCAGATTCCCTGGCTGGGTTAAATAGAAAGATATGCAGCGTACTCGATATGTATGCAATGACTGGCAAGCAACGGGCGTCAGTTGTGATGGGACAATTCCCACTCATGCACTGCTGGATACTGGCTCACATGTAACCACCATACCCCATATTATTTAGAAAAGATTTTGGTCCGATGTTGAACTTACTCCACCAGATCATAACCTCACTATTTATGCTGTAAATGGGTTACCAGTTAACCAAGTTGGGTTTAGAGAGGTAACAATAAAAGTGGGGAGGGTGAAGGTAAAGAGAACTTGTCACCCCCCATGGATTAGAATCTAAGTGCAGCATGCGGGCTGCATTCAGACAAGGGGTCCCCCATGTCTCTGCGCGGCTGGTACCCCAAGATATAGGCTTAGAAAAATTTACAATTAGAAGCCATGGAGGCTGGCCCTTGTACTGCAGCCACCTCGTAGTATGGGGGCATTTCACGCCCCCTACGTCTCTGTGCCACCTTTTTTAAGTGTGTTCGCTGCCTCCCTCCTGCCAGTGATTTCACCCATGTTTTCGCCTGCGCTCTGCACGTCTTTGTGCTGTTGACGCAGGTGCAGAGCAAGGTATTGCTTATCGCCGCTTGGCCGCCTGGCCCACCTCCTGCTGTCACGTCCTCTACTTTTCCCGCCCTGCTCCATGTTATGCTATGGAGCAGGGCGGGGAAAGTAGAGGATGCCTGTCTCACCTCGCTCTACCACACTGCCCTGTTGTTGTGGCAGCGGTGTATGGGGTTAGGGTTGATGTCACCTTATAATGTCAGGTGACATCAAGCCCAGGTTAGCAATGGAGAGGCGTCTATAAGATGTCCCATAGTCAAAAAGTGAAATAACACAGACACCCAATATAAAGTATTTTATTTGGAATAAAGACTTTATTGTTCTTAATTAAAGCATACTTACCATCTCACCTATTCCAACTGAAGCCAGTGTCTCCTGTAAGAGAAATAAAATAATAGAGCAACCTCATCCTCACCTTTCCGTTGCCAGGAGCCTTCATGTGTCCCACTATGGCACCGGCTCTGCTACATCTGATGGCAGGCTAGAGAGTTGCTGGATGCAACCATTCAGCCTGCATCCAGCAGAACCACTGAAGAGTGCATGCATTCACAAATCAGTGAGTCACTGTGGAGTCATAAAGATGAGCCAAGTTCATGTGAATTAACTCAGTTCACCTCAGTGATGTCACTGAGAGCGTGAAAAAATTCTCCTGCATGCAGGCGCAGACATAATTTGCCGACACTGCCCATCCCGCCCATTAGATGTAGCAGATCCGGTGCCTTCGTGGGACATATGGAGGCTCCTGGCGACGAAAGGTGAGGATGAGGTTGCTTTAATATTTTAATTCTCTTACACGAGCCACTGGCTTTAGCTTGAATGGTCGTGATGGTAATTATGAAAAATAAAGGAATACAGTATTTCAAATAAAATACTTTATTATGGGTCTCTGTGTTTTATTTCACTTTTTGACTATGGAGTTAGTAATGGGGGCATCTTATAGACGCCTCTTCATTTTGGTTTTGTTGTCACCTGGCATTATAAGATCCAACCTCATAACCCCGCTGCCACTGCTACAGGGCAGTTTGGCAGAGCGAGTCTAAGGGCCAGATTTGGCGCATCCCATGGATGCGCCATTTCTGGGAAAGCTGAGGGCTCCTGTTTTCAGCCCCAGGGGGGGCCAATATTCTTGTTCCCTTCCCAGGCTATTAATATTAGCCGCCAGGTGTCTGCTTAGCCATACTGAGCACATGGGCCTGGTACATGTGTGAGCTCGCCTCAGAGCCACCACCAGGTTCCGGCCTTTGTCACACATGACCATGCCTGACTGTAGGTACAGGGGTGTGAGCCACAGATCTGCCTGCTCTTTCAGAGCTGTCCACAACTCTTCAGCATTGTGCATTTGTCACCTATGCATATTATCTTCAGCACAGCCTGTTGCCCCTTGGCCGAGGCAGTGCTGCAGTGCTTCCAGCTTGTGACTGATGTAGAGGCTGAAGAGGAGGAGGAGACTGAGGAGGATGATGTGCAGGAGCTGCAGACTGTGGGGGCAACCCTGATTGAGTTAGAGCCCTCAATCCTTGGCATCGGGAGGATGTATTCCATCCCAAGGTCCGACTGGGTCCCGGCTTCCACTAGGTCAACCCAGTGTGCCGTCAGCAAGATGTGCCATCCCTGCCCACAAGCACTTGTCCACATGTCCGTGGTTAGGTGGACTTTCCCTGTAACTGAAATGTAGAGGGCACAGCTAATGTTTTGGGACATGTGCTTGTGTAATGCGGGGACGACACATCGGGAGAAATAGTGGCGGCTGGGAACCAAGTAATGATGGACTGTCGCCACCATCAAGTTGCAAAATGCTTCCGTCTCCACTAGTCTAAAAGGCGACATTTTGAGTGTAAGCAATCGCGAAATGTGTGAATTCAGTAGTGTGGCCTGTGGGGCGTTAGCTGCGTATTTGCACTTGCGTTCCAAGGACTGGGGTATGGACAACTGAATGCTGCGCTGGGACAAGGACGTGGACGTGGTTTCTGATGGTGCTATTTCAGATTGTGCAACGACAGGTGCAGGAGAGGAGGCATCTTTGCATGCACTTGGAACAGGGTATTGTCTTGCACACACAACAGTGGAAGAACCAGTGATGTCACCCGCAGTAACTATTCCTGGACACTGGGGTTTGATCCATAAAGTCGGGTGCTTTGCTGTAATGTGCCTGATCATGATGGTGGTGGTCAGGATGGTAGTTTTGCTACCCATCCTGATGCTAGCATGGTAGGTGGTGCAAATAGCTTTTGTGGAGTTATCGGCAGATTCCTTAAAAAACAGCCATACTTGGGAACACCTAACAGATGTATTGGCAACTTCCATCGTGTTGGTGTTACGGGGAATGATTGCCCGCCTTCTGTCTGTGGCCACCACACTGCTTCTTCCTGCCTGTTGGGGTGCTACACCTCCCTTCCCCGGTGCACTGCTGTCCTTGCTCTGCATGTCCTCCTGCCAGATTGGGTCAGTTGCTATATCATCCATGACATCGTCTTCAACTTCCCCACCCTGGTCCTCCTCCAGACTTTCTGGCAATTGTTTCTCATCATCATCCACCTCTTGTGACACTTTCCCACCATCGATCGTGGCTGCTCAAATATTTGGGCATCATGCATACTCTTCTTGCCTCCCTTCAAGTTTAGTGGGCGAGAGGCCCGAATCTATAAATGGAAAAGTGAATAGCTCTTCAGAGTGTTCAAGTGTGGGATCAGTTTTGTCCGTGCACTCAGAATGGTGGGAGGAAGGAGGATCTGTCGAGCCCACTGGGACGGGGTACTCGGTACTGGACCGCGTTGTTACGGGGCATGTCACGGAGGTCCTGGTCTGGACCGTGTCCCGGGCCCTGGCAAGTAAAAGGGTGATATTTACAGGGGATTAGAGTTTGTCGTGATGCCACCCACGGTGTGTGGTCAGTAATGGGACCACCGCTGCTGCAGAACGTCCGGGGATGATGTTGGGCAGCTTAGATGGAATGGCTCTCCGTAGGTAGAGGCTGGTTCCCCGGGGCAGTGGAAGTTAGAGTCTATGGTGGATATGATAGTAAGGGTTTGATAGTGGAGACCGTTTCAAGGATCACACACTCACGTTTCTGAAGTTTTCCAAAGCTTTACTGCAGATGTTGTAGCAGATTATTGTCCACGGAGTCTGTACTAGTGCCGGGTTGCTCCCACCCTGTCCGGGTCCTCAGCTTCCTCCTGCTGCGCTGTGTGGGTGTAGCCCTGCTGCTGCTTCTAGCTGAGCTGCTGGCACTGTCTCTCTCCTCACAAGTACCCCTTGGCTAGGCAACTTGAGTCTTCCATATGCTGATGACCCCGCCGTGTTGCTTTGCACTGGTACAGTGTTGATCTAGAAACTCCACTATTCCTGGATTTACTGTGCTGTGTGTGTCAGTCACAGTCTCGGATCCAGTGTCCGTACTGTGCGCTCCTCTGGGGCGAGTGGTGATGGCACTCAAGCTCCCAGATGTGTTTCTCTGTCTTTAGTTCTCCTCTCCTCAGACCCTGGCTAGACCTGGAATCGATGAGCAGGCTGTAGAGAAGCCTGGCGCAGCTCCTTTACACTACAACCCCTCTCAGTTCTCCCCTGCTAGTGTAGGTCAGTGTGTTGTGGGGAGGGAACCCGTGTGATGTTACTGTGGCACATTAACCCCTGGGGTACCACATTCCCCCTTAGTTAAAGACAGTACTCCGGGACTGTGGAAAAACATGTAAACAAACAATTAATACAATTAATATTTACAGAGACTTAAAAGTAAAAAGTACAAAAATCACTGAAATTTGAAAAGGGTCCAAAAATTCAAAAAGCAGTCTTTCCGGGGGTTTAGTCTATTGCCTCTAGGCTGATAAATATATACAAAAGAGTTCTTACCACAACCAGTCCGTGGTATATATGGTCCATAAGTAAACAAGAAAAGTTCAAAGTTTGTACAGGATAGTCTCTGTAGGTATTGGGCTTTTTAACGTTGCGTTAACTATGTACATTTGTCCACGGGCGTTTCTGCTTAGGAGGCATGGATTCGCTACACCACCCCCAGGCACTTGCTTTCCCTAACTTAATGTACATGGGGTTTAATCCTGTTCCTCCACCCTCTTGGACACGGTCTACCGGGTTCAATTTACATTTAAACAAACATATTTACATCTTTCAGTTAATGACATTTTAATCTTTGTACCTAGCCGGTAACTGACCTTGGGTACTACGCTCTGATTGCGCACTGCTGGTGTACTCAGCATGATTGTGTGAGTGGACGTATACCTATTTGGGGTGTTTGGTACTGTTGCAGATGGGGATCTGACTGCAAGACTAGCAAGTTCACTAGGACCAGGAATTTGTTCTTCCTCTATGGGTTCTGCTTCCAGTTCTTCAAGTCTTGGGACTTCTTCTGGTAACACGGGTTCAGGTGTTGGTTCCACCATTGAAGGGAATGCAATCATTGGAACTACAATGGCTCCATAATAATTTGGCCATGTTTTGGGGAAATCTCCTAGTACTGTATGGAATACTTCATCTTCTTTTTCTTTCTCTTTAATAGGTTGGACCTGTACGGGTTTAGTTACTCCAGGTGTCTTCAGGGTTTCAGGACATGGTTTGAGTTGATCTCGGGATACAATTGCTGAAGTTCTTCCTAAATCTTTACTTATTAGACAATTTTTAACATTGTCCAAGTTAGATGGTAAGACTGTGTATGGGATGGTTCCCCACTGATTATCCAATTTGTTAGAGCGTCTCTTTCTCTTGAGAACTTGGTCACCAGGTTGTAATGGCATTGCTCGAGCATAAGGTAGGCTGGAGTGCAGTTTGTAGAACTCACTGGAACATGGTTGTATAAGTCTACCAAATCGGGTAATTTCTCTGGCCATTGGTTTCTTTCAGATTCTGGTAAGGTCTTTAACAATCTTCAATTACAAAATGGTTCATCTTCTCACATAAGCCATTTGTTTGGGGATGGTACGTTGTTGTGTGGATTTTCTTACAACCATACATATTGCAGAATTCCTGGAAAATCTCTGATTCAAAAGCTGGACCTTGGTCTGCAATGACTTGTTCTGGGTAACCATGCGGTCTACAGAAATGTGTCTGGAATGCTTTTGCAGCCGTCTTCGCTGTTAAATCCTTGACAGGTACCACCACTAAGAAGCGTGAATAATGGTCCACGATGGTTAAGGCATAGACATAGCCTGACCGACTTGGTGACAACTTGACGTGGTCTAACGCGACTAGCTCAAGTGGCTGCTTGGTTACTATGGGCTGAAGTGGAGCTTTCTGTGGATCTTTCCTTCTGAGGTTGCATGCGGCACATCTTCTACACCAAAGTTCAAGAGACCTTCTCATGCCAACCCAATAGAATCTCTCTCTCAGGAGTGCTTCCAACTTCTTCCATCCAAAATGACCTGCACCGTCGTGGTAGGCTTCTTAGACCATTCTGATGTCTTGCTTGGCTACGATTATCTGCCAGACCAGTTCATGTGTTTTGGGATTGGTATGCCTTCTGCAGAGCTTCCCTTGATACAGGAACAACTTGCCTCATTCTTTCCAGAGTTGTTGGGTCTCAGCTGGGGCATTCTGATTAGGGTATGCACCTGGTTGTGTAAGCAGTTCTTTCACTAACTTCACAGCTGGATCAGTATCTTGGGTGTCATCCCATCCATGGTGTCTTAATGGGTTGAGATTTGCCTTTTGTTCTCTTTGGTAGAAGCTGGGATTGATAATCTTCTACCTTTGAACAATGAAAGGCCGGTAGTTCAAGCTCTTCCAAATTTTCCGGTTCCTCTTCCACGTCTTCCAGGTGTGGCATCCGGGATAAGGCATCTGCGTTCCCGTTCTTGCAGCCTGCCCTATATTTGATGACAAAATTGTAGTTAGACAGCTGGGCTATCCATTGCTGCTCCAATGCACCTAATTTTGCTGTATCCAGGTGAGTCAACCGGTTGTTATCCATGTAGATGGTGAATTCTGCAGCTGCCAAGTAGTGCTTGAAACGTTCCGTTACAGCCAAAACTCCTGCCAGTAGTTCTAACTTGAAGGAGCTGTAGTTCTCGGGATTTCTTTCTGTAGGCCAGGGCTTCCTGCTTGCAAAGGCAATAACCCTCGCTTTGCCTCCTTGCTTCTGTGCCAATACTGCTCCCAGTCCCACGTTGCTGACATCCGTGTATAGAATGAACGGTTGATGGTAATCAGGGTATGCCAGAATCTCGTCTCCCGTCAGTGCACATATCAGCTTGTTGAAGGAGTTTTCCTCTCTTCACTCCACTGGAAAGGAGGATTATGGGTTGCAGACTTTCTTGACTGTCCTACCAGGATGTCTTGCAGGGAAACTGCTAGCTTCGTGAATCCTCTGATAAATCTTCTATAATAGCCTACCAGGCCCAGGAATTGCCTCACTTCTTTCACGTTTGTAGGTCTTAGAAAATCCTTTATCACGGTGACTTTATCAGGATCCGGTGCTACTCCCTCTGAACTCACGACATGTCCCAGGTACTGTACCTTTGGTTTGAGAAGGTGACATTTGGATGGCTTGATTTTCATGCTGTATCCGGATAAGGCTTCGAACACTTCTGCCAGGTCTTGTAGATGTTGCTCATACGTCTTGGAGTAGACTATGACATCATCTAGGTACAGGAGGGCAGTTTCAAAGTTCTTATGTCCTAGGCAGCTCTCCATCAGGCGTTGAAAGGTACGGGTGCGTTGCAGAGTCTGAACGGCATACAACTGAACTCACAGAGGCCCATTGGCGTATAAAACGCTGTCTTCTCCATGTCGGCCTCGGTCACAGGAACCTGCCAGTACCCACTAGTCAGATCAAGGGTGGAAAAGTAGTTAGCAGATTTTAATGCAGCTAATGACTCCGCAATCATAGGTAATGGGTATGCGTCCTTATGTGTGATGCGGTTAATCTGCCGGTAATCTACGCACATTCTCATGGTGCCGTCCTTCTTTTTAACTAACACTAAAGGCACTGCCCAGGGCTACAACGGTCTCTTATTACCCTTGCAGATTTCATTTCTTTGAGCATGTCTTTGGTGGTTTGGTAGTGAGCGGGTGGTAATAGTCTATACCTCTCTTTTATAGGCTGATGGTTACCTGTGGGTATAGTGTGCTCTACCCCTTTGATTTGCCCAAAGTCTAACGGGTGTTTACTGAATATTTGCTCATGTTCTTTCACTACCCGGTATACTCCATGCTTTTGACGGGGAGGTGTAGAACTGGTACCTACATATAGCTTTTGGCACCAATCCTCCAGCTTTTCCCCTGAGCCATTGTCATCCGCCTGACTTGACAGGTCCAAGGGCTCGACAGCTGTGATGTTGTTGTTATCAACCGTGTACAATTTAGCCATGGTAGCATACTTTGGTAATGTGATCTCATCTTCTCCGCAATTTAATAGGCGTAATGGCACTCTTCCCCAATGTACCTCAACCACTACTCTAGCTGTGAGTATGGTAGGTCTACTGTCTGAGTACACGGGTTCTACCAGGGCTTGATAGTCTCGCCCTTTTATGCCTATTGCGGCTCTACACCAGACCAACATTTCAGTTTTGGGAGGTATTACAATGGGTATTGGATCACTTACTCGTACACTGCTGATCTCACCTCCGGATATGTCTACCTGTTGCTTCAACATCAGGGCTTTGATCTCTTTGTGCAGAAACCTCTGCTGTCCGGTTCCGGCAGTCTCGGCGATTTGCTGCAAAACACTTATCACTTCGGAAAAACATTTCTCAATTACATTCATTCCTAGCAGCATCACTGGCTCACGTTCTCGCCGGTTAACATCTACGATTAGAATACCCTGGTTCTGCAATTCTACCTTCCCAATCTGAATGGTCATTTCTCTGAACTCAACCTGTGGTATTAATTGTCCATTACTAGCCCATATGTCCATTGTAAAGTCAGTTGGAGCACTAGTAATGTCTGAATCAGCCCAGTACCTTTTATATAGAACATGTGGAATTGATGTTACCTGGGACCCGGTATCCAACAAGGCACTAAAGGGAATGCCATCCAACACGATAGGGATCACTGGCTGTCCTCCCACGAATCTGTCATACCAGGCTGAAGTACCTGTAGCGTCCATACCTGAGGAGCGGCCCGCCTGCCCAGGGAATCGTCGTTTAAAGCACACTCTCGGGCAAGGTGACCTGGTTTCTGGCAACAGCGGCAAATGGGCTGTCCATCCGGTTGATAGCAATCGCTGGGTCGTCCTCTCGTCGCTTGGTATCTTTTGGCTTCATCCACGGGACATCCTCTCTGCTGGCCGCCAACTTGATCTTGGGTGCAGGTTTGGATCCTCGCAGCTCCTTGATGACTTTAGCCATTGAGATGACGGTGTCTGTTAAGGCATCTAGCTTTTGATTGAGGGCCTCATTAGAAATTGGTTCTCTGGTCTCAGCTGCAGTTGTTCACATGGCAGATGTCGCTGGCGCTGCTGGTTGCTGAGGTGCTGCTGCAGGGTCCGGTACAGATTGTAGGTCCCGGGGCTCTTCTAGCTGCTGCAGACGGATGGCTCTGTCCTTTAACTCAGCAAATGTCATGTTAGGGTTCTGCAGGAGTATCATACTCAGCTGTCCTCTGTGGGAAGGGGATAGGAGGACCTGTATGAATTGGTCGAATTTATCAGCTCCCGGGGCTAAAGCAGGTTCTGCCAGTTTAAGGGCTTTGAGTGCTTCTTGCAGATTCAAGGCATAGTCTCTGGCACTCTCTTTAGGCTTCTGGTGACATGCAAAGAACCTCATCTTAGCCCGGGTATCAGCAGTAGATTCAAATGTTGCTTTCAGTCCCGCTAATAGATGCTCTACAGTCTTTTTATCTGTGTCCAGCCAACCTCCCGCTGTGCATTGCCCGTTAATTGTCCCATAATCATTCCTACACGTTGGGCTTCAGTAAGGGGGTACATCAAATAATAAGCTTTTATCTTTAGCAGAAAGTCATTAAGCGTACTAGGCTAACCAGAGTATTGGGGCAGCCACATTGCCCCTGAAGTATACGGCATCAGGAATGGCATGATAGCTGCTGCTCCTTGCGCCACTGCACTGCCGGGTGATATTGCTTGATCCGGCGCTGCAGCTCCACCGGCTGCTCCGCCGCCGCTTGGCGCCGCTGGCTCCGACATCCTGTACCCCCTTAGTTAACGTTCGCCCTCCTGTCTTCCGCTTCCATCCAGATGTCTCTTGGAGGTTCCGCAGTGCACCAGGGATCTTCTTCCCCGTCGTCAGCACCAGGGAGGAGGCTGGATCCGCGCCACTGCAGGGTACCTCCCCATTTCTTTCCTGCGGGCCGTGCGTTGTAAAATGGCGGATTTCCTAAAATACAGTTCTGATGGCGCAGCTTAATAACAGTTTTCAAGTTAATCACGGCACACAATGCCCGTTTTACCGGACACAGTAGATTTTGTTCGTGACGCCAGGTTGTCGAGCCCACTGGAACGGGGTACTCGGTACCGGACCGCGTTGCTACGGGGGATGTCACGGAGGTCCTGGTCCAGACCGTGTCCCGAGCCCTGGCAAGTAAAAGGGTGATATTTACAGGAGATTAGAGTTTGTCGTGACGCCACCCACGGTGTGTGGTCAGTAATGGGACCACCGCTGCTGCAGAACCTCCGGGGATGATGTTGGGCAGCTTAGATGGAACGGTTCTCCGTAGGTAGAGGCTGGTTATCTGGGGCAGTGGTTGTTAGAGTCTATGGTGAATATGATAGTAAGGGATTGATAGTGGTGACGGGTTCAAGGATCACACACTCACGTTTCTGAAGTTTTCCAAAGCTTTACTGCAGATGTTGTACCAGATTATTGTCCACGGAGTCTGTACTGGGGCCGGGTTGCTCCCACCCTGTTCAGGTCCTCATTTTCCTCCTGCTGCGCTGTGTGTGTGTGGCCCTGCTGCTGCTTCTAGCTGTGCTGCTGGTGCTGTCTCTCTCCTCACAGGTACCCCTTAGCTAGGCAACTTGAGTCTTCCATGTGCTGCTGACCCCGCCGTGTTGCTTTGCACCGGTACAGTGTTGATCTAGAAACTCCACTATTCCTGGATTTACTAGATCCTTTGATAAGGGCGTTGATCCAGGGAACTAGTCTGATTGCCATATCTGGAGTCAGGAAGGAATTTTTTCCCCCAATGTGGAGCTAGTGTTGCCACATGAGTTTTTTTTGCCTTCCTCTGGATCAACATGTTAGGCTATGGGTTGAACTAGATGGACTTATAGTTTTTAAGGTTGAAGGAAGACTTTGTTACTATGTTACTGTGCTGTGTGTGTCAGTCACAGTCTTGGATCCGGTGTCCGTTCTGTGCGCTCCTCTGGGGCGAGTGGTGATGGCACTCAAGCTCCCAGATGTATTTCTCTGTCTTTAGTTCTCCTCTCCTCAGACCCTGGCTAGGCCTGGAATCGATGAGCGGGCTGTAGAGAAGCCTGGCACAGCTCCTTTACACTACAATCCCTCTCAGTTCTCCCAGGAACTGAACTCTTCACAGTACTGCCTCGTACTGAACTAACTACTTCCTCTTAACCTGGAGTATATAAGGGAGCTGGGTTATCTCCCCCTCTTGGCCCAGAGGTACTACTGTAGGTCAGTGTGTTGTGAGGAGGGAACCCATGTGATGTTACTGTGGCACATTAACCTCTGGGGTGCCACAGATCAGGGTGAGGAAAATGCGGTCCAGACTCATGGCTACTGAGACTTGACCATTCCAAAGATAGGGTGGTTGTAGTTGTAGAAAAATGACTGGAATTATTATCCGCTATCCAACCAACAACCTTTTCACACCACTCTGGGTTTAATAGTGGTGTGCTGCAGTCCCCTAGGAATTGTGACAGGAAGGTCGGGCGAAAAGATGTGGGTCTTTGTTGTGGCACAATTGTAGCTTGCCCACGGCCTCGGCCTCTACATGCACCATCACCATCACGTCCAGTTCCTCATTCATTGCCACGCGCCTAGCGCATTTTAAACGGAGGACAGTATCTTCCACGCTCAGTAGAAATGGCTGAATTTAGAGCGAAGTTATATGTGATCCATGCAACAGACAAACCACAGTTTTAAGTAGCTGTATTTTTTGCGCTGTTATATGGAAAGGACCCACCTGTATTCTGCAGTGTTAACAAAGAAATGGTGCAGATAAACAGTGTTCTTTGGGTTGCGTTTAAAGCTAATAATGAGACTTACGATCCCCAAAAAAATATTCCTGGCCCCTGATACCTGGGGCTATGTCTACAGATGTGTAACACGCTACAGCAGCAGCAGACATGACTGTTATAGAGTCTCCTGTGTTATGCGCACCGCTGTCTGCTATATACCCTGCTTGCATTTAAAGACTGCCTGACTGATGGGTATATAGCTGGATTAGTCCCGGAAAGGACTGTTTTCATGGGTGGACATGTGTAACAGGCTACACCAGCCCCAGACATGACTGGAATGGAGCCTCTTGTTCTATACGCACCAAACTCTGCTATATACCCTGCCTGCCTGCCTATATACACTGCCTGTATACAGCTGGATTAGTCCTGAAAAGGACTGTTTGTTTAGATGGATTGTGTACCCTACCTAGTACCTACACTACCTAAGACACACACAAATCTGTCCCTAGTTCAGCAGCACCTCACACTACACTAGCTGTCCATGGGTCAGAGTGACAAACAGTGCCGTCAGGTCTGATATAGACCTGATGACGCTGTGCGGCCAGCCAATCACTGTAATGCCACAACCAACATGTCTGTGGCATTACAGTGTGTGGCAGCCAATCCCTACATGTGGGCTGGCTCTGTAAAGAGAGCCAGCACACAGAGAAGGGGTGCCGAGCATCTCGTCGGTATTCGGCGAGCGCCGAGCATCTCGAGTACAGAGTTGCTCGAGTGAGCATGGAGAACAGGCAAGCATCATCACTTATGACAATATATTGCAAATAAAGCCAATTTTGTTCCAAAATTCAAATATTGCTTCATCTGTTCATTCCTGCCATTTGTCAAAACAGAACTATGTGACTACATGCAGGGTATTGCTACACTCATAAGACAGTGTGTAACAAACTGTGGTCCACTTTTTGGAGGTACCTCTTGTAAAAAAAAAAAAAAAACAGGGCCGCCTCGATGACCTTTTCTGCTGCCCCCGGGCAGATTCCTGAGGACCAAAGTACTCAGGCTGGTTGTTGTGTTTTGCCGACTGCTTGCCCTTTAAATCGAGCTCCCCAGTGATCGCTATACCGCAGCCTCAGCCTCCCCAGTAAGGTATATGCCCACAGTCTCTCCTGTGAAATCTATGGCTCCAGCAAACCTGGAAAAGCAGTTGATAACTGTCACCTAACATCACAGCCTTGCCAAAGAAGATCAGCCCCAGTCACCACAGTAGCGTGAGTAGATTGTTTAACCAAATACAGCCCATAGTTTTCAAGTTGATAATTTTGTGTGGCCCTCGAAGGATGATAGAGATTTCCAAATGGCCCTTGGCAGAAAAAAGTTCCCCACCCCTGTGCTAAAGCAACACCTTTGTAAAAAAAAAAAAAAATTTCAATATGATGACCTATTGTTATCAAATTCTTTTAAGTACCTGTGGGTTCCAAATGCTCACTATACCCCTAAATATAATCCATGAGGAGTCTAGTTTCCAAAATGGGGGTCCTGGAAATGCACTATGGTGCCCGTCATCTATTTCAGCCAAATTTGCTTTCCAAAATTCAAATATTGCTCCGTCTGTTCAGAGTCCTGCCGTTTGGCCAAACACAACTTTTTGACTACATACGGGGCCGTGTTTCAGGCGAAACTGGGTAAAAAATTTTGGCATCCAATTTGTCATGCTAACACTTGTAAAAGTAAATAAATTGAGGCTAAAACAACATTTTTAGGTAAAATATAAATGTATTTATTTTCTCATTCCACTTTGCATTCATTCTTGTTAAGTATCTGAAGACCTTATAAACTTCTTGAATGTGGTTTGGAGCAGTCTGAGGGTGCAGTTTTTAGAATGGTGTCACTTTGCAGTGTTTTCTGTCAAATAGGCCACTCAAAGTGACTTCAAATGTTACGTGGTCCCTAAAAACACAGTTTTGTAAATTCTGATGTAAAAATTAGAAAGCACTGATAAACTTTGAACCGTTTTAACTTTTTAACAAAAAAATCGTTTACAAAATTGTGCTGATGTAAAGTAGACATGAGGCAAATGTTATTTATTAACTATTTTGTGTGACATACTTCTTTACAGTAGTAAATATTTTGGCCCCAAATATCTAGTAACACCTCACATTTTTATCTATAGTGTTTTGTTGCATCTTTTTATCTGTTTGCAGTTGAGGCTGGGCCCTCTGGGGAGCGTCTGTCACTTGTGATGCGTATATTTGGTGCAGAGCAGCCCGCCTTGTCTAATAGTTGGGCGTAACCAATAGGCTGAGCTCTGACACTGTGCCTCACATAGACCTGTGTGGCTGACGTCCTGTTGGTAACCTTGTGTCCATGTATACCACCAGTCTCCTCCTTGTTAGCCCGGCTGGACGCAGGTGCTACAATCGCCCCCATGCTTAGGTTGCAGGAGGTTGAGCATCGGTGTTCAGACACATGTGTTGCCTCTCAGAGGAGAGAGCAGCCTCCTTCTAGGTGCAATGGATATTTGAAGTGGCTAAATTTTGGGGAGTTTCTTTGACGTTTTATGTCCCACTTCGGTGATTTTTAGTTTAACAGAATAAATATTCAACAGTTAAAAATTTCAACATTTTGGCGAAAATTTAATATTTTTATCTCAAAGAAACACAAAAATAATTTTTTCTAAATGTACTACTTGCATGAAGTCCAATATGTCATGAAAAACAATTTTTGAATCACTGGGACCTGTTGAGGCATTCCATAGATATTACCTCATAAAGAAGGGGGTGTGGCCTGCTAGCAAGTGTAGCATCAGCATAGGGATGAGCGAGAACTGAAGACTCGCTAGACTCGTAACGAGTAGGTCCCGATACTCGGGTGCTCGCTACAAGTCTAGCGAGTCCAATGTAAGTCAATGGGAAAGCGAGTATTGCGAGTAATTCCTCTGCTGTTGGACACTATAAAGAGGTTTGGCAGCAGAGGAAAAACCTGCAATTCCCCACTTCATTGTTTAAAAGCCAGTGGTAAAAAGCCGCCGGCTTTTAAACAATGCTGACAGCTTCCCTGCCGCCTGACAGCGGGATCCTCTGCTCCCCCCACCGCCTCCCCACCCTATCCTAACTTAGGATCGGGTGGGGAGACTACGGAGGGAGCGGAGGATCCTGCTGTCAGGCAGCCGGGGAGCGCAGAACTGTCTGCGGCCAGCAGGGAGCTGTCCGCGGTCGTGAACTGCAGTAAAACCGGATTCTCCCAGATTGCTCCAGTCCGGGGTAATCCGGGATCATAGAGCCCCATGCTATGGGGCGCCGGGTTGCACCGGACGGGTACAATTTGGGAGAATCCGGTTTGAAAACCATATTCTCCTGGATTGTACCGGTCCGGTGCAGTCCGGCACCCCATAACATGGGACTCTATGGTCCGGATTGCACCAAACCGGGGCAATCTGGTTTTCAATCCGGTTTTCAAACCAGTTTTCGCTTTTTGACCTTCCCGCCTGGATTTTCAAATGAACAGCTAACTCAGGCCAGCTGATAACAAAAAGCTGGCCCTAACCACTTTATTGCCCAGTGAGCCACTGCACCAGGGCCCTGAAAGAGTTGGGTTCAGCGCCAGAACATGGCACTTCAATGAACGCGCCATTTTCTGGGGCGGCTGTGGGCTGCCATTTGCAGCGGGTGGTGCCCAGAAGGCTTGGGCCTCCTTGCGCTGCGGATTCCAGCCCCCAGCTGCCTAGCTGGACCTGGCTGGACATAGAAATTGCGCGGAGCCCACGCATTTTTATTTTTTATTATTTCATGAAATTCATGAAATAATAAAAAATAAGGGCTTCCTGATATTTCTGTGTCCAGGCAGGTCCGAATAGTCAGCTGGGGGATGGGGCAGCCCGTTGCCGCCTGCTGTATCCGGCTGGCATACAAAAAGATGGCGAATCCCACGTAAAAAGTTTTCTGAAAAATCCATTAAGCACTCCTATAAAAAGGAACTGCATCTTTATTAACCCATCGACCATGGATGAAATAATAAAAAAAAATGCGAGGGGATCTGCGCTATTTCTATGTACAGCCAGGTACAGCTAGGCAGCTGGGGGCTAGAATCCGCAGCGCAGGGAGACCCATGCTTTCTGGGCACCCCCTGCTGCGAATGGCAGCCCGCAGCCGCCCCAGAAAATGACGCGTTCATTGAAGCGCCATATTCTGGCGCTGAACCCACCTCTTCAAGGGCCCTGGTGCAGTGGCTCACTGGGTAATTAAGGAGTTAGGGCCAGCTTTTTGTTATCAGCTGGCCCATGACCGCCATGAATTTCTAGTGAATTTTTTGAAAAAACACAACATATAGAAAAAATATTTTATTAGAAATAAAACAGAAAAGACACTTAGACTCCATCTTTAATTATTAAAAAATCCTCTTCCGTCCGCCATAGTCCCAAAACGCAATTTCAGCACTGCTACATCACTCTGCATAGACACACACATCTATGCAGAGTGATGGCAGGCTAACAAGTGACTATGACAGTCAGGGTTGACCTCAGGTCATAGCTCAGGCTATGACCTGAGGTGAAGCCTGCTGTCAAAGCCGAACTCTGCCACCGGCCGCCAGAGATTGCCAAGCACCGGCAGAGCAGTGCCTAAACCGGAAGTTAATGATTTCCAATTTATTCACTGCTCTGCTGGCAGTCGGCAATCTCCGGCGGCCGGCGGCAGACTTCTGCTTTGACAGCAGGCTTCACCTCAGGTCATAGCCTGAGCTATGACCTGAGGTGAACGCTGACTGTTGTAGTCATTTCTCAGACTGCACTTGCTCTGCATAGACATGTGTGTCTATGCAGAGCGATGTAGCAGTGCTGAGATTGCTTTTATGGACTACGTCAGACGAAAGAGGATTTTTTTTTAATAAAGTTGGAGTCACTAAATGTCTTTTTTGTTTTATTTCTAATGAAAAAAATTTTTTCTCTGTGTTGTGTTTTTTTTACATAATTTACATGACCGCCATGAATTTTGGGCTTAGGGCCAGCTGATAATGCAAAGCTGGCCCTAACCCCTTTATTACCCAGTGAGCCACCGCACCAGGGCCCTGGAAGAGTTGGGTTCAGCGCTAGAATATGGCGCTTCAATGAATGCACCATTTTCTGGGGCGGCTGCAGGCTGACATTCACAGCGGCGGGTGCCCAGAAAGCTTGGGCATCCCTGCACTGCGGATTCCAGCCCCCAGCTGCCTAGCTGTACCTGGCTGGACATAAAAAAAAAAGCGTGGGGCTCCGCGCTATTTCTATTATAACATGAAATTCGTGAAATAATAAAAAAAAAAGGGGGCGCCCCTATATTGTTGTGTCCAGCCAGGTACAAATAGGCACCTGGGGGTTGGTGGCAGCCCGTCGCTGCCTGCTGTATCCGGCTGAATACAAAAATACGGCGAAGCTCGCGTCAATTTTTTTGCTGAAAAATCCAAAAAACAATATGAATGAAAGGGATGGGTTAATACAGATGCAGTCCCTTTTTATAGGAGTGTTTAATGGATTTTCCAGAAAAACTTTGACGTGGGCTTCGCCATCTTTTTGTATGCCAGCCGGATACAGTAGGCAGCAACGGGCTGCCCCCAACCCCCAGCTGACTATTTGGACCTGCCTGGACACAGAAATATCGGGAAGCCCTTATTTTTTATTATTTCCTGAATTTAATGAAATAATAGAAATCGCGCGAACCCCCACGCATTCTTTTTTTTATGTCCAGCCAGGTACAGCTAGGTAGCTGGGGGCTGGAATCTGCAGCGCAGGGAGGCCCAAGCCTTATTGGCATCCCCTGCTGCGAATGGCAGAAAATGGCGCGTTCATTGAAGTGCCATGTTCTGGCGCTGAACCCAACTCTTCCAGGGCCCTGGTGCGGTGGCTCACTGGGTAATAACAAAAAGCTGGCCCTAACCCCTTTACCAGCTGGCCCTAAGCCCGAAATTCATGGGGTCAAGCCAATATTAGACATGACTGCCATGAATTTCTATTAAATTGTTTAAATACAAACACAACACCAAGAAAAAATATTTTTATTTGAAAAAAAAAAAATAAAAACACTTACGGCCTCCATCTTTATTAAAAAAAATCCTCTTCCATCTGACATAGTCCAGTCCAGGGTTCTTCTTTAGCTACATCTATGGCAGAGAAACTCCACCAGACATGTAGCAGAGCTGTGCACCCTGGCGTGGGAAAGTTCATGTGAGTTCATGCAGGCAAGCATGAACTCACATGAACCTCACAGCACTGCTACTTCAAATGAACAGCTGAAAACCGGATTCTGGCGGATTGTACCCATCTGGTGCAATCCGGCGCCCCATAACATGGGGTCTATGGTCCCAGATTGCATCGGACATGGACAATCCAGGAGAATCTGGTTTTACCGCAGTTCACGACCGCGGACAGCTCCCTGCTGGCCGCGATCAGTTCTGCGCTCCCCAGCTGCCAGACAGCAGGATCCTCTGCTCCCCCCATGGCCTCCCCACCCGATCCTAAGTTAGGATAGGGTGAAGAGGCGGTGGGGGGAGCGGAGGATCCCGTTGTCAGGCGGCAGGGAAGCTGTCAGCAGCTGTCAGTATTGTTTAAAAGCTGGCGGCTTTTTACCGCTGGCTTTTAAACAATGAAATGGCGAATTGCAGGTTTTTCCTCTGCTGCCAGACCTCTTTATAGGGTCCAGCAGCAGAGGAATTGCATTTCCCTTGATCTACATTGGACTCGTTACTGTGTGAGTAATCGCTAGGAAACTCGCAGAGTAACGAGCAGAGCGAGAACCTTACTATACGCCGAGTAATGAGTGGTAACGAGTAGACTCGCTCATCCCTACAGCAGCATAGTTGCAGTGCTCCTGCAGTCCAGGACCTTTAGCAGCCCATCCTGGCTCAACTCGGCACCCAGCTTCCTTCACCTACTCACCCACAGCTTCTACATCTATCCAGGCACAAGATGGCAGATCACAGAAGAGGGGTTCCCCACCGAGATTGTCTGACTTCTTTGCGAGGGGTGATGTGACCAGAGCTAGGGGTACTCGAACACCGGGACTGATGGCTTCTTAGATGGGGAATCATGGGTGGTTGGGATCGTGGTTCCGTGCCCTGGTTATCATTTGTTAAATGGTGGGGAGGAGGGATATTTACAAGGGTACGTGACGCCACTTGTAGTTCCCTGTAATATAGGTAGCAGCGCTGCAAGCCGGACGCTGAGGTGATGGTGGGTGCAGCAGAGTGTGGTACAGCTCCCCATAGGTGGAGCTATTACCTCAGGGCAGTGATGATGGAGGATGATGAGCAGGATGAGGGAAGTAGTTGTTGCAGCTCTTACCCCTCTGGTGAGCTGCTGCTGATGGTGTAAATAATCAAGGTATCCAGATGATTGAGCGCTCCCAAGGAGATTGACCTTATGATAAGGACTCTGAGTCCTTTTTCTTTCTTGGAGATTTATTTGAATTGGCTTCACAGTAATAAAAAGTCATAAAATTCATAAAAGCATAATTAAAACAACACGTTTCGGCTATATATGTCATAAAATAGCCTTCCTCAGGTATACTACTAGCTGCTGATGGTGTGGAGGGCCTCCGGGCACCGGCAGGAAGAACAACGAAGCCCAGTTCAAGTTTAACTCCACTTTACTGGGTACCGGCAGATGTTAAAACGGAATACGGTACAGTTTGGCTTACCGGGTGGATGTTGCCGGTTCAGGGTCCCCCCCTTATGGAGTCTCTAGATGTTTCCTCTCTGTCTTTTGGGGTCAACTTTACTCTTCCCAGTCTCTACCACCCTCGCAGAGCTCTCCCGCCAGTCCTACTGTCTGCAGCTAGTGGGCAAGGTCTGACTTCCCGGTCTGGACGGGAGCAGCAGGGACGCACTATTTCTCCCGCCACCGGAATTCAGCCCTTCTCCTCTAGTGTCCTGAACCGGTTCTTAGTGCCACAAGGTACCTCACCCCTCAGGACTGTCGGCAACCCGGTTATTATGGGCCCGCAGCTCGTCAGTCTTCGGTCAGAGTTCAACTACTGACCACCTCAGCTTTCCACACTGCCAGTGTTTCCCCCAACGTGACCAGTCAGCTCCAACCAGTCCTGTTCCGTTGCCTTCTGTCCTGAGCCCTTATTTCAAGATGAGGATCCCTCCTTTCAGCAATACTGTCAGACCCGTCCTTTCTGACAGCCTTCCCAGCACTGTCTGACGTAAACTGTCACTCTATCTCACTACTCTAACCTAGGCTCCACCCCCTATTTGGGACCTACTAACTTACCAGTCCCCCACCTTTTTCTACTCTAGGTGGCCTAGTCTTAGGTGTGTGCGTGTAAAGACAGACTCCATAGGTTAAACCCTGAAATGACAACTTACAGAGATATCACATTTGTTGTCAGAGTGCAATACCTCTCTGTGGCGCCTAGACAGAGGGGCGCAACACATCCCCTTGTTGAAACACACTCGTCCGCGGGTGTTAAACAAAACCAGGTGTAAGTTGGCACTTTTATTAAAAGGTTAACCAGGTAACTTCAAACATGTATAACAATAAATTTGTTTTTGCTCTTCCCTTGCGTGAGGTTCAGTTCCTGTTAATGTTGCAACACACATTTTCTATAATCTAGTCCTTATTGGCCCAACAGGGACCAGGTAGTGATGGGCGAATCCTAAATTACTCGGAATCGCTTGACTCTAGCGAGTCCGAGCCCAGGACTCGCTACTCGTTGCGAGTCAAGCGAGTCCAATGTTAATGAATGGGGAAGCGAGTAATAGCGAGTAGTGTGAGATTTACAAATCGCAGATGTGTCTCGGAAGCTTCAGCCTGAAGCAATCCGAGTTTTGTCATTTATTTGCATTGGACTCGTTTACTTTGTAAGTAATCGCTGGGAAACTCGCACAGATAAGAGAAGAGTCCTGTCTGCTCTGTGCAGCTCCAGGGTCCTAGAGCCCGCCTTCTGCCTGATGTAGCAGTGCTGAGATTGTTCTCAGTCTGCTCATTCCCTGTGTACAGACATGAATGTCTGTGCACAGAGATGATGTAGCAGTGCTGAGATTGTTCTCAGTCTGCTCATTCCCTGTGCATAGACATCTATATCTATACACAGGGGATGTAGCAGAGAGGACATCGCGTTTTGGACTGCGTCGGACGGAAGAGGATTTTTTAAATTAAAGATGGAGTCCCTAATGGCTTTTTTTTATTTCTAATAAAAAAATTTCTCTGTGTTGTTTTTTTTAAAACAATTTAATAGAAATTCATGGCGGTCATGTCTAATATTGGCGTGACCGCCATAAATTTCGGGCTTAGGGCCAGCTGATAATACAAAGCTGGCCCTAACCTTTATTACCCAGCGTGCCACCGCCACCAGGGCCGCTGGAAGAGCGGGGTTCAGCGCCAGAGGATGGCGCTTCAATGAACGCGCCATCTTCTGGGGCGGCTGCGGGCTGCAATTTGCAGCGGGGGGTGCCCAGAAAGCTTGGGCATCCCTACGCTGCGAATTCCAGCCCCCAGCTGCTTAGCTGTACCTGGCTAGACATAGAAATTGCGCGGAGCCCCACGCATTTTTTTGACTCCGACTCCGAGACGACTCCGACTCCGAGACGACTCCGACTCCGACTCCGAGACGACTCCGACTCCGAGACGACTCCGACTCCGAGACGACTCCGACTCGACTCCGAGACAACTCCGACTCCGAGACGACTCCGACTCCGAGACGACTCCGACTCCGAGACGACTCCAACTCCGAGAAGACTCCGACTCCGACTCGACTCCGAGACGACTCCGACTCCGAGACGACTCCGACTCCGACTCGACTCCGAGACGACTCCGACTCCGACTCGACTCCGAGACGACTCCGACTCCGACTCGACTCCGAGACGACTCCGACTCCGAGGCGACTCCGACTCTGAGGCGACTCCGACTCTGAGGCGACTCCGACTCCGAGACTCTGACTCTGAGCCTCTGACTCTGAAATTCATTAAATAATAAATAAAAAAATGCGTGGGGCTCCGCGCAATTTCTATGTCTAGCCAGGTACAGCTAAGCAGCTGGGGGCTGGAATCCGCAGTGCAGGGATGCCCAAGCTTTCTGGGCACCCCCCGCTGCAAATTGCAGCCCGCAGCCGCCCCAGAAGATGGCGCGTTCATTGAAGCGCCATCCTCTGGCGCTGAACCCCGCTCTTCCAGCGGCCCTGGTGGCGGTGGCACGCTGGGTAATAAAGGGGTTAATACCAGCTTTGTTATACAAGCTGGTATTAAGCCCGAGATTCTTAATGTCAGGCCACGTTTGACCCAGCCACTAAGAATCTCCAATAAAGGGTTAAAAAAACACAACACAGAGAAAAATTTTTATTTGAAATAAAAAAAAAAGCCATTAGGGACTCCATCTTTAATTAATAAAATCCTCTTCCGTCCGACGTAGTCGAAAACGCGATGTCCTCTCTGCTACATCCCCTGTGCATAAATATAGATGTCTATGCACAGGGAATGAGCAGACTGAGAACAATCTCAGCACTGCTACATCAGGCAGCAGGCAGGCTCTAGGACCCTGGAGCTGCACAGAGAAGACAGCTGGACTCGGCTCGCAAAGAAACAGCAGTTACTTTGCGAGTTTCCCTGCTATCACTGGCACAGTAGCCGAGTCTAATGCAAACAATGGCAATCCTAGTTTTGTCAGCGTTTCTGACAAAACTAGGATTGATATTGATTTGCATTGGACTCGTGCGAGTAATGACTGGGAAACTCGCAGAGTACCGAGTCCTGCGAGTCCCTTACTACTCGCCGAGTAACGAGTCCTAGCGAGTAGATTCGCCCATCCCTAGGACCAGGTAGTAAGTCTCTTGACTAGTGTTCATCAAGATCTGTAAGAAACAATAAAACAGTGCAAAAACACACATTTAAAGGCACAGTTTGCATTTTTAGTAGGGATGAGCGAGTATGCTTGTCACTACTCGGTACTCGCACAAATATCTTGGTACTCGGTGAGTACCGTGTAATCTTGCGATACTCTTGCTATGCTCAGGGTCCACCTCCCTGCATGTTGACACTCTTTATAGAGCCACCCGCATGCAGGGATTGGCTGACAGACACTGTAATGCCACAGCCATGTTGGTTGTGGCATTACAGTGATTGGCTGGCCGCACAGCGTCATCAGGTCTTTATAAGACCTGACCATGCTGTGCTCATCACTCTGCTCCACAGACAGTCAGTGTAGGGAGAGCTGCTGCTGATTGTGGGACAGATTTGTGGCCTTTCAGCTAGTGTATTCACAGGGCTGCCAGTCTAATTACCACAACAGTCCTTCTGAGGACCAATAGAACTGTATATAGGCAGGCAGGGAGGCAGGGTATATATCAAACTTAGTAGTGCCAGTATACCAGCCTGCATCACATCTGGGGCTGGTGTACAGGCTGGAAATCTCATCCATCCATCCACAGTGCTTTTAGGGATTAATGTAGCTCTCTATAGGCAGGAGTAGGTTTAGGCACAAATTAGGATACGCCAAAAGACTCGCTATTCTTGTCATCGTTTGTGTCTGACTAGTCCACATGCAGGGCCTTAATCTCTAATCTCAGTGTCGTGTTAAAAAACAAATCTTGTCTGCACTCATTTAGCATCTTAGTGCAGCTACAGTAGGTTGCAGCGTAAATTAGGATATGCCAAAAGACTCGCTATTCTCGTCAGCGTTTGTGTCTGACCAGTCCACCTACAGGGCCTTAATCTCTAATGTCAGTGTGCTGCTAAAAACAATTTCTTGGGCGCCTTCATTTAGTCAGCACAACATTGAAAATGCGCAAGGCTGGTGGCAATGGACAAGGAACTGGACGTGATGGTGGTGCAGGCAGAGGCCGAGCCCGTGTGCAAGCTCAAATTGCGCCACGACAAACGCCCACATCATCTCGCTCGACCTTCCTGTCCCAATTTCTAGGGGACCGCAGCAGTACTCCACTATTAAACCAAGACCAGTGTCAACAGGTTGTTAGTTGGATAGCGGATAATGCTTCCAGTCAGTTTGGCACCACCACAAATACCCTGTCTTCCACACGGTCAAGTGTCAGTAGCCATGAGACTGGACCACACATTCCACACCTTGATTCGCCTTCCTCCCACCATGCCGAGTGCCTGGCCCTGAACATAACTGATCCCACACTTGGACACTCTGAAGAGCTGTTCACTTATCCATTCGTAGATTCTGGCCTCTCGCCAGCTCCAGTTGAAGTCTGCACTCTTGTCTGCACTAATTTTGCTTCTAAGTGCTGCTACTGTAGGTTGCAGCGTAAATTAGGGTACACCAAAGCCTCGTGCTAAAAACCAACTCTTGTCTGCACTAATTTTGCATCTAAGTGCTGCTACTGTAGGTTGCAGCGTAAATTAGGGTACACCAAAAGCCTCGTGCTAAAAACCAACTCTTGTCTGCACTAATTTTGCATCTAAGTGCTGCTACTGTAGGTTGCGGCGTAAATTAGAGTACACCAAAAGCCTCGTGCTAAAAACCAACTCTTGTCTGCACTAATTTTGCATCTAAGTGCTGCTACTGTAGGTTGCAGTGCAACTTAGGGTACACCAAAAGCCTCGTGCGAAAAACCAACTCTTGTCTGCACTAATTTTGCATCTAAGTTCTGCTAATGTAGGTTGCAGCGTAAATTATGGTACACCAAAAGTCTCGTGCTAAAAACCCTCTCTTGTCTGCACTAATTTTGCATCTAATTGCTGCTACTGTCAGTTGCAGCGTAACTTAGGGTACACCAAAAGCCTCGTGCTAAAAACCCACTCTTGTCTGCACCAATTTTGCATCTAGGTGCTTCTACTGTCGGTTGCAGCGTAAATTAGGGTACGCCAAAAGACTCGCTATTGTAGTCAGCGTTTGTGTCTCACTAGTCCACCTGCAGGGCCTTCATTTCAAAACTTACGGTCGTGCTAAAAACAAACTCTTGTCTGCACTAATTTTGCATCTAAGTGCTGCTATTGTCGCTTGCAGCGTAAATTAGGATACACCAAAAGCCTCGTGCTAAAAGCCAACTCTTGTCTGCACTAACTTAGCTGTATACAGTCTGCACCTCATTGAAAATTCGCAAGTCCGGTGGCAAGGGACAAGTAACTAGACGTGATGGTGGTGCAGGCAGAGGGCGAGCCTGTGTGCAAGCTCGAATTGCGCCACGACAGACGCCCACATCATCTCGCTCCACTTTCTTGTCCCAATTTCTAGGGGATTGCATCAGTACTCCACTATTAAACCAAGACCAGTGTCAACAGGTTGTTAGTTGGATAGCAGATAATGCCTCCAGTCAGTTTGGCACCACCACAAATACTCTGTCTTCCACACGGTCAAGTGTCAGTAGCCGTGAGACTGGACCGCACATTCCACACCCTGATACTTCTTCCTCCCACCATGCCGATTGCCCGGAACCAGACATAACTGATCCCACACTTGGACTCTCTGAAGAGCTGTTCACTTATCCATTCGTAGATTCTGGCCTCTCGCCAGCTCCACTTGAAGTGGGTCATGAGGGGATCGTATGTACCGATGCCCAAATATTTGAGCAGCCATGGTCTCACGAAGGCAATGGTGGGAACGTGTCTCAACAAGAGGTGGACAATGACGAGACACAATTGCCAGAAAGTCAGGAGGAGGACCAGGGTGCGGAAGTGGAAGACGACGTGGTGGATGATCCAGTACTGACCCAACCTGGCAGGAGGACATGCAGAGCGAGGACAGCAGTGCACAGGGGAAGTTAGGCGTAGCATCCCAACAGGCTGGAAGAAGCATGGCGGTGTCCGCAAGCAGAAGGCAGGCAACCGTTCTCCGGAACAACAACACGAGTTAAGTTGCAAGTACAACTGTTAGGTCTTCCCGAGTCTGGCTGTTTTTTAAGGTGTCTGCAGATAATTCGAAAAAGGCCATTTGCAGCATTTGCCATGCCAGCATCAGCAGGGGTAGCAAAACTAGCAGCCTGACCACCACCAGCATGATCACATGTCAGCAAAGCACCCGTCTTTGTGGGATGTACAGCAGAGTCCAGGAGCAGTGTCTGCGGGTGACACCGCTGCGTCTTCCACTTTTGTGCGTGCAAGCTAATCCCCTGTTCATACTGCAGGCGAAGATGCCTCCTGTCCTACATCGTTACTTGCACAAGCAGAAATAGCACCATCATCATTCACGTCCTTGTCCCAGCGCAGCATTCAGTTATCCATACACCAATCTTTGGAACGCAGGTGCAAATACGCTGCCAACACCCCACATGCCACAGTTCTAAATGCACACATTTCACGACTGCTTGCACTGGAAATGTTGCCTTTTAGGCTAGTGGAGATGGAAGCATTCCACAACCTGATGGCGCAATTTCTATGTCTAGCCAGGTACAGCTAAGCAGCTGGGGGCTGGAATCCGCAGTGCAGGGATGCCCAAGCTTTCTGGGCACCCCCCGCTGCAAATTGCAGCCCGCAGCCGCCCCAGAAGATGGCGCGTTCATTGAAGCGCCATCCTCTGGCGCTGAACCCCGCTCTTCCAGCGGCCCTGGTGGCGGTGGCACGCTGGGTAATAAAGGGGTTAATACCAGCTTTGTTATACAAGCTGGTATTAAGCCCGAGATTCTTAATGTCAGGCCACGTTTGACCCAGCCACTAAGAATCTCCAATAAAGGGTTAAAAAAACACAACACAGAGAAAAATTTTTATTTGAAATAAAAAAAAAAGCCATTAGGGACTCCATCTTTAATTAATAAAATCCTCTTCCGTCCGACGTAGTCGAAAACGCGATGTCCTCTCTGCTACATCCCCTGTGCATAAATATAGATGTCTATGCACAGGGAATGAGCAGACTGAGAACAATCTCAGCACTGCTACATCAGGCAGCAGGCAGGCTCTAGGACCCTGGAGCTGCACAGAGAAGACAGCTGGACTCGGCTCGCAAAGAAACAGCAGTTACTTTGCGAGTTTCCCTGCTATCACTGGCACAGTAGCCGAGTCTAATGCAAACAATGGCAATCCTAGTTTTGTCAGCGTTTCTGACAAAACTAGGATTGATATTGATTTGCATTGGACTCGTGCGAGTAATGACTGGGAAACTCGCAGAGTACCGAGTCCTGCGAGTCCCTTACTACTCGCCGAGTAACGAGTCCTAGCGAGTAGATTCGCCCATCCCTAGGACCAGGTAGTAAGTCTCTTGACTAGTGTTCATCAAGATCTGTAAGAAACAATAAAACAGTGCAAAAACACACATTTAAAGGCACAGTTTGCATTTTTAGTAGGGATGAGCGAGTATGCTTGTCACTACTCGGTACTCGCACAAATATCTTGGTACTCGGTGAGTACCGTGTAATCTTGCGATACTCTTGCTATGCTCAGGGTCCACCTCCCTGCATGTTGACACTCTTTATAGAGCCACCCGCATGCAGGGATTGGCTGACAGACACTGTAATGCCACAGCCATGTTGGTTGTGGCATTACAGTGATTGGCTGGCCGCACAGCGTCATCAGGTCTTTATAAGACCTGACCATGCTGTGCTCATCACTCTGCTCCACAGACAGTCAGTGTAGGGAGAGCTGCTGCTGATTGTGGGACAGATTTGTGGCCTTTCAGCTAGTGTATTCACAGGGCTGCCAGTCTAATTACCACAACAGTCCTTCTGAGGACCAATAGAACTGTATATAGGCAGGCAGGGAGGCAGGGTATATATCAAACTTAGTAGTGCCAGTATACCAGCCTGCATCACATCTGGGGCTGGTGTACAGGCTGGAAATCTCATCCATCCATCCACAGTGCTTTTAGGGATTAATGTAGCTCTCTATAGGCAGGAGTAGGTTTAGGCACAAATTAGGATACGCCAAAAGACTCGCTATTCTTGTCATCGTTTGTGTCTGACTAGTCCACATGCAGGCCTTAATCTCTAATCTCAGTGTCGTGTTAAAAAACAAATCTTGTCTGCACTCATTTAGCATCTTAGTGCAGCTACAGTAGGTTGCAGCGTAAATTAGGATATGCCAAAAGACTCGCTATTCTCGTCAGCGTTTGTGTCTGACCAGTCCACCTACAGGGCCTTAATCTCTAATGTCAGTGTGCTGCTAAAAACAATTTCTTGGGCGCCTTCATTTAGTCAGCACAACATTGAAAATGCGCAAGGCTGGTGGCAATGGACAAGGAACTGGACGTGATGGTGGTGCAGGCAGAGGCCGAGCCCGTGTGCAAGCTCAAATTGCGCCACGACAAACGCCCACATCATCTCGCTCGACCTTCCTGTCCCAATTTCTAGGGGACCGCAGCAGTACTCCACTATTAAACCAAGACCAGTGTCAACAGGTTGTTAGTTGGATAGCGGATAATGCTTCCAGTCAGTTTGGCACCACCACAAATACCCTGTCTTCCACACGGTCAAGTGTCAGTAGCCATGAGACTGGACCACACATTCCACACCTTGATTCGCCTTCCTCCCACCATGCCGAGTGCCTGGCCCTGAACATAACTGATCCCACACTTGGACACTCTGAAGAGCTGTTCACTTATCCATTCGTAGATTCTGGCCTCTCGCCAGCTCCAGTTGAAGTCTGCACTCTTGTCTGCACTAATTTTGCTTCTAAGTGCTGCTACTGTAGGTTGCAGCGTAAATTAGGGTACACCAAAGCCTCGTGCTAAAAACCAACTCTTGTCTGCACTAATTTTGCATCTAAGTGCTGCTACTGTAGGTTGCAGCGTAAATTAGGGTACACCAAAAGCCTCGTGCTAAAAACCAACTCTTGTCTGCACTAATTTTGCATCTAAGTGCTGCTACTGTAGGTTGCGGCGTAAATTAGAGTACACCAAAAGCCTCGTGCTAAAAACCAACTCTTGTCTGCACTAATTTTGCATCTAAGTGCTGCTACTGTAGGTTGCAGTGCAACTTAGGGTACACCAAAAGCCTCGTGCGAAAAACCAACTCTTGTCTGCACTAATTTTGCATCTAAGTTCTGCTAATGTAGGTTGCAGCGTAAATTATGGTACACCAAAAGTCTCGTGCTAAAAACCCTCTCTTGTCTGCACTAATTTTGCATCTAATTGCTGCTACTGTCAGTTGCAGCGTAACTTAGGGTACACCAAAAGCCTCGTGCTAAAAACCCACTCTTGTCTGCACCAATTTTGCATCTAGGTGCTTCTACTGTCGGTTGCAGCGTAAATTAGGGTACGCCAAAAGACTCGCTATTGTAGTCAGCGTTTGTGTCTCACTAGTCCACCTGCAGGGCCTTCATTTCAAAACTTACGGTCGTGCTAAAAACAAACTCTTGTCTGCACTAATTTTGCATCTAAGTGCTGCTATTGTCGCTTGCAGCGTAAATTAGGATACACCAAAAGCCTCGTGCTAAAAGCCAACTCTTGTCTGCACTAACTTAGCTGTATACAGTCTGCACCTCATTGAAAATTCGCAAGTCCGGTGGCAAGGGACAAGTAACTAGACGTGATGGTGGTGCAGGCAGAGGGCGAGCCTGTGTGCAAGCTCGAATTGCGCCACGACAGACGCCCACATCATCTCGCTCCACTTTCTTGTCCCAATTTCTAGGGGATTGCATCAGTACTCCACTATTAAACCAAGACCAGTGTCAACAGGTTGTTAGTTGGATAGCAGATAATGCCTCCAGTCAGTTTGGCACCACCACAAATACTCTGTCTTCCACACGGTCAAGTGTCAGTAGCCGTGAGACTGGACCGCACATTCCACACCCTGATACTTCTTCCTCCCACCATGCCGATTGCCCGGAACCAGACATAACTGATCCCACACTTGGACTCTCTGAAGAGCTGTTCACTTATCCATTCGTAGATTCTGGCCTCTCGCCAGCTCCACTTGAAGTGGGTCATGAGGGGATCGTATGTACCGATGCCCAAATATTTGAGCAGCCATGGTCTCACGAAGGCAATGGTGGGAACGTGTCTCAACAAGAGGTGGACAATGACGAGACACAATTGCCAGAAAGTCAGGAGGAGGACCAGGGTGCGGAAGTGGAAGACGACGTGGTGGATGATCCAGTACTGACCCAACCTGGCAGGAGGACATGCAGAGCGAGGACAGCAGTGCACAGGGGAAGTTAGGCGTAGCATCCCAACAGGCTGGAAGAAGCATGGCGGTGTCCGCAAGCAGAAGGCAGGCAACCGTTCTCCGGAACAACAACACGAGTTAAGTTGCAAGTACAACTGTTAGGTCTTCCCGAGTCTGGCTGTTTTTTAAGGTGTCTGCAGATAATTCGAAAAAGGCCATTTGCAGCATTTGCCATGCCAGCATCAGCAGGGGTAGCAAAACTAGCAGCCTGACCACCACCAGCATGATCACATGTCAGCAAAGCACCCGTCTTTGTGGGATGTACAGCAGAGTCCAGGAGCAGTGTCTGCGGGTGACACCGCTGCGTCTTCCACTTTTGTGCGTGCAAGCTAATCCCCTGTTCATACTGCAGGCGAAGATGCCTCCTGTCCTACATCGTTACTTGCACAAGCAGAAATAGCACCATCATCATTCACGTCCTTGTCCCAGCGCAGCATTCAGTTATCCATACACCAATCTTTGGAACGCAGGTGCAAATACGCTGCCAACACCCCACATGCCACAGTTCTAAATGCACACATTTCACGACTGCTTGCACTGGAAATGTTGCCTTTTAGGCTAGTGGAGATGGAAGCATTCCACAACCTGATGGCGGCGGCTGTCCCACGTTACTCGGTCCCCAGCCGGCACTATTTTTCCCGATGTGCCGTCCCCGCATTACATAAGCACGTGTCACAAAACATCATATGTGTCCTTAACAACGCAGTTTCAGGCAAAGTCCACCTAACCACGGACACGTGGACAAGTGCTTGTGGGCAGGGCCGGTAGATCTCGCTGACGGCACACTGGGTTAATATTCTGGAAGCCGGGACCCAGTCTGAGCTTGGGACGGAACACGTCCTTCCAACACCAAGGATTGCAGGCCTTAACTCAGTCAGGGTTTCACCCACAGTGTACAGCTCTGGCACGTCATGCTCCTCAGCCTCCTCCTCTTCCTCCACTTCACCCTCCACACCAGTCCCAAGCTGGAAGCACTGCAGCACTGCCTTGGCTAAGCGGCAACAGGCTGTGCTGAAGCTAATATGTGTAGGTGATAAACCCCACAAGGCTGAAGAGTTGTGGACAGCTCTGAAAAAGCAGGCAGATCACTGGCTCACACTGCTGAACCTACAGCCAGGCATGGTCGTGTGTGACAATGGCCGAAACCTTGTGGCGGCTCTAAGGCGAGGCGAGCTGACACATGTTCCATGCGTGGCCCATGTGCTCAACCTCGTGGTTCAGCGGTTTATTAAATCCTACCAGAGCTGTCTGATCTGCTCGTCAAAGTACGCCACCTCTGTGCCCATTTTAGTAAGGCACCTACTGCTTCTGCCGGCCTTGCTGGCTTTCAGCGGCGTTTGCAGCTTCCGGCTGACAGACTGGTGTGTGATGTCCCCACGTGTTGGAATTCCACACTGAACATGTTGGTCAGGATTTGTGAGCAGAAGAGGGCAGTTGTTGAGCACCATCATCAACTAGGCCGTCGGTATACGGTTCAAACTCCACACATAAGACCTCAGAAGTTGACATGGATGTCTGACATATGTACCGTCCTCCAAAACTTTGAGGACTCCACCAAGATGGTGAGCGGCAATAGCGCCATCATAAGCATCACCATCCCGTTTGTCTTCTAAAATGTTCTCTGCTCAAAATCAAAGATGATGCATTGCAGGCGGAGCAGGATGAGTTGCAGCAAGAAAACGTACTGGGTGATTACACACGGCCCAGCCTCATCTCATCCCAACGTGCATTGGAGGACTATGATGAGGAGGATGAAGAAATAGAGCAACTTTCATGCGTAATTGACGGTAATGCATGCACAACCGTCAGACCATCGGTTCAGCATGGATGGCCAGAGGACAGGGGAGAGGAGGAGGAGATCAGCATGGCCAGTCATGCTGTTGGTGAGGACCCTGAAGTCTTGCCTGTTAACAGTCTGGCGCACATGGCTGACTTTATGCTATGCTGCCTATCTCGTGACCCTAGCGTTATTAAGATCTTGGTCACTCATCAATCATTACTGGTTGGTGACACTTTTAGACCAATGCTACAAAGAGAACTTTATTTCTCTTATTCCCGAGGCGGAGAGGTCTACAAAAATGCTGCAGTACTAGAAGGCCATATTCGTGGAATTAGTCAAAAAATTCCCTTCTAAAAACGCTAGCAGCAGAGGTCACGATTCAGTGGACAACCAAGGCATCCGGCCGAGAGAGGCACAAGTCCAATCCAGCAGAGGTAGGGGAACACTCTCAAAGATCTGGGACACTTTCCTCAGCACCTCCCGTACCACAGGCCCTGAGGTGCGGGATAGTGTCACAAGGACTGCAAAGTTTGCCAAGATGTTGAGGGAGTACCTTGCCTATCGTACTAAACTGCTCCTAGACTCCTCTGTGCCTTATAATTATTGGGTATCCAAGCTGGACACGTGGCAGGAATTGGCTCTCTACGCCTTGGAAGTCCTAGAGTGCCCTGCCGCTAGCGTTTTGTCAGAGCGTGTTTTTAGTGCCGCAGGTGGAATCATTACAGATAAACGCACCCGCCAGTCAACTGAAAATGCTAACAGGTTGACTTTGATCAAGATCAACAAGGGTTGGATTGGGCCTCACTTCACCACACCACCACCAAATGATAGTGCAATTTAAATTTTGCGTCGGTAGATTGCCATGCACCTCCGCACACCCACACATCGGTACACACTTCATGTCTTTGGCTACCTGCTGTACTGCTCCTCCTTCTCCTCATCCACCATCATCATATGATCAATGTGACCGTGGTTCATAATGCCACAAAACCATAATTTTTTTACATCATATTTATGATGATGATGACCCTAACCGTTCAATAGTTAGGCATTAGTTTCATGTATACCGCCCAGGGGTAAATGTCTTAGTCCATGCTTATAGAATGGGCATTACAAGTACAGGAGACCCGCTCCTTTGTAATAGGCACAATTTTTAGATGCTTTACTCCATGTTTCTTCCCAGGGGCATCACAATGCCTCCCAATTTTTGGCAGCCCTTCCTAGGGAAATCCTACAAAACACCCATTTGTTTATAATGGGCACAATATTAAAAGAGGCCCTCATGTACGCCTCCATCCAGGGGCATCAGAGTGCCTCCCAACTTTTGGCAGCCCTGCCTAGGCCAATCGTACAAATGACCCTGTTCCTTAAAATGGGCACATTATTAAAAGAGGCCCTCATGCACGCCTCCATCCAGGGGCATTAGAGTGTGACACAATTTTTGGCTTCCCTGCCTAGGGCAATACTACAAAAGACCCACTTCAATAAAATGGGCACATTATTTAAAGAGGCCCTCATGCACGCCTCTATCCAGGGGCATTGGGGTGCCTCACAATGTTTACCAGCCCTGCCTAGGGCATTACTACAAAAGACCCACTTCCTTACAATGGGCACATTATTTAAAGAGGCCTTCATGCACGCCTCCATCCAGGGACATCAGAGTACCTCCCAACTTTTGGCAGCCCTGCCTAGGACAATACTACAAATAACCCATTTGCTTAAAATGGGCACATTATTTAAAGAGGCCTTCATGTACGTCTATTCCCAGGGGCATTGTGTTGCTTCCTAATGTTTAGCAGCCCTGCCTAGGGCAATACTACAAAAGACCCACTTCCTTAAAATGGGCACATTATTTAAAGAGGCTCTCATGCATGCCTCTATCCAGGGGCATTGGGGTGCCTCCCAGTGTTTAGCAGCCCTGCCTAGGGCAATACTACAAAAGACCCACTTCCCTAAAATGAGCACATTATTAAAAGAGGCCCTCATGCACGCCTTCAACCAGGGGCATTGTGGTGCCTCCCACTTTTTGGCTGCCCTGCCTAGGGCAATATTACAAAAGACCCACTTCCTTACAATGGGCACATTATTAAAAGAGGCCTTCATGTAAGTGTCTTCCCAGGGGCATGGGAGTGCCACAATTTAAAAAAAAAAAATCTTTCATATAATCCAAAAAACTAACATACACCAACTCTGTCTCACAAGTGGGTATGAGCCCTTAATATTTTTTCCATGAAAATCCATTTTGGTTTCATTTTGTAAGGTTTTCTTGACAGTCCGTAAAAGTGGTGTAATACTCTGACAACATTGTTCACAGCAGTGACCCTGAGGTCTCAAATGCTTACAGGGGTCTTCCCCATGCTGTTCCCATGTCATTTGAGCACTGTTCTGATACTTTTGTGCCATTTTTAGGGTTTTTCCATGCTGCCGGGGGTCATGCCAGAAAAATACTCGGGTCTCCCATAGGATAACATTGGGCTCAGTGCTCGGGCCGAGTACACGAGTATCTTGGGATGCTCGGCCTGAGCTTCGAGCACCCGAGTATTTTAGTACTCGCTAGTGATGAGCGAGTACTAAAATGCTCGGGTGCTCGAAGCTTGGGCCAAGCATCCCAAGATACTCATGTACTCGGCCCGAGCACCAAACCCAATGTTATCCTATGGGAGACCCGAGAATTTTTCTGGCATGATCCCCGGCAGCATGGAAAAACCCTAAAAATGTCACAAAAGTATCAGGACAGTGCTGAAAAGATATGGGAACAGCATGGGGAAGACCCCTTGAAGCATTTCAGACCCCAAGGTCACTGATGTCAACAATGTTGTCAGACTATTACGCCACTTTCACGGACTGTCAAGAAAACGTTACAAAATGAAACCAAAACGGATTTTCATGGAAAAAATAGTAAGGGCTCATACCCACTTGTGAGACAGAGTTGGTGTATGTTAGTTTTTTGGATTAAATAATGTGCCCATTATAAGGAAGTGGGTCTTTTATAGTAATTCCCTAGGCAGGGAAGACAAAAATTGTGTGGCACTGTGATGCCCCTGGATAGAGATGTGCATGAGGGCCTCTTTAAATAATGTGCCCATTGAAAGGAAGTGTGTATTTTGTAGCATTGCCATAGGCAGGGAAGCCACAAATTGGGAGGCACTTCAATGCCCCTGGAGAGAGGGGTGCATGAGGGCCTTTTCCAAAAATGTGCCCATTTTAAGCAAGTGGGTCTTTTTTAGTATTGCCCTAGGCAGGGAAGCCATAAATTGTGAGGCACCAATATGCCACTGGATAGAGACGTGCATGAGGGTCTTTTAAAAAAATGTTCCCATTGTAAGCCAGTGTATCTGCTGTAGTATTTCCCTAGGCAGGGAAGCCAAAGGTTTGGAGGCACCAAGATGCCCCTGGATAGAGGCGTGCATGAGGGTCTTTTAAAAAAATGTTCCCATTGTAAGCAAGTGTGTCTTTTGTAGGATTGCCATAGGCAGGGAAGCCAAAATTGTGTAGCATTTCAATGCCCCTGGATAGAGACGTGCATGAGGGTCTTTTAAAAAAATTTGCAAATTTTAAGCAAGTGGGTCTTTTTTAGTATTGCCCTAGGCAGGGAAGCCAAAGGTTTGGAGGCACCAAGATGCCCCTGCATAGAGGCATGCATGAGGGCATTTTTTTTTAAAAAGTGCCCATTGTATGCAAGTGTGTCTTTTAGTATTGCCCTAGGCAGGGAAGCCAAAGGTTTGGAGTCACCAAGATGCCCCTGCATAGAGGCGTGTATGAGGGCCTTTTAAAAAAATGTGGCCATTGTAAGCAAGTGTGTCTGCTGTAGTATTTCTCTGGGCAGGGAAACCAAAGGTTTGGAGGCACCAAGATGCCCCTGCATAGAGGCGTGCATGAGGGCTTTTTCAAAAAAAGTGCCCATTGTAAGCAAGTGTGTCTTTTTTAGTATTACCCTAGGCAGGGAAGCCAAAGGTTTGGAGGCACCAAGATGCCCCTGCATAGAGGTGTGCATGAGGGCTTTTTCAAAAAATGTGCCCAGTGTAAGCAAGTGGGTCTGCTGTAGTATTTCCCTAGGCAGGGAAGCCAAAAATTGTGCAGCACTTCAATGCCCCTGGATAGAGACGTGCATGAGAGCCTTTTAAAAAAAAGTGCCCATTGTAAGCAAGTGTGTCTGCTGTAGCATTTCCCTAGGCAGGAAAGCCAAAAATTGTGTAGCACTTCAATGCCCCTGGATAGAGACGTGCCTGAGAGCCTTTTTCAATAATGTGCCCATTTGAAGCAGTTGGGTCTTTTGTAGGATTGCCATAGGCAGGGAAGCCAAAAATTGGGAGGCATTGCGATACCCCTGGGAAGAAAACATGGAGGAGAGCCTCTAAAAATTGTTCTCATTACAAAGGAGCAGGTGTCCTGTACTTGTAATGCCCATTCTGGAAGCATGGACTAAAACATTTACCCCTGAGGGGTATACATAAAACAAATGCCTAACTTTAGAACGGTTAGGTGCATCATCATCATAAATATGATGTAAAAAAATTATGGTTTTGTGGCATTATGAACCACGGTCACACTGATTATATGATGGTGGCGGATGAGGAGAAGGAGGAGTTGTACAGCAAGTAGCCAAACACATGAAGTCTGTACCGATGTGTGGGTGTGCGGAGGTGCATGGGAATCTACCGGCACAAAATTTAAATTCCGCGATCATTTGGTGGTGGTGTGGTGAAGTCAGGCCCAATCCAAGCCTTGTTCATCTTGATCAAAGACAACCTGTCAGCATTTTCAGTTGACAGGCGGGTGCGTTTATCCGTAATGATTCCACCTGCGGCACAAAAAACAGGCCCTGACAAAACGCTAGCGGCAGGGCAGGCCTGGACTTCCAAGGCGTAGAGAGCCAATTCCTGCCACATGTCCAGCTTGGATACCCAATAATTATAAGGCACAGAGGAGTCTGGGAGCACTTTAGTACAATCAGCAAGGTACTCCCTCACCATTTTGCAAACTTTGCATTCCTTGTGACACTACCCCGCACCTCAGGGCCTGTGGTACGGCAGGTGCATAGAAAAGTGTCCCAGATCTTTGAGAGACCTCTGCCGCTAGCGTTTTCAGAAGGGAATTTTTTTTAAATAATTCCGCCACTATGGCCTTCTGGTACTGCAGCAATTTTGTAGATCTCTCCGCCTCGGGAATAAGAGAAATAAAGTTCTCTTTGTAGCGTGGGTCTAAAAGTGTCACCAACCAGTAATGAGTGTCCGTCAAGATCTTAATAACACGAGGGTCATGACACAGGCAGCGTAACAAAGTCAGCCATGTGCGCTAGACTGTTAACAGTCAAGACTTTTGGGTCCTCACCAACATCATGACTGGCTATGCTGATCTCCTCCACCAATTCCTCCTCCTCCTCTCCCCTGTCCTCTGGCCATCCACGCTCAACCGACGGTCTGACGGTTGTGCATGTATTACCGTCAATTCCGAATGAAAGTAGCTCCATTTCTTCATCCTCCTCCTCCTCCTTGCACGTTGGGATGAGATGAGGCTGGGCTGTGTGTGATCACCCAGTACGGTTTCTTGCTGCAACTCATATTGCTACGCCTGCAATGCATAGTCTTTGATTTTGAGCAGAGAGAGTTTTAGAAGACAGAGAAGCGGGATGGTGACGCTAATGATGGTGTTATCGCCGCTCACAATCTTGATGGAGTCCTCAAAGTTTTGGAGGACGGTACATATGTCGGACATCCATGTCCACTCCTGAGGTCTTAAGTGTTTAGTTTGAACCGTGTACCGACGGCCTAGTGGATGATGGTGCTCAACAACTGCCCTCTTCTGCTCACAAATCCTGACCAACATGTGCAGTGTGGAATTCCAACATGTGAGGACATCACACACCAGTCTGTGAGCCAGAAGCTGCAAACGCTGCTGAAAGCCGGCATGGCTGGCAGAAGCAGTAGATGACTTTCTGAAATGGGCACACAGGTGGCGTACTTTGGCGAGCAGATCAGACAGCTCCAGGTAGGATTTAATAAACCGCTAAACCACGAGGTTGAGCATATGGGCCACGCATGGAACATGTGTCAGCTCGCCTCAGAGCCACCACAAGGTTCCGTCCATTGTCACACACGACCTTGCCTGGCTGTAGGTTCAGCAATGTGAGCCAGTGATCTGCCTGCTTTTTCAGAGCTGTCCACAACTCTTCAGCCTTGTGGGGTTTGTCACCTACGCATATTAGCTTCAGCACAGCCTGTTGCCGCTTAGCCGAGGCAGTGCTGCAGTGCTTCCAGCTTGGGAATGGTGTGGAGGGTGAAGTGGAGGAAGAGGAGGAGGAGCATGACGTGCCAGAACTGTACACTGTGGTTGAAACCCTGAGTTAGGGCCTGCAATCCTTGGTGTCGGAAGGACGTGTTCCGTCCCAAGGTCAGACTGGGTCCCGGCTTCCAGAATATTAACCCATTGTGCCGTCAGTGAGATGTACCGGTCCTGCCGGCAAGCACTTGTCCACGTGTCCGTGGTTAGGTGGACTTTGCTGGAAACTGCGTTGTTAAGGGCACGTATGATGTTTTGTGACACGTGCTTATATAATACGGGGACGGCACATCGGGAAAAATAGTGTCGGCTGGGGACCGAGTAACGAGGGACAGCCGCCGCCATCAGGTTGCGGAATGCTTCCGTCTCTACCAGCCTAAAAGGCAACATTTCCAGCGCAAGCAGTCATGAAATGTGTGCATTTAGAACTGTGGCATGTGGGGCGTTGGCAGCGTATTGGCGCCTGCGTTCCAAAGATTGGTGTATGGATAACTGAACACTGCGCTGGGACAAGGGCGTGGCTGATGATGGTGCTACTTCTGCTTGTGCAAGTACAGGTGAAGGACAGGAGGCATCTTCGCCTGCAGTATGGATAGGGGATTCGCTTGCACGCACAACAGTGGAAGACGCAGCTGTGTAACCCACAGACAATGCTCCTGTACTCTGCTTTACATCCCACAAAGTTGGGTGCTTGGCTGCCATGTGCCTGATCATGCTGGTGGTGGTCAGGCTGCTAGTTTTGCTACCCCTGCTGATGCTGGCATTGCAGGTGTTGCAAATGGCCTTTTTCGAATTATCTGCAGACACCTTAAAAAATAGCCAGACTCGGGAAGACCTAGCAGTTGTACTGCCAACATCACATGTGTTGTTGCTCAGGGTAACAGTTGCCTGCCTTCTGCTTGCGGACACCACCCTGCTTCTTCCGGCCTGTTGTGATGCAGAGTGAGGACAGCAGTGCACAGGGGGAGTTAGGCGTAGCATGTCCTCCTGCCAGGTTGGATCAGTTACTGGATCATCCACCACGTCGTTTTCTACTTCCGCACCCTGGTCCTCCTCCAGACTTTCTGACAATTGTGTCTAATCATCGTCCACCTCTTGTTGAGACACGTTCCCACCGTTGCCTTCGTGAGACCGTGGCTGCTCAAATATTTGGGCATCGGTACATACGATCCCCTCATGACCCACTTCAAGTGGAGCTGGCGAGAGGCCAGAATCTACGAATGGATAAGTGAACAGCTCTTCAGAGAGTCCAAGTGTGGGATCAGTTATGTCTGGTTCCGGGCAATCGGCATGGTGGGAGGAAGAAGTATCAGGGTGTGGAATGTGCGGTCCAGTCTCACGGCTACTGACACTTGACCGTGTGGAAGACAGAGTATTTGTGGTGGTGCCAAACTGACTGGAGGCATTATCTGCTATCCAACTAACAACCTGTTGACACTGGTCTTGGTTTAATAGTGGAGTACTGATGCAATCCCTAGAAATTGGGACAAGAAAGTGGAGCGAGATGATGTGGGCGTCTGTCGTGGCGCAATTCGAGCTTGCACACAGGCTCGCCCTCTGCCTGCACCACCATCACGTCTAGTTACTTGTCCCTTGCCACCGGACTTGCGAATTTTCAATGAGGTGCAGACTGTATACAGCTAAGTTAGTGCAGACAAGAGTTGGCTTTTAGCACGAGGCTTTTGGTGTATCCTAATTTACGCTGCAAGCGACAATAGCAGCACTTAGATGCAAAATTAGTGCAGACAAGAGTTTGTTTTTAGCACGACCGTAAGTTTTGAAATGAAGGCCCTGCAGGTGGACTAGTGAGACACAAACGCTGACTACAATAGCGAGTCTTTTGGCGTACCCTAATTTACGCTGCAACCGACAGTAGAAGCACCTAGATGCAAAATTGGTGCAGACAAGAGTGGGTTTTTAGCACGAGGCTTTTGGTGTACCCTAAGTTACGCTGCAACTGACAGTAGCAGCAATTAGATGCAAAATTAGTGCAGACAAGAGAGGGTTTTTAGCACGAGACTTTTGGTGTACCATAATTTACGCTGCAACCTACATTAGCAGAACTTAGATGCAAAATTAGTGCAGACAAGAGTTGGTTTTTCCACGAGGCTTTTGGTGTACCCTAAGTTGCACTGCAACCTACAGTAGCAGCACTTAGATGCAAAATTAGTGCAGACAAGAGTTGGTTTTTAGCACGAGGCTTTTGGTGTACCCTAATTTACGCTGCAACCTACAGTAGCAGCACTTAGATGCAAAATTAGTGCAGACAAGAGTTGGTTTTTAGCACGAGGCTTTGGTGTACCCTAATTTACGCTGCAACCTACAGTAGCAGCACTTAGAAGCAAAATTAGTGCAGACAAGAGTTGTTTTTTAGCACGAGGCTTTTGTTGTATCCTAATTAACACTGCAACCGACAGTACCAGCACTTAGATGTAAAATTAGTGCAGACAAGAGTGGGTTTTTAGCACGAGGCTTTTAGTGTACCCTAAGTTACGCTGAAACCTACAGTAGCAGCACTTAGAAGCAAAATTAGTGCAGACAAGAGTTGTTTTTTAGCACGAGGCTTTTGTTGTATCCTAATTAACACTGCAACCGACAGTACCAGCACTTAGATGTAAAATTAGTGCAGACAAGAGTGGGTTTTTAGCACGAGGCTTTTGGTGTACTGTAATTTATGCTGCAACCGACAGTAGCAGCACTTAGAAGCAAAATTAGTGCAGACAAGAGTTGGTTTTTAACACGAGGCTTTTGGTGTATCCTAATTTACGCTGCAAATGACAGTAGCAGCACATAGATGCAAAATTAGTGCAGACAAGAGTTGGCTTTTAGCATGAACCTAAGTTTTGAAATTAAGGCCCTGCAGGTGGACTAGTCAAACACAAACGCTGACTACAATAGCAAGTCGTTTGGCGTACCCTAATTTACACTGCAACCGACAGTAGCAGCACTTAGATGCAAAATTAGTGCAGACAAGAGTAGGTTTTTAGCACGAGGCTTTTGGTGTACACTAATTTACGCTGCAAAATACAGTAGCAGCACTTCGATGCAAAATTAGCGCAGACAAGAGTTGGTTTTTAGCTCGAGGCTTTTGGTGTACCCTAATTTACGCTGCAACCGACAGTAGCAGCACTTAGATGCAAAAATAGTGCAGGAAAGAGTTGGTTTTTAGCATGACCCTAAGTTTTGAAATTAAGGCCCTGCAGGTGGACTAGTCAGACACAAACGCTGACTACAATAGCGAGTCTTTTGGCGTACGCTAATTTACGCTGCAACCGACAGTATCAGCACTTAGATGCAAAATTAGTGCAGACAAGAGTAGGTTTTTAGCACGAGGCTTTTGGTGTACCCTAATTAACGCTGCAACCAACAGTAGCACCATTTAGATGCAAAATTAGTGCACACAAGAGTAGGTTTTTACCACGAGGCTTTTGGTGTACCCTAATTTACGCTGCAACCTACAGTAGCAGCACTTAGATGCAAAATTAGTGCAGACAAGAGTTGGTTTTTTGCACGAGGCTTTTGGTGTATCCTAATTTACGCTGCAAACGACAGTAACAGCACTTAGATGCAAAATTAGTGCTGGCAAGAGTTGGTTTTTAGCATGACCATAAGTTTTGAAATTAAGGCCCTGCAGGTGGACTAGTCAGACACAAACGCTGACTACCATAGCGAGTCTTTTGGCGTACCCTAATTTACACTGCAACCGACAGTAGCAGCACTTAGATGCAAAATTAGTGCAGGCAAGAGTTGGTTTTTAGCATGGCCCTAAGTTTTGTAATTAAGGCCCTGCAGGTGAACTAGTCAGACACAAACGCTGACTACAACAGCCAGTCTTTTGGGGTACCCTAATTTACGCTGCAACCAACAGTAGCAGCACTTAGATGCAAATTAGTGCAGACAAGAGTCGGTTTTTAGCACGAGGCTTTTGGTGTACCCTAATTAACGCTGCAACCTACAGTAGCAGCACTTAGATGCAAAATTAGTGCAGACAAGAGTTGGTTTTTAGCACGACCCTAAGTTTTGAAATGAAAGCCCTGCAGGTGGACTAGTCAGACACAATCACTGACTACAATAGCGAGTCTTTTGGCGTATCCTAATTTACGCTGCAACCGACAGTAGCAGCACTTAGATGCAAAATTAGTGCAGACAAGAGTTGGTTTTTAGCACGAGGCTTTGGTGTACCCTAATTTACGCTACAACCGACAGTAGCAGCACTTAGATGCAAAATTAGTGCAGACAAGAGTTGGTTTGTAGCACGAGGCTTTTGGTTTATCCTACTTCACGCTGCAAACGACAGTAGCAGCACTTAGATGCAAAATTAGTGCAGACAAGAGTTGGTTTTTAGCACGACCCTAAGTTTTGAAATGAAAGCCCTGCAGGTGGACTAGTAAGACACAATCACTGACTACAATAGAGAGTCTTTTGACGTATCCTAATTTACGCTGCAACCGACAGTAGCAGCACTCAGATGCAGAATTAGTGCAGACAAGAGTTGTTCTTCAGCACGAGGCTTCTGGTGTACCCTAATTTACGCTGCAAGCTACAGTAGCAGCTCTTGGATGCAAAATTAGTGCAGACAAGAGTTGGTTTTTAGCACAAGGATTTTGATGTACCCTAAGTTGCGCTGCAACCGACAGTACCAGCACTTAGATGCAAAATTAGTGCAGACAAGAGTAGGTTTTTAGCACGAGGCTTTTGGTGTACCCTAATTAACACTGCAACCTACAGTAGTAGCTCTTAGATGCAAAATTAGTGCAACCAAGAGTAGATTTTTAGCACGAGGCTTTTGGTGTACCCTCATTAACGCTGCAACCTACAGTAGCAGCACTTAGATGCAAAATTAGTGCAGACAAGAGTTAATTTTTTAGCACGACCCTAAGTTTTGAAATGAAAGCCCTGCAGGTGGACTAGTCAGACACATACGCTGACTACAATAGCGAGTCTTTTGGCGTACCTTAATTTACGCTGCAAACCGACAGTAGCAGCAATTAGATGCAAAATTAGTGCAGACAAGAGTGGTTTTTAACACGAGGCTTTTGGTGTACCCTAATTTACGCTGCAAGCTACAGTAGCAGCTCTTGGATGCAAAATTAGTGCAGACAAGAGTTGGTTTTTAGTACGACCCTAAGTTTTGAAATTAAAGCCCTGCAGGTGGAATAGTCAGACACAAACGCTGACTACAATAGCGAGTCTTTTGGCGTAACCTAATTTACGCTGCAAACTGACAGTAAAAACATTAGATGCAAAATTAGTGCAGGCAAGAGTTGGTTTTTAGCACGAGGCTTTTTGGTGTACCCTAATTAACGCTGCAAACTACAGTAGTAGCTCTTAGATGCAAAATTAGTGCAAACAAGAGTAGATTTTTAGCACGAGGCTTTTGGTGTTACCCTAATTAACGCTGCAACCTACAGTAGCAGCACTTAGATGCAAAATTGGTGCAGACAAGAGTTGGCTCTTAGCACGACCCTAAGTTTTGAAATGAAAGCCCTGCAGGTGGACTAGTCAGACACAATCACTGACTACAATAGCGAGTCTTTTGGCGGTACCCTAATTTACGCTGCAACCGACAGTAGCAGCAATTAGATGCAAAATTAGTGCAGACAAGAGTTGGTTTTTAACACGAGGCTTTTGGTGTACCCTAATTTACGCTACAAAATACAGTAGCAGCACTTAGATGCAAAATTAGTGCAGACAAGAGTTGGTTTCTTAGCACAACCCTAAGTTTTGAAATGAAAGCCCTGCAGGTGGACTAGTCAGACACAAACGTTGACTACAATAGCGAGTCTTTTGGCATATCCTAATTTACGCTGCAACCACAGTAGCAGCACTTAGATGCAAAATTAGTGCAGACAACAGTAGGTTTTTAGCACGAGGCTTTTGGGTGTAACCCTAATTAACGCGCATACCTACAGTAGCAGCACGTAATGCAAAAATTAGTGCAGACAAGAGTTGGTTCTCAGCACGACCCTAAGTTTTGAAATGAAAGCCCTGCAGTGGACTAGTCAGACACAATCACTGACTACAATAGGAGTCTTTTGACGTATCCTAATTTACGCTGCAACCGACAGTAGCAGCACTCAGATGCAGAATTAGTGCAGACAAGAGTTGTTCTTCAGCACGAGGCTTCTGGTGTACCCTAATTTACGCTGCAAGCTACAGTAGCAGCTCTTGGATGCAAAATTAGTGCAGACAAGAGTTGGTTTTTAGCACAAGGATTTTGATGTACCCTAAGTTGCGCTGCAACCGACAGTACCAGCACTTAGATGCAAAATTAGTGCAGACAAGAGTAGGTTTTTTAGCACGAGCTTTTGGTGTACCCTAATTAACACTGCAACCTACAGTAGTAGCTCTTAGATGCAAAATTAGTGCAACCAAGAGTAGATTTTTAGCACGAGGCTTTTGTGTAGCCCTCATTAACGCTGCAACCTACAGTAGCAGCACTTAGATGCAAAATTAGTGCAGACAAGAGTTGGTTTTTAGCACGACCCTAAGTTTTTGAAATGAAAGCCCTGCAGGTGGACTAGTCAGACACATACGCTGACTACAATAGCGAGTCTTTTGGCGTACCTTAATTTACGCTGCAACCGACAGTAGCAGCAATTAGATGCAAAATTAGTGCAGACAAGAGTTGGTTTTTAACACGAGGCTTTTGGTGTACCCTAATTTACGCTGCAAGCTACAGTAGCAGCTCTTGGATGCAAAATTAGTGCAGACAAGAGTTGTTTTTTAGTACGACCCTAAGTTTTGAAATTAAAGCCCTGCAGGTGGAATAGTCAGACACAAACGCTGACTACAATAGCGAGTCTTTTGGCGTAACCTAATTTACGCTGCAACTGACCGTAAAAGCACTTAGATGCAAAATTATGCAGGCAAGAGTTGGTTTTTAGCACGAGGCTTTGGTGTACCCTAATTAACGCTGCAAACTACAGTAGTAGCTCTTAGATGCAAAATTAGTGCAAACAAGAGTAGATTTTTAGCACGAGGCTTTTGGTGTACCCTAATTAACGCTGCAACCTACAGTAGCAGCACTTAGATGCAAAATTGGTGCAGACAAGAGTTGGCTCTTAGCACGACCCTAAGTTTTGAAATGAAAGCCCTGCAGGTGGACTAGTCAGACACAATCACTGACTACAATAGCGAGTCTTTTGGGGTACCCTAATTTACGCTGCAACCAACAGTAGCAGCAATTAGATGCAAATTAGTGCAGACAAGAGTTGGTTTTTAACACGAGGCTTTTGGTGTACCCTAATTTACGCTAACATAAGTAAGTAGCAGCACTTAGATGCAAAATTAGTGCAGACAAGAGTTGGTTTTTAGCACAACCCTAAGTTTTGAAATGAAAGCCCTGCAGGTGGACTAGTCAGACACAATACGTTGACTACAATAGCGAGTCTTTTGGCTATCCTAATTTACGCTGCAACCGCAGCAGATGTACAATAGTGCAGCAAATTAGAATGTGCAAATTACGTGCAAGAGACCTAACATAGCGTTTTTAGCACGAGGCTTTTGGTTTACCTATTCACGCTGCAAACGACAGTAGCAGCACTTAGATGCAAAATTAGTGCAGACAAGAGTTGGTTTTTAGCACGACCCTAAGTTTTGAAATGAAAGCCTGCAGGTGGACTAGTAAGACACAATCACTGACTACAATAGAGAGTCTTTTGACGTATCCTAATTTACGCTGCAACCGACAGTAGCAGCACTCAGATGCAGAATTAGTGCAGACAAGAGTTGTTCTTCAGCACGAGGCTTCTGGTGTACCCTAATTTACGCTGCAAGCTACAGTAGCAGCTCTTGGATGCAAAATTAGTGCAGACAAGAGTTGGTTTTTAGCACAAGGATTTTGATGTACCCTAAGTTGCGCTGCAACGACAGTACCAGCACTTAGATGCAAAATTAGTGCAGACAAGAGTAGGTTTTTAGCACGAGGCTTTTGGTGTACCCTAATTAACACTGCAACCTACAGTAGTAGCTCTTAGATGCAAAATTAGTGCAACCAAGAGTAGATTTTTGCACGAGGCTTTTGGTGTACCCTCATTAACGCTGCAACCTACAGTAGCAGCACTTAGATGCAAAATTAGTGCAGACAAGAGTTATTTTTAGCACGACCCTAAGTTTTGAAATGAAGCCCTGCAGGTGGACTAGTCAGACACATACGCTGACTACAATAGCGAGTCTTTTGGCGTACCTTAATTTACGCTCAACGACAGTAGCAGCAATTAGATGCAAAATTAGTGCAGACAAGAGCTGGTTTTTAACACGAGGCTTTTGGTGTACCCTAATTTACGCTGCAAGCTACAGTAGCAGCTCTTGGATGCAAAATTAGTGCAGACAAGAGTTGGTTTTTAGTACGACCCTAAGTTTTGAAATTAAAGCCTGCAGGTGGAATAGTCAGACACAAACGCTGACTACAATAGCGAGTCTTTTGGCGTAACCTAATTTACGCTGCAACTGACAGTAAAAGCACTTAGATGCAAAATTAGTGCAGGCAAGAGTTGGTTTTTAGCACGAGGCTTTTGGTGTACCCTAATTAACGCTGCAAACTACAGTAGTAGCTCTTAGATGCAAAATTAGTGCAAACAAGAGTAGATTTTTAGCACGAGGCTTTTGGTGTACCCTAATAACGCTGCAACCTACAGTAGCAGCACTTAGATGCAAAATTGGTGCAGACAAGAGTTGGCTCTTAGCACGACCCTAAGTTTGAAATGAAAGCCCTGCAGGTGGACTAGTCAGACACAATCACTGACTACAATAGCGAGTCTTTTGGCGTACCCTATTTACGCTGCAACCGACAGTAGCAGCAATTAGATGCAAAATTAGTGCAGACAAGAGTTGGTTTTTAACACGAGGCTTTTGGTGTACCCTAATTTACGCTACAAATACAGTAGCAGCACTTAGATGCAAAATTAGTGCAGACAAGAGTTGGTTCTTAGCACAACCCTAAGTTTTGAAATGAAAGCCCTGCAGTGGACTAGTCAGACACAACGTTGATACAATAGCGAGTCTTTTGGCATATCCTAATTTACGCTGCAACCCACAGTAGCAGCACTTAGATGCAAAATTAGTGCAGACAACAGTAGGTTTTTAGCCGAGGCTTTTGGTGTACCTAATTACCTGCAACCTACAGTAGCAGCACGTAGATGAAAAATTAGTGCAGACAAGAGTTGGTTTCCAGCACGACCCTAGTTTTGAAATGAAAGCCCTGCAGGTGGACTAGTCAGACACAATCATGACTACATAGCGAGTCTTTTGACGTATCCTATTTACGCTGCAACCGACGTAGCAGCACTCAGATGCAGAATAGTGCAGACAAGAGTTGTTCTTCAGCACGAGGCTTCTGGTGTACCTAATTTACGCTGCAAGCTACAGTGCAGCTCTTGGATGCAAAATTAGTGCAGACAAGAGTTGGTTTTTAGCACAAGGATTTTGATGTACCCTAAGTTGCGCTGCAACGACAGTACCAGCACTTAGATGCAAAATTAGTGCAGACAAGAGTAGGTTTTTAGCACGAGGCTTTTGGTGTACCCTAATTAACACTGCAACCCAGTAGTAGCTCTTAGATGCAAATTAGTGCAACAAGAGTAGATTTTAGCACGAGGCTTTTGGTGTACCCTCATTAACGCTGCAACCTACAGTGCGCACTTAGATGCAAAATTAGTGCAGACAAGAGTTGGTTTTAGCAGAACCTAAGTTTTGAAATGAAAGCCCTGCAGGTGGACTAGTCAGACACATACGCTGACTACATAGCGAGTCTTTTGCGTACTTAATTTACGCTGCAACCGACAGTAGCAGCAATTAGATGCAAAATTAGTGCAGACAAGAGTTGGTTTTTAACACGAGGCTTTTGGTGTACCCTAATTTACGCTGCAAGCTACAGTAGCAGCTCTTGGATGCAAAATTAGTGCAGACAAGAGTTGGTTTTTAGTACGACCCTAAGTTTTGAAATTAAAGCCCTGCAGGTGGAATAGTCAGACACAAACGCTGACTACAATAGCGAGTCTTTTGGCGTAACCTAATTTACGCTGCAACTGACCGTAAAAGCACTTAGATGCAAAATTAGTGCAGGCAAGAGTTGGTTTTTAGCACGAGGCTTTTGGTGTACCCTAATTAACGCTGCAAACTACAGTAGTAGCTCTTAGATGCAAAATTAGTGCAAACAAGAGTAGATTTTTAGCACGAGGCTTTTGGTGTACCCTAATTAACGCTGCAACCTACAGTAGCAGCACTTAGATGCAAAATTGGTGCAGACAAGAGTTGGCTCTTAGCACGACCCTAAGTTTTGAAATGAAAGCCCTGCAGGTGGACTAGTCAGACACAATCACTGACTACAATAGCGAGTCTTTTGGGGTACCCTAATTTACGCTGCAACCGACAGTAGCAGCAATTAGATGCAAAATTAGTGCAGACAAGAGTTGGTTTTTAACACGAGGCTTTTGGTGTACCCTAATTTACGCTACAAAATACAGTAGCAGCACTTAGATGCAAAATTGGTGCAGACAAGAGTTGGTTCTTAGCACAACCCTAAGTTTTGAAATGAAAGCCCTGCAGGTGGACTAGTCAGACACAAACGTTGACTACAATAGCGAGTCTTTTGGCATATCCTAATTTACGCTGCAACCGACAGTAGCAGCACTTAGATGCAAAATTAGTGCAGACAACAGTAGGTTTTTAGCACGAGGCTTTTGGTGTACCCTAATTAACGCTGCAACCAACAGTAGCAGCACTTACATGCAAAATTAGTGCAGACAAGAGTAGGTTTTTAGCACGAGGCTTTTGGTGTACCCTAATTAACGCTGCAACCTACTTTAGCAGCACTTAGATGCAAAATTAGTGCAAACAAGAGTAGGTTTTTAGCATGAGGCTTTTGGTGTACCCTAATTAACGCTGCAACCTACAGTAGCAGCACTTAGATGCAAAATTAGTGCAGACAAGAGTTGGTTCTCAGCACGACCCTAAGTTTTGAAATGAAAGCCCTGCAGGTGGACTAGTCAGACACAATCACTGACTACAATAGCGAGTCTTTTGGCGTATCCTAATTTACGCTGCAACCGACAGTAGCAGCACTTAGATGCAAAATTAGTGCAGACAAGAGTTCGTTTTCAGCACGAGGCTTTTGGTGTACCCTAAGTTACGCTGCAACCGACAGTAGCAGCACTTAGATGCAAAATTAGTGCAGACAACAGTAGGTTTTTAGCTCGAGGCTTTTGGTGTTCTCTAATTAACGCTGCAACGTACAGTAGCAGCACTTAGATGTAAAATTAGTGCAGACAAGAGTTGGTTTTTAGCACAAGGCTTTTGGTGTACCCTAAAACCTACTCCTGTCTATAGTGAGCTAAGTATATCCCTAAAAGCACGGTTTTTGGGATTGATGAGCCTGGAAACCAGCCCTAGATGCGTTGTGGGCTGGTATACTGGCACAGCGAAGTTTGGTATATACCCTGCCTCACTGCCTGCCTGTATACTGCTCTATTAGTTTTCAGAAGGACTGTTGTGGTAATTAGACTGGCAGCCCTGTGCCTACACTTACTGAAAGGCCACAAATCTGTCCCTCAATCAGCAGCAGCTTTCTCTACACTGACTGTCTAATGGCGCAGAGTGACGAGCACAGCGCGGTCAGGTCTTATAAAGACCTGATGACGATGTGCGGCCAGCTAATCACTGTAATGCCACAACCAATATGGCTGTGGCATTACAGTGTCTGTCAGCCAATCCCTGCATGCCGGCTGGCTCTGAAACGAGCGCCAACATGCAGGGAGGTGGACCCCGAGCATAGCAAGGGTATCACGAGATTACTCGGTACTCGCCGAGTACCCCGAGTACCGAGATATTCATGTGAGTACTGAGTAGTGACAAGCTCATCTCTAGTACTCGCTCATCTCTAATTTTTAGCAATGCAATACCGTGTTAGACGCTCATTCAACTTTGCCGACCCGGACTGCGAACCACCCGTGGGGACCTGCGTGGCGCTTATAAGTGATCACATCTCCACGATACAGGTCCCGGTCAGGGTTGCCCTGAGGAAGATGTTCCTCCACATTTCTGCGGCCTACATGCACCTCTCGGTAGAGGCCTTCTTCTTTGGCAAACCCGTACCCGGTACTCAAGTTAAAGGTGGTGACCACCCCCCTCTTACGTTGGTCTGGGGCAGTGGAGGCTGATTACGGGCCATGACGTGGGCCTGGCGAGTCTCTTGTTCTTTTGCATACCAAGCCTAGTGCTGTCGGAGTCGTTCAGCCTCATCGTTCGGGTCAGGTCGAGTAAACCATGGGCGACCTACCGATTGCTATGTGTGCCCGTCGTCATCTGTGTGAAGTACCGCTCTCCTCTCTCCAACCACAGCGACTGCTGTTGGTACCGCGGCCCTCCATAGCTCGTGGGGCCCGGCCTCCCCTGTATCACCGACGGATCCTTCCTCTTCCAGATTCTCCTCCTCCTCCCTGACACCGATCTGGCCGCTCATGTACTCTTCTCCAGGTTCCACAAGTGGTGTGTTAACCGTTTCCACGGGTTCAGCAACGGGTTCGGGGTTACCATGTGGTCTGCCTGAGTTGTGACAGTCACCCAGCGCTCCTGGTCTCTTTGAGCTGCCGCTCTCCGCTGTCGATTTAGCTGGAGCACCATCTCTGCTCCTCAGCGCCGGATGGTCCACTCCGTGGTCTCCTGGATTTGGGCCTGTAGATCGTTAAGGCCGTCCTCCAGAAGGTACTGTCCTCACCATCCATCTCCAGTGTCAACACACCCGGGGCGGCATGGTCTATCAGAATGTCCTGCTCGATCTCTTGGATCAGCTGTTTAAAGTTGGGTACAGCCTTTGCCTCACAACCGGTTCTAGGTAACGGGTCCAGAGCCTGACTAGGTTTCTTCTGTTTGCTTCCGGCCGCACCCTGCTTGATTCTTATAGTCCCGAACTGGTGTGGGTTGGTGTTTGACCTGCCCCCTTGGTTGTTTGATAGCAGGGGGGCGGGGAGCCTTTTTGGCGCCTCTTGGAAGGCCCATGTATACTGAGGGGCAGAGGCACGCCCCTGGGCCAGCACATAGTCTCTTTACATCCCTTGACCCACCCACTGCGAAGATCCTATAGGCGAGCCTTTCAGGCTTTTCCGGTGCCCGCCACTACCTTCGTCACTCCTCGGCAGAGCGGAGAGGCCGGGCCTTTTTCCCGCTCTTTTCTCTTGCTGTAGTGACGCAGGTGTAATTTGCGAGACAATGTAAAGGTCTATTTATATTCCCCAGTACACAGTCAATAATGTATTTTTATGTAATTAAACAGAAAAGGATGCACAATGGGTACACCTATATAAACAATTTCTTTCCCTAACTAGTAAAAAAGCTGCTCACCTTGAAGGGCTGTGCACTGCCCTGCAGAGCCCTGGTATAGCACTTGAAGTGTGGAGATTAATCACTCTCCCTGGAACCTCCGTGTGCTGCTGCCTGTGAGCTGCCTCCTCCGGCCCCCCAGCTCTGATCACGTGACCGCTTAGACAGGAAAGGTCCTGTAGCTCCAGGCCTTCACCTCACACCACACAGGTCCTTTTGTTAATTTGCCTTCCAAGCTGCTCCTGCTGCTGATCCTCACAAAGGAGAAACTGGAATATATGATTAATGCAAAGCAGTCTGTGGAGCGCTCAGGAAAGGCAGGCAGGGTGAATTGTTGATAAAACTTAGCTTTTTATTAGTCTCCTTCACAGCCACAACGCGTTTCTACTGACACAGCAGTCTTTCTCAGGTGGATTCTACCTGAGGAAGACTGCTGTGTCAGTGGAAAAGCGTTGTGGCTGTAAAGGAGAATAATAAAAAGCTAAGTTTTATCAACAATTCATCCTGCCTGCCTTTCCTGAGCGCTCCACAGACTGCTTTGCATTAATCATCATAATGTATTTTTGGCCCACTTTACCTGGTTCCACCAGGCTGGTTCTATCCTGTTCGTAAACGCCAGAAAATGATGTGGTCAGAGCTAGGGGTACTTGGACACCGGGACTGATGGCTTCTTAGATGGGGAATCACGAGTGGTCAGGATCCCGCTTCCGTGCCCTGGTTATCATTTGTTAGATGGTGGGGAGGAGGGGATATTTACAAGGGTACGTGACGCCACCTGTAGTTCCCGGTAATATAAGTAGCGGCGCTGCAAGCTGGCCGATGAGGTGATGGTTGGTGCAGCAGAATGTGGTACAGCTCCCCACAGGTGGAGCTATTACCTCAGTGCAGCGATGATGGAGGATGATGGAGGATGATGAGGGGGATGAGGGAAGTAGTTGTTGCAGCTCTTCCCCTCTGGTGAGCTCTGCTGATGGTGTGGAAGCCCTCTGGGCAACGGCGGGAAGAACAACGAAGACCAGTTGAAGTTTAACTCCACTTTACTCGGTACCGGCAGATGTTAAAATGGAACACGGTACAGTTTGGTTTACCAGGTGTATGTTGCCAGTTCAGGGTCCCCCCTTATGGAGTCTCTAGATGTTTTCTCTTTGTCTTTCGGGGTCAACTTTACTCTTCCCAGTCTCTACCACCCTCACAGAGCTCTCCAGCCAGTCCTATGGTCTGCAGCTAGTAGGCAAGGTCTGTGCAGCAGGGACGCACACGTCCATTCTGACAGCCTTCCCAGCACTGTCTGAGGTAAACTGTCACTCTCTCTCACTACTCTAACCTAGGCTTCACCCTCTTTTGGGACCTACTAACTTACCAGTCCCCCCCCTTTTTCTACTCTAGGTGGATTAGTCTTAGGTGTGTGCGTGTAAAGAAAGACTCCATAGGTAAATCCCTGAAATGACAACTTACAGAGATATCACATTTGTTGTCAGAGTGCAATACCTTTCTGTGGCGCCTAGCCAGAGGGGCACCACAGGGGAAAGCCTGCTATATCAACAGGTAAAATGGTGCCTGCATCCCTTTCAGGATTCTCTAGCTCCTCCAAAGGCTCTAGGGGAGGTGCAGACACAGAGGGGATTCATCAACACCACTCTACCCTACTCACTTAGGATGAGATGCAGGAGTTTCTTTCCTCTCTAAGGGCTTCTTTAAAAGAGGACATGCATAATATGCTTAGAGAGCTGAAAGGAGAAATCTCAGGTCTGGGAGAGCGCACCTCTCATTTAGAGAATTAGAGAAAATTTTCTCATTTAGAGAAAATAGCTGAATATGCCACTTCTTTCAATGCAGTATTCAATGAAAATGAAGCCTTAAAGGAAGAATTGGCTCATGTTAGTGATAAAACATATGACTTGGAGGATAGATCGGAATAGGAATAACATTCGGGTGAGAGGGATCTCTGAGGAGGCCTTGGATAAGGATTTGCCTGATTTCCTTCATAACTTTCTAAAGGCTGTTCTCCCTGAAATGTCCACTAGAGATTTAATGGTTGTTAGGATCCATAAAACTCCAAAACCAAAACACTTGGATCAAGATCTGCCTAGAGACACGCTGGCAAGAATACACTTTACCATCAAGGATGTATTCATGCAAAGAATGAGGAAAAATCCGACTCTGCCCCAGGAGATGCAATCCCTACATGTTTTCCCGGACTTATCTGCAATGACTCTGGCCAAGAGGTGTGAGTATGCACATGTATGTAAAACTCTATGTGATATGTACACCAAATATAGAATGGGCTTTAACCCAGTGAAACTGTGGATTATGCACGAGGGGAGAATAATTGCTTTCTGTACCCCTAAACAAGCTGAAGACAGACTTAAAGAGGACCTGTCTCACCCTGCTGCATGGCAAAGTAAATGCAGCACTGAATGCAACTAGTTCCCCTGTACCCTGAGAAATACACTTTATAAAGCTTACAGATGAGTTCTAATTGATGGGATCTTATTAACGGGTCGTCACCGCTGGCACAGTCCTCCCGCCTCCTCCTTGTGTATTCAGCCCTTTGTATGTGAATGCCGCCGCCGCCTCCTGTTCGGCCCTCCTCTTCTCCTGCTCTGTCAATCACGCTTGATACAAGTTAACCATAAAAAGAAATTGATGGCTGCCTAAATTCAGAAAGAGGAAAGAAATTGAAGTTCAATTGATTGGTTCCCGAATGATTGAGCGCACATCTGCCCGGCTAATACACTTCTGCAGTTATTTAGACATGAGTATGCAGTTTATGTCCTTGAATGTTAGAGACCTCAATTCACCTATGAAATATTTCATGTTATGGAGGGAAGTTAAAAAATCACGTGCTGATGTCATATGTTTGCAAGAAACGCATTTATTGGAAGCTGATAATAGTAGACTCCTCCATCCACATTTCCCTCATAGGTTTTTTGCTAATAATCCAAGTAAAAAGGCAGGAGTCTGTATATTGATTAAAAACACTGTGGCATTTAGAAATATAGAGATGTATACATAAATGTTACACACCCCTCGCTGAGTCTTTTCAGAAGATGGTCTCGTATAGGGTCCACCGGTTGACCTAGCACCAGTGCCTGGGAAGCCAAACTCCGTATCCTCGAAGAATGCCACCACCTTGCCTTGGGTACATTGATCATGGAAATGACTGGATTAGGTAAATTCAACCACTATTAAGTGATGTTATCCACAAGCCAAATCTCCTCAGTAAAGGAGATAGGATGTGGTGGTTCATGGCATATCGGATAGTTAATTGGAGGGGGTGGGTTCCCCACATGGCATTCTCCCAGTCAAAGGCCTTTGGCGAGGGTGATACACACGGCTGGGAAACAGGGCCTTCTGCTTTTTAACTTCTCCTCTTCCTGATTCTCAACATGCTCCTGATCCTGGTGGAATTGAAGATCCAGTAGCTGTGGCATCAGCTGCAGGTGTAATACAACCAGGCATGCTGCAAGATCTTCTGGAGTCTGACATCTGGAGCTCCCAGATGGCATGGGGTACAGATCACCTCCTGGATGTAAGCTCCTTAGGACTGCCTCTGGCATTTGAGCCCAGCACTTTATTCAACTAGAAAAGAGAGGAGATACAAGAGGCGCAGATTGTGCCTTATCGAAAGGACACTATTTGATTTAGTGTGGATTATATAGATATCCACTCAACATTTAAGGTTGTGAGACCCACAACCAGTTTGAAAGCATAAGGCCCTGAGGCCCTGAGGAAGGTGCTGAGACAGCACTGAAATGCGTAGGTTTTTGATGAATAAAGGACCTTATGATGGTAATAACCTCTTGTGAAATCCTTTGGTAAAGAGCAGCAGCGCGGACCGTGGATACCATTCCTGTTTGACTCCAGCACTTTATTCAGACTTCGCTGCATTTGAGGCCCAATATCGGAAGCGCGATAGAGCTCCAGGTCTGCAGGCCACTCCAGTTCTGGGACTGGTGAAGCACCCTCTGCCCCTAGGGTGGTGAGGAAGATGACCTCCTCCGGAGCAGGCATATCTTGCAGGGGATTCATAGCAAAACTGCATACGTCTGGCACATGGTAGCAACCTGTAGTAGAGTATAGCTGTGTTGTACTGGACTGAACTGCTAAGATGGCTCAATACTCTGTGGTGATGCCTTTTTGCTTTGCCTAGTGGCCAGCTTCATTCAGTGCCAGGAGTCAAACATGAACAATCACTAACAGAATATTACTGTTTGCACAATTTTATTGCCTAGCTTTTTATTAACCCCTTCATGGGGTGGGCTGCCGAAGTAATGTCACTTACAAATCCGATTCGCTATGCCACAAGGTAAGGCTGCCTTCACACTTGCAGATGGATCTGCAGCGTTTTGCAGATGCATCTGCAAGTGTGAGCATGCTGACCGCGGCCCCTATGTTTATAATAGGGCGCACGCGGTGTGAAAGCTCTCATTCACTCCTATATGTGTACTGTCAGCAGGCGTATGCCTGCTGACAGATCACACACTCCCGTCCGCACTGTGGACGCGAGATGTAGCGTCCATGCTGCGGGCGGGAGAGTGTGATCTGTAAGCAGGCATACGCCTGCTGACAGTACACATATAGGAGTGAATGAGAGCTTTCACACCGCGTGCGCCCTATTATAAACATAGGGGCCGCGGTCAGCATGCTCACACTTGCAGATGCATCTGCAAAACGCTGCAGATCCATCTGCAAGTGTGAAGCCAGCCTTACACATGACCTTCCATTTGGGTGGAGTGATTATTGAAGTCTGACATATTTAGAGGAGAAATAATGCTGAAAAAAATAAGGTTATTCAGATCACAAATGCATCTGGAATGCTGAATAAGGCTAGTGATAAATACAAAAAGGGGGGGTTGGGGGAACAAGAGGCGCAATAGTGCCCTTATCACTAGACACTAAATTGTAAACTCAGTGAGCAACAGGGGTTCACTTACCTGATCCAGTTGTGTCACCCACAACTGGTTTGAAGACGTGTTAGGAATTATATCCTGATGGCTGCTGCTGGACCTTCACCGACCACTCAGACGTGGAGAAGCATCAGATTACTTGGGAAAGGTGTTTTGCGATCCGCGCTGCCAGACTGACTCGCATCAAAGAAGACACTTGTAGATGAAGTGTTGATCAAATCCTTCCTTTATTCACCGACGCGTTTCGGTGCCCACCTGATGAAGGTGCCAGGTGGGCACCGAAACGCGTCGGTGAATAAAGGAAGGATTTGATCAACACTTCATCTACAAGTGTCTTCTTTGATGCGAGTCAGTCTGGCAGCGCGGATCGCAAAACACCTTTCCCAAGTAATCTGAATAAGGCTAGTGGCCTGCAATGCAATGACAAGTTCAATTTTAATTATACATATAACACAGTTGTGCACATGACAAAAATCTGTATTGTAGAGGCATGGAATGACATGAAATAAAGTGATGGCACGTTTTCAAGAAGCAATATTGATAGTATGGTGTTTCATGAATGCGAACAGACCTATGAGACCATGTATGTGTAGCATATAATGGCCATATATTATTTTTATATGAATACCAATAACATACCTGTCGAAGAGATGGCCATGTACGCTGCTGACCTTCTGCAATAATAAGGTTTGCTCTCCAAAAATAAATAAAAAATAGTAGTAAAATATCTACAACATAATCTAATCGTGTCTGTCTGATGCTGAAATCGCGCGCCAGCATCAAGGCGCTCATTGGTGGCCACCAATGAGCAAGGAGTATGCAAAACAGCCATATGCCGCGGCCACAATGCAATAAGCGATGTGCGATTTCTGCCTGACAGACACCGGGCGCGCTGTCAGCCTCCCCCTGCCCGCACCCACCCGCTGGAGCAGGTGCGCCCACCTCTGGCCCCTTCTTGCCACCCGCTGCCACATGCCGCTCCATTCCCTCCCCTCGCTCCATTCCCACCCCCTCTCTTCATTCCCACCCCTCGCTCCATTACCCCCCTTTGCTCCATTACCCACCCTCCCCGCAGCTCCGGTCTCACCTTCACCCGGTGTTTACATTGCCGCTACAGGTAATGCGCGGTCATATGACAGGCTCTATGCACGTCACTTCAGCCCGCCTATCACATGACCGCTCATTACCTGCTGTAGCGGCAATGTAAATACCAGGTGCGGGTGAAACCAGAGTGGCGGGGAGGGGGGATGGATGTGCGCTGGCCACTGGCCCTCCATTCTGTGCTGACTACTGAGCCTTCATCATGCACTGACCACCGAGCCTCCATCCAGCGCTGACACCCAGCCTTCATCCTGCGCTGACCACCCAGCCTCCATCCTGCGCTGACCACCCAGCCTCCATCCTGCGCTGACCACCCAGCCTCCATCATGCGCTGACCACCCAGCCTCCATCCTGCGCTGACCACCCAGCCTCCATCCTGCGCTGACCACCCAGCCTCCATCCTGCGCTGACCACCCAGCCTCCATCCTGCGCTGACCACTCGGCCTCCATCCTGCGCTGACCACTCTGCCTCCATCCTGCGCTGACCACTCTGCCTCCATCCTGCGCTGACCACTCTGCCTCCATCCTGCGCTGACCACTCTGCCTCCATCCTGCGCTGACCACTCTGCCTCCATTCTCTGCTGACCACTCTGCCTCCATCCTCTGCTGACCACTCTGCCTTCATCCTCTGCTGACCACTCTGCCTTCATCCTCTGCTGACCACTCTGCCTTCATCCTCTGCTGACCAATGAGCCTCCATCCTCTGCTGACCAATGAGCCTCCATCCTCTGCTGACCAATGAGCCTCCGTCCTCTGCTGACCAATGAGCCTCCATCCTCTGCCTCCATCCTTTGCTGACCACTCTGCCTCCATCCTCTGCTGACCACTCTGCCTCCATCCTGCACTGACCACTCTGCCTCCATCCTGCGCTGACCACTCTGCCTCCATCCTCTGCTGACCACTCTGCCTCCATCCTCTGCTGACCACTCTGCCTCCATCCTCTGCTGACCACTCTGCCTTCATCCTCTGCTGACCAATGAGCCTCCATCCTCTGCTGACAAATGAGCCTCCATCCTCTGCTGACCAATGAGCCTCCGTCCTCTGCTGACCAATGAGCCTCCATCCTCTGCCTCCATCCTTTGCTGACCACTCTGCCTCCATCCTCTGCTGACCACTCTGCCTCCATCCTGCGCTGCTCACTCTGCCTCCAACCTCTGCTGACCACTGAGCCTCCATCCTGTGCGGACCACCGAGCCTCCATCCTGCGCTGACCACTAAGCCTCCATCCTACGCTGAACACTCAGCCTCCATCCTGTGCTGACAACTGAGCCACTATCCTGTGCTGTCCACTGGCCCTCCATCCTGTGCTGATCACTGAGCCTCTATCCTGTGCTGACCACTGGCCCTCCATCCTGCCAAGACCACTGAGCCACTATCCTGTGCTGACCACTGGCCCTACATCCTGCGCTGACCACTCGACCTCCATCCTGCGCTGACCATTCAGCCTCCATCCTGTGCTGACCACTGGCCCTCCATCCTGTGCTGACCTCTCTGCCTCCATCCTGTGCTGACCACTGGCCCTCCATCCTGCGCTGACCACTGGCCCTCCATCCTGTGCTGACCACTGGCCCTCCATCCTGTGCTGACCACTAACCCTATATCCTGTGCTGACCTCTCTTCCTCCATCCTGTGCTGACCTCTCTGCCTCCATCCTGTGCTGACATCTGGCCCTACATCCTAAGCTGACCACTCAGCCTCCATCCTCTGCTGACCACTCAGCCTCCATCCTCTGCTGACTGGTCAGCAGAGGATGGAGGCTTAGTAGTCAGCAGAGGATGGAGGCTGAGTGGTCAGCAGAGGATGGAGGCTTAGTACTCTGCCTCCATCCTCTGCTGACCACTCTGCCTCCATCCTCTGCTGACCACTGAGCCTCCATCCTGTGCTGACCACTGAGCCTCCATCCAGCATTGACCACTGGCCCTCCATCCTGCGCTGACCACTCTGCCTCCATCCTGCGCTGACCACTCTGCCTCCATCCTGCGCTGAACACTCTGGCCTCCATCCTGCGCTCACCACCCTGCCTCCATCCTGCGCTGACCACCCTGCCCTCCATCCTGTGCTGACCACTGAGCCTCCATCATGTGCTGACCACCGAGCCTCCATCATGTGCTGACTACCGAGCCTCCATCTTGCGCTGACCACCGAACCTCCATCCTGCGCTGACCACTCGGTCTCCATCCTGTGCTGACCACTCGGCCTCCATCCTGCGCTGACCACTCGGCCTCCATCCTGAGCTGACCCACTCGGCCTCCATCCTGAGCTGACCACTCGGCCTCCATCCTGAGCTGACTACTCGGCCTCCATCCTGCGCTGACCACTCGGCCTCCATCCTGCACTGACCACCCTGCCTCCATCCTCTGCTGACCACTGAGCCTCCATCCTGTGCTGACCACCGAGCCTCCATCATGTCTGACCACCGGCCTCCATCCTGCGACCACCGAACCTCCATCCTGTGCTGACCACCGAACCTCCATCCTGCGCTGACCACTCGTCTCCATCCTGCGTGACCACTCGGCCTCCATCCTGTGCTGACCACCGGCCTCCATCCTGCGCTGACCATTCGGCCTCCATCCTGCGCTGACCATCGGCCTCCATCCTGCCTGACCACTCGGCCTCCATCCTGCGCTGACCACTCGCCTCCATCTTGCGCTGACCACTCGGCCTCCATCCTGCCTGACACTCGGCCTCCATCTCTGCGCTGACACATCGGCCTCATCTGTGCTGACCACTCGGCCTCAATCCTGCACTGACCACTCGGCCTCAATCTGCACTGACCACTCGGCCTCCATCTGCGCTGACCACTCGGCTCCATCCTGCGCTGACCACTCGGCCTCCATCCTGCGTGACCACTCGGCCTCCATCTTGCGCTGACCACTCGGCCTCCATCCTGCGCTGACCACTCGCCTCCATCCTGCGCTGACCACTCGGCCTCAATCCTGTGCTGACCACTCGGCCTCATCCTGCACTGACCACTCGGCCTCAATCCTGCACTGACCACTCGGTCTCCATCCTGCACTGACCATTCTGCTCCATTCTGTGCTGATCACTGAGCTTCCATCCTTTGCTGACCACAAAGCCTCCATCCTGTGCTGACCACCAAGCCTCATCTCTGCTGACCAATGGCCTCCATCCTGCACTGACACTGGCCTCCATCCTGCACTGACCATTATGCCTTCATCCTGCGTCACCTCTCTGCCTCCATCCTGTGCTGACATTGGCCCTCCATCCTGCACTGACCATTCTGCCTCCATCCTGTGCTGATCACTGAGCTTCCATCCTTGCTGACACAAAGCCTCCATCTGCGCTGACCACCAAGCCTCCATCCTCTGCTGACCAATGAGCCTCCATCCTGCACTGACCACTGGCCTCCATCCTCTGCTGACCACTCTGCCTCCATCCTGCGCTCAACTGTCTGCCTCCATCCTGTGCTGACCACTGAGCCTCCATCCAGCATTGACCACGGCCCCATCCTGCGCTGACCACTCTGCCTCCATCTGCGCTGACCACTCTGCCTCCATCCTGCGCTGACCACTCTGCCTCCATCCTCTGCGACCACTCTGCCTCCATCCTGCACTGACACTCTGCCTCCATCCTGCGCTGACCTCTGCCTCATCCTCTGCTGACACTCTGCCTCCATCCTCTCTGACACTCTGCTCCATCCTCTGCTGACCACTCTGCCTTCATCCTCTGCTGACCAATGAGCCTCCATCCTCTGCTGACAAATGAGCCTCCATCCTCTGCTGACCAATGAGCCTCCGTCCTCTGCTGACCAATGAGCCTCCATCCTCTGCCTCCATCCTTTGCTGACCACTCTGCCTCCATCCTCTGCTGACACTCTGCTCCATCCTGCGCTGCTCACTCTGCCTCCAACCTTGCTGACCACTGAGCCTCCATCCTTGCGGACCACGAGCTCCATCCTGCGCTGACCACTAAGCCTCCTTCCTACGTGAACACTCAGCCTCCATCCTGTGCTGACAACTGAGCCACTATCCTGTGCTGTCCACTGGCCCTCCATCCTTGCTGATCACTGAGCCTCTATCCTGTGCTGACCACTGGCCCTCCATCCTGCCAAGACCACTGAGCACTATCCTGTCTGACCACTGGCCCTACATCCTGCGCTGACACTCGACCTCATCCTGCGCTGACCATTCAGCCTCCATCTGTGCTGACCACTGGCCCTCCATCCTGTGCTGACCTCTCTGCCTCCATCCTGTGCTGACCACTGGCCCTCCATCCTGCGCTGACCACTGGCCTCATCTGTGCTGACCACTGGCCCTCCATCTGTGCTGACCACTAACCCTATATCTGTGCTGACCTCTCTTCCTCCATCTGTGCTGACCTCTCTGCCTCCATCCTGTGCTGACATCTGGCCCTACATCCTAAGCTGACCACTCAGCTCCATCCTCTGCTGACCACTCAGCCTCCATCCTCTGCTGACTGGTCAGCAGAGGATGGAGGCTTAGTAGTCAGCAGAGGATGGAGGCTGAGTGGTCAGCAGAGGATGGAGGCTTAGTACTCTGCCTCCATCCTCTGCTGACCACTCTGCTCCATCCTCTGCTGACCACTGGACCTCCATCCTGTGCTGACCACTGAGCCTCCATCCAGCATTGACCACTGGCCCTCCATCCTGCGCTGACCACTCTGCCTCCATCCTGCGCTGACCACTCTGCCTCCATCCTGCGCTGAACACTCTGCCTCCATCCTGCGCTCACCACCCTGCCTCCATCCTGCGCTGACCACCCTGCCTCCATCCTGTGCTGACCACTGAGCCTCCATCATGTGCTGACCACCGAGCCTCCATCATGTGCTGACTACCGAGCCTCCATCTTGCGCTGACCACCGAACCTCCATCCTGCGCTGACCACTCGGTCTCCATCCTGTGCTGACCACTCGGCCTCCATCCTGCGCTGACCACTCGGCCTCCATCCTGAGCTGACCACTCGGCCTCCATCCTGAGCTGACCACTCGGCCTCCATCCTGAGCTGACTACTCGGCCTCCATCCTGCGCTGACCACTCGGCCTCCATCCTGCGCTGACCACCCTGCCTCCATCCTCTGCTGACCACTGAGCCTCCATCCTGTGCTGACCACCGAGCCTCCATCATGTGCTGACCACCGAGCCTCCATCCTGCGCTGACCACCGAACCTCCATCCTGTGCTGACCACCGAACCTCCATCCTGCGCTGACCACTCTCGGTCTCCATCCTGCGCTGACCACTCGGCCTCCATCCTGTGCTGACCACTCGGCCTCCATCCTGCGCTGACCACTCGGCCTCCATCCTGCGCTGACCACTCGGCCTCCATCCTGCGCTGACCACTCGGCCTCCATCCTGCGCTGACCACTCGGCCTCCATCTTGCGCTGACCACTCGGCCTCCATCCTGCGCTGACCACTCGGCCTCCATCCTGCGCTGACCACTCGGCCTCAATCCTGTGCTGACCACTCGGCCTCAATCCTGCACTGACCACTCGGCCTCAATCCTGCACTGACCACTCGGTCTCCATCCTGCACTGACCATTCTGCCTCCATTCTGTGCTGATCACTGAGCTTCCATCCTTTGCTGACCACAAAGCCTCCATCCTGTGCTGACCACCAAGCCTCCATCCTCTGCTGACCAATGAGCCTCCATCCTGCACTGACCACTGGCCCTCCATCCTGCACTGACCATTATGCCTTCATCCTGCGCTCTCTCTGCCTCCTCCTGTGGACCATGCCTCATCCTGCACTGACCATTCTGCCTCCATCCTGTGCTGATCACTGAGCTTCCATCCTTTGCTGACCACAAAGCCTCCATCCTGCGCTGACCACCAAGCCTCCATCCTCTGCTGACCAATGAGCCTCCATCCTGCACTGACCACTGGCCCTCCATCCTGCACTGACCATTATGCCTTCATCCTGCGCTCAACTGTCTGCCTCCATCCTGTGCTGACCACTGAGCCTCCATCCAGCATTGACCACTGGCCCTCCATCCTGCGCTGACCACTCTGCCTCCATCCTGCGCTGACCACTCTGCCTCCATCCTGCGCTGACCACTCTGCCTCCATCCTGCGCTGACCACCCTGCCTCCATCCTGTGCTGACCACTGAGCCTCCATCATGTGCTGACCACCGAGCCTCCATCATGTGCTGACTACCGAGCCTCCATCTTGCGCTGACCACCGAACCTCCATCCTGCGCTGACCACTCGGTCTCCATCCTGTGCTGACCACTCGGCCTCCATCCTGCGCTGACCACTCGGCCTCCATCCTGAGCTGACCACTCGGCCTCCATCCTGAGCTGACCACTCGGCCTCCATCCTGCGCTGACCACTCGGCCTCCATCCTGTGCTGACCACCCTGCCTCCATCCTCTGCTGACCACCGAGCCTCCATCCTGTGCTGATCACTGAGCTTCCATCCTTTGCTGACCACAAAGCCTCCATCCTGTGCTGACCACCAAGCCTCCATCCTCTGCTGACCAATGAGCCTCCATCCTGCACTGACCACTGGCCCTCCATCCTGCACTGACCATTGTGCCTTCATCCTGCGCTCACCTCTCTGCCTCCATCCTGTGCTGACCATTGGCCCTCCATCCTGCACTGACCATTCTGCCTCCATCCTGTGCTGATCACTGAGCTTCCATCCTTTGCTGACCACAAAGCCTCCATCCTGCGCTGACCACCAAGCCTCCATCCTCTGCTGACCAATGAGCCTCCATCCTGCACTGACCACTGGCCCCCCATCCTGCACTGACCATTATGCCTTCATCCTGCGCTCACCTCTCTGCCTCCATCCTGTGCTGACCATTGGCCCTCCATCCTGCACTGACCACTGGCCCTCCATCCTGTGCTGACCACTCTGCCTTCATCCTGTGCTGACCTCTCTGCCTCCATCCTGTGCTGACCATTGGCCCTCCATCCGGCACTGACCACTTTCCCTCCATCCTGCATTGACCATTATGCCTTCATCCTGCGCTGACCACTCTGCCTCCATCCTGCACTGACCACTCTGCCTCCATCCTGCGCTGACCACTCTGCCTCCATCCTGCGCTGACCACTCTGCCTCCATCCTGCGCTGACCACTCGGCCTCCATCCTGCGCTGACCACTCGGCCTCCATCCTGTGCTGACCACTCGGCCTCCATCCTGCACTGACCACTCGGCCTCCATCATGCACTGGCCACTGAGCCTCCATAGAGTGCTAATCACTGAGTTACCGTATACAGTGCTAACCACTGAGTCACTGTATACAGTGCTAACCACTGAACCACATTACTGTTCTAGTTATTGAGCCACCATATACAGTGCCAACCACTGAGGCTCCGTATACTGTGCTAACTACTGAGCCAGTGTATACTGTGCTAACCACTGAGCCCCCATATACTCTGCTAACCACTGAGCCCCTGTATATTCTGCTAACCACTGAGCCGCCGTATACTCTGCTAACCACTAAGCCACCGTATACTCTGCTAACCACTGAGCCGCCATAAACACTGCTAAGCACTCTGCTGCGGGCAGTAGGGGGCCGGGGAACAGCGGACGGGTGCGGGCAGGAGGGGGCACCTGGCCGCTGTTACTTGGCCCTCTCCTGCCCGCACCCCGCCGCTGTCCCCCTGGCCCCCTCCTGCCCGTACCCGCCCACTCTTTCATGGCCCCCTCCTGCCTGCACCCGGCAGCTCTTCCACGGCCCCCTCCTGCCCACACCCGGCAGCTCTTCCACGGCCCCCTCCTGCCCACACCCGGCCGCTCTTCCACGGCCCCCTCCTGCCCACACCCGGCTGCTCTTACCTGGTCCCCTCCTGCCCGCTGTTCCCCGGCACCCTCCTGCCCACACTCGGCCGCTCTACCCCGACCCCTCCTGACCGCACCCACCCGCTGTCCCCTCCTGGACTCCGGCACCATGCACACTGGCACTGCTGCACACCAGTACTGCTGTAGTCATCTACTATATAATTGTCTACTTCTGTCTGTTTGTAACGCAAACCCTGTGTTGCTGATTAGTCATTCCTGCCACCCACGACCAATCAGCAACAAGGACAGTCCGCCCCCAAATTGGCGCAGGATTTCAACCACACTTCACTGATTGGTTGCGCCCGGTCGGTTGCCAGCAATCAGCGATATTGGCGTAGGATTTAAACCCTGCTTCGCTTTGCATTATTTTTAAATCTTCATAAATAAATTATACATACTGTAGAATACCCAATGCATTAGAATCGTGCTACCATCAAGTACATTAATAATAATGAAAAACATGAACACAAAAAGTTAAAAATATTGAGCTCTCTTAGGGTACCTTTACACGCTGCCACCGCAGCGAGAAATATTGACGGCTAGTGATGGGCGAGTCCTAAATTACTCGGAATCGCTTAACTCTAGCGAGTCCGAGCCCGGGACTCGCTACTCGTTGCGAGTCTAGCGAGTCCAATGTTAATGAATGGGGAAGCGAGTAATAGCGAGTAATGTGCGATTTACAAATCGCAGATGTCTCGGAAAGCGCTCGCATTGCCGTTTTGGAAACCCCACTCGCAACAGTTTTTTGCTGCTGTGTCCGTGTCTGTGGTTTTTATCCAAATTATATGATAGCAAGAGAACAAGAGACAGGGTTTAATAGGGATATTGTCCCATCCCTGTCTGTAACGTGTGTTTATAGACACTAGGTGTGGGAGAACACTTTTTTGTTATTTTAACAAATATTTATTAAAGGTTATATTTTAAAAGTGCACCTTAAGTAAGAAATGTGTCCGTGTCTGTGTAGCAGCACACTAGTCCCTGCAAAAATTATTAAGTGCGCACAAGTAGTCGCACAAGTAGGTGGCGTACGTGCTATTTGCAGCTTGGAAAGCAGCAACGCACTGGTCTGCCAAAGAGAAAAGAAAACTGAAGGGGTTATTATGACCCAAAATCTATCAGGTGCAAAAAAATAGGAAATAGTACCTCAGCTAAGCCTCTGACTTCAGCTATTAGGACAGCTGAGTAAGTAAGCTAAGCTATGAGGTCGGTCCTGTGTGCACTGTAAGGCTGCACCTCCCTGCCTGCCTGCCTGCCTACAGTCCTCTACATAGTACTCCTCTGTCCTCCTGGTAGTTCTCAGAAGAGCTGTTTGGGTTAAATATAAGGAATTTTAAGTTTCCCTACACTGACTAACACTCCCTATGATCTGCTCCAGCATCTACCTCACCCTGCACTAGGTCAGATCTCACAGGAATGTGGAGAAAATGGCGGTGGCAAGGCTTATATACAGCCTCGCCTCTCATACATGACATAGGCATCACGATGGACAGAAGCCAATCATAGTCCTGCCACAACCAACATGGCTGTGGCATTACTGAATATGATTGGCTAACATGCTTGTCCATCTTCACAAGTTTTCTGACCTATCACGCTAGGCTGTCTCGGAAGCTTTGTCGGAACATAACAGATTCTGTATTCGCGAGTCCCGAATACAGTATACACTCAGGACTCGGATTCGTAGACTCGCTCAGACTCGCTCAGACTCGCTGCTGACAGCGGGTATCCGTGAAGCGGTGCCATTGTTTAAACGATTTGGGGAGGTTCAAGCTACATAGAGATGTGATATAGCGAGTCTAGCGAGTGAGAAAAAGTAAACTCTGACAAAACTAGGATTGCCATTGACTTGCATTGGACTCGTTACTGTGCGAGTAATCGCTGGGAAACTCGCAGAGTACCGAGTCCTGCGAGTCCCTTACTACTCGCCGGGTAACGAGTCCTAGCGAGTAGACTCGCCCATCCCTATTGACGGCGATATGTCGCCCTGCATCAATCGCCGTCAAAATCTCTCCCAGTCGCAGTGTGTAATTGGAGAATTTGGCGGCGATCTGTCGCCTCGCCAAGGTGCTCTGAAATAAGGCGACCATGGCGAGGCGACAGATCGCCGCCAAATTCCCCAATTACACACGCAATTGGGAGGGATTTTGACGGCGATTGTCACAGGCTGACATATCACCGTCAATATTTCTCGCCGCGATTGCGGCGTGTAAAGGTGCCCTTACAGATGTTTTAACAACATTGTAAGCTTCCTCGACTTCACAGCTTCTGCCACAATTGGCACTGTTTCCAAAATTCACACCCTGCAGGTGTGAAAACACTCTTGGAAGTTTAAAAAATTAATTTAAAGCTCAAAAAAATAAATTCTTGATACAAGCTAGTAGACCTGATACCGAAACACTACTAGCAGTAAGGCTAGGTGTTAATTCCGGGCCAACGGGTCTTTCGGCGAGCGTTTTGGCCCCAAACAATAAGTGGAAGGTTTACTGCCATTTTAAAATCTTTGCGTGAGAGGGGGGTGTCACAGCGGCGGAGACAGCAGAGCAGTCTCTTTATATAATTTCATCAGCGTGATACTCTGTGCCCCCTGCACTTCCAGGTTTGGTAGGAGCTCCAGGCATCTCTCTGACCCTCTGACCCTGCATGTGGCTGTGTGCACACGCTCCTGACATCCCGGCAGTGGGGTACATTTACCCCTTCATTGCTGGCATCAGTGCAGTGTGCATCGCGCGCCGCAGAGGAGGAGAGAGGCCACCCTAGCCAGGAACAAGGTAGGGGCTACACAGCCGAAGATGGGGGATGGGGGTAAAGGTGCAGGGATATGAAGGGGGCAGGGGTGCAGCAATATGGAAGGGGCAGGGGTGCAGGGATATGGATGGGGCAGGGATGCAGGGATATGGATGGGGCAGGGATATAGATGGACACAGAGGTGCAGGGATATGGATGGATACAGGGGTGCAGGGATATGGAAGGACACAGGGGTGCAGGGATATGGATGAACACAGGGGTGAAGGGATATGGATTAACACAGGGGTGCAGGGATATAGATGGACACAGGGGTGCAGGGATATAGATGGACACAGGGGTGCAGGGATATGGATGGACACAGGGGTGCAGGAATATGGATAGACACAGGGGCGCAGGGATATGGATGGACACAGGGGTGCAGGGATATGGATGGACACAGGGGTGCAGGGATACGGATGGACACAGGGGTGCAGGGATATGGATAGACACAGGGGTGCAGGGATATGGATAGACACAGGGGTGCAGGGATATGGATAGACACAGGGGTGCAGGGATATGGATGGACACAGGGGGTGCAGGGATATGGATGGACACAGGGGTGCAGGGATATGGATGGACACAGGGGTGCAGAGATATGGATGGACACAGGGGTGCAGGGATATCAATGGACACACAGGTGGTGCCTGGTGCAGGTGCCAGGTGCTGGTGTCGGCGAGCGGGAGACCAGGAAGAAGCTGCCTGGTGCCAGGAGCCGGGATCAGGAGCTTGGAGTCAGGTAAGGTGCTGTTACTGTCAAAGATAGCAGCCTGGGGGGCAGAATGGGATAGATGGATGGATGAAATGGATGGATGGATGGGGCGGCCTGGAAGAGGGGGCAGAATGGGATAGATGGATGGATGGTTAGGGCAGCCTGGAAGAGGGGGCAGAATGGGATGGATGGATGGATGGATGGGGCAGCCTACAAGAGGGGACAGAATGGGATGGATGGATGGGGCGGTCTAGAAGAGGGGGCAGAATGGGATGGATGGATGGATGGATGGGGAGGCCAGAAAGAGGGGGAAGAATGGGATGGATGGGGCAGCCTGGAAGAGGGGGCAGAAGGGAATGGATTAATGAAAGGTTGGAGCTGCCTGGAAAGGGGGCAGAGGATGGATGGAGGAGGGGGGCATGGAAAAGGAGGGAGTAGCTGGATGGATGGATGGATTGGGGGGCGGCATGGAAAAGGAGAGAGAAGATGGATGGATGGATGGATGGATGAGGGAGAAGGTACATGGATGGTTTGGTGAATAGGGGAGAAGGTACATGGCTGGATGGATGGGGGAGAAGGTACATGGATAGATGGGGGATAGAGGGAGAAGGTACATGGATAGATGGGGGATAGAGGGAGAAGGTACATGGATGGATGGGGGGGAGAAGCTACATGGATGAGGGATGGGGGAAAGGCTGTGTGGAACATGGGAGGGGGATGTGGGGGAAGAATGAGCTGCATGAGATGTATGGAGGGGAAGATAAGCAACAGGGGAATGGGTGTGAGGATGAGCTGTATGGAACATATGGATGGAGGATGAGCTGCATGGGACATGTGGGAGGAGGATGAGCAGTATGGGACATGTGGGAGGAGGATGAGCAGTATGGGACATTTAATCTGCATACACATTTATATAGGGAATGTACTGTTCTGGTGATATATTGACAGTTTTTCTGATTATGTATTATTGTATTGCCGGTGGTTCTGGTGATGTACTAACAGGGGTTATAGTGATGATGTATTATTGTATTGATGGGGGCTCTGGTGATGTATTGACTGGTTTTGGTGATGTATTACTGTATTGACAGTGGTTCTGGTGATATACTGACAGGGGTTCTAGAGATGTGTTATTGTATTGCCAGTGATTCTGGTGATGTAGTCATGTGGATGTTGTAATCTTTAACTTAACAGACTTGATCATACAACTGAATGTCAGCCAAAAATTGACTGAAGTCCCCAAGCACTATAGATTATTATTATTATTATTATTATTATTATTATTTATTTATATAGCGCCATTAGGTTCCATGGCGCTTTACATGAGGTTGAGGGAGACAAGAACAAGTACACTAAATCTAGGCGATCAGGACGTACAGGTACAGAGGGGCAGGGACCCTGTCCACGAGGGCTCACAGTCTATGAGGGGTGGGTTAGGATACAGTAGGATGGGGGAATGTCAGGTATGGGGTGTTCGCCTGGGTCTCATGGCAGGTTGTAGGCTTGACGGAACAAGTGAGTCTTCAGGTGACACTTGAAGCTACTCAGGGTAGGAGAGTGTCTGACGTGTTCGGGTAGGGAGTTCCAGAGTAAGGCAGATGCCCGGGAGAAGTCCTGGACTCGGTTGTGCGAAGAGGTGATGAGGGGGGAGCAGAGGAGGAGTTCTTGGGAGGAGCGGAGGTTGCGTGAGGGTAGGTATCGGGAGACCAGGTCGGAGATGTATGGTGGAGCCAGGTTGTGTATGGCTTTGTACGCCATGGTTAGTGTTTTGAATTGGGATCTCTTGGAGACGGGGAGCCAGTGAAGGGCTTGGCAGAGGGGGGAGACAGGGGAGTAGCGGGAGGACATATAGATGAGTCGGGCAGCGGAGTTGAGGATAGACTGGAGAGGTGTGAGGGAGTTAGCCGGGAGGCCATTGAGAAGGAGGTTGCAGTAGTCAAGGCGGGAGATGATAAGAGCATGGATGAGTGTTTTAGCGGTGTCGTGGGTGAGGAAGGAGCGGATCCGTGAGATGTTCTTGAGCTGGAGCCGGAGGGATGTGGTGAGGGCCTCGATGTGGGGTTTGAAGGATAGGGAGGAGTCAAGGATTACCCCGAGGCATTTGGCTTGGGGGACTGGGGAGTGGGGGCAGTCGTTGACGCAGATGGATAGGTTGGGAGGTGGGGTGGAATTTCTTGGGGGGAAGACTATGAATTCAGTTTTGTCCATGTTGAGTTTAAGGAAGCGAGCAGAGAAGAAGGATGAGATGGCGGAAAGGCATTGAGGGATTTTCGAGAGTAGGGAGGTGATGTCGGGGCCGGACAGGTAGATTTGGGTGTCGTCGGCGTAGAGGTGGTACTGGAGGCCATGGGACTCGATGAGTTGCCCTAGGCCGAGAGTGTAAATGGAGAAAAGTAGGGGTCCAGGACCGAACCTTGGGGGACTCCGACAGAAAGGGGGTAGGGTGAGGAGGAGGTGTGGGAGTGGGAGACGCTGAAGGTCCGGTCCGCTAGGTATGAGGAGATCCAGGAGAGGGCAAGGTGGGTGATGCCAAGGGATTCCAGGATCCTGAGAAGAAGGGAGTGGTCAACCGTGTCGAAGGCGGCAGACAGGTCAAGGAGTAGCAGGATGGAGTAGTAGTGTTTGTTCTTGGCGGTCAGTAGGTCGTTGGTGACTTTGGTCAGGGCTGTTTCGGTGGAATGGAGGGGTCGGAAGCCGGACTGTAGGCGGTCGAAGTGGGAGCACGAGGAGAGGTGAGAGGACAGTTCGGAGTGGACGTGTTGTTCAAGTAGCTTAGAGGCGAATGGGACAAGAGATATGGGGCGATAGTTAGAGACAGAGGTAGGGTCAAGTGAGGTTTTTTTTAGGATGGGCGTGATTAGGGCGTGTTTTAAGGCCGAGGGGAAGGAACCAGTGCTAAGTGAAAGGTTAAAGAGGTGGGTGAGGGCTGGGATGAAAATGGAGGTGTGGTTGGGAATGAGGTGGGATGGGAGCGGGTCGTGGGCGCTGGTGGTGAGGTGGGATTTTGACAGGAGGGAGGAGAGTTGGTCTTCAGTTATGGGGGGGAAGTGGCTGATGGAGGAGGAGGGCAGTGTAGGTCGGAAGGGGAGGTGTGGGGATAGTGGACCGAAGCTGCTTCTGATCTTGTCGATCTTCTCCTTGAAGAAGGTCGCAAAGTCTTCAGCAGAGATGAGGGGAGAAGGGGGAGGAGCAGGTGGGCGAAGTAAGGAGTTGAAAGTTTTGAAGAGCTGCTTGGGGTTGCGGGACAGAGAGGTTATAAGGGATGAGAAGAACACTTGCTTGGCGGTAGCGAGTGCCGTCTTGAAGTCAGTGATGGATTGCTTGAATAGAGCAAAGTGCTCGGGGGTGTGAGACTTTTTCCATCTCCTCTCGGCGACTCTGGATGCCCGTCTCAGGTTTTTAGTGAGGGTTGTGTGCCAGGGTTGCCTGTTAATGCGTGGAGCATGGAGAGTGAGGGGGGCGGCTAGGTCGAGAGCGTTCGTTATGGTGGTGTTGTATAGGGTGGTGGCAATGTCAATGTCGTCAGCGCAGGGTAGGTCGGTGAGAGGGAGGAGTGATTCAGAGAATAAAGGAAGATCAAGATCTTTTAGGTTTCGGCGAGGGTGATCAAGTTTGCGGAGAGGGGGTAGTGTGGCAGGGGAGGAGAGGGTGGAGAAGGTCAAGAGATGGTGGTCGGACAGTGTGAGTACCGAGGTTGTGAGGTTAGAGAGGGAGCAAAGGCGGGTAAAGATGAGGTCAAGCATGTGGCCTTGTTCGTGGGTGGGAGAGGAGGACCATTGGGAGAGCCCTAGGGAGGTGGTCAAGGAAAGAAGGTTGGAGGCGGCTGGGCGGGGAGTGTCAATGGGGATATTGAAGTCGCCCATGATGATGGAGGGGATGTCAGTGGAGAGGAAGTGAAGTAGCCAGGTGGTGAAGTGGTCAAGGAAGGAGGCGGTGGGTCCGGGGGGGCGGTAGATGATGGCTATTTGGAGGTTGCAGGGGGAGAAGATTCGGACTGAGTGATATGTGTCCGATCACTTGGCTGGTAGCGAGCATGCTCGGCTCTCCTATATACAGGAGCGCTCATTCTTCCCAGTGTTCCTGTATACTGTATGGAAGTTGCTGTTAGGCCTCTTATTCATCAGCGGTTTGCTGATGTTTCTGGCCGATCCGGCAGATGGCGCCGTATATATGTCACCTAACGGCCAACTTGTGGCACCAAACTGGCAAGCCCCAATCCAGAACAGTTTGTAACATTCGGCGATCTAACAGCAGAGGCCTGGTCACTGCTATGTGTCGCTGGAGAGGTCGCTGTTACATCACAAAAACTGTGACGCATCAGCGATCTCCCTAGTGATCTCGCTAAGTGTGAAGCACCCTTAGGGTACCGTCACACCAGGGCACCTCACCGGAGATATCGCAGGCGAACATCGGAGCACGCATGTTTCTGGCGCCCTGCCAGCGTCGCCGTTGGGCATTTACACGCAACGATACCTCCGGCGATGCACCGGCAATGTTACAGACAGCATCGCCGCTGGGGTGTCTACAAACCCCAGCGACAATCCTGTAACATGGGAGCCTATGGCTGCCATCGCCTGTAACATAGGCGATCGCCGTGTTACATGGGGCGATGTGTACACATCGCCCCAGAGTGCTCCCCTGGTTTCAGAGCAGTGCTGGGAAAACAGGTGACCACTCTAAGGTGTCGATATCGCCTCTTTACATTAAAAAACGCACCGGCGATGTCAGCAGCAATAGGCCACGCACCTGCATCGCCTATGAAATCCCCGCAGATATGGCCAGGTGTGATGGTACCCTTAGTCTGAAAGGCAGTAATTCTGGTATTATTTGGGAGCGCTCAGTAAAGAGAAGCAAATATCAATAATTAAAGTAGACTTGTTTATTCTGGCTTGTCCACTACGCGCATTTCAACAGCGGCCTGCGGTCTTCCTCAGGAGGGGGTTTACAGGAATAGTGAGGAATGGTCTATTTAAAGGGGTAACATCCAATTACAAAGCAGAAACACATGTGGTCAATTTAACCCCTACATACTCTTAGGCTAGTTTCACACTGCAGTTTTTTCCCTGATCAGGTTTGATCAGGTTTGGGTGCCAAAACCAGGAGAGGAACCCAGAGAGGAACATGCAGAGAAAAAGTATAAATGAAAGATTGACACCTGTTCTGGGTTTTGGAGACACTCCTGGTTTTGACACACAAACCTGATCGAACCTGATCAGGGAAAAAACTGCAGTGTGAAGCCAGCCTTATTCCAACAACAGCATAATGGATTGATTCTAGATTCCTATATAGACACTACTTTCCCTAAAAACACCATAAATCATTTTAAAATTACTCATAAAACATCGCTTTTTCACATTGCAAATATTATTTTGAGTTAAATCCCACTAAAAAAACAATATATCCCCACTAGACCACCGGGTATCATTCAAGACTGCGCCTCTCATTTTTGGAATTTCATGGTACCCTTAGTCTGACGGGGGGAGGGGTGGAATGGGTGCATGACTGCTGAAAGTGCATAGGGCGGCAGGAACTCCAAATACAGTCCTACTCCTCACTGCCGGCTGGCAGAAAAGTCTCCACAAGGAGATTTGCGGCCTGATAAATTCTCTTGTCAGTCTGTACTGAAAGAAAGGCTAACTAAGGACAAAAACAAAACTCAGGGGTCTTTTTTGATTAGAATGTTGCATTACTACAGTAACTGTCTAAAAATTGATTTGGATGCTTAGAGCGGGTCAAACATAAAACACTACACACTTATCACAATCTCTTTACTCTCTTTACAATGACAAACACTGGGGACGCCTAATCTCACTGCTCTGGGAAATAACCCTCTGCAAGATTTACTGGGCAGCCTAAAATAAAGTGCTGGCTGGAGACTAAGCGCATAACATCGTATTTCAAGAGAGAGGAGTCTATTAAAACTAGGAGCTATGCAATAAGGAATATATTTGCCTGTCAGCATGACCTTCTCTAGTTGTATTTTTTTTTACTTTTGCTTAGCAAGCGAGCTTAGTTAATTTGTCCCTTGTTTAAAAAATATCCAATTTTATAGGTAATAGGTAGAAATGGTCATAATAAAGATTGTAATTAAATCTGTCATAATCTCAACACAATTTGCTCTTAAGGCATTCTTGGAAGAACATCCTGACCAATGGTAATAAAAATGCATTAAAGGAAGACAATGTCACGGTTTAAACATAAGCTGATATTAGAATAATTTAAAAATGGGGGTTGGTATATCTTTTCAAGAGAGTAATAAAATTTCCCTGGAACAGAAGCTTGAATGAATCCATCCAAAATAGTATTACATATAAAATACAGCTGGCTGGAGGGAAGCAACACACCTGAGTGTTTTTGCGCCCAACTGCAAAAAGTGATAAAAAGATTTTATTGGATGAACTGGTGATTCATGTGACTGGAATCATTTTGCTTCAAGTGCACGAGCTGAATTTATTTTTCTCTATATCACATCTGTGTGCTCAAACAAGCCGCAGCATTAGTCCAGAGCAAAACACAAAAACCCTGATTCATCATTTCTGTTCTTTTAAGGCCGGCTTCACACAACGGCCTGATCCGATCCGGGGCTGTCAGTGAACCTGACAGCCCCGGACCGGATCTGAACACAGAACCAGAGGGCCAAATATGCCCTCTGGTCCAGTGTACAGCCTAATTTGCAGCTGCAGCTGCTGATAATTCAGGACTGCGACTTCTGAACTGTCAGCAGGGGACAGCTCCGTCGTGCTGAAGTCCGCAAAAAAGAAGAAGATGGGAGTAGCACTAGAAGGATCAACCAATCCCACGCAGAAAAGACACTGAAATCTAAGGCCGGCTTCACACTGCAGTTTTTCACTGATCAGTGTCCATCAGTGTTTGGGTGCCAAAACCAGGAGTGTCTCCAAAACACAGAACAGGGGTCACTCTTTCAATTATAGTTTTTCTCTGCAAGTTACTCTCCTGGTTCCTCTCCTGGTTTTGGCACCCAAACACTGATGGACACTGATCAGTGAAAAACTGCAGTGTGAAGCCAGCCTAATGGCCCCTTTACACGCAGCTACAGGTAACAGGTTTTCCATAGGTAACTTACTGGTTGCAGTGAAATCATGGAGACATAGTTCCATTTGTACACAGCAACAAGATAGAACCATATCTCCATGATTTCACTGCAGCCAGTAAGTTACCTATGGAAAACCTGTTACCTGTAGCTGCGTGTAAAGGGGCCATTAGAGAAGCAGAAGCATGTATATATAGATTGGGATCGAGCCAATATTTACAAGTGAAAAAGATTTTTTATTAAATAAAGTGTATACAAGTTGCAAAAACAATCACTTTAAAAACAATTAAAATGCAGAAACCTGCATGATAAACAATCCAATAGCCCAAAGAGGCTGCCACAATATAAATGAACACTATACAGATCAAATTATACCAAACCAAGTGCACACATGTCAGTTAGATGTCTTAGGGCTGCTTTACACTGCGGTGTGATCCGGTCCGGGGCTGTCCGGGAGGACCCTGACAGCCGCAGACCGGATCAGCACAGAGGACTGGGGGGCTATTATGCCCTCCGATCCTGTGTGCAGCGCACGCAGTTCCCGCAGGCGCCGCGGTCCTGACCTGTCAGTGGCTGCAGCTGCGAGCGCTGCATTCAGGACCGTAGGGCATAATAGTCCCCCAGTCCTGTGTGCTGATCCAGTCCGCGGCTGTCACGGTCCTCTCGGACAGACCTGGACCGGATCACGCCATAGTGTGAAGCGGCCCTTAGTTTGCACCAATAGCACAATTGATAAATACAGAGAATTGAGCAAACTTCCCATGGTAATAATAACATAGAGCAAAGATCTCTCTAAAGTGCAATAGTACCCAATAATGGGCAGGTGCAACAGATCAAGCAGTAAAATGTAGGTCCTAAATAGACAGATTGCACTCGGACAATATTTTCTTTTACTCTATTCTAAGTTACCATGATAATGAACATGTAGGCAGCAAATAGGGCTGAAGTCCAGCGCCGAGCTTCAGCACCCAGCGTCCCCCTGCCGGGTGCCCTCTGATGCGTTCCGGCGCCATAGACCCCCATGTTAAGGAGCACCTGGACTGGGAGGATCCGGAATCAGCTTTTTTCCCCCGGACACAAAAATGGTGCATGCTTCGGGAGAAAAATCAGATTCCTCCCGGATTCTCCCGGACACATGGAAACCGGATGGCAGAGAGCTGCCATCCGGCCTCATCCGGCCCCATAGGATAGTATGGGGCCAAAATCTGGTCCGGGGCTGTCCGGTTTACACCAGACAGCCCCGGATCGGATTTCACCATGGTGTGAAGCCGGCCTAAGTCACTTTACCTTTGTGACTCGTGGTATTTATTGACATCTCTTTTAGGCGGCCGTCACACGCTTCAATATTGCTAACGATATCGTTTAAGCGATCTGCATTTTGATCGCTTAAGCGATATCGTTTGTGCATCGCTGCGTGCAATCAAGCGATTTTACAAAGTAAAATCGCTTGATCGTGACATTGCAGATATGAGAGCCGGAACTCATATCAAGCGATCATCGCTTGTTCAATCTGCTTCATCGTGGTGTGTGACACCACGATGAACGATCTCCCAGCGGCAGAGCCTATGCTGGGAGATGGTATCTATGGTAAACGTCGGGTTACTAAGCGCCGCGCGGCGCCTAGTAACCCGATGTGTACCATAGTTACCAGCGATTTCGCTGCCCCACATCGCTGCTGAGTCTGTCTGTGTGACAGCTCACCAGCGATGTGAGCGATATCGTTAGCGATGGCGCGTGCACGTGATCGCTAACAATATCGCTCACGATATTGATGAGTTTGACGGCCGCCTTAGACACATTTTTCATGGGATGTTATCCCTATTGGCATCCTAGTTTCGCTCCGTGCGCCGCTGTCCGATTTAATCACAGAGGCAAAAACGCAAGCTGCTGCGATTTTGGTGTCCGTGACTAAAATCGGACACCACAGATCCGTGTTGGCTGATTAGCTCTGTGACATCACGAGAGGTTGTTGCAGCCAGATGGTGACTGTAGCATCCCCGGAGGCGGCAGAAAGGTAAAGTATCCTCTGGGAAGACTTTTATTATTTTTAACAGACCGGAGGGGAGAGGACATGGGATAAGACAGGGGGGACAGGATAGAGGACAGGGGGGAGCAGAGAGAGAGGAGGGAGAGACAGGGACAGATAGGGAAGATGCAGGGAGAACAGGGAGAGACAGGTGTGGCGCCCTGCCAACGCAGGTAACCACAGATCTCTCTAATGCACAGCTGGGTTTCCACAGCAGGTACCTACTACGAGCAACATCTTCCACCCCGGCACAGTAGGGGAGCCCAACTTTCTGCCCTTAGAGAAGATCCCGTATATATACTGCTGCTGGGGAGGAGCTAGTAAGAGTGTGTGCAGACACTAGAAGAGCTGCAGGGAAGTCCTGTTGGTCGGTGCTGCGAGTAGGCCCGAGCCAGCGACCCAGGATTAGCCATTCAGTGTCCCACCAGCCTAAATGGGACTGAAGGCAAAGAGTTTATAAAAGAAGCAGAAGCAGGAACAGGCAGCTCCGCTCGTGAGTTCGTTCCAGAGAGAGAGAGAACCGGATATTGGGGATCCGCACTGGTGGGAGAACTACAGGTCCCACAGAAAATCCCTTGGCACCGAGTAAGCTTTAGCTACCGAGTCTCCTGAGAGAGTCAAAGAGGAAGCCAGGAACAGCAGGACGCTGCAGAACCCAGAGAAGGTCATCCCGGAGACCGCACAGGAGGGGGAGGAGATACAGACAAGGGAAGAGAGTGGAGGCAAGTCAGGATATAATAGACTGTGCTTCAGTAAATACACGAGGAAGGAGGCCTTATACCCACTTGCTGTGGGAGCCCACTGTGCAGCCCGGTCACCCGTCAGTGCTCTGGACAGTTTACCTGAATTCCACCAGTAAAAAGGTAAAGAGACTGTTGCTGTGTGTGTGCATCCTTTCCTTTCACCCAACGTGCCCCTCTATAGACTTTGCCTACTATCCCTTACCGTTCCAGCTCTGCTACAACCTACTCATCCTCACTACGCTGCCCCGGAGGTCCCAGTCCTGCCAGCGGGGACTATACCATCACTGCCGCAATCCCACCGACCACCGGAGGACTGTAGCGGTGCTGGTGATCCCTCACCAGATACTGCAGGTGGCGTCACGACTAAAACTGTAAATACCCCTTTTTCAAGAGCACCGCTCCCCAGGACATGGGATCAGGCGCGGCCACCATTCCCCGTGACACAGAGTTAACCCATTGCCACCTGATACCTGAGTACCCCTTGCCCTGGGGAGCAACACGTCTCTTTCATGAACAGGATCCCGTGCCCAGTATCACCGGGTACTGTGTGCCGTTTATTGACTGTAACGTGTGACTGTTTAAGTTCTGCCACCATTACTGCGCTGAAGAGCGGGAAGAAAGGGGGCGTGCCAGTCTGCAGAGCGCGAAAATGAAACCCCGCCCCTCGCTCAGCCGAGCATTCCTGAGCGCTGCGGTTCGGAAACTCCTGAACTGTTTAACCCTTCAGCAACTGGCTGTAATTAACTAGGGGGGCCTCCAACATGTTGGCTTCCTCCAGCGACGACGAGGCCGCATACGCTGACCCCCAGAACTACCCCGGACACTCAATGGCTGCCTCTGGTAGTACTGCCAGCGCCTCCAGCGCTCTGGGTACAGTAGCCCCGATAATGGCCATGTCATTCCCATACATTCCGGGGGCCAAGTGGTTGCCCCAGTATGATGGCCGGCCTGATACACTGGATGAGTTCAAGAGGAAGATTGAAGGCGTCCATTGACATGTATGCTATGACCGGCCAACAACGTGCTACGGTGGTGCTCGGGCAGTTATCCGGTGCAGCAGAAAAAGAAAGTGTGTCCTGGTCTGTTGCTGAACGCAGATCAGCCCCTGCAATATTCGATAAACTGAGAGTTACCTTTGAGGAGTGCAATGAGACTGATATCCGTATGCGCTTTCATCAGTGCTACCAGAGACCGGGAGATGACATCAGAGCTTATGCCTGGTGCCTGGAAAGAGAACTATGCGCCCTTATACATGTCAGCCCTGCAAGTGCACAAGATGAGAACAAGCTCCTCATTGAACAGTTCACACGGGGCTTACTATCCCCTGAGGACAGTAAAAATGTATGCTGGTGGTCATTAAGTAATCCAGATGCTGATTTTAACACCCTGAAAGAAATGGCCATCAAAGGGTTAAAGCCGGGAGAGACCCATGAAGCTGAAATGGTGGTGCGACGGTGAGGTGCAGGCTACTCCAAAACCAGTACCCGTGACTGCAGCCATGCACAATATACAATCTGCGCAGCCTGACAAATATGATTCCCTGCAGGCTGAGATACGTGCTGAGATGCGTGAGATTAGCAAAAACATCTCTAAATTGATGGATGCTATGCAGTTACAAAAGAACCAGCAGCCAGCACCAAGACCCCAAGCCAAGCCTCAGCCACTGATTCAACTTGCTGACAGCCCAGACGACGTCCCCTGGATGCGAGGGAAGCAAGCTACAGCCTACAGAGGAAGAACGACCGACCTCTACAGCTCCATGGGAGAGCCCATCTGCCGCAGCTGCAATTGCACCGGTCACCTCGGCAGGCACTGTCCTTTAAACGGGCAGTCCCTGGGGGCCGGGGCCAAACCTCAGGACTAGATCAACAGGGCCCAGCCACCTGGTGCAAGACCTTCATTGGACAGAGGCCGTTTCTGTCCATTGTACTGGATGGCATCCTGTTACCTGCTCTACTGGACACCGGGTCGCAGGTGACCCTCGTCCCCTATATCCTTTATAAAAAGTATTGGGCTAATGCAGAACTGAAACAGCCTGAGATAGACATTTTCCTTCATGCAGCAAATGGGGAACCAATTACTGTAATGGGGGTTAGAAAAGTGCCCATAAAGGTGGGGAGGGTGGAATTACAAAACCAAGGGGTCCTTGTAGTAGCAGAAGCCAGTAAGGCAAATGATCCTTATATCATACTGGGTACAAATGTTGTTAGCAATTGTTTGGAGGAAGTGTTGTCTTTACTTCAACAGATTGCTGAAACTGCCAGGCCTGGTCAGAGGAAGATTATCCAACATGAGATCAGAGCCATCTTACACCAACAACAGGTAAAAATTACAGGTGGTGAAATTGGTATAACAGGGGTAACAGACCTGATACCTATTGTGATACCCCCAGTGAGTGAAATGATGATTTGGTGTCGAGCAGCTATAGGTCTGAGAGGGCAGGACTATCAAGCGTTAGTGGATAGTGATGAGCGAGTCCTAAATTACTCGGAATCGCTTGACTCTAGCGAGTCCGAGCCCGGGACTCGCTACTCGTTGTGAGTCTAGCTAGTCCAATGTTAATGAATGGGGAAGCGAGTAATAGCGAGTAATGTGCGATTTACAAATTGCAGATGTGTCTCGGAAGCTTCAGGCTCTATCTGCTAGGACTCGTTACTCTGCGAGTTTCCCAGCGTTTACTCGCACAGTAACCAGCCCAATGCAAATCAATGGCAATCCTGGTTTTGTCAGAGACTCTGACAAAACTAGGATTGCCATTGACTTGCATTGGACTCGCTACTGTGCCAGTGATAGCAGGGAAACTCGCAGAGTAAGAGCTGTCTGCTCTGTGCAGCTCCAGGGTCCTAGAGCCCGCCTGCTGCCTGATGTAGCAGAGCTGAGATTGTTCTCAGTCTGCTCATTCCCTGTGCATAGACATCTATATCTATGCACAGTGGATGTAGCAGAGAGGACATCGCGTTTTGGACTACGTCGGAAGGAAGAGGACTTTTTTAATTAAAGATGGAGTCCCTAAAGGCTTTTTTTTTTATTTCTAATAAAAAAATTTCTCTGTGTTGTGTTTTTTTTAACCCTTTATTGGAGATTCTTAGTGGCCGGGTCAAACCTGGCCTGACATTAAGAATCTCGGGCTTAATACCAGCTTGTATAACAAAACCCCTTTATTACCCTTTATTACCCAGCGTGCCACCGCCACCAGGGCCGCTGGAAGAGCGGGGTTCAGCGCCAGAGGATGGCGCTTCAATGAACGAACCATCTTCTCGGGCGGCTGCGGGCTGTAGTTTGCAGCGGGGGTTGCCCAGAAAGCTTGGGCCTCCCTGCGCTGCGGATTCCAGCCCCCAGCTGCTTAGCTGTACCTGGCTAGACATAGAAATTGCGCGGAGCCCCACGCATTTTTTTTTTATTATTTCATGAAATTCATGAAATAATAAAAAAAGAGGGCTCGCCTATATTCTTGTGTCCGGCCAGCTACAAATAGGCACCTGGGGGTTGGGGGCAGCCCGTTGCTGCCTGCTGGATCCGGCTGGTTCCAGAAATACGGCGAAGCCTACGTAATTTTTTTTCTGAAAAATCAATAAAACAATCCTAAAAAAGGGACTGCATCTTTATTAACCCCTCGCCCATGGTCCAGGGGTTAATAAAGATGCAGTCCCTTTTATTTACATTGTTTTATGGATTTGTCAGAAAAAAATTTGACGTGGGCTTCGCCGTATTCCTGGAACCAGCCGGATCCAGCAGGCAGCGACGGGCTGCCCCCAACCCCAAGGTGCCTATTTGTACCTGGCCAGACACAAGAATATATGGGAGCCCTTTTTTTTTATTATTTCATGAAATAATAAAAAAAAATGCGTGGGGCTCCGCGCCCAGAAAGCTTGGGCCTCCCTGCGCTGCGGATTCCAGCCCCCAGCTGCTTACCTGTACCTGGCTAGACATAGAAATTGCGCGGAGCCCCACGCATTTTTTTTTTATTATTTCATGAAATTCATGAAATAATAAAAAAAAGGGGCTCGCCTATATTCTTGTGTCCGGCCAGCTACAAATAGGCACCTGGGGGTTGGGGGCAGCCCGTTGCTGCCTGCTGGATCCGGCTGGTTCCAGAAATACGGCGAAGCCTACGTAATTTTTTTTCTGAAAAATCAATAAAACAATCCTAAAAAAGGGACTGCATCTTTATTAACCCCTCGCCCATGGTCCAGGGGTTAATAAAGATGCAGTCCCTTTTATTTACATTGTTTTATGGATTTGTCAGAAAAAAATTTGACGTGGGCTTCGCCGTATTCCTGGAACCAGCCGGATCCAGCAGGCAGCGACGGGCTGCCCCCAACCCCAAGGTGCCTATTTGTACCTGGCCAGACAAAAGAATATATGGGAGCCCTTTTTATTTATTATTTCATGAAATAATAAAAAAAAATGCGTGGGGCTCCGCGCAATTTCTATGTCTAGCCAGGTACAGCTAAGCAGCTGGGGGCTGGAATCCGCAGCGCAGGGAGGCCCAAGCTTTCTGGGCACCCCCCGCTGCAAATTGCAGCCCGCAGCCGCCCCAGAAGATGGCGCGTTCATTGAAGCGCCATCCTCTGGCGCTGAACCCCGCTCTTCCAGCGGCCCTAGTGGCGGTGGCACGCTGGGTAATAAAGGGGTTAATACCAGTTTTGTTATACAAGCTGGTATTAAGCCCGAGATTCTTAATGTCAGGCCACGTTTGACCCGGCCACTAAGAATCTCCAATAAAGGGTTAAAAAAACACAATACAGAGAAAAAGTATTATTAGAAATAAAAAAAAAGCCATTAGGGACTCGATCTTTAATTAAAAAAATCCTCTTCCGTCCGATGTAGTCCAAAACGCGATGTCCTCTCTGCTACATCCCCTGTGCATAGATATAGATGTCTATGCACAGGGAATGAGCAGATTGAGAACAATTGCAGCTCTGCTACATCATCTCTGTGATCAGGCGGGCTCTAGGACCCTGGAGCTGCGGCAGCCTGCACAGAGCAGACAGCCAGACTCAGCTCGCAAAGTAACAGCAGTTACTTTGCGAGTTTCCCTGCGATTACTTGCACAGTAATGAGACCAATGCAAGTCAATGGCAATCCTAGTTTTGTCAGAGTCTCTGACAAAACTAGGATTGCCATTGATTTGCATTGGACTCGTTGCTGTGCGAGTACTCGCTGGGAAACTCGCAGAGTACCGAGTCCTGCGAGTCCCTTACTACTCGCCGAGTAACGAGTCCTAGCAAGTAGATTCGCCCATCCCTACACCGTATATGGATAAACTCCTTGGGAAAAAAATAATTTTCTGAATACAGACATCCGTGGGCCCTCTTCTCTGCCTAATAGATATATGAATGTCCAACAATCCAGACATGCTTCCTAACGGCTCCTGTAGCCGCCATATTACCTCTTATATAAGGATAATTTTCGGGGAAGACACTAATGGCCCCTTTACACGCAGCTACAGGTGACAGGTTTTCCACAGGTAACTTACTGGTTGCAGTGAAATCATGGAGAGATGGGTCTATCTTGTTGCTGTGTACAAATGGAACTATGTCTCCATAATTTCACTGCAACCAGTAAGTTACCTGTGGAAAACCTGTCCCCTGTAGCTGCGTGTAAAGGGGCCATAAGGGTGTCAATACCTTTTTGCTAGGGGTTTCCGAATTAGAAAATTGACCTGATAACTGTAAGCAAAAATACACATATACTCAGTATTTGTCAGTCAGTCAGAGTCAATCTGAGGTCTGGGACTGGAATGGTAGTCACCAAACAGATAAAACAGAGAAAACATCAAACTGTGTCGGCCCCCTCTACACCTCAGTGGGGCAACAACTGGGTCATATAACTTTCTTACATATACTTTTTGCAACAAGACTCCTTGAATGACTATCGTTAACTGGACATGTATATTCTGTCTGCACACCTTGAGTACTGGAGAAGTGCCAGGGATTGCTATATAACCAGTTTCTTCCCGTGCATATGGCAAGTCAGTAACACGATTTATTATTCAGCCAGCGGGCGTAATTGCTAGCTCTATACCTTGTTTACACAAGCGGTACGCACGTCATCGGTAGAGAACGGAACAATCTCATCACTATCAAAATTTAAGTAAATTACGTACCCGTCCACCACCGCAGCCAGGACTACACTCCATCCTTAGCTTGCGCTCGCGGGGTGAATAAAGCATCAGCCGTATCAGAGGCTGGAACTAGTGATGGGCGAATCCTAAATTACTCGGAATCGCTTGACTCTAGCGAGTCCGAGCACAGGACTCGCTACTCGTTGCGAGTCTAGCGAGTCCAATGTTAATGAATGGGGAAGCGAGTAATAGCGAGTAGTGTGAGATTTACAAATCGCAGATGTGTCTCGGAAGCTTCAGCCTGAAGCAATCCTAGTTTTGTCATTTATTTGCATTGGACTCGTTTACTTTGCAACTGTAATCGCTGGGAAACTCGCACAGATAAGAGTCCTGTCTTCTCAGTGTGCTGGCTGTCAGCTCCAGGGTCCTAGAGCCCGCCTGCTGCCTGATGTAGCAGTGCTGAGATTGTTCTCAGTCTGCTCATTCCCTGTGTACAGACATGAATGTCTGTGCACAGAGATGATGTAGCAGAGCTGAGATTGTTCTCAGTCTGCTCATTCCCTGTGTACAGACATGAATGTCTGTGCACAGAGATGATGTAGCAGAGCTGAGATTGTTCTCAGTCTGCTTATTCCCTGTGCATAGACATCTATATTTATGCACAGGGGATGTAGCAGAGAGGATATCGCGTTTTGGACTGCGTCGGACGGAAGAGGATTTTTTTAATTAAAGATGGAGTCCCTAATGGCTTTTTTTTTTATTTCTAATAAAAAATTTTCCTTGTGTTGTGTTTTTTTTAAAACAATTTAATAGAAATTCATGGCGGTCATGTCTAATATTGGCGTGACCGCCATAAATTTCGGGCTTAGGGCCAGCTGATAATACAAAGCTGGCCCTAACCTCTATTACCCAGCGTGCCACCGCCACCAGGGCCGCTGGAAGAGAGGGGTTCAGCGCCAGAGGATGGCGCTTCAATGAACGCGCCATCTTCTGGGGCGGCTGCGGGCTGCAATTTGCAGCGGGGGGTGCCCAGAAAGCTTGGGCATCCCTGCGCTGCGGATTCCAGCCCCCAGCTGCTTAGCTGTACCTGGCTAGACATAGAAATTGCGCGGAGCCCCACGCATTTTTTTTTATTATTTCATGAAATTCTGAGATTCTGACTCTGAGACTCTGACTCTGAGACTCTGACTCTGAAATTCATGAAATAATAAAAAAAAAATGCGTGGGGCTCCGCGCAATTTCTATGTCTAGCCAGGTACAGCTAAGCAGCTGGGGGCTGGAATCCGCAGCGCAGGGATGCCCAAGCTTTCTGGGCACCCCCCGCTGCAAATTGCAGCCCGCAGCCACCCCAGAAGATGGCGCGTTCATTGAAGCGCCATCCTCTGGCGCTGAACCCCGCTCTTCCAGCGGCCCTGGTAGCGGTGGCACGCTGGGTAATAAAGAGGTTAGGGCCAGCTTTGTATTATCAGCTGGCCCTAAGCCCGAAATTTATGGAGGTCACGCCAATATTAGACATGACCGCCATGAATTTCTATTAAATTGTTTTAAAAAAAACACAACACAAGGAAAATTTTTTATTAGAAATAAAAAAAAAAAGCCATTAGGGACTCCATCTTTAATTAAAAAAATCCTCTTCCGTCCGACGCAGTCCAAAAAGCGATGTCCTCTCTGCTACATCCCCTGTGCATAAATATAGATGTCTATGCACAGGGAATAAGCAGACTGAGAACAATCTCAGCTCTGCTACATCATCTCTGTGCACAGACATTCATGTCTGTACACAGGGAATGAGCAGACTGAGAACAATCTCAGCTCTGCTACATCATCTCTGTGCACAGACATTCATGTCTGTACACAGGGAATGAGCAGACTGAGAACAATCTCAGCACTGCTACATCATCTCTGTGCACAGACATTCATGTCTGTACACAGGGAATGAGCAGACTGAGAACAATCTCAGCACTGCTACATAATGTCTGTGAGCAGGCGGGCTCTAGGACCCTGGAGCTGCACAGAGAAGACAGCTGGACTCGGCTCACAAAGAAACAGCAGTTATCTGCGAGTTTCCCTGCTATCACTGGCACAGTAGCCAGTGATTACTCGCACGAGTCCTAATGCAAACAATGGCAATCTTAGTTTTGTCAGCGTTTCTGACAAAACTAGGATTGATATTGATTTGCATTGGACTCGTGCGAGTAATCACTGGGAAACTCGCAGAGTACCGAGTCCTGCGAGTCCCTTACTACTCGCCGAGTAACGAGTCCTAGCGAGTAGATTCGCCCATCCCTAGCTGGAACACCAGTAGTAGAACAACCCATCGGCCCCCCTTACACCAGGGACCGGAAAACCATCAACCCTATTATGGATTGACAAATCATCAGCCCTATCCCCTGGGAATAGAGCTGGCAGCCAGGGAAACAGAATCTCCCCATTCAACCCCGTCTCTCCGTTCTACGTGCTTTCTCTCTTTCTATGTTTTCTATTTACCGTATATACTCGTGTATAAGCCGAGTTTTTCAGCACAGAAATTGTGCTGAAAAGTGCCCCCCTCGGCTTATACACGAGTCAGTGACGGCTGACTGTGTGGGGCCGGTGTCCGGGGGCTGAAGGAGGCAGGGGGAGGCTGTACAATGAGCGGCCGGTCACGTGGGGCCGCTCATTAGTGCAATGCAATATGCACTGCATCCCCCTGTCCATCAGCGGCAGGGGGAGCCGTGCATATTACATAGCACTGTCAGTGCTCTCCCGCCCCCTGTGGTAGTATACAGCAGCCCCCCCCCTGTGAGTATACAGCAGCCCCCCGTGGTAGTATACAGCAGCCCCCCCGTAGTATATACAGCAGCCCCCCCGTGGTAGTATACAGCAGCCCCCCCTGTGAGTATACAGCAGCCCCCCGTGGTAGTATACAGCAGCCCCCCCGTAGTATATACAGCAGCCCCCCCTGTGGGTATATACAGCCCCCCCCGCGTTGCTGCCGCACACCTGTAAAAAGAAGATCTTTCATACTTATCCTCCTGCTGTCACCGCGCGCACCCTCCGCTCTTCTTCTTGCTTGCACCCGGGCCCCGGTGTCCATCCACGTGACCGCGCACAAATAATGACGTCATTATTTGTGCGCGGTCATATGGATGGACGCCGGGGCCCGGGTGCAAGCAAGAAGAAGAGCGGAGGATGCGCGCGGTGACAGCAGGAGGATAAGTATGAAAGATCTTCTTTTTACAGGTGTGCGGCAGCAACGCGGGGGGGGCTGTATATACCCACAGGGGGGGATGCTGTATATACTACGGGGGGGCTGCTGTATACTACCACGGGGGGGCTGCTGTATATACTACGGGGGGGCTGCTGTATACTACCACGGGGGGCTGCTGTATATACTACGGGGGGGCTGCTGTATACTACCACGGGGGGGCTGCTGTATATACTACGGGGGGGCTGCTGTATACTACCACAGGGGGAGGCACTGCTGTATACTACCACAGGGGAGGGGCTGCTGTATATATCACAGGGGGGGGCTGCTGTATACCCACAGGGGAGGGGCTGCTGTATATACCACAGGGGGAGGTCACTGCTGTATACCCACAGGGGGGGGGGCTGCTGTATACTACCACAGGGAAGGGGCTGCAGTATATACCACAGGGGGAGGCACTGCTGTATACCCACAGGGGGGGCTGCTGTATACTACCACAGGGGAGGGGCTGCTGTATATACCTCTGTGGCTGCTGTATACTACCACAGGGGGAGGCTGCTGTATACTACCACAGGGGAGGGGCTGCTGTATATACCTCTGTGGCTGCTGTATACTACCACAGGGGGAGACTGCTGTATACTACTACTGGGGCTGCTGTATATACCTCTGTGGCTGCTGTATACTACCACTGGGGAGGCTGCTATATACCACTGGGGGGGACTGTATACCTGTGCTGGGGTCCACCCTCGGCTTATACACGAGTCAATAGGTTTTCCCAGGTTTTGGGGGCAAAAGTAGGGGGGTCGGCTTATACACGGGTCGGCTTATACACGAGTATATACGATACTGAAACTGTAGCAATGATAGCACTGACATAAACACAGACAAACTCAGGATCAGGTTGCAAGAACACAAATAAGGCAGAAAATTAAGGACTTCTCAGGACCGGGTTGCAAGGGCTAGGACTTCTCAGATCCGGTCATCTATGTCCGAATCTGACAGCCAGCTACCTTCATCATCCCTGCACGGAGTTACAGGAGGGTCTTAGGTAAGATAAATAATTTTCTTACCTCTTTGTAGCCTGCAGGTCTACCCCTCGTGTCTGCTATGTCCTGGGAATGAAGGTTCAGTTGTGGCTGTCATCCCCTGGACGTCTCGTCCTAGCACGTTGGGCGGCAACTGTAATGGATGCCCCCACACCTTTCGGGTGAGGCTGTCATCTTAATTGTCTGTTGCCAAATTGGATGCTTTGTCTGAGTGCGTGCACGTCACTGTATAAAGAATCCACGCTGACACAGTTTGTCTCAATGTAGAGCTTAATGACAAAGACCTTTTATTAAAAAAGGGGTTAGCTGTTTTATATTCATCATTAAAGGGGCATTTCTTAAGGGTGGTCCTAGGTAATTGCATCATTTTATGCTGAATATACATTTTATTCTGTGTGTTAGTTAGCTTACACTAGCCTTGAAGTCGTACAGGACGTTCAGAACAATCTGATAAGAGTTTCTATACGGCTACCTCTAAATCAAAACATTTATACAAAATCAGAGACATAGAAAATTCTAGAGGAAAGTGCAAGGATTCACATAACCATGTTTTTGGAAGGGTTCTGAATGGCTTCAATTATTCAATTAAATTATTAACTATTTATTTGCCATAACACTAGTATGTTTCATCTTGTCTGGTGCCTTTAGCGTCCCTTTACACGCCACCACTGGAAGGTAGCAACTGCCGGGCACTGGGGATAATTGTGCCTGTAGCCATGAAATTGCTACAAAATGGTGGTGTGTAAATAGGGCATTTCCTCCCGGTGTCCTGCAGTTGACTCAGATACCTGTTGCTGAGCCGTGCTCAAAAACCCAAGGCAACACAAAGGCACAATTGCCATGGTAGTGGCGTCTAAACGGGGCACAGGCATGGATGTTGTGTCGCCTAGTGAACTCCCAGGGGTGTGCCACAGCGTCATGGATACCACGCCCCATCAGTGATCATTGGTGGGGCTACTGTGTTACGATTGGCTGCCCCTGCACAGGGCGCCATATTAAAAGAGCTGACCATTCACACTACACAATTGGAATGGCGTCATGTATTAGCCAGCCTTCCTGTGCAGGCTGGCCAATCATGATGCTATTGCGTTGTCCAATCAGTGTATTAACGTCACGGAATACACAACTCTGTCACGCCTATGTAATTGCTGCGCGAAATATGTACGCCCATGTTCCTTTGTGGTAGCGGCGTGTAAAGCAGGGAAGGTATTCAACAGGGAGTAAGCCGCAGGATCTGTCGGAACTTCTGGGGAACAAAGATACCTTCAGTTGACAACACAATGGCGGCGTCAGCAATCGGTATTCACCGTTAAAAACGTGCGCGTGCACGTGCGGTGGATACCTGTTGCTAGGCACTGTGGCGGCATGTAAAGGTACCTTTAAGGGTATCAGGGTTCATCGTTGTCTAAAATTGGTGCCGTCATGGTTTTGTTTGTGTGTCTATTTTAGTGAGCTGAATAATTGGAAATACTCGGGAGTATCTTTCCTCCTTACAAGATAAAGTGTACGGTCTCTCAGGTATCTGTTATTTGAACAGAGCCATGTACTGTAGGTGATTTTAGAACCCAAAGAGTTCCAATTCGTAGTTAAATCCAAGGGGGACATGGTGACTAATTGAAAGTTCCATTTGGATTCTAGCCGTGACATTTTGGCTATGTAATCTTGGGGTCCCCTCTAGTTTGTGGTGTTTAGGAGACTGGTGTCTTCCCCTCTCTATGTGCCTGCTGCAGCACATTAATATCTTGAGCTGCTGTGTATTGTATGCACTGACCCTGATGCCCAGATGTCATTTTAACCTGTGTGCTTTTCTATCTTTCATTTTAGCTATTTTCACTGGTCTCGGCTATCCATGGTGTCCATATGGAAGCATCTCACAATATGGATGGAACAGCTGGATTTTCTTCAGTATCTTTATGTTTAATATATATTATACTTGTAACTGTATTTATTGATGTTTTTCCATGCTGTGTACATTCTGATGTGGGAGATGCTTGAACCTGCTCCAATAGGGGATGTAGTGGCACTTTTAGATGGGCTTACTAAGTTAGCACCATCTGAATCAGTGGTAAGGGTTAATTGTCCTTACCAGGGTTTACACGTCCGCCCTGCTCCTCCCCTGCCTGGATGTGCCAGTGCGCATGCGCCGTAAGCCGCGGTCACGTGACCATGACGCGGCCACAAGAGGGCGGCACCCGGAACTAAGACGTAAACACAGGGATTTCCTCATTCCGGGTGCCAGCCTGCGGCCGAGACATGTGTCACCGCTGATTGATAGGCGGAGACGCTGTATGCGCCGCGATTGGTGCAGCCACTATGGGGATACCTATAAATAGCCTAGACCTCTGCACATGTGCACCACAGCCCCCTGATGAACAAAGGGAAACACGTGTCGGGGTTCTCCTGACACGCAGCTCTGCCACTGATCATAATGGGTATGGATCTTTGAGTGTATACTTGGGAATTGCAGGTGGTACCTAGTGCTGTTAAACTGGACTTAATGGTTATTTTGGGCTGCCTAAATTTGTCATATACTGGATGTATTATTACTGTCTGTAATTGTGCCCAGCTATATACATTAACAGTCTGTGTTTATAATACTCTATATATCCTGTATGCTTAATGAGACAAACATCCTATGTACCCTATGATCTGTACTAAGGCACTGTGTGTCTTTCACCTCCTCCTCTGTGCCTGATCTATCTGTGTGATGATATTACAATGTCATGCAATGTTGTTCTGATGCACTGCACTTTACATTAAACTAGTAAAAAGGCCCGATGCAATTGCATCGGGAGCGCGGTGAAATGAATTGTGTGTATACAGGCGGGTCAGTGGGTATGAGAGTATAGAGGCGGGTCAGTGGGTAGTAGAGTATCGAGGCGGCTCTGTAGGTAGCAGAGCATCGAGGCGGCTCTGTGGGTAGCAGAGAATAGAGGCGGCTCTGTGGGTAGCAGAGAATCGAGGCAGCTCTGTGGGTAGCAGAGTATTGAGGCGGCTCTGTGGGTAGCAGAGTATAGATGCGGCTCTGTGGTGGAGGGGTGAGGAGAGATGCGGCTCTGTGGTGGAGGGGTGAGGAGAGATGTGGCTCAGTGGTGGAGGGGTGAGGAGAGATGGGGGTCTGTGGTGCAGGGGTGAGGAGAGAAGCGGGTCAGTGGTGGAGGGGTGAGGAGAGAAGAGGCTTAGTGGTGGAGGAGTAAGGAGAGAAGCGGCTTAGTGGTGTAGGGTTGAGGAGAGATGCGGCTCAGTGGTGGAGGGGCGAGGAGAGAAGCACACAGTATATACTATATATTGTATAGACAGACAGTATGCAGAGATTACACACATTATACACACAGTATACACACAGTATACACACATTACAGACAGTATGCAGACATTACACACAGTATAGACACATTAGACACAGTATAGGCACATTACAGAGAGTATACACACATTAGACACAGTATAGACCCATTACACAGAGTATAGAGACATTACACACAGTATAAACACATTACAGACAGTATACAGAGATTACACACAGTATAGAGACATTAGATAGAGTATAGAGACATTACAGACAGTATAGACACATTACACACAGTATACAGAGATTACACACAGTATAGAGAAATTACACACAGTATAGAGACATTACAGACAGTATACAGAGATGACACACAGTATAGACACATTAGACAGAGTATAGACACATTACAGAGAGTATAGAGACATTAGACAGAGTGTAGAGACATTAGACAGAGTGTAGAGACATTACACAGAGTGTAGAGACATTACACAGAGTGTAGAGACATTACACAGAGTGTAGAGACATTACAGAGTGTAGAGACATTACACAGGGTGTAGAGACATTACACAGAGTGTAGAAACATTAGACAGAGTGTAGAGACATTACACAGAGTGTAGAGACATTACAAGCCTCTGCATGCAGACTGCAGCCCCTATCTTTATAATGGAGCGCACGGTGACTGCAGATGCTTGCAGAACGCCGTGCGCTCCCATTGCTCGCCACGAGTGATCTGTGCGCAGGCGGATGCCTGCGCACAAATCACACACTCTCGCCCACACCAGGGACGCAACATGTCGCGTCCCTGGTGCGGACGAGACTGTGTGATTTGTGCGCAGGCAGTCGCCTGTGCACAGATCACTCATGGCGGGCAATGGGAGCGCACGGCGGTCTGCACGCATCTGCAGACACCGTGCACTCCATTATAAAGATAGGGGCTGTGGTCTGCATGCAGAGGCTTGCAGATGTCCTCTGCAGAACGCTGCGGAGGCATCTGCAAATGTGAAGGCAGCCTAACATTTATCTGTTGCATTGTCATCCACAGAAGCTGAGTATGTGTCCGCAGCCTATGCAAGTCAGGAGATCATTTGGCTAAGACAACTGATGGATGATCTTGGTAAACCGTTAACTCAGCCAACGGTGATATATATAAGGACAACCAAGGATGCATTAAACTTGCGTGCAGTGAGAAGATCTGTGCTAGAACCAAGCACATCGACGTCAGATGTCATCATCAACGTGATTTGATAGATCGTGGCATGATTCAGTTTGCTTATTGTGAGACTGATAAGATGTTAGCTGACATTTTGACCAAGCCATTGCCACGACCTAGGTTCCATGGATTGAGAACCGCTATGGGACTAACAGAATAAGTAGTTGTTGAGTGGGGGTGTTGGCCTAATGCATATTGATCTGTATGTATTGCAACAACTATTGTTTGTTTAATATGATGTGATTGTATGTCTGCAAGCATATTGTTCGAATGTCAGCAAAGTTATAACAAAAAAAAAAAAAAAAAAAGGTCCTCATTCAGAGACAGGATGTTCCTCCCCCAGCTCCCAGCATGCACATTCTAGTGTGGAACTGAAGGTGAAGGTCACAGCAGTTTTCTCTCTCCCTCTCCAGAAACCAGATTGATCCTATTCTCATGTTGTAAGCTGGATGTTGTTAATTCTCAATAAATGAACTTTCTCTGTTGCTCGCTGTGGACATCACGCTAATTAATGCGCTGCTAACAATGTCACACAATTTTCACGAGCACGTACGATATTCAGCATTTGCCATTGATACAAGTCATGATGATAAAAAAAGACCCCTATAACTATGACACAAACACCGACAATACCCATAACATAAGCAGCACCATATATAAAATAAGAACAGAAGGACATTCCTCAGTTCACATATTAATAAACTCACTAATATAACAAAGTGTTCTAACCACTTGAATCCCCCTTATATATGTCACACCAGCATACACAGTTTTACAATTTCACCCTATAAATATGTATCTAGCACCTATGGATGGGTTAGTTCCAAGCCCTTATGGACAAATCAGTTCAAACTGTCCCATATATATACCAAGTTCTTTATGTTTTATTTAATTTTTATTTTGTCTCTATCAGTCACACAAGCACACTACAGCTTGGACTGAAGGCACACTACAAGCGTTAAAAATGGAGCGTTTTTGTCGCATGGCAGTCCTGCGAGTGCTTTGCGTATTGTCCTGCGAGTGTGGTGCGAGTGTCGCAAGTGCGTTTTTTTGGCCACATCTTGAATCCGACAGCATTGCATTTTTCTCTCTCTGGATTTTCAGATTTTGCAAACAATTATGATCAAATCAGCTGCCGATTGAATAAAAAAACACACCATTGTAACACACAAGGCAAGTGTCATGCGTGAAAAACGCACAAAAACAGTTTGGAGCAGTAAGTTGACTCATCAGCTTATCAGGAAGCGCAGCTGCAATTAGGGTCCTAGTACAAGCACAGGCTGTGTTTCCTCCTCCACAGAGCCTGATCCTGCATCATGTCCCAGTATATTAATGTTGAGATGTTAATTGTTCTTGTTCAGGACCATCCAGTAATATGGGACAAGCGTCATCCAGCTTAGGCTAGGGTCACACTTGCACGATTATAAGTCCCCTGTGTTGTTTGCAGAAAACTTAAAATTTTTAGAATTTAAGTTTTCTGCAAACAACGTAGGGGACTTAGAAGTGTGACCCCAGCCTTATTAAGGAGCTAATTGACCGTCATTTACTATACAATCGACAGCTGATTTGATCATAATTGTTTGCAAAACCTCCACACTTGCAGGACAATACGCAAAGCACTCGCAGGACTGCCGTGCGACAATAATAATTTAATAATAAAATAATAATAATTAAACACACTATTCTATTATGCAGTCCATTGAAATTGGGATTATTATCACTCATCATGATAATGATTATAAGGAATATTCAGGTTCCAATTAGATGCTAAATATTAATATTGAGATTTTTAGTTTCATTTGCTGATTTTTCTTTCCCTTTTATCCTTCCCATTTTCTTGAAACTAGCAACACTCAGATTGGTCTTAGATCCAGATTAATCAAGATCCTCTTTGAGTTGTCCACAATTCTACAAAAACGGTGAATACCATTACTTCGTCAATTTCCTTTCTAACCTTTAGGGCTTGGACACATTTTCCTAGTTACATCCGAGTTTGACTGACGAGACTCTGAAAGGGCTGGAGCAGTGACCCTGAACGGCTTCTCTCTTTCTGAACGGGGAGTCTGGAGCTGCACAAAAACACAATCAGCTGACAGCCCCGTCCAGATAGGGAGAAGCCGTTCAGGGTCACTGCTCCAGCCCTTTCAGAGTCTCGTCAGTCAAACTCGGATGAGTGTGTCGGAGCCCTTAGTTACTATAATCTCCTTCCCCCTCCCTTTCTCTTTAAGATATCACTTAGTTTCATTATCTGGAACTAAATCACTCACTCTCGATATATCCGCTGTCCAATTGACATTATAACTTAGACTTTAAGCCACTATTGCCACCACAGATAAGCACGTTATGATTCACGTAACATTGAGCACAAACACTTTATAGAGATTGAGTGTCTACAACAGTATTAATCTGAGACATGTTTTCATTTGTGAATATGCAAATAAGTCTGTGGAGCCTCGGTTAGGAGTCTCAAACACAGGACTAGCCAGATATCCTTCCAGGGAAGGACCCAGTCAAGGGGTGGCTCCTTGCGGAGATCAGTGAATACTTAGTGATGTTTTCATTTGTGATCTTTATTATTATATCATTTAGACCCGAGACCCTTGATAAAGGCCTAAGTTGAGGCCAATACGTTGGGTGGGCTTTTTTGTTTGAACTTTGTGGCAATAAAAATTGACTTTTTTTCACAAACAATCATGTTGTCTCTTGCCATTACTTGGTGTGCCCGGATATCCTGATCACTTCCTAAATATGCCAGGAGCTATTGCTGACTGTCAGAAACCCTGAAGAAGAGGGCCGCCTAGCCCTCAAAATGCATAGGTGCTAATCCTGACAGTCAGCCAATCGTTCATTGCAACCATTTTCCGCTCATCCGACTGACTCCGCCCTCTCTCCGTCCTGCACACATCACTCCGACGTAGTCAGTGACGCAACTTGTCAGCTGACAGCAGTTGACCAGGAAATGCACAACCTCTGGCCACGGCGTACACTCCTGGCACCGCTCTCCGATTAACAGCGGTACACAGCGGGATACTGAGGAGTCAACCACCCGGAGAGCACACAAAGAGAGCAAGGAATTGTGCAGAATGCTTGCCACCCTCCAAAAGAGAGTTTTAAATAATTTGGGATATATTAACTTTACCTTAATGAGCTATCATACAGACTAGAATTAATTGTGTTTGTTACAGACTATGCAGGATGTTCTTTACCTTTTTATTAGCTGGTTTTATGTACAAGTTGGGACACTTGTGCCTCATCATGAGGTGAATTTGTTCACATAGAACTATATGAATTGAGCAGGAGTGCCCGATAGAGGAGATTTTATCACTATTGCTTTGTGCAGCAAAGTGCATAGACTTTGTGGGCAATGTATGCCCAATGTGAACTATCCCCCAGCAGGGGAGATTATCAGCATACAAATACTAAGTGACATAAAATTCTACTATTCAGGGAAACATATTGCTCATTCCTCCTGAGTTAAGCTGAATTGCCCACCAGAGGAGATATTATTACCATTGCTTTGTGCAGCAGAGAACATAGACTTTGTGGACAGTGTATGCCCAGGGTGAACTATTCCCCAATAGGAGAAATTATCAGCATACAAATTACTCAGTGACATCGAATTCTACTACACAGGGGAACATATTACTCACCTCTATACACTGAGCGAACTGTTAATTTATTTTGATTTAACATTTATTCTAATTGTGTGCCTTGCAGAAAAACATAAGAGTTCCTGGCTATTGTAGCTGGTGCTAATATGGTTTCTAATTGATTCCTAGACTACATGTTTATTGAGAGCAGATTTTTTGTAATAGGTGTAAATGCCATCCAACTAACACAAGACCTACCCCTATGAAGAAGGGGAAAATTGTACGGTCATAGCACAAGGTATAACAAATTATATCTCTCCAATACATAGTGATGACACATCAGAAACATAGGAAGCTAAAACAGTTTGTGCTTTCATATCGCTTTATTGTTTCTAGCACCTACCAAAGTTGTTAGCCAGATATCACCAGAGAAAAGCATAGGTCTTCAAGAATACCCTTGACCAGTAGATCGCTCCCATAAAAAACCACCCTCACGCATAGCACCACCTTCTAGGAACACGCAAGTACCACCAACTGAGGTAACTACAGCAAAATAGAAGGAGACATAACAAATAAACCGATTACTCTTGCCACTAAACACTTGAATTTTAGTTATTTAGCCCTCCCCAGTAACAACCAATACCTGCACTTAAATACAGCTACTTCTAGAACTATCTAGACCGCCCTGGTAGGTAAGACATTTTATTGATATCCTTATGTCAACACAATACAGATGACATACCAATTACTCTAATAATCCAACATTACTTTTCAGGCTACAAAAGACCCTGAAAAAAGGAGGGACCCTCAAAAAAGGGACTCCTCCTACCTGATATTGAAACACACCCTCCAGGGAAACAATCCGCTCAACCAAAAGAACAATTGTTAAACTTGTTCTTATAGTCGGATTTTTAAATTTAATTTTTAATTTCACCAGTTTATATGTGAATCTAATATAAAAATAAACATCCCGAAAAAGGGTTAACCACAACTGGTGTGTCGACTCTTACCTATATCGTTAACCCCCTCCATTGATAGGGGTGTCAGCTAGCGCTTAGCCTAATTAAAATAGAAAATTTGATGAATATACCCAATAGGTGGAGTAATACACAGTGACTTCCCCTAGGCTTTCTAGCAGCAGCTACCACACTACATAAATCCCCTCCTGACTAGCTCAAGTGTTTAACCACTAATTATTAGGTCACAAAATGGATCGTGGAGCAAGAAATGTATGGGTCCCTGCTCTTCTATTGTACTCAATAGTATTTATGGCCTCGTGACCAGTGTTGTCAGATGCCCTGACCCCCTGACAGCCGAATACATACAGTGAGGTCTGTCTCCACTGAAGATATGCCACTGATATCTAGATATATTTTCTGTATTTCTTTCCACAATTCCTTATTTTTTAATCAAGTCTAAAGAATCCAATAATTAATTAGTGTGATGCGAAGCTGGAACATGAAATGTGTTTCCAGTCTCATACTTTATAATGTAGGACCATCTGGACCTGTAAGTGGTACTTAATTAGTACAATCTATGTGTTATAGACAGAGCAAACCACTTACAATATGAAACTAGAACTGGAAGATCCTTATCAATGTAAACAAGTTTTATTTTTTCTCTCAAAGAATTTATGTTCTGTTAGAGCAAATCTGATTGGAAGCATTCTCTGCTTCAAGAACATCTTAACAATGCAACAGCTTGCTCCATAATTTAAAGGCAATTGTGATTACAGCATAATTTTCCCTGAGACTGGTGTTGCTTTCTTTACAAGTGTGAAATCAATGTTACTGACAAACGGCAACCTCTTATAGATCCTTATCGATAGAAATGCATTCTTCTTCAAGAAAATACATAATAACTGTGAATTAATAGAGATATGTGACGCTATTGGTTTCTGAAAAAATGTTTGAATAAGATGTATTCCGTGGAACAAATCCCCATGTAATACATGTGCAACCATTAGGCCACAAGTGATTTAACATAGTTTATCTTGTTTTATTTAAATTCAGTTAGCAAAAGAAAGTGATTATATTATTATGGGAGCCCAGCGCAAACTTATACCCTCTTGCCAATGGTCTATTTTTCTCAAAGTAATTAGTCAATTCACTGTACTTGGTTAACCGTCAACCGGATGTTTATTAAAATGCTATTTCATATTCTAAAGATAAAATATTATTACAATTTTTTTATAAAGATAAAATAAAAATTATATTGTTAAAATACATCACAGGAAGAGGAGGGATGTATGACCTCATTCTGCACTTAAACTATTCCCATGCTCCAGGAGAAACATAATTCATTTGAATGGTTTAAAGGAACTAAATGAAGGGTGGAATTTAATCTGAAAGGCGGAGACATCTATATGTGATGAATATTATTATAAAACTTACGAGCTAAAAAAATACATTTATTCATATAAAAATATAATAAATAAAAACATCTATAAAAAAAAACCTTTTATATATAAAATTAGATGGGTAGAATGATGGGATTACATATGGAATAGAACTGGCGAGGAATACAATTCTATTGTGATGTGCACTGCTAACACTGTGTAACTGAATGATAAAAAATCGATCTCTCATTGACACATCTATACACAGCACACACAAGGTCTAATGGTCAGCCAATCAACCGAATTGTCTATTGTGATGTGCACTGTTTTTTATTTTATAGCTAACCAGGCTGATGGCACGGAACTGATGGTTAGAAGAAAGGAGCAGCCCAAGCAGCTATCCAAAATCGATAAAGAGCGAAGCCTAATTTGTGAAACAGTGAAAAAAATGAAAAAAGGAATAAAAAAGAGAGAAGAGGAGAAATAAAACCAAACCCTCATTGAAGTTTGTTTGGAATGAAAAATAAAAGTGCAAATTTCTAAGAGAATAAAGGTGTGTATCTATGTGTAATGTTGGAATCTTATTTCAATGCAAAAGATGTGTACATAACATTTAATAAGTGACAATGTGTTGTATTACTAAAATAAACATGAATAATAAAAAAAATAATACATGTGATGTAGCAATGATACCTAGAACTTGAAATGGTGTCAGGACTCCATGAGATATTGTTCAGGGGATTGCCATTTACATGATGTGATATCAAACCTTAAATGAATAGAAACAACCCAACAGGTCCCGTGAGTATAGACAACTTTCCAACATATAGTGAAGGAAGAATTAGTGTACAAACTAATAGCCTAGTCAGTCATGCTAATTCAATAGGCAGATATCGAAGGTGATATATATCCAACTATGAGATGTTGGTGTGTAACCTACAAAGGTGAAACAAACAGAAATGGAGGACTTATATATTAGAAGGAGCGGTAGCGGTGGCCATATCAAAAACAACAAGTACTAAAGAGAGCAGAAGCTGGAATGAACAAAGAGAAACTGACCTGATAGGTGAAGAAAAACAGGGTACTGAAAATCACCAGACAAGGAAACCGCATACACAACCAATGCACTAAACCCATCCGGCCACACCAATGGAAAGAAGGAAGCAAAATATACAAATTTATTAAAACTCCAGATTAATTTGTCTCAGTACCTCACTAGAACTTAAAAAACACTAGCAAATATATCGTACTAGATGGTAAAAAAAGAATCGTTCTATGTAGGTAAAATAAAGCCTCAGCTGAACAAAAGGATCACATCACAGAGAAAAAAGTGATAGGTAAATGTCTCTGGAAGAAACTACATGTTGGTGTTGCATTTATAAATGAACACAACAAGGAAGAAATGAACCATTGGAAATGAACAGACAAGCATATGCTAAACTATAGAAAAAGATAAAGGAGACAAGCGAGGCGCAATAGTGCCCTATCAATATGACACTGATTCCACACTCAGATCAAAAAGAGGTGCACTCACCTGGTCTAGTTGTGTGCACCCACAACTAGTTTTTATTGCATGTAGTTTATAAGCTGCTGCAGGACTTCCACCGCCACGTCGCACGTGTAAAGATGATCAGATCCAGGGATGGTGTAAAGACAGTCCGCGCTGCTTTAAATAATCAGTCACAAGTCTTTAGGTAAAAGACCCCCCTTCTTTATTTCCACCTACGCGTTTCAGTGCCACTCCGGGCACCGTCATCAGGGTATTACATGTGTCATACAACCACAACTTATATATCACATATACCAGATGATCCAGATAAAAGTCATTGATGGCAAGCAAGTCATCATCAGTGATGGGCGGTGCATTCCATCCTTGGAAATAAAAAAAAAAAAAGAAGGAAATCCATGACACTTTCTAAACATCCTATCTATCTCTCATAGTATATGCTCAGAAACAGGGTCAAAAATGAGTGAAAATGTAGTATAGAGTAATAAAAAAATTCCTAAGTGTTTATTAATCACTAAAAAACTAAAAAACAAATCTATAATACAAAAAATAAATAAAAAAAGGATCAGATCCCATTCAAACTCATCCATGAAAGAGTTATATACTACATGGTCATAGTTTAGTGGTGTTTAAGCTGATGTTCCACCACATCAGTGTGATTTCTATTCATCCTGTCTCTATAAGGCTAGGTGCACACTGGCCGGCGGGTTGGTCGGCGGCGGCTGGGTGGACCCGCCAGGAAGCTCCGGAGCCGTCCACCGGCATCCTGGCGGGTATGTGCGGCGGGTGACGGGCGGGTGCCGGGCGGGTGGCCAGCGGGTTAGCGCCGGCGGTGTTGCGGCGGCTGGAAGCAGTACATGATTCTGCTTGCAGCCGCTGCAGAACCGGCCGGTTTATAGAACTTGCTCATTCTTTGCTAACCCGCTGGAAACCCAGCGGGTTAGCAACGGATGAGCATGTGTAAACCGCCGGTGTGTGGACACCGGGTGTCGGTTTACATAGGTTTTAATGTTAATCCAAACGCCGGTTTGGATTAACATTAATTTACATGAAATTTATGTAAACCGACCGGCGGTTTACACACCTAAACCGACCCTGACCCGGCCAGTGTGCACATACCCTAAAAGTTCATTTTCAGTATATTAGTGAATAATGCAAATAAATATGTGAATAAGCTAGTGAATATGCTACAAATACAATAAACTAATGTGCAATCATACTGTTGATTAATGAATGAAAATAAATGTAAAAAAATGTTTTTATAATAAATGTGCCTAAAATATGTGTGGTTTCTATTTGTGATTTTCTTTGTGTCCTGTGGAAGAACCCTTGAAAATTAACAAGTGCTAGAATAGACTATGTGTAACTATACGGACCAGCAATGAACCACCCTGGACTGCAACCCACCTCCAGGCAGTTCAAGGCTACTACACTCCCTTTTCAATCATCCAAAAATTATAGACATCTCAATATACTAAAAAATACAATAAATATCAGAATCCATCTAAAACTATAAAAATATACAAAAATGCTATTAAATAAATAAATGATGACGGTGCCGGAGTGGCACTGAAACGCGTAGGTGGAAATAAAGAAGGGGGGTCTTTTACCTAAAGACTTGTGACTGATTATTTAAAGCAGTGCGGACTGTCTTTACACCATCCCTGGATCTGATCATCTTTACACGTACGACGTGGCGGTGGAAGTCCTGCAGCAGCTTATAAACTACATGCAATAAAAACTAGTTGTGGGTGCACACAGCTAGACCAGGTGAGTGCACCTCTTTTTGATCTGAGTGTGGAATCTGTCATATTGATAGGGCACTATTGCGCCTCGCTTGTCTCCTTTATCTTTTTCTATAGTTCAGCAAATTACTGGTGCGATGGGAAGCACAGTGATTTTTGGAGACAGAGTGCAGCATTGAATCGTTTGCTTTTGGAGGCAGAGTACAGCATTGAATCTGTTGCTTTTGGAGATTTTTCCTTTGACCTTAATTTTTGGAGCAGTAACCTGATTGTGAAATGGACTATCTATTAAGTAGATTTGAAACCAGAGAGAGACTGATACAACAAACAATTGGTTGCAGTAATCCTGATGCAACAGTGATTGAAGCTGTTGGTGAAGCATTAAGTGATGATGATTCAAAAATAATGAAGGAATTGTTGCATTTGTTAGAAGATTCATTAAAAAAGGAAATCCAATACAGCATGGATGCCAGATTTTTAACAGTATACATGCAAGAGAACATTTGTCCTCGAGGATTGAGACTTGTATTAAATTCGCCGTTTTTAGAATGATGTTGAATTCACAAATAACTGGGACTTTGTTTTAAAAAAATGCATGAATACTTTGCTTTGCATTTTGTGTGATATGCGTACCAAACTAGCAGAGTCTGCAACTAATGAAGTCAATAGAATTAGTGAAGAGTTAAATAGGTTCAGATCAGTTGCAGAATATAAAAAGATTTATGCAAATATTAGCACCAACCTTATGAAAATTGAACATGAAACAGTTATCAGGAAATCTAAAAAACTTGGCAGAGATAGGCTGGATTATGCCCCTGTTAAACCCTTAATTGAAAACAATACTTATAAAAGGAATAGAAAGTTCTCTAGAACCTCCTCGTTTGGAGATAATAATACTAGGAACTTTTCTAATAGTATCAAATGGAATCATAAAAAAGCAGAAGAAGTTAAAGAGAATATTATAACAGATAATAAAACACCTGAAAAAAAGCAGACATCGCTCAAAAACCTTGAGGTATTAAGAAGAGAAATTCAAGTAAAAATATTAACAAATAAGGACTTTGAGATTAAGGAAATTGAGGCTGAAAATAATGTGGCTAATGAAGTGGAAGACATGGAGGATGGGAGTATAGAAGAAGATTTGAGTATTCCAGAGGATGAGATTTTTGATGAAAATGATTTTTTTGATGAGAATGTTGAAGTACCTGAATTACACAAATCAGATACAGGGAATAGAAAAGGAACTGACAATTTGAACAATCAGATAAATGGGAAAGTGATAATAACAACAGCACTAGTTCATAGAGACAGTAGTGAGACAAATGAAAAAAATAAAAACTCACATACACAAAATCAGCAAAAAGAAAAGAGTGTAGATGAGCATTTAAAGAGGATCAAAGAACAAATGGATAGGATAACTAGAGAGAGACCGTTGAAACCCATAATACTTCACAGTAATAATAATGGAATAAATAAAAATGAGCTTGAATCCAGTAAAGGCAATAGAATAAATAAAACTCCATCTGAAACCAGCCTAATAAGGTTTGAGGAAGAAAAGGGGACCTCTGATAGTGGAAAAGAAATAATTATTGATGAACATACTCAGAGTGACAGAATTATTCTTGATAACTCAAAAAACCAAAAAGGGGTAGTCCCTTTTTTATCCACGGTGAAACACACAAAAAGCGACATCACTACATTTTTCAGCCCATTATTGGGCAAAAGAAAAAAAGAGGACATAGAGGGAAAGGTAGAAAGATAAAGAGGAAGAATAACATTCATGGATTGAAAAAACAAGATACTGAATGTAACATAATTAATTTGTCTGATTACACACCCTCAACTGCAGAATTAAGTTTGTTGAACAAAGGACTATTATATTGCCCAACAAATCAGCCTGATGAATTTGAGTTGTTCTTAGATGTCCACCAGTTTATAAGGAGGTTAACCCTGAAGCACCACTTCCTTTTAAAACCAGAAAATGCTACTAATAAAAATGATGATTATTTTGATCCAGAAAATAGTCAGAATATTCATCCCCATAAACAACCCCTGAGAAGGAAATCTACTTTTTACCCTATAGAAAGTAGGGGGCATTTTCTAGAGACTTTCCAGGACTTGTTACTAAATGACATGAAGAAAGATAGATTATTGAAAGATAAGGACACTATACACAAAAAAATTCTTTCACAAGAAGAAAGAGAAGTGCTGAAAAGCCTGAAAAGTAATACCCAAATAGTTATCAGATTAGCAGATAAAGGGGGTGGCATTGTGTTACAGAATACAACAGATTATTTAAAGGAGGCAGACAGGCTGCTGTCGGATTCAAAATTTTATAAAAAAGTTAGAGATAATCCATATCCTGGTATAACAAAAATTTATAATCACAAAATAATAACAGCATATAAAAATAACATAATTTCAGAAACGGAAAAAAAGTTCCTAATAACCAATCATCCTAGTAATCCTTTCTTGTACCACCTGCCTAAGGTGCACAAATGCTTAAAAAATCCGCCTGGAAGACCCATCATTTCCGGGATTAATTCCCTAACCAGCAATCTAGCACAATTTATAGATAGGAAACTGCAGAAATATGTAGTGGAACTAGAAAGCTTCATTAAAGATTCAACTGACATCATAAGACTTTTGAAAGACATATCATGGAAAGACTCCTACATGTGGGTAACAATGATGTCTCATCGCTGTATACGAATATTGCCCATGAAATAGGGATGATGTGCGCTGAATGTTATTTAAAGAAAGACAATGATCTTATTCCAGGAATGGTGGAATTCATTTTAGATGGTTTGAGTTTTATTTTGCATAATAACTACTTCTCTTTTAATAACATCATGTACCACCAATGCCACGGGACAGCTATGGGATCGAAAGTGGCTTGCTCTTATGCAAATGTTTTTATGGGGGTATTTGAAGGAATTTATATTTTTAATAATATTCATAAAAATGGTCTTATATTTTATAAAAGATTCATTGATGACCTATTTATAATCTGGGATAGAGAGAAGGCGGATTTTAACATCTTTTTAGAAGTTATTTTAAATAATGTATGGGGATTATCTTTTGAGATCACAACGCATATAAATACTATTAATTTTTTAGATTTAACTGTTTTTATCGAAAATTCTCAGATTTGCACAAAAACGCACTTTAAAATGGTAGACAAGAATTCCTTTATCAATTTTAATAGTGGTCACTATGACAAGTGGCTCAAAAATATACCAACAAATCAATTCAAAAGAATCCGTAAGAACTGTTCAAATATTGATGATTATGCAAAACAATCTGAAATTTTGGAAAGGAAATTTTTAGACAGGAAATATCCTAAGTCCCTGGTAAAAAATGCTCGTACTTTCAGTGGCCAAATAGACCAAAGGGAGTTGATTGCTCCTAAAAAGTATATCAGTGGAAAGAGGTCTCATGCATTTAATTTCATCACACAATACAATAAATGCCACAAATCCATCAAAAACATTTTGAGGAAACATTGGGCTGTACTTCAGAGTGACCCTATTCTTAAAGATATAATCCCCAGCAAACCAGGCATTACATATCGGAGGGCCCCTAATGTAAAGAGTATAATAGCACCCAGCCGCCTGAAATTAAATAAAAATCATGACCTTTCTACAAATCAAACACAGAAAAGAACTTCAAAATGTTGGAAAAACAGATGTAAATGCTGTGGAATAATGCAAGAATTGACAAACTTTCACTCTAATGTCAATGGTGAAGTTTTCCCTATAAAAAGTGACATGGATTGCTCAATATCTTATGTAATCTACATGCTGGAGTGTCCATGTAAGCTCCAGTATGTAGGTAGGACAGTACAGCCCTTACATGACAGGATGAATAAACATAGAGCTAATATCTCCAAGGGATTTAAGCAGCATGGAGTTTCTTATCACTTCAGTTTTTTCCACAATAAGGATCCGACTAAAATGAAGCTCATCCCTATAGATCACGTACCCCATAATGTGACTAATAGGTTTGAGGTGTTAAAGAACAGGGAAAAATATTGGATGTTCAAATTGAACACAATAAAACCTAAAGGCTTGAATATCATCACTGAGCTTATATAATCGATTTTAATACCTGTCTTTAGTTATGAACAAAGGTCTTTTCTTCCTGCTAGTAGTGAGACCTCTAGTGGTGGAAAATTATAGAAGAGCAGCAAATCTAACTATCACCGTTCCAACAACATCATTGGTACATGATATCTCATGATCGCCATCTTGTGGTTTTTTGTGAATAAGCAGATCTATATATAAAGAAAGACATGTTTTGCTGAATTTTTGTAAATGGATATATATGTGATAAGAACCGATAATAATTGATGTAGTGTTCTTGAAAAAATGTTTTTATGCATATGTACTTATATATTTTTATGTATTTATTTAATAGCATTTTTGTATATTTTTATAGTTTTAGATGGATTCTGATATTTATTGTATTTTTTAGTATATTGAGATGTCTATAATTTTTGGATGATTGAAAAGGGAGTGTAGTAGCCTTGAACTGCCTGGAGGTGGGTTGCAGTCCAGGGCGGTTCAATGCTGGTCCGTATAGTTACACATAGTCTATTCTAGCACTTGTTAATTTTCAAGGGATTCTTCCACAGGACACAAAGAAAATCACAAATAGAAACCACACATATTTTAGGCACATTTATTATAAAAACATTTTTTTACATTTATTTTCATTCATTAATCAACAGTATGATTGCACATTAGTTTATTGTATTTGTAGCATATTCACTAGCTTATTCACATATTTATTTGCATTATTCACTAATATACTGAAAATGAACTTTTATAGAGACAGGATGAATAGAACTCACACTGATGTGGTGGAACATCAGCTTAAACACCACTAAACTATGACCATGTAGTATATAACTCTTTCATGGATGAGTTTGAATGGGATCTGATCCTTTTTTTATTTATTTTTTATTATAGATTTGTTTTTTAGTTTTTTAGTGATTAATAAACACTTAGGAATTTTTATATTACTCTATACTATATTTTCACTCATTTTTGACCCTGTTTCTGAGCATATACTATGAGAGATAGATAGGATGTTTAGAAAGTGTCATGGATTTCCTTCTTTTTTTTTTTTTTTTTTTATTTCCAAGGATGGGATGCACCGCCCATCATTGATGATGACTTGCTTGCCATCAATGACTTTTATCTGGATCATCTGGTATATGTGATATATAAGTTGTGGTTGTATGACACATGTAATACCCTGATGACGGTGCCGGAGTGGCACTGAAACGCGTAGGTGGAAATAAAGAAGGGGGGTCTTTTACTTAAAGACTTGTGACTGATTATTTAAAGCAGCGCGGACTGTCTTTAGACCATCCCTGGATCTAAGCATATGCTAACACTGTGTAACTGAATGATAAAAAATCGATCTCTCATTGACACATCTATACACAGGACACACAAGGTCTAATGGTCAGCTAATCAACCGAATGTATAATCAAGAAGGATGATGAAGCTATCCAAAAATTGCTGACATGTAAGGGAATGATGTAGATGATAGCATTCATGGTGCAAGGAAATTGTCATGATGGCAGAAGTTGGTTCCACAGAAAAAGATCAATATGACAATATGATTTGAGAACAACACATCTTTACATTAATATATGACAATGCAAAATCAAAGTTGATTTTTTATGGGGGATTATACATCTTTATACATCATTGAATCAATTCTGTGATTACATTTAACCCGTTAGGTTTTAATGTGTTTAATTTATATATTCAAAACATCTCCCTCTTGATGAGAGCATCAATCCTATTATATATATGAGGCGATATTTGATCTATCGGGGTAATTTTCAGAGTGCTGGGATCACTATTGTGGGATATTGCAAAATGATTTGAAACTCCATGTTTCATGAATTTGTTCATGATGTTTGCATCCGTCACACGGTTCAATATTGCTAACGATATCGTTTAAGCGATCTGCTTTTTGATCGCTTAAGCGATATCGTTTGTGCATCGCTGCGTGCGATCAAGCGATTTTACAATGTAAAATCGCTTGATCGTGACATCGCAGATATGAGAGCCGGAGCTCATATCAAGCGATCATCGCTTGTTCAATCTGCTTCATCGTGGTGTGTGACACCACGATGAACGATCTCCCAGCGGCAGAGCCTATGCTGGGAGATGGTATCTATGGTAAACGTCGGGTTACTAAGCGCCGCGCGGCACCTAGTAACCCGATGTGTACCATAGTTACCAGCGATCTCGCTGGTCCACATCGCTGGTGAGTCTGTCTGTGTGACAGCTCACCAGCGATGTGAGCGATATAGTTAGCAATAGCGCGTGCACGTGATCGCTAACAATACCGCTCACGATATTGTAGCGTGTGACGGCCGCCTTAGACCGATATTTTTTTAAGACGCAGATGTAAAGGCTGTATCGTCCTTCCTATGTATTGAATTCCACAGGGACATTCAATCAGATAAATGACAAACTGGGAAGTACAATCCAAAGTATGTTCAATCACAAACGTTTCACCAGTATATAAGGATCTAAAAGTTTTAACATTGTTACTGATGGAATTGAAGCAAAGGCATTTCTTGTTATTACATCGATATGATCCCTTGGGAAAATTGACCCAATTCGTGTCACCTTTATCCAATTCCCTAAGACGACTTGGTGCTAGAATTCCTTTGATGGTAGTGGCTCTTTTGAAGATTATATGTGGATTATTGGGCAGATGCCTTCCCAGTACAGGATCACTGAGTAAAATTTATGCCGACAATTAAAAGTGGTTGTGAAATTATAATCAAATTTACACTCATGCTTAGACGCACGCCTCTCATTAGTGATTAGATTAATCTGCTTTAATTTCCTGCATTTATTTATAGAATTTTGTATCAATTTATGTGGATAGTTTTGTGAAGTGAAACATTCAGACAAAATATTAGCTTGTGTCTTAAAATCTGCATCTGATGTACAATTTTTACAGATCCTTCTGAACTGATTATAAGGTATATTTTCGATCAACTTTCTGTGGTGTGCACTGGAGAAGTGGACATAACTATTTTTGTCTAATTTCTTAAAATATGTTCTAGTTATCAATTGATTGCCCTGTGGGACAATAGTTAGGTCTAGAAAATTGATGGAATTCTTATTTATATGAGAATCAAACTTCAGCCCCCAGATGTTATTATATATGCATTCTAAGAACAAACTTGCATCACTTTTTTCATGGTTCCAAATGATCAGAATATCATCAATGTATCTTTTATAGATTATTATCCCGGCATTATGGATATTCTCATAAATATGTAACTGTTCGAAAATGCCCATAAATAGATTGGCATAAGAGCATGCGACCTTAGACCCCCATCGCTGTTCCTTTGGTCTGATGAAAATATGTGTCAAGAAACATGAAGTAGTTATTGTGTAATATGAAATGTAGGCCACTGATTATGAATTCCTTCTGGTCAACTGTAATTCTATCATCTCTGCCAAAGTACCATTTAGTGCAGAGTAAACCGATATTGTTTGAAATATTCGTGTAGAGGGATGCTACATCTAATGTGATGAAGCTATAGGAATCTTTCCATGTCATGTCTGTAATAGTATTATAAACCTAAAATTGGACTAATATGTCCAATTGGATCATTGACTATACAACCTAAAAATCCCACAAAAAGAACCACATCCACCCACCCCATAATCAGAAGGAATGGAGTGGTGGGAAAAACAATCCAGACTTTTATTTGTACATGCTATTTAATTTATTAAAGATATTAATTTACAATTTTATAAAATTTCACAAACCCATGTGACAAGCATGTGCATGTCTGTAATAGACCTGGTCAGGTCAGTAGAATCTTTAAGGTAACTATCTAGCTTTGTTATATGATGCTGTAGAATTTTATCAATGTAATGTGCTAAATTACTGGTTAAAGATCCTATTCCCGAGATGATTGGTCTTCCCGGGGGATTGGTAGGATCTTTATGGATTTTAGGGAGATGATATAAAAAGGGCATAACTGGATTAGATGATATTAAAAATTTCTTCTCATTTTCATTTAAAATGCCCTTGTCAAATGCTTCCTTTATAAATGAATTATATTCACTTTTTAGCTCAGGAGTTGGGTCTTCTTTGATCAGTTTATAATAATTTACATCACTGAAAATGGTATATTCTTCCCTGACATAATCTTCATGATTCTGGATTACCACGCCTCCTCCTTTGTCTGCCTGCCTGATCACTATCCTTTTGTTCTTTTTTAGTGATTTCAAAGTGGCTGTTTTTCTAGATAAATTTCTCTTTTTATCTTGGTTAGCGAACTGATTAATTTTGCTCAATTTCTTTAGAACCAAATCATGAAATGTTTCTATATGAACCCCCCCCCCCATCTTCTAGAGGGTAGAATTTAGGCTTGCACTTAATTTTAGGGTGAAATAAATCACCATTCTTTCCATCAATCAAACTGTCATCAGTTTGTCTGTTCAATTCTGACACAGGTTTAATCATAAAGTGACGTTTTAGTGTCATTTTCCTTGTAAACGTATGTAGATCAAGGAACAGATCAAATGCTTTAGGTTCATAGTCAGGGCAAAAAGATAATCCCTTTTTCAAAACTTTCGATTCCAAATTAGTGAGTTGATGATCAGATAAATTGAAAATATTATCAGTTACAGTATTGATGTTTGATCTACAGTTTTTCCTTTTTTTCTGTCTGCCAATTCCCCTGCATCCCCTTCTGGGGTTTTTCTTTTTCCACTTCCACAGTTATCACACAAGCCTCTCCTATTGGATTGTTTTCACATGCCTCCACCGTTGGATTGGGTAGGCTAGATTCACCATTTTTTCTGATCTGTGCTGCAATTTCTGCAAAATCATCTGCAGTGAAGACCTCATCTTCTCCTGCTTCAGACTTATCCTCCTTTATTAGAATATCAGATGGCTCAGTCATAATTGATGAAGCACAGGCTGGTAACCTGACGATCTCATTGTTGGAGCTGCTCTTATTATCTACATCTGTTCTAGTTGAGATAGTAGTTGGTGTCTTATTTTTATTATTAAATCTGGAAAATGCACTATTGGAGAAACTTCTAAAGGTGCGTCCTTCATGGGAGTCCAGCCCAAACTTCGGATGGATAGGAGTTTGTATCAGGGGAGTCTCATTTTTGTTTTTGATTTTTAGATAATCATTCCTATCTCGATTGAGTTTTTTTGAGTTTCTGATAATGGTGTCATGTTCAAGCTGGATCATATTAGTATAGATGTCTGAGCTGATTTTTTTTTAACTCAGGTAGCATTCAAAATTTCAATAATTCGCAATTGATCACTTCTATTTAACTAGTTGCTGCTGCAGCTAAATTATTTATTTTTTCAAACAAGAATGATAACAATTTATGCATACATTCATCCAGCAATGAATCTCAAATCTTAGAAAAACCAGAATCATTTTGGTATGGACAATTAAGAGTTAATCTTAAGCCTCTAGGACATATTTTCTCCTCAATATAAATTTTCAAAAATCTTGCATCAATCGCATATAAGATTCCTTCCTTTATGGTACCGTCACACGTCACAATATCGTGTAGGATATCTCATAGAAGTCACGGGAGCGCGCTAGTTTGGCGATGCGGATTGGGATTGCAGTTGAGTTGTCACATGGCGAGATATCGTCTCCAACTATGTGGTGATTCCGAGGTGAGATCTAGAATAACGATCGTTAGGATTACTACATTCTTTAGCAGTGAATGGGAGAAATCGCGGAACACATCATTATCGTGGTGTCACACTAGACAAAGCAGCAGATTGCATGATCCCAAATCTGCAGATTTGAAAGCATGTTCTCAAATCTGCGATGAGCGATATAACGCATTATCGTCGTTGTATCTCGGTGTCACACGCTACGATATCGTTTTGACATTGCAGCCACGCCTCCAAACCCATGATGTAGGTACAATATCGTTCACGATATCGCGATATGTAACGCCGCCTTTAGAGTATCCTCCAAGGAATGTAATTTCTCTTTCATTAGCTTGATATCGTTATCATTAAACAACATACAGATCTCTTCTGTGTTGTCCATTGGTGCATGCATAATGCCCACAGTTTGTAAAATGAACTTTTCTCTCAACGTGAATCTACTATGCAGGTAATCCGTGTTCACAATAGTCGCTGACCAAACAATGCACTTTTATGCTGCTATTTTTTTTTATTATACATGTTTATAGTGATACAACACATTGTCACTTATTAAATGTTATGTACACATCTTTTGGATTGAAATAATATTCCAACATCACACATAGATACACACCTTTAAAAATTCACTTAAGAAATTTGCACTTGCATTTTTCATTCCAAATAAACTTCAATGAGGGTTTGGTTTTATTTCTCATCTTCTCTCTTTTTTATTCCTTTTTTCATTTTTTTCACTCTTTCAAAAATCAGGCTTTGCTCTTTATCGATTTTGGATAGCTGTTTGGGCTGCTCCTTTCTTCTAATCATCAGTTCTGTGCCAACAGCCTGGTTAGCTATAAAATGAAAAACAGTGCACATCACAATAGAATCGTATTCCTCGCCAGTTCTATTCCCTATGTAATCCCATCATTCTACCCATCTAATTTTATATGTAGAAGGTTTTTTTTTTTTAGATGTTTTTATTTATTATATTTTTATATGAATAAATATATTTTTTTAGGTCGTAAGTTTTATAATAATATTCGTCACATATAGATGGCTCCGCCTTTCAGATTAAATTCTACCCTTCATTTGGTTCCTTTAAACCATTCAAATGAATTAAGTTTCTCCTGGAGCATGGGAATGGTTTAAGTGGGAATGGTTCCTTTTGGAATTTGGAAGCCACGTTGATCGTATGAGTGTGAATCCTGCAGCAGGTATTGTTACCTGTCATCAAGCTAGTTGTGTACTACACAACCTTCCCAGGTGAGCGTATAACTTTCAGTTAGAAGATGATGGGAAAAGAGGTGTATCATGGTCCGCGCTGCTCAAGTCCAAGAAAACTCACATGAGAGTCAGAGTTTAAACTCTGACTCTCATGTGAGTTTTCTTGGACTTGAGCAGCGCGGACCGTGATACACCTTTTTTCCCATCATCTTCTGGATATCACCACGTGTGAGTGTCGGTGGAGGTCCTGCAGCAGCTGGAGTACTGATGCTCTTTCAACCAGTTGTGGGGATCACAACTGAACAGGTGAGTGGTTCCGCAGCACCACCTTTGCATTCTGAAGTGTCTCTAGTGATAGGGCACTATTGCGCCTCTTGTCCCCCACCCTTCTTGTATTTATACAGTAACTTTCAGTTAGCCTCATTGCATAAAAAAGATAAGACCCTTTTTACGCTTCTTTCCTGTTTAGCAAATTCACCAGGTGTGATTTGGGCTCACCAGGCTCCCTCTGTCTCTGATTCTCAGCTCTGTGTCCTCCGGCCAGCTATACTAGTGATGGCTGCCGGACCCATTGTTCTCCCACTATTCTTTAGTGTTCAGCTGTGGGGTGTGTCTGCTTGCGGTGCTTCTTCCCTCACCTCTGTCTCTAGAGCGAGCTTTCTCCCTTGGGTAACTGCCTCCAAGATTCTGCGTCTTCCAGGGAACCTCTCCTCCTGGGAATCCACTCCTACAACTTAGTGTTCCAGTGTTTTTAGTACTGTTCCTCCACCCACTTGTCCATATCTGTCCTACTCTCCAACCACACTTCTCTAAATGCCCACCAACTCTTGTCTGACAGAGTTCTGGGCGTAGGATATGTGTGTGTTGGTGTGTGTGTGTTTAAGTCAACTGCCTTCCTCGTCTGGCTGCAGTTCATCAGGTGGCCGCCCTGGTTGCTGGGGCGCCACATTACCCCGAGAGAAGTGGCGTAACCGCAGCCTGGCGGGCCCTGGTGTGATATTTAGACCAGAGCCCCCCCCAAGAGTGCATTATACCCTCACGCCACGGGTTAGGAGCGGGGAGAGGGGTGGGGGGGTGCTACTGGCCGGCCGCAGGTGAAGAGCTTGTGGGTGTTACTGGTGCCGGCCACGGGTAAGGAGTCGGGAGGGTTAATGCTGCTGGCTGCAGGCTCCCCAGTGGAGGGCACAGTGCAGGGCAGGGAGCCAGCAGCAGATGAGAGGAGATAGGGCAGGATCAGCAGCAGGAAGCAAGAAGCTTCCCTCCCTTCACCCCCTCTCCTCTGACACACGGAGTGTCGGAGCCGAGCTGCGATCGTGGTCGTGGGAGGCGGCTGAGGCGCAGGCCCCCCTACAGGTCCGGGCCCGGTCTCAGCCGCGACTGTTGCGACCGCAATCGTTATGCCACTGCCCCGGCAGCAAAACCTCAGCGCGTCCTCGCCTGGTGGCACTGGTAGTAAAGCTCAATTTTTTTATATGCATTACCCAATAACAATAACATTAGTGCATTCCTCCTTTATGGAGGCTCAGTTTTAAACATTGTTAAACAAAAACATTTCTATCAAAGAGTCCAGAGTTATTAAGTGCAAAGTTACTGAGTACAATTTTCAGAGTTCAGTTCACTTATAAAACATCCTATATAAAACCAATAGAGATGATACTCAAACTATCTACATTAGAGTTCGGATTAGATATAGTCAGGGCTGCACTGTCCATTGGACAATGTAAGCCCTCAGGCTCAGCAACAAAGAGTCAGGGGGAGCGGAAGTGTTGAAGGGGGCGGCGCCTGCTGCTCCACTCAGCTCCTCAAGTGGATGTCAGCAGCAGTGTGGCAGGTACAACAGCAATGCTATAGCCACGGCCACTGCTGCCAGCACCCCCCCATTCCTCACCCACGGCCGCCACTGACAGCACACCCCTGCTCCTCACCCGCGCCCACCGCTGACAGCACAAGATCCCCCCCACTCCTCGCCTGCAGCCACCGCTGACAGCACCCCAACCCCTCCACTGACAACTCCCCCCAGTCCCCCCCCCTCTCTCACCCACGGCGCAGGCGGCAGGGAGGCTTCATGAACCCCTGCACATAGTCCATAATCTCAAAAGTTCTTTTTAAATGGGGGGAAGCAACATTATCTAACACATTCATTTAGGAAAAGGATGGGGACACCAAGGTAAAGCATCATTCACACTTTCAGTTTTGTAGCCTGTCCAGGGCTCCCTCCATCTTCTCCTTTTTCCAGGAGAAGTCCTCCTGTTCCTCCATGTCAACATTGCACACAGTACAGTCCTCAGGGGTGGCGCATTAATAAGCCATGTTTTACTCCATGTCACAACTCACCAACCACATAACCGAATGTGGGGAACCACAGAGGGGCGATTCTGCAGAATTGTTCACAGATTATATTTCATGGGCATCAGAGGTATGCTCCAAAAATTCAAATGCTCCAGAGAAGGAAAGTATCTGTACTGATACCCAAAATCTTTTGGAATTGGATCCAGGGATGGAAGAAGTAGGTTCCAGCAGAATCCAGACCCTCATCACCAGGGTGGAGGTGATGATGATAATGAAAACTCTCACCGTACTGTGCATTCAGGCAGTGGTTGGTGACTCTCAGGGTGAGGAGTTGGAAAACTCCTCACCCTGAGAAGATGATGACAAGGGTTGAAATCCCACTTGTAATTAATCCAGTTTCAAGTAGCTCAGCAGAATAAGAGGTGGAAGACGAGGAGGTTAGGTTGTATCTTCCCAACACAGTGAATGGGGGCTGCAAGCATGACAATCACTGCGTCCTCAGCCACAACTCTGACTCTAAACAGCAGCAGTCACAGGTCTGCATTTGTTAGGGGCCACAAGGGTTACCTAGCCTGGGACTTTTTTGATACCACAAAGGATGACCCAATCATGTTATTTTCAAATCTTGTAAGAAAAATTTCAGTAGAGGCAAAAAAAAACAAACAATTTGACTACCACATGCATGAACCGCCACATATCCAAGCACCATGTGTTACTCTGGCTAAGTTACTGCATTAAAACTTTGCCTAGCAGGCCTCACCAAACACCATCCACAATATTAACCGAATCTGCTGCTGCTTCCTCCTCCATCACCATGGCAAATGCTGTCTGACAGGTGTCCGGCCGTGTATCTCCACTTTTATACCCGCTACAGTCAGGGAGAGTGAGAGCCCATCAGCTGTTATGGACAGTGTTAGTGGACACATCTGCTATTTTTGACTAGTCTCAGCACTAAGCACACCACTTGTTTGTCAACCCACCATAACATCTATGCCTGCACCTTCCTCACAGTACAACAGTTTGTTGGGTTCAGCCTATTCCAGCTCCTCTCTCAGCAGAGGAGCCTGCCATCAGTCCCACAGTTGTGGTCACAGAAAAGATCATTTTCTTCTACATATTCCAAATAGCTTGAACTTTACCATCTCCAATTTGTTGGCCATGCAAATGCTGCCTTTCCGCTTGGTGAATACAGACGGTTTTTGAAAACTAATGGCCATTACAGCCCCCCATATCAGTTGCCTAGTCACCATTACTTCTCAAAGAAAGATTTGCCTGTGCTACACCAGTGTTACGCAGACATCGCCTGTTCCTTGAGAAACTCTGTGTGTGACACGATGCATATCACACCTGGACAAGCAAACATGGCCAAGGATGTTACATCTCATTTACTGGGCACTGGGTGACTCTGGCAATTGCAAGACCAGGCGGGGAAGGGGCTACTATATAAGTTCTGAAAGACTTTTGGGATGATTCTCTGCATTTACTACTTCATCCACTGCTTTTGCATCCTCCACCTTATCTAGGGCATCAAGCTGCACCCTCAAACTCTCTCTTAATGTTCCAACAGTTCAGAGAGAATCCCAACCACTTCCATACCAGGGCTTACTGCTATTAGGCAGTGTTGAAATTAAAATGCCTTTGAGATGTGAGTCACACAGTTGAAGAGTTGTGGACAGCTATGCAGGACAAGTTTCAGCAATGGCTGTCTCCACTAAACCGGAAGTCAGGGAAGGTTGTGTGCGATAACGGTGTAAACCTGGTGGTTGCACTACGCTGGAGCTAACTGAAACATGTGCCTTGCATGGATTATGTTCTCAACTTTCTTGTCTAGCAATTCCTATGCCACTGTCCCGACTGGATGAACTGTTGGACCAGTCACGGTCACTGTGTGCTTACTTCTGCTGTATACACCCCACGGTTCATCAACTAGCATTGCTGCAGGGGTCTTTCGGACATATGGTTAACCGTTTGATATGCGATGTGCCAACACAGTGGAATTCCTCTCTGTACATGTTGCAGCAACTGTGACAGCAGTGACAAGGCCTGGCGCAGTATTTTATCATGCATACAGTGACTCAAACTGAGCCAAATGTGGTGCAAATAATGCCTGCAGAGTGGACCCAGATCAAGGACCTCTGTACCCTTCTGCTCAGTTTAAAAATGGCTACTAAGATGGTTAGCCCTGATGATGGCATCCTCAGCATCTCTATTATGGTCTACTGTACATGCTGGAGCAATCATTGAAAAGTCTGTGGGATGAGGTGGTGGTACCAGAGGAAGAGGAAGAAGAGAAGTATGCAGAAATGATACCAATATCTCTGAGGTCCAGATTCTCGTCGCACAGGCAAGGGCCATGGGAGGGCAGAGTAGAGCGACAGAGGGGGGTTCACGGTACCAGACAAACTCTTAGAGAAGGTACATGAGCCAAGGAACAAATGGAGAAGGACAAGGATGAAGAGGTGATGGGCACAGAACAGTCAGGAGATGAGGAAGAAATTATTCTCCTTTCTGTTTTCCAAGGTTGGTGGGAGAGGACTGAGGAAGGAAGCTAAATTTTTACACTGCCACCAACACAACACGGACATGGCCTCATGGATGAGTCAGACACATAAGCACTTTCATGCTGCAGTATCTGTAACATAATGCTCGTATTGTTAATATTCAAATTAGGTATGACAACTGGGCTGCCATACTGTTAGATCCGCTGCACAAGAGTACATTTTGCCATATGCTTCCCACCCTGGAGTATCATAAAAAGCTTGTACACAATTGTAGGACTGGTTTTCTCCAACACGGCAGTGAGGGACACAAGACACATCACAGATCTACATGTCCAACCCAGGGGACATCAAGTCATCAGCGTAGAAACATTATCAGCAGCAGTTTATCTGTCAGAAGCAATTTCTGGGAGTTGATTGACCAATTTTTCAAACCAGCCCATCCACCAGACGAACTGAGTACAAGTCTGACATATAGTGAACGACTGGAGAAGATGGTGCATGACGGTCACCTGAAAGTTGTTCAGTCACTTTTGGATCACGGCACCACTGTGAATAATACAACCCTTACTAATTCTACTCCCTTAACTGCAGCCTGCTTTGACAGGCATCTGGAAAGTGTGAAGAGATCCATCCATGCAATCTGGGGAAGGTTTTTTGACCTTCAAAAATGGAGGAGTGGCCTGAGCTCACCAGTTATTCCTTGAAGGATTTGTCATGCACGGCAGCCAGCGTTCTCTCGAATGTGTCTTCAACACTGCTGGAGGTGTCCTGATGCATAATCTCATCCGGCTGTCCCCTGAAAGTGTAGACGGCCTAACTTTAATCAAGATGAACAAATCATGGATCTTAATGGACTTTCCCACCCCAGTAGCAGACTGAACAGACTAGGCAATGTTGTACTTGGGCTGCATTCATCTCGCCATTATACAGTTTTTATTCTGGGTCAATTGATGCCACTTTGGTGGTATCTGGCCCTAATTTTTTGAAACATGCAAACTCTTCTTAGGATCTCCATCTTGTCTGTTTCCTGAATTCAGCAGGGCTCTCTGAGCACGATTCCTACCCATATCACTCAACTACCTGTTACTAATAAATGTTTAACCTTCAAATGCTAGGAGCAGACCCTGTTCTGGTTCAATTGATGGCACTTCCATAGCCTCTTTACATTTTTAAATGTGGAGACTCTGCTTGGGGTGTCTTTGTTGTATTTTGTGAATTTACCAGGGATTTTTGTGCACCATGCCTACACATGTCAGTGACTCACCTGAATCCTTCTTCATGTACTAGTTTGTGAAGCTAATATTTGTACCACCTGAATGTGGCGAGGCATAACATTTATTTGAGTGGTTCCATGAGGTATGAGGGCCCCCTGCCTACTAGACCTATACATGTCACTGACCTACATGACTAATTCTTTTGCTAGTAGTCCATGAAGCTAATACTTGGGCCACCTGAGTATGACGGAGAATAAATATTATTAATGTGGTTGCATAAGGTATGAGTGCCCCTGCCCACTAGGCCTATACATGACTGACTCAGCTGAATTCTTCTTCCTATAGTAGTCCATAAAACTGACATTTGTGCCACCTGAGTGTGGCACGGCATAAAATGTATTGGAGTTGGTTGTATGAAGTTTCAGTGTCCCCTGCTCACTAGGTCTATACATATCACAGACCCAGTAGGTATAAATCTACCCAAGCACTCAATTTTTCGTTCAATCCTCCTATCTCCACCACTATGGTCTTAAAGTTGGCAGAAATACAATGCATTTCAAATAATTAGAATATCATCAAAAACATCATTTATGTCAGTAATTCAATACAAAAAGTGAAACACATATAATATAGAATCATTACAAACAGAATTATCTATAGCAATTGTTTATTTATGTTAATGTTGATGATTATGGTTTACAACCAATGAAAACCCAAAAGTCATTATCTCAGAAAATTAGAATAATTAACACAAAACACTTGCAAAGGTTTACTAAGTGTTTAAAATGGTCCCTTAGTCTAGTTCAGTATGCTACACAATCATGAGGAAAACTGCTGACTGACAGATGTCCAGATGGCAGTCATTGACATTCCACAAGGAGGGTAAGGCACAAAAGGTCATTGCTAAAGAAGCTGGCTGTTCACAGAGTGCTGTATCCAAGCATAATAATAGAAAGATGAGTGGAAGGAAAAAGTGTGGTAGAAAAAGGTACACCAGAAACCTGGATACATGCATTCTTGGAAGGATTATTAAGAAATGTTAATCAAAAATTTGGGGGAAATTCACAAGGAGTGGACTGCTGCTGGAGTCAGTGCTTCAGGAGCCACAACACACAGACATATCCAGGACATGTGCTACAATTTTCACATATCCAGGACATGTGCTACAATTTTCACATTCCCCCTCCCCTCCTGTACCTATATGTCCTGATTGTCTAGAGTTATTGTAATTGTGCTTGTCTCCCCTATCCTCATGTAAAGCGCCATGGAACCTAATGGCGCTATATACCGTATTTTTCGCTTTATAAGACGCTCCGGATTATAAGACGCACTCAGATTTTAGAGGTGGAAAATAGGGAAAAAAATATTTGTAGCAAAAACTGACTTTGAAATGACACTCAGGCCCTGCGACCAGTCAGCGCTGGTGTCTGTTTCCTTAGGATGCAGGTGCAACATGTGAGCAACACCAATGACTTCTGCTCCAGTGTCTGATGGCGGGGAGACAGACGCCAGCACTGATTTGTCGGAGTGCTGAGTCTCATATTAATGGGACATGAATATGCAACTTCTGACAATGTTGGAACTGCTGCAGCATGGGGGGAAGGGTGCGTGCACACGATCAGTATACGCAGCGTTTTGGACGCAGCGTCTTGCTGCTGTGTCCAAAATGCTGCGTAGTACAGTACAAGCATAGTGGATGGGATATGTAGAAATCCCATCCTCACTATGCTTAACCCACCCGCAGTGATCCGACAGCTGTGGTGCAGGTTGCCGGCATTCTGCTCCTCCGCATGTTTATTTCATGCTGCGGAGTCGGAAGCGGCTTCCATCGGGTGACTGCAGGGAGAAGCCGCCCTGCACCCGCTGCACATGGTGAGTACAGGACGGCTGCGGTCTCCCTGTGGCCACCCGTGGCTTCACTCAGGTCCGGAGGACCTGCGTCCAACACGCAGCTCCTCCCGACCATGAGCACACAGCCTTAGTATGGTCCTTATTACTTTTACAAGGGCCAACAAGGTGAATGAGAAGGGATTTGTTCATGTAGTAGTAATCCCTTTAAGAACTATAACTCCCAGCATGTACTGTAGATCCTATAGCATGGTTGGAGTTCTAGTTAAGCACAGTATTGTTGTGTTAACTTTACTTTATTAGTGGTTATGTTACACATCCATGTGCACTCACTTTAATGTGTCCTGATTTGTGGCCAGTCTGCATATAAAGTTCTGATGTGATGTACTGTAAAGAGGGAGGGCCAGGAAGGGGGTCTGAACACTGTGCTGAAATACGATGCTCCAGCCTCTGTCTCCTAATTACAAGTCACCACTACAGAGCTTGACCTATAGATGCAGGATGTAGATACAGGAGCTGTACACTGGTGTTATGCAGGCTCCAGCCCTGCTCTAATAGACTGAAGCTCCTGAACTGCAGACCTGACCGACCTTCCTGCACAGGGCAGGGCTCAGCAGGAGGACACATTACAGAGAGCAGAGGGAGTGAGGCAGGACACTGTGACAAGGTACCTGTGACAAGGTACCTGTGACAAGGTACCTGTGATAAGGTGCCTGTGATAAGGTGCCGATCTGCTCTAACCCTGTCTCCATCGCAGCACAAAGCACAAAGCTCAGTGCTCCTTCACTTGCTGCAGCTGCACCCCCGGCACCTGCATTCTCACTTTCTCCAGCACACAATATCCCCAGCCACTGCAAGAAGCTGGGGAGAGACCATGTGTGCAGGCTAAGCAGCTTCTCCTGCTCCCCGTGCTCTCACCTCTCATGCTGTGTTCAGTGCAGAGAGGTGGGTGGAGACTGGGAGCAAGTGAAGTGAATATCTAAGTAGTTAATGAGCCGGGGACACGTGGTGCTGCTGCCGCCTGGATTCTTCAGCAGGGACCATTCCCTGCCACTTCTGTCCCCACTTCACTGCTGTCTTCCCCTCCCCAGCAACTGAGGATGCTAGAATGTTATATTCCTTTTATAAGACGCACCCCCACTTTCCTCCAAAACTTGGAGGAAAAAAAGTGCGTCTTATAAAAGGAAAAATACGGTAAATAAATAATAATAATAGTAATAATAATAATTCCTTGTGTCAAGGCACTTATGACCAATAGACACTGCAAGAAGCTTCTTACCTCGGCCAAGGGAAAAAAAAACAGGACTGTTGCTCAGTGATCCAAGATGTTGTTTTCAGATGAAAGTAAATTTTACATTTCAGTTTGAAATCAAGGTCTCAGAGTCTGGGGAGAGTGGAGAGGCCATAATCCAAGCTTCTAGTGTGATGTTTCTACAATCAGTGATAGTTCAGGGAACCATGTCATCTACTGGTGCAGGTCCACTATGTTTTATCAAGACCAAAGTCTGCACTGCTGTCTACCAGCAAATTTTAGAGCACTTCATAATTCCCTCTGCTGGCAAACTATTTGAAGATGGAAATTTCATTTTTAAGCATCACTTGGCACTTGTACACACTGCCAAAAATGCCAATAACTGGTTTAATAACCACATTATCACTGTCCTTGATTCTCCAGCAATAATCTTGTGGGTTAAGAACTGGCTTAGTGTTAGGAAACAAAGGGTGGTCATTAATGGAACACACTCAGAATGGGTCACAGCTAACAGTGGAGTACCACAGGGGTTAGTGTTGGGCCCGATTCTTTTTAATATATTTATTAATGACCTTGTAGGGGGCATACAGAGTAGAATCTCAATATTTGCAGATGACACTAAACTCTGTAGGGTAATCAATACAGAGGAGGACAATTTTATATTACAGGAGGATTTGTGTAAACTCGAAGCTTTGGCTGATAAATGGCAAATGAGCTTTAATGTGGATAAATGTAAGGTCATGCACTTACTTGGGCAGAGGAAACAAAAGGTATAATTATGTGCTTAATTGTAAAAAACTGGGCAAAACTATCATTGAAAAAGACCTGGGTGTATGGGTAGATGACACTCACATTTAGTGGCCAGTGTCAGGCAGCTGCTGCAAAGGCAAATAAAATAATGGGATGCATTAAAAGAGGCATAGATGCTCATGAGGAGAACATAATTTTACCTCTATACAAGTCACTAGTGCGACCACACTTAGAATACTGTGTACAATTCTGGTCTCCGGTGTATAAGAAAGACATAGCTGAACTAGAGCGGGTGCAGAGAAGAGCGACCAAGGTTATTAGAGGACTGAGGGGTCTGCAATACCAAGACAGGTTATTAAACTTGGGGTTATTTAGTTTGGAAAAACAAAGGCTTAGGGGTGATCTTATAATAATGTATCAATATATGAGGGGACAGTACAGAGACCTTTCTAACAGGGGCGTAACTAGAACTGGCAGGGCCCCATAGCAAACTTTTGAACGGGGCCCCCTCCAAGACACGCCCCCAATGACACGCCCCCTTCAAGACACACCCCCTTACCGAATCAGTGTTAACAGTCTGACGCCACCCAGTTTACCGTATATACTCGTGTATAAGCCGACCCCCCTACTTTTGCCCCCAAAACCTGGGAAAACCTATTGACTCGTGTATAAGCCGAGGGTGGACCCCAGCATAGGTATACAGCCCCCAGCAGTGTGGTATACAGGCCTCCCCAGTGGTAGTATACAGCAGCCTCCCCAGTGGTATATACAGGCCCCAGCAGTATATACAGTAGCCCCAGTGGTATACAGCAGCCTCCCCAGTGGTATATACAGGCCCCAGCAGTATATACAGTAGCCCCAGTGGTATACAGCAGCCTCCCCAGTGGTATATACAGCAGCCCCAGTGGTATACAGCAGCCTCCCCAGTGGGTATATACAGGCCCCCAGTGGGTATATACAGTCAGGGCCCCAGTGGGTATATACAGGGCCCCAGTGAGTATATACAGGGCCCCAGTGAGTATATACAGGGCCCCAGTGAGAATATACAGGCCCCCAGTGGGAATATGCAGGCCCCCAGTGGGAATATACAGGCCCCCAGTGAGTATATACAGCCCCCAGTGGGAATATACAAGCCCCCAGTGGGTATATACAGGCCCCCAGTGGGAATATACAGGCCCCCAGTGGGAATATACAGGCCCCAGTGGGTATATACAGGCCCCCAGTGGGTATATACAGGCCCCCCCCCACTCCTCCTCTGCTGCACACGTCACCTGTAAAGGAATACATCATACTTACTTATCCCTGCCGGCTGCCGCTGTCGCCGCTCTGCACCGCGCTCCGTCTTCATCCAGCTTCTTCCTGGTTGTGACCGGCGGGTGCAGGCAATGACGTCACAACCAGGAAGAAGCTGGATGAAGACGGAGCGTTGTGCAGAGCGGCGACAGCAGCAGCCGGCAGGGATAAGTAAGTATGATGTATTCCTTTACAGGTGACGTGTGCAGCAGAGGAGGAGTGGGGGGGGCCTGTATATACCTACTGGGGGGGGGCTGTAGCTGACCGGATAGCAGCATAGCGGCGCTGGGTCTGGGCCCCCCACAAGGGCCGGGCCCCAAAGCGACTGCTACGTCTTCTATGCCCCTGCTTTCTAATGATCTTTTTACTCTTAGGCCTGAGACGGGGACAAGGGGGCATCCTCTACGTCTGGAGGAAAGAAGGTTTAATCATAATCACAGACGCGGATTCTTTACTGTAAGAGCAGTGAGACTATGGAACTCTCTGCCACATGATGTTGTAATGAGTGACTCACTACTAACATTTAAGAAGGGCCTGGATGCCTTTCTTGAAAACTATAATATTACCAGTTATATATACTAGATTCTTTGATAGGGAGTTTATCCAGGGAACTCGTCTGATTGCCATATCTGGAGTCAGGAAGGAATTTTTTTTCCCCAATGTGGAGCTTATTGTTGCCACATGTTTTTTTTTTGCCTTCCACTGGATCAACATGTTAGGCTATGGGTTGAACTAGATGGACTTAAAGTCTTCCTTCAACCTTAAAAACTATGTTACTATGTAATCAGCAACATTTACAGAAATAAACACTTGAAATAGATCACTTTGTAATGACTCTTTTTAATACTGTATATGGATTTCACTTTATGTATTGAATTACTAAAATAAATTATCTTTTTGAGGCACTTGTACATTCTTATGAATTTTGTGTAACAAATGAAAAATGAGGCATATAGGATGCTCTACTAACAAATCTCCCAATATTTTTTTTACTCCATATTGAAAATCTCTTGTAATAGAATCTTCAGTTCTGCACAATATTTGTTAGTAGATTAAAACTCAATTTATTGTATTGTCTTCATCCTGTAGAATCTCCAGATTTTTTTATTATAAAGACCCGCATTCATAGGGACAATTGTCCCTCTTTTGTTAGCCTGTTGAACAATTAAGTCATGGTTATCTTGAATCGATTTTAATGCAGTCCCCTCTTTGAGGGAAATATTTTGTTTTACGTTCCCTGATTTCACTTCCGTATGTAATTTTAACAGTTCTTCCTATATTGTCTCCTATAAGACATCTAAGATCTGAGGTCTCGATTGTAGCAGGTAAAAGAAGGAATTCTTGCTTCTAAATTTATTATTCAGATTGATGTCTCCATATGTCATTTTAGATTCAAAGTTCTCACATATTTGTATACACATTTAATCTTTAAAGGAGTTAAGTTGGATGGTTGGAGGGAGAATACAAGTGTGCAAGTCCACATATCTTCATTCATATCTTCATTTTCCATGTCAAAATAGTGGCAGCCCAAGGTGATGGATCTTTCAAACTTATTGATAGCCAGAATTGTTTTGTGAAAATCAAATGTATTGGTCAATACGAAGGATAGACCTTTGCTTAGCATTTTAATCTCCTCTTGTGACAAAATATAACTGGAGATATTTACTATTTGTAGTTGGGTCACTTAATTTGTCTCAAATGGCATACATTCCTTAGACCACTGTCTCTTGGATCCTCAATGTTTCTTACCTATCCTCCTCTATCCATTGTGTTTTTTTGGTTGGGAGGTCTGCAGGTGGTTATTATAATTCCAATTATTTTAATGTCCATAGGAAATTCTTCTTCCTCCTCTCCTCTTATTTTCTCCACCTGACTCCATAGAAGTATCAGGGAATATAGTTATAGTTCATATAACATATGAATATAGTTCAAGCAAATGTTCATATGATGTATCAGTTTAATTAAAGCTGACTTTTTTCTCCTGGTGAGTTTGTCTATTTTGGTCCCCCATCTTAAAATGGGTTTGACTTTAGGAGGTGATGTCCTGTATGTATTCCTCCTCCACAAATAAGCCTCATTACGAGCATAATCTGTTTGATCATGTTCAAATTTTTGTTTCTTCATACTCGCAATTTCCTCTTCTAATTTATTAGTTTTCATTTTAATGTTCTTGTTCCATTCCTCATATTCATCATCTTTCATTCAATCAAGAGCTAATGTTTTAAACTATGTAGTATCTCTTTTGACTTAAGCCAATGTGTCTTCCTCATAACTCACAATCAGTTGCCTTAATTGAAAGGTACAATTATCCAATATCTCATGCCATTTTTGATTGGCAATAAAAATTCTTACTCGATTTTTGGGCCATTACAGTGGATAAACTAAAGAGAGCTGTACATATTTTTGTTGTGTCAGTAAGATTTTTGTTGGAACACCACTATTTTTGTTTCAATTGGTATACTTGCCATTTTCACGACCTACTCCTAATATGGGAATGTACAGAATTTTCTGCCACGGATTTCATGAAATATATCAATGATAACCCCATGAATTTTAAATTTACTTATAATATTCAGTCTTCAAGCATTGATTTCTTTTTAGAAAAAGCCAGGAGGAAAGGGGAAAAAGAAATTCGTGCTTTCTGCTCACATGTACTTGTGAACAACCAGGCAAACAGGAGTCACTGGCTTTACCCTTAATCAATTGAATAGAGGGAAACTTCAATGCCACTTTACTGTTCATTCAATCCGTCCTTTATTCTTCGCATCTACATTATAAAAACATCAAAGTGACTCCCACTGGAGGGTACCCTATAAACCCAAACGCGTTTCGAGACCCAGAGTCCTTTAATCGTAGGCATATACACAAGTAATCCTGATACCACATAGGATTATATATTAAGCTTGCTCACCATCCGATAAGATGCTCAGAAAAAAATTCAAACAGTCAAAAAGTCTATTTCTGGCACGCTGCAGAATGAATTGAGGAAAAGTTGAAGTTATGCTCAAAAAGTCCACTTGTTATTATAGTCTCAGTCACAACATAGAAGATGTATACATAGGAACATCCGACATTTTGGCTGATATAGCCTTTTTCACGGTATACAACTAAAAACAAAAAGTATACAGAGATAGGAGACAAAAACATCATGATTCACTTGACAAATGTACATAATGCAAAAAAGGAGAATTTTTATCCAAACATAAATAATAAGATATACGTAAAACTAGACCAAGAAGAGGTCAGGAATCAAAAGATAAGGTTATAATGTTATATCAGGCTATGACAAAAAATTGATAATCCACCCTGCAAATGTCATATAAGAGAATACCTCAGTGTGAAGTGAGGTGTCACTTTCCTTGACGAGGAATAATACAGTGGAGTGTTCCCAGTGTACCCTGTAGCTGAAATTAGGAAAGGAATATAAAGAGAAGGAAAAGGAAGAGCAAAGACAATAACAGAACATATATAAAAGCCTTAAAGGTATATAGACAGAGGATTCCAGTATTGGTTACCTATTATGTCAAATACAGCATGTAGATGGCCCCATAAGTGACCAATTGTTGGTGCTTGGGAAAATTATCCATGTAATAATCTGGCTAAGAAGCCTGCAGTATGACACAAGCAATCATGTTAAAGCAGGGAATGTTCATATAAGAGATATCATATATTACCTTAATGTGTGTTAAAGAAGGTTTTATGGATCACTCAAAGATCAAAGTGAATCTATAAATGTGGAATATAGATGAACAAATAAGTGTGTGTTACCCATTGTCATATTGGTAGCATCATAAGTGAGGGGAAACAATGTAATAAAGTGACTGTGTTAAGGCACAATACTACACTCACTAGTAGTGTATTCAGAGCTCCCATAATGCCCTTTAATAATGCTGTAATGGAAATCAGCTATAAGGCTGGCTTCACACTTGCAGTTCCCTCTACAGCATCCTGCGGAGGGGAACCGCAAGCTGAGTCCCAGGCACGCAAGTTCCTATGTTTAACATGGGGACACGGGTGCCTGTGCTCGGTATAGATTGGCGTGCGCACCCTGCGCTCGGGTGCAGATTGGCGTGCGCACCCATTCGCTGCAATGTATAATTTGTACGCATGCGGATACATGCGTACAAACGAACACAGTGTTTTTTTATACCTTAAAACTCCTCCCCATTCTTAAAACACCAATCGTGTACAAGTATATAGTAAACAAGGTTAAAAATTCCCCATATACATTATACATATAACTGCTAACTAAATTCCCCATTAGTACATTAGAATACCAGATTGGTGTTTTAAGAATGGGGGAGGAGTTTTAAGGTATAAAAAACACTGTGTTAGTAGGCTGAGTATGCACTTGTAAAGGTCTGCGTATCGAAACGTTGTGCTGGGGGATGGACGGAATAAACTTTGAAGCATTGAAAAATATACCAGCTTGAGAGGCGCTGTTCTTTTTTCTTCTGTATGTATATGTCCAGGTGGGTCTCCCTGGCTGAATACGTGCTTCTCACTATCTGGGGTTCGGTGAGCTCCTACTTCATAGGGTGCTGTGGACATTCCTTTTCTTGAGCTGTTGGGATTGAGCCACGTTTCACGTGCATCTGTGAAATTGACATAATGGATAATTCTGACTCTGGAGCTGGTGAGTCAGTTTCCATCTGCCCTTTCTCCTACACAGATGAGGAGGCTGCAAGGATCATCTCAGATACCGAGGTGGACAACTCTTTCCTCAGTCAACCCACACCTGACATGCAAAGCGGAAATGGGAGAATGAACAAAAGAAGTTGATCTCCACTGAGCTGCATGTAGTTACCCTGGTGGAATACTATAAGGTACGTCGCATTCCAAGGGAGTTACGCCCTAATCTACAACCTACTCTCTTGCCTAATAACATCAATTTTTGTGCAAAATTTGAGGCAATTAGCAACAAGTTTGCATTAGATATTATGCTCCTGAACATTGAATTTTTAAAAAAGGAGATCGAGTCTCTGAAGAAGAAATTGTCAGAGAAAAGGACAGCATGGTGGATAGTTTATCGGATGAGGAACTAAGGGATATGGACACAAAAATGGATGAGATCCTGATGAAGTACAGTCCAATTTGGAGGATGTTAAGAGATCTAAATGGTATCGAGACATAGATGATTATAATGATGGACGTATCTATGGATGGCAGTATAAGAGTTTCCCTCCATTGGGCCCAAAACAGAAGCCTGGTCCAAAAAATGCAAAGGATAACAAGAAACCTAGGAAACCACAGAAACCCTCCGTACCACAAGCTGTATTGGGTTTCACTGGAGAATCTGATTCCACCGATGATGGTGGTAGCATGTCCGGAGCTAGTTTTTTATCCAACCCCAGAGGTCCAGGTCCCGGATCCGGTATGGCCACAGGGGTGGCAGGATAGGGGGAGGTGGACCAAAACCGGTAACGAGATCCAAATCGAGGAGGAGATAAAGGAGGATGAACATCTGGTGGTAAATATATCTTCGATCACTTTGAGTAATGTACAGAATGATATTCTAGCAAAAGGTCTTACATTTTGCCCTACGGTTCTGTAGATTGGTTTGGGTTAGACAATGACATGTACTTTTTTTCTGTAGATTAAATTTGGCCAAATATTTCTCTGGAAAAGAGAATATTGTGTGGCAATAGACTCTGATGATGTCCTCTCTCTCAAGAAAGTAAATCTGTGGAAAAAAAGTAATTTCGAACCCCCCGGACATGATCCGGTTATTGAGACCTTCATTACATTGGTAAAAACTGATATTGCCAGTTAAGGAGGAATAAATATAGGGGTGGTAAACCTAATATCACGACTTTGGAGAGAGGGAGATCAGAAAACTTAAGAGTAATGGGTCCATCACTATAAAGCCCTCCGATAAAGACGGTGCGATTGTGGTGATGGACACCATTCAATATCGTGAGGAGATCATGAGACAGTTAACGGATACTAAGGTATATGAGAAATTGTCTTCAAACCCTACAGTGATATTTCAGAAAGAATTGAAATCAATGATCATGGATGCCTTGTATGAGATGTCATTGATCAGGGGCTTTCGAGTACTTGATAGTGGAATTTCCAACTGTCCCTATATTTACACCTTCCAAAAATCCACAAGGATTTGAGGAACCCCCCGGACGACCTATCGTCTCTGGGAGGGGGTCCCTAATGTAATGGGTCTCTATATTCCTTGATCATCTGTTACACAGGTTTGCAGTTTCTGCGCCTTCGTATACAAGAGATATTGGAGACTTCATTCGATCACTATCTGGAATTGGGGGTCAATGACACAACATGGTTGGTTTCCTTGATGTTGTGTCTCTGTACACATCCATTGAACATGAAAAGGCTCTCTTAGCGGTCGATGTGATGCTTGTCACCTCTGATATGGCCCCAAAATGTGCACGGTTCGCCCTGGCGCTGCTGGAGTTCGTCCTAGGCAGCGCCGGGGGACAGCCAATGGGTCAAATGTGGCCCCAACCTATGCTAACATCTATATGGCTGTCCTCGAGGGCGAATACGTGTACAATTCTCATCATGGCGCCATGTCAGAGGATGGTGACGTTACATCGACGATATCTTCTTTGTTTGGGATGGCAATAGGGAGGAGTTAGAGACCTTCTTTGAGTCCCTCCACAACATCTATCCTGAATTGGGTTTCACGATGACTTGTTCACTGGAAAAAATGCAGTTTTTAGACACAATGGTGTGGATAAGGAACAGGGCCTGTTAAAAACGGATCTGTTTATAAAAAGTACAGATAGGAACAGCACACTGCACTTTTCCAGTGAACATCCAAGAAGGATGGTTGAGTCACTCCCGTGGAGCCAGATGTTGAGGGTACGGAGGACTGTATCAGATGATACAAGAATTGATGTTAGACTACAGGAGATGATAGAGAGATTTTTGAGAAGGGGGTACTAGGGATGGGCGAATCCTAAATACTCGGAATCGCTAGACTCTAACGAGTCCGAGTCGGAAACTCAGTACTCGTTGCGAGTCTAGCAGTCCAATGTTAATGAATGGGGAAGCAGTATTGCAGCGATTCCTGTGCTGCTGGACCCTATAAGGGGTCTGGCAGCAAAGAAAAACCTGCAATTCCCCATTTTATTCTTTAAAAGCAGCGCAAAAAGCCGCCGGCTTTTAAAGAATATTAAAAAAAAAATAAATAATGTTTATAAAAACGGACTGCTGTCCTCGCTCGGTAATCTCCGAGCCTGCAGCAGAGATTCGGGCTTTGACAGCAAGGTTCACCTGAGGTGAACCCAAAGACATTTCTCAGCCTGCTGTCCCTCTGGATAGACATGTGTGTCTATGTAGAGGGATGTAGCAGAGCTGTCACGCGTTTCGGACTATGTCGGACGGAAGAGGATTTTTTTTTTAAAGATGGAGTCCCTAATGGCTTTTTGTTTTATTACTAATAAAAAAAAATTTCTGTGTGTTGTGTTTTTTTTTTAAACAATTTTAATAGAAATTCATGGCAGTCATGTGTAATATTGGCATACCGCCATAAATTTCGGGCTTCAGGGCCAGCTGATAACACAAAGCTGGCCCTAACCCCTTTATTACCCGGTGAGCCACCGCACCAGGGCCCTGGAAGAGCGGGGTTCAGCGCCAGAGGATGGCGCTTCAATGAACGCGCCATCTTCTGGGGCGGTTGGGGCTGCAATTTGCAGCGGGGGGGCCCAGAAAGCTTGGGCCTCCCTGCGCTGCGGATTCCTGCCCCCAGCTGCTTAGTTGTACCTGGCTAGACATAAAAATAACGCGGAGACCAACTGATTTTTTTTTTAATTATTTCATGAAATAATAAAAAAAAGGGGGCTCCCCTATATTCTTGTGTCCAGCCAGGTACAAATAGGCACCTGGGGGTTGGGGGCAGCCCGTCGCTGCCTGCTGGATCAGGCTGGTTACAAAAATACGGCGAAGCCACGTCATTTTTTTTTTTTTTTTAATCATACAACAATCACAAAAAATTGGACTGCATCTTTCACATGGTCCAGGGATTAATAAATATGCAGTCCCTTTTATTTATATTGTTTTATGGATTTAAAAAAAAAAAAAAATGGGCCACGCATGGAACATGTGTCAGCTGGCCTCGCCTCAAAGCCGCCACAAGGTTCCGGCCATTGTCGTACACGACCTTTCCTGGCTTTAGGTTCAGAGGTGTGAGCCAGTGATCTGCCTGCTGTGTCAATCTGTCCACACCTCTTCTGCTTTGTGGGGTTTGTCACCTATGCATATTAGCTTCAGCACAGCCTTTGCCGCTTAGCCGAGGCAGTGCTGCAGTGCTTCCAACTTGGGACTGGTGTGGAGGGTAAAGTGGATGAGGATGCGCAGGAGGAGGAGGCTGAGGAGCATGACATTCTGGAGCTGTAGAGTGTAGGGGAAACCTGACTGAGGTAGGGCCTTTAATCCTTGGTGTGGGAAGGACGTGTTCCGTCCCTCGCTGAGACTGGGTCCCAGCTTCCACAATATTAACCCAGTGTGCCATCACCAAGATGTACCGCCCTTGCCCACAAGTCCACGTGTCTGTGGTTAGGTGGACTTTGGCTGAAACAGCGCTGTTCAGGGCACGTGTGATGTTTTGTGACACGTGGTTATGTAATGCGGGGACGGCACACCGGGAGAAATAGTGGCGGCTGGAGACCGAGTAACGTGGGACAGCTGCCGCCATCAGGTCGCGAATGCTTCCGTCTCCACCAGCCTAAAAGGCAACATTTCCAGCGCAAGCAGTCGGGAAATGTTAGCATTTAGAACTGTGGCATGTGGGGCATTGGCAGCGTATTTGCGCCTGCGTTCAAAAGTTTCGTGCATGGATAACTGAACGCTGCGCTGGGACAAGGACGTGCTTGATGATGGTGTTATTTCTGCGTGGGCAACTACAGGTGCAGGGCAGGAGGCTTGCTCGCATGCAGCATGGACAGGGGATTGGCTCGCATGCACAACACGCGAAGACGTAGCAGTGACATCAGCAAGCACTGCTCTTCGACTCTGTTGTACATCCCGACAAAGTCGGGTGCTTGGCTGACATGTGCCTGATCATGCTGGTGGTGGTCAGGCTGCTAGTTTTGGTACCCCTGCTGATGCTGGCATGGCAGGTGTTGCAAATGGCCTTTTTAGAATTATCTGGAGCCAACTTAAAAAACTGCCAGACTCGGGAAGACCTAACATTTGTACAGGCACCTTGTGTCGTGTTGTTGTTCCGGGGTTCGGTTGCCTGACTTCCTGCCTGGGGCCACCACCCTGCTTTTACTGCCTGTTGTGATGCTACGCCTCCCTCCCCCTGTGCACTGCTGTCCTCTCTGCATCTCCTCCTGCCAGGTTGGGTCAGTTACTGGATCATCCACCACGTTGTCTTCCTCTTCCGCACCCTGCTCCTCCTCCTGACTTCCTGGCAATCGTGATCTCATCATCGTCCACCCCTTGTTGAGACACGTTCCACCTTGCCTTTGTGAGACCGTGGCTGCTCAATATTTGGCATCGGTACATACGATCTCCTCATGACCCACTTCAACAGGAGCTGGCGAGAGGCCAGAATGTGCGAATGGATACGTGAACAGCTCTTCAGAGTGTCCAAGTGTGGGATCAGTAATGTCCGTGGACGTGTACTCGGCCTGGTGGTAGGAAAGAGGATAAGATTGTGGAATGTGCGGTGCAGTATCACGGCTACTGACACTTGACCATGTGTGAAGACAGGGTGTTTGTGGTGGTGCCAATCTGACTGGAAGCATTATCCGCTATCCAACTAACAACCTGTTGACACTGGTCTGGGTTGAAGAGCGGTATACTGCTGCGGTCCCCAAGAATTTGGGACAGGACGTGCGAACGAGTATATGTGGCCCTTTGTTGAGGCGAAATTAAAGCTTGCACACAACCTTGGCCTCTCCTGCACCACCATCACGTCCACTTCCTTGTCCTTGCCACCCCTTGCGCATTTTCAATGCTGTGCTGACGGTACACAGCTAAATGAAGGCATCCAATCAGATTTTAGCTATTGCTACCAGCTTTTTAAGAGCGACAATTATAGATTAAGTCAGACACAGCGTACTATCACTGTACTTGTGCGTTATATCCTAGTTTGTGCAAAACACACAAAAGTGCACCCGTACGCTGCCACCAACGGGCACACACTTGCGGTTTGTAAATGCACGCGCTAAGAAGCGAACAGATTTTTAGGAGCGACAATTACTGAAAAGTCTGACACAATCAGGACTGTTTTAGACTGTGTACACCAGTCCCAGATATGATGAAGGCTGGTATACTGTCACTAGGAATTGCTATATACCCTGCCTGCCTGTATACAGCTACAATAGTCCTGAGAAGAACTGTTGTGGTCACTAGAAAGCCTGTACTCCGACCTGGCTATACCCCCTCCTGCCTGCCTATATCCACCTAGACTAGTCCTGAGAAGGACTGTTGTGGTCACCAGTTTGCAGCCCTGCAAAACTCTCCCTGATTCAGCAGACACTCTCCCTGCACTGACTGTCTGGATCGCTGTGTGCAGAGCACAGCGTGGCTGGGTCTTATAAAGACTCGGTCACGCTGTTTGGCCGGCCAATCAATGCAATTCCACAACTAACAGGCGTGGTCTCCCAGCCAATCCCTGCATGTGGGCTGGCTCTCTAAAGAGTCGCCAACATGCAGAGATGAGGACCACGAGCACAGCACGAGTATCGCGAGATTACTCAGTACTCGCCGAGTAGCCTGAGTACAGTGATACACTGCGAGTACCGAGTAGTGACAAGCGTACTCGCTCATAACTATTAGTAATTATCAAGTGCTCTTGTCTGTCACATCGCCGTTGGACTCGGTGGCTGGTGCCCCCTGCCCCGGCCACTGGGAGGCACCGGATTCCTTCGGCTGATGGTGCCGGTAATAGGAGGGCCTTGTCCTCATATGGACCTACACCTTCGACGTCTGCCTCTGTCGCTGGGGCCGCCGTGTTTCTACTTGGGGTGATGTTGGTGGCAGAGGAGCGGGGCCTGCAGAGGCGTCTGATAGGCGCAGCCTTCGTTCTTCTGTCAGAAGTAGGGTGGTTGGATGCCAGTCATGCATCACCATCTGGCCTGGTTTAGGGGCGGTCGGATGAGATCATCAGGATGGGAGTCTCCAGCCTATGGGAGGTAACCACGCCCTTCAAATACATTGGAGCCTGCCTTGCAGGCCGCCAGATATAGTTTTGGTTCCCCAATATATAGTGTGTGTTTAGTTTTGTCTCTGGACATTTGCCTGGATTTCTGACTCTGCTACAGCCTGTCGATTTTGTACCTCAACTGCCTCTTGGTTTTTGACTTTGACCTTTGCCTGGATTTTTGACTCTGCTACAGTCTGACAATTTTGTGTCTTCGCTGCCCTCTCGGTTTTGACTCGGACTCCTGACTACGTTTTTCGGGTCCTAATTTTTCCCTTCCTGGCGACCTTCCTGCTCTGCTGCTCATAATAAGCAGCTACCCTTTGGGCTCCCTGTAATTCCAGATCCCTGTATAGGGTTAAGGGTCGCGGGGGTTTCTCGGGGTGCTGCCTTACCAGCAGCTCAGCCTCGCATCGGATGATCGTCACATTATATCTGGCCATACCATTTTTTTATATATATATATATATGTATATATATCGACTATATATATAAAAAAACATTCCCTTACCTTTTTTTTTTTTTCTCCTTTTCCCAATGGTTTTCCCTGTTTTTTTTTTCTTTACTCTCAGCTGTGTCAGCTGCTGATCGCTTCCCTCAAAGCACCTGTGTCCTGCTTCTCAGTCCTGTGGAGGATCATTTTTATCATCCTTTACCAAAATGCTGTACAAGCCACAATCTGGAGTCCTCTGCGTGAACACTGGAGATCAGAAGGCCTCGTTCCCTGGATGTCAGTGTGGCACCTGGTTGGGGCACCACAGGAACTCTTAGGACACAAATGGAAGTACACAGCAAATAGACCTCACTTACTTTAACACCCCCTTTCACCCCAGGCCTCTAGGGGACTCACTGGTTACCTTAAGCCAGTTCCCCCTATAAATACGGGTCCTGGAGGGAGAAACAGTGGAGTGTGCAGTCACTTTAGAACTGTAAAAAGCTAGGAGAGCTGACCTGGTACTGGAGCCACACTAGGCCCATACCAGCACACACGGAAAGTGAGAGACCCTCGCAACAGGGGTCATAGGAACAGGAGGCAAATAACTTACAGGGACAGAGGAGTTACTTCAACTCGCCCTAACAATTCAGTCACTGGGTTCGAGCTACAGGAGCCTTAGCGCAGGCTGCAGAGAAACCAGCACCCAACAAGGGAGTTTAGCTCCCTGAACACCTGAAGCACCACCAAATGAGAGCCCGGGGGTGGACGCGTCCAATAGTTCCTTTATAGTGCTCTCAGTGCAGCAAACTCGGGTGTATCAAGTCACACCAGAACGTGCAACCCCGGTTTGGTAGGATTTCATATCCACCAGATCCATTTAAACTGTGTATATCAGGAAGCCTATACCCCTGCTTGCTGTGGAATCTCCAGGAGTATGTACTTCATCACCCGGTCGAGTGTACCTGTTGACACCAGTAAAAGGTACAGAAAAGACTTTATGGGTCTGTGTATTCTTCCTGGATTAATACTTAAAACAACCGAGCTGCCGTATTCCATCCAGTACAGCTCCTGACCCCGGGGACTCCTGCTCATCCTGTGGGGAGCATCCCATCTAGCTGCCGCACATACCCCGGAGGCCCAAGCAGCGCCGGTACCATCATCGGACTCCAACAGGTGGCGTCACGACAATCAAGACTTATTCCAATCCTTTAATCCCCTTTTATTTGACCACTGGGCCCCACAGCCTAGGCAGGAACCGTGACAAGGAAGCAACGCCTGAGACCTGAGAACCCGGCAACGGTGAGTCATCAGCACTGGGTGGCTCTGGCTCTGCCTGCCAAGGTGCCCAGGTATTGCCCGCTGGATGCGGCCAAAGTCTTGTTACCTATTTCTTTGTCTTACCTTAAGAAATTTGCGTGTTTGGAGGCTTATGTAGACAGTGGCTCAGAAGGGAATTTCATAGATCTCCAGGTAGCAAAAATCTAGGTGTACTACTACTACGGCTTAATGCCCCCATTAGAACCACTGCAGTTAATGGCACTCCCCTCATCCAGGGTGGAGTGGAATTTGTCACTGAGGAAGTGTCATGCTGGTGGGTCTTTATATGGTGAAAATGTGTCATTTTTTGCTATCGGTAATTTATCATCTGCAGTAATCCTGGGCATGCCATGGTTACGTAAACATAACCCAGTCATAGACTGGCACTTGGGTGACATCGTGCGCTGGAGCCCAAAATGTCAGGATAACTGTATCTCGCTATCTGTAAACCAAGTGAAGGACAAGCCACACTTTGTACCATACGCCTTTAGAGATTTTGAGGATGTATTTTCTATTCAGGAATCAGAGAAATTACCCCCTCACAGAGACTATGATTGCACCATAGATTTGATACCTGATTCTCGTCTCCCAAAGGGGAGAATATTTAATCTCTCTGGTCCAGAACATCAGGCCATGAAAGATCACATAGCAGACAGTCTGCAAAAGGGGTATATTAGACCGTCCACCTCGCCAGTAAGGGCCGTTTTCTTGTTTTGTGGGAAAGATAGATGTCGGACTCAGACCTTTGCATTGATTACCGCGAATTAAACGCGATCACTGTGAAAAACCAGTATCCTCTTCCACTCATCCCTGATCTTTATAATCAGCTGTTGGGAGCCAGGTATTTCACCAACGGGACCTCAGGGGAGCATATAACCTTGTCCGTATAAAAGAAGGCGATGAGTGGAAGACCGCATTTAACACGCCTCTCAGCCATTTTGAGTATCTCGTAATGCCGTTCGGGTTAAGTAATGCACCTGCAGTTTTTCAGAATTTTGTCAGCGATATTTTCAGAGATATCAGTGGTGTTTATGTGGTCGTTTATTTGGACGACATTTAGGTTTTTTCTCCTGGTCTTTGGTCGCACGTCCAACATGTCCGTACTGTACTCCAGAGACTCAGAGAGCATTCTTTATTCGCCAAATTAGAGAAATGTGTCTTCATGGAGGAGGAGATAAATTTTTTGGGTATATTATATCGGCTAAAGGTTTTTCGCATGGATCCTTCCAAGATTAAACCCATTAAGGAATGGGTACAGCCCAAGTCTCTAAAGGCACTGCAGCGATTCTTGGGCTTCGCTAACTATTATCGTAAATTTATTTAAAGGGTTTTCACAGATAGCCAAACCATTCACTTATTTGACATGTAAAGGGCGGATGTGGTTAATAGGAAGCCTGAAACAATTCATGCGTTTTCTACCTTAAAAGAATGTTTTTACTCTGACCCGATATTTGTGCAACCTGATTGGACTGCCCCTTTATTGTAGAGGTAGATACCTTGAAGTTGGAGTGGGAGCAGTGCTATCACAAGGCGCTGCATCCCTCACTCAACTCTGTCCGTGTGTCTTCTTTTCCCGAAAATTTTCATCTACAGGATGAATTATGATATAGGTAATCGGGAATTGTTGGCAATCAAATGGGCCTTTGAGGAATGGCGCCACTTCCTCGAAGGCGCCAAACATAGGATTACCGTAGTTACTGATCACAAAAACCAAACTATTTGGAGTCAGCGAAAAGACTGAATCCTAGACAGGTAGGTGGGCTTTGTTCTTTTCTAGATTTGAGTTCGTTATCACTTTCCTAATGGCACTAAAAACGTAAGGGCTAATGCCCTGTCTCGAAGTTTTTGCCCCTTACAGGTCGAGGACATGGAACATAAGGTAATGAAGAAAGGATAGAGTATGTGGTAAGCGCTAGGGAATAATTACAGCTCCACGGCCAGTAGTAAATTACCTTTAGGCTTTAATAAAAAAGTGTACAACACGCGGGTCCATTAACCACGATGCATTTCAACGCAGTATGCGTCTTTCTCAAGTACAGAAGAGTGAAATTCATTATTTCAAAGACCTCGCAAGTGTGCAAGTTAATCCAGTTGTGCGGACGGCACAACTGGTCAAGGTGAGCAATACAAAAATATACCGAGGGTAATTATTGCAAACACAGTATGGCGCAAACTGGATTTTATTTTTTACAGAGGACATGGAACAGACTCCCATTTTAGCCAAGGGAATTGTTGTTTTGGCTGTGTCTTTGAATCTTCTGGAAGAGATTCATGGCTCTCCAGTACAGGCCCCTGACACTATTCCTGCCTAAAAACTATTTGTCCCTGCCAAATTCTGCCTCCAAGTCCTAAAGAAATCACATAATTCCATCCTTGCAGGGCATCCTGGTATCAATAACACCATCAGACTTGTAACCAGGAATTTGTGGTGGCCAACTATAGTAAAGGACTGTAAGGACTATGTACTGGCTTGTGAAACCTGTGCTCGCTCTAAGTCTCCCCGCAACCGCCCTGCCGGTTTTCCAGTCCTTGCCTACCCCTGAGGGTCCTTGGACTCATATCTCCATGGATTTCATTACTGACCTACCACTCTCGGAAGGGAAGACTTGTATCTGGGTAGTGGTAGACAGATTCAGCAGGCAGTGTCATTTTGTTCCACTGTTCGGGTTACATAATTCCGAGACTCTGAGCAAGTTGTTTATTAATCATGTTGTGCAATTGCATGGTGTTCCTGTGAATATTGTTTCTGACAGGGGCACCTAGTTCATTTCTAAATTTTGGAGGGCATTCTGTAAACGGATTGGAATGACTATTCCTTTTCATCTGCCTATCGCCCTGAAACCAAAGGTCAAACCGAGCGCACTAATCAAGCTCTCGAGCAGTATCTACGTTATGTCTCTGAGCATCAATCCGATTGGGTGTAAAACCTGCCACTAGCAGAATTTGCCATGAATAACCAGTACCAGGAGTCCATCTAGACCACCCCTTTCTACTGTAATCATGGGCTGCACCCGCGCTTTGGTTCCTTTTCTTCTAGGCTTTCCGTCGTCCCTGGGGTTGAAAGGTCCATAGATCAGTTAAAGACTATCTGGTCTGCAGTGAACAAAAACTTGAAGGGGGCTCAGACTAGGCAGGCGTCTCCGCTAATAAACGGCGCTCCAAGGGTCCGGATCTGGGAGTTGGGGACAAAGTTTGACTTTCTACGAAAAATATTAAGCTCAAAGTGCCGTCTGCCAAACTAGTTTCCAGGTTTTTTTGGTCCATATGAAATTATTGACGTGATTAACCCTGTAGCCTTTCGTCTGAAGCTTCCTCAATCATTCAAACTGCCCCATGTATTCCATAAGTCCCTTTTCAAATTGTACCGATCTCCGGTTCTCCTGTCCAGTCCTCCTCTCCGGTCTTGGTCGGGGGTGCCGTAGAATACGAAGTTCAACGGATCTTTGATTCCCGCTTATTGAGAGGATGCGTGCAGTATCTGGTACATTGGAAGGGCTATGGTCCGGAAGAGAGGTCCTGGGTGCCTGCCAGTAATTTCCATGCCAAGGGTTTGATCCGGAGGTTTAATCTTTTTCATCCCAATAAACCGGGTTTTGTGGGTCCGGAGGCCCCTCAGAGGGGGGGTACTGTCACATCGCCATTGGACTCGGTGGCTGGTGTTCCTATCCTGGCCACTGGGAGGCGCCGGATTCCTTCGGCTGATGTGCCAGTAATAGGAGGGTCTTGTCCTCATATGGACCTGCTCCTTCGACGTCTGCCTCTGTCACTGGGCACGGCGTGTTTCTCTTTGGGGTGATGTTGGTGGCAGAGGAGTGGGGCCTGCAGAGGCGCCTGATAGGCGCAGCGTTCGTTCTTCTGTCAGAAGTAGAAGTAGATGGAGATCATCAGGCTGTGAGCTCCAGCCTGTACGAGGTAACCGCGCCCTTCAAATACATTGGAGCCTGTCTTGCAGGATGCTAGATATAGTTTTGGTTCCCCAGTGTTATGTGTGTGTTTAGTTTTGTCTCTGACCTTTGCCTGGATTTCTGACTCTGCTACAGCCTGTCGATTTTGTACGTCAGCTGACCTCTTGGTGACTTTGCTGCTGGATTTTCGACTCTTCTACAGTCTGACGATTTTGTGCCTTCGCTGCCCTCTCGGTTTTGACTCGGACTCCTGACTACGTTTTTCGGGTCCTGATTTTTTCCCTTCCTGGCGACCTTCCTTCTCTGCTGCTCATAATAGGCAGCTAACCCTGGGCCCGCTGTAATTCCAGATCCCTGTATAGGGGTTAAGGGTCTCAGGGTTTCTCGGGGTGCTGCCTTACCAGCATGCACAGCCTGCAGCGGATGGTCGTCACATTGTTCCTTTTTGGTTGGGGACAATTCTATATTCAGCTATTGCTGTCCAATGATCTGTACTTCCTGTTTTGTTTAGAAATTGTAGTGTCCCCATAGTAGTAGTTGGTGCTACAATCTATATATATTTTTTCCCTTCCTCCTCTCTCCCCTTTCTTTTTTTTTCCTTTCTCCTGGTGCTCCTCACATGAATATAAAATATTTCTTGCTTGATTATACAATGCCACCCATATCATATATGTTAGAGATGAGCGAGTACTAAAATGCTCGGGTGCTCGAAGCTCGGGCCGAGCATCCCAAGATACTTGTGTACTCGGCCCGAGCACTGCGCCCAATGTTATCCTATGAGAGACCCGAGTATTTTTCTGGCATGACCCCCGGCAGCATGGATAAACCCTAAAAATGTCACAAAATTATCAGAACAGTCCTGAAATGACATGGGAATAGCATGGGGAAGACCCCTGGAAGCATTTCAGACCTCAGGGTCACTGCTGTGAACAGTGTTGACAGACTATTACGCCACTTTTACGGACTGTCAAGAAAACATTACAAAATTAAACCAAAATGGATTTTCATGGAGAAAATATTAAGGGCTCATACCCACTTGTGAGACAGAGTTGGTGTATGTTAGTTTTTTGGATTACATGAAAGATTTAAAAAAAAAAAAAATTGTGTGGCACTCCATGCCCTGGGAAGAGACGTACATGAAGGCCTCTTTAAATAATGTGCCCATTTCAAAGAAGTGGGTCTTTTGTAGTATTGCCATTTGTCAGGGTAGCCAAAAATTGTGTGGCACTCTGATGCTCCTGGATAGAAACGTACATGAAGGCCTCTTTAAATAATGTGCCCATTTTAAAGAAGTGGGTCTTTTATAGTATTGCCCTTTGGCAGGGCAGCCAAAAATTGAGAGGCACCCCAATGCCCCTGGAAAGAAACATGGAGGAGAGCCTCTAAATATTGTTTCCATTACAAAGGAGCGAATCTCCGGCACTTGTAATTAGAGATGAGCCACCACCCGGTGTTCGAATTCGATTCGTCTAATCGACGGGGTGTTCGACGAATGTTCGTCGAATGCTCGACGAACACCGTCGAACACCCCGGAAAACGAACAAACCGGGCCTGTGGGGCATTTTCACTTCCACAATGTATATACATGCATTGTGGAAGTGAAAAAAAGTGAAAGAAAGTGTTAAAAATAAAAAATAATCAATGTCCACCTGTCCGCGGTCCACCGAAGCCTCCGGCAAGGTCCTGCGGCTTCTAGGACCTGTGGTGACGTCATGTTCTCGCGCGAGACCGGAGTTCCGCGAGAACATGACGTCACTACAGGTCCTGGAAGCACAGGACCTTGCCGGAAAGCTTAAAGAAAGGGTCCGAATCATAAAAATATCTATTTTAAGTAAAAGTTACTTAAAGAAAGGGTCCGAAACATAAAAATATCTATTTTAAGCTTTCCGGCAAGGTCCTTTGCTTACCCAGAATTCCCGCGAGAACATGACGTCACCACAGGTCCTAGAAGCCGCAGGACCTTGCCGGAGGCTTCGGTGGACCGCAGACAGGTGAGCATAGATTATTTTTTTATTTTTAACACTTTCTTTCTTTTAGGGAATGTTTATTTTGGCTCAAAATGCGGCAGATGCGGTTTTCTGACCGCATCTGCTGCATTTTCGAACCAAAATCGAACATGTTCGAAATTCGCCGAATTGGAACCAAATTGTTCGAATTCGGCGAATGACTCGAATAGCGCCAAAATCGACACGAATTTGAGATTGGCGAACTATTCGAGTCGAACATCGCTCATCTCTACTTGTAATGCTCATTCTGTAATCATGGACTAAAACATTTACCCCTGTGGGGTATACATGAAACTACTAGCTAACTTTTGAACGGTTAGCATCATCATCATAAATATGATGTAAAAAATGTATGTTTTCGTGGCTTCATGAACCACGGTCGCACTGATCATATGATGGTGGCGGATGAGTAGCAGGAGGAGCAGTACAGCAAGTAGCCAAAGTCATGAAGTGTGTACCCATGTGTGAGTGTGCGGAGGTGAATGGCAATTTACCGGCACAAAATTAAACTTTCGCTATCATTTGGTGGTGGTGTGGTGAAGTCAGGCCCAAACCAACCCTTGTTCATCTTGATCAGAGTCAGCCTGTCAGCATTTTCAGTTGACAGGCGGGTGCTTTTATCAGTAATGATTCCCACCTGCGGCACTAAAAATACGCTCTGACAAAACGCTAGCGGCAGGGCAGGTCAGGACTTCCAAGGCGTAGAGAGCCAATTCCTGCCATGTGTCCAGCTTGGATACCCAATAATAAGGCACAGAGGAATCTAGGAGCATTTTGTTCGATCGGCAAAGTACTCCCTCAGCATCTTTGCAAACTTTGCAGTCCTTGTGACACTACCCCACACCTCAGGGCTTGTGCTATGGGAGGTGCTGAGAAAATTGTCCCAGATCTTTGAGAGTATTCCCCTACCTCTGCTGGATTGGATTTGTGCCTCCCTCGGCCCTTGTTGTCCACCGAATCATGACCTCTGCCGCTAGCATTTTCAGAAGGGAATTTTTGGACTAATTCCGCGACTATGGCCTTCTGGTACTGCCGCATTTTTGTAGACCTCTCTGCCTCGGGAATAAGAGAAATAAAGTTCTCTTTGTAGCGTGGGTCTAAAAGTGTCACCAACCAGTAATGAGTGTCCGCCAAGATGTTGATAACACGAGGGTCACGAGACAGGCAGCGTAACATAAAGTCAGCCATGTGCGCCAGACTGTTAACAGACAAGACTTCAGGGTTCTCACCAACAGCATGACTGGCCATGCTGGCCTCATCATCTCCTCCTCCTCCCCCTCCTCTCCCCTGTCCTCTGGCCATCCACGCTGAACAGACGGTATGACGGTTGTGCATGTATTACCGTCAATTCCGCATGAAAGTAGCTCTATTTCTTCATCCTCCTCGTCATAGTCCTCCAATGCACGTTGGGATGAGACGAGGCTGGGCTGTGTGTAATCACCCTAGTTTCTTGCTCCAACTCATCGTGCTCCGCGTGCTCGCCATCGTCTTTGATTTTGAGCAGAGAGCGTTTTAGAACACAGAGAAGTGGGATGGTGACGCTAATGATGGTGTCATCGCCCCTCACCATCTTGGTGTAGTCCTCAAAGTTTTGGAGGACGGTACATATGTCGGACATCCATGTCCACTCCTGAGGTCTTATGTGTGGAGTTTGAACCGTTATACCGACGGCCTAGTTGATGCTGGTACTCAACAACTGCCCTCTTCTGCTCTCAAATCCTGACCAACATGTGCAGTGTGGAATTCCAATGCGTGGGGCCATCACACACCAGTCTGTGAGCCGGAAGCGTCAAACACCGCCGAAAGCCGGCATGGGCGGCAGAAGCAGTAGGTGACTTTCTAAAATGGGCACACAGGCGGCGTACTTTGACAAGCAGATCCGACAGCTCCAGGTAGGATTTAAGAAACCGCTGAACCTTGAGGTTGAGCACATGGGCCATGCATGGAACATGTGTCAGCTCGTCTCGCCTCAGAGCCGCCACAAGGTTCCGGCCATTGTCACACACGACCATGCCTGGCTGTAGGTTCAGCGGTGTGAGCCAGTGATCTGCCTGCTTTTTCAGAGCTGTCCACATCTCTTCAGCATTGTAGGGTTTGTCACCTACGCATATTAGCTTCATCACAGCCTGTTGCCGCTTAGCCGAGGTAGTGCTGCAGTGCTTCCAGCTTGGGACTGGTGTGGAGGGAGAAGTGGAGGAGGAGGAGGCTGAGGAGCATGACGTGCCAGAGCTGTACACTGTGGGTGAAACCCTGACTGAGTTAGGGCCTGCAATCCTTGGTGTCAGAAGGACGTGTTCCGTCCCAAGCTCAGACTGGGTCCTGGCTTCCAGAATATTAACCCAGTGTGCCGTCAGCGAGATGTACTGGCCCTGCCCACAAGCACTTGTCCACGTGTCTGTGATTAGGTGGACTTTGCCTGAAATTGCGTTGTTAAGGGCACGTCTGATGTTTTGTGGCACGTGCTTATGTAATGCGGGTATGGCACACTGGGAGAAATAGTGGCGGCTGGGGACCGAGTAACGTGGGACAGCAGCCACCATCAGGTCATGGAATGCTTCCATCTCTACTAGCCTAAAAGGCAGTGCAAGCAATCACGAAATGTGTGCATTTAGAACTGTGGCATATGGGGCGTTGGCAGCGTATTTGCGCCTGCGTTCCAAAGATTGGTGTATGGATAACTGAACACAGCGCTGGGACAAGGACGTGGTTGATGATACAGGGGAAGGACAGGAGGCATCTTCGCATGCAGTATGGACAGGGGTTTGTCTTGCATGCACAACAGTGGAAGACACAGCGCTGTTACCCACAAACACTGCTCCTGGACTCTGGTGTACATACCACAAAGTCGGGTGCTTTGCTGACATGTGCCTGATCATGCTGGTGGTGGTCAGGCTGCTAGTTTTGCTACCCCTGCTGATGCTGGCATGGCAGGTGTTGTAAATGGCCTTTTTGGAATTATCTGCAGACACCTTAAAAAAGCAGCCAGACTCGGGAAGACCTAACAGTTGTACTGGCAACTTCACTCGTGTTGTTTCCCAAAAGCAGGACGGCAAGTAGAGGGTGATTGCCTATGCCAGCAGAAAGCTGCGCCCCACAGAAAGGAACCCAGAGAACTATAGTTCCTTCAAGCTGGAATTCTTGGCCTTGGTCTGAGCCATCACAGAGAGGTTCAAACACTATTTGGCCTCTAGCAAATTTACAGCCTACACGGATAACAATCCGCTTCCCACCTGGAAACTGCAAAGTTGGGAGCCATGGAACAAAGATGGATGGCCAGATTATCCAACTACCAGTTCACCATCAAGTACTGGGATGGGCACCAGAATGGAAACACTGATGCCGTATCCAGAATGCCTCACTTGTCAGAAGAGGGTGTAGATGAAGACGAGCTGGAAGAAGTGGAGTTTCCTGCCTTCCATCACGTAAGAGTAACCCAATGCCAGCAAACCCGTCAAGATCCTCCTGCAAGAATGGTGAACCCGTTGCCCCACTTCGGTTGGAAAGAGGTTCAAGACAATGACCAGGCTGTCAGTCTAATAAAACAACTAATAACCCAGGAGTCAGCGAAGCTGCCTGAGAATCCCCTATCTGATGCCAAACATCTGTGGAGCAAGCGGAGTAAGCTGTTCATATACCAAGGGAAGCTTTGTCGGAGGTACATCAACCCAAGAACACACGAGATGGCCTGGCAAATCGTCGTACCAAAATCAGAAATCCATGTGGTCTTGAATGCCTATTACAACCAGACTGGTCACTTCAGATTGCAGAAGCTAGAGATGCTACTGAAGGATAGGTTCTTTTGGGTCGGCATGCGGACATCTATTGAGAAATGGTGTAAGAATTGTAAATCCTGCAGTCTGAGAAGAAAGGACTCACAGAGCCGGAAAGCCCAGCTTCATCCCATTGTAACCAAGCAATCTCTGTAAATCGTAGCCTTGGACTATGTAAATCTGACTCCAAGTAGACCCGGCTATATATACGCATTGACTATGGTAGACCATTACTCGAGATTCTTAATGGTTGCCTGCGTAAAAGACTTGACAACTGCCACAATTGCTAGAATTTTTCAAAATGTGTTCTGCAGACCATTGGGATACCCAGAACAGGTCTTAACAGATCAAGGGTCAACCTTCGAAGCAGAGATCTTCCAAGAGTTCTGCCAGATGTATGGGTGCAAAAAGAACAGAACAACCCCGTATCATCCCCAAACCAATGGACTCTGTGAGAAAATGAATCACATCCTCATTGACATGCTGAAGATCCTACTATTAGAAGAAAGGACCCAATGGCCGGAGAAACTACCTGATTTGGTTGACATGTATAAGCACATTCCAGTAAGCTCTACAAACTGTACACCAGCTTACCTGATGAGAGCCCGTACAGGAAAGTTACCCGTAAACTTGGAACTCGGAGTAGTAATTCCCGAAGCAGATAACACCATTCCCAATTGGAAAGCTCATCGCCTCGAAAAATACAAAAAGGTTCAATCCAGTGTCGAAGACAACCTGGAGAAATCCAGTGAGAAACAAGAAAGGGACTATAACAAGCATGCTCCAGCGGAAACAATAACACCTGGAAGTATTGTCCTACAGAGGAAAAGAACTAGACACAAGTTAGATAATCAGTGGGAACAAGAACCCTACATCTAGTGATGGGCGAATCCTAAATTACTCGGAATCGCTTGACTCTAGCGAGTCCGAGCACAGGACTCGCTACTCGTTGCGAGTCTAGCGAGTCCAATGTTAATGAATGGGGAAGCGAGTAATAGCGAGTAGTGTGAGATTTACAAATCGCAGATGTGTCTCGGAAGCTTCAGCCTGAAGCAATCCTAGTTTTGCCATTTATTTGCATTGGACTTGTTTACTTTGCAAGTAATCGCTGGGAAACTCGCACAGATAAGATCCTGTCTGCTCTGTGTGCTGGCTGCCGCAGCTCCAGGGTCCTAGAGCCCGCCTGCTGCCTGATGTAGCAGAGCTGAGATTGTTCTCAGTCTGCTCATTCCCTGTGCATAGACATCTATATCTATGCACAGGGATGAGCAGAGAGGACATCGCGTTTTGGACTGCGTCGGACGGAAGAGGATTTTTTTAATTAAAGATGGAGTCCCTAATGGCTTTTTTTTTTATTTCTAATAAAAAATTTTCTCTGTGTTGTGTTTTTTTTAAAACAATTTAATAGAAATTCATGGCGGTCATGTCTAATATTGGCGTGACCCCCATAAATTTCGGGCTTAGGGCCAGCTGATAATACAAAGCTGGCCCTAACCCCTTTATTACCCAGCGTGCCACCGCCACCAGGGCCGCTGGAAGAGCGGGGTTCAGCGCCAGAGGATGGCGCTTCAATGAACGCGCCATCTTCTGGGGTGGCTGCGGGCTGCAATTTGCAGCGGGGGGTGCCCAGAAAGCTTGGGCATCCCTGCGGTGCGGATTCCAGCCCCCAGCTGCTTAGCTGTACCTGGCTAGACATAGAAATTGCGCGGAGCCCCACGCATTTTTTTAAAATTATTTCATGAAATTCTGAGATTCTGACTCTGACTCTGAGACTCTGACTCTGAAACTCTGACTCTGAGACTCTGACTCTGAGACTCTGACTCTGACTCTGAGACTCTGACTCTGAGACTCTGACTATGACTCTGAGACTCTGACTCTGAGACTCTGACTCTGAGACTCTGACTCTGAGACTCTGACTATGACTCTGAGACTCTGACTCTGAGACTCTGACTCTGACTCTGAGACTCTGACTCTGAGACTCTGACTCTGAGACTCTGACTCTGAGACTCTGACTCTGAGACTCTGACTCTGAGACTCTGAGACTCTGAGACTCTGACTCTGACTCTGAGACTCTGACTCTGAGACTCTGACTCTGACTCTGAGACTCTGACTCTGACTCTGAGTCTCTGACTCTGAGACTCTGACTCTGAGACTCTGACTCTGAGACTCTGACTCTGACTCTGAGACTCTGACTCTGAGACTCTGAGACTCTGACTCTGAGACTCTGACTCTGACTCTGAGACTCTGACTCTGAGACTCTGACTCTGAGACTCTGAGACTCTGACTCTGACTCTGAGACTCTGACTCTGACTCTGAGACTCTGACTCTGAGACTCTGACTCTGACTCTGAGACTCTGACTCTGAGACTCTGACTCTGAGACTCTGAGACTCTGACTCTGAGACTCTGAGACTCTGACTCTGAGACTCTGACTCTGACTCTGAGACGCTGACTCTGAGACTCTGACTCTGAGACTCTGACTCTGACTCTGAGACTCTGACTCTGGACTCTGACTCTGACTCTGAGACTCTGACTCTGAGACTCTGACTCTGACGACTCTGAGACTCTGACTCTGACTCTGAGACTCTGACTCTGACTCTGAGACTCTGACTCTGAGACTCTGACTCTGGACTCTGAGTCTCTGACTCTGAGACTCTGACTCTGAGACTCTGACTCTGAGACTCTGACACTCTGACTCTGAGACTCTGAGACTCTGACTCTGAGACTCTGACTCTGACTCTGAGACTCTGACTCTGACTCTGACTCTGACTCTGAGACTCTGAGACTCTGACTCTGAGACTCTGACTCTGACTCTGAGACTCTGACTCTGAGACTCTGACTCTGACTCTGACTCTGAGACTCTGACTCTGACTCTGAGACTCTGACTCTGAGACTCTGATCTGACTCTGAGACTCTGACTCTGAGACTCTGACTCTGACTCTGAGACTCTGACTCTGGACTCTGAGACTCTGACTCTGAGACTCTGAGACTCTGACTCTGAGACTCTGACTCTGACTCTGAGACTCTGAGACTCTGACTTGACTCTGAGACTCTGACTCTGAGACTCTGATCGACTCTGAGATCTGACTCTGAGACTCTGACTTGAGCTCTGGGCTCTGAGACTCTGATGAACTCTGATGAACTCTGAAATTCATGAATTAATTAAAAAAATGCGTGGGGCTCTGCGCAATTTCTATGTCTAGCCAGGTACAGCTAAGCAGCTGGGGGCTGGAATCCGCAGCGCAGGGATGCCCAAGCTTTCTGGGCACCCCCCGCTGCAAATTGCAGCCCGCAGCCGCCCCAGAAGATGGCGCGTTCATTGAAGCGCCATCCTCTGGCGCAGAACCCCGCTCTTCCAGCAGCCCTGGTGGCAGTGGCACGCTGGGTAATAAAGGGGTTAATACCAGCTTTGTTATACAAGCTGGTATTAAGCCCGAGATTCTTAATGTCAGGCCACGTTTGACCCGGCCACTAAGAATCTCCAATAAAGGGTTAAAAAAACACAACACAGAGAAAAATTTTTATTTACTCTGAGACTCTGAGACTCTGACTCTGAGACTCTGACTCTGACTCTGAGACTCTGACTCTGAGACTCTGACTCTGAGACTCTGAGACTCTGACTCTGACTCTGAGACTCTGACTCTGACTCTGAGACTCTGACTCTGAGACTCTGACTCTGACTCTGAGACTCTGACTCTGAGACTCTGACTCTGAGACTCTGACTCTGAGACTCTGACTCTGAGACTCTGAGACTCTGACTCTGAGACTCTGACTCTGACTCTGAGACGCTTTGTTATACAAGCTGGTATTAAGCCCGAGATTCTTAATGTCAGGCCACGTTTGACCCGGCCACTAAGAATCTCCAATAAAGGGTTAAAAAAACACAACACAGAGAAAATTTTTTATTTGAAATAAAAAAAAAGCCATTAGGGACTCCATCTTTAATTAAAAAAATCCTCTTCCGTCCGACGTAGTCCAAAATGCGATGTCCTCTCTGCTACATCCCCTGTGCATAGATATAGATGTCTATGCACAGGGAATGAGCAGACTGAGAACAATCTCAGCTCTGCTACATCATCTCTGTGAGCAGGTGGGCTCTAGGACCCTGGAGCTGCACAGAGAAGACAACTGGACTCGGCTCGCAATGTAACAGCAGTTACTTTGCGAGTTTCCCTGCTATCACTGGCACAGTAGCCGAGTCTAATGCAAACAATGGCAATCCTAGTTTTGTCAGCGTTTGCCATTGATTTGCATTGGACTCGTGCGAGTAAACGCTGGGAAACTCGCAGAGTACCGAGTCCTGCGAGTCCCTTACTACTCGCCGAGTAACGAGTCCTAGCGAGTAGATTCGCCCATCCCTACCTACATCCTATTGGATTCTGGAAATAATATCAGCAAAGTCTGCCTTATCAGCAAGGACAGTGGATAAAACACACAGACTGTATCCAGAGACCACATTAAAAAGTGTCCAACGGATTGGAAAAACCACAGTCCCTCCAACCAGCCTATTCAAGAGTCTGAACCTGTACAAGAACTAAGTTCTAGTCAAGAACCAAGAAAGGAGGTCATCCCTACCATTTTAGGAGAATTCCCAGAAGATTGGCCTCAACAAGATGGAGCCATCATAGTTGGCGATATTGAATTTCTACCAGCCCAATGAAGTGGTACAAAGGAATCAGGAAGAAATACCCATTGCTAGAGAATCTGAGGATGCTGCAATCGGTGCACCTCCTAGACCTGTAATGAGACTAAGGCAACACAGACGCTTACCTGATATGCCTGGAGCAAGCCCTTCACTAGACACCTCACCTGAGACAGTGACACCTGTAGTGCGTAGATAACACAGAAGCACACAAGGTCAACCCCCGTCTAGGTATGGAGAGTGGGCACAATAAAATGTGAGGTAGAGCACATTAAAGGTAACATGTAAATAGTCATTGTACAATAAGAATATAAATAGTAGCATACAGAAGGGTGGAGGAACTGGGCCTAGCCCCACGCACATTAATTTAGGAAAAGAAAGTGCCTGGGGTAGGAAGGTACAAGGTCTCCTAAGCCGTGACACCCATAGGGACATGTGTTTATTAAAAATGTGGACTTTGAAAGACTTTCCCCTTTTTCTTACTCGGAGCGTACAGAAAACGGACTGTAAAGACTCTTTGAACTTTTCCCCTTTTTGAACTTTAAAATTCAAAAGGACTACAGTTACGGGACTAATGTAGCCACAAACGCTTCAAAAGCCTGCGGTGAATGGACTAGCATGGTACGGACTTACCTGTTTTTCCATTTTTCAATATTTTTCAGTGCTTTTTGTAGATTTTTATATTTTAAGACTTTGTAAATATGTTACCTGTTATATTGTTGAAAATTGTTATTTATTTTGTTCAAACAAAAATGCTCAGTCCAGGAGTACTGATGTTACCTAAGGGGGTATGTGGCGCCCTGCTCACGCAGGTAGCCACAGACTTCTCTAATGCACAGCTGGGTTTCCACAGCAGGTACCTACTACATACAACACCTTCCATCCCGGCACAGTAGGGGGAGCCCAACTTGCTGCCCTTAGGCAAGATTTCCTATAAATGCTGCTGCTGGGGGAGGAGTTAGGCAGAGTGTGCAGACGCTAGGAGAGCTGCGAAGACGTCCTGGTGGTCAGTGCCGCGGTTAAGCCCGAACCAGTGACCCGGAGTGGCCCTTCTATGTCCCGCAAGCCTAAGTGGGCACAGAAGGCAAGGAGCAGATAGCCAAAAAGGGAGTGAAGAACTTGAGGGAGTTCGCCCCAAAAAAGTATCGAATATCGGGGATCCGCACCTGTGGGATACTCCAGGACCACAGAAAACCCATTCACACCGTGGAGGCTTTAGCCACCCGGTTTCCCATATGAGTCAAGAGAGGGAGCCAGACACAGCAGTGCACCACCGCAGTGATCAGAGAGGGTAACCCAGAGACCGCACAGGAGGAGAGACAGACATCAGAGTCAGGAAGAGAGAGGAGGCAAGTCTGGCTGCATGCAGGCTGTGCTTCGATCACTACAAAGGAAAAGAGGAGGCCTTATACCCACTTGCTTTGGGGACCCACTGTGTAACCTGGTCACCTATCAATGCCCTGGAAATCTTTACCTGCGTACCATCAGTAAAAGGTAAAAGAGACTTTGCAGTGTGCGTGTGTCATTCCTCTCCATCCCGGTGACCCTCATAGACTGCTTCAGCACTCCCTTTCCCAGCCAAAGCTCCAATACAAGCTGCCCTTCTCACTACGCTGCCCCAGAGGTCCAGCCCTACTTGTAGAGGACTTTTTCCACACTAGCCGCACTACCATCTACCTCCGGCAGACTGTGGCGGCGCTGGTGACACATCACCAGAGACTACAGGTGGCATCACGACAAACTGTATATAAAGCCCTGTAAATATAACCCCCTTTTTGAAGATAGGCCCAGGACACGGGTCAGGCGCGGCCACCACTCCCCGTGACAGAGTTAACCCCTCGGAGCCTGAAACCCAAGTACCCCAAAGCCTGGGCTCGACAATAGTATCTAGTTGGAAAATCCAACTTGATTCGGTGCATGACATCTTTGCCAGGTAATTCCCGCCTCTCCAATCTCTTTCTACTTTTTGGATTGCAAAAAAGTCAATTCTTTGCTAGTACTCCCATGTACCTCTTTGAAATGATTAAAAAGAGGGTGGCCTGTAAAACCTTTGTTGATCTTTCTAAAATGTTCTTTCATCCTAACCATGAGAGGACGAGATGTCTTTCCCACGTAAAGTTTTTTACAAGGACATCTTATGACATAAATTACTCCCTTGATTTTGCATGTCAGATATTGTTTGATACTGAATTGATTATCTCCTTTTGAGTCTGAGAAATTTTTGATCAATATTTTTGGTAGCTTAGATGTCCTGCAATTTGAGCAATTCTGGCATGGAAAAAAACCTTTATCCTTCTCTGTAGTTGTCTGTTTTTTGGATGGCTGTTTCACACTTGGTGCCAGTTCTTGACCCAATGTTGTAGCTCTTCTAAAGGTCACCTTTGGATGCAAAGGTAGCATATTACCAATAGTCTTGTCAAATCTCAGGATGTCAATGTTTCTTTATGATCTTTTTAAATGATTTATAGTTACTGCGGAACTGTTATGATTGACAATTTTGCAATTTGTTCTTCTATTGTAGGTTCTTCTCGATTCTTCTTCTTGTGTATTAGTAGTTCGCCTCTAAAAAAAAATGCACTATAAGCACATGGATGTGACAGGTACATGCAAAAACCCTGAGCATTGATAATACACTACAGATAAGTACACTATTCATTTCTGTATATATTCTGTATATATTCTCTAGGAGGAGATACAGGAGGAAGTAACAGCTCTGGTAACAAGGAAAATCCTTAATCTCAAGGGGAAACAGAATATTCACTAAATGTATACAGGTATCTAATGCAATATTTTGGATATAAATTTATCACAATTCTAACAGATATAAAAAAAAACCCCAGCAGCTAAAAGAAAGAAGTAGAAATAAATTTACAGTACCAAGAAACCCTCTAGTGAAAAGGATACCTAGAGGTAAGAAGTTACAGAATTGTAGGTTTATGTTCAATCACACAAAATTAGTGTAGAGATTTATATACCATATATATATTTTAGATAATATATACGGATATAAAGAACAACTAACTAAAGACTGGGATCCAATACAGAAGATTGCATATGGAACACATCTAGATAGAGAATCTGCTCTATGTAGGAAAATGAATGCCTACACATTTTTAATTTTTTTATATTTTAATCTTGTATATTTTAAATAAACATCCGGTTAATGGGTAATCAGCTCAATCTATACTCATTTTAGTGATATACTAGAGAGAATATATTAAGCCATTGATAAAGGGTTTGTGTGCACTGGGCCTCTACAACTATACATTTTACCACCACTCTGCATCCTGCTTCCAATGAGGTCAGTGGGCACATGGGCAGGTTTTTAATACAGTAAGGGTATGTGCCCACATAGTGGTTTAGTGACGTTCAAACCGTCAGTAAACCGGTGGAAATTTGCAGGAGCCTAGAGTTCTGAGCTCTGAAGTCTCCAGCTGTTTCCCAGCGGTTTCCCAGCGTTTTTTTCAGCGTGCGCACAGCGTTTTTCAGTCGGTTTTTCCGGCGGTTTTCTATGGAGGATTTTGTTCATGAAAACGATCAAAAACCGCTGAGAAGAATTGATATGTTGTATGCTCCTAAACCGCTAGGAAACCGCTCAACCTCTGGCAGATCCGCTCACATAAACCCACTATGTGTGCATAGCGTTTTCTAAATTACATAGGGTTACTTGTAAGTCCTAACGCTGCTTAGGATTTACATAAATTTAAATAAAACCTATGCTAAACCGCCGGCGGTTTTCGCTGCTAAACCGACGTTAAACCACTATGTGGGCACATACCCTAAGAGTGGGGACCATACTGAAGTGGCTACACCGTCTTGAGTTGGGATGGCTTAGTACATTTTTTCTAAAAAATGTACCATGTACCCTTTAGTTTTAACAGCACTTGTTTTTACTTACCGTATATACTCGCGTATAAGCCGAGTTTTTCAGCCCAAAAATTGGGCTGAAAAGTACCCCCTCGGCTTATACGCGAGTATAATACACAGGTTGCCCGCCTGCCCGCCCGCCACCATCAGTATACATGCGCCCCCCCTATCAGTATCCAGGGCCCCCCCTTGCAGCCCAAACCTGTAAAGCAAGATCATTATACTTACACCTGTGGCCGCCGCCGTCCCCGCTCTGCACAGCGCTCCTCCATCTTCTTCCGGCTTCCTCCGATTGACGCAGGCAATGACGTCATTGTCTGCGCCAGAGGAGGAAGATGGAAGAAGATGGAGGAGCGTGGTGCAGAGCGGGGACGGCGGCGGCCACAGGTGTAAGTATAATGATCTTGCTATACAGGTTTGGGCTGCAAGGGGGGGCCCTGGATACTGATAGGGGGGGCGCATGTATACTGATGGTGGCGGGCGGGCGGGCCGGCGGCCTGTATACCTCTGGGGCTGCTGCTATATATACCACTGGGGCTGCTTCTCTATATACCACTGAGGCTGCTGCTATATATACCTCTGGGGCTGCTGCTATATATACCACTGGGGCTGCTGCTATATATACCTCTGGGGCTGCTGCTGTATATACCATTGGGGCTGCTGCTGTATATACCATTGGGGCTGCTACTGTATATACCATTGGGGCTGCTGCTGTATATACCATTGGGGCTGCTGCTGTATATACCATTGGGGCTGCTGCTGTATATACCATGGTGCTGCTGTTATACATTGGGCTGCTGCTGTATAACATGGGCTGCTGCTGTATATACCACTGGGGCGCTGCTGTAACACTGCTTGGGGCCTGTATATACCACTGGGGAGGCCTGTATACCACACTGCTGGGGGCTGTATACCTGTGCTGAGTCCACCCTCGGCTTATACACGAGTCAATAGGTTTTCCCAGGTTTTGGGGGCAAAAGTAGGGGGGTCGGCTTATACAGGGTCGGCTTATACACGAGTATATACGGTATTTATTGTTTTTATTTATTTATTTTTTGTCATAATTTGCACATACTTTTTCTTGTTGTTTGAGTACAATTAGTACTTTGTGTGAACATGTTCTATATGTCAGCTCTGACTCAGTTTTTTGTATTTTTAACTTTTCACCTCTTGTAATCCATACTATGGTTAAAGGGATAAAATAAACTGTAAAACGATGCAATATTTCTAACAATGTGGAAATGGTAAAAATCAATCGGAGGAGATTCTTTCTACTTTCTGGCATATTACCTCTCAACAAATGGTTTAGAAGTGATGACTTTGCATCAGAACTACAAATTGACTTTTCAGAAATGGTGTTATTTGGTAACATTTCAGTTTATGAGCAATAGGAAAAAATCTATAAGGGCATGGGAGAGGCATGTGGAAATCATTCTGCCTCTGATGTCAATTGGCAATTCATTCACAAATGTACACAGTAAAGTGAGATTATAGCTGAGTTTATTGCAGAGAGAACATTACAGATAGAAGAGATGTCAGATGACAGGCAATGCTTTGTTTAATGCTCTCCCTGCATTAGTAGGCCACAAAATATCAGATACCATCATGCCCTCTCTTTTTTGATGTCACAAATCTCAATATATACAAATAGAAATATAAACCAGTTTTAGAAAATTAAAGTTACAGTTCTATAGCAGAACACTTTGCGCAAATTAACTGAATAATATGGAACATAAGTACATTAAGGTCAACTATTCATATTATACTTCAACAAAGATACTGTAGCTCGTTTTTACTGATTCTGCAAGGATTGCAAAAACAATTAGGGGTCGACACTGATGTTTTATTGCATATATTTATGCCCTAAAACACAAACACATTCACATTGATGTGATAACACATGCTAATTAGTAATGAGCTAATAGTGAAATATTCGGGTCCAGATTATTCTAAAACCCCCGTCACACATAACGAGATCGTTAGTGAGATTGTTGTTAAGTCCCAGATTTTGTGACATATCAGCGATCTCGCTAACGATCTCGCTATGTGTGACACTTAGCAGCGATCAGGCCCCTACTGTGAGATCGCTGATGGTTACAAAGTGTCTGGTCATTTTTAGGTTGTTGGTCTCCTGCTGGGAACGCTGCATTGCTGTGTTTGAAAGGGACCACGACCAACGATCTCAATACTACGCCCGAGAGTGACAATTCCCAACGACCTCCTATCATTCCGGATCGTTGCTGAGTCGCTGTGAGATCTGACTGTTTAACATCTCACCAGCGACCCTAAAGTGATGCAACAGTGACCCTAAGGATCGTTATCGTTGTCGGGATCGCTGTTGCGTCGTTGTGTGTGACGGGAGCTTAACAGAATACTTTTTACTATTTGGTATTTGTGTTGCATAATGAACAATGAAAGTTAAAAGGGAACTGAAATAGTTTTCTGGACGATGTGATGAATCCTTTTTATCACTGAATTATTTTTTTTTCAAATTTCAAACAAAGATATGAAAAGCACACAAACAAGGGTATATAAAAGTTGAAGTAAACTAGCTACAGCTACATTTCATTTTCCAACTTTTTCTTCTAAATTTTATTGATTTTCCGCCAATTTACATGTTATCATTTCTGAAAAATGTTTTCTTCCAGACATTTACTCTATAAATGTGTTTGAGACATGAGGCTCCAAGGACTCCATTTGCATATTCAAATTTCCAGGGGGCAATGCATCATGGATTTCACTGTGTTTTAGCGCTTTAGCCGGCTGCCCGCAGTGTTTTCCTTGACTGGTCTCCCTGAGATCAGTGAGTGCTTTGTGATTTTCTTATAAATAGCACAGTAATGCTCTGTTTTCCCATCTTTTTTGTTAAAAAAATAAAACAATGCTTTTGTTTTTTTCCTCCTGGCTCTGGAATTGCCTGAAAATGTACACCACACCGTTTCATAGCTTCTCTAGTTTGCTTTGGCAAGCATTTTATGTTGCATTGCTACACCATATGAGGCATTAGAAGTTCATGGCAAAGGACCTTCAAGAATTGGCATCTCTTGTCATTCCTTCTAGCTTGGAAATAGGGAGGAGTTTCAGTATAAATAATGGAGGAACTTAGAGTTGATACATCAAGCATATTTGAAAAAATGTCTACAGGTCAACATTTTGTTTGCCTCTTGCGTGAATATTCTCCAACCATTTCATCTATCTTGTCCACACTTCCTTTAGTTTTATTATACTGCAGGATGATTCTCAGTTCTGTTTCCTGTCATTGCTGTCCAATACTGAAATTATGATGCATGGTTATGAGTAATACTAGATGGTGGCCAAATTCTAATGCATCAGGTATTCTAGAATACTTGTAAACAGGAGTGAACTGCGCCACACTGACTGACAGCCTTGTAGACAGGAGTGAAGTGCGTCACACTGACTGACAGCTTTGTAGACAGGAGTGAAGTGCATCACAGTGACTGACAGCCTTGTAGTCAGGAGTACAGTTCGTGACACTGACTGACAGCCTTGCAGACAGGAGTGAAGTGCGTCACACTATGAGTGACAGCCTTGTAGACAGGAGTGAACTATGTCACACTGATGACAGCCTTGTAGACAGGAGTACCTTGTAGCACACTGACTGACAGCCTTTAGACAGAGTGAAGTTTGTCACACTGACTGACAGACCTCGTAGACAGGAGTAAACTGCGTCACACTGACTGACAGACCTTATAGACAGGAGTAAACTGCGTCACACTGACTGACAGATCTTATAGACAGGAGTAAGAAGAGATGATGAGGTGGCTGGGAGGATGGGGAGGCTGTGAGAATGGAGGAGGCTGTAGGAGACTGTGAGGATGGGAGGCTGAGGGGATGGAGGAGGCTGAGGGGATGGAGGAGGCTGTGAGGATGGGGGAGGTTTTGAGGATGGAGAAGGCTGTGGGGATTGAGGAGGCTGTGAGGATGGAGGAGGCTGTGAGAATGGGGAGGCTGTGAGGATGGGGAGGCTGTGAGGATAGAAGAGGCTGTGAGGATGGAGGAGACTGTGAGAATGGAGGAGACTGTGAGGATGGAGGAGACTGTGAGGATGGGGAGGCTGTGAGGATGGAGGAGGCTGAGGGGATGGAGGAGGCTGAGGGGATGGAGGAGGCTGTGAGGATGGGGAGGCTGTGAGGATGGGGGAGGTTGCGAGGATGGAGGAGGCTGTGAGGATGGAGGAGGCTGTGAGGATGGGGAAGCTGTGAGGATGAGGAGGCTGTGAGGATGGAGGAGGCTGTGAGGATGGGGAGTCTGAGGGGATGGAGGAGGCTGAGGGGATGGAGGAGGCTGTGAGGATGGGAAGGCTGTGAGGATGGAGGAGGCTGTGAGGATGGGGAGGCTGTGATGATGGTGAGGCTGTGAGGATGGAGGAGACTGTGAGGATGGATGAGGCTGTGAAGATGGAGGAGGCTGAGGGTATGGAGGAGGCTGTGAGATGGAGGAGGCTGAGGGGATGGAGGAGGCTGTGAGGATGGAGGAGGCTGTGAAGATGGAGGAGGCTGTGAGGATTGGGAGGCTGTGAGGATGGAGTACTGAGTACAGTGTATTTGAAATATGGCGCCATGGCACACGCCGCTATTTTGACTGCTCACCGCGTTCAGTGCCGACCAATCAGGATAGCGGCGCACGCCAAGGCGCCATATTTCAAATATACTGAGTACAGTGTACATATTTCAAATACACTGTACTCAGTGTATTTGAAATATGGCGCCATAGCGCGCGCCGCTATTCTGATTGGTCGGATGAAGCAGAGTGCGATTTGAATGGAGCTCCTCTGATTGGTCGCCGCATTCAACGCCGACCAATCAGAATAGCAGCCATGGCGCCATATTTCCAATTCACTGAGTACAGTGTATTTGAGATATGGCGCCATGGAGCGCACCGCTATTCTGATTGGTCGCCGCATTCAGCGCCGACCAATCAGAATAGCGGCGCGCGCCATGGTGCCATATTTCAAATACACTGTACTCAGTGTATTTGAAATATGGCGCGCACCGCTATCCTGATTGGTCGGCACTGAATGCCGCAACCAATGAGAGAAGCGGCGCTCGCCATGGTGACATATTTCAAATACACTGTACTCAGTGTATTTGAAATATGGCGCACGCCGCTATTCTGATTGGTCATTGCTTTCAGCGCCAACCAATCAGAGGAGCGGCATTCAAGCCGCGCGCCGCTTCTCTGATCCGACCAATCAGAATAGCGGTGCATGCCATGGCGCCATATTTCAAATATACTGAGTACAGTGTATTTGAAATATGGTGCCATGGCGCGCGCCGCTATCCTGACTGGTTGGCGCTAAACGCGGCGACCAATTAGAATAGCTGTGCACGCCATGGCGCCATTTTTCAAATACACTGTACTCAGTGTATTTGAAATATGGCGCCATGGCACATGCCGCTATTCTGATTTCAGCGCCGACCAGAGGAGCGGCATTCAAACAGGTCACCGCGTTCAGAGACAACGAATCAGAATAGCGGCGCGCACCATGGCAACATATTTCAAATACAATATGGCACCATGGTGTGAGCCGCTCCTCTGATTGGTCGGCGCTGAGTGCAGCGACCAATCAGAGCAGCGGCATTCAAACAGCGCACCAAGCCGGGCTACTTCTCTGATTGGTCGCCGCGGCGAGGTACTGCAGCTTGGCGCGCGGTTTGAATGCCGTGAAGGGCACCACCCCTGCGAACAGCCTGGAAGTCGGTCATCTCCAGGCTAGCTCGCCGCTGACCGAAGTTTAGACCGGAGCTCAGCAGCGGCTACTGCGGCACAGAGGTCAGCGGCTCGCCAGCCGGGAAATGACCGGCTGACGCTGGTCATCTTCCAGCTGGCTCACCGCAGACCTCCGTGCCGCAAGTAGCCGTGGCTGAGCTCTGGTTAGCTGCTCACCGGTCGTCTCCCGGCTGGCTCACGCGCTGGGTCCACCGTCTGCCGGACCGTGTATACCTGCGGAAGCGGCGCTCACTTTGGCGCAAAATTCGAATGTTCAGCACGCGGCTGTTTGCATAGTCTGAGCTCATTGGTCGCCGCATTCGGCGGCAACCAATGAGCTAACTCTGTGTGGCGCGCAATTTCAGCGACAGACACACTCAAAAAATCCTTAGACCATTATACAGTTGTGGCCAAAAGTATTGACACCCCTGCAATTCTGTCAGATAATACTTAGTTTCTTCCTGAAAATGATTGCAATCACAAATTCTTTGGTATTATTATCTTCATTTATTTGTCTTCAATGAAAAAACACAAAAATAATTGTCTTAAAGCCAAATTAGATATAATTCCACACCAAACATAAAAAAAGGGTGGACAAAAGTATTGGCTCTGTTAGAAAAATCATGTGATGCGTCTCTAATTTGTGTAATTAACAGCACCAGTAACTTACCTGTGGCACCTAGCAGGTGTTGGCAATAACTAAATCACACTTGCAGCCAGTTGCAGCAATGACGTCATTGCCCGCGACCACAGAAAGCCGGAAGACGCGGAATGAAGCCCGGGATCGTCATGTCGGCAGCGGGGACGGCGCGACAGGACACTGATAAGTATGATTTTACTTTACAGGTTTGCCGTGCAAGGGGGGGGGGCCTGGATCTTGATGGGGGGGCCTGTATACCTCCGGGGCTGCTGCTGTATACAACCCTGGGGCTGCTGCTGTATACAGCCCTGGGGCTGCAGCTGTATACACCCCTGGGGCTGCTGCTGTATACAGCCCTGGGGCTGCTGCTGTATACAGCCCTGGGGCTGCTGCTGTATACACCCCTGGGACTGCTGCTGTATACACCCCTGGGGCTGCTGCTGTATATACCCCTGGGGCTGCTGCTGTATACACCCCTGGGGCTGCTGCTGTATACACCCCTGGGGCTGCTGCTGTATACACCCCTGGGGCTGCTGCTGTATACACCACTGGGGCTGCTGTAAACTACCTAAGGGCTGCTGTATATACCACTGGGGCTGCTGTATACACTACTAGGGCTGCTGTATATACCTTTGGGGCTGTATATACCTCTGGGGCTGCTGTATACCACCTCTGGGGCTGCTGTATACTACCACTGGGGCTGCTGTATACTACCACTGGGGCTGTATATACCTCTGGGGCTGCTGTATACTACCACTGGGGCTGCTGTATACTACCACTGGGGCTGCTGTATATACCTCTGGGGCTGTATACACCCCTGGGGCTGCTGCTGTATACACCCCTGGGGCTGCTGCTGTATACACCCCTGGGGCTGCTGCTGTATACTACCTCTGGGGCTGCTGTATACTACCATTGGGGCTGCTGTATACTACCACTGGGGCTGTATATACCTCTGGGGCTGCTGTATACTACCACTGGGGCTGCTGTATATACCTCTGGGGCTGTATATACCTCTGGGGCTGCTGTATACTACCACTGGGGCTGCTGTATATACCTCTGGGGCTGTATACACCCCTGGGGCTGCTGCTGTATACACCCCTGGGGCTGCTGCTGTATACACCCCTGGGGCTGCTGCTGTATACTAACCACTGGGGCTGCTGTATACACTACTAGGGCTGCTGTATATACCTCTGGGGCTGTATATACCTCTGGGGCTGCTGTATACTACCTCTGGGGCTGCTGTATACTACCACTGGGGCTGCTGTATACTACCACTGGGGCTGCTGTATACTACCACTGGGGCTGTATATACCTCTGGGGCTGCTGTATACTACCACTGGGGCTGCTGTATACTACCACGGGGGCTGCTGTATAGTACCACTGGGCTGTATATACCTCCGGGGCTGCTGTATACACCTCTGGGGCTGCTGTATACTAACCACTGGGGCTGCTGCTGTATATACCACTGGGGCTGCTGCTGTATACTACCACTGGGGCTGCTGTATATACCTCTGGGGCTGCTGTATACCACACTGCTGGGGGCTGTATACCTGTGCTGGGGTCCACCCTCGGCTTATACACGAGTCAATAGGTTTTCCCAGGTTTTGGGGGCAAAAGTAGGGGGTCGGCTTATACACGGGTCGGCTTATACACGAGTATATACGGTAATTGTCCATTCTACCAGAATTGTAAATTAGTACACCAAGTTTTTTTTACAATGTCAGAACCTTGGTTTTTTTGCACTGGAGTTCCAACTTCTTTGGCACAGTAGATAAGCCCATTCATCCCATAATACTTTTCAAAATTACACATCCAGAATATTTTTATTTCATACTTGGCTGGTTTACTAGGCATATATTGAATGAACTTGCAACGTTCTCTGAAGGCAGCTCATCCACTGTTACATTAGCACTAGGATTGTAGAGCTTGGTATAATTCTTGATAAAAAATATTCCAGATGTAACTGATAGGTTAGGGTGGCTTCACATTTGCGTTTGGAACGCAGCGCACCGAACGCAGCCAAATGCTTGCGAACATGCGTTCCTATGTTTAACATGGGAACGCATGTGCCTGCGTTTGGCTGCATTCGGTTGCATTTGCGTTCGGATATGCACAATTTGTGCACCCTGCGAGCGCACTCTGAACGCAGCATGTTGCATTTTTTGTGCGGTCGCGGGCGCTTGTTTTATCTGCAAGTGCACAAACCATGCATTGAAAGCAATGGATCCGCAGTGTCCTCCGCATGACAGCGTAGGAGAACTCTGTGCGGATCTCATTGAAACCTCTCCCGGTGGCCGCCGGTGATCAGAGGCGGCCACCGGGAGATAAGCATCAGCCGCCGCTGCTCTCTCGCCGGTGTCAGCGCGGGAGATTTGAAGATACAGCTGATCTGACAGTTGTTTAAATCTCCCACGCTGACACCGAATAGGTGAGGTCGGCACGTGAGATTTGAAGCAGCGATCTGCTGTTTCTTATCTCCTGCACCTATATCACCCTATTCGGTGTCAGTGCGGGAGATTTAAAAAGCTGTCAGATCAGCTGTTTCTTCAAATCTCCCGCACTGACACCGGCGGGAGATCAGCTGTGGCCGGGAGAAGGAGATCTCTGCCGCTGATCTCCTCCTCCCGGCCACCCCTGAGACAGCTGATTGGGTTGAGATTCTCCGCTGCGTTCACATCAGTATGGGCTGCGTTGCACTGCATTTGCGTCCGCATGCCATATGCATGCAGACACAAACGCAAGTGTGCAGCCACCCTAATTGATCCATTTCCAACCTCGCAGGATGAGTTTGCCTATCATCAAATTGAAGGCTTCCCTGAATTTTCTCATATCTATCCGCTTACATTGTTGCTTTGTATTGTGAATCAGAAAGTGGGTCCAGAAATAATTCTCTGATAGGAACATCATACAAATTTTTTACAATATAAGCATAAAATTACTCTTTTAAGATATCTTTCCATGTTGTTTTTTCCAGAACCAATATGTCTTCTTTCTAGGTTTGTACATAAAAGCCCCGTATCTGCAATATCTTCAGAACAAATGTACAGAAAACATCTTTAGGGGACAAGTATTGAGGACTACCCACAGCTCCAGGGCTGGCATTAAGGGGAAGCAGACTGGGCATTTGACCAGGGCCCATATCTAAAGGGGCCCCCTGCTGTGCCAAAACTCATTAACTGATTTTTATTAGCATCCATACTCAAGAATATGAAGCCCAGTGCTCGCTGTTGTGCTAGGTACATTCACTGCTGGGTGTCTAGACATAAGAGGGGAAGTGAAAGTCCTCAGTGTCAGGATCTGACAGTGAACAGTGTGCTCCAACCTCTCTGCGATGCAGATAAAGTACCTTTACACGCGGCAACTGTTCTAGGAATTTCACTGGCAACTTACTGGTTGCAGTGAAATCATGGACACATTGATCCATCTTGTTGCTGTGTACAAATGGAACAATGTCTCCATGATTTCAACCAGTAAGTTGCCAGTGAAATTCCTAGAAAAGTTGCCGCGTGTAAAGGTACCTATAGGGTACCTTTACACACGGCTACATTTGTAGCTTGTCACCAGGTAACTTACTGGTTGCAGTGAAATCATGGATACATGATTCCATTTGTACACAGCAACAAGATAGAACCATGTATCCATGATTTCACTGCAACCAGTAAGTTACCTGGTGACAAGCTACAAATGTAGCCGTGTGTAAAGGTACCCATACAGATAACACTGAGCACCACAGCACCAGACCTGGAAGTGCTGATCTCTGGCCGGGTTGTGCTGATGTCTCTGCCTCTTGCCCTGCTGAATGCTGCACTGTCCAGTTAGGATCCTTTCACATCAGTGGCATTGCAATTTTGAGGTAGATCCGGCAGATGTCACCGCATCTCCCAGATCTACTGCGTAACAGCCAACTTGTGGCACTGATCTGGCAAGTCCCATTCATTCTCTATGGTGCTTGAGGTCGGGTGCGGCAAGAGCGGATTTGCCCAATCCGGCACTTGCGGTTCTGCAAAAAAAGCTCTGCTAGCCGTTTTTTTTTTGCACAGCCGCAAGTACCGGATCTGCCGGATTGGACACAACCGCACTTGCCACACGTGACTGCAAGCTCCATAGAGAATGAATGGGGTTTGCCAGATTGATTCCACAAGTCGTCTGTTATGCGGTAGATCTGGCAGGTGCGGCGACATCTGATGGATCCAGAATGAATTACACTTTATCACAGATGCAAAAGCACACTTATATCTAAAACTCCATCGCAGGCAGAGGTCGGGAGTTCACTGTTCACCTCAGCAGATCCCGACACTGAGATGAGGTGAGCTGCTCTTTTGATATGATGAAGCAACAGGTAACCTTGGACAGCGCAGCGCTGGCAGGACAAAAGGCAGAGATCTGTACATCCAGTGATTTGTAGCTCAGTTGTGGCGTTTGGGGTCACAGCTCTGCTCACCTCTGCTCTTCTTCTGTTGTCAGGGAGTTGGTGAAAGATACTGATATATACTATGTCCTGAAAGCTGCTGCTCGCTGTCAGGACATTACAGAATGTTTCTACAAATTTCAGACATCAACTATAATATCAGTAATAATTACGATATAGCATGCAATGAAAAAATTGCTATATTTTCTTGTTAGATAATATATATATATATATATATATATAATTCTAAGAAGAGACAAGACACTGGCACTCACCATTGAGGATCTTCTTATTTATCTCATGTTCCAAAAGTGCATCGGAAAATACATACAGTGGGGGAGGGAGGTGCGGGAACGGAGGACGACGGTGACCGTTTCGCGACTAGATTTCCACTTCAACTGGTCCTGACAAGCGGCCATCTAGTCGCGAAACAGTCACCGTCGTCCTCCGTTCCCGCACCTCCCTCCCCCACTGTATGTATTTTCCGATGCACTTTTGGAACATGAAATAAATAAGAAGATCCTCAATGGTGAGTGCCACTGTCTTGTCTCTTCATGGATAATGTTTGCACTTACAATTGTGTGCACCGCCTTTATGCTGTGACCATCGGTCAAGAGTATTAACTCAGAAGACACCAGTCGTTTTACACGGATAGTGCCCAGTTTTTTCACTTTCTCAACAAAAGTTTTATATATATATATATATATATATATATATATATATATATATATATACATATATATATATATACTAGCTGTACTGCCCGGCTACACCCGGGTTAATAAATAACTGCTGTTAGCTATAACAAAATAGAATTTGAATATGTCATATTAATGACCTGTAGGAAAATAGAAACTGTTCGGAAAACCCTGGAATCAAACACGGACACACAGGCAGGGTTCACCGGGTTTACGTGTCAGTTCTCTTTAAGCAGTTCACAGTAGTTCTCAGTGCAGTTCACTTCTTAACACGAGTTTCAGGCATTCTACTCCAGTTTTCACTAAACCCTCTGCAGCCAGGTTGTCATGCTGAGACCCCTCACTCTTTCTAGTGTCCTTTCCAGGCTGTAGTTTCTCTCTTGGTGTGTCTCCGGACAGTGTAGCGGCAGCTCGGACCCCTGTGGGTCCTCGTGGTTGCTACTGTGCTTTTTGTCCTTAGGGTGAGGACTCCAACTTGTTATTGAAGCTCCCCGTCGGTGAATCTGGGGATACCGGGTAAATCTTCGGTCCCCGTCAGAGCCGACACTCTGCTGTGTGCCTAGCCTGCAATAACCCTCTCCTGCAAGGCACTACCAGGCTCCTTCTGACCCGTGTGATTCCAGCTTCAGTAGGGAAGACTTCTCTCCTAGTTAGTCAGTGCTGCCGTGTTCCTCGGACCCAGTGCTGCTGGTCCATCTCTTTCCTCACACTCCCCTGGGGTGCTGGCTATGGACGAGCTTTCTCTCCATGGTTTCTCTGACGCTGTGGATTCTGCATCTCCATCATCCCCACTCCTCCAGGACTTGTGTCTCCTTCTTTCTGGGGTCTGTGCTGCTCAGCCTACTCCGAACTACTCAGTCTTTTCAGCTCGGCTCACTCTGGCCTACTAACTACTTCATCCTCCTCTTCCTCTACTTGTACCTTCTGTCACCTGACCTACATGCTTTCCCACCCACTGTCCTCTAAACCCACCACCCCTTGCCCACCTAGAGTTCCAGGCTCCGGGTTGAGTGCTGCCTCCTATGGTGTGTGGGATGTCTGTGAGGGTGTTTAGTATATAAAGCGTCTATCTTTCTGCCTGGCTGCAGTTCCCTATGTGGCCACCCTGGTCGCAGGGGCGCCACAGAGGCATCACAGCATGCTACAGATCTTTACCTATGCCGAATCTGCATGAGAAGAAAACTGCATATCTCCACTGTCCGATAGTATAACAATGGTGCTATCCGATAAAACAGCACTTGGCCATGTTATTACATCATGTAAGGCTGGGGTCACAGTACCATTTTTCACATGCATTTTTGGAGACCTGCGTTTTCAAAAACGCATGTAAAAAACGCACCCATAGGCCCCCATGTTAAAAAACGCATGCCCAAATAGCCAAAAAGCATGTGTGACTGTCCCATGCGTTTTTGGAGCATATCCAAAAACGCATGCGTTTCTGTAGAAAACGCATGCGTTTTTATAACATGGGTTCCTATGGAAAACGCATGCAAAAACGCATGTACAGTTAGTAACTTTTAGTGCCATTCAAAAACGCATGCGTTTCCCATAGGAGCCCATGTTAACAAAAACGCATGCGTTTCCGGAAACGCATGCGTTTTTGTTAACATGGGCTCCTATGGGAAACGCATGCGTTTTTGAATGGCACTAAAAGTTACTAACTGTACATGCGTTTTTGCATGCGTTTTCCATAGGAACCCATGTTATAAAAACGCATGCGTTTTCTACAAAAACGCATGCGTTTTTCAAAACGCTCAAAAAAATACTACAAGCACTATTTTTATGTGCAGATTCAAAAACGCAGCCAAAAACGCAGGGAGCCATCAGAGACCTTAAAAAACTCATGCTGACATGAAAAAAGCATGTAAAAAAGCATGCGTTTTTAAAAGGCACTAAAAAAACTGTGACCACAGCCTAAGTGAGAATTTAAAGTGACACCTGAGTCTTGATGTTGCACAGCAGCGATCGTCAGATCACAGTATATCTGCTGAGTTGTTAGGCTGTGGTCACAGTTGACATGCATTTTTTTTAGTGCCTTTTAAAAACGCATGCTTTTTTACATGCGTTTTTCATGTCATCATGAGTTTTTTAAGGTGTCTGATGGCTCCCTGCGTTTTTGGCTGCGTTTTGGAATCTGCACCCAAAAATAGTGCATGTACTTTTTTTTTGTGCGTTTTGAAAAACGCATGCGTTTTTTTAACATGGGCTCCTATGGGAAACGCATGCGTTTTTGAATGGCACTAAAAGGTACTCATGTACCATGCGTTTTTGCATGCGTTTTCCATAAGGCCCCATATTAAAAAACGCATGCGTTTTTGGAAAAGCTCCAAAAACGCATGGGACTGTCACACATGGTTTTTGGCTATTAGGGCATGCGTTTTTTAACAAGGGGGCCTATGGGTGCGTTTTTTACATGCGTTTTTGAAAATGCAGGTCTCCAAAAACGCATGTGAAAAATGCTACTGTGACCCCAGCCTTACACAGGGAAAGCCAGCCATAGTCCAATTATTCTAAGCAGACTTTGACCAGTTTAGTCTGACTGATATGTTTTTCTCGTATGTAGAGAAATAAAAAAAAGTTTCTCCACTTTTTCTTTTTTTGACAGTCCGTGACAATTGGATCACACTCAAAGTATGGCCAATTTATTTTATGTACCTAAAGACTTGAATTATTGATTTTGATCACAACCTCAGATGAAAGTTTGGACATGTCACTGCAATTTTCTATATGGTCTGGGAAAAATTACAAACATGTGAATAATAATAATAACATTTTTTCACTTACATAGCATTATTAATTCCGTAGCATTTTACATACATTTGCAACATTGTCTCCATTGTGGCTCACAATCTAAACATCCTATCAGTATGTTTGAACTGTGGGAACCCGAGAATCTACAAGATGAAACCTTCGCAAACATGGGGAGAACATACAAACTCCTTGCAGAAGTCATCCTAGGTGAAATTTGAACCCACTAAGCCACTGTGTTGCCCTCCGACTATCACATTTTTGAATGCTATATGCAATAATTGGACATTTGAGTGAGGCACGCAACATGCAGTTTGCAGCGTTTTCCTGTACACTCTTCAAAAGCGCATATCCGGTCCTTGTGCATGGAGCTGACGGCTGCACTATGCTTCAGGTAACCATAGAGATGCATAGGCAGGCAGCACATAGTGTTACATGCTGTTAACACTATACGCTCAGCCTGCCAGAACCTACGTTTTTAGTGGATTCGGCAGGCTGAGGGCTGACACCGGTCAGACCCTAGCCTAACTGGTATCTCACATCTGGATATCTGCGATGTGCAGAAGTGATGATATCACTATTCTCACTAGGGCTAGTGATCAGCTGCAGCAGCTCGGCTATTTGTACTGTACATTATCGTATATTTTTCTAATGATGTGCTGTTACAGTCACCTGACCACTGCAGCCTATTACAGGGCAAAATGGTCTTATTGCTGATCAGCGCAGTGACGTTGTCACTTTTGATATTATAGCCAAAGTACTGCAGAGTTGCTTTGTTTTTTCCATTCCCCTCTTTAGAAAAAAAATAGTAAAAGTTTTTTCAACGCATTATATATCAGCTAACTAATAATAATTAATTTGATTATTAAAAATAAAATGCGGGCATTAAATTACAATTCATCTTGGGAAGGAGGGGAGGTGACATAAGCTGATAAGGTCAAATCTACACATACTTAGTGGCACGGATGTTTGCCAGGCATCATTCACATGTCTTATTAGACAGGCTATGGGTTGGTTGACATGCTCGTAATATCAATATGTCAGTGCAGAGTTGGTGACCAACTATTACTTCTTGCCCAGGGCCCCACTTTGACATATAAAAATACATAATATTATGAAAAAAAGCTCAAAGAGCTATGAAGGGCCAGTTTTAGACAAAGTACTGAAGGAGTACTGTCTCAAACTACATTAGCTTTGGAGGTTCTATTTATCAATTCCTCTGGATTTAATTTTTCATCATCAGAAGAATCATTGGATGAGGAAGCAGAGTGACTAGCTGGTAGCAGGTACTCTTCATCAAACAAAGTTAACTTTCATCATCACTTTCAAACATGATTGCTTCACAATCTTAGATAGTCAAACTCTTGGAAGAAGATTGTGCCATTGATGACTTAAGGCCCCGTTACACGGCACGACATATTGAACTACATCGCTGATACGTCACGGGTTTGGAGGCGTCTCAGCAACGTCGTTGCAACCTCGTTGCGTGTGACTGGCAAGTTGTAACGATAAATCGTTGAATCGGAGTTGACAGGTTTACCAACATATTGGAAAACCTGACGATCTCAAATCCAGAAACCTGCTGCATCGTTCTGGGTGGCACCGCAATAATGATGTCGTGGACGACTTCGCCCACTCACAGCAATGAGCAAGGATCATTCGCTGGGTTTACGAACGATAACTGCTCACAACATCGTTGGCGAGTTGTTCACAATATCTATATGTGGGACATCTCACCAGCGATGTTGAAATGATGCCAAAAACTACTGTGCGCCCCCGAGATAATTGCCGACATCGTTTCAATGTCGTGCCGTGTAACTGGGCCTTTAGATATCAGCAAACTAAAAGGAAAAACAATCAATACAATCAGGGTTGTCCACTTTTTCAGAGTGTGTGACATAAGGGTAAAAAAGTGCTTCCTCTCTCCTCCTTCTCTCCCCATCATCAGCTCTTACCTTTTAGACTTTCTTGTAGGTGATGTACAATATTCTGAATTTTTTTGACTCACAAGGTATACACTTTGTTTCTGAAGAACCTTGCAAAGAGGCTGAATTCTTCCTCCCAACATCACATGGTGTCATAACTAGGGATGAGCGAGTATGCTTGTCACTACTCGGTACTCGCACGAATATCTCGATACACGGGGTACTCAGCGAGTACCGAGTAATCTCGCGATACTCTTGCTATGCTCGGGGTCCACCTCCCTGCATGTTGGCGCTCTTTACAGAGCCAGCCCGCATGCAGGGATTAGCTAATAGACACTGTAATGCCAAAGCCATGTTGGTTGTGGCATTACAGTGATTGGCTGGCCGCACAGCGTCATCAGGTCTTTATAAGGCCTGACCGCGCTGTGCTCGTCACTCTGCTCCACAGACAGACAGTTTAGGGAGAGCTGCTGCTGATTGAGGGACAGATTTGTGGCCTTTCAGCTAGTGTAGGCGCAGGGCTGCCAGTCTAATTACCAAAACAGTCCTTCTGAGGACTAATAGAGCTCTATACAGGCAGGCAGAGAGGCAGGGTATATAGCAAACTTTGTTGTGCCAGTATACCAGCCTGCATGACATCTGGGGCTGGTGTACAGGCTGGAAATCTTATCCATCCATCCCAAAACAGTGCTTTTGGAGATTAATTTAGCTCTCTATAGGCAGGAGTAGGTTTTAGCGCAAATTAGGATACACCAAAAAACTCGCTATTCTCATCAGCGTTTGTGTCTGACCAGTCAACCTGCAGGGCCTTAATCTCTAATCTCAGTGTCGTGCTAAAAACCAACTCTTGTCTGCATTCATCTAACATTTGTGTGCGGCAGGAGTAGGTTTTAGCGCAAATTAGGATACACCAAAAGACTCGTTATTCTCGTCAGTGTTTCTGTGTGACCAGTCCACCTGCAGGGCCTTAATTTGTAATCTCAGTGTCGTGCTAAAAACTAAATCTTGTGTGCACTCATTTAGCATCTTAGTGCAGCTACAGTAGGTTGCAGCGTAAATTAGGATACGCTAAAAAACTCACTATTCTCGTCAGCGTTTGTGTCTGACCAGTCCACCTGCAGGGCCTTAATCTCTAATCTCAGTGTGCTGCTAAAAACCATTTCTTCAATGCCTTCATTTAGCTGAATACAGTCAGCACAACATTGAAAATGCGCAAGGCCGGTGGCAAGGGACAAGGAACTGGACGTGATGGTGGTGCAAGCAGAGGCCGAGCCCGTGTGCAAGCTCAAATTGCACCACGACAAACGCCCACATCATCTCGCTCGACCTTCCTGTCCCAATTTCTAGGGGACCGCAGCAATACTCCACTATCAAACCAAGACCAGTGTTAACAGATTGTTAGTTAGATAGCGGATAATGCTCCAGTCAGTTTGGCGCCACCACAAATACCCTGTCTTCCACACGGTCAAGTGTCAGTAGCCGTGAGACTGGACCGCACATTCCACACCTTGATACTCCTTCCTCCCACCATGCCGAGTGCCCGGCCCCGGACATAACTGATCCCACACTCTGAAGAGCTGTTCACTTATCCATTCGTAGATTCTGGACTCTCGCCAGCTCCAATTGAAGTGGGTCATGAGGAGATCGTATGTACCGATGCCCAAATATTTGAGCAGCCATGGTCTCACGAAGGCAACGGTGGGAACGTGTCTCAACAAGAGGTGGACGATGATGAGACACAATTGCCAGAAAGTCAGGAGGAGGACCAGGGAGCGGAAGTGGAAGACGACGTGGTGGATGATTCAGTAACTGACCCAACCTGGCAGGAGGACATGCAGAGTGAGGACAGCAGTGCACAGGGAGAGTTTGGCATAGCATCACAACAGGCCAGAAGAAGCAGGGTGGTGTCCCAAGGCAGAAGGCAGGCAACTGTTCCCCGGAACAACAAGACAAGTGAAGTTGCCAGTACAAAGGTTAGGTATTCCCCAGTCTGGCTGTTTTTTAAGGTGTCTGCAAATAATTTGAAAAAGGCCATTTGCAACACCTGCCATGCCAGCATCAGTAGGGGTAGCAAAACTAGCAGCCTGACCACCACAAGCATGATCAGGCACATGGCAGCAAAGCACCCGACTTTGTGGTATGTACAGCAGAGTCCAGGAGCAGTGTCTGCGGGTGATACCGCTGCGTCTTCCACTTTTGGGCGTGCAAGCCAATCCCCTGTCCATACTGCAGGCGAAGATGCCTCCTGTCTTTCACCTGTACTTGCACAAGCAGAAACAGCACCATCATCAGCCACGCCCTTGTCCCAGCGCAGCGTTCAGTTATCCATACACCAAATGTTTGGAACGCAGGCACAAATACCCTGCCAACGCCCCACATGCCACAGTTCTAAATGCACACATTTTGCAACTGCTTGCACTGGAAATGTTGCCTTTTAGGCTGGTGGAGACGGAAGCATTCCGCAACCTGATGGCGGCAGCTGTCCCACGTTACTCGGTCCCCAGCCGCCACTATTTTTTCCCGGTGTGCCGTCCCCGCATTACATAAGCACGCGTCACAAAACATCATACGTGCCCTTAACAATGCAGTTTCAGGCAAAGTCCACCTAAGCACGGACACGTTGACAAGTGCTTGTGGGCAGGGCTGGAACATCTCGCTGATGGCACACTGGCTTAATATTCTGGAAGCCGGGACCCTGTCTGAGCTTGGGACAGAACACGTCCTTCCGACACCAAGGATTGCAGGCCCTAACTCAATCAGGGTTTCACCCACAGTGTACAGCTGTGGCACGTCATGATCCTCAGCCTCCTCCTCTTCCTCTTCCTCCACTTCACCCTCCACACCAGTCCCAAGCTGGAAGCACTGCAGCACTGCCTCAGCTAAGCGGGAACAGGCTCTGCTGAAGCTAATATGCGTAGGTGACAAACCCCACAACCCTGAAGAGTTGTGGACAGCTCTGAAATAGTAGGCAGATCACTGGCTCACACCGCTGAACCTACAGCCAGGTATGATCATGTATGACAATGGCCAGAACCTTGTGGCGGCTCTGAGGCGAAGCAAGCTGACACATGCTCCATGCGTGGCCCTTGTGCTCAACCTCGTGGTTCAGCGGTTTATTAAATCCTACCCGGAGCTGTCTGATCTGCTCATCAAAGTACGCCACCTGTGTGCCCATTTTAGAAAGTCACCTACTGCGTCTGCCGGCCTTGCCAGCTTTCAGCAACGTTTGCAGCTTCCGGCTCACAGACTGGTGTGTGATGTCCCCACGTGTTGGAATTCCACACTACACATGTTGGTCAGGATTTGTGAGCAGAAGAGGGCAGTTGTTGAGTACCAGCATCAACTAGGCCGTCGGTATACGGTTCAAACTCCACACATAAGACCTCAGGAGTGGACATGGATGTCCGACATATGTACTATCCTCCAAAACTTTGAGGACTCCACCAAGATGGTGAGCGGCGATGACGCCATCATTAGCGTCACCATCCCGCTTCTCTGTCTTCTAAAACGCTCTCTGCTCAAAATCAAAGACGATGCATTGCAAGCGGAGCACGATGAGTTAGAGCATGAAACCGTACTGGGTGATTACACATAGCCCAGCCTCATCTCATCCCAACGTGCATTGGAGGACTATGACGATAAGGAGGATGAATAAATAGAGCTACTTTCATGCGGAATTGACGGTAATACATGCACAACCGTCAGACCGTCGGTTCAGCATGGATGGCCACAGGACAGGGGAGAGGAGGAGGAGGAGAATGAGGTCAGTATGGCTAGTCATGCTGTTGGTGAGGACCCTGAAGTCTTGCCTGTTAACAGGCTGACGCACATGGCTGACTTTATGTTACGCTGCCTGTCTCGTGACCCTCGCTTTATCAAGATCTTGGTGGACACTCATTACTGGTTGGTGACACTTTTGGACCCATGCTACAAAGAGAACTTTATTTCTCTTATTCCCAAGGTGGAGAGGTCTTCAAAAATGCTGCAGTACCAGAAGGCCATAGTAGCGGAATTAGTCAAAAAATTCCCTTCTGAAAATGCTAGCGGCAGAGGTCACGATTCAGTGGACAACCAAAGCGTCCGGCCGAGAGAGGCACAAGTCCAATCCAGCAGAGGTAGGGGAACACTCTCAAAGATCTGGAACAGTTTTCTCCCGTAGCACCTCCCGTAGCACAGGCCCTGAGGTGCGGAGTAGTGTCACAAGGACTGCAAAGTTTGCCAAGATGCTGACGGAGTACCTTGCCGATCATACTAAAGTGCTCCTAGACTCCTCTGTGCCTTATAACTATTGGGTATCCAAGCTAGACACATGGCAGGAATTGGCTCTCTACGCCTTGGAAGTCCTGGCCTGCCCTGCCGCTAGTGTTTTGTCAGAGTGTGTTTTTAGTGCCGTAGGTGGTCTCATTACAGATAAACGCACCCGCCTGTCAACTGAAAATGCTGACAGGCTGACTTTGATCAAGATGAACAAGGGTTGGATTGGGCCTGACTTCACCACACCACCACCAAATGATAGCGGAATTTAAATTTGGTGCCAGTAGATTGCCATGCACCTCCGCACACCCACACACTTCATGTCTTTGGCTACTTGCTGTACTGCTCATCCTTCTCCTTATCCGCCACCATCATAAGATCAGTGTGACCGTGGTTCATGATGCCACAAAAACATAATTTTTTTACATCATATTTATGATGATGATGACCCTAACCGTTCAAAAGTTAGGCATAAGTTTCATGTATATTCCCCAGGGTAAATGTTTTAGTCCATGCTTACTGAATGGGCATTACAAGTACAGGAGACCCTCTCCTTTGTAATGGGAACAATTTTTAGAGGCTCTCCTCCATGTTTCTTCCCAGGGGCATCGCGATGCCTCCCAATTTTTGGCAGCCCTTCCTAGGGCAATCCTACAAAAGACCCACTTCCTTAAAATGGGCACATTATTTACAGAGGCCCTCATGCACTCCTCTATCCAAGGGCATCAGAGTGCGACAATTTTTGTCTTCCCTGCCTAGGGCAATCCTATAAAAGACCAACTTTCTTAAAATGGGCACATTATTTACAGAGGCCCTCATGCACACCTCCATCCAGGGGCATCAGAGTGTGACACAATTTTTGGCTTCTCTGCCTAGGGCAATACTACAAAAGACCCACTTCCTTAAAATGGGCACATTATTTAAAGAGGCTCTCTTGCATGCCTCTATCCAGGGGCATTGGGATGCCTCCCAATGTTTAGCAGCTCTGTCTGGGGCAATCCTACAAAAAACACACTTTCTTAACATAGTAACATAGTTTTTCAGGTTGAAGGAAGACTTTATGTCCATCTAGTTCAACCCATAGCCTAATATGTTGATCCAGAGGAAGGCAAAAAAAAGCCATGTGGCAACACTAAGCTCCACATTGGGGAAAAATTCCTTCCTGACTCCAGATACGGCAATCAGACTAGTTCCCTGGATCAACGCCCTATCAAAGAATCTAGTATATATCACTGGTAATATTATAGTTTTCAAGAAAAAGGATAAATAGGGAGCGCACATAGGGCGTTATCTTCTTAATAAATAGTCCAGTCCCCCCAATCGGTGTGACTCACCTGCTGTGGTTGTGAGAGACACAACAAACTGAGAGAGCCTGGTAATGGTCGCTGCAGGAGCCCACTGAAGATAAATGATCTCCACCGAAGAAAGAGCTGGGCTTTGTAGTCCGCGCTGACCTCAAGAAACTTCCAGTCCAGTAAAGGGTTAATCAGGTTCTGGTTTATTTGCCTACGCGTTTTGTGACTTTAAATCTGCCACTTCATCAGGGCTATTACATACAGTATCCAGATTACAAGTATATATACTCTTTTGTTATCATACCACGCCCAGTGTCAGGTGGTTCCTGTGGAAACACCCACTTGGTGCATGCAACACAAAACACATAAATACAATCAAATCGTTTATATTTTTTAAAACATTCTCCATAAAATTTAAATCTCTGTTTATTACCAAATATAAAACTATTACAAAATCATTATTTTAATAAGAACGTCCGCTGGATTTGAACCCACTTTTTACCAGATCTAAAAAGCATTCACTTCTCTTAGTTCCATGCATCAGTCCCCTGGACCATATGTCCTTTGATAAAAGTTGAACCTAATTTATTATAAAACTGTTCTTAAAAACCTCTAAAACATACAAAAATTGTTTTTTGAGTTTTTATTTATTTTTTTCATTTATTATATATATATAGTGCTTGAAAACCCTATTTGATATTTCCTTTCGAAATATTTATCAATCAAAAGATAATGTTAAGTTCCATTAAGAAACTCATTATCCACTAAACTACAATTAGGCTAGAACTCAGATGTATAATCCTGGATTATACCATTGCCATTATCAGCCAGGAATTAAATCAGATCCTAATCAGGATCAGTGATTACTCTTGTTTTTTCAGTCCAGGGAACCTGTACCATTCATAGTTTCTTTGGTTACTTTTTAATAGAAGCTTATCAGATTAGTTTGACAGGAACGGTCCCTCGTACCATGTTGATATTGGGTCATGAGGTTATTTTTCTTCAGATACTCCAGTATAGCATCTCTTAGAAAACCCTCTAGGACTGGCCTATAAATTCCAAGTTCAGTTTTTGTCCCTTTTTTGAATATTGGCACCACATTTGCTATACGCCAGTCCTGTGGTACAGACCCTGTTATTATGAAATCTTTAAATATTAAAAATAATGGTCTATCTATGACAGTACTTAATTCCTGCAGCACTCTGGGGTGTATCCCATCCGGGCTCGGGGATTTGTCAATTTTAGTGATTTTTAGACGATGCCGTACTTCCTGCTGGGTTAAGCTGGTGACATTTAATTGAGAGTTTTTGTTATCACTGATCATATTGTCTGTCATGGGATTTTCTTTCTGTAAATACTGTTGAAAAAAAGTCATTTAGCATATTGGCTTTTTCCTCATCCACCATTTCACCCAGACTATTTTTTAAGAGGCCAACACAATCATTTTTAGTTTCTTACTATTTATGTAGTTAAAAAATATTTTGGGATTTTTACTTTCTGGCAATGAGTCTCTCTGTCTCAATCTTCGCTGCCTTGATTTGCTTTTTACAAATGTTATTTAATGTTTTGTATTTATTTAATGCCTCATCACTACCTACTTGCTTTAATTCCCTAAATGCTTTCTTTTTGTCACTTATTGCGCCCCTTACAGCCTTATTTAGCTATAGTAGTTTCCTCCAATTTCTAGCATGCTTATTCCCATACAGTTTATATTGTATACAGGCCCTATTCCGGATGCTAATAAACGTCTTCCATTTGCTTTGTGTACTTTTGTGTCTCAGGACATCGTCCCAGTTTATTGCAGTAAGATCATCTCTCAACCGTTGGAAATTTGCCTTCCTGAAGTTTAGTGTCCTTGTAGCCCCTCTACTACACATCTTATTAAAGGATATTTGAAAACGTATTATTTTGTGATCACTATGACACAAGTGACCTCCAACCCGTATATTTGATATGCGGTCTGGCCTGTTGATTAATATTAGGTCCAGCAGTGCCTCCCTTCTTGTTGGGTCCTGAATCAGTTGTGAAAGGTAATTGTCTCTCATAGTTGTCAAAAACCTATTACCTTTGCTAGAGCTGCAGGTTTCTGATCCCCAATGTATTTCAGGGTAGTTGAAGTCCCCCATAATAATGACTTCTCACAGAGTCGCTGCTTCATCTATTTGCTTTATGAGGATATTCTCCTCCACTTCCACTATTGTTGGGGACTTATAACAAACCCCTATGAGTAATTTATTATTTTTTCCTCCTCCCCTTATCTCCACCCACAGAGACTCTACATTTTCATTAGATTCACCTATATTATCACGCAGGATGGGTTTTAAGGATGATTTTACATATAAACATACACTTAGCCCTCGCTTATTTGTACGGTCATTTCTGAACAGACTATATCCCTGTAAATTAACAGCCCATGCATGGATCTCGTCCAGCCATGTCTCCGATATCCCCACCATGTCATAATTATTTTCTAACAAAATCAATTCTAATTCCTCCATTTTGTTGGTGAGGCTTCTGGCATTAGTGTACATGCACTTTATGCATCTCTCTTTACCTCTATTCCTTCCTACTATATTGACTATTCTAACCTCACCCCCCATGCCACCCCCAATTTTATTACTTGGGCCCAGGTTACTATTTACACTATCTTCCCCTCCTGTACAATGAATACTCTCCTCCCCAATCCCTAGTTTAAACACTCCTCCAAAATGTGCACATTATTTAAAGAGGCCTTCATGTACGTCTCTTCCCAGGGGCATCAGAGTGCCACACATTTTTTGGCTTCTCTGCCTAGGGCAATAGTACAAAAGACCCACTTCCTTAAAATGGGCACATTATTAAAAGAGGCCCTCATGCACGCCTCCATCCAGGGGCATTGTGGTGCCTCCCAATTTTTGTCTGCCCTGCCTAGGGCAATACTACAAAAGACCCACTTCCTTAAAATGGGCACATTATTTAAAGAGGCTCTCATGCACACCTCTATCCAGGGGCATCAGAGTGCCACACAATTTTTGGCTTCCCTGCCTAGGGCAATACTACAACAGACCCACTTGCTTAAAATAGGCACATTATTTATATTATTTATAGTTTGTGAAGATGGCTGCCGGGGGTGATGGACACATGTACGGAGGCTCCAGGCACTTGGACACAATCCACCGCATCTAAGCCTGTCTGTCCTCCCTACACACTACCAGCCTCATTGCCGTCACCCCTGAGCACCCCACCGACCATCTGGGCCACACACTCCATCCTGCGGCTGGCCGTGCCCTGTGGTCCCCACTCAGGCTTGCGGCCCCTGCCGCACCGGCACCAAGGTGCTCACATTGGCACCATCCCTCCCCGAAGTCCCCGCTCTCCTTACCCGGCGGGACCCGCTCCATGAGAAGGCACCATCACTGCGGGAGCAGGCCTCCTCCAGCGTTGCCTGGCGCCCACCCGGCGCCGCTCTGAATCGGAGGCCCCGCGGCCAACTAGCCGGCGGCTTGTCCCTCCTGCCCACCACCGTGGCGGGACACCCGCACCGCTCCGGGGACCTCACACAAGCGCAGCGTTGGCTGCGAGCTCTGCCGGCGGGACCCTCACTCTCGGCCGGATCCCGGCCCGCAGCAGCTGTACGGCGCCTGATGCCCTGGGCGGCCAACCGCCCTGCCAGCACCGACCAGCCACCCACCGCAGAGACAGGAGCACCAGCGCTCCTACGATATCCCGACCAGAAAGGTGAGGAGACAGAGGGGCCCCCCACCATCCACTGACTGCACCAGCCCCCAGATACTAAAAGGACCCCAGGCTACCCCTGGCCCACGCTCCTGGGCCCTGTCTACTGCACCTGGGCCCTTGACTGCTGTCCTGGCCCCGGCTGCTTTTTAGCCTGTCTCCATCTGGGCCCCGACTCTTTCGGCTCCAGTCTGCACCCAGCCCTGCGGCTACAACTTACCCTCCTGGCCGTGTCTGACCCTCCAAGCTGGGCCCTCCCCCCCCTCCCACCCTGGCTACGCTCGACCCTCCTGGCTGCGCTTGACCTCCTGGCTGCGCCTGACCCTCCTGGCTGCACTCGACCCTCCTGACTGCGCCTGACCCTCCTGGCTGCGCCTGATCCTCCTGGCTGCGCTTGACCCTCCTGGCTACGCCCGGCTCCTGGCTGCCACCGACCACCTGCCTGCTGTCAACTCTTCTGGCTACCCTTGATCCCCTCGCTCCACCACCCCGTCCACGGGTACATCATCCGATCCCCAGCTGCACCATCCTATCATCCGACGGCACCACCTCATCATCCGAAAGCACCACCTCTTTACCCGGCTCCGTCATCTCATCTCCGGCTCCGTCATCTCATCTCCGGCTCCGTCACCTCATCTCCGGATCCGTCACCTCATCTCCAGCTGCTCCATTCCATCCATGGACTGCACCTCACTTGTGACCACGGCGGCACCCCCTCGCTGTACCTCACCCTGGCTGTACCCCATCCCTGGCTTTTCTGTATCCCGGCCTATTTCTGTGTCCCTGGCTGTACCACTTCCCTAGCTGGCTTCCACCCCCGGCTACACCCCACCCCTCCTATTCAAATCCCTGACCCCACCCCAGGCTGCACCCCACCACCCAACCGCACCCTACTTCCGGCCACACCCCGCACTGTGCGCCACCCCCAACTCCGCGCCGTCCTCCACCACACCCCTTCTCCAACCACGCACCTCCCCTGCTCCATCCCACCCCTGTGATTTCTTACCGCCAAAACCTGCTGCCCACAATGTTTCCCCTCCTCCTCACCTTCACCTCTATCCTACTCCACTTCCTCCTAACCCCGAACATCCCTCCACCCACCAAGGCCATAGTGATCTCTCCATCCTTCCTACCCATCCACCTCACCCCTCCTCTCCGAACTGTTCCTCCACACCCAATCTCTCTTCTCCACACACGCACGGCCCCCACGCAAACTCTCCTGCTCCCACCTCCTAACCCCCACCACATCCCTCCACTCACCTCCAATTTACGCCCATCCCCCATCAAACTCTCGCAACCCCCACAACCTTATACCCATTCACCCAACCCCAGTCCCCCTGTCTGGAGCACTCTGGAATGCCCGCCCAGTGTGCAACAAACTCTCCTACATCCACAACCTCTTCATCACCAATAAATTAAAATTCCTCGGCATCACTGAAACTTGGCTCACCCCCGCCGACACAGCCTCCCCTGCCGCCCTCTCCTACGGCGGACTCACGCTTTCGCACACACCACGCCCTAATAGCACCCGTGGTGGTGGTGTGGGTATACTCTTGTCCGACAGCTGCTCCTTCATCCCTACTACACCGCCTCCCTCTGCCTCCTTTCCCTCCTTTGAACTGCACTCTGTTCGCATTTTCTCCCCCTGCAACCTCCAGCTCGCAGTCATCTACCGACCCCCGGGACGCACCGCCTCCTTCCTTGACCACTTCAACACTTGGCTTCTACACTTCCTCTCCTCCGACATCCCCACCATCATCATGGGCGACTTCAACATCCCCATCGACACCCCCGACCTGCCTACCTCCCAACTCCTATCTCTGACCACCTCCTTTGGCCTCTCCCAATGGTCCTCCTCAGCCACTCACAAAGACGGCCACACGCTTGACCTCATCTTCTCCCGCCTCTGTTCCCTCACCGACCTCTCAAACTCACCCCTCTTCCAATCTGACCTGTTGACCTTCTCTTCCCTCTTTCCCCCTACCTCAGCCCCCCTCTCCGGAAACTCAGTCACCCGCGCAGAAACCTTAAACTCATCGATTTCAACTCACTCTCCCACTCCCTCCTCCCTCTCACAGACCTCGTCTCCTCACCCGACGTTAACACCGCTGCCACCCTCTACAACTCCACACTAACTGCGGCTCTCGACCAGGCTGCCCCCCTCACCCACATCAAAACTCGCACACTCAGACAACCCTGGCTCACCTCTCTCACAAAAGAGCTTCGCCAAACGTCCAGGGTCACTGAACGGAGATGGAAGAAATCCCACTCCACGGCCCACCTCACCATCTACAAGCAATTCCTCTCCAACTTCAAGGACGCACTCACCGCCGCAAAGCAAACCTATTTCTCTTCTTTAATCAACACACTGTCCTGAAACCCCAAACAACTATTTAAAACCTTCAACTCTCTTCTCCGCCCCCCAGCACCTCCTCCTTCCCCCCTCATCTCCGCCGACGACTTCGCCACCTTCTTCAAACACAAGATTGATAAAATTAGAGAAAGCTTTGGCCCAACGTCCCCCCAACCCACCACCATTACCGCCCAACCCTCCTCGACCAAGGGAAGCTTCTCCAACGTGACTGAAGCCCAGCTCTCCACCCTCCTGTCACGATCTCATCTCACCACCTGCGCCCTCGACCCACTCCCTACCCATCTCATCCCAAACCTCACCACTGTCCTCATTCCTGCCCTAACCCACCTCTTCAACCTATCACTCACTACTGGCGTCTTTCCCTCATCCTTCAAACACGCCTTGATCTCACCCATCCTCAAAAAAACCCTCCCTCGACCCATCATCCGTCGCCAACTACCGCCCAATATCCCTTCTCCCTTTCGCTTCCAAACTACTCGAACAACACGTCCACTCTGAACTGTCCTCCTACCTATCCTCCCGCACCTTCTTCGACCGCCTGCAATCGGGTTTCCGACCCCACCACTCCACCGAAACAGCCCTCACTAAAGTCACCAATGACCGCCTGACCGCGAAGCTGAAAAAACACTACTCCGTCCTCCTCCTCCTCGACCTATCCGCCGCCTTTGACACAGTCGACCACTCCCACCTACTCCAAATCCTAGAATCCCTTGGTATCACTGACCTCGCCCTCTCCTGGATCTCCTCATATCTTACGGACCGCACTTTCAGTGTCACCCACTCCCACACCTCTTCCTCGTCCTACCCCCTTACTGTTGGCGTAACCCAGGGATCGGTACTGGGACCGCTACTTTTTTCCATCTACACCCTCGGCCTAGGTCAACTCATCGAGTCCCACGGCCTCCAGTACCATCTCTACGCCGACGACACCCAGATCTACCTCTCCGGGCCCGACATCACTTCCCTTCTGTCTAAAATCCCCCAATGCCTGTCTGCCATCTCATCTGTCTTCTCTGCTCGCTTCCTCAAGTTGAACATGGACAAAACAGAGTTCATTGTCTTCCCCCCCAGGCCGCCCTCCCCCTCTGTGAGACCTGTCAATCCAAGTCAACGACTGCTCCCTCTCCCCAGTCCCCCAAGCAAAGTGCCTGGGGGTCACCCTCGACTCCTCCCTCTCCTTCAAGCCCCACATCCAAGCCCTCGCCACCTCCTGCTGACTCCAACTCAAGAACATCTCACGTATCCGCCCGTTTCTTAATCATGACACCGCCAAAACTCACGTCCACGCCCTCATCATCTCTCGCCTTGACTACTGCAACCTACTGCTCACCGGTATCCCTGCCTCCTCCCTTGCACCTCTCCGCTCTATCCTAAATTCAGCTGCCCGTCTAATCCACCTGCCTCCTTGCTAATCCCCTATCTCCCCTCTCTGCATGGCACTCCACTGGCTCCCCACCTCCCTAAGACCTCGCTTTAAAATCCTAACCCTGACCTACAAAACCATCCACAACCTGTCCCCCCCCTACATCTCCGACATGGTCTCCCGATACCAACCCGCACGCAACCTATGCTCCTCACAAGAACTCCTCCTCTCCTCCCCCCTCATCTCATCCTCCCACAACCGCATACAAGACTTCTCCCGCGCCTCCCCTAGACTCTGGAACTCTCTCCCCCAGCACGTCAGACACTAGTCTACCCTCAAGAGCTTCAAAAAGAACCTGAAAACTCATCTATTCCAACAAGCCTACAACCTATGATGAGACCCAGCGCCGCTCCACCAAACGCTTGGCGCTTCCCCCCCCATCGTGTTCCCCCCACCCCTGTAGACTGTGAGCCCTCGTGGACAGGATCCTCTCCCGTCGTGTATCAGCAAGCATTGACTGCTCATGTGTACTGTACCTGTCGTTGTTACCCCCACTTCTTATGTAAAGCGCCATGGAACCAATGGCGCTATATAAATAAATAATAATAATAATTATTATTATTTAAAGAGGCCTTCATGTACGTCTAGGGCAATCCTACAAAAGACCCACTTCCTTAAAATGGGCACATTATTTAAAGAGGTCCTTATGCACGCCTCTATCCAGGGGCATTGTGGTGCCTCCCAATGTTTAGCAGCCCTGCCTAGGGCAATACTACAAAAGACCCTCCTCCTTACAATGGGCACATTACACTGGGGAAAACAATTTTTTAGGAGTTAGGTCAGACAACTGATCTTAATTAATTTTTGGATGCTGAATCCAGAAATGATCTCAGTTTTTCTCTATCACGTCAGGTTTTTGAACTATGGGATTTTTGTCTTCTTAAAAATATGTAAACTACTGTACCTAAAAAGTTTTTTTTTTTTCAAGATATTGATAATTATGATGTATTGGGAGCTGCACACACTTCTCACCACACTGTCTCAGTTGTGACTTCTCTTACAAGTTGCCACATAGCTCTATATGAGTCGAATTGTAATCAGATAACAACTCTTATTACAGATATCAGTGCAATTGTGCTTCTCTGGCATGTAAGTTGTGGAGGAAAAACTTGACGTGCTAGAAAAAAACTGACTACATTTTTGGAATCAGCATGCCAATTTTAGTATAAATCAGCTCAAAAACCTAACTCAACAGAACATTTTTTTTCAAATTGTTCCCCAGTGTTATTTAAAGAGGCCCTCATGCACGCCTTCATCCAGGAGCATCAGAGTGCAACACAATTTTTGGCTTCCCTGCCTAGGGCAATACTACAAAAAACCCACTTACTTAAAATGGGCACATTATTTAAAGAGACCTTCATGCACGTCTCTATCCAAGGGCATAAGAGTGCCTCCCAATTGTTGGCTGCCCTGCCTAGGGCAATACTACAAAAGACCCACTTCCTTATAATGGGCACATTATTAAAAGAGGCCTTCATGTACGTCTCTATCCAAGGGCATAAGAGTGCCTCCCAATTGTTGGCTGCCCTGCCTAGGGCAACACTACAAAAGACCCAATTCCTTATAATGGGCACATTATTAAAAGAGGCCTTTATGTACGTCTCTTCCCAGGGGCATGGGAGTGCCACACAATTTTTGGCTGCCCTGCCTATGCCAATCCTACAAAAGACCCACTTCCTTATAATGGGCACATTATTAAAAGAGGCCTTTATTTATGTCTCTTCTCAGGGGCATGGAGTGCCACACAATTTTTTAAAAAAAAAGTATTTCATATAATCCAAAAAACTAACCTACACCAACTCTGTCTCACAAGTGGGTATGAGCCCTTAATATTTTTTCCATGAAAATCCATTTTGGTTTCATTTGTAAGGTTTTCTTGACAGTCCGTAAAAGTGGCGTAATAGTCTGACAACATTGTTAACAGCAGTGACCTTGGGGTCTGAAATGCTTCCAGGGGTCTTCCCCATGATGTTCCCATGTCATTTCAGCACTGTTCTGATAATTTTGTGACATTTTTAGGGTTTTTCCATGCTGCCGGGGGTCATGCCAGAAAAATACTTGGGTCTTCCATAGGATAACACTGCAAATAGAGTCTGTGGAGCCTCGGTTAGGAGTCTCAAACACAGGACTAGCCATATATCCCTCCAGGGAAGGACCCAGCTAAGGGGTGGCTCCTTGCGGAGAACACCATAACCACCATATTAAGTGGCCCTTTTAGTCAATATCCAACTCTTTTACAAGTTTAGAGATATGACAAGGGAATACCAAGGGGGCAATGTGCCTAGGAATTCACTGTGTTTGAGCGCTTTAGCCAGCTGCCCGCAGTGTTTTCTTGGACTGGTCTCCCTGAGATCAGTGAATGCTTTGCGATATAGGATAACATTGGGCTCGGTGCTCGGGCTGAGTACACGAGTATCTTTGGATGCTCGGCCCGAGCTACAAGCACCCGAGCATTTTAGTACTCGCTCATCTCTAATCATAACTAGAGTTGAGCCACCACCCTAGTGTTCTAGTTCGATTCGATTCGTCGAATGGACGGTGTGTTCGTCGAATGTTCGTCAAACACCCTCGAACACACTAAAACACTAGTGTGGTGGTCAATTTCAGTTGATCGATACTCACCTCTCTAATCCATCCAGCGACGCTTCCAGCACTGCCTACCTGTCGGAGATGTGATCCCAGCAGCGTTTCCCGGTGAAATGACGAGATCTCGCGATAACTCATCATGTGACCGGAAACCGCTGCTGAGATTATGACGTCACCGCAGGTCCTACAGGCCCTCACTAGTAGTGAATAGTAGTGAGGATCTGTAGGACCTGTGGTGACATCATAATCCCGCAGTGATTTCCGGTCACATGACGGGTTATCGCGAGAACTCGTCATGTGACCGCAGGTCCTCACTACTATTCATTACTAGTGAGGACCTGTAGGACCTGCAGTGACATCATAATATCGGCAGCGGTTTCCGGTCACATGACGAGTTATCGCGAGAACTCGTCATTTTACCGGGAAACGCTGCCGGGATCACATCTCCGACAGGTAGGCAGTGCTGGAAGCGTCGCTGGATGGATTAGAGAGGTGAGTATCGATTTTTATTATTTTTAACCCTTGATTTTACTTCATTTCAGTTCCACAAAGTATGTATATACAGTTAGGGACAGAAATATTTGGACAGTGACACAATTTTCGCGAGTTGGGCTCTGCATGCCACCACATTGGATTTGAAATGAAACCTCTACAACAGAATTCAAGTGCAGATTGTAACGTTTAATTTGAAGGGTTGAACAAAAATATCTGATAGAAAATGTAGGAATTGTACACATTTCTTTACAAACACTCCACATTTTAGGAGGTCAAAAGTAATTGGACAAATAAACATAACCCAAACAAAATATTTTTATTTTCAATATTTTGTTGCGAATCCTTTGGAGGCAATCACTGCCTTAAATCTGGAACCCATGGACATCACCAAACGCTGGGTTTCCTCCTTCTTAATGCTTTGCCAGGCCTTTACAGCCGCAGCCTTCAGGTCTTGCTTGTTTGTGGGTCTTTCCGTCTTAAGTCTGGATTTGAGCAAGTGAAATGCATGCTCAATTGGGTTAAGATCTGGTGATTGACTTGGCCATTGCAGAATGTTCCACTTTTTTGCACTCATGAACTCCTGGGTAGCTTTGGCTGTATGCTTGGGGTCATTGTCCATCTGTACTATGAAGCGCCGTCCAATCAGCTTTGCAGCATTTGGCTGAATCTGGCTGAAAGTATATCCCGGTACACTTCAGAATTCATCCGGCTACTCTTGTCTGCAGTTATGTCATCAGTAAACACAAGTGACCCAGTGCCATTGAAAGCCATGCATGCCCATGCCATCACGTTGCCTCCACCATGTTTTACAGAGGATGTGGTGTGCCTTGGATCATGTGCCGTTCCCTTTCTTCTCCAAACTTTTTTCTTCCCATCATTCTGGTACAGGTTGATCTTTGTCTCATCTGTCCATAGAATACTTTTCCAGAACTGAGCTGGCTTCTTGAGGTGTTTTTCAGCAAATTAAACTCTGGCCTGTCTATTTTTGGAATTGATGAATGGTTTGCATCTAGATGTGAACCCTTTGTATTTACTGTCATGGAGTCTTCTCTTTACTGTTGACTTAGAGACAGATACACCTACTTCACTGAGAGTGTTCTGGACTTCAGTTGATGTTGTGAACGGGTTCTTCTTCACCAAATAAAGTATGCGGCGATCATCCACCACTGTTGTCATCCGTGGACGCCCAGGCCTTTTAGAGTTCCCAAGCTCACCAGTCAATTCCTTTTTTCTCAGAATGTACCCAACTGTTGATTTTGCTACTCCAAGCATGTCTGCTATCTCTCTGATGGATTTTTTCTTTTTTTTCAGCTTCAGGATGTTCTGCTTCACCTCAATTGAGAGTTCCTTTGACCGCATGTTGTCTGGTCACAGCAACAGCTTCTAAATGCAAAACCACACACCTGGAATCCACCCCTGACCTTTTAACTACTTCATTGATTACAGGTTAACGAGGGAGACGCCTTCAGAGTTAATTGCAGCCCTTGGAGTCCATTGTCCAATTACTTTTGGTCCCTTGAAAAAGAGGAGGCTATGCATTACAGAGCTATAATTCCTAAACCCTTTCTCCGATTTGGATGTGGAAACTCTCATATTGCAGCTGGGAGTGTGCACTTTCAGCCCATATTATATATATAATTGTATTTCTGAACATGTTTTTGTAAACAGCTAAAATAACAAAACTTGTGTCACTGTCCAAATATTTCTGGCCCTAACTGTACCTTGCGGAACTGAAATCGAACTGAAATCGAACATGAACTCGAACTGCCGAATTTAGAGCAAATTGTTCTAATTCGACGAACGACTCGAACATCGCCAAAAACAGCTCGAATTTGAGATTGGCGAACAATTCGAGTCGAAACACCGCTCATCTCTAATCATAACAGGTCCTTCATCAATTAGCTCACAGAGTATGTTGTCCTCCAGATGCTCATTACTGTGTTTAGAAGGACCTGCGATGATGTCACAGTGTTATGACATTTGGAAGGAGCCCATCTCTTTCCAAGATCACATGCCCATTACATCATCACAGGTCTTTCAACACACAGGCATGATCCACCCGCTTTCCAAGCAAATCCTTTATGGCTAGTAGCAGTGTGTGCCAGGCAGTGTTGTAGCACTGTTTTGAAGAAAGCTACACCTCCTGTGTTTACTAGCCTTTTTTACTGAATCTAGCCAAGCAAATCCTTTTAGGCTAATAGCAGTGTGTACCAGGCAGTGGTGTAGCACTGTTGTGTGGAAATCTACATCTCCTGTGATTACTAACTTTTTTTTACTGCATCTAGCCAAGCAAATCCTTTTTGGCTAGTAGCAGTGTGTGCCAGGCAATGGTGTAGCCCTGTTGTGAAGAAAGCTACTCCTCCTGTGTTAACTAGCTGCTGTGGGTGATATAGAGTGAAATCAAGCAATTGTGTTCTGATTTAGCTAGTGAGGTAGATAGATAGGTTTAGGGAGTAGGGACTGGAGCGAGGGTGCGAATTTTAGGAGTATCAGCCCTTTTGAGGGCTGCTTCATAGGAGTAGCGATTAGGGGCTAGGGACTAGTAGTCTAGCAGCCCTTATTCAGGTGTTCAGGTGTACTTCATAGAAGCAGGACTAGTTTTAATTTCAGCCCTTTTTTAAAAAAGTTTAGTGCATCTAGCCAAGCAAATTCTTTTTGGCTAGTAGCAGTGTGTGCCAGGCAGTGGTGTAGCACTGTTGTGAAGAAAACTACACCTCCTGTGTTTACTAGCCTGTTTTACTGCATCTATCCAAGCAAATACTTTTTGGCTAGTAGCAATGTTCCTGGATTGTGTTGAAATATACCCCCAGACAGCGCAGAAAACCCTATTTGATTGCATCTGCCCAAAACTACTTACCAAAATATATTTAGGGTAGTACCACTGTTTCACTAAGTAGCTGTTGTCCAGTGTTCTGTTGAAATCTACTGCCACACAGCGCAGAAAAAGCCTTTGTATTGCATCTGCCTAAACCTACTTACCAAAATCTTTTTATTGTAGTACCACTGTTTTGACTAGTTAGCTGTGGTACAGTTTTCTGTTGAAATCTACCGCCACACAGTGCAGAAAACCCCTTTGTCAGCCATAGTGTTGCCTAGGATGAAGCCTGCCTGATCAGGGTGGATTAATTTGGTGATGTAATTTTTGATTCTATTAGCTGCTATTTTAGCTAAGAATTTCGTGTCCGAATTCAGGAGGGAGATCGGCCTATAGTTCTTGGTATCTGCCGGGTTTCCCTTTCCTTTGGGTATCACCGTAATAACAGCTTCGAGCATGTCAGGCGGTAGGTGTCCGTGGGTAGCAGAGTAATTGGCCAATCTGGTAACATAAGGGGACAATAAATCTGTGAAGGTTTTGTAGAGCTCATTTTGGAATCCGTCAGGACCGGGTGATTTGCCCATTTTCGATTGTCCTATGACTTCTGATATCTCAGATGTCGTGAACGGTAGGTTGAGGTCCATTAAGTCACGATCTGTAAGTGAGGGCAGGTCAAGGTTGGTTAGGTAGTCAGTGATATCTTGATCCGAGGGTTCCAAAGTGGATGGATTATTTTTCAAATTGTAGAGGGAGGTGTAGAAGTGAGCAAAGGTATCGGCTATATCCTTTGGGTGTTTGAAAATTTGGCCAAGTGAGTTCCTAATCTCTTTAATTCTGGATTTCAGCTTCTGGTGTTTCATTTTTGCTGCTAGGAGTTTGGAGGGTCTATTGTCAGAAAAGTAATGATTGGTTTTGAGAATTTGGGAGATCCTGTCATATTCGGAAAATAAGAGGGATTTTAATTCTGACCTGAGTTTCAAAATGTCCAAGGAGAGATCGGGACTAGGACTAGATGTTTGCTTTTGTTCCAGATTGTGTATCTGGTTCACCAAGGTTTGTGTTTTCTCCCTGTTTTTCCTGTTATGTTATGATAGGTTTAGGGAGTAGGGACTGGAGGGAAGGTGCAAATTTTAGGAGTATCAGCCCTTTTGAGGGCTGCTTCATAGGAGTAGCGATTAGGGACTAGGGACTAGTAGTCTAGCAGCCCTTATTCAGGTGTTCAGTTGTATCATTTTGCCTCTTAGGACCGCTTTGAAAGTGGACCAGAGTGTAGGGGCTGAAACATCCTCTGTATCGTTTACCTTGACGTAGTCTACTATAGAGATGAGCGGTGTTCGATTCGAATTGTTCGCCAATCTCAAATTCGAGCTGTTTTGGGCGGTGTTCGAGGCAATCGTCGAATTAGAACAATTAACTTGAAATTCGGCAGTTCGCGTTTATGTTCGATAACGCTTCGATCAACAAAAGCTTAACCCTAACCGTGATAATGACTGTGAATATCCAGTTTCTGGGTATAATGTGCGGGGGGCGTGGAGGGGTTGTTGTACCAGTGCTGCAGAAAAGATAGCGATCTCCATTTTTTTTCTCCAAACTGCAGATACAGTGGGGTGGTGCAGGCTGTCATCCAATCACACATACACACAGCAAAGTGCATTTTTTGCACACAAGCAAGGTCAGGCATCATTGGCTGTGTAAGTCACATGTCCTAGCCCAGCCATTTTCTCCATCGCCACAATTTGCTCATTGCTGTAGCTCTGTGTCAGACGGCACTGCTGCTGCTGTGGGCGATATAGAGTGAAATCAAGCAATTGTGTTCTGATTCAGCTAGTGAGGTAGATAGATAGGTTTAGGGAGTAGGGACTGGAGGGAGGGTGCGAATTTTAGGAGTATCAGCCCTTTTGAGGGCTGCTTCATAGGAGTAGCAATTAGGGACTAGGGACTAGTAGTCTAGCAGCCCTTATTCAGGCGTTCAGGTGCACTTCATAGAAGCAGGGACTAGTTTTAATTTCAGCCCTTTTTTGGGCTAGGTTAGAGCAGTCCCGATTAGTTTTTGCCAAGCAAAAGTGTGCCAGTGCTGTGTAAGCATTTTTCACAGCATCTGGCCACATCTAGCTCTGGGAGTCCTTTAGGGCAGGTAGTGTAGCACTGTTGTGAAGAAAGCAACACCACCTGCCTTAGTAGGCATTTTTTGGCTGCAGCTAGTCCAGGCAATTTGTTTGGGCTAGTACTGTAGCAGTGTCACTTACACAGTGGTGTAGCCCACTTGTGAAAGAAGCTACACCGCCTGTGTACTTGGTACTAATTTTTACCTGCACCTTGCCCAGGTCTCACTTTGGGTCAAGTAGCAGTGCCACAAACAGAAGCAGTGTAGGCCACTTCTAATACAAAGCTCCCAGGACACAATACCTTCCCTGATGAAGGAGTTGGGAGATAACTGTGAAACGCGTAGGATAATAAAGAAGAATCGTTGATCCAGACATTCCCTTGTACTGGCTTCTTTTGTTCCTTTCTGAAGTGGCAGCGCGGACCTCGAGGTACTGTGTCCTGGGAGCTGATTATACCACAGGGATCTGTGGAAAGTACGGTCCTGCAGCAGCTACTTGTATCTGAGCGATCATTACCAGTTGTGGGTTTTCACAACTACATCAGGTGAGCAGCCTCTTTGTATAACCTTTTTGTCCTTCTTCAAAGAAGATATCACCCTATGTGCGAATTCTTGAATTTTATAGACTTCTAATACAAACAACTACACCGCCTGTGTAGTTAGTTTCTTCTCATTTTTAACTGCACCTTGCCTAGGTCTCACGCTGGGTCAAGTAGCAGTGCCACAAAAAGAAGTAGTGTAGGCCACTTCTAATACAAACAACTACACCGCCTGTGTAGTTAGTTACTTCTAATTTTTAACTGCACCTTGCCCAGGTCTCACTTTGGGTCAAGTAGCAGTGCCACTAAAAGAAGTAGTGTAGGCCATATCTAATACAAAAAACTACACCGCCTGTTTAGTTAGTTACTTCTAATTTTTAACTGCACATTGCCCAGGTCTCACTTTGGGTCAAGTAGCAATGCCACAAAAAGAAGCTGTGTAGGCCACTTCTAATACAAACAACTACACCACATGTGTAGTTAGTTTCTTCTAATTTTTAACTGCAACGTGCCCAGGTCTCACTTTGGGTCAAGTAGCAGTGTTGGTTCAGTCACCTCTGCTTGATTTACATCCAGCTTTTTGTTGTCCAACAACTGTACAGTTGCAAATTTTGTCCCATACAAAATGAGTGGCAAAAGGCCTGCTGCTGGTGGGAATGTGAGTAGGAGTGGTGGAAAGGGAAAAAAGTTTGTGTACTGGGGTAGATGCTAGATCTACATTAACATCTAATGAAGAAAGACAATCTTCCAGGTAAAGTAAGATGTCATCTTCTTTACGTGTCCAATCGGATATGATCCCTTTCTTACAGACACGAGCATCGGTACCACTTGTAAATGAGGAACAAAAACAGCAGGTGCTTGAATGGATCGCAACTGCTCCATCAAATGGTCTCTCCTCCACCTCAACTACTACATCACAAACCCTCCAGTCATCTGAGGTGTCAGCCCAATCGCACTTCATTCCTCCAAGCTCCCAAGTCTCCAGCCGCCCTACTGAGTCTGGGGTAACACACATGGTTGAGTCTGCAGAGCTGTTCATTCACACAATAGCCTGGGAATCAGAAGTCAGCTCCAAAGCTGCAGTGAGTCCAGACGGGTTAATAATCTGCCCTGATGCCCACAAGCTTTGTGAGTCTGATCCAGGCCCAGATGAAGAAGGTTCTGACGTTCATGTAGACCCTCATTCTCTAACAGTAACTACTCTTGCTGGACACAAGGAGGATGATGCTTATGAGACTCAGATACCGGATTGGATTGACAAACTAAGTTTTTGGTCAAGGCAGGAAGAGGTTGTCTCTGAGGAGGACGAGGGGTGTGAGAACACAGAGGATGATGATGAGGTTGGAGATCCCACTTACGGTCAACCCACAGTAAGCCAGTTGATGAGGTCAGCACAGGGGGTGGAGGAGGATGCTACTGACGATGAGGTTAGGTTGCGCCTTCCTGGACATAGACAGAGTACTGGAAGCACATCAACAACTGCATCCGCAGTCACAACTCTGCCTCTGAGCACAAGTCGTGATGCCTCTGCAGCTCGCATGGGCTCTAAGCCTTGCCTAGCCTGGGCCTTCTTTGACATCACTAAGGATCTCCCAACTCATGTCATCTGCAAGATTTGTCACCAATATCTGAGTAGAGGCCAAAAGCTCAGTAGCTTGAGTACTTCATATATGAACCGCCACATGGACATGAAGCACAAGTCGCAGTGGGAAGCTCACCGTGCTAGAATGCGGGCTACCGCGGCGGGCCTACCACCATCTGCCCCATCAAGGGCATCCATGGGCTCTTCATCGTCTGTGACTCTGTGGACAGCTGTCACACATGCTTTTGGATGTAGACCTTCCACCTCTTTACCCGCAACAGGCAGTGTGATTGGCAGGTCGTCACTTGGTTTTCAAGTGGACAATGCTGCTGGTGTTGAGCTCTCTCAGACATCGAGAGCACCACCTTTGGATGAAGGCAACAGTACATGTTCACCTGCACCTTCCTCCCAGACCTGCAGTTTGCCAGTGACACTCTACTCAACCCCATCTCAACACAGCAGCCAGCCCTCCGTCCCTCAGATGTGGACAAGTAAAAGGCCATTTCCTCCAAGTCATGAGAAAGCTAAGCGCTTGAATTTCACCATCTGCAAGCTCTTGGCTTCAGAAATTCTGCCTTTCCACCTGGTGTACACAGAGGATTTTCGAGAATTTATGTCCGTCGCAGTGCCCCAGTACCAGATGCCCAGTCGCCACTACTTCTCCAAGAAAGGTGTGCCTGCGCTACACCAGCATGTCGCAGACAACATCACCGCTTCCTTGAGAAACTCTGTGTTTGACAGGGTGCATTTCACCACAGACACTTGGACCAGTAAGCATGGACAGGGGCGTTATATGTCGCTGACTGGGCATTGGGTAACTATGGTGAGAGCTGGAGAAGGGTCTGCTGTCCAATTTTTGCCGACCCCACGAGTTGTGTGTCAATCCTCTATAGGTAGGAGTTCCTCAGCTCTGGTGACCGAGTTTCAGCAATGGTTGCCTCCACTCAACCTACAGCCAGGGAAGGCCATGTGTGACAATGCTGCAAACCTGGTTGCGGCCCTTGGCCGGGGCAATATCACACACGTGCCTTGTATGGCTCACGTGTTGAATCTGGTTGTCCAGCAATTTTTGACACACTCTCCCGGCCTAGATGGGCTTCTGCAGAGGGCACGATTGCTGTGTGCTCACTTCAGTTGTTCGCATCCCGCAGCTCAACGACGTGCTTCGCTCCAGAAGTCTTTCGGCTTGCCCGTTTTCCGGCTGAAATGCGATGTGCCGACATGCTGGAATTCTACTCTGCGCATGTTGCAGCTACTGTGGCAGCACCGCCGAGCCCTGGTGCAATACGTTATGACGTATAGCCTGGGCCAACGAGATACAGAGGTGGGGCAGATCACGCTTCAGGAGTGGTCTCAGATCAAGGACCTGTGCACCCTTCTGCACAGTTTTGAGATGGCGACGAAGATGTTTAGTGCTGACGATGCCATTATCAGCATGACTATTCCGGTCATCTACATGCTGGAGCAGACACTAAACAATATTCGGAGTCAGGTGGTGGGACAAGAGGAGGTGGAGGAAGTACAGGAGGAGTCCTATGCGGAAGGGATGACAACATCTCCAAGGATCTCACGGTTGGCAGCAACAAGACGGCAGGCATGGGAGGGTGGTGGAGAGGGATTAACAAGGGCGCATGGTGGCAGCCAAACTGCTGAGGAAGGTGCAGGAGCCCAGGAAGAAATGGAGGACGAACTGGCGATGGGCATGGAAGAGTCAGCAGATGAGGGAGACCTTGATGACATTTCTGTTGTTCGAGGTTGGGGGGAGAGGGCAGAGGAAGGAAGCATGATTCTGACCTCCCCACCACCAACACAACAAGGACTTGGTCCTCCTGGATGCGCAAGACACATGAGCGCCTAATTGCTGCACTACCTGCAACATGACCCTCGGATTGTCCGAATTAGAAGCAATGCCAACTACTGGGTTGCAACACTCCTCGATCCCCGGTACAAGACCAAATTTGCTGACATAATTCCAGCCATACAAAGGGACGCACACATGCAGGAGTAGCAGCACAAGCTGATACATAATCTGAGATCGGCTTTTCCACAAACCACCAGTGGTAGGCAGAGTGAATCTCACATTTCTCACTTGTCAACCATGGGACTGTCGAGTCATCATCACTCACACCATACCAGTAACACCATAGGTGGTGGTGTTAACACCAATTTCTTTGCCTCGTTCCACAATTTTTTCAGACCATCGTTTGCAAGGCCTGAAGACACGAGAAGTCTGACACATAATCAACGCCTGGAGCGGAGAGTACACGAGTATCTCCAACTTAACATCGATGCCATGACTGGGGAACTGGAGCCTTGCTCATTTTGGGCTTCCAAAATGGAAAAATGGCCTGAGCTCGCCACTCACGCCTTTGAGATCTTGTCATGCCCCACAGCCAGCGTTCTCTCTGAACGTGTCTTCAGCGCTGCTGGTGTTGTGCTGACAGAAAAGCGCACACGTCTGTCCACCCAGAATGTGGACAGACTAACGTCATAAAGATGAACAAGGCATGGATCTGCAAGGACTTTTCTACCCCTGTGTCATCCTGGGGAGAATGAAGCCTTGTGGTTTTTGGCCTAAAAGTAACCATTTAAATTTTGTAACTGTGGGGCAATTGATGCCACTTAAGTGGTGCCTATGCCCAAATTTTTTTTAAAAATGGAGACTCTTCTTGTAGTCCCCTAAATGTGACACAATACTCATAGTCTGCATGAGGCCTTACAGATAGTGAGGAAAAACATCACCAAAAACTCCTCGTCTGAACATGGCCTTACAGATACTGAAGTAAAACTCACCAAGTACTCCTCGTCTGAACGTGGCCTTACAGATACTGAAGTAAAACTCACCAAGTACTCCTTGTCTGAACATGGCCTTACAGACACTGAAGTAAAACTCACCAAGTTCTCCTTGTCTGAACATGGCCTTACAGATAGTGAAGTAAAACTCACCAAGTTCTCCTCGTCTGAGCATGGCCTTACAGATACTGAAGTAAAACTCACCAAGTTCTCCTCGTCTGAACGTGGCCTTACAGATACTGAAGTAAAACTCACCAAGTACTCATCATCTTAACATGGCCTTACTTAAAACTGAAGTAAAACTCTCCAAATACTCTTCGTCTGCATGATGCCTTACAAATACTGGAGTAAAAACGGATTTTAGAGGGGCATGACATGCTTATATCTGTGTCTCCTTTTACTCGTCCATCTCTTTTCTTTTCGCATTTTTATATGTACCGTATATACTCGCGTATAAGCCGAGTTTTTCAGCCCAAAAATTGGGCTGAAAAGTACCCCCTCGGCTTACACACGAGTACACCAACGCAAGTACGCCCAAACCGCCCGCCCGCCCGCCACCATGAGTATACATGTGCCCCCCCCCATCAATATCCAGGGCCCCCCCTTGCAGGCCAAACCTGTAAAGAAAGATCATTATACTTACACCTGCGCCCGCCGCCGTCCCCGCTCTGCACCGCGCTCCTCCATCTTCTTCCGTCTTCCTCCTCGGTCGCACAGGCAATGACATCATTGCCTGTGCGAGTCATTGCCTGTGCGACCGAGGAGGAAGACGGAAGAAGATGGAGGAGCGCGGTGCAGAGCGGGGACAGCGGCGGGCGCAGGTGTAAGTATAATGATCTTTCTTTACAGGTTTGGCCTGCAAGGGGGGCCCTGGATATTGATGGGGGGGGCACATGTATACTCATGGTGGCGGGCGGGCGGGCTTCCTATATACTTGTGGGGCTGCTACTGTATTTCCCTGTGGGGCTGCTGCTGTATTTACCTGTGGGGCTGCTGCTGTATTTACCTGTGGGGTTGCTGCTGTATTTACCTGTGGGGCTGCTGCTGTATATACCCCTGGGGCTGCTGCTATATATACCTCTGGGGCTGCTGCTGTATTTACCTGTGGGGCTGCTGCTGTATATACCTGTGGGGCTGCTGCTATATATACCTCTGGGGCTGCTGCTGTATTTACCTGTGGGGCTGCTGCTGTATATACCTGTGGGGCTGCTGCTATATATACCTCTGGGGCTGCTGCTGTATTTACCTGTGGGGCTGCTGCTGTATATACCTGTGGGGCTGCTGCTATATATACCTCTGGGGCTGCTGCTGTATTTACCTGTGGGGCTGCTGCTGTATTTACCTGTGGGGCTGCTGCTGTATTTACCTGTGGGGCTGCTGCTATATATACCTGTGGGGCTGCTGCTATATATACCTGTGGGGCTGCTGCTATATATACCTGTGGGGCTGCTGCTGTATATACCTCTGGGGCTGCTGCTGTAACACTGCTGGGGCCTGTATATACCACTGGGGAGGCCTGTATACCACACTGCTGGGGGCTGTATACCTGTGCTGAGGTCCACCCTCGGCTTATACACGAGTCAATAGGTTTTCCCAGGTTTTGGGGGCAAAAGTAGGGGGGTCAGCTTATACACGGGTCGGCTTATACACGAGTATATACGGTACTTGTCACTTTTCCATGTGTTTGTTGTGTGTTTTGAGTAGTTTGCTACCTTTTGGACACCTTAGAAGGTGTTTTCTATGTATTTGTATGTTTGTGTTTGCCAGCCATTGTTTTCAATGGGGTTCGACGTTGTTCGACAAACATTCGATGAACATTCGACGAACACACATCAAATTCGACGAATCGAATCGAATTCGAACACCGGGTTGGTGGCTCATCTCTACTTAAGAAGGCATCTCTCGAGCCATTTCAGAGATCTTCTTCTCTTTTCTCACATCTTCCTACCTCCACCATAAGGTATGCATCTATATATTTTCTCTATAACCATAGAGTATGTGTGTAAAAATCTTGACAATTTTCTTGCTATGCATTATATCTGCAGGTGTCCTATTGACCTTGCAGCATCTGCCATTGAACATCAGACTTTATGAAATTAGTATTCACTAAGTTTGATCATAGGTAATTTATTTTTGGACCTGAGTATGCCTTTAACTTTATACACAAAACATCATAATATCATAAAAAAGGATTGCTGATGGATTGTCTTATGTGTGATGTTACTTTCTTTCTGTATGATCTTGTTCTCACCAAAAAATTGTTTTGTTTATATAACAATGTCAGTTTTGATTTGAGAAAGGTAGCAGAGAGCCGAAACGTTATCAACTGTGACTGACCATAAAAATAAAAAACTTTTTTTGCTGCAACATCATCTCTTATCTTTTTTTTGTGTGCCTGATAATAAAAAACTACTACTGACTTAATTTTTCTCAAGAGCACCAATTTTCCAGTGAGCCAGGTTATCCCAATATTTATATCTTGAAGGTCCTGTGAAATAAAAAAAAAATGTTACAACATAATTTATCCATTGACATATCATCAATGCATTTGTACCAAACAGCTATTTGTAGTGTTTGTGTGTGAAATGATGAGTTCAAGGTGTGCCCATTAGAGTGGGCTGAGGATATGGCTTTGTGTAACATGACAAAGTGATTACTCTACTCACATAAGTAACCACCATGGACATGCATATGTGTTCACACAAGCATAAAATCTTTCTGAGGACAACAATCGGTGCAACAACACCTACACATACTGTGCACTGTGCCAAACACCACACGCTGATATGTTTGACGCCCCCGGAAGAAGCAGAAGCGAAACGGCTGTAGGGGAGGAGGGAGCACGAGCGCATTCACATCCATCAGTGGATCAGGTATGAAGCACATCCATGCTGACTGAATTTTAGCAAACTGCACTTATATACTGGGCTGCAGTGATAGGAAATTGGTGGACTAGGCTGTAAGCAAGTGACAGGTTGCATGAAGAGTTCAGTAGATGTGGGGCAGATTTTTTATCAATATGATTGGATCTCACACTGTTGTAACCTGTTATAAGTAATATATGGATGTTGCATGATATACTATTTTATCACACTAATTAAATGTGGATGTTTTTCTTGTGTGTCCCCCCGGAGGGAATGCTGTGAATTGATGTCTTTTAAGATTTTATGGAATATAATAAAGATTCTTTGGTTAACTAAATCTTTCCTTGGGTGTGTGTTGAGCACCCTTAATGTGAGAGTTGATAGTTTTTGAGGAAAGCTATTTTTAATGAGGACTTTGTGTTGAATTTTACACTGATATGTTTGTCAGGTTCAACACAACACAAGTGTATCCAACCACCATTGAAGACTGTGATGACACAAAAAGACATTATGAAGTACCTCTTGTGGCGAAGCCAGGTCTTGGGTAGTGGCGGAGGACGATTGTGCTAGGTCCCTGCTTCACAGTGTAGTCGGAGGGAGATGCTGGTCCCGGAGGAAATGGAGGAGGTTAAAGTACCATAAGCGTAGCACATACACCTCCCCCATTCCACTCTTGGACCACGTTGATTTATCTACTTCATCAAGCTCCCTCTTATACGCGCAGGTTCCGGATCTTCTTAAGCACTAACGCCTTATCCACCCTCTCCCAGGGTTGTGCTGCTGGGAGAGGGTGGATGAGCTGGTCATACGCCACTCCCTTCACCTGAAGCTTCTGTAATCAGGTGATGTGGTCCTCCAAAAGCACTCTAGCTCCTGGTATTTGGCTATGAAGTTCCAGATAAACTTCTGGTTCTCAGCCATCTGAAAAATGAAATTTCAGGCATGAAACACACATATATGTATCACTAGCTGTGAGCCCGATGCAAATGCATCGGGTGTCTAGAATACTATACTTTGTATGAGGATTACCGCAAGCGCGCCGCAAGTGTAACGACTCGCTGGCGCCGACCAATTAGAAGCGCAGCTCAGGCAGCGACTCGCAATGGCCTCGCGGCCATTGCTCGCGCTACCTGACCGGTAAATCGTTAACTTTGAGGGCGAGCCTCTGGTTCGATTTTCGGACAGCGACTCGCAATGGCCGCTTCGCGGCCATTGCTCGTACTCAGCCTGCGCGAGCAATGGCCTCGCGGCCATTGCTCGCGCAAGCCAGCGACTCGCATTGCTCGTCCTCAGCCTGCGCAAGCAATGGCCTCGCGGCCATTGGTCGCGCAAGCCAACGACTCGCATTGGCCGCTACGCGGCCAATGCTTCGCCGTGCTGACGTCACAGAGTGACATAGCCACGGTCTTTTCGGGTACCCACACGAAAGTGCCTACGGCAATTATATAGTAGATACTGTACATTGCATATGGAGGGGTGAGGAGAGCGGAGGCTGGAGGGGAGAGCGGAGGCTGGAGGGGAGGGCAGAGGCTAGAGGGCCGAGCAGAGGCTGGAGGGCAGAGGCTGGAGGGGAGAGCGGAGGCTGGAAGGGAGAGCAGAGGCTGGAAGGGAGAGCGGAGGCTGGAGGGGATTGGCTGGAGGCTGGAGGGGATTGGCTGGAGGGGATTGGCTGGAGGCTGGAAAGGAGAGGCTGGAGGGAAAGGCTGGAGGGGAGAAGCTGGAGGGCAGAGGCTTTAGGGTAGAGGCTGGAGGGGAGAGCGGAGGCTGGAGAGGAGAGCGGAGGCTGGAGGGGAGAGCGGAGGCTGGAGGGGAGAGCGGAGGCTGGAAGGCAGAGCGGAGGCTGGAGGGGAGAGCAGAGGCTGGAGGGCAGAGCAGAGGCTGGAGGGCAGAGCGGAGGCTGGAGGGCAGAGCGGAGGCTGGAGGGGAGAGCGGAGGCTGGAGGGGAGAGCGGAGGCTGGAGGTCAGAGCGGAGGCTGGAGGTCAGAGCGGAGGCTGGAGGTCAGAGCGGAGGCTGGAGGGCAGAGCGGAGGCTGGAGGTCAGAGCGGAGGCTGGAGGTCAGAGCGGAGGCTGGAGGGCAGAGGCTGGAGGGCAGAGCGGAGGCTGGAGGTCAGAGCGGAGGCTGGAGGTCAGAGCGGAGGCTGGAGGTCAGAGCGGAGGCTGGAGGTCAGAGCGGAGGCTGGAGGTCAGAGGCTGGAGGTCAGAGCGGAGGCTGGAGGTCAGAGCGGAGGCTGGAGGTCAGAGCGGAGGCTGGAGGTCAGAGGCTGGAGGTCAGAGGCTGGAGGTCAGAGCGGAAGCTGGAGGTCAGAGCGGAGGCTGGAGGGCAGAGGCTGGAGGGGAGAGCGGAGGCTGGAGGGGAGAGCGGAGGCTGGAGGTTAGAGCGGAGGCTGGAGGTCAGAGCGGAGGCTGGAGGGCAGAGCGGAGGCTGGAGGGCAGAGCGGAGGCTGGAGGTCAGAGCGGAGGCTGGAGGTCAGAGCGGAGGCTGGAGGGCAGAGGCTGGAGGGCAGAGCGGAGGCTGGAGGGCAGAGCGGAGGCTGGAGGTCAGAGCGGAGGCTGGAGGTCAGAGCGGAGGCTGGAGGTCAGAGCGGAGGCTGGAGGTCAGAGGCTGGAGGTCAGAGGCTGGAGGTCAGAGCGGAGGCTGGAGGTCAGAGCGGAGGCTGGAGGTCAGAGCGGAGGCTGGAGGTCAGAGGCTGGAGGTCAGAGGCTGGAGGTCAGAGCGGAGGCTGGAGGGCAGAGGCTGGAGGGGAGAGCGGAGGCTGGAGGGGAGAGCGGAGGCTGGAGGGGAGAGCGGAGGCTGGAGGGCAGAGCGGAGGCTGGAGGGGAGAGCGGAGGCTGGAGGGGATAGGCTGGAGGGGAGAGCGGAGGCTGGATGGCAGAGGCTGGAGGACATAAGGGAGGCTGGAGAGGAGAACGGAGGCTGGAGGGGAGAGCGGAGGCTAGAGGGGGGGGAGTGCTGTCATACAGATGTGAGGGCCGGGGGGACTCACCGCCACCGGCGTGCGTGTGCTGTAGGAGGAGAGGAGGGGCGGGCAGAGCTGCCGGACAGGAAGTTCCGTCCTCCCTCCTCTCCGGGCGCACGGCGGGCGGCTGTGGTGAGCACGGGGCCCCCCAGGGGGTGGAGGCAATGGGCCCCTCATGCCGAGTGGCGGGATGACAGCGGCGGTCGCAATGCCCGCTACGCGGGCAATGCCTCGCTCGGCGTGGTGACGTCACAGTGTGACATAGCCACGACGTGCGGGGGCCGACACAAAACGTGCTACGGCAATTATATAGTAGATGTTGTTTCAGCTAGGCAATCCTGGGTAAATGTGGTTCTGTGGCCACATCAATTGGCTACCACTAATTTTAAAATAATACAACACATTACCCAGGCAACAAAACACGCATTAAGATAAATGCCACTACAGTACGTATATATGGCTTTAGGCTACTGGAGGAGGATAATGTGAACTTAGCCTTACTTTTTCAAAGCCGCAGAGGCAATGACCATTGTTGTATGTATGATGTGTAATTTACAACAATCGGAACCATGATTTGGTTTGAGATACTTTACAATCACATGCCCTTTATATGTACATGCATCAATAGTTTGGCCCACAACATATATGATGTTAACTCTGGTACTGTACATTATGAGGAATATGCCATTCAGGGGATGCCCATAGCAGCTATGAAGGCTACATGGTCCATTAGGACACATACTTAGTATAACCTAACACCAACAACATTACCACATTGTAGAGGATTTAGTGCTAATTGCACCCCATACAGAAAGAAGAGATGCAGACGATGCAGAGTCATCAATACATACCGTCAGCCCTGCAGTGCCAGAAGAGGAGACGCTACCACATTGTGCTTCCATGTACAACAGGCCGGATGTGCCACATCCATCTTTTAAAGGGCGCTCAACCAATGACATTGCAGAAGAGTCGTCCAATCGGCGATGTGGGGCGTGGTAATGCCAAGGCAAGATACAATTGGACAACGCAAGAGGGTTGTGATTGGTGGCTTCACACATAAAAATGGGGAATGGCTAAACGGTGTTGTGTTTGCTGCCCAGAGCCATTGAGTAAGTAGTGCTGTGCACAACTATTTGGGGATATTCGTACATCTTAACTGCGTGTTGTAAATATTCCTGCTCCTAGACTTTGCGCTAATGACCATCAGGAACTCCTGGCACATTCGGCCACTGTTACCACTTCCTTTTAGACTATAGGCTACATATTCGGTACTGTGTGGGTGATTGCAACATGCTGTTTTGGGCGTAGTCAGTGAGCATCCATTTTGTGTCGGTAACCCTGTCTTGACAACAAGAGTGTAGGTAAGTTCAAATATGGACTATAATCAAATGGCAGGAAATGTCGCAACATCGGTTGGCCACACACACGTTGCATGCTAACTGATCCCAGTACATGCAGCCTTGGGGATTGTACATCTGTCATTTATATGAAGACACAATAATGCATCTGCAAGCGTTACCCTCTTGTGATGTGTAATGTAGTTGACCCAATTCAGTGTGTTTGTGGAGTGCAAAATACTTTGCTTACATACATAATGAGTGTTGGCGGCCATGGGACACATCTTGCTGTTGTACTGCCTTTCTAGATGCCCATAATGTGCAGGCTGTACATGATGAGTAGTATGGGTTCACATATGTGTAGTAGGTGTTATGTTAAATGTCATACTGTAGTGGGTTCAATAAGCAAGGTTGATAAAATTATATGGTGTGTAATGTAACAGGCCAACCATGTAAGTCTGTATTGGAGCAGTAAGACAGGACTATGTACATGGGCTAGTTGATGAAGTTTGTTCCTGTTATGCCTCCATGTGCTTATATTGTTTTTTTTTTCCTTTCACATTCTCAGAGCCTTGCTGACATTGGACGTCGTGCAGTAGTGGCTGTGTCTATGGTGGATGATGCCTTGTTGACGGATGAGAGGACTGAGAGACTACGGAGGCATAGACGACACGTGTGTGGTCTCGGGCTTGGCTCCTGCAAAGGCGCCACCTTTGTCACATGGGCCTTGTCCGTCAGCTGAAGGACAGGAATCCACAGGACTTCAGGAGCTACCTCAGGATGTCCGAGGACTCTTTCAAATTTCTCTTGGACTTGGTTACACCACATATTGCCCGTGAGGACATGGTGGTGCGTCGAGTTGTTCCAGCAGAGGAGCGGTTGGCTGTGACTCTGCGTTTCCTGGCAATAGGGCGCACGATGACTGACCTGCAGTATTCTGCTGCATTCTCATGCCCACTGCTGAGCGCCTAATCCTGAGACGTGTGAGGACATTGTGAGGTGTCTCTTGCCAACCTATATGTGGTTTCCAACAACCCTCGCGGAATGGTTGGAAGTTGCCACTGGCTTCAAGGAGAGGTGGCAATTCCCAGGAGGCATTGGATGGCAAGCATGTGAGGATCACACAACCCCCCAACAGCAGGTCTTATTATTTTAACTATAAAGGTTATTTCAGTGTGGTCCTCATGGCCCTCGTCAATGCGAACTATGAGTTCCTCCTTGTGGATGTGGGGATGAATGGGTGTGTGTCTGATGGGGGGTTTTTGGCACAGACCTCCTTTGGTCGAGATCTTCTTAGCGAGCACCTGAACTTACCTCCAAATGATGACACCACTGAACATCTTAACTTTGCCTTTGTGGGGGATGAGGCCTTCGCACTTCACGCAAACTTACTACGGCCAAATCACCAGAGGACTCTGACCCCTGAGCAACGCCTTTTCAATTACCGGCTATCTCGGGCACGTCGTGTGGTTGAAAATGCGTTCGGGATCATGGCCAATAGATTCCACGTGTTTCATAGTGGTTTAAATATGAAACTGGAATCTATCAAAATGGTAGTGATGGCGTGTTGTGTGCTGCATAACTTCCTATGTCGTAGGGATACTCAATCATACACACCAGCAGGTTATGTGGATTGTGTGGACCCCACAAACTGGAGAACTCATGCCAGGTGAGTGGCGTGCAAATGACCCTGGCATAGCGCCACTCAAGCCATTGGGCCAGGGCCGATATCAGCAGGATGCCAAGAGCAGCAGAGACAGCTACTGCTCATATTTCAATGGCCCTGGGGTGGTGGCCTGGCAAGACCACCAGATGTAAGGGGTGTGTCATGGGTCCACACTGTCCAATGTGTCTTTCTTTTTGTTGGGAGGATAAATTTTGCCTCACAATGGTTATACGAGGGACCGTTCCTGCAAACTAATCTGATAAGCTTCTAAGAAGAAGTAAGTTCTGGACTGGACCAAAGACATGCAGTGGCTGTGGTGTATATGGACTTTTCAAAAGCTTTTGATACGGTGCCACACAAAAGGTTGATACATAAAATGAGGCAATGGGGATAGGGGAAAATATGTGTAAGTGGGTTAAGAACTGGCTTAGTGATAGGAAACAAAGGGTGGTTATTAATGGAAACACACTCAGAATGGGTCACAGTTAACAGTGGGGTACCACAGGAGTCAGTGTTGGGCCCGCTTCTTTTTAATATATTTATTAATGACCTTGTAGGGGGCATACAGAGTAGAATCTCAATATTTGCAGATGACACTAAACTTTGCAGGGTAATCAATACAGAGGAGGACAATTTTATATTACAGGAAGATTTATGTAAACTAGAAGCTTGGGTGATAAATGGCAAATGAGCTTTAATGGGGATAAATGTAAGGTCATGCATTTGGGCAGAGGAAACAAAAGGTATAATTATGTGCTTAATTGTAAAACACTGGGAAAAACTATCACTGAAAAAGACCTGGGTGTATGGGTAGATGACAAACTCACATTTAGTGGCCAGTGTCAGGCAGCTGTTACAAAGGCAAATAAAATAATGGGATGCATTAAAAGAGGCATAGATGCTCATGAGGAGAACATAATTTTACCTCTATACAAGTCACTAGTACGACCACATTTAGAATACTGTGCACAATTCTGGTCTCCGGTGTATAAGAAAGACATAGCTAAACTAGAGCGGGTGCAGAAAAGAGCGACCAAGGTTATTAGAGGACTGAGGGATCTGCAATACCAAGACAGGTTATTACACTTGGGGTTATTTAGCTTGGAAAAACGAAGGCTTAGGGGTGATCTTATAATAATATATAAATATATGAGGGGACAGTACAGAGACCTTTCTAATGATCTCTTTACTCTTAGGCCTGAGACGGGACAAGGGGGCATCCTCTACTCTGGAGGAAAGAAGGTTTAATTCATAATCACAGACGTGGATTCTTTACTGTAAGACAGTGAGACTATGGAACTCTCTGCCACATGATGTTGTAATGTAGATACTAACATTTAAGAAGTGGCTGGATGCCTTTCTTGAAAACTATAATATTACTGTTATATATACTAGATTCTTTGATAGGGCGTTGATCCAGGGAATTAGTCTGATTGCATGTATCTGGAGTCAGGAAGAAATTTTTTCCCCCAATGTGGAGCTACTGTTGCCACATGGTTTTTTTTTTGCCTTCCTCTGGATTAACATGTTAGGCTATGGGTTGAACTAGATGGACTTAAAGTCTTTTCTTCAACTTTAAAAACTATGTTAGGCTAGAGTCCTAAGCCCTTGGTCCGTTTTAGGCATCATTTTTGGACATTTTTGTTTCTAAGTCGCAAAAACTGATGCAAAAACGGATTAGATGTAATAAACACCCTGTCCGTTTTTCTCTGCACCCAAAAAATTGCTAGGAATGTTTTTGGCTTCAGTTTAAGAAGCGCATGTGTTTTTTTAACATGGGGCCCTATGGGAAACGCATGCATTAACGCATGGTACATTTAGGGACCATGCGTTAATGCTATGCATATCCGTTTTTATGAAAAAATTACAAAGTCCAAAAAATGTCCAGGGACACAGGAGACATAAAATGCAGCCTAGGAAAAATGGATTGGTCTTGGAAAGCACTTCCAAAAATGGATTTCTATGTGTAACCCTAGCCTTACTATGTTACTATGTTACATTATTTTTGTCATTAATTTTTCTTTATGTTTTGTATTAACATGCATTGTTTTCTATTTTATGGCAGAAGTAACCAGTATTTGATTTATGTAATATGTTACCTGTGTGATGACAACACATTTTTGTTGTTTTATGTTTGTTGTTGTTATTTTTATTTGTGTGGCCACACTCCTAATATATTGTTTCTGATCAGACAAACGTGTGTAATTCTTTTATTTGTAGCTGACCACCGTATCACTTAGCATTATGGTGTGCTCTTATGTGTGAGACTACAATGTTATTTGAGGGTCCCTGCACCATTGTGTGCACAGGTACACTACACATGTGTGGCGGGAGCCAACACACTGTATGTTGTGTGTGTTTTCGCTTTGCCCGTATCCTTAGTGATGAAACATGGGTATGTGTAACACGACATGATACGTTCTTATTAGCCTGCTTAGACATATGTATATATCTGGAAACTCATACATACATTTAGGCACTGTTGTAGGGCTGGTTCTGTTTATCGGTTATTATTGTTGGTTATCACTACAATCACTGATATCCAGAATCCACCCTTCCTTACCGCTTTCTATTCCTTTGCTAAATAACTATATATATATGTAAAAGTACAAAAGTAGGAGCAGCAAGGTATGCTGGTAATCCCGGGTGCAGAGCGACCCACACAGTCCTCAATGCGTATAATATATACATACAAATATCGCAGCACTCCCTTGGTGATGTTCAAAGGTGTTTAATCCAGCTTGCAAAAGGTACAATGGCCATTGTACCTTTTGCAAGCTGGATTAAACACCTTTGAACATCACCAAGGGAGTGCTGCGACATTTGTATGTATATATATATGTATATACCGACGACTTAATGAAAACAAGTCTGTTCTAATAAATGAATATTTATTAAACACACCCAAAAAGTCTACAACAATAATATATATATTCTAGGGTGGGTTTCATTACTGACAGCGGCGCTGAGGTAAATATGCTTCTTATATCATTAGTTTGTTAACTTTGGCACCCCAGTAGTAAGTGGTGTGTGAGGTAACATCACTGGCTGTTGTTGCTGTATAGCAAACTTAGATTGACCTTGTTGGCTGTTGTTGCTGTATATCAGACTTGGATGATTGACCTTGTTCTTATCTATAGTCATTGGAGGTGGCGTTGTTACAATGTGGCAATGTTAAACTGCATGGTTCTGCCTCTTTGAGTTTATACTCTGATAGGACTATGTGCTGCTACTTAAGGCTTTTCCTGTAAATGTCATGAGAACTTTGGTGGTGATTAATCCTTGAACTATAGCTCTCTGGGTTTTATTTAGACACCCTTAGTATTGCATTAGCATTGATAATAAATAGCTATTTATTAGTGTCTTTTTGATGGTTATATGTACCATTTGACTTCCCTTATATTGTGGTTAACAAATTGTACAGGCTTTGTATCACTCTGTAAATCTATACTATTGATTCTGATTATATTTATTGATCTGTATAAAGTTTTTTTGGAATCAAGTGCAACCATAGCAGCTGTGTTGCCCATACCTAGGATATATTGTTATTAATTGATATATTGGAATTTTCCTACCCTTATGAATTTATTTACATGTTAGTATAGGAGTATAGGAGTATCTCCATGAATGTAAGCACTATAGCACTTTTTCAATCCTGTCTACAATGCAATTACTACTGCTAATTGGGTTTTCATTTCTGTTTTGGACATTTCTAAATTTTTCTATTGTCTTAATGTCCTATTATCAACTGCAATGTTAACAACCTTTGTTGTGACCAATTGTGTCCTGTTAGATTTGGATATCTTGTGCATCTTACATCTTTCCTCTGTGATCCCCGGATTTAATAATAAAATATCATTTTTCACTCATCTGGGCTGTAATGTCGTTTAATTTTGTTGTTGGGAGTTAATATATTCTAGATCAGTGATGGCGAACCTTTTTGAGGCCGAGTGCCCAAACTGCAACCCAAAATAAAATTATTTATGGCGAATTGCCAACACTGTAATTTAACCTAAATTACAGCAGTGGTTATCTATCACAAGCGCTGCACAGGGGGAGAGCCAGCAGATGCTAACTCTCTTCCCTGTACAGGGCTTGAAGTCCTGAAACACTGATGATCAATTCAATTATTTTAACAATTAATTGATTTTAAACTTACCTTTGCAGTCTTCTCTTCTCTTCAGCAGTGGTCAGACAGCTCATGTGTACTGCACATTGAAGCTGAGCCGCTGCCACTGCCCTTTATAGAAACAGCAGGTGGATTGATCTGTATGGAAAATGCAGAATATTAGACAGAGCAAGCAAATTTCATGCTGAAATCCTGGTCCCTATTTTGTAGTAGTATCTCCATCCTGACCCTCTCCTTGTAGCTATGTGCTCCATCCTGACCCTCTCCTTGTAGCTATGTGCTTCATCCTGACCCTCTCCTTGCAGTTATGTGCTCCATCCTGACCCTCTACTTGAAGTAATGTGCTCGATCCTGACATTCCCCTTGTAGTAATGCGCTCCATCCTGACCCTTTCCTTGTAGTTATGTGCTCCATCCTGACCCTCTCCATGTAGTTATGTGCTCCATACTGACCCTCTCCTTGTGCTTATTTGCTCCATCCTGACCCTCTCCTGGCAGTAATGTCCCTATCCTAACCCCCTTCTTGTAGTAATGTTTCCAGCCTTATCCCCTTGTGGTATGCTTGATCCCTGTCCCCTTGTGGTAATGTCCCCATCCTGCCCCCATCATGTAGTAATGCCCCCATCCTGCAGTAATGCCCTATCCTGCAGTAATATGCCCCCTCCTTGTAATAAAGCCACCATCATCCCCCTTCTTGTGATAATGTAACCATCATGCCCCCTTCTAATGTCACCATCATGGCTACTCCTAATGTCACCATCATGCCCCTCTTGTCACCATCTTGGCCCTCTTGTCACCATCATGCCCCTCTTATTTGTCACCATCCTGCCCCTCTTGTCACCATCCTGCCCCTCTTGTCACCATCCTGCCCCTCTTGTCACCCTCATGTCCCTCTTGTCACCATCCTGCACCTTGTCACCATCATGCCCCTCTTGTCACCATCCTGCCCCTTGTCACTCTCATGCCCCTCTTGTCACCATCCTGCCCCTTGTCACTCTCATGCCCCTCTTGTCACCATCCTGCCCTTTGTCATCATACTGCCCTTTGTCATCATACTGCCACTTGTCATCATCCTGCCCCTTGTCATCATACTGCCCTTTGTCATCATCCTGCCACTTGTCATCATCCTGCCCCTTGTCATCATCCTGCCCCTTGTCATCATACTGCCCCTTGTCATCATACTGCCCCTTGTCATCATCCTGCCCCATGTCATCATACTGTCCCTTGTCATCATTCTGCCCCTTGTCATCATACTGCCCCATGTCATCATCCTGCCCCATGTCATCATCCTGCCCCTTGTCATCATCCTGCCCCATGTCATCATCCTGCCCCATGTCATCATCCTGCCCCTTGTCATCATCCTGCCCCATGTCATCATCCTGCCCCATGTCATCATCCTGCCCCTTGTCATCATCCTGCCCCATGTCATCATACTGCCCCATTTCATCATCCTGCCCCATGTCATCATCCTGCCCCATGTCATCATCCTGCCCCATGTCATCATCCTGCCCCATGTCATCATCCTGCCCTTTATCATCCTGGCCCTTGTCATCCTCCTGCCCCTTGTCATCATACTGCCACTTGTCATCCTCCTGCCCCTTGTCATCATACTGCCACTTGTCATCCTCCTGCCCCTTGTCATCATACTGCCCCTTGTCACTCTCATGCCCCCTCATTATACTGTGGCTTAAAAAAAAAAAATCATACTCACCTAGTACTCCCGCCTTCACCGCTCCTCTTCTCCTCGCGTCTTCAGTCCCAGCGTCACATGACCGCGGTCATGTGACGCCGGCGGAGCGGAGCTTAGAGAGAGTGTCGGAGATACGGAGGAAGGAGAATCCTCCGATCCGACACTGCTTTGAACTGCCGGCGCCATCATGCCGGCAGTTCAAAGCTGCAGTGAGAGGCGACGCCGCGTGCCAGGGAAAACGGCTCTGCGTGCCCTCCCTGGCACGCGTGCCATAGGTTCTCCATCACTGTTCTAGATAGCACGATAACTAATACACAATACAATTACTGTTACAATATGTAAAACACCCACAGTTACTAACAATTATACTCCACTCACGTTATCTAACCATACATGCACACTATTTTCATTAATTACATCCATTCGCCTGCCCCTAACTATCCCTGAACATAGACAGAGTAATATTATGACAGAGAGAGAGAGAGAGAGTGTGTATAGTAGAAAGAGATAGAGAAGGAGACGTGACAGGGAAGATACAGAGGAGAGATAGGGGTGATACTTAAGCCAGGTCTTGGTGATCCTATTCCATCGTGGGTCCAAAGTAGAAAGAGAAAGCTTTTGTGTCTCAGAGTGCTTTTTAACCTGTCCCTCAGCTGTGCACGTGACGGTCACACCTCCTCATCCATGCACTTCTGAGGGGGTTTTAAGGGTGCACGCTCATCGTGCACTCTATTGGAATGACCTATAGCTTAGGTGGCTCTTAACACTATAGATTGGCAAACAATGGAAATAATACTTCTTATGGCGGGTTTACACGTTGCGATATCGGCGTCCAATTTCAATGAAAAGTCACGTGGTTCGATCGTTGGACCCGATATCGTTCCTGCGTTGTATGGTGTGAACGTCCAATACGATGCAGGAACGATGTCAATGCGATATCGGGGATTGAATGAGCGTGCTATTCAATGCCCCGATATTGAATAGAGATTGGAGCCGGATCGTGCTGTGTAAACGCCCAACTACGATGCGATTTGAAACGTCACCCATTCACTCCCATGTTAAAGGATCGTTCCTGGGTTGGGGGGCGTAGACATCGCACGGACGTTGTATTCCGATATCGCAGCGTGTAATCATCCAATGTGATGCGGGAGAAATGTGCACTAAATGCACGCTCCCGCGCCATTGAGTTGCGATATCGGAACGATATTGAAGCGTGTAAACCCACCATTAGACATACCTTAGTGATGTCTACACCTATCACCTTAGACATCTTGGCTGCTGTAGTTTGTTAGAAGAAAGGGTGAGAATAATCCTTTGTGCCAGCAGCCTGTAGATCTTTGATATATTTAAATTAAGCATGTCTCCATCAGGGTTATCTGATGGCTTCCCACACTGAAATGCAAGAATGGACATCTTCTGATATGATAATTAACCATGTCCGGAGATGAACAGATTTCCATCAGATATAGCTGAACTGGTCAATGTTATACTAGAATATGAAGGGACATTTATTATGGCCTATTACACCAATGTGGACATAAATATATATATATACACATACATACCCACAAAGAGAGATATATATTTATGTGTCATATTAATTATGCCATCACTTTCCCCTCAACTGGCACCCACATAGTTTGGAAATGCTATGTAATGTGCATAGACATGTCCATACTTCCTGTGTGTAGCTTACCAACTTTTACAGTAGACGGACACAATGTCCATACATTTGGCCCAAACACACTACACTACACTAGCGTTCCTGTCTGCCAGTTTGGCGACGCCGCAGTGTGTTGCTGGAGCTGCTACACATCACATATGACATCAGTTTCAAGATGATATAATAGGCAATAGCACCCATGTCGCCACCATGTTGTCTGAGATGCCTGACCAATCGTAACGCTCTTTCGCCGTGCAATCGGAGTCTTCTGGGCGCGGTTAAAAGTGAATTCAGGTACGCCTATATCCTAAGCTGGGTGAAAAGTACGCCCACATTGCTGATGTAACGAAAAGAAAAAGGGGGGGGGACAAGAGGCGCAATAGTGCCCTTATCACTCGACACTAAATCAAAGCAGGTGAGTAAGAAATGGGCACTCACCTATTCCAGTTGTGCCACCCACAACTGGTTAATAGACCTGATAGGATGAGTATCTTGATGGCTGCTGCTGGACTTCCACCGGTCTCCACACGGGTAGACGAAATCTGAAGCTTTGGGAAAGGAAGGTGTGCCACAGTCCGCGCTGCCAAAATCTTCCGCTCGTAAATAATGCAAGTAGCCGATGTCCAAATCAAACCTCTCTTTTATTTCTCCAACGCGTTTCAACGCCCTCCTGGCGTCTTCCTCAGGGATACCTCCACCCCACCAAGCAGCTCTTATTTATACATACAACAATTGTCATGATTAATGGGTATTCCCCTTCATGTGACGTGAAAAACGTCTTCAGGGCTGGGAGGGTAATACATTTTGGCGCAAAAAATATCAAAGTCTTTATAAACACATAGAAATACAAGTGCAGGCGCATAGAGTTCTATTCACATCCATTTAGGATCGAGAATCCTGAATGGATGTGAATAGAACTCTGTGCGCCTGCACTTATATCTCTGCTCTCCTACATGGAGGGACAATACACAGGGAGAGATGAGCAAATGTACCTTGATCCCCCTTTGCTAGTCACCCCTGTTCTCCCATGTATTGGGTATTGACTTCTACACACAAAGAATGAAACCTCAGGGATTTTTTATGTAAAAATCTTTTTAAAACTTTTATTAAATCATATTAAATTATATGAAAAATGATCACATTCATATTAAAATCTTTCGCTCACTTTTCTATTTCTATTTTTAATAGTCATTTTTTAACATTCATTTTTAATAATTCGCTTAATAATGACTATGATCTCAATATTCATTCTATAGTTTATTAATTTTTTAATTTTTATATATCATGAATAAAATTGGCATTTTTAAAGGAGAAAAGAATGAATTTTATATCCAAAACAAGTTCCTTGATGACAGTTGCCTCGGGATTGGTGCTCCTGAACGTTTCTGCAAAATAGAAAGAGATATATGTCACCTTTTTGAATGTAACTCGAAGATCAGACAGTTGTCAATACTGATAGCTCAACACATAAAGAATCTACCCACACGAATGACTACTTTGAAGATATAAGTTCGAGTCTCAGGGGTGACATTTGATGCTTCACAGCTATCATTTTTTATTTTTGTATAATACACACACACAGGACAGGATTTAGGAGCTTTTCCGCATGGTTTTTAGGAAAGTTTTTTATGTTGACATTTAACTGAGTTTTTAGATGTATGAAATAGCATCTTTTCTGTATTTCTATGTGTTTATAAAGACTTTGATATTTTTTGCGCCAAAATGTATTACCCTCCCAGCCCTGATGACGTTTTTCACGTCACATGAAGGGGAACACCCATTAATCATGACAATTGTTGTACGCCAGGAGGGCGTTGAAACGCGTTGTAGAAATAAAAGAGAGGTTTGATTTGGACATCGGCTACTTGCATTATTTACGAGCGGAAGATTTTGGCAGCGCGGACTGTGGCACACCTTCCTTTCCCAAAGCTTCACATTGCTGATGTGGTTGTGCAGTGTGACGGTGCAACTACTATCTGAAAAATCGGCTGCCTGATTTGCCAGCCGACTTCCGGGACGCCGGATCGTCAGAGGTTGGAGGTGTGTGATTGCTACGTGTTACATCTCCTATGCGATCTTAGACAAGTGCCAAAAACATGCGCGCTCACGTGAAATTGTATGCGATATCGGAACGATAATGCGACATGTAACGGTACCCAAAAGCGTTCATGATTAAGGGTTTCTAAGTAGCAGCTGGTTGAGGCTTCTAGTCCTTTTCAAGTACAGTGATCTGTAGGTTGGATTGCAGCTAAGGGGAAAAAAAAACTCTAAATCTTCCTTAACGAGTGTGACGAGCTGTGTGTGACTGGAGCGTTTTTTTCTGTCTCTGACATTCAATCTATCTCCAAATGTTTATTTCTGTATAATTTGTTATTAATTTGTATAGCGGTAGATTTTAATGAGCTTATCTCATATGTAGTGTTCTGGCTCCCTCTAGCGGCCAATGCTATGTTTGCAGTCTATCTCTATGTCTAATTCTCCTCCCCCTTGCGATACATTCTGGTAGCTCAGCCTCCATTTTACCCTTATATCTGGAAGGAAGAAGACACTCAGTACTACAGTTCCCACAAGATTGCATTGCCGGTATGTAACTATATCTTCTTTAGCGTTGTTCCTCTCTAATATTAGCCTATCTTAGCCAGTTGCACCCTAGGTTAGCTACTAGTTTAAAATGTTAATGTATATTGTGAAACTATGTGGAAAATGCATGTTTACTGTACCCTCCACTAATTGTCTGTATTTGATTGCTTTCAGTTTTACCGCGCCAATGTAGTGTTATGTTCAATAAAACACAGAATCTACCACAATCTCCTTATTGGACCTCGGTGCAGCGGTTTACCTGCCTGTATAGCTACAGGAGCCCTCAGCCCATTTAGTGAGGACAGAACAGTAAAACGGCAGCCATCCTACTGGGAAACAGTGAAGCAGCAGCCATCCAGATAGTAGGATACAAGTCACCGGCTACACAGAGACTTTGTCCAGCTACAGCAATCTCTGCACAGCCAAGAATTTCCCCAGAACACCATGTCCCACAGATCACACAGGACAAGATCCGTTACTTCTACCTCCTCAAAGACAACATCCATCAGCAGTGCGGTTGCCATTGCCCGCGCAAATGCCAAAGCCGCCAAAATGCGAGCAAGCTTTGCTGAACAAGAGATGCAACTTAAGTCAGAGAAGGCACACTTAGAGGCATCACTACAGAAAGAGAGAGCTGATCAAGAGAGAAGGTCACAGTTATAGAAGGCACGCCTGGATGCCGCCTTAGAAAATCTAGTAGCGAAAAGGGAGGCTGCAGCCGCCATCGCAGAAGCAGAGTCACTAGAAGCCGCTCAAAACCCAGAGCTGCATAGACGAAACAGTGTGCCGAGTCTGGAGTTTCCACTGCAAGATCCTCCACAACGCACATCTCAGTACGTTAATGAACTCCCTGATCCAAACTACAATCCTGATCTGGACCCAAAACGCGAACACGACACCTCCAGTGAAGAAAGCAGGAGCCATCATGAGCCTCAACTTCAGAACATATGCAAACTCGAAAATGTTGCACAAAACAACTCTGCTAATGACTACCTTGCCCCTCAACAGGTAACCAACGTAAACCACCTTGCTGACACATCGTTTGTATGTCAGACCGAAGCAACATGACACCGGCTGGCGCCACCCAGAGGATACTAACAGGTACGAACACACCTCACACCACGTACCTTTACCGGTGCACCCATCACTAGTATACTCTGCTGACAACCTTTTCACAACAGAATTTGCTAAATTCTTGACGCGACGTGAGCTGGTTGCCAAAGGACTCATGAAATTCACCGACCAAGCTGAAAGCTACAGAGCTTGGAAAGCCTCTTTCCAAAATGTCACTAGAGACTTGGGGTTTCTACACAGGGAAGAGATAGACCTCTTAGTTAAGTACCTGGGAGAAGAGTCAGTCAAACACGCAATAAGGATCAGAGACGCTATTATAAGCCACCCTGAGATTGGCCTCAGAGATATCTGGAAGAGGCTGGATGAGTGTTACGGCTCAGTAGAGGTAATTGAAAGAGCTTTGTTCAAAAGAATAGATGGCTTCCCTAAAATATCTAACAAAGAGCTACAGAAACTTACAGAACTTAGCGACCTACTAATGGAAGTCCAAGTAGCCAAATATGAAGATGATCTACAGGGACTTGCATTCCTCGACACAGCCAGAGGTGTGAACCCTATAGTCCAAACGTTACCCTACAATTTGCAGGAGAAGTGGCTCACACATGGTTCCACATACAAATAAAAGCACAGTGTTCCATTCCATCCCTTCTCTGTTTTTGTAGACTTTATACACCAACAAGCAAGAATTAGAAATGATCCCAGCTTCGACTTTACAATGTCGTATGCCGCACCATCACCAGCAACAAATCCACATGGATCGTCTGTGACAGTACATAGGACTAATGTTTGTTCTTCAGATTCCAATCACAGGTCTGCTGACTACTCCCAATCAGAGACAAAGATGCAGGACCCTGACAAGCAGTGCCCGCTCCATCAGAAGCCTCATCCTCTTCTCGAATGCAGAACCTTCAGAAGAAAATCTATGCCAGATCGCAGAAGCTTCCTGAAAGAACACGGTATCTGCTATAAGTGCTGCTCGTCCACAGCTCATCTCGCCAAGGATTACAAGGTCAGTGTAAAATGCACAGAGTGTGGATCCACAGACCATAACACAGCTCTACACCCTGGCCCAGCTCCATGGAATACACAAAACACATCAGCTGACAGTGAGCATGGCGGGGAGGAAAGGTACACTGCTACACCTACACCAGAGATCACTTCACAATATACAGAAGTCTGCAAAGGGACAATAGACAGTAGGTCCTGTTCTAAGATATGCCTCGTCAGAGTGTACCCAAAGGGCCACAGAGACAAAGCTATAAAACTGTATGCTATCTTGGATGATCAAAGTAATCGATCCCTGGCTAGATCAACATTCTTTAACCTATTCAACATCAAAGGGCCAAGCACTCCCTACTCATTAAAAACATGTGCAGGTACTGTGACAACAGCAGGCAGGAAAGCTACTGACCATCAAATCGAGTCCTTAGATGGGCAATTCTGCCTACCACTACCCACGATCATCGAATGTAACCAGATCCCAGACAACAGATCTGAAATTCCCACACCAGACGTTGCAGTTCACCACGTTCACTTAAGATGCATAGCACACCTTATACCTGAACTTGACCATCAGGCCCAGATAACCCTGCTGTTGGGAAGAGATATCCTGCAGGTTCATAAAGTGAGACATCATATCAACGGACCCCACAATGCTCCCTATGCCCAAGGCTAGACCTAGGATGGGTCATAATAGGAAACGTATGCCTGGGACGCATGCACGACCCCTCTTCTGTGACAAGCATGCTAAATAGTCTGGAGAAAGGACGCCCATCTCTGTTTCACCCTTGTAATAATGAGTTTCACATCAGAGAATTGCCACACAGCATCCAACTGCCCAAGCATCTAATAGACTTTACACACGACAACAGTATAGTGTCGGGAGGCTGTGAGGAGGAGTTTGGGTGCACAGTCTTTCAGAGAACTGAACAGGACAACCAAGTAGCAATGTCAGTAGAGGATAAGTTGTTCCTAGAGATGATGGATAAGGGGCTTGTTAAGGATGAGACCAACAGCTGGGTCGCACCCCTTCCCTTCAGAACCAACAGGCCACGTCTACCGAACAACAGGAATCAAGCGTTAAAGCGTTTCTCCTCTCTCAAGCACCATCTGCAAAAGAAACCAGAGATGAGAGATCACTTTTTCTCCTTCATGTCACAGATTTTCCTAAAAAGTCATGCAGAAGCTAAAATCCTTGCCACTCGCCTCTCTGGTGTGATACAGAGCCTGATCCACACAGATCAGTCTGGATTTGTTCCGGGCCGCTCAACGACAGTCAATTTGAGACGCTTGTTTCTCAACCTTCAATTGCCAGCTGACAACAGTGGCGGGAGGGTAGTGATATCGCTTGATGCGAGAAAAGCATTCGATAGTGTGGAATGGAGGTATTTGTGGAAAATCCTGAAAGCAATGGGATTTGGAGACGGATTCTTGTCCTGGGTGAGGCTGCTGTATTCCTCTCCGAGAGCGACTGTTAAGGTGAATGGGGAGCGGTCGGAGTCCTTCCGGTTGCATAGGGGAACCAGACAGGGGTGTCCGTTGTCCCCGCTACTCTTTGCGGTGGCGATGGAGCCACTGGCAGAGAAGATCAGAACGTCTGGAGAGGTGGCTCGTTTCAGGTTTGGTAGAATCACGGAAAAAATTGCACTTTACGCGGATGATATTTTGCTATTTTTGGAAAACGCAGGAGAGGCATTGGGAAATGTCATGGATATCATTCAGCGGTTTGGAGATATCTCGGGCTTACGGATAAATTGGCACAAATCTTGTATCATGGCGGTGGATCGAGCAATTGAAGAGGAGGAGATAGCCGCACAGGGGAGACAGCTTCAGATGGTGACTAAATTTAAATATCTGGGGGTATGGGTGGCTCTCCCTCTGACAAAATATTGGGATTTAAATATCGTTCCTCTATTAGAGGTGTTCAAAAGGAAATTGACCGCCTGGTGTAAACTGCCTCTGTCGGTAACTGGGAGGGCCAATTTGATTAAGATGGTGCTGATGCCTCAGTTAATGTATGTGATACATAATTCCCCTGTATGGATTGCTAAAAGGAAGTTTCACGGAATTAGTGCCATCTTTAGATCTCTGATATGGGGGAAGAGATCGGCCAGGATCAAACTGGAAACTCTTCAAAGGGGAAAAGAGGAGGGGGGGTTGGCTGTACCTCATGCATGGATATACTTTTTGGCAGGGCAGGGCCAGCATATGAGGGGGTGGAGAAACAACAACATTGAGGGATCCAGCTGCAGACTTCTATCTAACATTTCAGGACGGGATCCACTAGTGCAGGGACTGGAGGATGGTACATTTGAAAAATTGGGAACACAGTATCCGACAGTTCGTCTAATACAAAAGAGTTGGAATGCGATAAAGAGGGTTCGAAGGGTGACTGGGCTGACAATTTATTCGCCGGTATGGGAAAACGTGCACTTGAAGGAATTTCAGAAAATGGGGCCCATGGCTCATTGGCAGACTAAAGTAGTTAGGTATGTGGGGCAGCTGGTGAAGGAGGGGAGGATGAGTTCATTTGCGGAATTGAGAGATGAGTGCAATGTCCCAAGTTCCTGGGAGTTCCAATACGCAGGAATCAAGCACGCATGGCTAGCGCAGCAGAAACTAACAAATATGACTGTGCAGAAGGATGTGACGTTGGACTATGTCTGCATGACGGGCGACACTAAAGGGGTTATCACTGGGATCTACAAAGACTTGCTGTATGCATTTTTGGGAGGATATGGTCTCAGGGCTAAAAGTAAGTGGGAGGAAGACGTTGGTGACTTGGCGGAGGAGCAATAGGAAACAATACTGGAGGCTGTTCCCCGACTGTCCCTGAGCGAACAGGCCAGACTCTCCCAGTTGTATATCATCCATAGGGCATACAAAACGCCAAAGGTGTTGTTTAAGGCGGGCCTGAGGCAGGATTCTTGTTGTCCCAGGTGCGGCTCAGAGGAGGCTGGAATGCTACATATGCTGTGGGCGTGCTCTAAATGACGGCATTCTGGATGCGATTATTTCTAGACTGGAAGGGGTGTACGATTGTAAAATTGGAAGAGATCCAATTGTGTGTGTGCTGGGTGATGTGTCGTCCATCCGAACGTCGGAGGCAGACGGGTTAGCCATAGCCAGGCTGCTGTATGTAGCACGTAAATTGATAGCCAGCAAGTGGATTGACCCTGAACCTCCAACTAGAAGGGAATTTATGCGCAAAGCACAGCACGTTATCAGGCTTGAAGAAATGATATATAAGAGACGGAACAAGGAACAAATGTTCGATAAGAATGGGCTACCTGGCTGCTTAAGATGTGAGGAAGTATAGGTTAACATGCTCATTGACCACCACTAATGGGAGTTGAGGGAAGTGTACCAGGATGGGGTGGGGTGGGGCGGGAGGGGGGGTATGGGCGGTTTGATTTATGTGCATACTGTAATTGAATATGTTAACGATTTAATGCTGTGTACGGGTGTTATGCTTTTGAAACCAATAAAAATAACTGGTTTAAAAAAAAGTCATGCAGAGTTAGCTCCCACTCTCAAAGACTCTGAAGAATGCTGGTTCCTACCCATGTTTGGAGTGTACCACCCTAAGAAGCCAGGCCAGATTAGAGTGGTGTTCAATTCCAGTGCCACAGTTTGAAATGTTCCCTGAATGACGTTCTACTTTCAGGTCCAGACCTCAATAACAAACTACTGGCAGTACTGATGCGCTTCCGTAAGGATTCCATTGCCTTCATCGCTGACATCCAGCAAATGTTCCATTGTTTTCTTGTGAGAGAGAGAGACAGGAATTTCCTAAGATTCTTCTGGTACAGAGACAATGATCCTACTAAGGAAGTCACGAGTATCGCATGAGAGTGCACATCTTTGGAAACAGTCCTTCACCTGCAGTCGCCATTTACGGACTCAAAAGGTCGGCCCAGGAAGGAGAAACAGAATACGGAGCAGATGTCAATTCATACAAAGAGACTTTTATGTTGGAGAATCTCTCTCTTAGGGCCGCTTTACACAGCACCAACTTCTGTGACCAACTTCTGAACAGATCTCTGGTTGCAGTGAAATCATGGACACACTGTTACATTTGTACACAGCCACAAAATGGAGCAATGTGTCCATGATTTCACTGCAACCAGAGATCTGTTCAGAAGTTGGTCACAGAAGTTGGTGTGTGTAAAGGGTCCTTAGGAGCACTTCCCACTTCTTCCATCCGAAATGACCTGCACCGTCGTGGTAGGCTTCTAATACCATTTTGACGTCTCGCTTGGGTACGATTATCTGCCAGACCAGTTAATGTGTTTTAGGGTTGGTGAACCTTCTGCAGAGCTTCCCTTGATACAGGAACAACTTGCCTTTCTCTTTCCAGAGTTGTTGGGTCTCAGCTGGGGCGTTCTGTTTAGGGTACACACCTTGTTGTGTAAGCAGTTCTTTCACTAGCTTCACAGCCGTGTCACTATCCTGGGTGTCAGCCCATCCATGGTGTGCTAACGGGTTGAGACTTGCCTGTTCTTTTTGGTAGATGCCGGGTTGATACTTGTCTACCTTTGAACAATGAAAGGCCGGTAGTTCAATTTCTTCCAACTCCTCCGGTTCCTCTTCCACGTCTTTCAGGTGTGGCATCCGGGATAAGGCATCTGCGTTCCCGTTCTTGCGGCCTGCCCTATATTTGATGACAAAATTGTAGTTAGACAGCCGAGCTATCCATCGTTACTCCAACGCACCTAATTTTGCTGAATCCTCAGGTTTCTATACTTCATAGAATGACTTCTGCTATCCCGCTTGGATCTCACAGGTTCAAAAGATTCTCAAGGTGGAAGTCACTCATTCGAGCCTTTACCTGCTTAACCCACATAGCTCGCTCATTCAGAACTGCCAGGACTTGTGATACAGCCAAATGTAAAGGCTGGCATCTTTGTAAAAATACCTACATTACCTCCGACTTGGATTTCTCTAAAAATCAATCATCCATACTGTTCAAAGAGAAACCTACTTTACAGAAATCCAATGTCTTGCTAACAAAGTTCCAATACCAGCGAGCAGCGTATTGAGAAAACTCGACCCATTCATCGACAACAGCGGCCTGCTGAGAGTAGGAGGCCGACTGAAGAAGCTAAAATGGAGTTTGTGGAGAAATTCCCTCTTATACTTCCCGGAAAATGTCATGTTGCCTACTTGATCGTACAACACTACCACAATTTGGTGAAGCACCAAGGCAGACTGTTTACAGAAGGAGCCATCAGAACCGCCGGTCTGTGGATTGTCGGTGCAAAGAAGCTCATCAGTAGTGTCATCTTTAAATGCGTTACCTGTCGTAGGCTTCGTGGTTCCGCTCAAACTCAAAAGATGGTCACCTACCCATAGACAGACTCAGCCCAGACCCCCCCTTTACCAGTGTTGGTCTCGATGTATTTGGCCCGTGGTCAGTTGGGACACGACAGACGAGAGACGGCCAAGCTAATAGTAAGCGTTGGGCTGTCATGTTCACCTGTATGACGATCAGAGCCATCCACATAGAGGTCATCGAGTCCCTCAACACATCAAGCTTCATCAACGCTCTAAGATGTTTTATCGCTATCCGTGGTCCTATCAAGCATATACGGTCAGACAGAGGTACCAACTTCGTCGGTGCGGCAAAGGAATTGGGAATACCTTCAAATCTGGACTACAAGACCCTTGAGAGATTCCTCAGTGACGAAAGTTGCACATGGTCATTCAACTCACCTCACTCTTCGCATATGGGAGGATCTTGGGAACGGATGATTGGTCTAGTCCGAAGAATCCTCGACTCTACTCTTCTCCAAGCAGGAGCAGCGAGGATTACCCACGAAAGCCTAATCACCTTCATGGCAGAAGCCACAGCCATAATCAATGCAAGACCCTTAGTTCCAGTTTCCAACGACCCTGAGGTGCCCTTGTTATTGAGTGCAGCTACCCTCCTTACCCAGAAAACGGGACTGTCCAGTGCTCCTCCAGGAGGATTCGATGCCAAGGACCTCTACAAGCGTCAATGAACACAGGTACAAAGTCTTGCGAATACTTTCTGGGACAGGTGGCGCAAACAATGTCCGTGGCTGCAGGGTAGACAGATAAAGTGGCAATCTACTTGTCCCAATCTGAACATAGGTGACCTTGTCCTTGTGAAAGACTCTTAAGTACACCGGAACCAGCGGCCACTGGTCTAGTTACTGCAACATTCCCGAGCTATGACGGTAATGTCCGCAAAGTTGAACTAAGAATTACTAAGGGAAATGAACCTAAGACAGTCCTCAGACCAGTATCTGAACTGGTCTTGCTGTTACCCTCAGAAGACAGAGATAGTAACATCCGGTGATGCCAGACAGGGAGTGTTCTGTCTCTGACATTCAATCCATCTCCAAATGTTTGTTTCTGCATAATTTGTTATTAATTAGTATAGCTGTAGATTTTAATTAGCTTTTCTCATATTTAGTGTTCTGGCTCCCTCTAGCGGCCAATGCTATGTTTGCAGTCTATCTCTATGTCTAATTCTCCTCCCCCTTGCAATACATTCTGGTAGCTCAGCCTCCATTTTACCCTTATATCTGGAAGGAAGACGACACTCAGTACTACAGTTCCCACAAGATTGCATTGCCGGTATGTAACTATATCTTCTTTAGCGTTGTTCCTCTCTAATATTAGCCTATCTTAGCCAGTTGCACCCTAGGTTAGCTACTAGTTTAAAATGTTAATGTATATTGTGATACTATGTGGAAAATGCATGTTTACTGTACCCTCCACTAATTGTCTGTATTTGATTGCTTTCAGTTTTACCGCGCCAATGTACTGTTATGTTCAATAAAACACAGATTCTACCACAATCTCCTTATTGGACCTCGGTGCAGCGGTTTACCTGCCTGTATAGCTACATGAGCCCTCGGCCCATTTAGTGAGGACAGAACAACGTTAGTGCCAATGGAAGTAAGTGTGTGACTTGTGACTAAGTGAATTTATATTCAGGGAGCTTAGAGGGGAGGAATTTGTATTGAAATGCTGTTTGTATTTTATTAACACTTTACATTTCTTTTTAATACTTAACCCCTTCAGGACCCAGCCTATTTTGACCCTAAAGACCTTGGCATTTTTGTCAATTCTGACCAGTGTCCCTTTATGAGGTAATAATTCTGGAACGCTTCAACGAATCCTAGCGATTCTGAGAATGTTTTTTCGTGACATATTGGGCTTTATGACAGTATTATATTTTGGTCGATAATTTTTGCGTTTATTTGTGAAAAAATCAAACATTTGGCAAAAATTTTGAAAATTATGCAATTTTTAAATTTTTAATTTTTATTCTGCTAAATCAGAGAGTTATGTGACACAAAATAGTTAATAAATAACATTTCCCACATGTCTACTTCACATCAGTACGATTTTGGAAAAAAAAATGTTTTTGAGTGTGAAGTTATAAGGGTTCAAAGTTCATCAGCAATTTCTCATTTTTCCAACAAAACTTACAAAACTATTTTTTTAGTGATCACATTTGAAGTCCCTTTGAGGGGTGTACATGACAGAAAACATCCAAAAGTGACACCATTCCAAAAACTACACCCCTCAAGCTACTCAAAACTACATTCAAGAAGATTAACCCTTCAGGTGCTTCACAGGAACTAAAGCAACGTGGAAGGAAAAAATGGACATTTTAATTTTTCTAACAAACATGTTCTTTTAGCCTCAATTCTTACATTTTCACATGGGCAACAGGATAAAATGGATCCTAAAATTTGTTGGGCAATTTCTCCTGAGTACAACCGATACCTCATATGTGGTCATAAACCACTGTTTGGGTGCACGGCAGGGCTCAGAAGGTAAGGAGCGCAATTTTACTTTTTGAATGGAAAATTAGCTCCAAAAGTCAAATTGCGCTCCTTACCTTCTGAGCCCTGTCGTGCGCCCAAACAGTGGTTTATGACCACATATGAGGTATCGGTGTACTCAGGAGAAATTGCCCAACAAATTTAAGGATCCATTTTATCTATGTGAAAATGAAAAATGTTAGGCTAAAAGAAAATTTTTGTGAAAAAAAAGTACTTTTTCATTATTACGGATCAATTTGTGAAACATCTGTGGGTTCAAAGTGCAGAGTATGCATCTAGATAAGTTCCCTGTGGAATCTAGTTTCCAAAATCGGGTCACTTGTGGGGGAGCTCCAATGTTTAGGCACACAGCGGCTCTCCAAACGCGACATGTGTCCGCTAACAATTTGAATGGAAAATTACCGTATATACTCGCGTATAAGCCGAGTTTTTCAGCCTAAAAATTGGGCTGAAAAGTACCCCCCTCGGCTTATACGCGAGTCAGTGCTGTATACCGATGTATACATCGGTACATACCGATGTATACATCGGTATACAGCAGCCCCCGCATCCCCAGTAATGCAGGGCCCCCCCAGCGTCTCTCCGTCACCTGTAAAGGAAGCTATACTTATCACAGTGCTCTGTCCGCGCCCGCTCGCACCCGCTCTCAGCAGCCGACCGCGATCCTCCATCTTGCATCTTCTTTCTTCCTGTTTCTGTGCTCGTCGCGGGCAATGACGTCATTCCCTGCGACGAGCACAGGAAACAGGAAGAAAGAAGACGCAAGATGGAGGATCGCGGTCGGCTGCTGAGAGCGGTGCGAGCGGGCGCGGACTGAGCACTGTGATAAGTATAGCTTCCTTTACAGGTGACCGGAGAGACGCTGGGGGGCCCTGCATTACTGGGGCTGCCTGTATACTACCGCTGGGGCTGCTATATACCTCTGGGGCCCTGTATACTACCACTGGGGCTGTATATACTACCACTGGGGCTGTATAAACCACTGGGGCTGTATATACTGCTGGGACCCTGTATACTACCACTGGGGCTGTATATACTACCACTGGGGCTGTATATACTACCACTGGGGCTGTATATACCTCTGAGGCCCTGTATACTACCACTGGGGCTGTATAAACCACTGGGGCTGTATATACTGCTGGGGCCCTGTATACTACCACTGGGGCTGTATATACTACCACTGGGGCTGTATATACTACCACTTGGGCTGTATATACTAACACTGGGGCTGTATATACCTCTGGGGCCCTGTATACTACCACTGGGGCTGTATAAACCACTGGGGCTGTATATACTGCTGGGGCCCTGTATACTACCACTGGGGCTGTATATACTACCACTGGGGCTGTATATACTACCACTGGGGCTGTATATACCTCTGGGGCCCTGTATACTACCACTGGGGCTGTATAAACCACTGGGCTGTATATACTGCTGGGGCCCTGTATATACTACCACTGGGGCTGTATATACCTCTGGGGCCCTGTATACTACCACTGGGGCTGTATAAACCACTGGGGCTGTATATACTGCTGGGGCCCTGTATACTACCACTGGGGCTGTATATACTACCACTGGGGCTGTATATACTACTAGGGCTGCGTCTATACTACCACTGGGGCTGTATATACCACTGGGGCTGTATATACTACTGGGGCTGCGTGTATACTACCACTGGGGCTGCTGTATCTACCTCTGGGACTGGTGTATACCACACTGCTGGGGGCTGTATACTTGTGCTAGGGTCCACCCTCAGCTTATACACGAGTCAATAGATTTTCCCAGGTTTTGGGGGCAAAAGTAGGGGGGTCGGCTTATACACGGGTCGGCTTATACACGAGTATATACGGTAGCTCAAATTGTTAGCAGACACCATGTCGCATTTGGAGAGCCCCTGTGTGCTTAAACATTGGAGCACCCCCACATATGACCCCATTTTGAAAACTAGACCCCCCAGGGAACTTATCTAGATGAGTAGTGAGCACTTTGAACCCCCAGATGTTTCACAAATTGATCCGTAATAATGAAAAAAGTATTTTTTTTTCACAAAAATGTTCTTTTTATATTTTTTTGCCTAAACATTGGAGCTCCCCCACAAGTGACACCATTTTGGAAACTAGACCCCCCAATGAACATATCTACATGCATAGTGAGCACTTTGAACCCCCAGGTGCTTCACAAGTTAATCTATAAAAATGAAAAAAGAAAAGTTTGTGGAATAAAAAGTACTTTTTCATTATTACGGATCAATTTATGAAACATCTGCACTCCATACGCGAAATGGTGTCCACTAACAATTCCAATTGGGGAGCCCCTATGTGCCTAAACATTGGAGCTCCCCCACAAGTGACCCAATTTTGGAAAGTAGAACCCCCCCAAGCAACTTATCTAGATGCATATTTAGCACTTTGAACCCCCAGGTGCTTCACAAATGAACCCGTAAAATTTAAAAAAGAAAATTTGTGTGAAAAAAAAGTGCTTTTTCCTTATTACGGATCAATTTGTGAAGCACCTGGGGGTTCAAAGTGCTCACTATGCATCTAGATAAATTCCTTGGGGGTTCTAGTTTCCAAAATGGGGTCACTTGTGGGAGAGCTTCGATGTTCAGGCACATAGGGAGGTGCTCTCCATATGTGATATAGTTTCCGCTAACAATTGGAGCTAATTTTCCATTGAAATTGTTAGCAGACACCATGTCGTGTATGGAGAACCCGTCTGCCACCAGCACAGGGGCAACTGGTAGAGTTGGGGTACAGCACCAGAAAATGGTGCCTCTAATGAATGCACTATTTTCTGGGTTGTCTGTGGTTTGCAATTTGCAGCATGGGGGCCCACGTTTGGATCTCTTCACGCTGAGGATTCCAACCCCCCAGATGCCAAATTGTACCTGGCTGGCAACCAAAAATACAGTGAATGCCTTTTTTTATATATTTCTAGAACTGATTTTAGAAAAAATATACCCTTATTGTAGTCTCTGGGGTCAGAGTCATGGTGCATGGTACAGCAGATCATTTCCATACAGTGCACCATGACTGACCCCAGTGGCTGCAACAAGTGGACATTTGATCCCTTGTTGCAGTCACTGGGGTCAGTCATGGTGCACTGTATGGAAATGATCTGCCATACTGTGCACCATGACTCTGACCCCATAAAATTCATCATCCACCCATCCATCATCCATCTATCAACCATTCATCCATCACCCATCCATGCATCCATCATCCATCCTCAATCCATCATCCATCCATCCATCACCCATCCTTCCATCCATCATCCACCCATCAATCCATCACCCATCCATCCATCAATTATCCATCCATCACCCATCCATCATCCATCCTCCATCCATCCATCAGCCATCTATACTCACCTCACTGACAGATCCCCTGCAGCAGCCCGGTGTCTGGCAGCTCCTCCTGTAACAGATCAGCCTGCACACAGGAGGAGCTGCACAGTGCATGAGTCCGGAAGCGGAGGATGTGGCCAGCGGGGAACAAAGGTATGAGGGCAGCACGAGGGGGGTATGGTGGAGGAGAGGAGGAAGAGGGACAGGACCGCAGCAGGAAGGGGACGGGGGCGATCAGGGACAGAGGCAAGCAGGGGACCGGAGCGGGAGCAGGAAGATGACAGGGGGGAGGAATTAGGAGGAGGAAGGGGGCGGGGAGGAGATCAGGAATAGAAGGAAGGAGCAGGGCGCAGGAGTAGGGGGGAGATCAGGAGTGGCGGCGGCGGCGTGCAGAGGATGCAAGGTGGCTATGGAGCGGCTCTGATGGGGGTGATCCTCCCATCAGATCGCTTCCATTTGAGGTGGAGAGTGTGCCCCTCCCCAGCTCTGATAGAAGCGATTTGATGGGAGGATCACTCCCATCAGAGCCGCTCCATAGCCCCTTCCATAGGAGGCAGGGGATCACGGTGATTGATTGTTCAAAAAGCCAATCACCGTCATCCTGGGGCGGAGTCGGGAATCCCCCCCGACTTCAAGCCCCAGTGTTCAGTGATAAGGATCACTGAACAACGGGGCCCGATGGCGGTTACCACGGCAACGGAGCTGCGGTAACCGCCATGACGTTGTACAACATCAAAGGTCGGCAAGGCACCGACTTTCATGACGTTGTACAATATCAAAGGTCAGGAAGGGGTTAACATATCTGTCTAGTGCAATCCCCATTAGGAAATGTGTGCCATTATTGTTAGTGCCATCCAGTGTACATCTTGCCTCATGTATGTAGTCCTTACAACAGCCGGTCGAGGGTGCATACTGCTGTGTGAGATGTGAGCACATTTTGCCTTTGGAATCCCAGGTACTGGATCTTAATGAGCAGCTGGCAACACTGAGATCCATAAACAATATGGAAAGGAGTCTGCTGCTAACTCAGCAGCTGTTCACTGGGATATATGTGAGGGTGGATTGAAGTATGGAGCTGCAGGAGAGTGAGGCAGCTATCTGGGTGACAGAAGGCGGGGTAGAAGGAAGAGTGTCAGGGAGGCTAGCCCTGATCTGGCACACCCCAATAAGTTTGCTAAATTGGCATATGTGGGGGTTGTCAACACAGGGGTAGCACTGCTGCAACAAGCCATGTCCTCTGAAAGACGGAGGAGTGTCTGCTCCAGTAAGAGAGGGAAACATGAGCAGGGCAGGTCAGACAGGTGCTAGTAGTGAGGGACTCAATTATTAGGGGAATATATAGGGCAATCTGTCACAAAGACAGGGATTGTCAAACAGTGTGCTGCCTGTCTGGCACTTGAGTCCGGCACATCACTGATCAGGTTGACAGATTATAAGGAGGGGCTGGTGAGGACCCAGTGGTCATGGTGCCCATTAGCACAAATGACAAAGTTAGAGGTAGGTGGAAGGTCTTCAAAGATTATTTCAGGGAATTAGGATGCACGCTTAATGAAAGGACCTCCAAGGTGGTATTTTCTGAAATACTGCTGTACCACATGCCACACCAGAGAGGCAACGGGAGATTAGGGATAAATAAGTGGCTCAGGAATTAGTTTAGGAAGGAGGGGGTTGGGTTCCTGGAGAACTGGGCCGACGTCTCTGTTGGCTACAGGTTCTATGCTAGGGATGGGCTGCATCTCAATGGGAGGGTGCAGCTGTACTGTTAGAGAAAATGGCTTGAAGGTTGGAGGAGTGTTTAAACTAGAGATTGGGGCAGAGGGTATTCACTGTATAGAAGGGGAAGATAGTGCAAATAGTGACCTGGGCACAAATAAAGAGATTAGGGGTGGCATGGGGGTGGGGTTAGAACGGTTAATGTAGTAAGTAGAAATAGTGGTACTCAGACATACATAAAGAGCATGTACACTAATGACAGAAGCCTCATCAACAAGATGAAGGAATTAGAATAAATTTTGTTGGAAAATAATCAAGACATGGTGGGGATATCGGAGACACGGCTGGATGAGAACTATACCTGGGCTATTGATTTAAAAGGCTGCAGTCTGTTAAGGATAGTGGGACTAATAAGTGAGGGGTGTGTGTGTTTATATGTAAAATTATCCTTAAAACCCATAATATATGTGATTCTAATGAAAATGCATGAGTTCCTATGGGTGGAGATAAGGGGAGGGGGAAAAAATAATTAAATACTGATAGTGGTTTGTTATAATTCTCCAAAAATAATGGAACCAGTGGAGAATATCCTCATAAATCAAATAGATGAAGCAGCAACTCAAGGAGACGTCATAATTATGGGGGATCTCAACTACCCTGAAATACATTGGGGGACAGAAACCTGCAGTTCCAGCTAAGGAAATATGTTTTCGACAGCTACAGTATGAGAGACAATTACTAGTAATGAGTGAGTATACTCGTTCCTATTCTCATGAATAGTGCAGTATTCAGATCCAAGATGGCCGCCGCATAGAGAGGTCGCATCTCATTGCGCTCACGTTTTCTAGCTACAATCTGACGCCATCCTGCTCTGGAGAGCACCCACAGGCATCATCCCTGGATCCATCCTGCACTTGAGACCCTGCAGTCCTGTGGAAACCAACTTTGGACCGGGAGATCGCCAGAGAAGCACCTCGTGGGGTACATGACAAGGCCTCCCCCCCCACTGCTCCTTGCCCTACTGCTGAGGAACCCTGCTGCTGAGGAGAACCTGCCGGGCGAATTCCGAGCATCACATTACTGTGGACCGGAGGGAAGACGCAGACCTTACCACCACGCTGCTGCTGCTGCGATCCGGGACATAGGCGCGGACGGCCTCCGAGCTCAGTGAGGGAGGAGGCGGCCGTGAGGACACGTGTGTGCCGGACCTCCTGAGACACATCGCCTCCAACAGCTCCTTGCTGCACAAAGGCGCCCGAGACGGAGGGGGTAAGTGGAGTGTGGCGGACCCATCGTGGCCCCCTGGGGCAGGCGCAGCTTGTTTCATCCCCACCGGGTGCCCTAGCAAACAAGGAGGACCACCCGCTGCGCCTGCCGGGTCGGCGGCGGTGGAGGGGAGAGGCAGCAGGCGTGGAGCGGAGCAGTTCACAAAGGGAGCGGGGACCCGCGTTCACCTCCGGTGCCGCCGCCAGAGCAGAGAGGCACAGGCGGTGTATACAATAAACAGGGCCCGCATAAGACTACCTGCAGGCTACTGTATAATAAGGCTGGCAGCCGAATCGCACAGCCCAGTAAAGATTCCAAAACAGGAGCACCAGTAAAAGGTCACAAGAGAGGGCTGGTGAGGCCTGAGCTAAATCCTGGGCCACTATACAAACAACTGCAAAACATCAGAGTCTATCTGCCTGCAGCTGTCTTGGTGCTGCCCCTCTGCAGGGAGACGCGGTGGCCAGAGACCCGGAGACAGAGGCAATATTTCACTTGAGAGACTCACAAAGCAGGCCCAGGTCAGTGGAGGCAGAAGCCCACAGACGCAAAGGGTGCCCTCCTCCCCTGCTGTCTGAACGTATATAAATAATAAACAGCCACTCTAATTTCTGTACTGGCCTTCATATCCCCCCTCCTGGAGTGCTGCACCCCGACACCTTCTGGATCCTGACCCACAATATAGTACGGGTAAATCTCCCTGAGTTATCAAGCCCCTGGAGCAGTATTAACCCCTGCCAAGCTGTCCCGTTTCTCACCGTCAGAGAGAGCGGGCGCTCTAAGGAACGTTGCCTACTTACTGCAAAGTGACTACATTTTCTGAGCTGTCACGAGCAATGTGCATCATGTCTACCTAGTTAACGACGTGTGGCCTAGGGGAGGCACAATAAAGATCGATTAAAAGAACATTCCACAGAACCACAGCTAAAAATGGGGAAAACAAACATTAAAACTCCCCGAACATCATCTAAACCCACTAATCCGGTTACCCAGGCCGATGTGGATAAATTCCTCTCAAAACAAGCTGACCTCACGACCCATCCCAAATCCACCAAACGTACGTTCCGACTGATGGCTGAGGAGTCCGACTCCGACGTTGAGAGCGATTCGGACACAGAAATGGACCCTAAAGATAATAAGGTCACCCGCTCTTTTATTAAGCGTATATTAACGAAAGCCATAGAACCGATCAGCAAAGAACTAGCTGAGATAAAATTAGACTTGGCTCAACAAGGTCATAGGCTGGGGTCAGTAGAAAGCGACCAGGTGACCACGATGACACAAACAAATAAATTACTGGACTGCCTAAATGCTCACGAGACTCAAATACACGCTATCCATTCCACTCTTGAGGATCACGAGAATCGTGAGCGTAGAAACAATATCCGCATAAAATACCTCCCAGAATCAATCGCGTTCGAAGCCCTGCCCTCAGCTGTGAATGAAATCTTTAATAAGCTACTACGGGAGGAAGACCCTAAAGACATGGAGATTATTAGAGTTCACAGAACACTACGCCCTAAGCCAAACCAAAATGACCCTCCCCGCGATGTACTGTGTCGCTTCCTAGACTACAGAACAAAAGAACTTATCTTACGGAGAGCCAGGGAGGCAGAGACTATTGAATATGAGAACTCTCAACTGAAATTGTTCCAAGACATCTCTGCCATAACCCTGAAGAAGAGACGCTTGCTTAAACCCTTCACAGACATCTTGACACAAAAAGGCTATCGCTTCCGCTGGCTGTTCCCTTTCGGCATCTTTATTACAGCTGGTGAAAAGAAACTAACAGCCAGGACGTCTGAGGACATCAGAGGCGTCTGTCAATCACTCAGCATAGAACTACAGTCTTACCCTGATCTAAAAACCTTCCACGCAGCCTCTTTACAGAAACCCCTCCAAGTCACCCCCCCATGGCAAGTCGCTGGAACTCCGAAATCACAGCGTCTACGGAAAAAGATGTCCAAAACACCACCGCCAAAGGATGGAGTAGAGACGACCTGATGTCTTCGCTCTAGGATATGAAGGACTCTTTGTCGCCCGCATATTAGCTGACTATTCTTTAACACTTTGTCCATGGATCAGCCTTACACGCCCTTGATTGGAATGTTACTAATCCAATATTGAGTTCCCATACCCTTAAAACCTAACAATTCACTCCCTTAACCTTGCATTTACCTATCACCCATCCACCCAGCTCCCCCCTTTGTCCCCCCTCCCTTCCTTATCCCCCCCATTCACTTCCCCACCCCATGCCACCACGACACTTGAAACCCTAATTAATGCACAGCTAATCTATGCCTCTTTGATAGACAGACTAACTGCACTACCCGCGGCCTTACTTGAATAAAGAGTGAGACCCAGTCATTCCTATGAGAGGGACCCTTTTGTTATACAGGTTATACTGCGTTTTACAGTAATGTTAGGTTATATCCTTGGTTTGTAATATGTTTGACTTCTAGATCCTCGGAGGTCCTGTTTCCATAGTTACTGTATAGGTACCCTTACATACTGACTACCATTGACCCCTTCCCCCAACCGATACTCCTCCACTACACAGTGGAACCCGCCCCTCCCCTTCCTCACCCCAACTACTTAATACCACAGCAGGTACTATTTGGCTATCGTGGAACCATCAACGATCCTCCCCATATGGTCCACGTTGTTGTGTCGCTGATCGTTTGACATGTTGTACATGATTGCAATGGAAATGTTATTAATGTATCTCTCTTTTCTTATGTCTTCCCTCACTACTTTTCTACTTTCTTTCCTTCCTTCCCACCAAACCACCCCTCCCGGTCATGAGGCTGGAGTCGAGGACCGCTCGAATCATATACACACCTATCTGGAATCAACCACCCAATGATGGCGTCTCAACATAAGGTATTTACCTTTGCTACGCTCAATGCTAAGGGGCTAAACTCCCCTATACCGAGGAGACACACTCTAGACCTACTTAAGAAACATGGGGCAGATGTGCTGTTGATACAAGAAACTCACTTTACCCCTGAAAAATTACCTAACTTTGACAGGTCACACTATGATACCTGGTTCCATGCCACATCGCCACAGCCCCGGTCACGAGGGGTCTCGATTGCTATAAAGAAAGGAATCCCTTTCCAAACTCGAGAACATTTAATTGACACTAACGGCCGCTATATTTTTCTCAAAGGTCTACTAGCAGGCAATTTGGTTACAATTTGTTGCCTATATGCCCCCAACAAAAAACTCCTGAAATGGCTCCATTCGACTCTGAAGAAAATAGGAGATTTCCGTGAAGGCACACTGATAGTAGGGGGAGATCTTAATATTGCGCTAAACCCACTGTTACCCCTCGGGGTCTGCTGCCCGTGCCCGCGGCCTGCTGCCCTTATATCGTCTGCTTGAGCAACATTGCTCCTCTCACTTCTGGTACCACTGCTTATACACATGAAACTGTCTCCTACTCAGTTTCTGCTGGAGAGACTGCAGGGATCTGGCTCCTCCCTCCAGCCAATCACCAAGTCTCTGTGTCCTGCCAATCAGGACTGCCCTGTTCTGATTTAAACCTCCTGTTTTCAATCAGTCGGGGCCAGGGCAACTTCGACCTTCACCTTCCCCTGGGTGAAGTTGCCACTTCTGGTCTGTCAGGTCGCTCTCCGTTTGGTCTGTTACCTGATCGCTCTGTGTTACCTCCCCCAGATCTCGTTCCTGCCGGTTCCTGGCTGATCACCGTGTTCCTGGATGGTCTCCTGATTCCCTCCAAGCTGATCGCTGGTTCTCGCCCGGCTCCGGATCCCCCGTGGTCCTGGATTCCCTGTGTTCCTGGATCTCCCTGTGTTCCTGGATCTCTCCGTGTTCCTGGATCTCTCCTGTGTTCCTGGTTCCCCGTGTTCCTGGTGCTCTGTATTCACGGTTCTCGTTTCGTATTGTATTCCCGGGTGCTGTTTCATTACCACGTCGCCTGGGGTCGGTTGAACACTTGTGTCCGTAGCATTGGCCCCTTCGAGGCTGATCCCGGCGGTATCCCTGTATAGGGGTCAAGCGCTCCGGGGTCTCCCTCGCTGGGCTCCCGGTGTTGCGACCTTGTGGCCCTCTACAGGGGCGTGTGGTTCTGTGTTATAGTTCTGTTTAACCCCTTCACCCCCGAGCCCATTTTTGCTTATTTTAGCCTTAATGCCCGAGCCATTTTTTGCAATTCTGACCAGTGTCCCTTTATGAGGTTATAACTCTGGAACGCTTCAACCGATTCTATCGATTCTGAGATTGTTTTTTCGTGACATATTGGGCTTCATGTTAGTATTAAATTTAGGTCAATAATTTTTGCGTTTATTTGTGAAAAAATCAAAAATATGGCAAAAATTTAGAAAATTTCAAAATTTTCAAATTTTGAATTTTTTTTCTGCTAAACCAGAGAGTTATGTGACACAAAATTGTTGATAAATAATATTTCCCACATGTCTACTTTATATCAGCACAATTTTGGAAAAAAAATTTTTTTGGGGTAGGAAGTTATAAGGGTTCAAAGTTCATCAGCAATTTTTCATTTTTCCACCAAAATTTACAAAACCATTTTTTTTAGTGACCACATCACATTTGAAGTCCGTTTGAGGGGTGTACACAACAGAAAACACCCAAAAGTGACACCATTCTAAAAACTGCACCCCTCATGCTACTCAAAACTACATTCAAGAAGAATATTAACCCTTCAGGTGCTTCACAGGAACTAAAGCAAAGTGGAAACAAAAAATGGATATTTAAATTTTTCCAACAAAAATGTTCTTTTAGCCTCAAATCTTTCATTTTCACATGGGCAACAGCATAAAATGGATCCTAAAGTTTGTTGGGAAATTTCTCCTGAGTATATCGATACCTCATATGTGGTCATAAACAACTGTTTGGGCGCACGGCAGGGCTCAGAAGGGAAGGAGCGCAATTTGACTTTTGGAGCTAATTTTCCATTCAAAAAGGGAAATTGCGCTCCTTCCCTTCTGAGCCCTGTCGTGCGCCCAAACAGTTGTTTATGACCACATATGAGGTATCGGTGTACTCAGGAGAAATTGCCCAACAAATTTTAGGATGAACTTTATGCTGTTGGCCATTTGAAAATTTAAAAAATTAGGCTAAAACAAAATTTTTGTGAAAAAAAAAGTACTTTTTAATTTTTACAGATCAATTTGTGAAGCACCTGGGGGTTCAATATGCCCACTACCCATCTAGATAAGTTCCCTGGGGTGTCTAGTTTCCAAAATGGGGTCACTTGTGGGGGAACTCCAATGTGTAGGCACACAGGGGCTCTCCAAACGCAACATGGTGTCCGCTAACAATTTGAATGGAAAATCAGGTCAACTTGTTAGCGGACACATGTCACGTTTGGAGAGCCCCTGTGTGCCTACACATTGGAGCTCCCCCACAAGTGACCCCATTTTGGAAACTAGACACCCCAGGGAACTTATCCTGATGGGTTGTGAGCATATTGAACCCCCAGGTGCTTCACAAATTAATCCGTAAAAACGAAAAAGTACTTTTTTCCACTTTTTTTTTTTTTTTCCCATTTATTTGTGAAGCACCTGGGGGTTCAATATGCCCACTACCCATCTAGATAAGTTCCCTGGGGTGTCTAGTTTCCAAAATGGGGTCACTTGTGGGGGAACTCCAATGTGTAGGCACACAGGGGCTCTCCAAACGCAACATGGTGTCCGCTAACAATTTGAATGGAAAATCAGGTCAACTTGTTAGCGGACACATGTCACGTTTGGAGAGCCCCTGTGTGCCTACACATTAGAGCTCCCCCACAAGTGACCCCATTTTGGAAACTAGACACCCCAGGGAACATATCCTGATGGGTTGTGAGCATATTGAACCCCCAGGTGCTTCACAAATTAATCCGTAAAAACGAAAAAGTACTTTTTTTCCACTTTTTTTTTTTTTTCCCATTTATTTGTGAAGCACCTGGGGGTTCAATATGCCCACTACCCATCAGGATAAGTTCCCTGGGGTGTCTAGTTTCCAAAATGGGATCACTTGTGGGGGAGCTCCAATGTTAAGGCACACAGGGGCTCTCCAAACGCGACATGGTGTCCGCTAACAATTCCAATTCTTAGCAAACACCAGGTTGCGTATGGAGAGCCCCTGTGTGCCTACACATTGGAGTTCCCCCACAAGTGACCCCATACACATATAATCATATATAATCACACATATAATATAATTACACATATAATTACACAACTGTACCCAGCCTTTCAGAAGGACAGGTCACCGTGAGGCGAGGCCTGGCCTTTCTGCAGGAAGGGATTTGTTCTAGCACCGGAATAAGACCCCCAAAGCCATGGTAAAGACTAAGGGGGCACTTATCGTAGTGCATGTCAGGTTGGTGTGTTGTAGTGTACATCAGGGTGTGTGTCAGGTTGGTGTGTTGTAGTGTACATCAGGGTGTGTATGTCAGGTTGGTGTGTTGTAGTGTACATCAGGGTGTGTGTGTGTTTGTGTATGATGTTGTGGGTGCATGTCAGTCTGGGGTCGTGTGATAGATTTCGAAACATCCAAAGATACACAAACCTGGTTTGTCAGGGCACGTTTTACATTGGGTTTGGACGGTCGTTCTGTTCCCCCTTTGATGGCAGACCCGGCACCTTTTTCTTGGCCCCTTCTCTGCAAAATGTTGCCCTGGTACCACGCGGGAATATCGAGTTCCAGGAGTGCTGGGGCCCCCTTCATCTTCTACTCTTCGTCTTCCTCTTTCTTCTCTTGGTCTTCGTTCTCGTCCTCCTTCTTCTCTTGGTCTTCGTTCTCCTCCATTCAACAGGGCCTTGATCACCTTCACCTGGAACTCAAGAAAGGTGTTAGTGGTGTGACCTGCACATCGTGACAGCAAGTATGCATTATACATTGCCATTTGGACAATGTACACGGCCAGTTTTTTGTACCACTTCCTCGTTTTCCGCGTGGCCCTGTAGGGCTTGAGGACTTGATCAGAACGATCAACTCCTCCCATGTTCTTATTGTACCCCAGGACACATTCCGGTTTGTGGACCTGTCCTGGGGTACCTCTGGTGGTGGTGGCCCTGGTGCCGGGACCATGGATCGTGGTCAAGATAAAGACATCCCTTCGGTCTTTGAACTTGACCAGTACCATGTTGCCGCTACATTGAGCTCGGCTCTCACCTCTTGGGAGAGGCTGCTCAATTAGCGGCATAGGGAGATCCCTCTTGTTTCTGCGCACAGTACCGCAAGCGGCGGTAGTTCTGGCAGAGAGGGATCTGAAGAGCGGGACACTTGTATAAAAGTTATCAACGTATAGATGATAACCTTTATCAAGTAGTGGGTGGATCAAATCCCACACTATTTTCCCGCATACCCCCAGAGCAGGGGGACACTCTGGGGGCTCGATCCTCGAATCCTTCCCCTCATACACTCTAAAGTTGTGAGTGTACCCTGAGGTACTCTCACAAAGCTTGTAGAGCTTTATCCCATACCTGGCCCTCTTGCTGGGAATGTATTGGCGGAAACTAAGCCTACCTTTGTAAAGGACGAGGGATTCGTCCACACAAATTTCCCGTTTGGGAACGTACACTTCAGCAAACTTGCTGCTGAAGTGGTCGATGACCGGTCGAATTTTGAACAATCTGTCAAAATTCGGGTCATTACGGGAAGGCTGTCAGTGTTGTCCCTGAAGTGGAGAAATTTATGGATGGCGTCGAATCTGTTTCGGGCCATCACCTCGCCGTACACTGGAGTTAGAAAAAACTTATCTGTACTCCAGCATTGGCGCATTTCTGGTCTCGTCACAATCCCCATATGAAGTATCAAACCCCAGTATTTCATAATTTCTCCAGAGTCCACAGGAGTCCAAGAAGAAAAGATGGAATCTGGGTTTTGGACCAGAAACTGTTGGGCGTACAGGTTCGTCTGCTCCACCATGAGCCTCACAAAGTCCTCAGAGAAAAAGACTTTGAAAAAGTCAATTTCCCTGAAGTTTGTGGCCTCAAACAGGATTCCTGATTGGGGAATAAAATCAGGAATCTGTGGAGTGTACCGATCAGGGACGGGGATCCACACAGGGGCCCTGGTGCTAGGTTGGGCATGCCTAGCACCAGGTGGAGGGTTACTCACTGACGGCTGTGGGTCTTCCTCCGACTCCTCTTCTCCAGGCTCAGACTCCTCTTCCTCGGACTCCGACTCCTCTTCCTCTGGCTCCGGACGATCTCTTGTCCTCCGCCGTCTTCGTGGTGGTGGCGAGTCGGTGTCACTGCTGCAGATTTCACTGTCGGAGGAAGAATGTGAGGAATAGTGGAACGTGGGGTCCACTTCCTCACTGTCAGCATCGGAGGCAAGTATAGCATATGCCTCCTCAGCCGAGTACACCCTTTGTGACGTTGATGAGCGGGACGGGCGGGACGGGCGTGACATGTTGTATGTGCTGTGTGCGTGTGTAAGAAAAAAAAAAAAGTAAACTTTTTATTAGTGTGCGTGTATGTGAGCGTTAACTGGTGTAACTTTCGGGACGACGGTCAGTCAGGGGCGGCGGACGACGACGGTCAGTCAGGGGCGGCGGACGACGACGGTCAGTCAGGGGCGGCGGACGACGACGACAGTCAGGGGCGGCGGACGACGACGACAGTCAGGGGCGGCGGACGACGGTCAGTCAGGGGCGGCGGACGACGACGGTCAGTCAGGGGCGGCGGACGACGACGGTCAGTCAGGGGCGGCGGACGACGACGGTCAGTCAGGGGCGGCGGACGACGACGACAGTCGGGGGCGGCGGACGACGACGACAGTCAGGGGCGGCGGACTACCGTCAGTCAGGGGCAGCGGACGACGACGGTCAGTCAGGGGCGGCGGACGACGACGACAGTCAGGGGCGGCGGACGATGGTCAGTCAGGGGCGGCGGACGACGACGGTCAGTCAGGGGCGGCGGACGACGACGACAGTCAGGGGCGGCGGACGACGGTCAGTCAGGGGCGGCGGACGACGACGACAGTCAGGGGCGGCGGACGACGACAGTCAGGGGGTCACTCGGGCCAGGCAGCGGTCGGTCAGGGGGTCACTCGGGCCAGGCAGCGGTCGGTCAGGGGGTCAATCGGGCCAGGCAGCGGTCGGTCAGGGGGTCACTCGGGCCAGGCAGCGGTCGGTCAGGGGGTCACTCGGGCCAGGCAGCGGTCGGTCAGGGGGTCACTCGGGCCAGGCAGCGGTCGGTCAGGGGGTCACTCGGGCCAGGCAGCGGTCGGTCAGGGGGTCACTCGGGCCAGGCAGCGGTCGGTCAGGGGGTCACTCGGGCCAGGCAGCGGTCGGTCAGGGGGGTCACTCGGGCCAGGCAGCGGTCGGTCAGGGGGTCACTCGGGCCAGGCAGCGGTCGGTCAGGGGGTCACTCGGGCCAGGAAGCGGTCGGTCAGGGGGTCACTCGGGCCAGGCAGCGGTCGGTCAGGGGGTCACTCGGGCCAGGCAGCGGTCGGTCAGGGGGTCACTCGGGCCAGGCAGCGGTCGGTCAGGGGGTCACTCGGGCCAGGCAGCGGTCGGTCAGGGGGTCACTCGGGCCAGGCAGCGGTCGGTCAGGGGGTCACTCGGGCCAGGCAGCGGTCGGTCAGGGGGTCACTCGGGCCAGGCAGCGGTCGGTCAGGGGGTCACTCGGGCCAGGCAGCGGTCGGTCAGGGGGTCACTCGGGCCAGGCAGCGGTCGGTCAGGGGGTCACTCGGGCCAGGCAGCGGTCGGTCAGGGGTCAACACCGAGCAGACCGGACCGGTGAGAACGAGCTCTGGGGAGGGGGGAGAGAGCAAACTCAGGGGAGGGGGGGAGAGAGCAAACCCAGGGGAGGGGGAGAGAGCAAACTCAGGGAAGGGGGGGGGGGAGAAGACAAAAGGGGAGGGGGGGAGAGAGGACAATGGGGAAGGGGGAGGGGGAGAGGACACCAGGGGAGGAGGAGAGGGAGCGGATCACAGCAGCGGGGTACTTACGATCAGCAGCGGCGGTGGCAGCAGCGGCGGCGGCGGCGATCGGCGGCGATCGGCGGTGGCGGCGGCGGGGGGGCTCACACCACGTGGGCACGGTCGGTGGCAGCGGAGGGCTGCAGGGGTGCACGCTCATCAGCGTCCACCGACAGAGTGGAGCTGATGAGCTCGGTGGCCATATTGTGAACATCCCCCTGCACATCTGATTGGAGGGCTTGCATCACATGGATGCTAGCCCCCAATCAGATCGGGGGGGGGGGGGGGCACACACACCTCACAGTGCCCCAGCCAATGCCTGATGCTTTGAGCATCAGGCTATGGCCAGATTGAAAACATTACACCAATTTCTATTGGTGTAATGTTTCAATCATCACTTTTGGCTAGTTGTTAATTAACTAGCCAATCGGAGGGCTCCTAGCCACGGGGGGGGGAAATCCCCTCCCGTGGGGTCATCTAGAGGTTGTCCCCTAGCTGCGGCTCTATTAACCCTTTCGTGAACCCGGTTAATAGAGCCGCAGCAAGGGGGAAACCGCGATGACGCAGCGTATGCGCCATCGGGCGGGAACGGTGATGTTTCCATGGCGCATACGCTGCGTGCCCGGGCGGGAAGGGGTTAATAAACCCGTTGACTCTACGGTACGTGTCTGCCTCTCTATCACCCGGTATCAGCATCCGCTTTACGCGGTCCAGTGGGTCCACGTGTGTAGTCCGTCAGTAGGACGTGACAGATTTTGCCCTGGCCATGGACCCCGCTGATACCAGGTTCGATGCCCAAAGAGAGCTGACCGCACTCCGCCAGAGCCACGACCGGGTTGTGGCGATTATCCAGTCTTTAGAGGCCCGCTTGGGGGCGCCCTCTACTGTTGATCCCACTCTCCTTTTTCAGGTGCTGAGTCTCCACCAGGAGTGGGACCTTCTGCGTGAGCTACAGACTCAGATGGCTTCCCAGGTGTCCTCTATGGATGATCGGCTTGCCAGCCTACCGAGCACAACAGGAAGCCCAGGTACCGTCCCATCGTGTCTTGTTCCTGGACCGGCTCCTCCTCCGTGTCCCTGGGGAGTCTCCGGCCTTGATCCGGTGGGTGTCTTGCCTGCCGGTGTCCCTGATGACGTCCTGCCTGTCGGTGTCCCTGATGACGTCCTGCCTGTCGGTGCCCCTGATGACGTCCTGCCTGTCGGTGCCCCTGATGACGTCCTGCCTGTCGGTGCCCCTGATGACGTCCTGCCTGTCGGTGCCCCTGATGACGTCCTGCCTGTCGGTGCCCCTGATGACGTCCTGCCTGCCGGTGTCCCTGATGGCGTCCCGCCGCCTGCCGGTGTCCCTGATGACGTCCCGCCGCCTGCCGGTGTCCCTGATGGCGTCCCGCCGCCTGTCGGTGTCCCTGATGGCGTCTTGCCTGTCGGTGTCCCTGATGGCATCCCGCCGCCTGCCGGTGTCCCGGATGGCATCCCGCCGCCTGCCGGTGTCCCGGATGGCGTCCCGCCGCCTGCCGGTGTCCCTGATGGCGTCCCGCCGCCTGCCGGTGTCCCTGATGGCGTCCTGCCGCCTGTCGGTGTCCCTACCGACGTCCTGTTCCTCCTGTGCTCGTCACATGACACCCATGCCACTGCCCTCGGGCCCCCTCTGCCCCGGCCGGTGCCCCAGGACCGAGGAGGCGGAGGTCCATGCCCCGCGCCTTCTGCGCAGGTTCCTGGCCGGTTTCCGTCTGGGGAGGGGGGCGTAGAGGGGGGGGTACTGTTACCCCTCGGGGGTCTGCTGCCCGTGTCCGCGGCCTGCTGCCCTTATACCCTCTGCTTGAGCAACATTGCTCCTCTCACTTCTGGTACCACTGCTTATACACATGAAACTGTCTCCTACTCAGTTTCTGCTGGAGAGACTGCAGGGATCTGGCTCCTCCCTCCAGCCAATCACCAAGTCTCTGTGTCCTGCCAATCAGGACTGCCCTGTTCTGATTTAAACCTCCTGTTTTCAATCAGTCAGGGCCAGGGCAACTTCGACCTTCACCTTCCCCTGGGTGAAGTTGCCACTTCTGGTCTGTCAGGTCGCTCTCCGTTTGGTCTGTTACCTGATCGCTCTGTGTTACCTCCCCCAGATCTCGTTCCTGCCGGTTCCTGGCTGATCACCGTGTTCCTGGATGGTCTCCTGATTCCCTCCAAGCTGATCGCTGGTTCTCGCCCGGCTCCGGATCCCCCGTGGTCCTGGATTCCCTGTGTTCCTGGATCTCCCTGTGTTCCTGGATCTCTCCGTGTTCCTGGATCTCTCCTGTGTTCCTGGTTCCCCGTGTTCCTGGTGCTCTGTATTCACGGTTCTCGTTTCGTATTGTATTCCCGGGTGCTGTTTCATTACCACGTCGCCTGGGGTCGGTTGAACACTTGTGTCCGTAGCATTGGCCCCTTCGAGGCTGATCCCGGCGGTATCCCTGTATAGGGGTCAAGCGCTCCGGGGTCTCCCTCGCTGGGCTCCCGGTGTTGCAACCTTGTGGCCCTCTCCAGGGGCGTGTGGTTCTGTGTTATAGTTCTGTTTAATAAACCCGTTGACTCTACGGTACGTGTCTGCCTCTCTATCACCCGGTATCAGCATCCGCTTTACGCGGTCCAGTGGGTCCACGTGTGTAGTCCGTCAGTAGGACGTGACACCCGCTAATAGATACCACAACAAAGAAAAGCACTTACTCACAAGGTGATCTCAATAAAATCAAAGTCCAACTTCACGAGCTCCAACTATTGGATGTATGGAGATACTTACACCCAGATGATTGTGACTACACCTTTTATTCACACCCACACGCCTCTTACCATAGACTAGATTACTTCTTTGTCTCCAAAAACACCCTAGCCAAAGTGAGATCAACAAAAATTAACCCTAACATATTCTCAGACCACTCCTTCGTAACGATGACACTGACATTACATAAGACCTTCCCTACTCATAGATCGTGGCGACTCACTGAGTCGGTACTTGACAACCCATCCACCCTCTCTCGCATAACCAAAACACTAGAGCAGTATTTTGCTCAAAACGATAATGGTGAGGTTACGGTGCCGACGCTCTGGGAAGCCCACAAATCTGTGGTCAGAGGAGAATTCATTTCAATCACAGCATACATTCATAAACAACAACAGGAACAGCTCGATCTGCTATATGAGGAAATCTCTGACCTAGAAACAAAACACAAAAAATTAATCACCCCCCCAATAATGGAACTACTAACCCTTAAAAGGCGTCAACTTAAAGACATCCTATTCCTACAAACGGCAAAATGGCTCGCTTCATGGCGCACTAAAATGTACGTTCACGGTGACAAAGCCTCGAAATTGATGATTTCTAGAATTAAACAGAGACAAACCCACACCTCCATACATTCCATCAAAACGGCGGAGGACGATCCACAACTAATTATAACCAAATAGAAACAGCGTTTCTACACTATTATACACAACTATATAACCTACGCCCCAAAGAAACCAAAACAGAAGAGGCGGCCAGAAGGCAAAAAATCAAACATTACTTATCCCGCCTAAACCTCCCGAGTTTTACCCCTCAACAGCAATTGCTTCTAAACAAGCCCTTTGGCCTAGAGGAGCTCCGGTCCGCCCTGTCGAAGTGCCCCCCCAACAAGGCGCCGGGTCCGGATGGACTTCCCTGTGCATACTACAGATTGTTCCCCTCGATTCTCCAACCACACATGCTGAATATGTATAATTCCATATTGCAAGGAGACCGATTTCCGGCCCAAACTTTAGAAGCAAAAATATCCCTAATCTACAAAGAAGGGAAGGACCGGGAAATGTGTAGCAGCTACCGACCGATCTCCTTACTAAATGTTGATTTAAAAATTTTCGCTAGTATGATCGCTCGTCGAGTAGCTGCCTACCTACCGGATAAAATTTCACTAAACCAAACTGGATTTGTGGGGGGAAGGGAGGGGAAGGACAACGTACTAAAGGTACTACACCTTACCCACTATGCCAACAGACAGAAAATTCCACTAGTCCTCCTGGGAACGGACGCTGAAAAGGCCTTCGACAGGGTGGACTGGCTATACTTAGAAGAGACGTTGCTTGGATTCGGCATCCCGACCCAACTAGTGGCGGCGATATTAAAAATGTACACCAGCCCAACCGCTCGCATCAACATTAATGGCTCCCTAACAGATACCTTCTCCATACACAACGGCACGAGACAGGGTTGCCCACTGTCCTCTCTATTATTTATCTTAGCAATGGAATCCTTGCTGATCGATATTCAGCTAGATAAGAGGATTCACGGCATCACACTAGGAGAAACGCAACATAAAACGGCTGCCTTCGCAGACGATTTACTCATATTCATGACTAATCCTTCTAAAAGCTTCCCCCCCTTATTAAAAATATTTGACAACTACAGCGCCCTTACCAATTTTAAAATAAATACATCGAAATCGGAGGCCTTAGACCTGAACATCCCACTACCACTATTATCCAGATTAAAAACCTCATACTCGTTCTCATGGCCTAAATCGCACATCACTTATCTAGGCATAAAAATTAGTAGATCTCATAAAACTCTTTTCTCTCTCAACTACCCCCCTTTATTAGACAAAGTAACTGCCACTATGAAAACTTGGCGTGACCCTTTCTTTTCCTGGATGGGTCGTAAGAATATTCTCAAAAGTCTCATCCTGCCTAAATTTTCTTACCTCTTCTCTATGTTACCAATACAAATCCCTAATGTTTATTTACGCAAGGTCAATTCTATTCTTTACGCCTATATTTGGAAACATAAGAGACACCGTTTAAATTACCGCACTCTTTCTCTACTAAAAGTAAAAGGAGGAATGGGCGCACCAGATATTAGAATCTATTACCACGCAGCAGTCCTATCACGCTCTGTTGATATCATACGAAACACACACAATAAATTATGGATTGATATAGAAAACAAATTATCCCCACAGCTCCTCCGCCCCCTCCTACTGACGCACTGTAATGACAAGTCATCTGAAAGCCAACTTAACCCTCTCACAAGCACACTCCTACGAGTATGGACCAATATACATACATACTTGATACCCCCATCAACTCCTCTCCTTACCTTGTTGGATATACTAACGAGATCAAAATTACTATACAACCCCAGCAAACACCGCACTGGACTACTTGCCAGCCTAACAGCGGATCATTTATACGCAGATGGAGCTCTTCTCCCGTTATCTACTCTGCACAAAATACCTGGCCTCGAATCTATTAATTTCCTCCAATATAAGACTCTACAATCACTCCTGCACAATATACGATTCGATACGGCGCTCACCTGCAGCCCCACGGCTTTCGAAACGCTTTGTGCAAGACAGATCAGACGTACTAAGATCCTTTCTACCATTTACCAAAGTATTTTAGATAGAGATGTACCTACGAAAAGAGCCTATATACATTGCTGGGAAAAAGATTTAGGTTATAAGTTTACACCTCAACAGATTTCATATATTTACACCCACTCACATGGCCCGACTAAATGCATCAAAGTACAAGAGAACTCCTACAAAATTCTCTCCCGCTGGTATACTGATCCGCAGAAAATACACAAATGGAAGAAACAATTCCCTCCGAATTGCTGGCGCTGTGGTGATGTGAACGGGAACTACATACACCTTTGGTGGAATTGTCCATTCCTGATTCCCTACTGGAATCTGATAACTCGCCTGATCAGAGATGTGACTAAACGAAATATCAAGTTATCCCCTGAAGTTGTCCTGTTGAATCTACCCCTAGACACTTCCCATGGTGAGTTCTCTGTGTTAATATGTACAATTCTAGCTGCGGCGAAACTTCTTATACCAACGGTATGGGGATCTCCTCAAATTCCGACTCTTCAATCGTTAATTGATAAAATTGACCAACTATATCTAGTAGCAAAACTGGCTGCCTCGGTGAACCATACACAAGCATCTGTTAGTAACCACTGGCGAGCTTGGGTACTCTTCAAAAAGAATCTTGACCCCTCACCACATTTAACCAATAATGATCCTCTAGGCTCCACCCTCTGAACCGCCCTTCCCACCTCTCTCTTCCCCTCTAACCTATTATTCCCTTTTCTATTCTTATTCTTATCCTCCTTTTCTCTTTCACATATTTTTTTTTTTTTTTTTTTTTTCCTCACCATCTTCTTGTGCTTAACTTTCTCTAAATAGTTTGACAATAACCGTAGTTAAACATATGTTTGGAATTAATTATTCATTTTTTCATTGATTGTCACAAGCTGAATTCTCCTATTCTGTAATTATCTGATTATCATCTTAATATCTTGTAAAACAATAAAAAGAATTTTTGAAATGAAATGGAATAGTGCAGTATTTGGGATACTCGTTACTCGGCAAGTTTTTCTGATTTTACTCGTGGTATTCGAGTGAGCTGAAAATCATGTTTCCTGACTGATTTTCAGCTAACAAACATGCTGGGATTGTTTGCCAGTCATAGTAATGCTATATTTATCTTTGATAATGTCATTACTGTGATTGGCAGGCGCAGTATAACCAAAGAAAAAAAAGACACTCAAACAGAATAGAGATGAAGTCTGTAAAAAGGCAGAGATGGATGAGAACGTGTTCAAACTGCATGGGAACAGTATACAGACACTGTCTGCATTCTAATCTGCCATACAGCTGTGTCAGAACCTAGTGAAGATAGAGAAATACAAGAACAGGTAGATCTCCTGCTGCTGCTCCTGGGTCAGCTCAGTCTCCCGCTGAATCATTTCCAGGGCTGCCTATTAAGCTACTTGCATATTCACTGCACTATCAGGCAAGCAATCACAGACTCTCATACTCTGTGAGCGCCTCTGGGATTGGTTGTTGCAGTCAGACTGCATTTCTACATTCTGGACATGGATTGTGCTTGGATGCATACATATTAGTGTATGGCAACTAACCCGCCGTTATAGGGTGTTACATAAATAAATAGTTACAAAAATATGTATGGGGCTTTGTGGTATTTTTAAGCCTAGCCCAGTGAAAGCAGACAGCTACAAGCTGCCACCATCATATCTAGACCACAGAAAAAAATGTATAACAAACGTGTGGCAGTACTCTACTATAATAAAATAAGAATAAAAAGCAAGTGCTAGTGAAAAACAGTATAAAAGACAGGGTACTTAGTTAATATGTTTTTGAAAAAAGTACGTAAACCGTTCTACCTCTTCAAGGTGACCCATATCAGAACGATCCTACCGTGTTTCCCCGAAAGTAAGAACCTGTCTTACATTTTTTGGGGGGCCAAAAGTGGCCCCCTGTCTTACTTTCGGGGGGGGTCTTATATTGGCAGCCCCAGCCACTGCAGCCTCCCATCCACACACACCCACCCATACACATACAAACACACATACACACACATACAAACACGCACACATACACACACACACATATACATAAACACATATACACACACACTGCTTCTTACCGGCTCCCTGCTGTCCTCGCTGTCCCCTGGTGTGTCCAGGCTCCTCCAGTGTCCTGCAGGTGCAGCCGCTTTGGAGCAGATGGGGTTAATCACAGCCTAACTTGCTGTGTGCCCCTGCTCAACTCTGCACAGCCCGGCTCGAGCTCTGATTGGCTCCCAGGAACCAGAGGGCGCGGCCAGATGACGAGCCAATCAGAGCTCAGGACGTCATCTGGCCGCGCCCACTGGTTCCTGGGAGCCAATCAGAGCTCGAGCCGGGCTGTACAGACTGCAGAGTTGAGCAGGGGCACACAGCAAGTTAGGCTGTGATTAACCCCATCTGCTCCAAAGCGGCTGCACATGCAGGACACTGGAGGAGCCTGGACACACCAGGGGACAGGTACCGGCCTTATATTCCCCAGCGCCCCCCCCCCAGGCGGCCTTACTTTTGGGGGGGAACTTATATTAGCAGACCCCCCCGTTCCCCCTACCCTGTCTTACTTTCGGGGGGGGTCTTATTTTCGGGGAAAGACGGTATCTAAACTAATTTAAAACCTGATCCTGTATAGTATACCTCATGGATGCAGGGTGAACACAGGCCAGAGTCCAATATGGACACAATGTAGCAGACGGCTTATGTGCCTGGCTCAGAATGGGAAGGGGGTGGGGCACTCCCTGTCTTGCTAAAAGACTGAATAATGAGAAAACTGCACCTAAGCCAGGGCACAATGTGAACAGGTGTGTAAGACTACGTTCACTCACCCAATATCTAGACCACAGAAAAAAACTGTATAAACAAACGTGTGGAAGTACTTTGCTATAATAAAATAACTAGCTGTGAGCCCGATGCAAATGCATCGGGTGTCTAGAATATTTTTTAATTTTTTTTAACATTTTCAAATAATCCCCATAGAAAGTATAGGGGGACTTGCGGCAGGTGCGGCAAGTGCGGTTTTGCACTTGCGGCAGGTGCGGCCGCAAAATAAACCACGGCTGACCGCGGTTTTTTTCGCGGCCGCACCTGCCGCAAGTGCAAAACCGCACTTGCCGCACCTGCCGCAAGTCCCCCTATACTTTCTATGGGGATTATTTGAAAATGTTATGATTAGCACTGTATGGTGCCTCAGTGGTTGGCACTGTATATGGTGGCTCAGTGGTTAGCACTGTATGCTGGCTCAGTGGTTAGCACTGTATGCTGGCTCAGTGGTTAGCACTGTACAGTGGCTCAGTGGTTAGCACTGTAAGGTGGCTCAGTGGTTAGCACTGTACGGTGGCTCAGTGGTTAGCACTGTATGGTGGATCAATGTTTAGCACTGCACGGTGGCTCAGTAGTTAGGACAGTATGGTGGCTCAGTGGTTAGCATTGTACGGTGGCTTAGTGGTTAGCACAGTATGGTGTTTCAGTGGTTAGCACAGCGCGGTGGCTCAGTGGTTAGCACTGCGCGGTGGCTTAGTGTTTAGCAAAGTATGGGTGACTCAGTGGTTAGCACAGTATACGGCCGCTCAGTGGTTAGCACTATATGGAGGCAGAGTGCTTAACTTTGTATGGAGGCTCATTGGTTAGCACAGTATGGTGGGTCAGTGGTTAGCACTGTATAAGGTGGCTCAGTGGTTAGCACTGTATAAGGTGGCTCAGTGGTTAGCACTGTATAAGGTGGCTGAGTGATTAGCACTGTATGGTGGCTGAGTGTTTAACATTGTATACGGTGAGTCAGTGGTTAGCACTTTATGGTGGCTCAGTGGTTAGCACTGTATGCTGGTTCAGTGGTCAGCACTGTACGGTGGCTCAGTGGTCAGCACTGTACGGTGGTTCAGTGGTCAGCACTGTACGGTGGCTCAGTGGTCAGCACTGTACAGTGGCTCAGTGGTCAGCACTGTACGGTGGCTCAGTGGTCAGCACTGTACGGTGGCTCAGTGGTCAGCACTGTACGGTGGCTCAGTGGTCAGCACTGTACGGTGGCTCAGTGGTCAGCACTGTACGGTGGCTCAGTGGTCAGCACTGCACAGTGGCTCAGTGGTCAGCACTGCACGGTGGCTCAGTGGTCAGCACTGCACGGTGGCTCAGTGGTCAGCGGAGGACGGAGGGCAGAATGGTCAGCGAAGGACGGAGGGCAGAGTTTATCAGTGGAGGACGGAAGGCAGAGTGGTCAGCAGAGAACGGGGGGGGCAGAGTGGTCAGCGTAGGCCCAAGGGGGGGCCAGAGTGGTCAGCGAAGGTCGGGGGGCAGGGTGATCAGCGGAGGCTGGGGGGCAGAGTGGTCAGCGGAGGGTGGGGGGGCAGAGTGGTCAGTGGAGGGAAGGGGGGGCAGAGTGGTCAGTGGAGGGAAGGGGGGGCAGAGTGGTCAGCGGCGGCCAGGGGGGCAAAGTGGTCAACGGAGATCAAGGGGGACAGAGTGGTCAGCAGAGACCGGGGGGCAGAGTGGTCAGTGGAGGCCGGGGGGGGCAGAGTGGCGGCGAAATACTTACTTCCATCGCCAGCATCCTCTCCATCACCTCAGTATAAGGTCCCTGGGCCGGTGCCAGCACTGCAGAGAGGAGCGGACGCTGTGAAGTATGGAGGATGCGGTCTGTGCTTTCTCCCAGCTGCTTCCTCATCAGTGAGCAGGACGGTGTGCACAGCTCAGGATGGCTCCTGCTCTCGGGGTGCTCTGGGTGCCGGCACCTCCTGTTCCCTTCCTCCTCCCTCTCTGGCGCAGAGACTGGAGACTGAGTCCAGTCAGAGGCCGCAGGTTCCCACAGCGGGGCTCTGTGAGTCCGGGCAGAGTTCCCAGCCTCACCGGAGACAGTGACCGGGAGCCGGGCCTGCACCCGCCGCCTCACACAGGAGCCCGGAGAGTACAGCGCCTCGTCCCGTCCTCCGCCCCCGGGAGCAGAGCGCCTCGTCCCCGTCCTCCGCCCCCGGGACATGGGGGCTCCGCTCTTCCGGCTGCTGCTGCTCCTCACTCTGCCCTCCGGGTGGTGACCGCCGCCTCCGCTCCGGTCCTGAGGGGTATACTGGGACATGGGGCGCCGCTCTCCCGGCTGCTGCTGCTCCTCACTCTGCCCTCCGGGTGGTGACCGCCGCCTCCGCTCCGGTCCTGAGGGGTATACTGGGACATGGGGGCGCCGCTCTCCCGGCTGCTGCTGCTCCTCACTCTGCCCTACTCAGGCTGCGCGAGCAATGGCCTCGCGGCCATTGCTCGCGCAGGCCAGCGACTCGCATTGGCCGCTACGCGGCCAATGCTTCGCCGTGGTGACGTCACATAGTGACAAAGCCACGGCGTGCCGGGGTCCGACACAAACGTGCCTACGGCAATTATATATTAGATAATAAAAAGCAAGTGCTAGTGAAAAACAGTATAAAAGACAGGGTACTTAGTTAATAGATATGTGGTGGAGTGAACGTAGTCTTACACACCCATTCACATTGTGCCCTGGCCCAGGTGCAGTTTTCTCATTATTCAGTCTTTTAGCAAGACAGCAAGTGCCCCACCCCCCACCCATTCTGAGCCAGGCACATAAGCCGTCTGCTACACTGTGTCCATATTGGACTCTGGCCTGTGTTCACCCTGCATCCATGAGGTATATTATACAGGATCAGGTTTTAAATTAGTTTAGATAGGACCTTTCTGATATGGGTCACCTTGAAGAGGTAGAACGGTTTACGTACTTTTTTGCAAAAACGTATTAACTAAGTACCCTGTCTTTTATACAGTTTTTCACTAGCACTTGCTTTTTATTATTATTTTATTATAGCAGAGTACTTCCACACGTTTGTTATACTGTTTTTTTACTGTTTGTTATACTGTTTTTGAACGTAGTCTTACACACCTGTTCACATTGTGCCCTGGCTCAGGTGCAGTTTTCTCAAGCTCCCACCATCAGCTGCGTAATTTTATGTGGGCTCAATCCTATTTTTAATTGCCAGCCAAGGTAAAACTGGGCAGCTGAAGGCTGGTATTCTTAGCGGGGTGAGAGTCCATTGTTTTAGGGTCCCCCACGCTAAAACATAGCAGCACACAGCTGCCCCTGAAAATGGCGCATTATCGTAGCACCATTTTCAGGCCCTTTACAAGGCTCTTCCAGCAGCCTGGTGGCCGTGGCACGCTGAGTGATAAGTGGTTAACACTAGGTTTGTATTGCTAGCTGGTATTACGACCTGAGATTGTTAATGTCAGGTAAAGTTAGACCCGGCCATAAAAAGTCCCAAATAAATAGTAAAAAAGACACAACACAGAGAAAAATTATTTTATTAAAAAAAACAGAGACACTTAGTGTCACCCGCTTAGGTGGCGCTGACATTGCTGGATGCTGCTGTATGTGTTTGTCTTTAAGAGCTGCATGGTTGATAGTTGTGAAGGTCCTGGCCTCCTGTGTTGTGCTCCAGAACTGCATTTCCTATGAGGTTCAACTGCTGGTTGAGGGGTTAATGTGTGACTCACCTGAACTCCCCTCCCCCGAGCCTTTAAGTAGCCTCTCCTTCCACCAGGTGGTGCTGCTGATAGAGTTTCACTCTATGCCTGGAAGCCGTGCTGTGCTGACCTGTGTGTTTGTGTTGCTGAAGTCCTTTCCTTTGGAGTTGCTGTATCCCAGTTCTGTGGAGGAGGTGAGGGGGGAATAACGCAGGGGTGGTGGAGGAGGTTAGGGAGAGGCTGGAGGCCTCAATATTCTCACCATCAGAGATACCTTTGGGATCAGGGCCATTCAGGGTTCCTAGACTAGGGTTAGACTAGTCTTCCTTGGTCACCCTGCCCGAAACTGCCATTCCCTCATCAGCATTCTCACTACACCGTGACACTTAGTGACTCCATCTTTATTACCTCCTCCCCACCCTCGTACCCCTCCATGATCTTCTTCTCCTCTCTTCCATGGATAGACTCAGCTCTGCTACATCAGAGACCACAGGAAGGAGTAACACATCCGCTCCTATGGTCTCTGATCATTACATGATGGCACTGAGACTTGTGGTATAGTAAACGCTGAGGTCAACGTTGCCATAGCAACAGCAGTTACTATGGCAATGGTGACCTCAGCACTTAGTATATGAATGCGCCGACACCTGTGCTATAGAAAAGCTGTAAAGCGCAGGTCTCAGCGCTGTCCATAGCAACAGCAGTTATTACGGTAATGGTGACCATATGACAGCGTTGAGTCCTGCGCTTTACTATAACACAGGTCTCAGAGCTGTGATATGGGCACTGTTGCCATAGTAACCGCTGTTGCTATGGACAGCGCTGAGACCTGCGCTAAAGTAAAGTATAGAACTGATTCTCACAAAACACAGCCTCTTCTGTTTGAATGCTGCGCTATTTACTCACCTTCCTGCGCTCCACCGGTGAACACTGGTGACGTTCTCATCCTGAGAGCTGCAGTGATCGGTGCATCCAGGGCCCTGATCATGTGACCGAGTGACGCCACTCAGTCACATGGTACAGTGCCAGGTCCTCGAGAATTGTGCAGAGAGCTCTTAGTGAGTTCTGCAGGCTCTGGTGTAACAGGTCAAATTAACCCCCCGCCTAGAAAATATCCGGGTATAAATTGGCCTAGGACAGATTATACCCCTCTGGCCAGAATATACTCTGGGTATATTGGTGATTGGCTGTCCCTTCACAGGCCGCCATCTTGTATGAGCTGTCACTTCAGCACTAGACGCATAAGACCCGTCTGAACCATCCAATGCATCAGTGCAATTACGCGGCCACCCAATTGCGCTGCCAAATGTATTGTGCTGTTTCTTCCGATATACTGAGCACATGCCACACACGAGTGAATAAATTGCTGTACACAGCGTACATGGCTGCCATACATATCGCCCTGCAATGTGTGATTTTTTTTGGCGACGCTGAAGTGTTTATTAGTGTCTCACACTGCTTGTACGGCGACTTTGATGTATTGAATTTTGTTACGCACCGCAAGCGGCCGTTCTGACGTCATGACGCTTCTTTCACTTTCACTCTTCTGGTATGTGCAGGGGAGGGCCAGGCACCTTCCAGACAGAGTCATGGCCGCCAAACAGCGCGCTGCAACGTGGGGTATTGTGGAGCTTTTGGTCCTCATAGACCATTGTGACCGCCACGATTATTGGGGCCACCATCAACACCGCCACCCACGGCTGCGCAATCACAGCATCCTGATGCAGATCCAGCGGGCCCTGCTCCACAAACTGGGGGTGGAGAGTACCTGCAAACAGATCCAAAAGAAAATTGAGGATCTGAAACAGAAGTGCCCAGGCCGCATTGTGGACATCCGTGCCAGGATTGCAAGGCTGCGTGGTGAGTATGTTTGTTTGCCAAACACACATCTGCACATGTACATGTACCAAACTACACACAAATTTATGTTTATTGGGCAACATAAAAAAATGTGTATTTAGCCACCATGTTGATGTGTCAACAATGTGCCTTGCCTTGTGGATGACACACAAACAGGAAGATGTACAAAACAGTCATGTGTTGCAGAAATGGTGACACCTACACTCAGCCTTCACCTCACTACATTTGGTCCCAAGCTGTGTCCAGAGTGTAAATGTGACAAGGAAAAATCAGTACCATGTTGAACACACACATGACACACTGGACCACAGATTTCGCCCAGTGTTGTTTTCCTTTGTCCTGAAAGCTCTCTGATTGTGATTTAAAATATAAATGTTAACATATATAGACATTTTTAAGATACCTTTTATGTTATTACTAAATGTACCTGAGGAAGACTTGTATCTAGGTCGAAACGCGTTGTACTACACTGTATCGTTTTTTAATTTTTTACAATCTGAATGAAATAAAAGAAATTATTTTTTTAAAAAGAAAACCCTGGATGAGTATGGAAGCGCCGCTCCAATTTGAAACCAGTTTTCATTACCTTTCTACTTAAAATATAGATGAGGATGATTCCGCCCCAGGTCACACCGGCAGCTGGCCCAGCGACACCACCGCCACAACGATGCCCCAGCCACACCATCCCCACCTGTCAGTATTCCAGGTTTTCCGGCTTGCCATTTGACCATTTTGCCCTCAGTCAGCATGGAGATCATTGTTTTGTTTGCCCTTCTTCCTGTCTCGTTTACATAAAGACCTGGCTCAGGTGAGCATTCATTGCTTGAGTATACTGGTTCCTGGTCTGCTCCAGCTCAGCTGTTCTCCTTGATCCTCTCACTTCCCTGGAGCTCTGTGAGATCTCGGTTCACCTTACAGCTTCCTGCATCGTGCTTCTGGTGCCGCTGCTTCTACCTTCAGGCTCGGACGTTCAAGTTTGTAAGCAACTTCCCGGTTATTACCGTATGTACTGTGTGCTTTGTGGAACTTGTGTTTCATTACCTACTCGGAACTGTGTTTAAACTTATTACCCGGTCATCCGGTGTGGGGACCTTTTGCCATGGACTATATCTTCCGGTCGTTCCAGTACAAGGACTTGTGCTATGGACTACATGCATCCGGATTTACCTGCTTTGGACTATTGGTTTTTCGGACTGCTTCCATAAGGACTGTGCTCGACGATATATATATTGGGGTTGTGTTATGTTGTGTGCTTTTGCTGTGTACTAAGTTCACCTTGTTTTGTTGTGTGTTTATAAATACTTTGCACCCAAGAACCTGTCTCTGCTCTTCATTGCCCTTAAGCGATCAGACTCCTCAAAACCTATACAATAGTATTACACCACCTGGGAATCCACCGTACCCTGGGCCCCAGGATGATTACATGCCGTCACCAGCAGGGCCTGAGGAGGACGAGCTGGCCTCACCAGCAGGGCCTAAGGAGGAGGAGCTGGCCTCACCAGCACGGCCTGAGGAGGAGGAGCTGGCCTCACCAGCAGGGTCTGAGGAGGAGAAGCTGGCCTCACCAGCAGGGCCTGAGGAGGAGGAGCTGCCCTCAACAGCAGGGTCTGAAGATGGGGCTCCTTCAGGCCCCCTTGTGCCACCTAGCCCCATCGTGTGGCCACATACCCCCAGCCCTGGAGTCACCCCACCACCCACTGTTTCCAGCTCAGTGGGGAGCCCAGGGGTGGCCATGTCCCCTCAGCCTGCAATTGAGCCAGGCTTTGTTGCCTATGGTGGTAAGTGTGTATTTTTGTGGCATACGCCCTGCACACTGTAATCAGTGTTGTGTTTTTGGACCATCAGTGGTTGCTCAATGTGTTTTTATTCTTTATGTTCAACTATTTGTGCAGATGGAGAACGTGCCCGGGCTGCCGGCTGGAGTTTGAGCCCATCGCCATCACCGCCTCATGGTCATGATGAGGTGGAGGCAAAGCGTAAGTACCATCATTTTGTGTGAGTTCAATAACCATCGCTAGCTACTGGTGCTAACTAAAGTGTTGTTTATTCCCAATACAAGTGTCCCTACGATTGAGGAGGTGATCCGCGCACACCAGGAGGTGGCGCAAAATTTAACACGGCACACCAACGCGGGCTGCAAGAACTGGCCCGGTTGGGTGCCATGCTTGCTGCCCTCCAGCGAGCACATGGCGGGCTGCCCTAAACCCTATGCGCCCAGACTGAGTAATGGGCAAACATGCCCTTAAAAACTTGTGTCCATGTTGGACTTTACCTGACCCATGTTGCCCTGTTAGCAATTTTGTTTTTTTTAAGGCCCCGTTGGCCTCTTTTCTTATAGTGTCTTACATTGGGACCGTGGGGAGTGGGTTGTGGCTACTACAGCAAACCAGCATTGTATAATTTTTGTCCACTGTGTGGCACACATGTTGTTTGTGATTAAATTATTTGCATCACATTTCTGTGTGGTCCTTGATGGCAACACACACGTTTGGCTGAGACTCTGCAAATTGGGCCAACTGTGTGAGACATATTTGGATACCTCTTTGATGTTGAAACATATGTTACCAGTCCACATCGTGTACCAGCACTCCTGCCATTGGGCAGAATGTCTCTTTAATGTACCATATATGTTGCACACATTCATACACCCACTCCACACACTTGTGTTGTTAACTCAGAAAATAGTTTTTCCATGGCCAAATCAATTTTTTTTATTAATGAAATATAAAAAATAAACAAAACACAACATAATGTGCCAAGGCAAATCGGCCTTAAATGTTGGCTCAATTTTCTAAAAAAACACAAAAAAAAAAAATGGATGTAGCCAGTCTATAAGGGCAAGATAGTGCATTACCTAGTAGTGTCCACTCTCCTCATCATCCTCTGGTGGATCCGATAATGGCTCCTCCCCCACCCTCTCATGGTAGACACACCCTGCCTGAGAGGGTGCTTGTCTTCTTGAACTTCGTCTTGGGGGAGGTGGAGTATCCGGACGTGTGGTCCTCCTCACCCTGCGTTGGGCGGGCGCAGTGGGCCAAGGGGTGGTCTTCTGGGGGACCTGTATCATGGCCCCCCATCGCAGGGACCCATCTACGCCCGCCTCCAGGACACGAAACATGGCACACTCAGCGATGTTCCTCTGTTCTGGCTCCATCCGGGCGAGCATTTTGCTGGTGACGTGGCCAAAACTAGAGCCGGGTGTTCTTTCTTGGTCGAGCAGGACCTTTTTGGCCCAGGTACCCAGCTCTGTATTAGGTGGGGCAGGTGCTCGTCTTCGTCGAATGGCAGAGCTGGGCTCTGGGCCCGGCCCCCCACCGCTGGTTCCGGCCACTGGCTCTCCCGCAGATGTTGTAGGGAGAGCCTCACCAGCTTGTGACTCGTCCTCACTGGAGCCAGGCAGCTGAGGGGCCTGCCAAAGAAAGCAGAAAAAAATAAAATATCAATACCACAAAGCAGTATCATTGAAGTCAAGTGCAAAAACACACACCCATCAAGTCCACCACACAACAGACCAGGTCCCAACGCCCAGAAAGAACATACAGGAGCAAGGTTGTAATCGCTACCAAATGCAATACTGACGTATACTCACCTGCACCAGCAAACAGTGCAGGAAAAAAAACAAAAAGAAAAACATACACACTCACAAAACAAAAGGGTATGTGACCACAGGAGCTTTAAGCTGCCTTTTACCAGCTGGTAGGCCATGGTGCTGAGCCTTACCTTGTCAAAAATTAATGTATCTTGTAAATGATTTTAACATACAGTCCATGTGGCAAAGCCATGAAACATGGCTGTGTCCCATTGATCATTTGTGTGCTATTGGCCAATTAGAACCCAAAACAACGTGAAATTGTTAATTTAACCACCAAAAGAGAAGATCCCCTAGGTTGTGTAATGTGAAGTTCAGGGAGATCCTCCGTTTTAGGTGTGTCACAAAATGTGTTCAACTGCCCCTAAAGGTACCGTCACACAGGGACATATCGCCGGCGATATTGCCGGGGATCGCGGGAGCGCGCATCCCTGACAACATCGCCGGTGAGATGTCACACTGAGCAACTTACGGCGATGTCGCGCTTGTTGCCGCGTCTATCGCTCGCTGGGTTGCCCAGCAACCCAGCAAGCGATCACTCGCAATGTTAGATATAGGCGGAATCGCCCGCAACATTGCAGGTTGCCGCGTTACACAGGGCAATCAGGCAGGATCGCCTGAGCAACATCGTCAGGTTTCCCAAAATTGTTGGGAAACCTGGCGATGTGACTCAGGCGATTCATCGCCTGATTATCGCCCTGTCACACGAGGCAACTCGCCGGCGATGTCGCCGCAACCTGGCCACGCCCTCAGTTGCCGGCAACATCGCCGGCGATATGTTCCTGTGTGACGGTACCTTGAGGGCACATACCCCATAAAAGCAATCAACACAACCTAACAATTCAAAGTTAGCACCAATGGAGGAGTGTGTTTAGGAAATGCCTGCAGGCAATCACACCTGTGGAGCAAACATGGTGGGCCCCCTCCCCCCAACACAATTACCCACCTCCTGCGGCGGGGATGTTTCTTGGGCTGGGCCTACAGAGGACGAGAGCCGGCGCAGGCTGCTCCGCGATCCCCGCGAGCTCTCTATGCCCAGGGTGAAGGTGAGGAGGTCATAATACCACAAATTAGGCTTACTTACCTCCTCACCTCCAGCCCCGAACCGTTGCTCAGTGTAGAGCTTGTGAGCCCGCTGGAACGTGGAGCACAGCCCTTTGATTTTGTTGTATATTCGGCCCGCGTCCCATCTTTTGTGAGGCTTGAGGGGTTTCGCCAGCTCCACAAGAGGCTTGTAGGCCGCAGCCCGCGCTGCCGCGTCATGGTATTGGGGCAGCGCCGTCCGTCACAGGCACTTGTGCTCCTGATACAGGGCAAGGAGTTGGGTCACGAATTCCGAATACCCTGCCATGTGTGAAAAAGGGACAAATATGACCAATCAGGGCCAACACAAGCCCTGCATACAACACACTATACTGACTATATACATCCACTCGTGTTGCCCAGGAAAACATGTGTGGATCAGGTATGTTGGCATGTGTGACACCCTTGGTGAAGGAGCCCTCCAGAAGCTATGATTGCCATGTATGTAAGGATATGTTTGAGTCAAAAGGAACACAAAGGCAAAAGGGCCACGATCATTTTGAAACTAAACCACAGACATGGGGTACAACACCACAACAACGTTTGGAAGATATCCCAAACATGGCTACATAACTAATTAACAATGTGTAGTACAGATAGGTAGCATTGTTAAAGACTATTATCAACACACTATATACATTTGCACATGGCGCTCCCTGTTGTCTGACAAAGCGCCTAAGCTGCATGTAGCTTACGCATGAGCGTTACATAAAAACCAGTAGCATGGGGGTGCCAAAGCATGTGAGTATGTCGAGTCCACTGGGACGGGGTACTCTGTACCGGACCGGGTCGCTACTGGGGAAGTCACGGGTGGTCCTGGTCCGGACCGTGTCCCGGGCCTGGCAGTGAAAAGGGGGATATTTACAGGGGATGATGTCAGTCGTGACGCCACCCACGGTGTGTGGTCAGTAGTGGGACCACCGCTGCTGCAGAACCTCCGGGGATGATGTGATGGCAGCTAAAATGGAATAGTTCTCCGCGGGTAGAACTAGGTTCCCCGAGGCAGTGATGATAGAGTCTATAGTGTAGAGTACGATGCTGGCTGGTGCTGGGTGCAGTGCACTTACTGTCCTGATGCTGCAGAAATCCTCCTTCAGTGTTCAGAGCTGACAGGCTGTGGCTCTCCAGGTTGTAATCTTCTGCAGACCTGTTTGGAGGGAATCATGTGCAGGCAGAAACATGCGAGGGAGTCAGAGTCAGGGTTCACCATGTTTACTTCTCAGCTTCTCAGTTACAGTTTAGTCACAGTTCACAAGTCTTTATACGGGCACAACTCTCCCCTCCGGGTCCCTTTACTCCCTGCAGCCAGGTTGTTCCTTTCTATGACCCCTCACTCATTCTCTGTCCATTCCAGGCTCTGATTCTCTCTCTCTCCCGCTTGTTGTGCGTGTCTCTGGACGGTATGGCGGTGGCTCGGACCCCTGTTGTCACGCTGGGAGCGGGAGAGACACCCAGCGTAGGACAACGACGGGGGGGGATAAGGAGTCCCTAAAGCTATGGGCACAAGAGGGAGAGGGTGACCCCTAGTCTTCCTGGGGCTGACCCTGTCTGCCCTGACGTCCCTATACAGTTTCCTCAAATGTCGCCGACCACGAACCTCGTCCCTCTCTGATCCTAGCACTACCTTATCTAAGGATCAGATGGGGAGGTTCACTAGACCCCTCCACTAACAACTAAAGACAACACAAGGAAAACAGACAATGGGGAAAGAAAACACTTATCTTGCAGCAGAGCACAGCAACCTCCACAATCTCAGCTTCTGCTTGGAGCAAGGATAATGAGTCCACAAGGAAATATCACCTGCACCGAGGGAGGGCAATGAAACTCCTTATAAAGGAGGGAAGAACCTGCTGGGTCCTAGAGACCCAGAATACTGGTGTAGAAACCAGACCGAGCACAAGACCTTCCCAGCCGTCCTCCCATGATAGGGAGATCTTATCATACCTTCTCTTTATCTACACAGAAGGTAAATGCCCCTGAAAGACGGACCGTCCTCAAACCTTATGGCTGATTGGCCAAACGCTGGGACCGTCTGCGCGTGGCCTCTACCCTGTCATCCGTGCCACCCGTGACAGTACCCCCCCGTCCACGAGGGGCCCCCGGACACTCAGGACCAGGCTTATCCGGATGGGAACGGTGAAAAGCGCGGACCAGCCTAGCGGCGGAGACTTCCGACGCCGGCACCCACATCCGTTCCTCCGGACCGTATCCCCTCCAGTGCACCAAATACTGAAGAGAACGGCGCACCCTGCGAGAATCAACCACCTTTGAGATCTCAAATTCCAAATTCCCCGCTACGCAGATGGGCTCCGGGGGCAAAGGAGACGGGTTAGACGACGGCACATACGGTTTGAGGAGCGACCTATGAAATACATTGTGGATCTTAAGAGCGGGAGGCAACGCAAGACGAAACGCCACGGGATTGATAACGGCGGTTATCTGATAAGGGCCAATAAACCCCAACTTCCAAGAGGGCACCTTCAACTTCACATTCTTGGTAGACAACCACACGTAGTCATTCACACACAGGTCCGGACCTGGCGCACGCTTCCTGTCAGCCATACGTTTGTACCTGTCGCCTAAGAGCTTCAAGCTACTCTGTACCCTCCGCCAAACCGAGGAGAGGGATGAGGTAAATCGGTCCTCCTCAGGAACTCCGGAAGGACTAGTACCACTAAAAGTACCAAACTGAGGATGAAACCCATATGCACCGAAGAACGGTGACTTGCCAGTGGACTCCTGAAGATGATTATTAAGGGCAAACTCGGCCAAGGGCAAATAACTCGCCCAAGTCTCCTGATTGTCAGAGACAAAACACCTCAGATAAGTCTCCAAATTCTGATTCATACGTTCGGTCTGCCCATTAGACTGAGGATGAAAAGCAGAAGAGAAGGACAAGGCAATTCCTAAACGTGCACAAAAAGCCTTCCAAAACTTGGAGACAAACTGAGTACCACGATCAGAAACCACCTCGGAGGGAACTCCATGAAGCTTCACGATCTCACTTACAAACACCTGTGCCAGTGTCCGAGCATTAGGAAGCGCGGGCAGTGCCACAAAGCGAACCATCTTACTGAACCTATCAACCACTACCAGCACTACCGTCTTGCCTGCAGACGCCGGAAGATCGGTGATAAAATCCATTGACACATGTGTCCATGGCCTCTCAGGAATAGACAATGGCAAGAGAGAACCAGCCGGACGGGTATGCGGAACCTTAGCCCGTGCACACACACTACAGGCAGATACGAATTCCGCTACGTCCTTCCTCAACCCCGGCCACCAAAAGCGACGAGATAAAAGATCGAAGGTGGCCCTACTGCCGGGATGCCCTGCCAATACGGAGTCGTGATGCTCTGACAGCACTCTGAGACGCAAAGATGATGGCACAAACAGTCTCCCAGAAGGACAGGAGGCAGGGGCGCCCCCCTGGACCTTCAACACCTCCCCTCCAGATCAGGGCAAAGAGCAGAAACAACCACCCCTCCTGTAAGATGGGAACGGGACTTTCATGAGCACTACCACCCGGGAAACTACGCGACAATGCATCAGCCTTCACGTTCTCAACCCCTGGACGGTAAGTGACGGTAAAATTAAATCTCGTGAAAAACAAGGACCACCGGGCCTGCCGGGGATTGAGACGCTTGGCGGACTCAAGGTAAGACAGGTTCTTGTGGTCGGTAATAACCGTGATGGGATGGACAGCCCCTTCCAACCAGTGACGCCATTGCTCAAAAGCCAATTTAATAGCCAACAGCTCCCTATTACCGACATCATAATTCCTCTCGGCCGACGACAACTTCTTGGAGAAGAACGCGCAGGGCACCCATTTCCCAGGCGAAGGGCCTTGCGACAATACAGCCCCCACCCCCACCTCAGACGCATCCACCTCCACAACGAAGGGCTGAGAAAGATCGGGCTGACGGAGAATAGGTGCGGAAACAAAACAACGCTTTAGGGAGGAGAAAGCCTGGCGAGCAGACTCCGACCACTCGGAAAAATCGGTCCCCTTCCTAGTCATGTCCGCAAGAGGCGTCACCAGCACCGAATAGTTCCGAATAAATTTACGGTAAAAGTTGGTAAACCCCAAAAAACGTTGCAATGCCCGTAGATTGTCCGGTTGTTCCCAGTCCAACACCGCCCGGACTTTTTCCGGATCCATCCGAAAACCCAATGGCGACAGGAGGTACCCCAAAAACCGTACCTCCTGAACGGCGAAGACACATTTCTCGAGTTTAGCATACAGCTTATTGTCTCGTAATACCTGTAACACCTGCTTGACATGGGACTGATGCGTCTCCAAATCGGGGGAATAGATCAAGATATCATCTAAGTAAACAACCACAAATCTACCCACCAAATGATGGAATATGTCATTGACAAAGTGTTGGAACACCGCAGGGGCGTTAGTGAGCCCGAACGGCATTACGAGACTTTCAAAATGGCCGTCCGGGGTATTAAATGCCGTCTTCCATTCATCCCCCTCTCTGACCCTAATCAGGTTGTAGGCCCCCCTCAAATCCAACTTGGAGAACCATTTAGCACCCACTACCTGACTGAATAAATCAGGAATCAGAGGGAGGGGGTACGGATCACGGACAGTAATCCGATTCAACTCCCGGAAATCCAGGCAAGGACGGAGGCCCCCATCTTTTTTCTTAACAAAAAAGAAACCAGCCGCAACCGGCGAGGTTGAGGGCCTGATGTGACCCGACTGCAGACTCTCGGAAATGAAATCCTTCATCGCCTGTCTTTCCGGACCCGATATAGCAAACATCATAGCTTTGGGCAGTTTAACTCCGGGAACGAGGTTGATTGGGCAATCGTATGCACGATGGGGGGGCAGGTGATAATGTCACGCTGGGAGCGGGAGAGACACCCAGCGTAGGACAACGACGGGGGGGGATAAGGAGTCCCTAAAGCTATGGGCACAAGAGGGAGAGGGTGACCCCTAGTCTTCCTGGGGCTGACCCTGTCTGCCCTGACGTCCCTATACAGTTTCCTCAACTGTCGCCGACCACGAACCTCGTCCCTCTCTGATCCTAGCACTACCTTATCTAAGGATCAGATGGGGAGGTTCACTAAACCCCTCCACTAACAACTAAAGACAACACAAGGAAAACAGACAATGGGGAAAGAAAACACTTATCTTGCAGCAGAGCACAGCAACCTCCACAATCTCAGCTTCTGCTTGGAGCAAGGATAATGAGTCCACAAGGAAATATCACCTGCACCGAGGGAGGGCAATGAAACTCCTTATAAAGGAGGGAAGAACCTGCTGGGTCCTAGAGACCCAGAATACTGGTGTAGAAACCAGACCGAGCACAAGACCTTCCCAGCCGTCCTCCCATGATAGGGAGATCTTATCATACCTTCTCTTTATCTACACAGAAGGTAAATGCCCCTGAAAGACGGACCGTCCTCAAACCTTATGGCTGATTGGCCAAACGCTGGGACCGTCTGCGCGTGGCCTCTACCCTGTCATCCGTGCCACCCGTGACACCTGTTGGCCGTTGTGGTCGCACTGAGCTGCCCGTCCTTTGGGGTGGGAACCCTACCGTGAAACTAGAGTTCCCCGTCGGTTGTCTGGGGATACCGGGTGGATCAACGGTCCCCTTCAGAGCCGACACTTTGCTGCTAGCCTAGCCTCCAATAGTCCTCCTGGTGAGGCTCTACCAGGCTCCTTCTAACCGTGTTTTTGGGTTCAATAGGAGGGCTACTCCGCCTGCAGTCTGCCGTCTCAGCCGTGTTTCTAGGACCCAGTATCACTGGTCCTCTCGTCCCTCACACTCCTGGGGTGCTGGCTCCGGATAGGCTTTCTCTCTGTGGCTCGCACTGGCTCTCCAGATTCTGCGTTCCTTTTACCCCACTCTTCCAGGACGTGTGTTTCTGTCTGTTCTGCTCGGCTCACTCTGGCCTACTGACTCCTTCCTCCTCCTCCTTCTCTATATCTAGCCTCTGTCACCTGACCTGCTTGTCGGCCCACCCACCGTCTCTAAACCCAAAACCCCTTGCCCGCCTAGAGTTCCCGGGCTCCAGGTTGGGCGCTGCTGCTCTCTAGTGGTTGTGTGGGCTATCTGTGAGGGTGTTGGGGTGCAACTGTTGTTCCTACCTTCCTGACTGCAGTTCCCTTTGTGGCCTCCTGATCACAGGGGTGCCACAAGTACACTTACCGTCGGTCCAACAGAGAAATGATTCGTCGACACCACTAGCTCATTCCCGTCTGGATAGGGGCTGGTCGACAAGACAGGAAGTTTATACTGACCCACACCAATCATCACACACCAATTCAGCACATTGCTAGGCAACACCAGTGAACACCCATATGCGGCTGCTGAGTAGGTGTCGACAAAGCGCTGTGATTGGTTGCTGCTCAGTGAAAATGAGCTCACACCGGATGGGCGTCACGCTTGCTGCCCAGAGTCATTAAGTATTTCTGTGCAGACATGGAAGTAGCAGCGTTGAGAAGCAGTGCGCCTAATTGCCTTTTGTAACGCAATAGGGTACTGTATGTGACGCACATGTGCAGTCAGTTTTTGGAAAACAATAGAGTAGCACGATGGTGTATTTTTAAAAACATGTTGTGCACCTACATTGCCACATTGTAGTTTTTAAAGTAATGTGTTTGTTTCCATTTGCCATACAGGATCATGGCTGCAGGATGCTTGAGTGTTTGTTTGATGGCTACAACTGAGTGTGAACACACTCCACCGCCATGCCACCACCCCACATAGAGCGACCGCTCTGACCCTGGCTAACCTAAAGGCATAAGTGACCATTACCTTGTACAGGACAGCCCTCAGTTCAGAACTACTAAGGGCATACCTGCTGTTCCTATACTGACCATAAGGACCACATCCTTCATGAACCACAACATAGCTCAAGGCGACTTATGTGATCAAGGTCTTGAATGACCGAAACGTCATTCTGTCGCAATCACTATAAGAGCACTTGTTTCAATAAATTTCACTAACAAGCAAAAAATTCCTTAAGTGTATGTGTGCAGTGATTCTAATAGACAACCATGGTGTGGCGCCACTCCAGCCGCGGAGCCGTGGTCGCACTCAGCAGGAGGCTAGGAACAGTAGAGACGCATACTGCTCCTACTTTAATGGCCCTGGGGCAGTGGGCTGGCAGAACCAGCACGTGTAGTGGGGCTGGTGCTGGGAGGAGACCAAATGGTGGCCATGGTGTACACCGCAGGGTGGCTGCACCATGGTTGTTTCTTTCAGTATTTTCTGGTGTGCACATGTTTTAGTTAGTTAGTTTAGGTTTCATTTGTGTTATGTGTGTGCTGCACACTTTATCATTGTTTCAAAGTTTATTATGTATTTGTGTTTCTGTGTTTGATTTATGTTTACAACGTTACATGATGTTTTAATGTCCATTGTCTTTCCTTTCTATATTTTTATTTGTACATTTCTGTGCTTGGAAATAATACATATATTTTTGAGGATCCAAATTTCTGTGTGAGCCTGATTACTTGGGGATTGAGGGAAGTGTGAACAAGGTTTGGGTTGTGCCCAGTGCTTTCACACACATTGGCACATTATGTGTTGTTAGGCAGGATCCATGTAAAGGTATTGGGTCAACAGTGTATGTGACAAATGTGTGTACAAAACCATAGTGGTGTGGTGTGGGCAGAGTGTCACCTGGACACAACACTTTGATGCAGCACATGATATTGTGTGGCATGTAGGTTTACTAAAGTAGTGCAGCACATGTGCAGACACACACATAGTGTAGTGGTGGCATGGCAGCTGCTCAATGTCATGGACATATGTAGCCACATATGCTATCTGCATTGTGGCTCTATTCACACATTTATCTACAGACGCACACATAGTAAACCACATAGTATGGTAACGCACTGACTGTATTACTCTAAACCGCACCTGTGTGACGCGTGAGCGTCTCCTAAGTGGATATCGGCACATTTCGCTATGCCACAAGCACCTATTCCATGTGACAATCCAAACACAATTGCTTCACGTATTCGCCATCTGCCCTTTGCGCCCTGACCAATGAGAACGCTATTGTGTTGGCCAATGGTTGTAGTTTGGGCGCGGCGTGACGGAGTGTGACACGCCTATGTGTTGTACCTGCTGCACAGGTCCGCCCATATTCCTTTGTGGATGGCGGCGTGTGTAGTGGGGAAGGTATTCAACAGGTAATTATCCGCAGGATCTGTCGGCACTTCCGGGGCAACACGATGCCTTCAGTTGACAACGCAATGGCGGCGTGTACATGCGGCATTGGCGATCGGTATCAACCGTTAAAAACGTGCGCGTGCATGTGCAGTGGATACCTGTTGCTAGGCACAGTGGCGGCGTGTAAAGGTACCTTTAGGGGGTCCATTTTCAGTTGCAACAGCTGGCCCTGGGACTAGCCGACCTGGCCAAAGTGGTGTAGAACATCCAAGGAACCAGCTGACCTGGAGGAAACAGCTTAGCTTCTAGCCCAGATGACGTCCCGTGGATGCGCCAGAGGAGGAACCCCATCAGCCAAGGACAAACCACCGACCGCCAAGATGCTGCAGGACAACTCATCTGTCGCTGCTGCAGCGAGGCAGGGCACCTTGCCAGATCCTGTCCTTTAAACGAGAAATCCTTGGGGCAAGAGGACGCCCCCCCATGGAGTAGATCTGCCCAGCCCGCCAAAATGGGTAGAACAAGTATGTGGGAGGATGATCAATCCTACCTATCATGCTGGATGGGATCTCCATGAACGTTTTACTAGACACTAGGTCTTAAGTGACATCGATACCCTATATCCTTTATAAGGGCTATTGGGCGGACTCTGATATTGCTTAACACCCAGAAGACTATTTTACCATATTTGCAAGCAATGGGTAACCCGTGCCACAGGTGGGATTCAAAGTGACTATTAAAGTAGGGTGGGTGCAGCTACTTCAGCATGGTTTGATTACACAGGTCAACAAAAAAATTTTTTTTTTCTGGTGCCCAAAATATTTTAATGAATTTGGGGTATTTTTGGGGTGCTGATTCTGAATATGCTATCAGTTTTGCCAGATTGGCTCAAGTTTTTGAGATTTTTGGTATCTTTTTTATAGCACTTGTTGGTAAATGCGACGCATCATCTCATTAATTTCTTTGGATTAGTACTTGAACTGAGCAGTTCTCAATATAGTTTTGTGTTAATTAGTGTTCTAAAAGTTTGTTCATAGCTTGATTTTTGCACTAACTTTATGTTGTTGTCTGTTTTCCAGTGAAAAGCATGAACTCATCAAGAAGAAGTTGTCTTAACGATCCAGACTCATTCTGTTACATTTGTGGTGAATATACACTGACAAAACATAGAAGAAACATAACAGACTTTGTTAAAAAAGTGTATTTTGCCTATTTTGGGGTTATGCTTGGGGACCAAGACAAGTTTTGGGCACCACACATAGTGTGCAAAGCATGTATCGAATTATTACGAAAATGGAGCAAAGGACAAAGAACAAGCTTCAAATTTGGTGTTCCAATGGTGTGGAGAGAGCAAAAAAATCATCATGATGACTGTTATTTCTGTGCAGTGCAAGTACAAGGATTCAATAAGCATAAGAAACGAAAATGGGAGTATCCTAACATGGAATCTGCAAGAAGGCCTGTCCCTCATTGTGAAGATGTGCCTGTACCTGTGTTTACCATGTTACCTGACCTTCCCCCACCTGATGATGATGATGAAATGGAGGGTATTGGAGCTAAGCATTAGTTCTGGAAGTGAACTAGAATATGAAGGAAGTTTCAGAACACCTACGCAATTTACCCAAGGAGAGCTCAACGATCTAATAAGAGACCTCAACCTCTCAAAAAGTGCATCCGAACTTTTAGCTTCAAGGCTAAGTGAAAAAAATTGTCTGACGCCTGGAACTAAAATTACATCTTACAGGACCAGAGAAGAAGCACTTCTTCCATTTTTCTGTGAAGATGACCTACTTGTATATTGTAAGGATATTCCTGGCCTGATGCTGCAAATGGGTTTACAAGTATATCGTCCTGTAGACTGGAGGCTTTTCATAGATAGTTCTAAAAGGAGTTTGAAATGTGTTTTGTTGAACAATGGCAATCAGTGTGCATCTCTTCCAGTAGCTCACTCAACTAAACTTGCAGAACAATACCAAAATGTCAAAATGGTCTTGGAGAAACTGTGCTACCATGAACATTCGTGGCTGATATGTGTTGATTTAAAAATGGTCAACTTTTTACTTGGACAGCAAAGTGGATACACAAAGTATCCTTGCTTCATCTGCATGTGGGATAGTAGAGCAAAACATCAGCACTCGGAGAAACTGAATTGGCCTCCAAGGGACACCTTGACAGTAGGAGCATCAAACATAGTGAACGAACCTTTGGTGGACAGGGAAAAAATCATTCTACCACCACTTCACATAAAGTTAGGATTAATGAAGCAGTTCGTCAAGGCATTAGACAAAGATGGTAATTGCTTCATGTACATCTGCAGATCTTTCCCTGGTCTTAGTAGCGAAAAACTGAAGGCAGGAATCTTTGATGGTCCTCAAATTCGGAAACTCATTAAAGATTCAAATTTTCCTAAGGAAATGAATGACATTGAAGCTGCTGCATGGTGTAGTTTTGTGTTGGTAGTGAAGAACTTCTTGGGAAATCAAAAGGCAGACAATTATGAAGAACTGGTACAAAACATGCTATTGAGATTTAGAAATCTGGGTGTACACATGAGCATTAAATTGCATTATCTTCACAGTCACTTGGACAGATTTCCAGAAAACCTTGGAGATTTTAGCGAAGAACAAGGGGAGAGATTTCATCAGGATATTATGGTGATGGAGGAAAGGTACCAAGGCAGATGGGACAGACATATGATGGCTGATTACTGCTGGAATCTACAGCGTGACTGCCCCAATAGCTCACATAGAAGGAAATCATATAAAAAGCGCTTTTCCAGCGATTAAATGTCTATCTTTCATGTCTTGTTCATTTTTGAAGATTACTTTCTAAAACTAGTTAAAATAAACTAAAATCAACATTTACTTTGTTAAATTTATTGTATTCATGACAATATCAATAAAGTTAATGCGCGTGTAGCAAAAAACGTCTTTTTTTTTTACACATTTTACGAAAAATCTCAAAAACTTGAGCCAATCTGGCAAAACTGATGACATATTCAGAATCAGCACCCCAAAGTTACCCTAAATTCAATGAAATATCTTTGGCACCAAAAATGCTGTTGACCAGTGTTATAGTAGATGTTGATCAAAGAGCAGCTACACCAATGGTAACATTAGGAACAAATGTAATTGAAAAATGTTTGGCCGAGGTTATTGTGTTGTTACAACAGGTTGCCAATACCGCCAATTCTGGGCAGCAAAGGACCTTGCAGAAAGAGATACAGGCCCTGATGAAGAGACAACAGGTGGAGCTGTCTGGAGTAAGTGACTCAATCGCCATTGTAATACCTCAGCGGAGTGAAATGTTGATTTGGTGCTGGGCAGCCATAGATGTCAGAGGGCAGGATTACCAGGTGCTGATAGAGTTTGTGTATTCAGATAGCAGGCCCACCATCTTGACAGCCAGAGATGTAACATAGTAACATAGTAACAAAGTTTTTAAGGTTGAAGGAAGACATTAAGTCCATCTAGTTCAACCCATAGCCTAACATGTTGATCCAGAGGTAGGCAAAAAAAAAAACCATGTGGCAACACTAGCTCCACATTGGGGGAAAAAATTCCTTCCTGACTCCAGATATGGCAATCAGACTTGTTCCCTGGATCAACGCCCTATCAAAGAATCTAGTATATATAACTAGTAATATTATAGTTTTCAAGAAAGGCATCCAGGCCCTTCTTAAATGTTAGTAGTGAGTCACTCATTACAACATCATGTGGCAGAGAGTTCCATAGTCTCACTGCTCTTACAGTAAAAAATCCATGTCTGTGATTATGATTAAACCTTCTTTCCTCCAGACGTAGAGGATGCCCCCTTATCCCCGTCTCAGGCCTAAGAGTAAAGAGATCATTAGCAAGCTCTCTGTACTGTCCCCTCATATATTTATATATTATTATAAGATCACCCCTAAGCCTTCGTTTTTCCAAGCTAAATAACCCCAAGTTTAATAACCTGTCTTGGTATTGCAGACCCCTCAGTCCTCTAATAACCTCGGTCGCTCTTCTCTGCACCCGCTCTAGTTCAGCTATGTCTTTCTTATACACCGGAGACCAGAATTGTACACAGTATTCTAAGTGTGGTCGCACTAGTGACTTGTATAGAGGTAAAATTATGTTCTCCTCATGAGCATCTATGCCTCTTTTAATGCATCCCATTATTTTATTTGCCTTTCCAGGAGCTGCCTGACACTCGTTACTAAATGTGAGTTTGTCATCTACCCATACACCGAGGTCTTTTTCAGTGACAGTTTTGCCCAGTGTTTTACAATTAAGCACATAATTATACCTTTTGTTTCCTCTGCCCAAGTGCATGACTTTACATTTATCCCCATTAAAGCTCATTTGCCATTTAGCAGCCCAAGCTTCTAGTTTACATAAATCCTCCTGTAATATAAAATTGTCCTCCTCTGTATTGATTACCCTGCAGATTTTAGTGTCATCTGCAAATATTGAGATTCTACTCTGTATGCCCCCTACAAGGTTATTAATAAATATATTAAAAGAAGCAGGCCCAACACTGACCCCTGTGGTACCCCACTGTTAACTGTGACCCATTCTGACTGTGTTCCATTAATGACCAACCTTTGTTTCCTATCACTAAACCAGTTCTTAACATACTTACACATATTTTCCCTTATCCCCATTGCTCTCATTTTATGCATCAACCTTTTGCGTGGCACCATATCAAAAGCTTTTGAAAAGTCCATATACGCCACATCCACTGCATTTCTGGTTCAGTCCAGAACTTACTTCTTCATAGAAGCTTATCAGATTAGTTTGACAGGAACGGTCCCTCGTAAAACCATGTTGATATTGGGTCATGAGGTTATTTTTCTTCAGATACTCCAGTGTAGCATCTCTTAGAAAATTCTCTAGGATTTTACCCACAGTAGATGTAGTTGATGTCCACCAGGGAGGGTGCTGGTATGCATTCTAAATTGTGTGGAGGAGAAGGCCAAACTGTCATGGTATGCAACCATTGCCAAGCTGTACACAGTCAGTAACAATGTGATCACAGCTGTGGAGCCCTTGGATTTGCCAGACTTGGATGAGGATAATGGCCCAGGAGGGGAGCTGGAGGACTGGTGCCAGAAGCTCCATGTAGACACCAGCTCTACCCCCTTACACCAGAAGTGGAGTATACTGGGTAGTCCGAGAATACAAGCAAGTCTTCAGCAAACACCAATTAGACTTTGGGCAGGTGAAAGGGGTACAGCATTGCATACCCACCGGGCATCATCCACCCATCAAGAAAAGATACAGACCTATACCACCAACCCACTACCAATGCGCAAAAGAGATGTTGAGATAGATGAAGGAAGCTGGGGTGATCAGGGATAATTGTAGCCCCTGGGCAGCTCCACTAGTCTTGGTGAAGAATGATGAATTATGAGTATGTATGTAGTCTATAGACAGATAAATCGCATTACACACAAAGATGCTTATCCACTACCCAGGATAGAGGAGTCATTAGCTGCATTGAGAACTGCTAACTTTTCTCCACTCTAGATCTCACCAGTGGGTACAGGCAGGTCCCCGTGGCATAGGCGGACAGAGAAAAGTCTGCCTTCACCAGCCTGATGGGCCTCTGTGAGTTCAACTGTATGCCCTTCGGGCTCTGCAATGCACCAGGGACGTTTCAGAGGCTAATGGAGTGGGCATAGAAACTTTGAGACTGTGCTGCTATACCTGGATGACATCATACATCATAGACGTATGAGGACCACCTGAAGCATCTAGCAGAATCTTCGAGGCGTTATCCAAGTTCGGCATGAAGGTGCCACCTCCTCAAACCAAAGGTAAAGTACCTAGGCCATGTAGTGAGCGCGGAAGGTGTGGCCCCAGACCCCGACAAGGTCACCGCCATCCAGATTTAGCTGAGACCCAGTACTCTCAAGGAAGTGCGGCAGTACTTTGCACTAGTAGGTTACTACCGGAGGTTTATTAAGGATTTTACCAAGATGGCCGCACCACTGCAAGGCCTCCTAGTAGGCAAGGACAATAAAACAGGGGTCCGAGTCCCTCAGTGAAATGGGAGGCCAGAGAAGAAGATTCCTTCCAGCAGCTAAAGAGAGCCCTGACGGAAGAAGAGATCCTGGCCTACCCCGATTATAGCCAGACATTTCTATTGTATACCAACACTAGCAATGGGAGAGTGGGAGCCGTGTTGTCCCAAGTACAGAGAGGCAAAGAACGTGTGATTGCCTATGCCAGCAGGAAGCTCAGACCTACGGAGAGGAATCCCAACAACTACAGTTTGTTGAAGCTTGAGTTCCTAACCATAGTGTGGGCCATGATAGAAGGATTTAAGCACTATCTGGCCGCTGCAAAATTTACCATCTACACAGATAACAACCCCCTGACCCACCTGGAGACCGCCAAGCTTAGTGCACTGGAGCAGCGTTGGATGGCCTGGCTTTCTAACTACAATTTTACCATCAAGTACCGGGAAGGGCACAAGAATTCCAATGCCCTGTCCAGGATGCCCCATCTGTCAGACAGGGGAGGACCTTAAAGAGTTGGAGCAAGTGAAATTACCAGCATTTCATAGTAAATGTGTATCCCAATGTCCCATGAAGTGAAGGTCCAGAGACCCGGGGACAGGATGTCACTCTAGACCCATTGCCCTATCACAACTGGCAGAAACACAGGACAGTGATCCCGCTATCAGTTTATTTAAAGATCTATTGCAGAAACCTGATGCACACTTAGAGCCAAATGCCCCGGCGGAAGCACAGCAGCTGTGGAAGGAAAGAGGCCGATTGTTCATCTATGTTGGCAAGCTGTGTAGGCGGTACACCAACCATGATGGAGCAGGGCACTTCGGGTGGAAGAAACTGGAGGCATTACTATGAGGAAGGTTCTACTGGGTAAGTATGAGAACAACCATCGAGTCCGGGTGTAGGAACTGCGGCCCCTGTAGCCTCCGCAGGAAAGAGCAAGACAGCCAGTGGGCCCCGTTGCAACCCATTGTCACCAAACCACCCTTGGAGATAGTAGCCTTGGACCATGTGAAGTTAACCCCAAGCCGGTCTGGCTATGTCTATGCCCTCAATATCGTGGACCACTACTCTCAGTTCCTGGTGGTGGTGCCCTATGAAGGACCTGACTGTGAAGACCGCAGCACGAGCCTTTCAGACATATTTCTGTAGACCCCACAGCTACCCAGACTGAGTATTAACAGATCAAGGTCCGGCCTTTGAGGCTGAAGTGTTTCAAGAGTTCTGTAGCCTTTATGGATGTAAAAAGATCAGGACCACGCCATACCATCTGCAGACAAATGGCTTGTGCGAGAACATAAACCAGATAGTTATGAATTTACTGAAAACACTTCCACTAGAAGAGAGGAACATGTGGCAAGAGAAACTGCCAGATCTAGTGGACTTGTAAAACAACATCTCTGTGAATTCCTCCAACTTCAGTCCTGCCTATCTGATGAGGGCTAGACCTGGCAAGTTACCTATTGATCTAGAAATGGGGGTTTTGACCCCTGAAAACAACCTCCCAGAGACAGACTACGATGCAGAGCGCAAACAGAGGTATCACCAGGTGCAGGAGTGTGTTGAGAGGAACCTGACCCAGGTGTGGGAGAAGCAAGAGAGATTATACAATCAGAATGCCCCAGCTGCCCCCTGGTACCAGGAGAGGAAATGGCGAGTTCACAAATTAGATGACCAGTGGGAAGCCGAGAAAAGTCATGCAATCAGCAAAGATGGGGGAGAGACCTCAGCCACCATCTCCATGGACCACCTAAAAAGATGCCCTGAGCAACTGAAGACCCAAGAAAGACCCCTGACTGTATCCACATCCAAACTAGCAAAGGAAGAAATGGTCCACACTGTACTGTGCGACTTCCCCAAGACTTGGACTCAGATCAATGGAGCCATTGTAATCCCTTGTGTGACCTTTCCCATGCCAATAACAGATTCGCCCGCAAGGACTCTGAGGGAGGACGATTCGGAGCCAGAGAACCAGCCCTTGCTATTGTGGAGCCTGTCAGTCCCATGGTGAGTCAGAGTCGACCTGATGCCACTTCAGAAACCCCGACATCAGTAAGTAGTGCACACACTGCACCAGTAGCAGACACTACAGAGACAGATAACATGGTAGAGACACCAGTGCTGCGTAAAACCACGAGTTGTAGTATACCTGTATTATGTAGGTCTACATGTAGCAATCTAGGCCAGATCTCAGCCTGTTACAGAGATAATTAGCCAGAGAAAGGTGCTCAGGGTTAAACTGTAAATATGTTTGTAAATATGTGTTTTTCCTATGCAACAATGCAAACATGCTTACAGAGACTTTCCTGTATGAACTCTTTGCAATTACTTGAAATCTTCATTAACTTTAATTATGGACAATTATTCACTGGACTGGTTGTGGCAAAGACCTCTTGTATATATTCTTCATCAGCCAATGATGGAAGGACTAATCACCAAACGGACTGCTTTTCATTGATTTTTCTTGTTTTTTGTAATTTTTACTTTTGAGACTCTGTTTATTAATTATTGTAATAGTTATGTTTTTGTATGTGTAAAATGTGTTTTCTCAATCCAGGAGTATTGAATTTAACGAATGGGAAGTGTAGCACCTGAGGGTCCAGTTGCCACAATATCAAGCTTGGAAGCAAGGGAAGGCACCCACCTCAGATAAAGTGCACACACACGCACACAATACCTTTCCAACCCCGGGCTAGAAGATCGGGGTCTAAAGCCTGGGTTCAGGGCAGGTCCCCTATAAATTCTGGTCTGGGGGCAGGGCCAGGCAGTTCAGTTCCTAGGAGGACTGTGGAAGACATCCTACAGACGTTAGCCACGCTAGGCTCATCCTAGGTGACTGACTAGCCAGTGTTGGTGACCCGCGGTAAGGGTCTGAGGAAAGTAGAGAAAAGGTGTGAGGAGTGGAGCGGTGCCAGCTCGCCTCAGCACCTAGTGCAGTATGGACACCGGAGTCCGAGGTCGCCAGGGATTTCATACCCAGCAACCAAAACCGGAGGGCAGGTGATTTCATGTTGCTCATCCACCCAGAAAGGCCAAGAGACACAGCTGCAACTGTGAGTTTGGGAGAGACAGAGGGAGAGCAACCCAGAGAGAGCTTTAGCCGCCTGCCATACGGCCAAGACACAGAGTGAGAAGGGAGCCTAAGCATAGATTTACGCAACCCAGGCCCACAAACAGTACAGTACAACAGGGAGGCCTCAGCACTTGCTAGGTGCGGACAGATCAGCTTGCTTCCAGGCTCCGGACTCATAACACCACTTGAACTGTGCTCTGGATGAACCTGTTTGACTTCAGTAAATGTAAAAGAGACTGCTATCCCTGTGTCTGTCATTCCTTCAGTACACTAGGTCCTTGCACCCCCAACAATCCCTGCCCTTCTACAGACTATTTGTGTGCCCTGGGGAATTGCTCTTCCCATGGGGAGCTGATCCACCTATGCTGCTACTCCCATCATCCCCGGGGGTCCCGACTACAGCAGCAGTTATACTAGCCACATTCCATGGGTGGCATCATGACCCTTTTATTTTTATTTTATTTTTCCTTGCAACCATTTCTATAATCCCCTTTTTACTGCTCGCCCGACAAGGGATCACGGACCGGGTCCCACCATTGTGACATCCAGCAACCCCCAGATGATGACAAGAGGGTCCAGTTCCGAGTACCCCATGGTCCCCGCCAGGGGTGAGACATGATAAACTGATCTGTGTGTTTTTATGTGCTAAGAAACCTGTTTTCACCTGGATACAAATAAATGGACATTTTATAAAGGTGCAAATTTCCTCAACTCGCTAGACAATTCTTGGAAGTGATTTGGATGCAGCTACAGGCCCACTGGAATCCGTGCTGAGAAAACTGGAGAGAGAAGTCAGGTGAGGGGACCCTTTTTTTCTTAATAGAATGTAAAATTGCAGGAAAAGGGACACCTGATCTGTCCCTTAACTACTGAGACCCTACACTGTCCCTTATCTCAGAGGTATGCCTAAAGGTGGCGAGGTCTGAGCCACCAGCATAACCCTATCTTCTGAGAAAACCCTGGAAAAAAAACCTCTACTCACCCAAAGGAATCGGAAAAATACAAAAGCTAAAGTACTTAAATCTGCTGCTTTACTCCTGACAGCAGTAGGGGAGTGGCACCAGGTCATCTGTTCTTCCACAGCAGTGGCTAAAACACCTTCACTCTCCAGGATGGTCAAGGTAAGAATGATATATCACTGACTACAGCTAAAGGATCACATGGCTACTTAAGGAGGGATGGGAGTGGCTTATTTTTTGTGGCTTGAGCTGATGTTTTTAATGTTACCTTCTTTGTGCACATGTGATGTTTTGATCGCCTGTTATTGGATCTTATTGTAGTGTTGTTGCGACCAAAAAAAACTTAATATTGGTGTTTTTACTTTTTTCCATTACACAGTTTACCTATCAGCTTGATTGATTTAATATGTTAATAGATCGGGCATTTCTGGACGCGGCGATAGCAATTATGTGTATTTTTTGTTTCTATTTTATTTCCAATGGGGCAAAAGGGGGATATTGGAACTTTTAGATATGCATTTATTTCATATTATTAAAAACTTTTTTGTAACTTCTTCCTTATTTTACTTGGTCTTTTAGGGTGCATTAGCACTACAGTGTCCCATCACTCCTGCTATTCAGAGCGATGCATCATGATCACCTTCTATGAATACAGTCGCTCAGCAGGCATCCACAGGAAGTGAGTGATAACAGTGTCAAATGTCCCCATCTGATAGACCCATCTGGATTAATAACCCCTGGGCTTGAAGTCAGCTGACATTACACAGCTGTCATCAACGTTATTAACCTATTACCCTGTTTGCCACTGCCCCAGGGCAATGAAGAAGAGCTGAGGGAAGTGCCAGAATTGGTGCATTTAATAAGATGTGCCATTTCTGGGGTGGCTGCAGGCTCGTATTTTAGGCTGGAAAGGGCCAAATAACTATGGGTCTTCTCGAGCTAATATTAGACTGGTTATATATATTTACCCATGCTGGTTACCAAAATTGGGGGACCCCTCGCCTTTTTTATTAATTAGTTATTTATTTATTTATTTATTGGTTTAAAACAGGCTAAACAAGCTTTTTCATGGCACTCTTAAAGGGATCCTGTCTCCTAAAAGCATCCTGTGAAAGTGCATAAAAACGTTTTAATACTCACTCATTAGTGATTATAATTAGCAGTGACTATATTCTTTAGTCACCAAGGCGGGCTGTTTTGCAGCTCCAGGATCCACCCTGTCTCTGTGTGTTCTGCTGTGATGTGCAGGCATTGCCCTCCCCCCTCTCTATCACTCACAGAATGCAAATCATTAGTCCTGCCTTCAGTTTCAGTTTCACTTAAGCACAGACATAGAGAGGGCTGGATCCTGGAGCTGCAAAAGAACAGCCCCTGGTGACTAAAGAATATAGCCCCTGCTAATTATAATCACTAATGAATGAGTATTAAAACGTTTTTATGCACTTTCACAGGATGCTTTTAGGAGACAAAAGGAGTGTGAGATTAGTGATGGGATGCTGCAGGGACATGTTTTGATAGCTTAGGAGGCGTTCTGGAGGTGACAGGATCCCTTTAACATTTCGGCTTTGTGAGAGAACACTGAAAACGGACTTTGTGGGGGCAGTCTTAAAGTTTTTTATTTTCTTAATTTACTTCATATATAACCATGATTTCCATGGTGACAAAACCTTTTTAAATTACTCATTTCCCTATCCATATTTGTTTTCAGGGCAATATCCTGCTCTTATCCCACTTTTTCTTCCTTTTGCAGACTTCTAGCCCTTACTACAACTAATTTATAGCCATTTTACACCACAAACATTAAGGTACCCATTGACATCTATGGGGTTCAGTGTTAAGTTCAGGTGAAGCTTGGGTATTGAACCGAGCTGTTAACTTTAGATCGGCTGACCTCAGTGACCCTGAACATCCACACATTCCCTCAACCTTAGCTGTAATAAGGGTTACAAAATGTAAATAAGAAGAAGCCTCTTTTCTCATACAGTATTGTAATTCAGGTTCACCATACTTTGATCACTTTTTCTACTTTTCTCTTTTCCTCTGGGGTCTGCAAATGCACTGGATGCCAAGCTGGTCCTCATCATGGGCGTAACTACCACAGGTGCAGGGGTTGCGATTGCACCTGGGCCCTGCAGCCTAGGGGGCCCCAAAAGTCCCTATGGCCCATAGAAAAAGACTAATACTATTAAAGATTTGCAATAATTGGGGGCCCCAGTGGAGCTTTCACATCAGGGCCCCTGGGCCTGAAGTTACACCACTGGTCCTGATGGTTGTGGTCCCTAACCTAGCAAACCAATCTATTCAAAGATCTGCAAGGGAAGGTTAGCGGGCAGACCAGGGGGGTAACTACAACAGGTGCAGGGGCTGCAATCACACCCGGGCCCTGGAGCCTAGGGGGGCCCCAAAAGTCCCTTTGACCTACAGAAAAGGACTAATGCTATTAAAGATCTGCAATATTTAGGGGCCCCAGAGAAAGTTTGGCATTGGGGCCCTTGAGCTTTGAGTTATGTCACCGGGGCAGACATAACCTGTATTTGTAACCTGAGCTGCTGTGTTCCAACAAGTTTCTGATGAATAGTTGAATACTCACATTAATGTCTTGTGTGAGAAGCGTTGTGGAATTAACAGCGCTATATCAGTGAAAAAATACAAAATGAAATATTTTATTTCAGGTATCCTTTACTTTCTTAGAATATTTGGGTGCTTCACACATTCATCTCTTTCAGTTATCACTCTCTACAAGTCTGTAGAGGCAGAACTGCTCACATAATTAGTTCTGGTAGCAGTCTAAATCTTTTAAGCCATTAAAAGAGCAGCTCTGTTGGTTTATATGTTTCAACTGGATCTTGAGCAGGTCCCACTAGGAAACTTTGCTTTAGTTCTGAATTTCACCGTTAGGGGGAGCTCCTTCTCCCTTAGTACAGAACATGACGTTGGAGATCCAATCAGTTTCAGCACAAGTCACAGGGAAGGGATTCTTCTCCCAGATCCTGGCAGTGTGTGTATAGCGTGGATGGGATAAGAAATCAGGTCTCTGCAATACAGGGTTGGAAGTGGGTGACATATCTGTAAGTACAGCATTACACCTGTCCATACCATTCTCCATTTCTGATTATCATTAGGTGTACATTGCAATATATGTAAGGTGCTCATCACCACCAATGTCTGATAGGCTACATCCATGTATAAACCACATCGGGGCCATTTAGCTGTATGTGCATGATGATCATGAGCACAGTGCAAGTCATAGTGTCATGTACAGGGTTAATGATATGATATATACACACATAAATATATGCAGTACAAATGGCTTTTATAGGAATGACTTGTGGCTATTTCCATCAGTGCATGTGCGTGTGTATGATTGTATGTATATATGTGTGTGTGTATGAATGTGTTGTAATAATGTGCGTGTGTATGATTGTGTGTGTAATAATGTGTGTGCGTGTGTATGATTGTATGTATATATGTGTGTGTGTATGAATGTGTGTGTAATAATGTGCGTGTGTATGATTGTGTGTAATATGTGTGTGCGTGTGTATGATTGTATGTATATATGTGTGTGTGATGAATGTTGTGTAATAATGTGCGTGTGTATGATGTGTGTATATATGTGTGTGTATGTCATAATGTGTGTGTAATAATGTGTGTGATTGTGTGTGTAATAATGTGTGTGTGTGATTGTGTGTGTAATAATGTGTGTGTGTGTGATGTGTTGTAATATGTGTGTGTGTTTGTGTGAGATTGTGTGTGTAATAATGTGTGTGTGATTGTGTGTATATGTAATAATGTGTGTGTGTGTGTGTATTTGTAAGATTGTGTGTGTAATAATGTGTGTGTGTGATTGTGTGTGTGTGATTGTGTGTGTAATAATGTGTGTGTGTGTGTGTGTGATTGTGTGTGTAATAATGTGTGTGTCACAGGATTTGCCTCTCTTCTTGCCTATCTTTAGCTGTATGCATATTCAGAGTATGATATGGCTGAGCATGTCTGATGAATAATACATAATAACCATTTTTCAGTCCCCTTGTTCTCTCATGGATTTTTGGGGTTTGGACTATCTAGATGCCAGATCTCCCCTTTTCAGCGTCTTCTCTCTAATAAAATATTGATTGAATCTTCTTTCTCCTCTATAGGATGGGGGGTGTTGTAAAGGAGCCCAGTATGCTGCAGATAGCAACAGCACTGATCAGCTAAGAAACAAATAAGCCTTGTGGAGCCCCCTCTCCAAGCTCCAGGATCTGACCACAGAAGGAGCCTCCATCCTTGCCTTGAATTGTGCTTTACTGAAGAATCCCTCATTTGTTCATCTCATTCCCAAATTGTTGCCTTTGCTGCTCAGAGCTAGGAAGGATACTGTCTGCTACACAAAAGGATTCCAGCTGTCTCCCACATCCCCAATCGTCTTGATTTGTTTGATTTTTATGTATTTCTGCACCCTGTTTGCTTATGTGGATATGCAAGGTAGAAGAGAGGAGAGCATAATCCCACCATGTCCAGTGCTTTAACCCAGCAGACTAAAGGAACTGTGTCTTCAAGCCCAGGTATGTGCCCTGACATCAGTGTTCAATGTTTAGCCATCATCTTGGAAAAACAGCGTAAACTGCGGTGTAGGATTGTGCTCCCCACGCTCGCCTTCTGGCTGCAATGTGCCTCATACCTGTACTAGCTGTTGCATTCGCCAATCTCTGCATGTCCATTGTGAATTCATCACACCGTTCTCTGTCCATTTCCATTCCGAGTCTCTTTTCTGCCGTAATGGAGAGATTGTCATCAGATCTAGTCGTAGACAAGACAACAGTCAATGTCGCTTGTATTGGACGCAGGACTTCACATTCCTAATACTTGCATTTATTTGTAAACTGTGGATTTGTTGTGTGTTGTCATTACACTGGGTATTGGTACCTGTCATATCTTCTAGTCATTACAAGGTGATTTGCTTGTTATTTGTACTTTTAGGTTTGATTCCAACAGTATAGACATCATTCTTCTTGTCGTTGGTGCACCCCATGTGTGTGATGCTGTGCTCTTTAATATGGGCCTTCCTATACTTTGGTCACATACTCATACACAGCAGTGGTAAAATGCAGGATTTAAGGCCTGGTTAGTGATGGAGGCCTGCAATAGAAACTGCTGCAGAATGTTTATCAAATATATATATGTCCATATATATATAATATATTATATACACACAACTGTATAGCTTTTTTATGTTAGAGGTCTAATCACACAAGTGTTCAATAAATTCCACCTGTCTGTATCCAGATAGCACCACGTCTTCATCACTGATCTTACTCCTCGTTTCACCATTTTGAAGAATAATGCAAAGCATGAACTATTTAATCCAATTCATTGATTCATATACCGATACTCTTATATGGATAGATCAATGGTGCATTGGCATCTGAATATGACTGGATGGATCTATCTTACCTATATCAAATATGTTTTACAGGCTTCAGTTGCCACAGCTATATTTTTTGTAATGCTATGAGAACAATTTCTTCTAAAGTGTGATCAATATGAGGCATTGGCAGAACTGTCTGAGACTGCACAGCACATCACATGTAGCCATATGCTGTTGGCATAGATGGTAGGTGTAATCTAAGCAACCCATGATGACAGGTACACACTAAATATATACATAGGTATGTGTTCTGACTTCTATCCCTACAAATGACATCACAGCAGTTACATATTACTGTTAAGATTCAGCATAAACACCATGATATTATGATATACAGTTAAGAAGTTGTTAATGAGCCACCTATGTATATAAATACATGTACTATCACGGGTCAGAGAGCACCCATTACTGTATACTGTGTGTTCGGCCTTGGCAGTGGCAGAATAATGGGCAAGAATTACACGGTGAAGCATCTGCCATTTAATGAATAGCATTTTACCAGCAGGTGGGTAAATGACCTGTTGCACATTCTGGATGCATTTACTATACCCAATGTATTAAATGACATTTAGTGACAGAAAAATGCTGTATATTGTATTTAAATAAAACTATATATAGAGAGATGAACACTATATCTCCATAAGCTGGTTTATTTTACATAAGCATCTGTAGTACAGTGTACTTAAACTAGGGGTGCCTGCATCCTGTACTATACCTTGTGATTTATCAATTCTGGCCTCTAACCAAAGTCTTCTCCATTCAGATTGACATTTTTCAGTTATGTGGCAGTTGTGAAAGATATAATTGTTCTGTATTGTGGATGGGTAAGAAAAATATCAATTGCTTTCATGAGCACATTTTTAAAGTGATGATTCAGTAATACTAATGGGGGGCCAAGCTCAGGGGCAAATCTATCCTTGGTGCAACCTGTGTGGCCGCACAGGGGCCCGAGAGATAAAGCAGATGGGATTGTGCATTTTGATGAGTTTTGGCCCATATATTGTACTTGCACAGGGACCCTAGAGGTAAAGGGGTCAACCTCTGTCTCCAAAGCAGGTGGGATTGTGCATTATGATGATCTATTGGATGAAAATGGGCCTATATATTTTTCTTGCACAGGGGTTTTAGAGGTAAAACGGCCCATTTCTACCTCCAAAACAGGTGGGATTGTGCATTATGAGGATCTATTAGACTATAAAGGCCTCATATATTATTCTTGTACAGGGGCCCTAGAGATAAGATGTCCCATTTCTACCTTCAAAGCAGGGAGGATTATGCATTATGAGGATCTATTAGGGCCCCGTCACACATGGCAATGCACCAGAGATCCCGACAACGATCCAACCTGGTAGGAATCGCTGGTGTGTCGCTATGTGATCGCTGGTGAGATGTCAAACAGTCAGATATCACCAGCGACGCAGCAACGATACAGCGGTCGTTGGGAACCTGTCACTCTCAGACGAAGTATTGAGATCGTTGGTAGTTGTCCCTGTCATACACAGCGATGCACGCTGCCCATCGGGAGTGCAACGACCATAAAATGGTCCAGAACGGTTAGTTACAAGCAGCGATCTCACAGCTACATGTCACACAAAGCGAGATCGCTGTTGAGGTCGCTGTTGCGTCACAAAACTTGTGACTCAGCAGTGATCTCGCTAGTGATCTCGCTTAGTGTGACGGGGGCTTAAGACTACAAAAGCCTAATATATTATTGTTGCACAAGGGCCCTAGAGGTAGGAGGGACCATTTCTACCTCCAAAGCAGTTGGGATTGTGCATTATGAGGATCTATTGGATGATAAAGGGCCCATATATTGTTCTTGCAGAGGGGCCCCAGTGATAAGAGGGACTATTTTTACCCCAAAGCAGGTGGGATTGTGCGTTATGATGATCTATTGGACTACAAAGGACCCAAATATCGTTCTTGCACAGGGGCCCTCTTCACTTTGTGTCCACCAGTGGCCAAGCTTTAGCTATAAAAATATTTGTCCTCTCTTACGGGTGCACAAGAAGTTCTGGAGATGGTTATTACAGGTCCTTTATCAACAATAACCACCATTTCCTTTGAACCATTTACTGTCTATTTAGAGTGAGAAAGAAATACAGTCTTAATTTTAATGAAACCTTTGTGATAATCAGGTATCATGAGAATTATGGATATGACGTAGATGTCCACACAGCTTCTTCTACGTATTAATGAAATTAAACGCATAGAGTAGACATTAGTGAAAACCCAGAACACTATTTGATTCATAATTATCCCTGACCCTGTAAGAGAACGCATTACATCAGAATAATAATGTACACAGAGCTATTCCCAGGGTTCCAGCTTCATGGAGAACTTGTTAGAATAGGTTTTTTATTATATTTCTCTATGTATTAAAAATTGCTATGTAGTTTCAATGTTAGGTAATAATTTAGGAGTAGTGATGAGCGAGCACTATCATTCTCGGGTGCTCAGTATTCATAATAAGTACATAGATGCTCGGATGGACACGACTCGGGTACCGAAGTACAAAGAAATTCAATGGGGAACGCAGACATTTTTTTCTTGAAGATCTTGTGAAAACCCGTTCTGGTTCCCCCATGATCTCCATTATACTCAGGTTACTCAAGTCTCGCCCATTCAAGCACCTTACTGCTCTTTTCGAGTACCAAGCGCTGAGCATGGTAGTGGTCACACCTCAGTAGGGGTGATATGAATGGTCACCAGACTCATCAGGAGGACTGACAGACCCATATTCCTACATTCCTTGACCACTGTTATTAACAATTTTATAGCACGTGACGTTATGAATTGTCATGTGCCCCCATTTCTCCCTCATCAACTTTCCATGCCGTGACAGCAGAACACCAGCTAGCAAGTCACGACCACATGATTTGGTTTACAGAAGCCAATAAAATAATTCAGAAAGTGTTGCAAGTACAGTAACAGATGCTTCTTGACATCCTCCTATATACAATCTCCCTATAGCTGCCCCATATAGAAAGGATTGTAACACAGCAGCAGGATTCTCTTTATGCACAGACTGCTGAGTGCCGCCGGTGACAGATAGTTTACATATGCTGAAAAAGGGACTTACACTATTACCCTGTGTGTGAGGAAATACATGTAATATTTTATTATCTGTGACAGTCAGAATATTTGGATACGACATACTAGAAGTAAAAAACTTGCAGATATCCTTTAAAATGTGCTTGTCTCTGTGCGATATCTGTTTCTGGGAAGGTAGGGTGCCAACTAATATGGCACTTTCCACATGCAGGGATAACGTGTATTTGGATCAGTGGCAAAACTTCTGGATCCTGATGCCGAGTCTTTCATCTACTACCATTTTTATTATATAAATCATAAGTCACCAACTACCTTTCCCAAAAACATATAACTAAGAAAAGGACACATCAAAGACTATTTTAGAGACAAATGCGTTAAAGGGAATCTGTTGGCACGTTTTTGGTATGCAGTCTAAGAGCGCTATAAAATAGGAACAGAGACCCTGATGACAGCAATGTGTCACTTACTGGACTATGCTGTTTCAATCAATCAGTGTTTTATTAGCAGGAGATTATCATAAGACAACTGGTTTTGTGCCTCTAAGTCCAACCCCACCCCAGCACTGATCAGCTCTCTGTCACTTTACAATGTACACAAAAATCTGTGGTGTGGGCGGGTTATACAGGGGTCAACAGCTGAGTTTTATTAGATCAGCAGCAGAGAAAAGTATGACTCCACTATAACTGCTGAACCCAGTATGGTAACTGACACCTTGCTGGAATCAGGGTCTCTTTCTCTACCTCATTCTGCTGTCAAATTTCTTAGCAAAAACTTGCTGACAGATTTCCTTTAAAAAGATTAATTTTTAAAAGTAATAAACCATCAGTATGGACGGTGTGGAGCTGCTGCCGTTTCCCCTGTGCCATCTCATTCCCCTTACTGCATATGTCCAATGTGTTATTTTGAATGCAGTCTATTGCATTGAGCATTATATGACTTTGACTACTCATTACTCTTTACTGTTAATATTACCACATTGATCCCCATCTTTTCCTACCTTGAGAGCCACGTATAGGTCTGAGAGAGGGTCACTAGCCACATTCGGAGCTAATTTGAATAGTGTCATCCACCTCCGGCCTCTCCCACAGTAGCAGTACTTATCAGTAAAAGGACAGCACAAGCTTCCCAACAGGATTGACTCAAAGGCTATATACCTGCATATATCAGTTCCCACCTTATTCTCATTGGGTATTTTTGCATCCAGTATTACAGCCACACTATTGGATCCAAATTCAAGCACCCCCTCTATCTGGCAGTATCATCCTATGTCCAGCTTAGCACTTAATTTATCTCCTTCAGGCCATTATACAAGCATCCAGGTCTGCTCTTCTATGTTGTCCCACTTACAAAAGTTACCACACTTCCTAACTGTGTTGCTAGACCTGGTGTTAATGCACCAAGCTGGCAGACAGCCACAAGCCGCACATCATCCTCACGTGAGCCACATGTGGCTACTGAACTACAGGTCTGTTCTATATACAGGTTGGGCCATTTATATGGATGCACCTAAATAAAATGGGAATGGTTGGTGATATCAACTTCCTGGAAAGGCACCATTAATAAAAATGGTGACTTCATGAGGGAATGCGCCTCTTATTAAAAGATACTGTTTTATTTGGTCATTAAAGGGTTAATGAAAGCTTGTAGTGAAATGGGAGGTGCGCTGTGAACATCTGTTTGCGCGCCTAAAGAATACGAATGGTGATTGGCTAAGACAGGGGGGAAGAGTGGGGGCCAGTACTATATAAGGTGACGGTTCCTGTCAGGAACGTCACTTTACCTCAGGAGTTTGAAGAAGCCCCGCCCTCCCGCCCCATGTTCTGGTGATAGTTGATGAAATCGGTTGGGTTCTTTGTCAGAGGTCCGGGTCATCCAATAATTTGGGTGGATCCTTAAGGAATTAAATTAAATACATTTTTATGGATTCAATTATTTATTCAAGTTAATGGCAGTTATTTATTATTGATGATATTCATTGATGAGTTGGATATATGAATTAAACTTGGCAAAGAAACCCTACCAATGTTTATTTAGGTTAAATAAATTAATTTATCCCACAAACAATTGGAGTGTTGTTTTTTATTCATTAAATAAATTTAAGGTTGATATGTATAGGGGCGCTATTAATTCATGTTTGTGGCACATTAGTATATGGGAGGGGGAAACTTTTCCAGGTGGGTGCTGACCATTGCAGCCATTTAGAAGTTGGCTATCTTGGATCCAACTTTATTTTGTTTAGTGGAGAGGGTCATGTGACACATCAAACATATTGAGCATTTCATAAGTAAAGCAATGGTTTGCTTGGTTTGAACATAACTTTATTCTTTCATGAGTTATTTACAAGTTTATGACCACGTATAAAATGTGTTCAAAGTGCTGCCCATTGTGTTGGATTGTCAATGCAATCCTCTTCTCCCACTCTTGACACACTGATAGCAACACCGCAGAAGAAATGCTAGTACAAAGATAGTGGGACCATTCTTCATCAATGGAAACCTCAATACCACTGGATATCTGAATTGCTACATGATATCCAGTGGCATTGAGGTTTCCATTAATGAAGAATGGCCCCACTATCTTTGTGTGTGGCGGATATACCACACCATACCATCAATGTTTGTGTTCCAACAGTCTTGGAGGGATCTATCCACTGTGGGTTAGTGTCAGACCAATAGCGGTGGTTTTGTTTGTTAACTTCACCATTCACAAAAAAGTTTGCCTCATCACTCATCTGCAGGCAATTGTCTATGCTGTGAAGATACGAGATGTGCACCCTCTGAAACATTGGATACTGGAAGCCTGTGCAGCATTTCTTCTGTGGTGTTGCTATCAGTGTGTCAAGAGTGGGAGAAGAGGATTGCATTGACAATCCAACACAATGGGCAGCACTGTGAACACATTTTATAAGTGGTCATAAACTTGTAAATAACTCATGAAAGAACAAAGTTACGTTAATCACAAACACACCATTGTTTTCCTTATGCAATTCTCAATAGGTTTGATGAGTCACATGACCATCTTCCCATTGAAAAAAATAAAGTTGGATCCAAAATGGCCAACATGGTCACCACCCATCTGGAAAAGTTTTCCCCCTCCCATATAGTAATGTGCCACAAACAAGAAGTTGATATCACCAACCATTCCCATTTTATTTAGATGCATCCATATAAATGGCCCAACCTGTACTATATTGCATCACTTCCATAAAGCATGGACACAGCCTGTGATAAAATAATAATAATAATAATAATAATAATATATACATGTACTTGTATGTGAACCAGGGAATTATATAAGAGGCATTTTTTCATGCCAGACTTGTCATTACTGCTAGAAACCACCAATTGGTGACCTGAGTTAATAGTTTTTGGAACATATTCTACTGGTTTAGAAAGAATTGATTTATCTTATTGTTGTCCTGGACTGATGACTTGTAATCAGGGGCGGACCTACCGTGGTGCAGCTGTTTCAGCTGCACCAGGGCCCCGACCAGCTAGGGGGCCCCTCAAGCCTGCAGGGGGCCCCCAGCCGACCCCGTAACCCGATGTCAGAGAAGAGGAGGGTCAGACAAGGGAAGCAGGAATTTCCTGCTTCCCTTGCCTGATCCCGCCTCTCTTCTCCTCTGCCCCTCTGCCACACTCTGCATGCACTTGGCGGCGCGGCTCAGAAGGTAGGCGAGCCACATCACCAATAACCACCCCCCCGCACCTCGCCGACGGCCGCCACCGACCCTCCCCCACCCCGCTCCTCAACGGCGGCCGCCAGCACCCCCACCCCAGCTCCCCAACACCAGGGCCCTCTGGGTTCAAGGTCCGCCACTGCTTGTAATATTTCAGTTGTAAAATGCTGCCGATGATGTTGGAGCTAAATAGATAAAAGTATTCATAAACCTCTTTTTCATGTTATTGTTGGTGTTATGTCTCCATCAGAATTGGTTGGATGGCTTCTCAGACAAGAGACAATATATCTTTAGTTAGAGTTTTAGTTTGGAGAACATTAGTGGGGCTTGTCTGATGTTTTATGGACTCAATTACAAAACCACTAGTTTCCTAGCCTTCTCCAAGAATATTGTGTGTGATATGACTATAGGCCTTGTAGATATAATAGACTAGATATTGTACTGTTTGGTATTCACACAATGTTTCTAGTTAATTGCTCGGTATTCTTTGGCTTATGCAAACAAAATCATCATACAAACAGAAATGCCACATACGATATAAGAATCTACAGATATGAAGAGTATGGAGAATGAAAACATCAAATGGAGAGTTATTTGCAGTGCAAGGAGGAAAACATTGATTTTATCCATACATATTTATAGATATTAAGTTGCTATATTGAAGTTGTAGATTTCTGTATTATTTGTCTTTTGCACAATGGACATGTATTTCTTAACGGTGACTTAACCGTCGAGCTGTAACGCAGCATGCTTCATTTTATACTCCTTCAGCTAATCAATAATTTTCATTCTTTAATTGATTATACAAATAATAAATCAGTTGCCTTGATTGAATTGTGAACTCAGTTTTATGTAAATTGCTATTAAAAATAGTACTGTAACTCGTATTGGAAAATAGTCCAAGTATTTTTTCACTGAAGTCAGTTTGGTTCTCACACCACTACTATCCAAAACCTAAATATACCTCATCATCTGTACCTTAGACAAAGATGCATTCATGTTGCATTATATAATAGCCATCAATATGCACTTTTATCATGCAAAGATCAGGACAATGGATTTGAATTACTTAGGGTGGGGTCACATTTGCGGACCCCTCCGCAGCGTTCTGCGGAGGGGATCCGCAATGTGTCCGCAGCCACCGCAAGCTCCTATCTTTATAATGGGAGCGCACGGTGCTGCGCTTGACAGCGCATGACCGTGCGCACCCATTCACTCCCATATGTGATCTGTGCGCAGGCGTCCGCCTGCGCACAAATCACACACTCTCCTCCGCACCAGGGACGCGACATGTTGCATTCCTGCTGCGGACAGATTACATATGGGAGTGAATGGGTGCGCACGGTCATGCGCTGGCAAGCGCAGCACCGTGCGCTCCCATTATAAAGATAGGAGCTTGCGGTGGCTGCGGACACATTGCGGATTCCCTCCGTAGAACGCTGTGGAGGTGTCCGCAAATGTGAACCCAGCCTTAATGAGAAATAAATGCTCACACCCATGGTATAATCACATCATCACTTCCAGAGGTCACATAAACACTTCTGAGTGCCACTTTGTGCCACTCACCATTCATTATGCACCAAGGGGCAGTGATACCACACACAGCCACCAGTGGTTGATCATAGTGGCCAACAGTTGTGAACAGATTGCAGAGAGATTCGGATCAGGGTACAACGGGCCATGGAGCAGGACTAAGATCAGACAGTTTCAGAGAACTTGGATTCTTTTAATACAGGGGTTTGGACAGGGATCTCTCAACAATACAAAAAGAGAAACCACTAAAACGATATAACATATCACAGTGACCGGGACCACCGTGCTGCCTCAAGACACTGACCCAAGATGTTACAGGATGTAGGCCGCTATTTTTCTATCAAACACCCTGCCGAGTTCAGAAGTGTACAAATTACTCTGATGATGCAGTGTAAATGGTTGGGTATTGAAATGGACTGTTGGTGGGACAACAAAGGGGTTCACAATCATATATAAGGCTCTATTCTCCTTCCTTTAACCCGTACACAGAAAAAGAATACTTGAGCATCAAATGTAAACCCTGACTTTAATGTATTAATTAGTAACTTGAAAGTTTAGGTGTCTAGTCCTATTTATTAAAGCTGCAGCCTATCTAACTTAGTTTGGTGCCAAACACTCTCTTTGCATGCATGCTTGACCCCCAAAGATATCCGCGACAGAACCTGAGCTCAGGACTTATATATGAGAAGGTTTGCACTTTTTCTGATCTTAAAGGATGAGCTGCATGCTTGAAATTGTTACATGCAGGTGAGGTCTTTTATCAAGTTAAGGATGACCCTCTGGATGGGTAACTGCAAGGCACTTGAGGGGGTATAACTCTGCATCCATCCATAGATGCCCCTTCTGCATCAGTCTCTCTACACAGCAGACATGCTGATTAAAGTACTCGTTATCCTGGCACAATTCACACCGGTGACAGGAAAGTCTTTTTGGAGACCAAGGTCTGGAGTTCTCTGCAGTGGGGCAGAGCTAATTCTCAATTTTTCAACACTTCTTGAGTAACTAACCTATGCCACCAGTCTCCTCTCCAGTCTTAAAGGTGAACTCCAGTGAGAGAAACCCATTTTAGTACAGTTCCTGCCCTGCTACATGATGAAGCAGAGCCGTACACTGCAGTTCTAGGATCTATAGATCGCTTATAATTCAATAAAATCATACCTGCTCCTCTGTTTTCTCTCACTGGAGTTCCCCTTTAACAGTCGAGTCCCTGGTGAACGGATGCTGACACTGTCAGCATTACCTCCAGCACCTCACACACTTTCTGATGATTGCACATCAGCTAAACAATTATTATTTGAGATTAATGTCATCCGTTCACTCATTTGTTTTTTTAAAGGCTTAATTTCAATTTCATGGAAAACAAGGATTAGTGCAAATGATAATTTGAGTCTATGGTCCAAAAATTCTTAGAATGCATGAAATGAAAAGCAATAAAAATACAAGATACTGGATTTATTAAAAAGTTTTTGGCAGTTGATAAATGTGCTGTGCCATTGGATGTGTTTACTTCAACATATTGTCCTGAATCTGGATAACAAGGAAAGTTAATTAATATGAAATAATGAACTAATATTATGTTCTTTGTAGTTTGTCCTCATTGTGAATGAAAGTGGACCATGAAATCCTTTAATTATCCCATTAATGCAGAATGCTAATGCTTGTGGTGTGGCTTGGCCTAATGAAATAACACAGATCATGACTCTGTGGGGACACAGGCTATTAAAATCACTTACAGACACAATACCTTTTGAAAATCCACAAGGGGACTATCAATTACAGTGTGTTTGTTGTAGGTTGCAGGTAAACAAACAAGTATGGTATTCTTATGTTAATGAAAAAATACAGCTGTATCTCATTCATTAACACTCTTATTTAGAACAAATTGGTAACATTTGGTAAATAGGTAGAGATGAATGAATTGTCACGACTTATGTAGAATTTTATGAAATCTGCAGGTCCCAATGAATTTAAACAATTTGTGATTCTGGAAGATATTAAACTAGCTGTCTGGGCAATAGCATTACCAAACACAGGGCATAATTGACCTTCTTTACTATAATTTGTAGTGAAAATAAAAAGTTTTTGGGCATCAATTGGGTTGAATCCCGTAAAAGAAACCTACACAGGATTGGGCCTCTGCATAGGGATGGACACAAAGGCAATGCTGTTTTTAAGCAAACATGTATTTCTGTCTTTTTTTACTGCAATTTGCATTAATTTTTGTAAAAAGGAGGATTTTTTGTGTGTTTCAAGTGGTACGAAGCTCCCTAGTAGAACCCTGCTCAGGACTTGGAACAGAAAAGGCCGTTGTGTTATTTTTGGTCCCCAGTTCACAAGTTGAAAAAAGGTGATCAAACCAAGAAGTAAAAAGAGGTAAATCCTAATTCTAAGATTCTGAAAGTCTGGACACTTTGTCAGGCAAGAAAGTAATCTAGAAAGTAGACTGGGCACTCAGTGTCACCAGAATGGATGGTTATCATGAAGTCCTCGATTACAGAATGCAGGGTCAACCAGGTTTAGAGTAGACCACAGGACCAGGCAGATGAATCTTTTGGAAACTTGCACACATTGAGTATTTGGTAAGTTTTCACCTCAGTATTTGTAAGCCAAAATCAGAGTGGAACAATCAGAGGAACAGTGTAATTGAAATACGTGAATCACTTCTATATTTTATACCCACTCCAGGTTTTGGCTTACAAATTGACTTACAAACAGAAATGCGCACTACCACCTGATTCAGATGTCAACATATCACGTACATGTTCTATCTGTGTTTATAATGAACAAAACACATATTTGTTATAATATTTGGGGCTGTTCACATATTCGTCTTTTTCCTGACACTTATGTGGAAAAAACATGAAGGTGTGTCTAATGTTCTGTGTCACGTAACTCACATTTGGGTTAATGAAAAACTCATACCAACACTCAGAGGGCAACCTGCTGACATCCTCGTGCTCTCTGTTCTTCATTGACTGCTTGCCTGGAAAGCTTGGGAAACCTTCATCATTTTTCATTAGGAGAAAAACTGATAAAACAATAATGGCAAAAACTGACACATTGACCAAACATGATAAAAATCTAACCCATCACAGATTAAATTAGATGTCTGTATTTCGCTGGCCCACACACATAATATAAATGTTGGCTGAAATGGCAAATTTTATTACATGGCTGATCAATGGCAGGTTATTGCTGGCCAAAAATATGATCAGTCAGGTCACACTTTTTTTTACAGTTGTCTGCTGGCATGTTCGGACAAATACAATCAACCATCTACCATGTTGCACACTAGGTAATTTTCTGATTTACTAGTTTCGACCAACATGATGGATACAAATAACCCAAAGTACTGTACCATTGAAGGGCTACATTCTTATGTGCATCAGCAAATGGAGGCAACATATTCTGCTAAACTATCCTGATTTAGGCTCTAAGTGTGATTGAACAGCCAAAGATATGCATTACAGTTGTCCTAAGTATGGACAAAATATATATTGTGTGATGGGATTACCGTATTTTCCGCACTATAAGGCGCACCTAAAAGACTAAGATTTTCCCAGAAATCATAGGTGCGCCTTATAGTGCAGTGCGCCTTATATACGGATTTTTCCCAGAGTGCTAAGGGGGTGCCATTTGCCTGCAAATATTTGGCACCCCCCAGAAAATAAGGCATACCTTTGTGCCGCAATCCCCCTTTGTCCGGTGCCTGCCTGGCATCTCTGTGCAGGGGCGCGATCACCAGCCGCTGTCCCCGCCATCCATGCTGGTGCCGGTGCCTGCCTTGCATCACGTGCGGGGACGCGATCACCAGCCGCCGTCCCCGCCATCCATGCTGGTGTGCTAGTGCCGGTGCCGGTGCCTGCCTCTCATCACGTGCGGGGACGCGATCACCAGCCGCCGTCCCCGCTGTCCGGTGTCCGGTGCCGCCGCTGTTTTGCGCGCGCTCACTGCCCAGGAGCCCATCAGCCAATCACAGCTCCGCCCAGGAGCCTTGAGCCAATCCGAGGCCAGCTGACGTCAGCCCATAGCCTCTGATTGGCTGAGGGCTCCAGCACTGTGATTGGCTGTGGGCTCCAGCGCTGTGATTGGCTGTGGGCTCCAGTGCTGTGATTGGCTGTGGGCTCCAACGCTGTGATTTGCTGAGGGCTCCAGCGCTGAGAGTGCCTTGCCACACAGTACAGTAAGCAAAAGTACCAGTATAAAAAGTAAAAATCAGTTTGTGTGTGTGTGTGTCTGAGTGTGTATGTGTGTATGTGTGTGTGTCTGAGTGTGTGTGTGTGTGTCTGACTGTGTGGGGTGCTGGAGGGTAATGGGAGGCTACACAGGGATACTGGAGGGTGGTGGGGAGCTACAGAGGGATGCTGGAGGGTGATGGGAGGCTACACAGGGATACTGGAGGGTGGTGGGGTGCTACAGAGGGATGCTGGAGGGTGATGGGAGGCTACAGAGGGATGCTGGAGGGTGATGGGAGGCTACACAGGGATACTGGAGGGTGGTGGGGTGCTACAGAGGGATGCTGGAGGGTGATGGGAGGCTACAGAGGGATGCTGGAGGGTGATGGAAGGCTACAGAGGGATGCTGGAGGGTGATGGGAGGCTACAGAGGGATGCTGGAGGGTGATGGAAGGCTACAGAGGGATGCTGGAGGGTGATGGGAGGCTACAGAGGGATGCTGGAGGGTGATGGAAGGCTACAGAGGGATGCTGGAGGGTGATGGGAGGCTACACAGGGATACTGGAGTCTGAGCTTTTTTTTTTTTTTATGGTAATATGGTGCGCCTTATAATCCGGTGCGCCTTATATATGGACCAAGACGGCTTAAAAGTCATTTTTTGAGGGTGCGCCTTATAATCCGGTGCGCCTTATAGTGCGAAAAATACGGTACTCAATTTGCTTGCTTTACGAGGTAACGATAAAAACACATTCAATTTAAAAGCCCAGTAGGTTCATTCAATTTCACGTAAACTGCACTCCTGGTACCAAAAACAGGACCCTCCTTTCGGCTTTAGAAGAATATAAGCACACGGTTATACAGTCTATTTAACTCACAGGAACGCCCCACAAGTTCAGACACAGCTCTTCACAGTAGTATCCCAGAAGAGGTATTGGTTAGTAACCACCATCCCAATTATGAGAGATTATGTTTTTTCATAAGGTATGGCTGCCTCCACACACAATGACTAGGCATCAAGCAAACAGGCACATTATAACATTAGAGGTACACTCTTGGGTGGAGTTATGTGGATAGCTAGACCCATCCGTCTCTTTAGCTATTAGTAAACCTTGCCCTGAAGACTTAAAAAGTGGCTCTACAGGAGCTAGAGTAGACATCCAGCTTTACATCACAGACCATAACCACCTTTGTGATACATAACATCCATTTACAAGGTACCCAGTCACCATCTTTAAACTGTTATGTGTAGAGATACAGTATATATGTGTGTGTATATAGCTATAGATATATATGCACATATATACTCTTCGACATAAAAATTGCTAAACAAAGAGGGAAGACTTGTGGAATTATGGAAATCACAGGATTGATAATCATGTTTAGGTTATACAATTGATGATGAGTATCGTTTTTTCAAAATGCTTTGATTTATTGAATATCAGTACAACTGACAGAAATCCCTGCATTTACACGCATTGCCATGCTATTAATGAGGTTATTAATGGTTGTCTGAGGACTGTTCGGCCATGCTGAATGTGCTTGGTATGCAAATCATCAAGATCTACTGCTGGCAGCTGCTTTTTTTAATTGCTGATTAATGATGCCAGATGTGTTTTGGTGGGTTTACACGCCGCCGACCCAACTCCGACAAAAAGTCACGTGGTTCGTGAGTTGGACCCGATATCGTTCCTACATCGTACTGTTTGAAGGTACAATACGATGCAGGAACGATGGTAATCCGATATCGGGGGTCGAATGAGCGTGCTATTCAACCGCCCGATATCGGATGCCTGTTGGAGCCGGATCGTTGCGTGTAAACATCCAACTACGATGTGTACTCGCACCTCACCAATTAACTCCCATGTTAAATGGTCGTTGCTGGGTTGGTGGGCGTACACATCGTAGGAATGTTCTTTCCCGATATCGCAGCGTGTAAACTGCCGATGCGATACCGGGAAAAGTGCTCAAAAAATGCGCCCTCCCGCGCCGTTGTATAGCGATATCGCCCCGATATCGCGGCGTGTAAACCCACCATTTGAAGGAAGGCAAGTCTGGAGATGCTTCAGGCCACAGTGAACATTTAGGCCACTTAACTGCTCACAGTAGTGTTGGACTGACATGCAGCCTGGCTTTGTTGTGTAAAGCAAAAGCTCTGGGGACATTTTGGAGAAATGGACAGTTCAAATTGCATCTGACATCTCATCTTTATAGCTAGTATTTATGCTTAAATATTCACAAAGTCTGCTATCAATTGAAAAGATTTTATAAGGTATAAAACACAATATACGGTAATTATAATTAATGTGATATACTTTTCTTTTGTAAAAAATAATTGACCATGGGAATATAACTGCAGTCTATAACACTGAGACATTGGATGGGGTTTAAACTGGAAAATAAGATGTATTAAAAGTTTCTTTAGTTTTCGCATTTGGTTTAATGCAAGTTGTGAGAATAAAAGCTCTTTAAGCTGAAGGAATATCCAATGAATATTACTATAGAATATCCTCAGAATATTCAATATTATACTGTATTTTCTTGCATTGCCATTGGCATTTAGAACTACAGAAAAAGACAAGACTAAAATCAATTAAGTGTCTAAGCCAAATGTATTTTTCAATCAGAAGCAATTATTTAATAGTAACCAGTCCCTTTTTAATATTTAATTGAATGTATTCTAGGAGATGAAATAAAAGTAATGATTTAATTATCAATCGGCCATTCATGGGTGTGTTCTTCCTGAAGTAGATGCAAGTACATATAATTGACTGTACACTTTGTTACAATGATCACAATTAAAAATTAAAAAAAAAACATCCATCCAGCCAGTTTAAACAAAATCTACAATTATCTGTACATCTTTTCTTGTGAAAATGTATCCTGATATCCTTATCCCTAAATAGTGTTTTAATTTACCGTATATACTCGTGTATAAGCCGACCCCCCTACTTTTGCCCCCAAAAACTGGGAAAACTTATTGACTCGCGTATAAGCCGAGGGTGGACTCCAGCACAGGTATACAGGACCCCCCAGTGGTATACAGCAGGCCCCAGCAGTGGGGTATACAGCAGGCCCCAGCAGTGGGGTATACAGCAAGCCCCAGCAGTGGGGTATACAGCAGGCCCCAGCAGTGGGGTATACAGCAAGCCCCAGCAGTGGGGTATACAGCAGGCCCCCAGGGGAATACAGCAGGCCCCCAGGGGTGTAAGCAGGCCCCCAGGGGTGTAAGCAGGTCCCCAGGGGTATACAGCAGGCCCCCAGGGGTGTAATCAGGCCCCCAGGGGTGTAAGCAGGCCCCCAGGGGTGTAAGCAGGCCCCCAGGGGTATACAGCAGGCCCCCAGGGGAATACAGCAGGCCCCCAGGGAAATACAGCAGGCCCACAGGGGTGTAAGCAGGCCCCCAGGGGTATACAGCAGGCCCCCAGGGGTGTAAGCAGGCCCCCAGGGGTATACAGCAGGCCCCCAGGGGTATACAGCAGGCCCCCAGGGTATACAGCAGGCCCCCAGGGGTGTTAGCAGGCCCCCAGGGGTATATACAGCAGGCCCCCAGGACACAGCAGGCCCCCAGGGGTATACAGCAGGCCCCCAGGGGTGTAAGCAGGCCCCCAGGGGTATACAGCAGGCCCCCAGGGGTGTAAGCAGGCCCCCAGGGGTATACAGCAGGCCCCCAGGGGTGTTAGCAGGCCCCAGGGTATATACAGCAGGCCCCAGGACACAGCAGGCCCCAGGGTATATACAGCAGGCCCCCAGGGGTATATACAGCAAGCCCCCAGGGGTATATACAGCAAGCCCCCAGGGGTATAAGCAGGCCCCCAGGGGTATACAAGCAGCCCCCCAGTGGCACTCGCCCCCCCATCATGAGAAGAGCCCCCCACACTTTGCAGAGCCCCCCCCCCCGCTGCATTATCTTCCCATCCAGGGTCTTCTTCACCAGAGGTCCTGCAGTCCATCCTTGCGCGCTGTGTTCCCGGTCTCTTGTGACCCGGCAGTCGCAGTGGAATGACGTCATCGCGCCGGGTCACGTGAGACCTGAACACCAGCGCGCGATGATGACTGCAGGACCTCCGGTGAAGAAGACCCTGGATGGTAAGATAATGCAGCGGGGGGGGCTCTGCAAAGTGTGGGGGGCTCTAAACATGCTGGCGGGGCTAGTGCCACTGGGGGGGCTGCTGTATACACTGGGGGGCTGTATGCACGGCTCCCCCTGCCGCTGTGATGGGCGGAGGGAGCCGTGCATATCTAATGAGCGGCCCCACGTGATGGGCCGCTGTCAGCAGCCTCCCCCCCCCCGCCTCCTCCAGCCTCCCCAGCACCCGGCCTGTTAAAATCATAGTAAAGTACCGTATTGACCCGTGTATAAGCCGAGGGGGTGACTTTTCAGCCCAATTTTTGTGCTGAAAAACTCAGCTTATACACGAGTATATACGGTATATGGATAAAGGAAAATATACTAAAACAGAGGAACCTGCCTGTTGTAAATGAAGTAAAGATTAAATATATATTTTTGTAAATACAAGACAAATTCCTGTTTCAGGCAGGAGATTGTCCTTCATGGCTCAGATCTGGTGATTGTTTTGGCCACACGAGTTCATGTTCCTAAGGCAAGTCTTAAAGTGGTTGTCCACTACTAGAACAACTCCTTCTGAATCCACGTTTCTCCCAGGTAAAACAAAAAAGTCTATATGCACCTCCACTGGTGTCGGTCCCTGGGGCTCACGGAATGTTGTGACGTCATGTGAGCTCCTTGTCCAATCTCTGCCAGTTCCTCTCCCTGCCTGCAGACAAATGAGTTAATCAAAAGAAAATTAATGCTGCCGATTTTTGGTATGTAATCTAAAAGCAGCATGCTGTAGCAGTTAAAGCTCAGAATTCAGCAGGGCATCTCTTATCAAGCTGCTTGATTTGTTATATGATTGTTTTAGCACTAGGACATTATCATTCTCAGACTTCATTGTTTCATGCTTACATTGCCTCTCCTGTGATAAGCAGCTCAATATGTATAGACATTGTGCATAGAAAGCCTGGGCAGGGACAGATTTATCAGCTCTGCTGTATGCTAAATCTAAAAACTCTGTGTTAGAACTGCTGCACCTAGTAATCTAAGTGATACATTGTTGGAATCAGAATCACTTCTTACATCATACTGTTCTCTGATGAGATAGCAGAAACCTGCTGATAGATTCCCTTTAATCTCATGTGATTAGCTCTAAATATTATTCTTTCATTGTCCATTTTAGTCATGTTGGATAGTATTCTATTTTGTAGGCATTAATCAGATAGAATCAAATGGAATACATCAAGAGTTTGGAAAGTGTAATAAGTTGTTTTAAAGGGGTGATCAAATGTGACATTGAGCACGCCAGGGTCTCATGTAAGGTGGATATGCACTTTAGAGAAATAGAAGCTGAATCCGTAAACTTATGGCACGGTCAGACTTGTCTAATGTGTCCGGTGTGAGCACCACTGTAAATTGAGCATATAAGTTGATCTCCAGTTATAATATATTGGTGTTGGACCCATTCACATTTCATCTTTTGTTTTTATTTAGTCTGTACATTAGAAATGTTTTTGACCAACACTATAAACATGTCCATGGGGGTCCATTAGTTAGTAGACTACACTTCCATAACATAAAGATCAGAAAAAATACATATACCGGAAGTAATGTTTGTTTTTATAAAATGGTACTCCAAGGGTGAAATTTGCTATTGTATGGCATTTGACGCAGGCACACATTTAACATATTCATTGGGACCTTTCCTTGATTAAAAACGAAATATATGAACTTTTATTCAGGCAGTGGCATGTTTATTAACAATACTTATGCCATAGAATGGAGGATTGTGCATGTTTTGTATAGTTATATGCATTTAATACTTGAAATTTTGCACTGTTTTTGTCAGTGGTGTGCAACACACGCACACAAAGAGTAAAACTCTCCATGTAGGTGGCCCTCTAGGAACAGGTTTGGTGGGGGGGGTTTAGTTACACAGTGAAGTTTGCAAATCAGAGTTTAGTGAGACCCCAGCCAGTGCACATATCAAGCCAGGAGCATGTAGGGAACAGCAAACCCTGCTCCAGAGGGTGGGAAGGCGGATGGAAAAAAGCATCTGTAGTACTGCTGTGGAATCGCACTCCTTTAAGGCAAATAGAATGCCCTGGTCTGCACAGCAAACCTAGCCTACCCAAAACTAAAGCTGTTGGACGCAGGAGCAGTACAGTTCTGGAAGGGGTCTACCATAAAGCAAATGGGCACACAGGAGGAACTACTACCTATGAAGATTAGAAAAAAACTAAACTTGGAGTCTGCTGACGGGATGCCTCCTTAGTGGGATAGAGTGAATAAACCTACATTGTGTCAGTTTCGTCAGCAGGATAGGCTCTGCTTTGCTCATACTGTTATCATGCTCCACATGTGATTTTTTTCCTGAATGCATTGCCATCTGCCTGTCTATTAAGCAATACCATCTGAGCATGTTGTTACTATCATGGCTGTGTACTCCTTTATGGCTGTTAACCAACTAAAGTTCATCTGGTTTACTGTTAAAGTGTGTTCTGGCTCTTCAATTACCCTCCACCACACCAACAATATGGGGAACACCACATAACACCATTATAAAAAGGAACAGTAACTGCAACGTTAACTGACACGCCCTGCCAGGGCCGTTAATTACTCGGAACCGGGCTGGATAGTTATTCAGGGATGACGCAGTGGTGTGACCCGGCTCCATGACCCTGGCCGTGTCATAAAAATGTGAGATAATTTATATGGGATTGAGTTGTGACGCCATTCGTGGTATTCGGCAAGGAATGGCCGATACTGCGGTTCGGGACCACTGGGACAGTTGATGATGCAGCAAAGGTGGTACAGCTCCCCATGGGTGGAGCAGGGCCCCAGGGCAGATGTAGAGTCTGTTCATGTGGTGGTGACTGTTGGGGTGCAGAGAATAAGCAAGGGACACAGAAAAGTGGAGTTTTCTTTACCTTTTACTTCTTGTCAGATGATTATGCAAGCCGGGGTTCTAGTTGCAGATGATAGAAGGACTCCAGCTAGCTTAGAAGCATTCGGGGGTCCATCTGGGTTTGGAGGCCTTCCAACTGCGCTCCATTTTTGGGTCCCTGCTGCCTGTAGCTATGCTCTCCTGAATGATGGTTCTAACCTGTGTGGCATAGAGCATGAGCCTATCACGAGCACTGCCTTTCCACTAGCAGCCCCATGCTCTTGGTCTGCTGTGGTGCCTCCAGGTGTTTGGTCTTGCAACCCCCTGCCCTCCAGATTCGACTGTCGAGGCATACAGCACCCGCACAGCCAAGGACTCTGGCATCCTTTTTATCAGCGCTCTGTTCTGGGATGAGCTCTCATGCAGCTCCAATTCCCCCAGAGCCCTTGTCTCCACTCCTCTCTCTTCCCTCTCCTCAGACTAACTGCCTAACAAACTTAACTGCCTCCTCCTCCTGACCAGAGAGAGCAACTCCCCTGTAGTCAGGTTATAGAGCTCCCCTTCTGGCCTAGAGTAGGAATTGGGTTGCATGCTGTGTATTACCTGGCATGGGGACCTCCTCCTGCTTCCAGGCATGACATCACCCCTCTGAGGGAGGCAATGTCACCGTGGCAACCAGACTCTGGGGTGTCACATAACACCCTCACATCTTCAGTTCTGTGCCCCTTTCCATTATCGCTGGAGCAACAAGCACAGGGCACGACCACTACCACTGTTGAATACTACTGGGTCCTACCCTCTGCCTGGTGTACTGAGTATCTTGCACCCCATGTGCAACACTTAGTGGTAGGACTAATCTATGTAAACATACAACGGGCACTTCATTGTGTACACTGTATTTCCAAATAACTTCCATGCGTCTTTCCAGACACTATCCACCCAACCAACACCATGACCTGGCTGCTTGCTTAGCAGCATTGTTTTCTGAATGACACTGAGCATCATTTACACCTGTGGTTGAGTTGGTCGACAGGGTAGGGGGTACTCGGATAGCGGGACAGGGGGTTACTTCAGTGGGGGATCACGGCTGGTCAATTCCCGGTCCCGTGCCCTGGACCCTCAATGTCGGGGTGGGGGTGATGATGATGAGGGAATGGTAACGTGACACCACTTGTGGTACCTGGTAATAGGGTTACCAGGCTGGCCGCTGAGGTGATGTGAATGCAGCTTTGGTAGTACAGCTCCCCACAGGTGGAGCTTTACCTCAGGGCAGCTGAATGGATGATGGGAGTAGTAGTCCTCACTTCGATGATATTGTGGAAGCCCTCCGGGCGGCGGATAGACAGAGACCAAACACCAGATCAGCTCAAATAGTTCTTTACTTGCACCAGGTAGAAAAGGGTACACGGTACAGTCTGGTTGAACGAGGTTTGTAGCCGCAGATCTTGGAAAACGTTCCAGAGTCTGGCAGTGGTACCTTTCATATGGCATTCTTGGTCCTGTCCCTCTGTCACTGTCTGTATTTGCCCCTCTTGAGTCAAGTCTCTAGTCCTCGGGGTCTGTTACCTAAAGTCTCTTACTTGTCCGTGTCGTGAACACAGCTGTGGGACCGATGTTGGGCTTCTATAGTGGTGCTGTGGCTCCCTTGCGTCAGGCCCTCAACTTGCTGGTTTGCAGATAGGGCTAGACCTTTTATTAGCTGCCTCAGCTCTGGTATGCCGGTGGTGACCTGGGCCTCCAGCTGGCTCCAACCAGTCCTGGAGTAACTCCCTTCAGAGTCTGGGTCATCCCCTCTCCTAAGAGGTGCCCTCCTGTTACAGCCGCAAGGTCCTCTGCATCTGCCTTTGCTGCACTCTTCACACCGTCTGCCTGACACTACTGTCACTCCCTGTCTCCTGCTCTCTAGGCTCCACCCCCTGGGACCTACTGAATACCAGTCCCCTGTATTAAAGTGGCCTAATGTATGGATGCAGGGTGCAGACTTTGTAGGGTCCTTCATATCCACGGCTACGGAGGCACTACACCTTCTGTTTGGGGTGCAGTACCTCCCTGTGGTGCCTTGCCACAGGGGCACAACATGGTCATCTCATATGGTGCGCGGCATGGGTTGTGCTCTTGGTGGCTGAGCTTACTGTCACAATGGATCCCCTCCAAATTGCACATACACAGAAAGTCTCCCAATAAAAAGGGAATATAACGGTGGGATATAGTGCTTACACAGCGTCTGCCCCTTTGGGGAGAATCTGATGGTGGTGACAGTTGTTTGTGAAGTTAATGTTCAATCATGAAGGAATGATTAAGACTCAGAAATGAAGTCTCTTTACTGGTAATTGTAAGATGGATGACTATGTACACATGGTGGGTAGTTTCTCATATTTTACACTTGCAGTTCAATGTCCTAGACATGCAGACAGGGAGACTTCTGAAGGATATGTTCCTAATCAAATCAGATTTCTCGTTCCAAGATGGTTCTTCTGATAATCCTGTATTCCTTTCTTCTTAGGACAAAAGCAGTCTCTCCACATGGTTTCCATCAGCTTCATCTCCAGTCCCTCTCCTCCCCTGACTTGCAATCTTGCACACACTGGTGCTGGAGTGTGTTCCTCCCCCTTGCATATGACTCTCAAGGCCCCGTTACACATAGAAATATTGCTAATAGTATTGCCGCAACGTCACAGGTTTTGTGACGTAGCAGCAACCTCGCCAGCGATATCGCTGTGTGTGACACTTAGCAGCGATCGGCTAGCCGCTGGGAGATCACTGATCGTTAATGAACGGCCTGGACCATTTTTTGATTGGCGATCTCGTGCTGGCATGCTGGATAGCTGTATGTGACACGGGCAATGACCAGCAAGCTCCATGCTTCGCCTGAGAACCAAACAGATCCCAATGATCGTCGGGCGTCGCCGCATCTCTGGGTAATCGCTGGTAAGTCTATCTGTGTTGCATCTCACCAGCAACCACGTAGCAACGCACCAGCGATCCCTGCCCAGTCAGATCGTTGTCGGGATCGCTGGAGTGTCGCTATGTGTAACGGGGCCTTTACAGTTGCAGTCATTGGCTGACTGAAAAAGAAGGTTTCTGCATGCTCCCTTTTCATAGGAGGGGGAGATTAACCCTTTCAGTGCTGCCTGTCAGTAGATCTCACAATATACAAAGAAATCACAGTATTTGAAAGAAACACTATTCTTTTGGTATCCCATGCGGATGGCCTCTTTGTAGGATACCACACGTCACTAATAACAATCATTTTATTAGCATCAAATTTGTTGATCATGAGTAATTGTTTAATTAATAACTTCTTTGTTAGTATTGTCTAGTTATTGTTAGGAATGATACATGATGATAGGTAGGTATAGTAAATTGGACTTTATTGATGACCTTGGTATTCAGGTGTAGTTCTGAGGGCAGTGTGAGCTGTAAATACAGCCCTGTATGGCACTCTCCTGTGTTGCTGGCAGTCATTCTGGCCAATTTGTCTTTGCCTGCTGCCTATAACAGTGTTTTTCGTCTGTGTACCGTCTGGGTGATCTGTCCATTCTGTGAAAAAACTGATTGTCAATTGAAATCTATAGTGAGCTGGAATTTTTCTCTTTTTTTTCATTGTTCTGTCAGCCCTGTATGGGGTATATGATTTTCTCATTGGTTAGTTAATTCTTTTGCTTAGGCTGGCTTCACACCACGGTTTTGTGCATCAGGTTCTGTCTGGTTTGAACCGAACAGAACCTGATCGGGTTTTGCCTCCCATGTATCCCTATGGTGCCGGATTGGTGCTATTTGGCCATCAGGTTTTGTGTATTCTGTGCCTGATCCGGTTTTGTCAGGTTTTTCACCATCCCCAAAATCGGAGCCTGCAGCATTTTTGTCTCCGATGCAAAAATCGGACAAAACCGGACAGAACCGGACCCGGTCAATCCATTTCCCATATAATGGGTGTCTAAGGTGCCGGATCTGTGAAAATATTGGATAGTTTCCTGGATTTGTTTTTTTGCACAAAGCATGCTCAGAAATCCTGGCGTTCTAACTTCAGTACCATGGACAGCAGTATTTCATGCACAGGCTGTGAATTCAGCACCTTGGACAGCGGCAGAGCAGACACAGGCAGACTTTAGGACGATGGAAAGCAGCAGATAACGAATCCTACAAAAAAAAACAGGATCAGAGGGCATATTAGGCCACACCTTCAACACATCCTGTCCTGGCAGGTTCTGTCAGACTGATACTGCAAAAAACAGAATCCACCCTGACAGACAAAAACCGTGGTGTGAAGCTAGCCTTAGTCAGAAGCCTTTTCCGTCTAAATTACCTAATTTACCATGAACATTACTGTATGCCCATCAGGATAGGCTCACATAGTGAAGATATTGTGTTATTTTCCCTTAGGGATTTTTTTTAAGCCCAACAAGAGTTGTAGATACTCAAGAAAAAAAATGATAGGAAAATATTTTTTTTTCTAGCTGAAACAAACATACCGTAATTAAGACAAGTAAACCTGTTGCTTTAAACTTTGTATTTTGGAAACTTGTTTTAAATGTGATTAGGGATGAGCAAGTAGTGAAATATTCGGACTCGCTATACTCGTAACAAGTAGGTCCTTATTCTCGGGTACTCGTTACGAGTAGGGAGTTCAATGTATGTCAATGGGAAATGCAAGTAATTGTCTGCTGGATAACTACAAAGTGTTTTGGGGGCTGAGGAAAAGGCTGAAATGGGCATATGATTGTTTAAAAGCCGGTGGTAAAAAGCTGCCGGATTTTAAAGGGATCCTGTCACCTCCAGAATGCCTCCTAAGCTACCAAAACATGTCCCTGCAGCATATTATCAGTAATCTCACACTCCTTTTGTCTCCTAAAAGCATCCTGTGAAAGTGCATAAAAACGTTTTAATACTTACTCATTAGTGATTATAATTAGCAGGGGTGTCTAGCCAGGTACAACTAGGCAGCTGGAAGCTGGAATCCACAGCGCAGGGTGGCCCAAGCTATCTGGGCCCACCACCCATTGTGAATTGCAGTCCGCAGCCATCCCAGAAAATGGCGCTTTCATAGAAGCGCCATCTTCTGGCGCCGTATCCAACTCTTCCAGAAGCCCTAGTACCGGGTGGCTCGTTGGGTAATAATGGGGTTAGGGCCAGCTTTGTATTATCAGCTGGCCCTAAGCCCGAAATTCATAGGGTCACGCCAATATTAGACATGACCAAAATGAATTTCTAGTAGAGAGTTAAAAAAATACAACACAGAGAAAAAATGTTTCATTTAAAAAAAACAACAAAAAAAAAACAAAAAAACACATTAGGGACTCCATCTTTATTCATGAAAAACCTCACCCCTCCGATGTAGTCCAAACAAGCCTCCTTCTTCAGCTCAGCTACATCTCTGGTAGAGAGGTAGCTGTGCTAAAGGCCCGTGGGAAAGTTCATCTGAGTTCATGCTGTCAAGCATGAACCCTGGTGAATCCTGCAATGGCACCCCGGCTATTTCAAATGAACATCTGATGCATCAGCTGTTCATTTGAAATAGCTGGCAGGAAAGCCGGCGGTGAGAAGACTTCACTGCTGGCTGTCCCGCCACTACCCTGCTCCCCCACCCGATGCTTTCTTCCCCGCTGCCAATGCTTTGCTCCCCTGCCACCAGGAAGCGGGGAGCGCAGCACCAGGGAGCGGGCAGTGTGTATCAGCTGAGTGTGATTGTTTAAAAGCGCCATTTTTTTACCACCGGCTTTTAAACAATCATGTGCCCATTTCAGCCTTTTCCTAAGCCGCCATACCACTTTGTAGGGTCCAGCAGACAATTACTCGCATTACCAGCATTTCCCATTGATTGCATTGTACTTGCTACTCCTAACGAGAAATAACAAGAAAACACGCGGAGTAGCAAGTAGCCCGAATACTGTACTATTCGGTGAATACCGAATAGTTACGAGTATACGCGCTCATCCCTAAATGTGATCAAAAACTTAAACAAACTATTTAGACAAATCTAAAGAAGCAGCTGTAATTTTCAACGTAACTCTGGGGAGTAAGCTATTCTGCAAATAGAGCCCTATATTTCAGATTATTTGCATGTATTTATAAACCAAAGTGATTGCCTATGATTAGCTGCTTCCTGAGGCACACACATTCAGCACCGCTAATTTTCTGCAAGAAAGCTGATTTTTACAGTACAAGTAAAAAATTAAGTTTGAACATACATTTTTGGTGAGTTTTCTTTTTTTATTTATAGGGTGTATTCTCCAATGTCTGTTTATTTCATCTTTCTTTTCTGCTCGATTTCTAAAACTGAAAATGGACAAAACAGAATTCATCATCTTTCCCCCATCTCACTCTACCCTTCCACCAAACCTATCCATCAAAGTCAATGGCTGCTCACCTTCCCCAGCCCCAAATGCACAGTGCCTTGGTGTGATCCTCAACTCTGCCCTCTCTTTCAAGCCACATATCCAACGCTTGATACATCCTGTCAACTCCAACTCAGAAATATCACCAGGATTCGTACATTCCTTGACCAAAAAACAGCAAAAACACTCGTGCATGCCCTCATCATCTCACGCCTCGACTATTGCAACCTCCTATTCTCCGGCCTCCCCTGTAGCACTCTTGCAATACTCCAATATACCCTAAACTCTGCTGCCTGACTAATCCACCTGTCTCCCAGTTATTCTCCAACCTCTCCTCTCTGCCAAGCCTTCACTGGCTTCCTATTGTCCAGAGGCTCCAGTTCAAAACCCTAATGATGACATACAAAGCCATCCACATTCTGTCTCCTCCATACATCTGTGACATGGTGTCCCAATACTTACCCACATTCAACCTCCGATCCTCTCAAGATCTCCTTTTCTACTCCCTACTCATTTCTTCTCCCCACAACCTCATACAAGATTTCTCCTGTTCTTCCCTCATACTCTGAAAATCTCTACCCCAACACATCAGAATCTCGCCCACCGTGGAAGCCTTCAAAAGGAACCTGAAGACCCACCTCTTCCGACAAGTCTACAACCTGCAATGATCCTCAGTTTACCGAACTGCCGAACGACCAGCTCACCCATCCCTTGTAGACTTTAAGCCATTGTGGGCAGGGTCCTCTCTCCTTCTGTACCTCTGTATGCCTTGTATTGTTGATGTTTATTGTACTTGTCTATGTATGCCCCTTTTCACATATAAAGCGCCATGGGATAAATGGCGCTATAATAATGAATAATAGTAATAATAATAATAATAATTGACATAAGTAAGGATAACGTTCTATTCATTTTTGGCAACATGGTAGAAACAAACTAGAAGAACATTTTCTACCCCAAGGCTGGAATCACACTGCTCGTGTGATATACGACTAAGTTGAACGTGTCACGGTTTAGTAACTTGGAATGGCTCCTCCCTGTCAGGACAGGAATGTGGAAATTCATAGAAAAGCAAGCAGCTGACTCTCCCGTCCATAGAGGGGAGAGCCATTCCAAGTTACTTATCCATGACACATCCAACTTAGGGCCCTTTCACATCAGCGTTTTTTGAAATTTGCGGCAGATGCGGTGAAAAAACCGCATCTGCCGCAATTACCGCATACCGGCTGCACTTGCGGCGCGGTTGCGGTAAACGCCATGCAAAGTATAGGCGTACTTGCGGCAGGTGCGGCAAGTGCGGTTTTGCACTTGCGGCAGGTGCGGCCGCGAAAAAAACCGCGGCTGCCCTCGTTTTTTTTCGCGGCCGCACCTGCCGCAAGTGCAAAACCGCACTTGCCGCACCTGCCGCAAGTACGCCTATACTTTTGCATGGCGTTTACCGCAACCGCGCCGCAAGTGCAGCCGGTATGCGGTAATTGCGGCAGATGCGTTTTTTTCACCGCATCTGCCGCAAATTTCAAAAAACGCTGATGTGAAAGGGCCCTTAGTAGTATATTACACAGACAGTGTGATTCCAGCCTAAGGCTGGTTTCACACTGCAGTTTTGCAGTTTTTTCCCTGATCAGGTTCCATCCAATTTGTGTGCCAAAACCAGGAGAGGAACTTGCAGAGAAAAAGTATAATTGAAAGATTGACACCTGGTCTTAGTTTTGGAGACACTCCTGGTTTTGACACACAAACTGGATGGAACCTGATCATGGAAAAACCTACAGTGTTAAACTAGCTTAAGGCTATTGCTCACAATGAGGTTTTAGTGACTTTTTGATGCTGCATATTTTTGCTGCGTTAAAAAATGCAGCAGAATATGGACGGTATTTATAAAAATCTCCTGTCCCCTGTGCTACTTTTTTTATCAGTGTAAACTGAATTGTAGTGCATGCTTCAAATGTGTAGCAGGTCACTATCTATTGTGGGTTCACTGAGTTTTATGTGCTGAGTTTTATGTGCAGATTTTCACCATAGCTTTGCATTAGATGCAAAATGCAGGTAAAACATGCACATGCAATTTTAATGTGTTTACACGCCGCAACTATCACCGGCGACCGAACGTGCACATGCACGTTTTTGACGGTTGATACCGATTGCCGATGCCACATGTACACGTTGCAATTGCGTCATCAACCTAAGGGAACGTGGTTCCCCGGAAGTTAAAACTGATCCTGCGGGAAACATCCGGTTGAATCCCGATGCCGCTTCACACGCCGCAACCACTAAGTGAATGTGGGCGTACCTGTGCAGCGCCGCAAGAACAGAGGCGTGACAGAGTTGTGTATTCCGCGCCCCAAACACACTGATTAGACAATGCAATAGTGTCATGATTGGCCAACCTGCGCAGGAAGGCTGTTTAATACATGACGCCATTGCAATTGTGTAGTGTGAATGGAGAGCTCTTTAAATATGGCGCCCTGTGAAGGGACAGCCAATGGAAACACAGTAGCCCCCACCAATCATCGCTGATGGGGTGCGGTATCCAGCACGCTGTGGCACGCCTCTGGGAAATCACTAGGCGACGCAGATTCCAACCCTATCGCCCGTTCACACGCCAAACCCAGGGCAATTCACCTTCTGGGTTGCCTCTGGTTTTAGAACAATGCTCTGAAACCGCAACCGGTAGCAACTTCGAAAATCACCACCGGGTTCCACAATTACACGCCGCTACTTCGTAGCAATTTCAAGGCAACCGTGACAGAAATCCCGATTGCCTCTCAGTTGCTACACCACAGTTGCGGTGTGTAAAGGTACCTTAAGGGCACCTTTACACATGGCAACATTGCATGCAATGTCACTTGCAACTTACTGGTTGCAGTGAAATCATGGGAACATTGTTACATTTGTACACGGCAACAAAATGGAACAGTGTGTCCATGATTTCACTGCAACCAGTAAGTTGCAAGTGAAATTGCATGCAATGTTGCAACGTGTAATGGTACCCTATAAGGTTTTGTCAAATCCAAAAAATAGGAAGTATCAAACACAAATCAGCTTAATTTAAAATATGACACACCAACTAGAGATAAAAAACAAACACAGTTCCAAAAGCTCAATAAACATTCAGGAAAAAAAAAAAAAAAAAAAAACACACAAGTGACCTAATTTACATAAATGGTGTAGAAATACTGCAACAACAAAAATTCATCAAAAGCTCATGGTGGGAACATAGTCTAAGGCCACGGGTACACATGGAGTACATGGAGACTTTTTTACTAGGGATGAGCGTGTAGTCAAATACTCAGACTCGCTGTACTCGTGCCGAGTACATCGTAATACTCGGGTGTTTGGTGCAAGTAGCAAGTCAATGGGAAATGCGAGTAATTGTCTGCTGGACCCAAAAATCGGTCTGGGGCTGAGGAAAAGGCTGAAATGGGTGCATGATTGCCGTAAGAGCGAGTTATGATGGAGATCTTCTTACAGCTCAGTTTGTAAGTGGTGTAAAGAAAGTGATCTGTCCTAGGGGCTTTGTGATGGTTAATGCAGGAACAAGGCATTCATCATCATCATAAGGGCTTCACAATAATAAAGCTTGGACTACTGGGAAGCTTTGTTCCACTGCTACTACACAATGTGCAGGCATAGTGTCTTCAAAAATTAGCCCAAGGGGCTGTATCATGGTTGATGAAGGAAGCAGGCCTCAAGGGCCAAACAATTATGAAGCTAGGACTACTAGCATAGTTCTAGCAGTGCCCAATGTGCAGGCATAGCCATAGTGTCTCCAAAAATTAGTTCAAATGGCTGTATTATAGTTGATGAAGGAAGCAGGCTTCAAGGGCCAAACAATTCTGAAGCTAGCCTAGGACTACTAGCACAGTAGTTGCAGTGCCCAATGTCCAGGCATAGCCATAGTATCTCCAAAAAGTAGCCCAAGGGGCTGTATCATGGTTGATGAAGGAAGCAGGCCTCAAGGGCCAAACAATTCTGAACCTAGGACTTCTAGCATAGTTCTTGCAGTGCCCAATGTCCAGGCATAGTCATAGTGTCTCCAAAAAGCAGCCCAAGGGGCTATATCATGTTTGATGAAGGAAGCAGGCCTCAGGGGCTAAACAATTATAAAGCTACGACTAATATCATAGTTTTTGCAGTGCTCGGTGTCCAGGCATAGCCATAGTGTCTCCAAAAAGTAGCCCAAGGGGCTGTATCATGTTTGATGAAGGAAGCAGTTCTCTGGGGCCAAACAATTATGAGGCTAGAAGAACTACTAGCACAGTAGTTGCAGTGCCCAATGTCCAGGCATAGCCATAGTGTCTCCAAAATGTATCCCAAGGGGCTGTATCATGGTTAATGAAGGAAGCAGGCCTCAAGGGTCAAACAGTTATGAAGCTAGGACTTCTAGAATAGTTCTTGCAGTGCCCAATGTCCAGGCATAGTCATAGTGTCTCCAAAAAGTAGCCCAAGGGGCTGTATCATGTTTGATGAAGGAAGCAGGCCTCAGGGGCCAAACAATTATGAAGCTAGGACTACTAGCACAGTAGTTGCAGTGCCCAATGTCCAGGCATAGCTATTGTGTTTCCAAAAAGTAGCCCATGTATGGACAGAAAACACTGAGTCATCCTATTCTCAACCTGTTCCTAGTTCATCACTCTATCAGGAGTCACAGGAAACATTTCACCCCAAGCTTGGCCACTCCGAATATCTATTTAGTCCATATCCTTTCGTTGCCTGTAGTCTCTCACCACGCGACATTGAAGAGGAATGTGAAGAGGTATTGTCTGTTCATGCCCAAATATTTGAAATCCCACGGCCAGAAGAATTCCACTTTCATCCACGTGATATACCAGGTGAAAAGATGGAGGCTGATGGTGATGACAAACAGTTGCCATCTGGCCAGCTGACAATATCAACACGGAAGGAGGATGACATGGACGACGAGGTGGTCGATGAGGAGACCACTGATCCTACCTGGACCGCTGGCATGCATAGCCAGCGCAGCATCACAGCAGCACAAAGGAAGAAAGTGGATATGTAGCACAAACAAAAGGCACCAAGAGTTTCAGCAGAGTGCGAAGTGTGTCAACTGTTGCCAAGAGCAATCCCTCTGTGTTCCAAGTCAAGGCAAGGGTGCATTCAGCTGCTGTCTGGAAATGTTTTTCAGATAGTCCTTCTGAACCAAATGTTGTCATCTGTAGCATCTGCCATACAAAGCTGAGCAGAGGCCAGGGCAAAGGCAACCAAAGCACCACCAGTATGCAGGAACACATGGCAGCCAAGCACCCTAGTCGGGGGGAACACCAGGGTACCAAATCTGTGTCTGCGGGTCAAATCACTGCCATGTTGATTGTGATCCGTCCTTCCCAATCTGCTGGGCAGGAAGCAGGTGATCATATCTCTTGCTCACAAGCTGCAGTTGCACAGACGCAGGACATAACAAGCTCATCCACTTGTTTGTACCAGCCAAGTGTCCAGTTGTCCGTGCCACAGATCTATGAAAGGAGGCGTAAATACCAAGCCACAAACCCACAAGAACAAATACTGAACACACACATTGTCAAGTTGCTAGCCGTGGAGATGTTGCCATTTAGGCTTGTGGGGACTCAATCTTTCTGTGATCTGTTGGCTGTTGCTGCCCCACGATACTCGGTTCGCAGCTGGCACTATTTTTTTCCGTTGTGCCATCCCCTCGTTACACCAGCACATCTTAAACAATCTAAAGCATGCTCTCATCAACACCGTAACCGGGAAGGTCCACCTTACAACAGACACGTGGACAAGTACTTGTGGACAGGGACAATACATCTTTGTCCCGGCACACTGGCTCAACCTGGTGGAGGGTGGGACAAAGTCTCAAACTGGACCATTACATATCCTACCCACGCCATGGATAGCGGGCCCACCCTCAATCAGGGTTTCTGCCTCATCATATACGTCCTGTCTCCCCTCTTACTCCACGCGCCTGGGAACTGTGCAGCAGTGCATCGGCAAAGCGGCAACACACTCTGCTGAAGCTTATCTGCTTATGTGAACCAGCACACACTGCAGCAGAGCTGTGGCAGGGAATAACACAACAGACCAATCAGTGGCTCTCCCTACTGCAACTCCAACCCTGTCTGGTTGTCTGCAATAATGGGCCTAACATGGTGGCGGCTTTAAAGCTCGGAAAGCTGGAACACGTGCCATGCATGGCTCACGTGCTAAACCTAGTGGTGCAAAAATGTATAAAAACATACCCTGACTTGCCATACCTACTTGAGAAGGTGCGCAGTATTTGCGCCCATTTCCGCCATTACTCAACCGCTGTTGCCGGTCTTGCAGTGCTTCAATAGCAATTTAATTTGCCAAACCACCGACTCATTTGTGACCTGCCAACAGGGTGGAACTCAGCATATCATATGTTGGCAAGGATAAGTGAGCAGCAGAGGGCACTTGCTGAATACCAGCTTGAACATGCCCGTCAGACTGGGACTCAGCCAAGACACATAACAATTGTCGCGTGGGTGTGAATCGCTGACATTTATTATTATTACTAGATGGTGGCCCGATTCTAACGCATCAGGTATTCTACAATATGTATGTAGTTGACATACTGTGACTGACAGAACTTGTTCAATCAACGTGAGTGAAATATATATATATATATATATATATATATATAGCAGCACTATAGTATATGGCGGAACATTACATTACATGTATAGGAGCATTATAGTATATGGCAGTACATTGCAGCACATGTATAGCAGCACTATAGCATATGGCGGTACATTACAGCACATGTATAGCAACACTATAGTATATGGCGGTACATGTATAGCAGCACTATAATATATTGCGGTACATGTATAGCAGCACTATAATATGTTGCGGTACATTACAGCACATGTATAGCAGCACTATAATATGTTGCGGTACATTACAGCACATGTATAGCAGCACTATAGTATATGGCGGTACATTACAGCACATGTATAGCAGCACTATAGTATATGGTGGTACATTACAGTACATGTAAAGCAGCGTTATAGTATATGGGGGTACATCATAGTACATGTATAGCAGCGCTATGGTATATGGCGGTACATTACAGTAGTATAGCAGCATTATAGTATATGGCAGTACATTGCAGCACATGTATAGCAGCACTATAGCGTATGGCGGTACATTACAGCACATGTATAGCAGCACTATAGTATATGGCGGTACATGTATAGCAGCACTATAATATATTGCTGTACATTACAGCACATGTATAGCAGCACTATAGTATATGGCGGTACATTACAGCACATGTATAGCAGCACTATAGTATATGGCGGTACATTACAGTACATGTATAGCAGCGTTATAGTATATGGTGGTACATTACAGTACATGTATAGCAGCGTTATAGTATATGGCGGTACATTACAGTACATGTAAAGCAGCACTATAGTATATGGCGGTACATTACAGTACATGTATAGCAGCGCTATGGTATATGGCGGTACATTACAGCACATGTATAGCAGCACTACAGTATATGGCCGTACATTACGGTACATGTATAGCAGCGCTATGGTATATGGCGGTACACACTGATGGGGGGGGCGCCTGTATACCACTGGGGCCTGTATATACCACTGGGGCCTGTATATACTGCTGGGGCCTGTATATACCACTGGGGAGGCTGCTGTATACCACTGGGGATGCTGTATATACTGCTGGGGCCTGTATATACCACTGGGGAGGCTGCTGTAATACTGCTGGGGCCTGTATATACCACTGGGGAGGCTGCTGTAATACTGCTGGGGCCTGTATATACCACTGGGGAGGCTGCTGTATACCACTGGGGCTGCTGTATATACTGCTGGGGCCTGTATATACCACTGGGGAGGCTGCTGATGGGGGGGCGCCTGTATACCACTGGGGCCTGTATATACCACTGAGGCCTGTATATACAGCTGGGGCCTGTATATACCACTGGGGAGGCTGCTGTATACCACTGGGGCTGCTGTATATACTGCTGGGGCCTGTATATACCACTGGGGAGGCTGCTGTAATACTGCTGGGGCCTGTATATACCACTGGGGAGGCAGCTGTATACCACTGGGGCTGCTGTATATACTGCTGGGGCCTGTATATACCACTGGGGAGGCTGCTGTAATACTGCTGGGGCCTGTATATACCACTGGGGAGGCTGCTGTATACCACTGGGGCTGCTGTATATACTGCTGGGGCCTGTATATACCACTGGGGAGGCTGCTGTATACCACTGGGGCTGCTGTATATACTGCTGGGGCCTGTATATACCACTGGGGAGGCTGCTGTAATACTGCTGGGGCCTGTATATACCACTGGGGAGGCGGCTGTATACCACTGGGGCTGCTGTATATACTGCTGGGGCCTGTATATACCACTGGGGAGGCTGCTGTAATACTGCTGGGGCCTGTATATACCACTGGGGAGGCTGCTGTATACCACTGGGGCTGCTGTATATACTGCTGGGGCCTGTATATACCACTGGGGAGGCTGCTGTATACCACTGGGGCTGCTGTATATACTGCTGGGGCCTGTATATACCACTGGGGAGGGTGCTGTATACCACTGGGGCTGCTGTATATACTGCTGGGGCCTGTATATACCACTGGGGCTGCTGTATATACTGCTGGGGCCTGTATATACCACTGGGGAGGCTGCTGTAATACTGCTGGGGCCTGTATATACCACTGGGGAGGCGGCTGTATACCACTGGGGCTGCTGTATATACTGCTGGGGCCTGTATATACCACTGGGGAGGCTGCTGTAATACTGCTGGGGCCTGTATATACCACTGGGGAGGCTGCTGTATACCACTGGGGCTGCTGTATATACTGCTGGGGCCTGTATATACCACTGGGGAGGCTGCTGTATACCACTGGGGCTGCTGTATATACTGCTGGGGCCTGTATATACCACTGGGGAGGGTGCTGTATACCACTGGGGCTGCTGTATATACTGCTGGGGCCTGTATATACCACTGGGGCTGCTGTATATACTGCTGGGGCCTGTATATACCACTGGGGAGGCTGCTGTATACTACCACTGGGAAGGCTGCTGTATACTACCACTGGGGAGGCCTGTATACCACTGTGGGGGCCTGTATACCACACTACTGGGGGCTGTATACCTGTGCTGGGGTCCACCCTCGGCTTATACACGAGTCAATAGGTTTTCCCAGGTTTTGGGGGCAAAAGTAGGGGGGTCAGCTTATACACGAGTATATACAGTATTTAAAAACAGACAAAAAGGATATGTCAGCCCAACTTTTTTGCCAACAGATCTCTGCAGGATCTGGTCAAATGGATGATTACTGAACACGTGAACTCAGCCTTATGGCCGCTTTACACACACCAACTTCTTTGTCCAACCTCTGAACAGATCTCTGGTTGCAGTGAAATCATGGACACATTGTTCCATTTTGTGGCTGTGTACAAATGTAACAATGTGTCCATGATTTCATTGCAACCAGAGATCTGCTCAGAAGTTTGACACAGAAGTTGGTGTGTGTAAAGCGGCCCTTAGGCCTGTTTCACACATCTGTGGAAACAAGGCCATTTTTGGCAGGGCATGTATTATGTGTCATGGATCGTGTGACACATGAGTGCTGTCGATGTGCTATCAACGGACAGCCTGTCAGTGCATACTCACTTTCCTCCAGCACCGCTGCTCCTCTCACTTCCGGTCCGCTGTTAAGCTATATTAAGCTATGTTAAGCATATTCAGGAGTGTAATGAGCGGCACCAGAAGTGAGAGGAGCAGGCAGCGCTGGAGGGAGGTGAGTATGAAATTCTTTGTCTTTAACTTTTGTCCGTGGTCCGTGCACACGGTTGTCACACTGTGAATATCCATGTGCAGGACATTTTGGCCCAAAACTGGTCCGTGGTGCCGGTTAAAAATGGACATGTCTCTATGTGGAGCACACGGACATGTGTCTGTTCCACATGGAGACACGGTCCATGCAGTGCCATGGACAAGTGAAGGGGGCCATAGAAAATAATGAGCCTCTGTATGTCCATGCCTTCGGCATGTGTTGGCATGGACCGCACACGTGCCAGAGGCAGGGATATGTGAAAGAGACGTAATAGGTAAGAGTGCTATCTGTGAAAAACATTATTATAAGAAAAATAGACGTTAGATTGAGGCCTTATTGCAATTGTGAAAATTGACGCAACATTTTGAGTATAGTGATAGGTTTAAAGGGCCCGTCACATATAGTGATATCGGTAACGATATCGTTGGAATGTCACTGTTTTGGTGACATTGCTGCGATGTCTACACGACATCGTTGTGTGTGACACCTGTCAATAATCAACGATAAGTTGTTGATCATTGATCGCAGATTTATGAACCGGTTCATAAATCTGTCGTTGATCGCCTGCTGAACGCGCAGCATCGCTGCGTGTGACAGCGGGAGACCAACGATCAGCGAGCTCCCAGTGTCGCTCAGCAACGCTGGGAGCTGGTATCCAAGGTAAACTGCAGGTAACTAAGTGCCGCGCTGCACTTAGTTACCTGCTGTTTACCTTGGATACCAGTGTGCTTGCTGGTCTGGATTGCTTGTGAGTCTACCTGTGAGACAGCTCACCAGTGATCAGCCTTCACTGTCCCAGCGATCCCGATCATTGATGGGATCGCTGGGACATTGAAGCGTGTTAGGGCCACGTCACACACACAGATATCTGTGCAGATATTGTTCACAGATCTCTGGTTGCAGTGAGATCATTCCATGTTGTGGCTGTGTGCAAATGGATACAATGTGTCCATGATTTCACTGCAACCAGCAAATTGCCAGTGAAGTTGCATGCAATGTTGCGACGTGTAACAGTACCCTCACAACAAATATTTTAGGCAATCATTGGGATTGAGCCTGTTCATGGTGTAGACTTCATAGGGCATGCTGTGTTCCCTTCATCTGAGAAACTAAAATGTGATTTTCTTAGGCAGTCGGTATTTTTTCAAAATGATTTAGTTTGTATCAGTTATATTTATCTTCGATTATTCATAGTTTTATTTTTTTATATGTTCTAATAAAGAAAGTCAATCTGATTTGACGTAATAAAGACCCGAGGGAATGATGGACAAAAATGGCCACATCGTTGTATGCCAGTTCCCTTCTTTGCAATGGTAATTGTTCAGTGAAGGGGTTAATGTATTCACACTAGGACTCCTTTAGCTGAGGATAATGGTGGTATGGATTCAGGTGCTGTGAAAGCCAAGGCACAAGCTGTATTTCCCTCCCACACGAGGCTTGCTGCATTCTAAGTTAGCCCTGATACGCTATCTCCATAGTAACCCGTTGCAGAGACACAGGAAGCTCTGCAGGTCCGCTCAGCTTTTACATACTCACAAGCAGCAAGTGGGTTTAAACAAAGCAAAAGCAGAGGAGTAAGAGGTGGATGGAAGAATACAAAAGTAAATATGTGGCGTATTTTATGGGGTGAGTTCTTGGCAATAGCAGGATGGAGGATGCTAATCCTATTGTCGAGCCACATCCAGATTGTGTGCAGGAATGTACCCACTTAGTCACACACAAAATGATGTTATCCACAACCATCTGACCATCATTATTTACAATATACCTTGAAATCTATGCATCATTTCATCTCTACCCGTTGGCTATGAATGCGTAGTACGGTACATGCCTGGTAATTAAGCGCCTCGCTTTGGACACAGATGTCAGCATCCAAGAGGCAAAATCAATGAGATACAGGGGCCTGAAAAGGAAAATGACAAATTAATAAGAATCTGCTGATTTATATATATATAGGGCTTGCAGTATACAACTGCTCCACCACAAATCAGATTTTGCATTTCTATGTTGCTGTTTAGTATAGTACATGGGATAACACATCTTTGGTTGGTATTTCACTTTTTAATGGTGTTCGGTTACGTTGACACGTGGTGTATTTCCCACGCTTTTTGCGGACACATTTTTTGCCTCGTTTTGCGGCTGCATTTCTTAGTGCAGGTAAAAAGAGCGGAGTATTCACACACTGCATTTTTTTACGGCTGTATTTTTCCCCAAAAGCGCAGGAGGAAGTGATGTCACACGAAGGCAGGAATAATCCTGTTCCCGTGTGACATGTATGTGTACTTTTACTTTAGCACTGAATGTACATTCACTTTTAAAGCAAAATAAAAGAAAGCAATGGTAATAAAAATAATAGAATAAAATACCTTTCTGCCGACTGTCCTGAGATGTGAGACGTCCACGTCCGATTGCTGCAGGACCCGAATCAGCTGACTGGGTGGCAAACCAATCAGCTAATGTGTCACCTGACTGCATCAGCTGAGCGGCTTTAACCGCCTGCCAAAACCGATTGGCGTGCAGGCGGTTGAAACTGATCAGCTGATGCTTTCAGCTGACACGTCAGCTGAGCAGTTTAAGCCGCCCACCAAAACCGATCAGTTTTGGCGGGCGGTCTAAAATCTCAGCTAATGATGTCACATCATGATCAGCTGATGATGTCACGTGACACATCAGCTTATCACTACCGGCCAATCATTCAGGTCCTTGCAGCGATTGGACGTCTTCCCCTGGGGTCCTATGACAGCCGGCAGAGAGGTAAGTATTTTATTATTTTTTTTAATACCTTTTGTTCAATTTTATTTTGATTTTGTAGTGCATGTAAATACACTGCGAAAGCACAACTACAGCCCCGACATGTCACATGGGGGAAGGAGCATATGATTCTTCCTCCCCCCGTGTGACATCACATCCTGCTTCTCTTCCTGCGCCTGCACTTATAGGCGCTAGAATATAGCATTGTCTGAACAATAATGCGTATTCCAGCTCCTTATAATGGCGCCTATGGGAGAAAGCTTGGCCTATAAAGCGCAAAGAATTAATATGTTAATTCTTTCAACGCTCTCGCTTTCTCCCACAAAAGTGTGGCAGAAAAGAAGTGCAGCGTCTGAACGGCAAAAGTGAAAGTCCAGTCACTTTGCCAGGAAACGCAGACGCAGGTGCGCTTTTGGGGAAAAGTGCAGCTTAAAAAAAAAGCTGGAAATACGCTATGTGTGAATGTAGCCTGACTGAGGAACTTTTTTAAAAATAATGGTCACACTCTGGTCACACTCTGGTCACACTCTGGTCACACTCTGGTCACACTCTGGTCACACTCTGCTCACACACTCTGAACACACTCTGAACACACTCTGAACACACTCTGAACACACTCTGAACAAACTGGAATCAGAAAATTATTACTAGAATTTGACCATTTTTCTTGACTGGAGTAAATACACTTGTGTGAACTCAGCATTACTGTGATGGTTTATAATATGATGGCCCTGTTTATTATTTTTATGGGGTTACTATAGCACTGTTATTTAATAAGAATGTGAAATTGGTCTTTAAAAGATCTCTATAGACTTTGTGTGTCTTCTGGTGTGATAGCAGTCATAAGGCAGAGTGTCAAGTCAACACTATGGTGGCTTTAGTATTGTAGCCTGATTTTTGATAGATAGTTGTTGTGAAGTCCTACATATATGTAGTTCTAGGGGGCAGAATCTTCATACATAAGATAGCATGTATTGCTAGATGTGTCAGAGCACACCTGTACATCATGGAAATCCCCTCTTCCCCATTGTTTATTGAGCACTATCATTCCAGTAAAAAATGCAGATGCCCTTCTCCTAAAAAGACTAGATGCTATTCCTACATAATGACGCCATGAACAAGTGCTAAAAAATGACACAAAATCAATCATACAGTAGGGCAATAAAATACCCAGTCCATCCACAAATAGGTATTTATGCACCCCTCTGGGCCAATATTGGCTGCTATGATTATATGTTCCTTGCTTTCCCAGCTAATAGATTAGTGGATAGGGAGTTATATGGTTGCAGTTTGTAGACCATTTGCATTAAACAAGAATTTTGCAGACACATTTTTCTTTTGTTTTCTATCTCTGGCAAGACATTTATTCACGGGTTCATTTTCTATTATAATAACCTGCTTGGTATTGTGCTCGTTAATGTTGGTCATATCATCTTACCCTTATGGACGTCGGTCCGATATTGGATCCGATGGCGCGAGAGCGCACTTTTTCTGCCCAGATTTCAAAGATCTCATCGGAGATTTACACAGCGCGATATCGGCAGCCAACGTCTCGAAGATGTGTACGCCCCCTTGTACGGCTGACCCAGGAACGACCATTTAACATGGGAGAGCATAGGGGACGTTGTACTCCACATCGTAGTTGGGCTGTCACACAGCACGATCCGGCCACATCATCTATCCAATATCGGGCCGTTGGAGAGCACGCTCATTCTTTCCCCGATATCGTTTTGGCATCGTTCGTGCATCGTATTGGACGTTTAAACTCTACAACGCACGAACGATATCGGGGCCAACGCACGAACCATGTGACTTTTGGTCGGAGTTGGACGCCGATATCGGGACGTGTAAACCCACCATTAGAGTTCAGGAGATTGGTTATTATAGACTATGTCCCTACTGTTATCTTAGCTTTGTTTTTATAGATACAAATAAGCCTCATAAATTACACTTAAAATATATACTGCATTGGAATCAATATTTCCCACAAGATATTGTTGAATCTCTGTGAGTGAGACGCTTCCTATTTGCTGCCACATACGTACCATTGGCAGGAGTGAAACAGGCACACATCGCCTTTTTCAGGTAGAGTGGAGCACTGCTGCAACAGTGACTGCATCTTTGCAATATGAAAGGATTAACTGACATTGGTCAGCTGATTTTTGCTACCCCATCTGACAGCAGCATGATGTAGGGAGGCACAGAGACCCTGATTCCAGCTGTGTGTCACTTACTGTGTGCTGTTGATTAAAAGGAATCTGTCAGCAGATTATTGCTACCTCATCTGACAGCAGCATAATGTAAGCAAGGTGATTTTGAATCCAAAGGTGTGTCACATAAATTACTGGCTGCAGCTGTTCTGCCACAATCAAAGCATTCAATACTAAGCATGTAGCAGAGCTGAAACAGCTGGCCCCGTGCACACCAGGTTCTCTATAGAGATTGTGCATTGACTGTGAGGTGTCGGACTGCCATGAATTTCTAGTCCTGTGATGTTAATCACATGGTAATAAACCTTTTTGTTTTTGTAAATAATTACACTCTAAAAAGAGAGAGAGAGTTGCCTTTTGTTTTTAATTCTTACATCATACTGTTCTCAGCTTACATTGCAAAAAGCTGCTGACAGATTTCCTTTAAAAAACAGTTTTCTCTGCTGCAGGTCTAGCAGTTCACTGAATGCTGAGCTCCATATAACTACACCCACATCACTGATTGGCAGAAGTCTGTGGACATCAGCAAAAACCTGCCAATCATTGGAAGGGGTGGGGTTGCACTGCTTGGCACTGGGCAAGTAGTCTTCTAGTTTTAATCTCCCAGTGATAACACAGGGGTTTTATCAAAACTACACTAAGCAGCCCAGTAAGTAAAGCATTACTGGAATCAGGGTCTCTGCTGTTCTCAGATTAGGTAGCAAAAACCTGGAGACAGATTCCTTTTAATTTCCATTACAGCATCACTAAATGTGACGTAAGGACTTGATGGTCATTTTCCTCATTATGCAAAGACACTGGCAGCCCTCTATCTAAGGATGCTTACACATCAGCATTTTTGCTGAATTGCAGCAGATCTGGTACATTTACTGCATCTGCCGCATAACAGCTGATTGCAGCAAGCCCCCCATTGATTCTATATGGGTTTGTGGCAGGTGCAGCAAGTGCGTTTTTTGTCGCGAACTGGCAAATCCAGCAGTTGAGGCAGGTCAAAAAAATGCGGTTAGCTGCGGTTTTTTTTACTTGCTGCAACTGCCGGATTTGCCAGATTGCGACAAAAAAATGCACTTGCCGCACCTACCACATGTCCCATGCAGAACAAATGGGAGCTTGCCAGCAGGCTTGCCACGTGTCGGCCATTACACGGCAGATGCGGGAAATCTGCCGCATCTGCTGTGAATCAGCAAAAACGCTGATGTGAAAAGGGCCTAACCAAAGCAATTTCTAAACCAGGCAAGCCGCTATATTATCCACTATTATAGTAGATATAGCGCACACTGACTGGGCTGTGTCCTATGTACCTGTTTGAGCTGTAGCATGGTATGTCTCAATCACTGTCTACTTCCAAGTGAGGAAGGCTGAAATGTTGCCGTTGGATTGCAGTTCTGATACATTTTTATTCTTTTATTGCACAATTGTGGTGCCAGATTCGTCCCTATAAATATTATCCACTGTGGTATATTATGGGGTTTCCAAACCTGATGACAATGAACAGAAGTGAGTGACAGTACTGCTATGGGATAGAGCAGACATCTCAGTAACGCTCCTAATTATTGTATTGAAGCTATGTTTAACATAATATGTCAGGCTGAAGTGGATAGGGCTAATTGGCCCAAGGCGCTGCATAACTTCTGTGCCTCAAACATTTGAATCTTAGACAGCCAATTATATAAAAAGGTTGATGCAGCATTTTATAAAAATGATTATAATACAAATATTCATCACACTTGTAATAATATTGTAGAACATTTTATGTCTCAGTGATTAGAAATGCACAAAATGAATTGGTGCTGTAGGGTGACGAAAGGAGTAGTTAAAACAATACTACTTATAGCAGCTAGAAATGAGTTAACCTACGTGAAGATTATTATATGAAGATTATGCTAACAGTTCAAAGCAGTTTCACGTTAGTGGATAGTTCTACCTTTACCAGTCTGACCTAGGTGTGGGCCTGGAATTAAGGATAATAATAATGTAGTCTCTGACTTGTTCTTTTTTTTTATGGTTTTAGACTCCATACAAAATAAAACTTCATCTTCAATCCTACAATGGCGTGACATGTGAGAGCTGTGCACCGACAAGCTGCAGTGCTCACACTTCACTCAGAAAGCAGAGTTTCGTCTTAAGAAAGTGTAGAATGTTGCAGCCCATTGGTAGCTGCTGATTGGCTGCAGCGCTCACTTCCTGTTGATTACATCATTTGGCTGAAGGCAGGGAGAAAGAAGCTGGTGGTGATTGGACGTGGGGCTTGCATGACATCATGATGTCACATGAGCCCTGTATATGCAATTACCGACACCGTTGGAAGAGTGCCAGCATGGAAAGTGAGTATAAGCTTTTTTATTTCATGTGGTGGAGGTGAGGAATCAGAAGGAGTTGTCCTAGTAGTGGATAACTCCTTTAAAATAGTTTGTCTAAACAGTAGACAACACTTTTTACATTGTTGAGATAAACCCTTTCAAATTACTGCTTTGGAAATCACCAACTAGCAATTGGAGCCACTCAGACTAAGCAGTTCCCCATACTGGCACTTAAAGGGAACCTGTCAGATCATTTATGCCCCCCAAGATATCCTCCTACTATCTTGATCTCGATCAGAAGACCTTATGATGTCAATATAAAATGGACAGGGTCAAATAACCAGTTAGCAGTTTTAATGTAAATTGCAAACATTTTAATGGATTAACAGTTGACAGTATTCAGTAGATTTGTACAGGTTAAAGGTGAAATTCAATTTGCATTGAATAAATCTGATGCAAAATGAATCTTCTGGGAAAGGGGTTAAATAACTTTTACACTGATCTCTCCTTGCCCACCCCATACCTGTCATTTAGCTTGTCCACAATTCCACTCTTCTATCTCCTTTTGTCTCTCCATTCACATGTATCATGCCCCATGTGACATTGTTAGGTTTAAAGATTTGAAGATACAGTTAGCAATGGCCATGAGCTCGGAATGAAGATAGAAGATAGGAGATAGAGGAGTTGGTCAGAGAACTGTTAGTGGTGGGATAGATGGGCCAAGGTGAGATGAGAATAAGATTTTATAAACTCCTTTCTAGCTCTCTGTAATCCAGTAAAATGCCAGCCAGCTGCTCTTATGTTGCATTAGACTGCAAATAATCACAAACATTTGGGTCCATGAGAATATGATATATGTGCATACACACACTTGAAATTGTTCCAGAAAATGGAATGTTTCTCCCAGAAAATTATTGCAATTACACATGTTTTGTCATGCACATTTTTATTTCCTTTATGTGTATTGGAACAACTCAAAAACTCAGAGGAAAAAAAAGACAAATTGGACATAATTTCACTCAAACCCAAAAATTAACTGGGCAAAACTGTTGACACCCTTCCAAAATTGTGGTTAAACAACTTTGAATGAGCATCACGCTTAACACAGACTCTCTTGTGGCAAGTTAATTAGCAATTTGGAAAACAAGCGGTGTCAGAGATTTGGAGCGCTAAAGAAACCACGGGTTGGTGATTAAATTACCGATAATTTATTGCACGAACAGCAGGGGTCCAGTGGCCACAACGCGTTTTGACGCACAGATGCGTCTTTCTCAAGTGGAGAAAGACGCATCTGTGCATCGAAACGCGTTGTGGCCACTGGACCCCTGCTGTTCGTGCAATAAATTATCGGTAATTTAATCACCAACCCGTGGTTTCTTTAGCGCTCCAAATCTCTGACACTGCTTGTTTTCCAAATTGCTAATCTCTTTCTCCCTTGTTGGGAGTGCGGTGTGTGAGCTGCTCTAAGATCCACAGTACCTGGCAGTACATCATAAGACCCACCCTTGAATGATCAACTGATACACAGTGTGGAGCTGGGACGGAAGCCAGTGCAGCGAGTCTGCCTCTTCGGGTGGAGGAGTGAAGGAGCCCACCTCCATCTCCAGAGGAACTAAAGAGCCGACCACCAAGCCCGGAGTATCTGAGGAGGAGAGAATATTGGCCCTTGTCACTACAGTGATCCACATTAAGCCATCAGTCTGGTTGTGCGGGGTGTTGCACAACCAGTAAAGGTTAGTGCAAACATAGTAAAACCGTGTATTAAGTTCCTCCAGTTGCAGTGTGGCGCAATATCTGTTTTTTCTCTTGTAGCAAGTAACAGGAGTGGGCAATATGAAAATCGCACCTGAAACCAGATCAAGAGGGGAGAAGTTGACCTAATCTTTGTTTTGTATGTCTATGTGTGCCACACTAAGCATGGAGAACAAAAAGAGGAGAAGAGAACTGTCTGAGGGTTTGAGAACCAATATTGTTGAAAAATATCCACAATCTCAAGGCTACAATTCTATCACCAGAGATGTTCATATTCCTTTGTCCATTTTGTGTAATATAATCAAGATGTGTAGATCTCATGACACTTTAATCTCATTGGACGTGGACGGAATAGAAACATTTATGAATGATTGCAAAGAAAAAAGCACAGTACCTACAGTCAAATATGATGGAGGTTCAAAGATGTTTAGCGGTTGTTTTGCTGCCTCTCAAGGCCTTGACTATATGCAAGACATCATTAAATCTGAAGATTACCAAAGGATTTTGGGTTGCAATGTACTGCCCAGTATCAGAAAGCTGGGTTTGCATTCTAGGGAATAGGCCTTCTAACAGGACCATGACTTCAAACATACTGCAAGAAGCACCCAGAACCGAATATAGACAAAGCGCTGGAAAGGTCTGAAGTGGCAGCAATGAGTCCAGATCTAAATCCCATTGAACACCTATGGAGAGATCTTAATAATGATGTTGGGAGAAGGCACCCTTCAAATATGAGAGATCTAAGGGAAGTTTGCAAAAGAAGAGTCCAAAATTTTAGAGAAATATAAGAAGCTTGTTATGATTATTGGAATAGATTGATTGCAGTTATTTATTCCAAATAGAGGGTGCCAACATTTTTATCCAGCCTATTTTTGGAGCTTTGTGTGAAATTACGTCCAATTTGTCTTTTTGCTCATTTGCTCATAAAGATGTATAACAAAACATGTAATTGTCATAGTTTTCTTGGAGAAAAACTTCATTTTCTGGAACAATATCAGGGTATCAACACATTTGGCTATGTCTGTGTATAATCCTATATTATTTTTTTTAATTCAAGTCAAATTTGTGCAAGCGAATAACTGGAGGAATATATGGTAACTGCAAATTCAATATATTTTCTGTAAATCATCACACATGGAGTAATGTGTACAGATGTGGGCACCAGCAGTCAAGAAAGTATAAAAGAAAGAAATGAAGTGAGTTTTCAGACAACCAAAGTAATAAAAGAGATCGGTGGATTGCAAAAGACAACAAGATTATAACAATTGTTGTCTTTTAATTTTAATTTAAAAAACAGCCTAAAAGCAATCTAATCCATATGTCCAAATTTCATCTATCAAAGCTATAGGCAGAAATCTGTCTGTCTATGCCTGCATAGAATAAAGGCCCTGTCTCACGCTTCAATAGTCGAACGATCCGACCAACGATCCGACTTGACCTAGATCTCTTGAACGACTTTCAATGATCGCTAGTGAAGTGCAACACTTACAGATATCTTTAACGACGCAGCAACGATTCCGCGACAAGCGAACGATACTTGCGGTCGTTTGATCACCTACGTCCTTCACTTCTGAATAGGCGAAGTCATTAACAACATCGTTATCAAGGTGTAACACACACCTATGCTGCAGGTTGCACGGACAATCATCGTTTGGTTTAAAGTCCGGTTCAAAAACCTCCCATCAACGATCAGCCGACTTATTGTTGATCGTTTGTACATGTCACACTGAACCACATCGTTACGAGTGCGTTTGAACGACTGCAAACACATGATGTTTCAACGATATCGTTAGCGATATTGTTGTGTGAGACGGGGTCTTAAGGTTTACTATCATTCCAGAGTAGTTTCTTTTACTGATCAAAAATGGAGACAATAGCCGTCAAAAGATGATTAACATAGATCAAGAAACATGGCCGTGTAAGATAGTTTAATAAATAGAAACCTTGGCCCTCCTGCGCCCGCTCAGTCACCCACTTGGTTATGAAATTATGTGCCTTATTATCTGCCCATTATTCAGGAATATACCTACAGCTTTGAAGACTGTGATGGAATTAAGTTGTTGCTTAAGGGCGCTATGCTACTTACCATAGTTTGCATTGGGGAGGATTTTTTTTCCCTAAATTGAGTGGAATTGGTCACTGCCTCAAAGAGGTTGTTCTGCCTTTCTCTGGTAGTTGTGGAATAATAGGTTAATGTACATGGCTATACTATCTCTGAATGTTGGATTAAAATCTCAATAGGTTAGACCAGGGGTCACAAACACGCGGCTGCAAACGTCCCCTGGGGCTTCACTGTACGGCCTGCGGCACCATCAGCCACTTGACCTTGCCGACTGTCCAGTGCATCGGACCGCCGTGGTCCCCACTGTGTTATTGACTTCTGGCTGCAGGACTGTCTGCCGTTCAGTAACATCAATGCAAGCCACCAGCTAATGGGAGGCCCGCAGCTTCCGTCGCCATATGACATCACCTGCGAGCCTCCCATTGGCAGGCGGCTTGCATTGATGTTGCTGAACGGCAGCGCTTGTCAAACAGTCCTGCGGCCAGAAGTCAATAACAGCGCGGACCGCAGCAGCCCCATTCATTGGATCGCCGGCTAGGTTAAAAAAAGTGTGTAAGTGTGAATGTGTGTGAGTGAATGTGTGAGTGTGTAAATGTGAGCATGAATGTGTGAATGAGTGTAAGTGAGTGAATGTAAGAGTGTGAATGTGTGAGTGCGTGAGTGTGGGGATGGGGATATCACTACAAAAGGGGACCAGCATGGGGGACATCACTACAAAAAGGTTCCTGCATGGGGGACATAACTACAAAAGGTGACCAGCATGGGGGACATTACTACACTATGAGGGCCAGGATGGGGGACATTACTACACTATGAGGGCCAGGATGTGAGTGCGTGAGTGTGGGGATGGGGATATCACTACAAAAGGGACCAGCATGGGTGACATCACTACAAAAGGTGACCAGCACGGGGGACATTACTACACTATGGAGTCCAGGATGGGGGACACTACTACACTAAGGGAACCAGGATGGGGACATCACTGCAAAAGGGGATCAGGATGTGGAGTTTATTACAAAAGGGAATAAGTATGGGGAACATTACTACACTATGGGGGCCAGGATAGGGACATTACTACAAAAGGGGTCCAATATGGAGGACATTACTACACTATTGGGGCCAGGATGGCAACATCACTACAAAAAGGAGCCAGCATGGGGGATATTACTACACTATGGGGGCCAGGATGTGGACATCAATGCAAAAGGGGATCAGGATGGGGGCATTACTATATGATGTGGACCAGGATAAGGCATTACTACAAGAAGGGGATCACGCTGGGGTACAGGATGTGGGACATTACTATAGGATGGGGACCAGTATGGGGATATTACAATAAGAAAGGGACCAAGATGGGGACATTACTACAAAAAGATCAGGATTTGGATATGACTACATTGAGCAAAAAATTCTGATATTACAAAAAATGTCACTTAGTCCTACAAGCAATGCGGCCCCCAATATCATTTTTTTTTTATGTGCGACCCGCTAACCCAGCCAAGTTTGAGACCCATAGGTTAGACAATTACATTGATTGGGTTTCCTCTTTTTTTTCTTTAGGTAAACCATTGGTGTAATCACAGGTGGTGTAACCTCTAAGTGCCCCGATGATCAACAATATAAAGGGGCAAAACATAGGTAGTGTAGTTACACCTAAGGGTTTTCACTTGACCCCCATTTGGTATTCTTGTATTAAGCACACTGCCTATACTGTCTCGTCAAAACTTCAAGCTCCTCTCTATCTAACAGCATATTCCTATCTCCATATTACTATATATTTCTCCCTCATCTCCTTTACAAGTATATGCACATCCGGTAACCAGAAAAATGCCCAACATAAAAATGCCCATTGGGTTGGGTTTAGAGTTTTTTTAGGGGTTAGGTGTTAGGTTTAGGTATAAGGGTAGGGGTTAAGGTTGCTTGTGGACATTTTTCCTTGTGGACATTTTTCAGGAAACCTGCGCATCCACACAGGAGCCCTTCTGTGTGCGGCTCCTCATAAGTCACCATCTGGAAACTATCTCTTCATTGTTGGATGGTAGACCATGTGCTAAAGCACAAAGCTAAGCTGGCAGACAGCCACCAGCCACATATATTGAACTTGTGAGCCACATGTGACTCCTGAGCCACAGGTTGTGGACCCTTGATATGCAGTGTCATATATAGGTTTGTTGGCAGACTTATTAAACACTAGTGTAGCTACTGAGTGATCAGGAGGAAAGGGACTGCTGTCGTGGGGCTACTCACATGATGGGGCATACCTGAATCTATGGGTGAGGGCCACTCTCAACTCTATTGGGGTTGTCAGGCTGACAATACAACTGAAACTTGAAGAATTTTTACTAAATGGTTACTGTCAGGATCCTTAATGCATGATTATAAAAAAATAAAATCCTGGAATTTACAGATGTTGAGACGTATATGTGGATTATGTGTTTTCCTTATGTCAGCAGTGCAGACAGTATGGTCTGGGTGCCTCACAGTCCATCACTATGCTACTGCGCTGATAAAGCAGCAATATATCGACTGCTGCTGACAGATCCAGCATTTGATGGACTGTCTCTGAAAGCCCTGTTCTTTCCCACTGTTTCCTAGGTGATATGACGGAGCCTGCACATGTGCTGTGTAGTCAGCTTGAAGACTGCTTCACATCATGACTACGTGTATGCTTGCAGATATAGAAGATTTGTGTATTTCCTGTACATTTTTGCATGTGAGACAAAAATATAGGAAAAGGAGATATATGAAGCTCTTTAAAAAATGTAGCTATTATAACTGGCCTTATTTTCATTATGCCTGAGGACAAACTAACCTTAAGCTATGTATTATTAATGACCACGCTGGAGAAAACTGAATATTTTTTATCTATTTTTTTTCCCTAAAGTATAGCCTTGCAGGCTAGTATGATATACTGCAGTTTATGAAGCCATTAGGTTTTCACTATAGAGGAGCCCCTGCTCTCAGGATCGTGAGTGGCAGCTGTAAGCTCTTGATTGACAGCTTCCTCTCCATGGATGCACTGTAGAGCGAGCTGTCAATCAAAGTGCTCAGAAGGGCCTGCAGCCTCTGCTCTCTATGCACTGAGTGCTGACATCTGCGACATAAAGACAGTGCCTCCCGGGAGGGATAAAGTTAATTATTCTACAGAGGCAGTTGGACAGCATTGTAACGCTATTAACCAGCAGATTAACCGGTTATCTGTAAATTAATACCATATGGGGAGTTGAAAGGTTCCCTTTAACATCACATGGCAAAATATTTTATAGACTGAACAGAAAAAACAATAGTGAACTGAAACAGTGATTAAGAATGGAAAACTGAAAGAAAACCTATAGTAAGGCAAGAAGCCCAAGCAAACCGTATGCGGATGTGTGCCGGATTCAGACTTCGAAGCCTCAGGTGCTGCAGTCCACAGTGCTTGTAACTGGGTCACCCTGACACACTGTATTACTAGTGATTGTGGTATACTTGTGTATGTGAGAAGGTGTGATGAGAGACTAACATCTTAGACTGTGTTTGCCCTATAATGCTTTATTCAAAGCAATCTTTATATATAAGAGTGACTGAAATTTTAATTGTAAGTACCATACTTTGGATGGTCTCAAGGAAATACTCTGGTTCAACGAGGTAAACCTAGGTTTTAAATAAACTTGCAAATAGGGAAAAAGGTGAACTCACCCATGTAGACATTGCACATAGTCCTTTATTGCAGTGGAAATTTACATGGTGCAGGGAGGGAGAGAAAGGAGCCGACAGAAATGTATTCAATACATTTTTTTGTGGTAGCACCCCGTGAGAAAAACACTTTTTTTAGTGTGCCATTTTTAGTGCTTCCTTTCTCCTGATCCCTAGGTTTTAAATACGTAAAAAGAATCTGTCAGCAGGTTTTTTCTATGTAAACTGAGGACAGCCTGCTATAAGAGTTAAAAAAAACAAAAATCAACTGGACCTCTCTTATCAGGTTCTATGCTATTGTTTCCATAATCAAAAATCTTTATCACCTGGTGATTACCTCTGTGATTAACATTACAGGATTAGAAACACACACAAGGACTGTCGGACATGCCCCCTGCTGTAATTAACATTACAGATTGAAACTCATGCACAGGACAGTTGGACATGCCCCCTGCTGTAATTAATGTTACAGGATTAGAAACTCATGCACAGGCTAGTCTGGACATGCCCTGCTGTAATTAGTTAACAGGATTAGAAACTACATGCACAGGACTAGTCGGACATGCCCCCTGCTGTGATTAACATTACAGGATTAGAAACACGCACAGGACTGTCGGACATGCCCCCTGCTGTAATTAACATTACAGGATTAGAAACTCATGCACAGGACAGTTGGACATGCCCCCTGCTGTAATTAACATTACAGGATTAGAAACTCATGCACAGGCCTGTTGGACATGCCCCCTGCTGTGATTAACATTACAGGATTAGAAACACGCACAGGACTGTCGGACATGCCCCCTGCTGTGATTAACATTACAGGATTAGAAACACGCACAGGACTGTCGGACATGCCCCCTGCTGTAATTAACATTACAGGATTAGAAACTCATGCACAGGACAGTTGGACATGCCCCCTGCTGTAATTAACATTACAGGATTAGAAACTCATGCACAGGCCTGTTGGACATGCCCCCTGCTGTGATTAACATTACAGGATTAGAAACACGCACAGGACTGTCGGACATGCCCCCTGCTGTGATTAACATTACAGGATTAGAAACACGCACAGGACTGTCGGACATGCCCCCTGCTGTAATTAACATTACAGGATTAGAAACTCATGCACAGGGCTGTCGGACAGGCCCCCTGCTGTAATTAACATTACAGGATTAGAAACTCATGCACAGGCCTGTTGGACATGCCTCCTGCTGTAATTAACATTACAGGATTAGAAACTCATGCACAGGCCTGTTGGACATTCCCCTGCTGTAATTAACATTACAGGATTAGAACTCATGCACAGGACTGTTGGACATGCCCCCTGCTGTAATTAACATTACAGGATTAGAAACTCATGCACAGGACTGTTGGACATGCCCCCTGCTGTAATTAACATTACAGGATTAGAAACTCATGCACAGGACTGTTGGACATGCCCCTGCTGTGGTTAACATTACAGGATTAGAAACTCATGCACAGGACAGTTGGACATGCCTCCTGCTGTGATTAACATTACAGGATTAGAAACTCATGCACAGGACAGTCCGAAATGCCCCCTGCTGTAATTAACATTACAGGATTAGAAACTCATGCACAGGCCTGTTGGACATGCCCCTGCTGTAATTAACATTACAGGATTAGAAACTCATGCACAGGCCTGTTGGACATGCCTCTGCTGTGATTAACATTACAGGATTAGAAACTCATGCACAGGACTGTTGGACATGCCTCCTGCTGTAATTAACATTACAGGTTTAGAAACTCATGCACAGGACTGTTGAACATGCCCCCTGCCATCATTGCCCGTTATTGCTCTCTGGTAGCAGGTACCATCACACCCACAAAATGGGAGGTTTTTAACCCAGTAAGAGGCTGAGACTAAAGTGTTGAAGACCCGATATATGAGACACACCTCGATGTGGCTACTGGGACGGTTTATATATATGGCAATGTATATAAAGCTAACATCTCCATTTTCAACCTATTTTTCCTTAGCTGCAACATTGTTCCAGTTTTCACTATCTATTTTAGGAGAGTACTGTCTTTTTAGTTGTTAAATTATGTTGCTGTCAGATGTGATGACAAAACTATAAGAATAAAACAGTTTCTATCTAAGGATGCAAACAATGAATGTAGGAATATGAACATGCATTACTGCTAACGAAAAACATGAAGTAAATATTTGAGAAAATTGGAATACTAAGTATCCCAACTTTTTGCAATTTTTTTCATTGTGCTTTTTCTTAGCATTGATGCATGTTCATATACATAGTAACATAGTAACATAGTTTTTAAGGTTGAAGGAAGACTTTAAGTCCATCTAGGTCAACCCATAGCCTAACATGTTGATCCAGTGGAAGGCAAAAAAAAATCCCATGTGGCAACAATAAGATCCACATTGGGAAAAAAATTCCTTCCTGACTCCAGATATGGGAATCAGACTACCGTATATACTCGCGTATAAGCCGAGTTTTTCAGCCCAAAAATTGGGCTGAAAAGTACCCCCCTCGGCTTATACGCGAGTCAGTGCGGGGGCTGCTGTATACAGCGGTATACAGCAGCCCCCGCATCCCCAGTAATGCAGGGCCCCCCCCTCATGCTCCGGTCACCTGTAAAGCAAGTTATACTTATCAGTGCCCGCTGCCGTCCGCGCCCGCCGCTGCCGACATGCGATCCTCCATCTTCATTCATCTTCTTCCTGCTCTGTGAGCGTCGCAGGCAGTGACGTCATTACCGGCGACGCGCACAGGAAACAGGAAGAAGATGCATGAAGACGGAGGATCGGGATGTCGGCAGCGGCGGGCGCGGACGGCAGCGGGCACTGATAAGTATAACTTGCTTTACAGGAGACCGGAGCATGAGGGGGGGGCCCTGCATTACTGAGGCTGCCTGTATACTACCACTGGGACTGCTGTATATAGGGGCCCTGCATTACTGGGGCTGCAATACCACTGGGGCTGCTGTATATAGGGGCTGCAATACCACTGGGGCTGCAATACCACTGGGGCTGCTGTATATAGGGGCCCTGCATTACTGGGGCTGCAATACCACTGGGGCTGCTGTATATAGGGGCTGCAATACCACTGGGGCTGCTGTATATAGGGGCTGCAATACCACTGGGGCTGCAATACCACTGGGGCTGCTGTATATAGGGGCTGCAGTACCACTGGGGCTGCAATACCACTGGGGCTGCTGTATATAGGGGCTGCTGTATACACCACTGGGGCTGCAATACCACTGGGGCTGCTGTATATAGGGGCTGCAATACCACTGGGGCTGCAATACCACTGGGGCTGCTGTATATAGGGGCTGCAGTACCACTGGGGCTGCAATACCACTGGGGCTGCTGTATATAGGGGCTGCAATACCACTGGGGCTGCTGTATATAGGGGCTGCAATACCACTGGGGCTGCAATACCACTGGGGCTGCTGTATATTGGGGCTGCTGTATACACCTCTGGGGCTGCATATACCTCTGGGGATGCATATACCTCTGGGGCTGCTGTATACTACCACTGGGGCTGCTGCTGTATACTACCACTGGGGAGGCTGCTGTATACTACCACTGGGGAGGCTGCTGTATACCTCACTGCTGGGGGTTGTATACCTGTGCTGGAGTCCACCCTCGGCTTATACGCGAGTCAATAGATTTTCCCAGGTTTTGGGGCAAAAGTAGGGGGGTCGGCTTATACACGGGTCGGCTTATACACGAGTATATACGGTAATTCCCTGGATCAACGCCCTATCAAAGAATCTAGTATATATAACCGGTAATATTATAGTTTTCTATAAAGGCATCCAGGCCACTCTTACATTTTAGTAGTGACTCACTCATTACAACATCATGTGGCAGAGAGTTCCATAGTCTCACTGCTCTTAAGGTACCGTCACACGCCGCAATCTCGCCTGGAGATCTGAAAGGCGATGTGTCGCCCAGGCAAAATCGCCATGAAATTGCCTCACGGTTGCGGCATGTGATTGGGCGATTTTGCGGTGATAAATTGCCCATCGGCCGTCGCCTGATTCCTAAACAGTGCTCAGTAATCAGGCGCAATCGGCAAAGCGATATTTTCGTGTTTTGGCGTGTGACAGGGCGATAGTGATGGAAAGAGCACTTTCTGTGATTTCCCGTAGGCGTGCCTCAGCGTGCTGTAGTCCGCGCCCCGTCTGAGATGATTGGTGTGGGCTATTGTGTTCCCATTGACTGTCAGTTGACACCGCGCCATATTTGAAGAGCTGTCTGTTCAGCACCACACACATCTTCAGCTACACAACCGTCCGCAAACTCAGTGCAATTACGCGCGCCATTGAATAGCACAAGCTATGTTGTCCATGTGTATTAAGTTGCACTATGTGGAGTATAGTGCCACACATGACAGCTCAGATGTTAAGCTACACATCGTAGATGGGTGCCATGGGCCACGCACTACAATCACCCTATGTGTGTGAATTTGGTGACGCTGCTGGATACTGCTCCCACTCGGCGGACGTTAGCGCCCTGAGCAGGCTGACCAATCATAACGCAGTCGTGTTGGCCAATTAGCGTATATGGGGCGCAATGTAAACCACTGTGGCACGCCTATCTCCTCGCTGCGCTAAAACATGTACGCCCACATTGCCTTTGAGATTGCGGCGTGTGAAGCAGCGATGGAATGAGGCAAGATTGGTTCTGCTGTAGGTGAGGCGATTTCCGGAGCGAAACATCGCCTTAGCTTCAGAGCAAAATTGCGGCGATCTGAGGTGGGCACGAAAAACGTGAGTGCGCACGTCATATCACCACACATCGCCAGGCGAGCTTGTGGCGTGTGACGGTACCTTTACAGTAAAGAATCCACGTTTGTAATTATGATTAAACCTTCTTTCCTCCAGACGTAAAGGATGCCCCCTTGTCCCCGTCTCAGGCCTAAGAGTAAAGAGATCATTAGAAAGGTCTCTGTGCTATCCCCTCATATATTCAAACATTATTATAAGATCTCCCCTAAGCCTTAGTTTTTCCAAACTAAATAACCCCAAGTTTAATAACCTGTCTTGGTATTGCAGACCTCTCAGTCCTCTAATAACCTTGATCGCTCTTTTCTGCACCCGCTCTAGTTCAGCTATGTCTTTCTTATACACCAGAGACTAGAATTGTACACAGTATGCTAAGTGTGGTCGCACTAGTGACTTGTATAGAGGTAAAATTATGTTCTCCTCATGAGCATCTGCCTCTTTTAATACATCCCATTATTTGATTTGCCTTTGCAGCAGCTGCCTGACGCTGGCCACTAAATGTGAGTTTATCATCTATCCATACACCCAGGTCTTTTTCAGTGGTAGTTTTGCCCACTCTTTTACAATTAAGCATATAATAATACCTTTTATTTCCTCTGCCCAAGTGCATGACCTTACATTTATCCCCATTAAAGCTCATTTGCCATTTATCAGCCCAAGCTTCTAGTTTACATAAATCCTCCTGTAATATAAAATTGTCCTCCTCTGTATTGATTACCCTGCAGAGTTTAGCGTCATCTGCAAATATTGAGATTCTACTCTGTATGCCCCCTACAAGGTCATTAATAAATATGTTAAAAAGAAACGGGCCCAATACTGACCCCGTGTTACCCCACTGTTAACTGTGACCCATTCTGAGTGTGATCCATTAATAACCACCCTTTGTTCCTATCACTGAGCCAGTCCTTAACCCACTTACACATATTTTCCCCTATCCCCAATGCTCTCATTTTATGTATCAACCTCTTTTGTGGCACCGTTTCAAAAGCTTTTGAAAAGTCCATATACACCACGTCCACTGCATTTCTTTGGTCCAGTCCACAACTTACCTCTTCATAGACGCTTATCAGATTAGTTTGACAGGAACGGTCCCTTGTAAACCCATTTTGATATTGGGTCATGAGGTTATTTTTCTTCTGATACTCTAGTATAGCATCTCTTAGAAAACCCTCTAGGATTTTACCCACAGTAGAGGTGAAGCTTACTGGACTATAATTTCCAAGTTCAGTTTTTGTCCCCTTTTTGAATATTGGCATCACATTTGCTATACGCCAGTCCTGTGGTACAGACCCTATTATTATGGAATCTTTAAATATTAAAAATAATGGTCTGTCTATGACAGTGCTTAATTCCTGCAGTACTCTGGGGTTTATCCCATCCGGGCCTGGGAATTTGTCAATTTTAGTGATTTTTAGGCAGTGCCATACTTCCTGCTGGGTTAAGCAGGTTACATTTAATGGATAATTTTTGTTATCACTGATCATATTGTCTGTCATGGGATTTTCTTGTGTAAATACTGCTGAAAAAAGTCATTTAGCATATTTGCTTTTTCCTCATCCTCATTCACCATTTCACCCAGACTATTTTTAAGGGGGCCAACGCAATCATTTTTTAGTTTCTTACTATTTATGTAGTTAGAAAATATTTTGGGATTTTTTTTTACTTTCTCTGGCAATGAGTCTCTCTGTGTCAATCTTTGCTGCCTTGATTTGCTTTTTACAGATGTTATTTCATTTTCTGTATTTATTTAATGCCTCATCCCTACCTACTTGCTTTAATTCCCTAAATGCTTTCTTTTTGTCACGTATTGCGTCCCTTACAGCTTTATTTAGCCATAGTGGTTTCCTACTATTTCGAGCATGGTTATTCCCATAGGGTTTATATTGTGCACAGGTCCTATTCAGGATGCTAATAAATGTCTCCCATTTACTTTGTGTACTTTTATGTCTCAGGACATCGTCCCGGTTTATTGCAGTAAGGTCATCTCTCAACCGTTGGATATTTGCCTTCCTGAAGTTTAGTGTCCTTGTAGCCCCTCCACTACACATCTTATTAAAGGATACTTGAAAACGTAATATTTTGTGACTACTATTACCCAAGTGATAACAAATCAGTCGTCCATAGGGTATGGCTTTGTAAGTATAGAAGTTTATACTCTAGTGTCTCGTGCTAATAGCAGGAGAGGGACAACTTATAAGAGGGAAATAAACAAATTTCAAACCCCTATATGAATTTCGAACAATGTTCTGAAACATCAACTAATGAAGACCTTCCATTAGATTACTGAGCTCCCAGTATACATATAGATTAAACCTCAACGCTTGACGCGTTTCGCCTTCTCAGATGTCAGAAGGCTCATCAGAAGACTTTGGGTTTACAGAATTAATGTTCCGTCTAAAAACAAAGAATTGGCAAAACATTAGTTTACAAACAGAGAAATCTTGAAGATAACTGCACGAGTCTAGATGGTACATAGTCAAATACAGAAAAATATACATGTATATATGTGCAAAGCCACTTAAATACATTACATACAAAAAATATACAAGAAATATATAGTTGATCTAGTTGGACATATATGCATGTTCACAAAAGTATGTGACTAATTTTTGATGGTAAAAGGATGAAGAAACATACCTTATAACCGTACATGCCAAATAAACAAGTTCTTCGATAGGGCAAGAATACCCAAAAGGGTCAATAAGCAATAGATAGAGAGACCACGTAATTTTTCTGATAGAGTCAAAATAAACAGAGAAATATATATTTTACCACAAGAAAATGGTGCATATCGTATATGTAAACTAGATGAAGGACTACAGTACATATGGCATCATGCTTACCTAAGGTATCTGTTGTATGGTCATGAATAGGGCAACCAAAGAGTTGGACATACTAGGGCATAGATAAACTGTGTGGGGACAGAGATATATCAAGATCAAGGAAAAGATATTTGACAAACAATAGATAGAGGTATCAAAAATTTTTTTTTTTTTTTTTTTTTTTCTTCCCTTTTTTTTCCTCTTTTTTTTTCTTCCTTTTTTTTCGAAATTCATATAGGGGTTTGAAATTTGTTTATTTCCCTCTTATAAGTTGTCCCTCTCCTGCTATTAGCACGAGACACTAGAGTATAAACTTCTATACTTACAAAGCCATACCCTATTGACGACTGATTTGTTATCTCGTTTGGCAAAAGTCTAAGACCTTCTATGTTATTACTAGAGTAATTATATATGCTGAACCCCAGGAATGTATATAAATGTGTATATGTTTGTCTAATTCCCCTTGGTTTGCTTACCACGTTTTAATCTTTGATACAAATAAAGAGATTTTTTAACATTATAAGTTGGTATTTCCTAGTTTGAAAAATATAATATTTGGTACCTCCTAATATAACTAGTCAATTGACTGATATACTATTACCCAAGTGACCTCCAACCTGTATATTTGATATGCGGTCCGGCCTGTTGGTTAATATTAGGTCCACCAGTGCCCCCCTTCTTGTTGGGTCCTGAACCAGTTGTGAAAGATAATTGTCAAAAACCTATTACCTTTGCTGGAACTGCAGGTTTCTGATCCCCAATGTATTTCAGGGTAGTTGAAGTCCCCCATAATAATGACTTCTCCCTGAGTCGCTGCTTCATCTATTTGCTTTATGAGGATATTCTCCTCCACTTCCATTATTGTTGGGGACTTATAACAAACTCCTATCAGTGATTTATTATTTTTTCCCCCTTCCCTTATCTCCACCCACAGAGACTCTACATTTTCATTAGAATATCTGATTCAATGGTTAGCACACGGCATATGAGGGGGTGTGGTGCCAGTGAAGGGGCCTCTTGAGTCCCGTATTCAAGTCTGTTAGAATCACTGCACACACACACTTCTAGTCTTTTTGCTTATAGGTGAATGTTTATTCAGAAGGTGCTCTTGTTAGAACTGCGACAGTATGACGTTTCGGACGATTAGGTCCTTGATCACAAATATCGCCTGAGAGATACTGTACTTGAATGTAGCTTCTTTTGGCTGAGTATTGGTCACAGTGCCTCTGGCAGTCAGGAGCAGTCGCTCTGTGGACGGTGGTGGCACAGCAGTGGGGTGTGTACACACCCAGGGAGATGCATCCTCCTGCATCTCCCTGGGTGTGTACACACCCCACTGCTGTGCCACCACCGTCCACAGAGCGACTGCTCCTGACTGCCAGAGGCACTGTGACCAATACTCAGCCAAAAGAAGCTACATTCAAGTACAGTATCTCTCAGGCGATATTTGTGATCAAGGACCTAATCGTCCGAAATGTCATACTGTCGCAGTTCTAACAAGAGCACCTTCCGAATAAACATTCACCTATAAGCAAAAAGACTAGAAGTGTGTGTGTGCAGTGATTCTAACAGGCTTACATTTTCATTAGATTCACCTATATTATCACGCAGAATGGGTTTTAAGGATGATTTTACCTATAAACACACACCTCCTCCTCGCTTATTTGTACAGTCATTTCTGAAAAGACTATAGCCCTGTAAATTAACAGCCCAGTCATGGCTCTTGTCCAGCCATGTCTCCAATATCCCAATCATGTCATAATTATTTTCAAACAAAATTAATTCTAATTCCTCCATTTTGTTGGTGAGGCTTCTGGCATTCATAAATTCATTTTTTGCATTTTTTTAGCATTTTAGAATGAAACTGCTTTATGTTATAGTATATGTGTTGTTCAGTATGCACCTATTCAAACGTACATGTTAGGAAGTGCCATCAGTTTTTTTATTTAGATGTGATAGCAAAAATCTGCTGACAGATTCCCTTTACTCCCAGAAAAAATGTAATGGGCAGATGTTGAGTTAAAAAGAAAGGTAAAACTGTTCACAGTGCTAGTTGGGAGGAGTGTAAAATATTTTAAATGCACCTTAAAGGACTGGCAGTACTAATATTTCACAATTGCTCAGCAGGTTGTCCCAAACATGGAGCTGCTCCTGGCTCCCTGTCACTCAGAAGCTGAGAGGAAGGATTGTAGAGACCTCTATCTAGGGGGCCAGGAGTGCACTTATAGTGACCCAGAGTTTGCCATGTGACGTTTTATAATGTGTATTGTATCTCCTGCACTTTAGCTCTAAAGGTACCGTCACGCGCCGCAATCTCGGCTGGCAATGTGTGTCGATCTAACATGCACACGCACGTTTTTCATGGTCACCTCAGCGGCATCACACGCTGCAATTTCGCCCTGAACCTAAGGCGATGTGTCACTCCGGAAATCGCCTCCCCTACAGCGGAACCAATCTTGCCTTATTCCATCGCTGCTTCGCATGCCGCAATCTCAAAGGCAATGTGGGCGTACATGTTCAGCGCGGCATGGACATAGGCGTGCCGCAGTGTTTTACACCGCGCCCTATACACGCTCATTGGACAACACAACAGCATTACGATTGGTCAGCCTGCTCTGGAAGGCTGGCTAATACATGACGCCATTGTCTATCGGAGTTTGCACTGAGTTTGTGGACGCTTGTGTAGCTGAAGATGTGTGTGGTGCTGATCGGACAGCTCTTTAAATATGGCGCCCTGTCAACTGACAGCCAATGGGAACACAGTAGCCAACACCAATCATCGCATACGGGGTGCGGACTACAGAACGCTTGAGGCATGCCTACAGGAATCATAGGCAACGCTCTTTCCATCATTATCGCCTTGTGACACGCCACAACACGAAAATATCACCTTATGGATTGCGGCTGATTACTGAGCACTGTTCAGGAATCAGGCTACTGCTGAGGGGCGATTTATTGGCGTGAAATTGTGAAATCACACGCCGCAACTGTGAGGCAATTTCACGGCGATTGCTCCGGGGCGACATATCGCCTTTATTATTTCCAGGCGATATTGCGGCGTGTGACGGTACCTTGAGAGTGATAGCATGTTTAATCCCACACTGCCCTCTGCTGGACCTACTCTGAACTAAAGTTTCCTTACATGGTGAAAGGTCACTTAGCAACCAAAGTGGAATTTTCCAGCAGTTGAGGGTAGCTGCTGGAGACACAAGATGGAGGACACAATTGTGATGATGTGAGCACTGTGAGTTTAGGAAAATTACATCACCTGTTCGCTCCTGTCCTCTGAAGAGTATGAGCAGTAAAGAATAACACAGAGAACTTTATACAAAGAGCTTTATACAGATCCCTGATCGGAAGAAACTCTCAGAGCTAAAGAAGAGGGAGAGTTCATGAAATGGACACACTTAACTGTGCATAGAATATGGAGTAAAAGTTCCTAATCGTTCAAGAAACTGATGGTGTCTGTGTTTCTTATGGGACTACAACCTCCTCAGCTACTCCATAGCTGGACTAAGGAACTCGTCCCTGAAAAACACCTAGTTATCTAACCCTTTTTACATTTGTCTCCCAACCTGAGGATTGCCGGAGCCATTGGACATACCATGAATTGATTCAGCTCCGATTTCCCAGCCCCTGCAAACATAATGGAGGTTGCGGCAAATTATAGTCTGTTAAATCGGAGCTGAATCCTGTCATGGTGTGTCCAATGGCTCTCGCAATCTTCAGATTCGGAGGCAAATGTATAAAGGGTTAGATAACTGGGTGTATTGCAGGGGCTAGTTTCTTAGTTCAGCTATGGAGTAGCTGAGGAGGTTGTAGTCCCATATGAAAGCTGAAGGACCAATTTAGGAGCACTTAACAGTGCCTTAGTTACAGGTTAGGCCAAAATGTTTCTTATATGTGACTGGTAAAGCCCATATATACCTATATGGTCTATAAATAATAGATGTATATGGTCTATATATAATAGAAAGCAAAATGTCGACCAGTTGGAGAGTATGCTTTCTATTTATCTTAGCAAGGTCCTGGAGATCGGCCTCCAGTCAGTGACTGAAAGAGACATTCGGCTTTATGACTCCAGATATGCACTAGTTGGCTGATCACTTTTATTGGCTCCTGCCTCTGTTTGTAGGTTAGAAAGGCACAGTACTGATTTGGCATTGACACGAGCAGCTCTGCTGTCAAACACTGGGGGCTGAGCCAGGCCTTCAGCATTGCCTAGTAACTGCTAGAGCAAGGAAAAGATGTTCACGATTTATAGAGCAGTTACAAGAAAAATCCTATAAAATATGGACTTTAAAAGCTAGCGGTGCTGCACATAAAATGTATCTCTGGAGCTGAGACCAGACCTCCGAGATTCATCAATTAAAGGTGTGGTAGTCTAAATACATTTATAGGATTGTCTCATGGGCCAGTAACTGTGGTACAGGTCAATGAATACCTGATTCAGAGGCTAAGTTATCCTGACAGTCTGGACATGTATAGATATGTGATATTGCCCAAATTTATATTGAAACTTACCATGCAAGACACAGTGAATGTAGGTGAGGATGCAGGTTCACATTGTCATTATTATGAGCCGCCGTTATACACCTCTTAATTAATTTGATGCTACAGTATAGGGGCCCTTTTGGCTTCACTCGCTATTTTTGTCTGTTCCATCAACTCAATAGCCGGGCTTTTAGTGTGGTTTTGTAATGGTAGAAAATATCGCAATCTAAGAGTCCTCAGTGGTTGATACCTTTTAATGACTAACTGAAAAGATGGTAAACATAGCAAGCTTTCGGGACACTAAGGCCCCTTCATCAGGCTGATAATGACACAAATTCTGAAGACCCATACATATATACATAAACAAAACAAAAAAATGCAGGGTTAGATGCTGTAGTAAATATGACTGGTGACGTAAAGCAGAGTCAGGCCAGGCAGGGGTAGAGGAGCTGGGAAAGTAAAGTCAAAATTTTAAGATAAGAGGAACAGATTGTAGTTTTGTTCTATGATTAGTGGCCTGTGGAGAGCTGAAGATTCCTCAGTGAGTTGTAGAAAGCCATAAATCTGAGTGAGAAAGTGCTCATAAGAGGTGTTAAAAGTTCATCTGTTGGAGATGTGGTATCCCCAAATGTTCTTTCATTTTATATAAAAACGCATGAATCCATGTGAATGTGCAGATTAAGCCTATATGTGACAATGTACAAGATCCATAATCTGTAGTGGTTACAGCAGTTAGACATTCATTGATTATTAACTTATATTGTGAATAGGTGATGAGTCTTGCTAAAATCTCTGAACGTATTATCAGAAGAGGCCTTCATGAGGGAATGTCACACCAGTTGCATTCCTGAGATTAATGAGTGGGATGCAGTATTGAACCATAGCCAGACTCCTTGGGAGAGTCCGGGATTACATTGATTTATCATGGAGCCAGTTTTATGCCCATTCCTCCAAAGGGTGCCTCAAGTTGCCTGTACTATTGTGAGCAGCTTGCATGGCTTAAATGTTCTACCATTATCTGCTCCATCTGTGGACTTGTCCCCAATCGAGCACATCTGGGACGTCATTGGTCGGCAGTTGCAAAGGAAGCTGCCAGCAGCAGATCTTGTTGATTTTCATGCCAAGTGCATTCAGCATGGCAGAAAATTCCTCATGCATCCATTAAATGGAATGTGCTGCTAGGATTTTGCCACCTAATCTGAGAGCAGCATATAGAGATGGAGACCCTGATTCCAGCAATGTTTCACTTATTGAGCTGCTTGTTGTAGTTTTCATAATCTTTACTGATAAAATATTGATATTTATCACTAGAGGACTAATAAACCGGCTGCAATGTAGTCTTCCAATCAAATACCCTGTATAATCCCACTCCCTCATGAAGTTTTTTGCTTATGCACAGTGTACAAGGACAGCTGTTAATCAGAGCTATACAGAGCTCAGCATTCAGAGAACTGCTACATCTGCAGCAAATAAAACAGTGATTTTATGAAGACTACAGCAAGCGTCCCAGTAAGTGACACATCACTGGAGTAAGGGTCTCTGTCTCTACAGCATGCTGCTCTCAGATGAGGTAGTAAAAACCTGTAGACAGATTCTCATGTTTGTTTTTCTGTATGTGGGGCTCATAATTTCCATTTTTCATCATTTGCATATCATTAACAAGTCTATCCATAATTCCACGATTTATCATTTCGATGCTGCTGAGTGTAATTTCAGAGTTTGATATTGCAGGTATTCTTTTCTTATTTGTATGGATTTCTGGTAATGAGCGATGATTGATGCAGATGACAGCGAGGTCTCGGATTATCATTCTATATGTCCTTTCTTTACCCGTTATATTTTCGCCTCGTGCTATATTCAGTCCTGTGTCATGGAAACCAGCAGAATCTTGTTTTTATTTATTTATTTCTCCCAGGCTTTTAGAATGTAAATGAAAGGCCTTAAACGTACCGTTACTTATATCGCCATAGCAACCCGCACAGACGGCATTTAGTGGGTGGCATTTTTTTTGTAGTTAATTCTGAATTCTGAACATTTTAAATGTAAAGGCCTCCAACCATTACAATTAACACCACCAGCCATTGCAGAATTTGGCTTTTATGTTCTAGTTCAAAGCTTTTATATTGTAAATTGTTAGCTTGAAACCTCCGCTGCTGTCACCATGGAAACATGAGCGTGGAGATTAAGGTTGGCCATTTTGAACATGCTCGATAGAAAGACAAAATGTAAAATATAGTTATGTATAATTAAGTTAGTCCTTGAGTCAATGCTATTAAATCAGTAAGAGGAATCCTAACAGCTGCTTAGTAAAAAGAGCCGCATCCAAGAAGTGACACCTCTGGACTCTGACATCTCATGGAGATACGCGATGGCCGTCTCTACACAGCAGAACCACTAGAAATCAATAGGGAACCGGCATGTTGAAAATGCTATCTGATCTGCAGGCAGGATGGGCGAGAGTGGGTAAAGTTGCACTTCATTCATTGTATGCACATGAGCCAAGTGGGCAGATCTACTCATTAAGACTTCCATGAAGGTAGCAGCCAGTCACTAGTAGGAGCGCCCATCGGACTCCTATTCATATTAACAGCAGGGATATCAAGGAAGAAAATATGATTTATGCTGAATGTTTCCTAACAAAGCTGTAAATCATTCAAGCTTCTTCTGTATACCAAACATCAGACTGCTTGTACAACATGACAAGTTCTCTTCAAGCAGGTTGGTGTCACAGGTAGGTTGCCCCCTTCAGGCACACATTCTACATACACAAGCACTTCTGGTTTCCAAGAAAGGCTTTGTTCACACTAGTCGACATATTAAGTCCGATTTTAGCCAATGACTTTGATCTGTAAAGCCACCTTCAAAGAGATATCTTTCAGCAAATTCTCATACAGGACAAACGCTTCTGTGCATGGGAGAAGTGGTCGAAATGGCGGTGAGCTGATCCATCTGGAGAGGCTATTGAGACTTGGGTCTTAGGGTAATTCACGATTTATCAAATCAAAGAACTCTTAAATGAAAAATTACTGTACTGTGAAAAGAAAAACACAGATATATAAACTGCAGATTCAGGGCAAATTGAGTACATTCAGTGATGTCACTTGCAGGAGAACTGCTGAATGACGTCCATTCTTCTTACAATGCACATTGACAGTACACTCTCTTGCCAGCTCATTACTTCTTATCAGAGCCACTGAGTGAGTGCACTGTCATTATGTGGATTGCACAGTGACAAGAATCTGCTGAGAATATATTGGAACTGACAACTGACACTAGACCAGCCCCTGAAATGAACATCACAGATGACACTTTGCTTCAAGTTGGGGTAGAGGCTGTAGCAGTGACCTCAGCCTCTGCCCCTGATGACATCTTGATTAACTATCCAAGCATCAACTGGGATTCTCAAATGAAACAACTTTGAAGAGGAAGAAGTAAAATAATAATAATAATAATAATAAAACAGTCTGGTGGGAATGGTAGGAACTTTTTAATTAAAAAAGATTTGATTATAGTATTAGATAGAAATGTAGCTTTAAAATACATTTTAGTTTCAGACCACCTCTTTACATAAGAACTTTGCCATAATATGAACAGATGAAAAACTTTCCTTACCCTTTTGGTTTAACTTAGCATTTGCTTTTTTTTTCTTGGGCCTACAAATCCAATTGTATGTATCTTAAATCTATGTATATATTCACAGAGACATTCTACTTAGGGCCACGTCAAACACACAGAGATATCTGTGCAGATATTGTTCGCAGATCTCTGGTTGCAGTGAAATCATGGACACATTGTTACATTTGTACATGGCCACAAAATGGAGCAATGTGTCCATGATTTCACTGCAACCAGAGATCTGCCAACAATCTCTGCACAGATATCTGTGTGTGTGACGTGGCCCTTAGACTTATCTTCAGTCTAGTCTTATCTAAAAACAACTTGACCTTCACAACAGCTCCTATAGGAGTTGTAGTCCAACTTTTCTTGTAGTTGTGCAATGATACTGGGAAAAGAATGTAACATTGAATAACAAAATACATTTGCCATTGTGAAATTTTTTAAAGCACCACTCCAGCGTTTTGTTTTTTTAATGGTTTCACTGGTTTGGTGCTCCAAATCTAAATTTCCTAGTTCTAATCTTATATTCATATTCTGGTGGCTTCATCTTCTATCACAGCCGCTGCGGTCGGTCTCCTGTGATTTGTGAAAAGTCGGCAGCTCCAGTGTTTCATGAAGTGCGCCGGAGTCCACAGCTCAATACAACTCTATGAGTCCCTCATTCTGGCTTTAACAGACTTGCTTTGGGAGCTTGTGATGTAAGTTTTTTGATTTCCGGACAGTCAAAAGTCATAGTCACAAGATGGCGCTGTGGGACCTCAGTTACGGTGGTAAAAGGTGAGGCCAACGAAAGATAAGTATATAAAGGGGGCAAGCAGCTGACATTTAGATCACCACTCCAGAGCTTTAAATAAAACAAAATGCTAGAGTGGTGCTTTGCAAAGGCATATAAGTCAACATTGTTTGGCCATATCCTTTATGCCCAGTAAAACTGGATGATGAATGGCACACACATCTGGGCACATTAAAGGGAGGTGAGTTATCAAGTGTCACATCAGACAATTAGAAACCGATTACATCAGCGTAGTCTGTGTGCTAGATGACCTGCAAGGGTACTTGACCACACCACACAGGCGTGATTGTCTTGCATGGGCCAGGGAGCATCTACACTAGATGAGGGACCAGTGGGCCTCAGTGCTGTTCACAGTTCATTTCTGTTCAGCATGAAAGGACTTTTATGGCTGTCAACAATGTTGGAGATGTCAAGGAGAGCCACTGTTACTAGATGAGCCTTTGGTGGTGTCACAGTGTAAGCAGGTGTGTGTAGTCAATACAGTACTGCCCTACACTTTGTGAATAGTAAAGTGACAAGCCTCTACTACTTAAATAACATAATTCATCTGGTCATTGTGCCTCTGAATGAACAAATTGGACTAATTCATCTTCATGGACAACAACTCATTGAGGTCACACCTGAAATGGTGGGACCTGCTCTTTATCCAAGCTTGAATCCCATAGAAAACCTGTGGGATCAGCTGAGTCGCCATGTAGAGGATCATAGCTTTATACCCAGAACCTTAATGATCTGAAGGCAAAGAAGAGTGGGATGCCATTCCTCAGCAGACAATAACTCAACTTGTGACCAGCAAGAGACATCATTGTCAAGCTGTAATTGGTGCGCAAGGTCACATTACAAGTAGGGATGAGCGAGTATGCTTGTGACTACTCGGTACTCGCACGAATATCTCGGTACTCGGGGTACTCGGCGAGTACCAAGTAATCTTGCGATACTCATGCTATGCTCGGGGTCCACCTCCCTGCATGTTAGCGCTCTTTACAGAGCCAGCCCACATGCAGGGATTGGCTGACAGCCACTGTAAAGCCACAGCCATGTTGGTTGTGGCATTACAGTGATTGGCTGGCTGCATAGCGTCATCAGGTCTTTATAAGACCTGACCGCGCTGTGCTCGTCACTCTACTCCACAGACAGGCAGTATAGGGAGAGGTGCTGCTGATTGAGGGACAGATTTGTGGCCTTTCAGCTAGTGTAGGCGCAGGGCTGCTAATCTAATTACCACAACAGTCCTTCTGAGGACTAATACAGCTGTATACAGGCAGGCAGGGAGGCAGAGTATATAGAAAACCTCTTGTGCTAGTATACCAGGCTGCATCACATCTGGGGCTGGTGTACAGGCTGGAAATCTCCAAAACAGTCTTTTTAAGGATTAATTTAGCTCTCTATAGGCAGTAAGGGGTTAGCTCCAATTAGTATACGCCAAAACACTGTATACTCGTCAGCGTTTGTGTCTGACCATTCCAGCTGCCGGGATTAAACCGCTCTAATCTGTAATCTTAGTATGCAGCTAAAAACCAACTCTTGTCTGCATTCATTTACCATCTTAGTGTGGCAAGAGTGGCTTGTAGCTCCAAGAAGTATACGCCAAAACACAGTATACGCGTCAGCGTTTGTGTCTGACCGTTCTAGCTGCCGGGATTAAACCGCTCTAATCTGTAATCTCAGTGTGCAGCTAAAAACCATTTTATGGACGCCTTCATTTAGCTGTATACAGGCAGCACAACATTGAAAATGCACAAGGCCAGTGGCAAGGGACAAGGAACTGGACGTGATGGTGGTGCAGGCAGAGGCCGAGGCCATGTGCAAGCTCTAATTGCGCCACGAAAAATGCCCACATCATCTCGCTCAACCTTCCTGTTCCAATTTCTAGGGGATCGCAGCAGTACACCACTATTAAACCAAGACCAGTGTCAACAGGTTGGTACATGGATAGCGGATAATGCTTTCTGTCGGTTTGGCACCACCACAAATACCCTGTCTTCCACACGGCCAAGTGTCAGTAGCTGTGAGACGGGACCGCACATTCCACACCCTGGTCCTCCTTCCTCCCACCATGCCGAGTGCCCGGCCCCGGATATAACTGATTCCACACTTGGGCACTCTGAAGACCTGTTCACTTATCTGTTCTTAGATTCTGGCCTCTCACCAGCTCCAGTTGAAGTGGGTCATGAGGAGATCGTATGTACCGATGCACAAATATTTGAGCAGCCACGGTCTCACGAAGGCAACGGTGGGAACGTGTTTCAACAAGAGGTGGACAATGATGAGACACAATTGCCAGAAAGTCAGGAGGAGGACCAGGGTGCGGAAATGGAAGACGACGTGGTGGATGATCCAGTAACTGACCCAACCTGGCAGGAAGACATGCAGAGTGAGGACAGCAGTGCACAGGGAGAGTTAGGCGTAGCATCACAACAGGCCTGAAGAATCAGGGTGGTGGCCGCAGGCAGAAGGTAGGCAAACGTTCCCCGGAGCAATAACACAACAGAAGTTGCCAGTACAACTGTTAGGTCTTCCCGAATCTGGCTGTTTTTTAAGGTGTCTGCAGATACTTCCAAAAAGGCCATTTGCAACACCTGCCATGCCAGCATCAGCAGGGGTAGCAAAATTAGCAGCCTGACCACCACCAGCATGATCAGGCACATGTCAGCAAAGCACCTGACTTTGTGGGATGTACACCAGAGTCCAGGAGCAGTGTCTGTGGGTGACACCGCTGCGTCTTCCACTGTTGTGCGTGCAAGACAATCCCCGGTCCATACTAGATGTGAAGATGACTCCTGTCCTTCACCTGTAGTTGCACAAGCAGAAATAGCACCATCATCAACCACGTCCTTGTCCCAGCGCAACATTCAGTTATCCATACACCAATCTTTGGAACGCAGGCTCAAATACGCTGCCAACGCCCCACATGCCACAGTTCTAAATGCATACATTTCGCGACTGCTTGCTCTGGAAATGTTGCCTTTTAGGCAAGTGGAGACAGAAGTATTCCGCAACCTGATGGCGGCTGTCCCACGTTACTCAGTCCCCAGCCGTCACTATTTCTCCCGGTGTGCCGTCCCCGCATTACATAAGCACGTGTCACAAAACATCAGACGTGCCCTTAACAACGCAGTTTCAGGCAAAGTCCACCTAACCATGGACACGTGGACAAGTGCTTGCGGGCAGGGCCGGTACATCTTGCTGACGGCACACTGGGCTAATATTCTGGAAGCCGGGACCCAGTCTGAGCTTGGGACGGAACACGTCCTTCCGACACCAAGGATTGCAGGCCCTAACTCAGTCAGGGTTTCACCCAGTGTACAGCTCTGGGACATCATGCTCCTCAGCCTCCTCCTCCTCTACTTCACCCTCCACACCAGTCCCAAGCTGGAAGCACTGCAGCACTACCTCAGCTAAGTGACAACAGGCTGTGCTGAAGCTAATATGCGTAGGTGACAGACCCCACAATGCTGAAGATTTGTGGACAGCTCTGAAACAGCAGGCAGATCACTGGCTCACACTACTGAACCTACTGCCAGGCATGGTCGCGACCTGGTGGCGGCTCTGAGGCAAGGCAAGCTGACACATGTTCCATGCGTGGCTCATGTGCTCAACCTCGTGGTTCAGCGGTTTCTTAAATCCTACCCGGAGCTGTCGGATCTACTCGTCAAAGTACGTTGCCTGTGTGCCCATTTTAGAAAGTCACCTACTGCTTCTGCCGCCCTTGCCGGCTTTCAGCGGCGTTTGCAGCTTCCGGCTCACAGACTGGTGTGCGATGTCCCCACACATTGGAATTCCACACTGCACATGTTGGTCAGGATTCGTGAACAGAAGAGGGCAGTTGTTGAGTACCAGCATCAACTAGGCCATCGGTATACGGTTCAAACTCCACACATAAGACCTCAGGAGTGGACATGGATGTCCGACATATGTACCGTCCTCCAAAACTTTGAGGACACCACCAGGATGGTGAGTGGCGATGACGCCATCATTAACGTCACTATCCCGCTTCTCTGTCTTCTAAAATGCTCTCTGCTCAAAATCAAAGACGATGCATTGCAGGCAGAGCACGATGAGTTGGAGCAAGAAACCGTACTGGGTGATAACACACAGCCCAGCCTCATCTCACCCCAACGTGCATTGGAGGACTATGACGAGGAGGACGATGAAGAAATAGAGCTACTTTCATTCGGAATTGACGGTAATACATGAACAACCGTCATACCGTCGGTTCAGCGTGGATGGCCAGAGGACAGGGGAGAGGAGGAGGAGGATAAGCCCAGCATGGCCAGTTATGCTGTTGGTGAGGACCCTGAAGTCTTGCCTGTTAACAGTCTGGCGCACATGGCTGACTTTATGTTACGCTGCCTGTCTCGTGACCCTCGCGTTATCAACATCTTGGCGGACACTCATTACTGGTTGGTGACACTTTTAGACCCACGCTACAAGGAGAACTTTATTTCTCTTATTCCCGAGGTGGAGAGGTCTACAAAAATGCTGCAGTACCAGAAGGCCATAGTCGCGGAATTAGTCCAAAAATTCCCTTCTAAAAAACGCTAGGGCAGAGGTCACGATTCGGTGGACAACCAAGGCGTTCGGCCGAGAGAGAGTCCAATCCAGCAGAGGTAGGGGAATACTCTCAAAGATCTGGAACAGTTTTCTCCCATAGCACAGGCCCTGAGGTGCGTGGTAGTGTCACTAGGACTGCAAAGTTTGTGAAGATGCTGAGGGAGTACCTTGCCAATCGTGCAAAAGTGCTCCTAAATTCCTCTGCCTTATAATTATTGGGTATCCAAGCTGGACACGGGGCAGGAATTGGCTCTCTACGCCTTGGAAGTCCTAGCCTGCCCTGCCGCTAGCGTTTTATCAGAGCGTGTTTTTAGTGCCGCAGGTGGAATCATTACTGATAAACGCACCTGCCTGTCAACTGAAAATGCTGACAGGCTGACTCTGATCAAGATGAACAAGGGTTGGATTGGGCCTGACTTCACCACACCACCACCAAATGATAGCGTAATTAAAATTTTGTGCCGGTAAATTGCCATGCACCACCACACAACCACACATGGGTACACACTTCATGACTTTGGCTACTTGCTGTACTGCTTCTCCTTCTCCTCATCCGCCACCATCTTATGATCAGTGCGACTGTGGTTGATGATGCCACCAAAGCATAATTTATTTACCGTATATACTCGTGTATAAGCCGACCCGTGTATAAGCCGACCCCCCTACTTTTGCCCCAAAAATCTGGAAAAACCTATTGACTCGTGTATAAGCCGAGGGTGGACCCCAGCACAGGTATACAGACCCCAGCAGTGTGGTATACAGGCCTCCCCAGTGGTAGTATACAGCAGCCCCAGTGGTAGTATACAGATTCCCCAGCAGCCCCAGTGGTAGTATACAGATTCCCCAGCAGCCCCAGTGGTAGTATACAGGAGCCCCAGCAGCCCCAGTGGTAGTATACAGGAGCCCCAGCAGCCCCAGTGGTAGTATACAGGAGCCCCAGCAGCCCCAGTGGTAGTATACAGGAGCCCCAGTGGTAGTATACAGATTCCCCAGCAGCCCCAGTGGTAGTATACAGATTCCCCAGCAGCCCCAGTGGTAGTATACAGGAGCCCCAGCAGCCCCAGTGGTAGTATACAGGAGCCCCAGCAGCCCCAGTGGTAGTATACAGGAGCCCCAGTGGTAGTATACAGATTCCCCAGCAGCCCCAGTGGTAGTATACAGATTCCCCAGCAGCCCCAGTGGTAGTATACAGGAGCCCCAGCAGCCCCAGTGGTAGTATACAGGAGCCCCAGCAGCCCCAGTGGTAGTATACAGGAGCCCCAGCAGCCCCAGTGGTAGTATACAGGAGCCCCAGTGGTAGTATACAGATTCCCCAGCAGCCCCAGTGGTAGTATACAGGAGCCCCAGCAGCCCCAGTGGTAGTATACAGGAGCCCCAGCAGCCCCAGTGGTAGTATACAGCAGCCCCAGTGGTATACAGCAGGCCCCCAGGGGTACATATAGCAGCCCCCGGGGGTACCCAGCAGCCCCCTGGGGGTACCCAGCAGCCCCCTGGGGGTACCAACAGCCCCCTGGGGGTACCAACAGCCCCCAGGGGGTACCAGCAGCCCCCAGGGGGTACCAACAGCCCCCTGGGGGTACCAACAGCCCCCAGGGGGTACCAACAGCCCCCTGGGGGTACCAATAGCCCCCAGGGGGTACCAACGGCCCCCTGGGGGTACCAACAGCCCCCAGGGGGTCCCCAGCAGGTGCCCCAGCAGCCCCCAGGGGGTACCCAGCAGCCCCCTGGGGGTCCCCAGCAGCCCCTGGGGGTACACAGCGGCCCTCGCCCCCCCTTGCAAGGGCCCCCCCCCGCTTCTCTTACCATTCCGGACTTCTGATCCGCGCCGCTCCTCGCTCCTCCGCGCTGCTCCGTCCGTCTTCTACATCCGGGATCCCCGGCCGCGCGATGACGTCACATGCCTGCGACGGCCGGAGATCCGAGATGTAGAAGACGGACGGAGCAGCGAGGAGGAGCGAGGAGCGGCGCGGATCAGAAGTCCGGAATGGTAATATAACCATCGGGGGGGGGGGGGCCCTTACAAGGGGGGCAGGTGCCAGCACTTGGGGGGGGATTTAATTAGTTATGCACTGCTTTCCCCTGCCGGTGATAGACAGGGGAAAGCAGTGCATATTTAATGAGCGGCCCCACGCGACGGGGCCGCTCATACAGCAGCCTCCCCCCCCCCGCCTCCTGAAGCCTCCACAGCCCCCGGACACAGCCCCGGACACAGCCCCCCCCGTATTGACTCGTGTATAAGCCGAGGGGGAGACTTTTCAGCCCAAATTTTGGGCTGAAAAACTCGGCTTATACACGAGTATATACGGTACATCATATTTTTGATGATGATGATCCTAACCGTTCAAACGTTAGGCAGTAGTTTCATGTATACCCCCCAGGGGTAAATGTTTTTGTCCATGCTTACAAAATGGGCATTACAAGTACAGGAGACCCGCTCCTTTGTAATGGGAACAATATTTAGAGGCTCTCCTCCATGTTTCTTTCCATGAGCATTGGGGTGCCTCCCAATTTTTGGCTGCCCTGCCAAAGGGTAATACGACAAAAGACCCACTTCCTTATAATGAGCACATTATTTAAAGAGGCCTTCATTTACATCTCTTCCCAGGGGCATCGGAGTGCCCATAATTTAAAAAAAAAAAATCTTTCATGTAATCCAAAAAACTAACTTACACCAACTCTGTCTCACAAGTGGGTATGAGCCCTTAATATTTTTTCCATGAAAATCCATTTTGGTTTCATTTTGTAAGGTTTTCTTGACAGTCCGTAAAAGTGGCGTAATAGTCTGACAACATTGTTCACAGCAGTGACCTTGGGGTCTGAAATGCTTACAGGGGTCTTCCCCATGCTGTTCTCATGTCAGTTCAGCACTGTTCTGATACTTTTGTGACATTTTTAGGGATTCTACATGCTGCCGGGGGTCATGTCAGAAAAATACTCGGGTCTCCCAGTCTCCCATAAGATAACATTGGGCTCGGTGCTCGGGCCGAGTACACGAGTATCTTTGGATGCTCGGCCCAAGCTTCGAGCACCCGAGTATTTTAGTACTCGCTCATCTCTAATTACAAGTTATTGAGACACTGAGATTTTTTGGGATAAATACAGATATGTGAGTAAGGCATAAGGATGGGTTTTGGACCCTTTTTCCTAACTCCTGGTTAGTACCCCAGTTATTTAGTGTCTATTAATTTTTATGTCTACACAAAAGTAACAGGAGGCTTCATTTTCTGGAAATAACAGAAAGCAGAACTGGGAACAGCTGTCATCTGATAAGTAAATTCTCCTGTGCGGTCTTCAGGGTTCAGTGAGAGCTTCTCTCTACGACATTGTGATTAGTGCTGCCCATAGCCCTGAATATGTCGGCAAAATCTGGACCCTTGTCAGCTGTAATGAATAGTTACATCATCAGATCATTGTGGGATTCTATGTTGGTCTAAGTTTGGACCAGTACATTCACATAAGTTTGGTTGTTGTAAATATAATATGTATCCTAAATTGCACAATAATGGTGAGATTTTATAAAATCATGTTAGCTGACGAGTTACAGCAATTGCCAACGACGCGGAATAGGGCATAGATGAACAGATGTCAATTCTGAGTCTGGCTTATAGATCAGGGCATAAATGAAGATTTACCATTCTATAAGTGTAATTGTTATGTATACCATACAGACAATGCCTGTGACTCTTCCAACGTATCATATCCTGATTTATGACTTGGCACCTCACAGACAGTCATATTTTATCATATTTTATCCATCCTATTTCTTGATCTGCTATTGCTAAGTTTTTTACTTCAAGATTGTAGATATAAAACTATATTTCATAATAATATGCTATTGCCCCTTTTAAGGACTCCTTGAGGGTCACCTCACTGGCTTTACATATGTTGTAAATGTGAGCAATGTACTGAACAATCCGTTTACTTTTGTCTTTACTGCACTGGCAGTATACTGCAGATTATTATGTGCTATGTTTAATACAGAAGAAATACCTAGATTATTTTTAGATATGTAAGTATTACATTTTGGTGAGAGTGCATATGGAAATATAGGTTTATTTTCATAGCACAATCTACTATATTAAAGATGACTTATCCCCAAAATAGATCATCAATATCAGATTGATGGGGGCCAATACCTGACCCCCCAGTGATCTGCTGCTCCTAGCTCCATCAGCAGACAGATGTAACACTGTACAGTGCAGAACACGGCAGCTCTGTCACACCGTCTAGTGGACAATCTCAGATACTGCAGATCTGTTCATACTCAAATAGTAACATATGGTTGATTGCAGTTCTGTGTGTAGGACTCTACCGATCTGATATTGATTACCTATCCTAAGGATTAGTCATCAATATGATACAAGTGGAAAAACAAAACATATAAAAGATGTTGATATCTGTCATGAGTGTTTCACGTCCTGATGTTACCTCTGGGCCCTGGGATCAGAAGGTCTCAGCATTTAATCAATCACAGGTTCTCTGTGGAGCCTGTTTGACTCTTGCCTTGTTTGAATTATGTTCTATGTTGAAGGGGTTAAGGACCATTTCCCTTCTGGCTAAAATTTCTCTTAAACTTAATTCCAGCTGTAGCATGTTATTGTGTCTCCCTTCCGCTATATATACCCACCCCTGGCTTTACTTCATGCTGAATATAGTTTCTCTATACTGATCATGTTAAAGGAGCTCCACTCGGTACAGCTGGGGTGTTTGTTTTTATTGCAGCGGCGAAGCTTCTTACTGTAGAAGATTCAGAGTCATTTATCATTTGTTTAGTTTCCTGTTTTGTCTGTGTGTGCCCTTACTCTCCTACCCTTCACTTCCTTGAGGGGTGGGGGGACTTCTAGGTCAGACATGTCTGGGAGTATAGCAAGGTAAGAGACCCATGCACCCCACCTTCAGGTATAATCTTCGTAACAGGGATAGCCTAGGGATCCTTAATGTGAGCGTCAGTTAAGGTGCATTGATTCTCTTGCTTCCCTATAGTCACAGCTTGACAATATCTTGTCATTGTTGCTATGGGAACTTAGCCTTATAATAGACTAACACTTTTATAATGACACCCGGAGATACTATTCCACAAGGTGATCGAGAAAACTCAGCTCTTTCTTCACCATAAACAATATCCTGTGTCCTAGAAAATTCCCATAGAAGTCAATGCACGTTTCCGAACTACTGTTGTCTGTGCATCATGTGAGTGCAGAAAATAAAAAAACATCTGAATGAATTAGAGAAAAAGAAAATTATTCATTTTCTGTTTCTAATTAGTTTTATTTGTATTTACATATATTTCCCTAAGGCAAATGCAGAACAAAGAACTTTCTTCAGATCATTATGGTAAAAGTGGAACAAGTCGATTTAACATATTGATCTAATTAATGAGGTGTTTTGAAGTTATCCCCCTTTCCTTGGATAGGACATAACTTCCCTATTCTCGGTGATCCAGCCGCTGGGACCCCACAACTGGAACCCTTGAATGAAGCGGAGGTCGATAATTTAACTGTCTCTCCATTGATTCTTATGAGAGTGCCAGCTGGATTCAATGCTCGGTTATCTCCACAGTCCCCTTAAGATCGAGTGCGGTAGCAATGCAGTTCCTTCACACACAGTTAGTGGGGATCCCAGCAGTCACAGTCCTAGCGATTAGGATGTTGAATAGGAGAGCTGCCTCTTAAATAGGGAACACCTGTTAAAAGCGATCCTGTCAGTTCTTCAACACCTCCTACACTGCTATCATCACAACTTCATAGAAGCCCGTTCTTGGATTATAATATGGTTTTAAAAGTTAAATTATACATTTTGCTTACAAATTAGCCAGGACTAGTTCAGCAGATCGTTGATTCTCGTTGAGTCCTACCATGAATGGAATTATTAATATCCAGGTGATGTTCCCATTAGGACTCTGCAATTTTCATGCATGAGTGCGATGTTGTGTCTTCCTGGTGCCATGGGTGTGCTACATCTACATGAAGACTCTAGGAGATCTGAGATCAGAAGGTCTCAACGCATAATTGATCGCAGATCCTCACTTCTGCCCTCTTGATGTATTGGAATTAATTTACTTTCCTTTAGTACTAAAATGATTAAGGACACTTTCCCTTCTAGCAGAGATCTTGTAGCCTTTAGCTCAGCTTCAGCTACCTTTTGACCATGCCCTTCCACTATATATGGAAACACGTGGCTCCAAATCAGTGCCGGTTATATCCGGTGTTACTGACCACTTTGAAGGAGCCTGTTTCTGAAGAAGCCAAGGAGCTTGTTGCTGTTGCTGCAGAAAAGTTCATGTTGGAGCAGCTGAATATTGCTGTTTGGTGTGTCTTTTCCCTTCTGTCTGTTTTATCTTCCCCGTGTTGTTTTATTGTAGTAGCAAGACTAGTGTCTCTCTGGTCTGCACAATAGTCAAGGTGAGTTCATGGCCAGTCAGGGCCTAGGCACATGATGGCGATGGAAGGAAATACCCATATAGGAAAGATAGGGCGTGCAGGGTCCATCCTCAGGTGAGTGATAGGAGCTGACTACTTTCCCCTCTCCCTAACACTGAGGCCCTTCCATTGTCATCTTCCTTGGTGTACCCCTCTGTGTTGTGCCATACTCTGGATGTCCCCTTGCCCAGACATGCACAATAAAGCTGGGTGTATCCTCCCTGGCTTCATCAGTATACTGCTTATGCCCAGAGAGACTCCAATCCCATTTCACTGCAGCTGGCTTCAAAGCAATTGACCACTCAATAAAATGCAATTGTGGTCCATACATTAAGAAGTATGATTTTTTTCTTGCATAATTTTTGCCTGAATATAAGTATGACAATCAAGATGTCTAAAATATAACTCGCTTATATGCAACATAGTTACGACGATTACCAGATTGCTTCACCTGTCCTATCAATGTTGGATTTTATGCAGTGTTGTGCTAATAAGTGGCAAGTAGCTAAGAAGTTGATCTCTCCTAAGGGCCACGTCACACGCATCAATTTTCTGAACGATATCGTTTAAGCCACCTGCTTTTTTGATCGTTTAAGCGATATCGTTTGTGCGTCGCTGCAATCAAACGATTTTTCTTTGAAAAATTGTTTGATTGCAGATTCGTGAACATGTTCACAAATCTATCGCTGGTCGGCCACTGGACACGCAGCATCGCTGCGTGTGACACCGGCAGATAAACTATGAACGAGCTCCCAGCGCCGCACAGCCTATGCTGGGAGCTCGTATCCATGGTAAACAGCGGGTTACCAAGCGCTGCGCGACGCCTAGTAACCCGATGTTTACCATGGTTACCAGCGTTCTCCTTGGTCCACATCGTTGGTGAGTCTGCCTGTGTGACAGCTTACCAACGATGTGAACGATATTGTTAGCGATCGTGTGTGCATGTGATCACTAACAATATCGTTCAGTAAATTGAACCATGTGACGTGGCCCTAAAGATCAGCATGATTGGAAAGTTTACTAGTGTTCATAGGCAAATGAAAAAATGTATGTGATGAGATATAAATTATGAAAATTGAAACAGTTTCTCAAATAATTCTAAATACCATTAAAGAATAAATGATAGCATTTAACCCCTTCATGCCATGTACCGTGCAAGTTAGAAGTGAGTGTATGGATCGGGCTCATGGGGTAGTACAGCCAAGATGTGCCTCCGACAATTGCGGGTGGATCGGAACTTTGCCCATGTTTGTTAACCTGTTAAATCCTGCAGTCAAACTATGACAGTGGGATTTAACATGCGCCAGCATGGGGGAGCACCGTTTTAAGTGCCTCTCGGTGCACCTGTGATGTGACTACGAGTGGCCAATGGTTTGCTGAGAACCTCATGATTGTCATTACTGAGCTCCTTCTAAACCTGCCTGTGGCTGGGCTTCAGAGGAGAACCTGATTTTCACAATATGCCGCAATGCTATGGCATTGCTGTATATAGAAAAAGTAATTAGATAATTGCAATTTCAGTTAGCTAATAGGATTATTATGAACAGTGAAAAGTAAAGATTTAAAGAAAAAAAAATTGAAAGAAAGCTTAAAAGTTTAAACCACCTCTATTTTCCTGTATTAAAAATAAAGAATACACGTGGTATCTTCACAATTTGAAAAATGTGTTCTATCACAGTATAAAACTAATGAACCCAATCAGTACAGACAGTAAATGAGAAAAAAAATCAAAATGAACAAAATGACGTTTATTTGGTCACTGCAATACCATACAAAATGCTTTAAAAAGTGATAAAAACATCATATCTATCCCATAATGGTATGAAGTAAAAATGTTGCCTCTCCCCACAAAAAAAATAAGACATCACATAGCGGTGTCGACCGAAAAATGAAAATGGGTCATGGAAAATGGTGACACAAACCTCCATTTTTTTCTTTTGCAAACTGCAGATATTTTTTCACTACTAAAATAATAAAAAAAAACTGGACATGTTTTGTATTGCTGTAATCATACTGATGAGGAGATTCATTATGTGAAGTAGTAACTTTTATCACAAAATATACACCATAAAAACAAATTCCCCAAATAACATGTCAGAAATGTGTTTTGTCAGTTTCTCCCAACATGGAATTTCTTCTCCGTTTTACAGTACATTGTTGTGGTAAAATGAATGGTGTCATATTGACAGACAAAAAATGGGAGCACCACAATATCAAGCCGATAACAAGGGGTGCTCACCGTGCCAGACGGGGAATATAGAATCTGGAGAAAAGACGAGGCACATAAGGAGGGAGCAACACCAAACAAAATGGATGTGTATCAAGCAAATGCTTCATTTATTGAACAGTGCAGGGAAGGTTAAAAACATTTAAACACACATAGGGACCCCCTGGTGACATGGCGGCAAGATGTTATACAGAAATAACCATGGCAAATGGTGGAAAGCATATACAGAGTTGCTGTGTGAACAAGCTTGTAACAAGGAGCGACCAAAATTGGTAATTATTTCATACGTCATATACGTGCAGATGCTCTCATAAAAGAGACGTGTTCAGGGATGGTCAGTGAGGACTCGCTGACTACAAAAATGGCGGGTACCCTGATCAGTGGGTCAATAGAAACCTGACATACATCAATAGTGTATAACGTTGTAACGTATACATGAATGAATAACACAGACAGGTGGTGGTCAAGCCCAGGGATATGGTATAAAACAAATTTGTATCCAATGATATATATATAGCTAAAGTGAAGCCACCCCCAACCTATATCACATGAATAATTGGTACTTCAGGCAGCAAGCCCCACAAGAAGTGTACATACAGTATGAGCGCCACATATAAATGGGAAAGAAATATGAAAAATATCCAATCGGAGGCTCCGAGGTTAACCAGCAATGGTATAGGTATGATCGTCGCACATTAAACAACCCAGGTTGTACACAATGAGTAGTATGGGACATTTACATATGTAACAAAGGTACCAGATGCTAATACATCAAATCTGTGCTAGTAAACACGTACATATAGGTAGTCTGAGAGCCCATAAATCAATATACGTATATACTCATGTATAAGCCGACCCGTGTATAAGCCGACCCCCCTACTTTTGGCCCCAAAACCTGGGAAAACATATTGACTCGTGTATAAGCCGAGGGTGGACCCCAGCACAGGTATACAGCCCCCAGCAGTGTGGTATACAGGCCCCCCCAGTAGTATACAGCAGCCTCCCCAGTGGCATATACAGGCCCCAGCAGTATATACAGCAACCCCAGTGGTATACAGCAGCCTCCCCAGTGGTATATACAGACCCCACCAGTATATACAGCAGCCCCAGTGGTATATACAGACCCCACCAGTATATACAGCAGCCCCAGTGGTATACAGGCCCCAGCAGTATATACAGCAGCCCTAGGGGTATACAGCAGCCTCCGGGGGTATACAGCAGCCCCCGGGGGTATACAGCAGCCCCCAGGGGGTAATACAGCAGCCCCCAGGGGGTATCCAGCAGCCCCCAGGGGGTATCCAGCAGCCCCCAGGGGGTAATACAGCATCCTCCAAGGGGTAATACAGCATCCCCCAAGGGGTAATACAGCATCCCCCAGGGGGTAATACAGCAGCCCCCAAATGCTGGCACTCACCCCCCCCCCCACTGCTTATCTTACCATCCCGGTCTTCTGCACAGCGCCGATCCTCGGTGATCCGTTCTCCATGCTCCGTCCTCCCTGCATCCGGGATCCCCGGCCGTCGCACGATGACGTCATATGCCTGCGACGGCCGGGGATCCCGGATGTAGCCGGACGGGAGCATGAAGAACGGAGCACCGAGGACCGGCGCTGTGCAGAAGACCGGGATGGTAAGATAAGCAGGAGGGGGGGCCCTTACAAGGAAGGGGGGTGAGTGCCAGCATTTGGGGGCATATATGCACTGCTTCCCCCTGCCGCTAATTGACAGGTGGAAGCAGTGCATATATAATGAGCGGCCCCACGTGACGGGGCCACTCATACAGCAGCCTCCCCCCGCCTCCTCCAGCCTCCCCAGCCCCGGACACAGCCCCCACCACGCAGTCTACCATATTGACCCGTGTATAAGCCGAGGGGGAGACTTTTCAGCCCAATTTTTGGGCTGAAAAACTCGGCTTATACACGAGTATATACGGTATTGCCAAGTGGCCAGTAATGCACCTGTAAACACACTGTATATATCATATAATGATAATCAATGAAAATATCTGTGGGTCACATATGACATGTGTATAGATCAATATATGTCATATATATAAAGAGATATATGACATGACCCCTATACAGATATGACAGAAGGATAGCTCTGCATACTATGTGTGGTGCAGGTGCACCTAGACAGATGATACAAATGATCCATGCCCCAAAATGTGCCCCATGTAAAGGAGGGTTTGTCACCAATAAAATTTGATAATACCTAAACCAGTCAATAGTCACCACAGACCGTGGGGTCCTAGGTCAATCAGAGATGCCGTGGACAGCCATGTATAAGAATGCCAGCATAGCCCAGGGGGCACCCATTCAGAAGTACATCACGTCCCGCAAAAATAAGCCCTAATATGTCTATGTGGAAAGAAAATAAAAAAAAGTTTTAGCTCTGGGAAGAGAAAGGAAGGAAAAACTGAAAATGCAAAAACAAAACTGTGCCGAGTCGCGAAGGGGTTAAGGAGCCACAAGGTATAAGTGTAGACTCAGTGTAAAGACTCGGTGTAAATCCAGCCCTATGTGGCACTTAGATTTGCATGGGAAATGAAAAAGTATCTGATGACTTCTCATTACTTTACCGATTAGCCCTCAAATAAAAATGAACCACACAAAATGTTCTGTGTCGTTGTCATGCCCTTTTCATGCTGAAGATCTGCAGTTATAACCTATTACAGATTTTATTAAAAAAAAAATTTTGCTGCAGGAGGTTTACTGCAGATAGCACCCATGTGCATGTACCCTTGAATCGAATCTGTCAGTAGGTTTTTGCTACCCAATCGAAGAGCAGCATGATGTAGGCAAAGAAACCCTGAATCCAATGATGCTTTTGTGGCACCCTGTGCAGGTAAGCCACAGAACCAACTAGTTAATCGGATTTCCACAGCTGAGACCCACACATACACACAACACCTTCCACTTCAATCCTGTAGGGGGAAACCCACTGGTTGCTGTTAAGCCAGATTCCCTATAAATACAGGTGCTGTGGGCGGAATTAGCCAAAGTCTGCAGTCACTAGAAGAACTTTGAAGTTCAGCTCAGAGCTAGTGAGCTAAAGCTGGTTACCAGAGCCATGCTAGGCCCAACATCAGTGCACGCCAGAGCCAGTGTGAGGTCCAGAGAGCGAGGACCGCAGGCAGAGTTAGGAACACTCCAGACAAGGGCAGAGGAGCTATACCGGCTCACCCCACCGGAATACCGGTCACTGGAGACCGAGTCTGCACACAGAGAGAGAGAGACCATCTCAGCAGAGAATCCAGAACACCGTGGAGGTTTAGCTTCCCAGACACCCCAGCATCCACATTTGAGAGCCAGGGACTGCAGGAGAGATAGCGGTAGCCCAGAGAGAGAGCCCTCAGCGCAGCAACACGGGTGTGGAGACACGGGAAGTCAGGACTGGTTTCACGCCAGCCAGGCTTCAGGACAAAGCACAGGACAAGGGAGGCCTACACCTCACTCAACGTGGAAGTCCCAGAGTGCAGCCTTCATCCCTGGACGTTTACCGGTTTCCATCAGTAAAGGTACCGAAAGAGACTTTTGTGTGTGTCCATCATTCCAGCCCCACACCACCACGACTATGCTGCCCTTTTCCACTATTCCTACTTCCAACACCCTGGAGAAAACTGCCCTCCTGTAGAGGGCTGCAACACCTTGCTGCCGCCCATCCCCTGGAGGTTCCATCAGCGCCGGTGTCATCACCGGATCTACAGGTGGCGTCACGAACATAAACTTTATTATTTTTATTCCCCTTTTTGGTGTCCGCTCAAGGTCACGGACTCGGGCACCGACCACCACCTGACTCCCCGTACTAGTACGCCCAAGCTCCGACTACCCAATCCCTTGGTGGTGAGTCACTTTTACTGGGTGCAACAGTTTTGACACAGAGTTTTTAGATTTAGCAATGCAGCAGAGCTCAGAGAGTTACCGCCACCCACACCAGACTCTCTATATACCATGTCTATAGACAATGATCTACTTATCACAGGAAGTGTCCTGCTGTAGTCCATCAATGATAATCTCTGGGTGCTACAACAATCATTGCAAGTAAACATCAGCAGCTTGAGGTGCATCACTGACACTTGTGTTTTACCCTTACAGAATGCTGTCTTTAGATGACATAGCAAAAACGTGCTGACAGATTACCTTTATGTAATTCTTCTGGCAAAAGTGATAATACAGCTCTTCTCAGACTGGAGGTGCCCACCTCAAGATATTAAAGGGAACCTGTCACCTCGATCTACCCCTCTCTCCTATCACTAGCTGTCCCTGTACCTTCCTAGCTGCTCCCTAACCATCCCTCTCTGACTTAAAGGGGCCCTATAATGACTTTGAAAAATGAATTTGAACATACATATGGTCTCCATCTAGGAGACTGGAAAGACGGGCTCCATGATCCAGTCCTCACTTTGTCCTAGCACGCCTCGCTGGGCGTCATCCCTACTGGTGATTTGCCACCTGCTTTTGAAATATCCCGCCCTCTCTGCCGCTGTAATGCACGGACTGGAACATCATATCCAGCCCGATGCATTGTGGGCCCAATCACATGATCAGCTCGATGCATTGTGGGCCTAATCACTTGATCGGCCCAGGTTCATATACGCATGCGCCGGAGCCCGGCCAATTACGTGATTAAGCCCACAATGCATCGGGCAAATCACGTGAATATGCCCACAATGCATCAGACCGATCACGTGATTAGGCTGACAATGCATTGGGCCGGATATGACGTTCCGGCCTGGGCATTACAGCGGCAGAGAGGGCGGGAGATTCCAAAAGGATGCGGCAAAGCACCAGGAGGGATGACGCCCAACAGGGCATGCTAGGACACAGCGAGGAGGGGATCATGGAGCCCAGAGGAAGCCTTTCCACTATCCTAGATGGAGACCATATGCAAGTTCAAATTTATTTTTCAAAATTGTTATAGGGCCCCTTTAGGTCAGAGAGGGATGATTATGGAAAAGCTAGGAAGGTGCAGGGACAGCTAGTTAAAGGAGATAGGGGTAGATCGAGGTGATAGGTTCCCTTTAACATAGCCATTGATTTTTTTGGCAGAATTAGAAATGACATTTAATTTAAACAGGACATTATGTAAGCACAGCAAGGGCTATTTTCTCCTTGTCCACAAGTAGATTGCTTTCTCCTCAGTGAGGCTGGAGTCATACTTGTGTATGACTCTTGTGAGAATCGCATTGCACTGCCCAGACCGGCTGGCAGCTGTCCTGAACTGAGAGTGACAACTTCATGTATTTCTATGCAGCTGTCACTCTCAGGTCTGAAGAGACGCATTAGTGCGATGTCCAGACATCAAGAAAATGGCAGTGAAGGCAGTCCATTCACAAACCACAATCCACGGCCATTTTCTTGAAGTCTGAAAACTAGAGCATGTATTGCAGAGTCAGTTGTGTAAGGGGGAGAGGAGCTGAGGAGGTAAGTCAAAATTTCAAGATAAGAGGAACACATTGCATTATTGTTCTATGATTAGTGGTCTGTGGAGACCTTAAAATTCCTCAGTGAGTGTAGAAAGCTATAAATCCATGCAAGACAGTTCACATAAGAAGTGTCAAAAGTGTCATTGTCCTCTAACTGGGGTCTGTTAGAAGATGTGATATCCCCAAATGCCCTTTCAATTGATATAAAAACGCATGAATCCATGTGAGACATTCAATCCTGTTTTGAATGTGTCAAAGGTCATTATCAATTTGTATTCCCAAATTCTTCTCTCTTTCTGAGATTTAAAGTTACTTTTAAAATGAGCAGACTAATATCTGTTACCCTGTGGTCAGAGCTGCAAAAATGCTTTGCTACAGGTAGATCCATAAGCCTTTCTTTCATTGTGCGGTGAAGAGAATTCATTCTTGTTCTGAATTTTTGTCCTGTCTCACCTACTTACATGCCACCTGTTGGACATTTGGTACATATAATTAAATACATCACATTTCTTGTGATGCAACTGACGTTACCCGGGATCTTGTGGTCCTAATCTGTCCTGCGAATCTTTATCTTGTCCATTGTCATTATAGATGGACAGCTTTTGCTTCTGTTCTGGTTGCAGGGAAAGGTTCCTGTTGCTGCTGGAGAGGACAGGAAGCTTCTGACAATGATGTTTTTTAGATTGGGAGGTTGTCTAAAAAACAACAGTGGGGGATCCAGAAAAATTGATTTTAGTCGGCCATCTTTTTGTGGATTGGTTGCAGTTTCCATGCAGCTACTCTTAACAGCTCCAAACTTGGATTGTAGGTGACTACAAGAGTAACCCGGTTGGTTTCTTCTCTAGTTTTGTCATGTGGGAGATGATTCCTATACAGTATAATCTGGTGGCTCTTGTAATTTGGTTTTCAATTGCTTTTGGATGGTAGCCCTGGTTCAAAAAGGTCTTTCTGAGGTCCTCAAGGACCTCTCTTTAGGGTCTCTATCTGTAGGGTTGGAACATATCTGATTGTATCTGATGGCCTGGCTATACACAATAGAATTTTTTATGTGTTTTGGATGAAAACTGTCTCATTGGAGATATGTTGGACGGTCAATTGGTTTCCTGTACAGGGATGTCTCTATTTCATTTTTCCATAGCTTAATGATGGTGTCCAGAAGGCTGATTTCAATGCAGGAGTAGATGAGTGTTAAGTTGATGGTGGGATGAAACTGATTAAAGTGTTCATGCTGTTGCTCAGACTCTGTCCAGATGATTTAAAATGTCATCGATATAACGGTAGTAGGCCAGAGGCCTGATAGGACAAGAGGATAAAAAGTCACCTTCAAGCTTGCCCATGATTCTAATATTCTAATAATCTAATATTCTAATATTGTTGCTATCTACTGGCTAACACGGTACAAGCATTTTTTACCTTATCAAAATGGCCGATTTCAAAACCACTTCAGTTTGCCAATTCAGTCACAAAAAAAATAAGTGTGTGGGTGTGATTTATGAAATCTCATAGATTTTCCTGGAACTGTAAAAAGCAGGTTTTCATTTGCATTACATAAAACGCAGCAAGAATGCAATGTGTGAACATAGCCTAAAGCTAAATACAGTCAACTGAAATAAGAACAGAGGCGTGCACCCTCATACCTTACATTCCGTCTGTGCTTTGTAAGAAGTATTAAGATGAAAATGATCTTGCTGTATTATCTACAGGTAGGATCGGTCTCCTTGGTGAATTTGTTCTTTCATAAATACTGTAATGTGAAGGGTATATTAGTGCATCTCAATAAATTGGAATATCATCAAAGATCAATGTAATATTGCCATGTTTCAGGGCATTTCTAGGAGCTGTGAAACACGTTGACTAATAAATCAATATTATATTCACCCTTTGATTTCTCATAGAATATGGCTGCATGGTTTTTAACCCTTCATCCTCCCTACTTTAATTTTCTGAAATAATGACCTTTGGGTTTTCATTGGCAGTAAACCATAATTATCAACATTTACAGTAATAAACACTTGAAATAGATTACTCTGTGTGTAATGACTCTATATAATATATGCATTTCACTTTATTTATTGAATTATTAAAAATAAATTAACTTTTTGATGATATTCTAATTCATTGCGATGCACTGGTATTTTCATGCTTTAAGCAAACCTCTCAACGTTTTTGGGAAGAGCTAATAAGAAGATTGAACTAACTGTTGCCGTATGACATGAGCTGGATTTCTTGGGAATGAAAGGTCCTGCATTGTCACAGAATCAGCGCTGCTCTCACATGACCACACTCTTCTGCATAGTCTAACGCCGCTCACTTTAGTCTATTTTGGTCTTTGCCTTCAGCAAATGTGTCCCTTGGGGCATTAATCATTTGCGCTGCCTACACCCGGTATTTCGGTGTATTGCTCACCTAACTACATCTCATTCCATAGAAATGAGGAGCACAGCAGCACCATTTATTTCAATTGACAAGAAACATCATTTCTTTTCCCTTAGCTGTGACTTTTTAAAGCCCTGTAGACAAAGACAATGATTGGCAGCTTTTTAGAAATAAAGCTCTCCTTTACATTGCCCAAAACCTGCTGCAGCCACAAGAAATGTCTCCTGAATGCTGGACTCATTGATGCTGACACGGTGTATTTTATATAGAATTTTACCATGTACTGTAGTGTTAATTCTTAGATAAATTGTCATTTAGCCACGTCCACACATTGAGCATCTGGTGAGTTTTTTACCTCAGTATTGTAAGGCCATGTGCACACATTAAGTATTTGGTGAGTTTTTTACCTCAGTATTGTAAGGCCATGTTCACACGCTGAGTATTTGGTGAGTTTTTACCTCAGTATGTAAGGCCATGTTCACACGCTGAGTATTTGGTGAGTTTTTACCTCAGTATTGTAAGGCCATGTTCACACGCTGAGTATTTGATGAGTTTTTTACCTCAGTATAGTAAGGCCATGTTCACACGCTGAGTATTTGGTGAGTTTTTTACCTCAGTATTTGTAAGGCCACGTGCGCACATTTAGTATTTGGCGAGTTTTTTACCTCAGTATTTGTAAGGCCACGTGCACACATTTAGTATTTGGTGAGTTTTTTACCTCAGTATTTTTTAGCCAAAACCAAAAGTGGAACAATAAGAGGAAAAGTATAATACAAACACGTCACCACTTCTGTATTTATTACCCACTGCTTGTTTTGTCTACAAATACTGAGATAAACAACTCCCCAAATTCTGAAAGTGTGAACATGGCCTTAATTGTACTTAGGTCCTGAGCTTGAACCTGACCGAGGCCAAAATATGAATGGAGTTTGTACCTTTTCCGTATATTCATAGGTTTACTTCCACAACACCTACCCTCAAAAAAATACTAAGCATGGAAAAAGTATTGGCATCCTATCAAATTATCACTTATGTATATTTGTGATATTGGGAAATTAGCATATGAACCCCATTATTGGTGAGTACTGATGTGTATGGTGACTTCAGAGCTGTATATTCTTTTTCAAGTGTTATATCAGACGTATAGCTATTCTGTGTCAACCATTATTTTTAAAGGGAACCTGTCACCGGATTTTTAGTATCTCAACAAATGCCACAACCTTTTTCTTCTCTTCTTAGGCACTTCACAAATGATTGCATTGTCCCCTGACTTCCCCTGTACACCCCAAAAATACCATTTGATTTGGTCCCATGCTGTATTGAAATGAGGCTGGTCCTATGGACATGCTCCTTGCAGCATCTGTTTATTCTCTCTGTGCATATAAACCTTCCTCCACCTCTGATTGATGTGGATGATGTGGATGACATGTCCTGCATCATCCACATAGCTGAACAAAGTCTCACACCTGCGCAATAGCACCACCGACCATGCAGGTGCACTTTGCTCTGCCCTACTGCGGTCATGCATATTGATGTTATTTGCTTTGCCCATGGTAGGGCAGAGAAAAATGCGACTGCACATGTGGCAATGCTACTATGGAGATGCGAGACTTTGTTCAAGCTATGTGGATGGCGCTGGATATGTCTTCCACAACATTTAGAGCTGGAGGACGGCTGTTATGAGTAGACAGGAGGAACAGATGCCGTGAGGAACACACCCATAGGATCGGACCAGCCTCATTTAAATACAGCATGGAACCAAATCAAATGTTATTTTTGGGATGCACAGCGGGGGTCAGGGTATAATGCAATCCTTTGTAAAATGCCTAAGAAATGTAGAAAAAAGTACTAGCAATTGTTGAGAGAGTAAAAAGCTGGCGAGAGGTTCCTGTTAATTCTATACAATTTTAAAAAATGATTAATCTTGCCAAAAAATGGAAACAATATTTTCTACCAGGGGATGTTCATAGAATGTGCCAAAAACATCTTACAGATGTGGGGTGAACCCAGAAGGAGAATGAGGAGTTCACAATCAATAAGCCAAGATGCATGCTGATGGTTAAAAAGAAGTGAATGTGGTACTGATTCATTAAGTAACCCTTGATTCTGCCCTGACCTTCGAACCGCACACCAAAGCTCATGCCACCACCTGCCGCCTCCACCTCAAAAATATTTCTAGAATCATCCCTTCCTCAACCCTCAATTTACTAAACTACTAGTGCATGCCCTCATCATCTCCCGTCTCGACTACTGCAACCTCCTCCTCTGTGGCCTCCCTGCTAACACTCTTGCACCTCTCCAATCTGTCCTTAACTCAGCTGCCCTACTAATCCACCTCTCTCTTCGCAATTCCTCCACTTCTCCCTCTACAAATCCCTCCACTGGCTCCCAATTCTCCAGCATATCCAATTCAAACTACCAACATTGACTTACAAAGCCGTCCACAATCTGTTCCCCCCCATATATCTCTGAACTTATCTTCCAACTCGTAATCTTCGATCCTCCCAAGGCCTCCTTTTTCCCTCCACACTTGTATGTTCCTCATCTAACGGCCTGCATGACTTCGCCCGAGCATTCCCTATTCTCTGGAATTCTGCACCCCAAAATGGCAGACTGTCCTCCAAACTCGGAACCTTCAAATGGAACCTGAAAACCATCTCTTCAGAACAGCCTACAACCTGCAATGACGACAGTGCCACCTCACCACCACTGGACCTGTTGCCCCACCACCACTGGACCAGGCGCTCCACCACCATCGGACCCGGCGCTCCACTACCATCGGGCCCATGGCTCTGCCACCACCAGAGTAGACCCACCCTACTGTCTCTCTCCCCACTGCCCTGTAGAATGTAAGCCGGCAAGGGCAGGGTTCTCTCTCCCCTCTGTACCAGTCTGTCACTCTTAGTTTGTTCATTGTATTTTTAACTTGTTTGCATGTATCCCTTTCTCATGTACAGCACCCCATGGAATCAATTGTGCTCTATAAATAAATAATAACAATAATAATGAAGGTGTTTACACCAGAATTCTATCTTATATTCTAACAGAGGACCAAAGCCCTTGTAAGATGCACCTAATTCATTACGTGAGATAAGCCTTCTGCTAATGAATTAGGTGCAGGTTTCTCCAGTGGCCTCGTTCATTTAGACCATTATGCATGCCAGTCTTTAATTTCATCTAAAAAAGTGAATACAATTTAGAAGTAAATATTGGCATTATCTATAAACACTACAAGAACATCAAACCTACTGATAAGACAAAAAACTGTGGTTAGACATTACTCTTATATTCAAAATGACAAATATTTAAGAAAAAAAAAATAGTACAGCAAACGAATTTCCTTCCTATCACACTGACTGTAATGTGTGTCTGCATGGATTTCTGCCTGGTTAAGATCGCACGATTCACTGGGGCAGAAAACAATATTGAGCATATCAGTACATACTGTTTACAGGGCAGAATACTATGCTGTGAAAACAAAAAGGAAAATAATTTGTTTTTTTTTATGATTCAATGGACAGTACATAGTATTTGGCTCTACATCAAGAATTCAAAGACTTGATCTGAAGTCATTCCAAGTGTAAACTTCGAAGTGTCCTTTTGAATCTTAATCACAAATGCCTCAGTATCTTTGGATTTGTAAAAATAAACTATAAGTGTCTGGTCTTTATTTCACAACTGTGGCACAAATATTCCACCTCAATTTAATCAGCCAATAAAATGATGCACTGTATGCTAATAAAATGCTTACTGTTTTAGCATGTTTTGCAAAATAAATTGAGATCATGTTGAGTTTTCTGAAATTTGTGGTGCCCCGAAAAATTGAACATTTAGAGATTCCAGGAGCGAAGTGAAAAAGCTCAGTAGACATGACTTGGGTCTACACGTTTCAGAAGATTGCAGCCCTTAATCATGGCATAAGGGCTGCACTAGCCTGAAACGTGTACACCCAAGCCATGTCTATCATGTTCTTATTTTTGTAATGCATGCATAAAATAAACGCTACTAAATTTCCCCTGAAGCAGATGCTGGAGTTTTTTTAATTCGTTCCTGGTATCACGTCAGAGCCGACCTGATGTTTACTTGCACCGCCCCAGAAGACATTCCTTCCTGGCCACAGTGAGTGGTTGCCACTTTCCTCCATTTTCATTTAGAGACAAGCTTCACGGTTTGCCACAAAAAGACAACTTGTTGGGCACCACTTGGCTGAAGCATCAGAGGACAGGCAAACATTATTTTGAATTGCTGCGCGGACCTCCCATAATACCCTGCAGCTATTACATTTTATAGATTATCACATCTTGAACAGTGGGTTACCACAGATTAGCACAGCGGAGCACATTTTGTAAAACAGAGTTGTTTTTCATCTCCACTCACTGGGTTAGTCTCTGTCACTCCTTTAGAGTGTAAGCTCTTATATTCAGCAGAATCCTCTTTCCCTCTCTCACCTGACAATTGTAAGCTCTTATAGTTGGGTCCTGTCTTTCTCATCTGTAAAGTGTAAGCTTTTTTGGTCAGAGGAGTTCACTCCTTTCTCCCATAGGTATTTTCCAACCAATTATGAACTTTCCAGTAGTGAAACAGACAGTTGCGCTATAAAATGCTAAGGCAGGCAAACAATGAATATAGATTTATGGACATGCATTACTGGTAAGGAAAAAATAAAATAGTCATTAAAAAAAGTTAACACACTTAACATATACAAAAGGCCAGTATTATGTCAGCTGACATCAAGTTGTATCTCTTAACTGGGTTCCTACCTAAGCTAATGCCTCTCTAGGTTGTAAGAAACAAACATCCAATCTATAGGCGGATAGCAGGAGCCTGCTAATAAATAAATAACATTGCCTAAAGCTATTGGGAAGTAGTGCACTGTCAGAAGGCATGACCCCATAATTTAAGAAAACTGATGGCACTTCCTAACACGAACATGTGCACAGGTGCATACTGAACATGACATATACTTTAACAAGTAAAGCGATATATTTCATGTTAAGTATGCACCTGTTCACACTTGCATGTTAGGAAGTGCCATCAGATTTCTTATTTAGATTTCTTGTAGTGATATTCATGCAAATTTGGACTTGTAGAAGCACAACAGTGTGAAACAGCAGTAGTCCGGCCCCTTCCGGGCACGCCCTCTCCCCTGAACACTATTCTATCTTAACAAGAGCTTGAGTAACAATGATTTTACTCGCACGAGTGCCACTATCTTCATTGGATGCTAAAACAGAGAATGATGTAAACACACATCTGGTCTATGTGATTCGGACACATGCCCTTCTTCATGACAAATGGTGTCTAAAGCATGAGTTCTTATATACAAATAGTGATCAAAATGGATAAAGGATAGACTAACAAACTGAGAAGAATTGCAATTATCCTTAATTTCAGGCGTTGCCCTGAGTTTCTGCTAGGCCATAGTACATGCTCGTGTGTCAGACACAGGTGTAACTGTACATACACCATTTTAATACCCTTGGTTTTCTTGTGTTTATTGCCTGCTTCAATGAACGTGCTTGTGATTATGATATTCTTGATTGAATCAGTGATTAACCTGTGACAACTTTTAAGCAGAACATATTTGTATGTATTCTAAAGTCCATAGTTATGACAAAATCTCCCAACTGACATTTTGGTCATAACGTTTGGAAGCCAATGGGTTAAACTGGTGCACTGCTTGTCTTTTTTGTAAGCGGCTGCACAAAGTGAGGTGAGATTCTTTGAAATCTCTTGTAATGTAGCGTGTGCACGCAGGCGATCCCTTTGAATTATTTAAAGGATACTAATCTGTGTAGGAAAGTAAATCCACTAAAATCTAATGATGTGTGTAAGAGGATGATGCCATTGATGTGTAAGACTGTAAGTACTGCGAGTACAGTGTTTAATTAAGGTTATTTTTTTAACGAAGTATCTACCATTGAAGTCTTTTTTTGGGACAGCTGATGTGTATAGGGGAGGGCATGTTGAACATGAGTGGGTGTATTTCAGCGAGGCTTTTTCTATACTGTTGGCATGTATGTTGTATCTGCCTTGTTCTGTCTCCATGGTGAGTTAATCAAGAATTCAGGTTGGGAGCTGAATCATCTTGTTGTCATTACAGTGTGCTGAACAGAGGACAAGGGGAGGGCAGCTGTGTCTTTCTAAACTGCCATTGTTCGCCCTGGTAAGCTTGTGTATAATTATACTCCGTGATTGCAGACCCTTGGAAAGCTTGTCACTGAACTGCAAGCTCAGAAAAGCATTCACGGCGAGCTCGCCTACACGCCAGTATTCACAGACATTGCATATGGGAGAACGCAAGGAAATGGCTGCAGGAACATTCAGGAGCAAAACGCATATCAGTCAGCTATTAGCAGATGTCATGAGGATCATTGGTCTAAAGCTAAGACAGCTGCACTGGCCCTAACTCAACGATTATTGTATGGCACCTTCCATGTTTGTGTGCTCATTTTATTTTTATGAGATTTTTTTCATCGACCAATGTGGATTTATTTGATTGTGATGGCAAAAACATCTGTGCAGCACAGCAATGTAAAGGGAACCTGTCAGGTCGTGCTACCCCTCTAACCTATCACTACCGGTCCCTGCACCTTTCTATCTGACCCCTAACCATCCCTCTCTGAACTAAAGGGGCCCTATAATGAGGGAGAAAAATAACTTATCTACTTACAGTCTCCAGTTGGAGTCTGGAAAGGCGGGCTCCGGGTTCTATTCTCCCCTCCTTGCTTTGTGTCCGATTGCCCCGCTGGGCATCCTTATTCCCCTTGGGCTGTGATATTGGCCGGTTTTGATATGCGTACTGCACATGCGCCAGAGCCTAGCCCATACCACGTGATGAGCCCCACAATGCACTGGGCCAGATATGATGTTCTGACCCGGGCATTACATGTTCAAAAGAGGTGGGTATTTCGAATAGGAGGTGGCAGAGCCCAAGGAGAATGAGGACGCCCAGTCGGGCGTGCGGACACACAGCAAGGAGGGGAGAATGGAGCCCAGAGAACTCCTTTCCAATCTCCAACTGGAGACTGTTTGTAAGTATATAAGTTATTTTTCTCCCTCATTATGGGGCCCCTTTAGCTCAGAGAGGGATGGTTAGGGATCATTAGGAAGGTGCAGGGACAGGTAGTGATAGGTTAGAGGGGTAGAGCAACCTGACAGGTTCCCTTTAAATAAATGAATAAAAATGGCTGTACAACGTAGCTGCTAATTCTATACCATGATATCATTGTGTGCCGTAACTATTTCCTGCCATCAGTGTGTTTATCTGTTCTGTGACTTAACTGTGTCCCATACAAGCACTGTTACATCACTGTACCCCATACCAGCGCTATGACGTCACTGTTTCCCATATCAGCACTATGACATCACTGTGTTCCATACCAGCACTGTGACATCATTGTATCCCATACCAGCACTGTGACCTCACTATGTCCCATACCAGCACTGTGACATCATTGTATCCCATGCCAGCATTGTGACATCACTGTGTCCTATACCAGCACTGTGATATCACTGTGTCCCATACCAGCACTGTAACATCATTGTTGAATTATGAAAAGTTAGTCAGCTCACCTATCCATAAGAAACTGTGCACAGAACAGATAGTTCTTGTCAGTAGATAAACTTGATTAATAAAGAGAAGATCCGACATCACAGCTTCATAAAAAAACTAATTTATTTTAAAAATTTATGAAAAGTTACAAATGGATCTTCCAAAAAGTTAAAATTAAAAACACAAACAATGCAAATCCATCAAAGCATTCTGGACTGGGGTCCTTAGTCATTGTATGACGATTCATTAGTTTGAGTTGTACTGCATATGTTTATAGTTTTAACTACCGTATATACTCGTGTATAAGCCGACCCTTGTATAAGCCGACCCCCCTACTTTTGCCCCCAAAACCTGGGAAAACCTATTGACTCGTGTATAAGCCGAGGGTGGCCCTCAGCACAGGTATACAGCCCCAGCAGTGTGGTATACAGGCCTCCCCAGTGGTAGTATACAGCAGCCTCCCCAGTGGTAGTATACAGCAGCCTCCCCAGTGGTAGTATACAGCAGCCTCCCCAGTGGTATATACAGCATCCCTAAAGGTATAAACAGCAGACCCCAGAGGTATACAGCAGGCCCCAGAGGCATACAGAGGCCCGAGGCTATAAGCAGGCCCCAGAGGCATATACAGCAGGCCCCAGAGGCATATACAGCAGGCCCCAGAGGCATATACAGCAGGCCCCAGAGGTATACAGCAGGCCCCAGAGGTATACAGCAGGCCCCAGAGATATACAGCTGGCCCCAGGGTATATACAGCAGGCCCCAGAGGTATACAGTAGGCCCCACGGTATATAAAGCTGGCCCCAGGGTATATACAGCAGGCCCCAGAGGTATACAGCAGGCCCCAGAGGTATACAGCAGGCCCCAAAGGTATACAGCAGGCCCCTGGGTATATACAGCAGCCCCAGAGGTATACAGCAGGCCCCAGTGGCAGTCGCCCCCCCATCATGGGAAGAAGCCCCCCACACTTTGCAGAGCCCCCCCACGCTGCTTTATCTTACCATCCAGGGTCTTCTTCACCGCGGACCCTCGCGTCCATCCTCGCGCGCTGTGTTCCCGGTCTCTTGTGACCCAGCGGTCGCAGTGGAATGACGTCATCGCGCCGGGTCACGTGAGACCGGAACTCAGCGCGCGATGATGACTGCAGGACCCGCGGATGGTAAGATAATGCAGCGGGGGGGGCTCTGCAAACTGTGGGGGGCTCTTCTCATGATGGGGGGGCTAGTACCACAGGGGGGCTGCTGTATACACTGGGGGGCTTTATGCACGGCTCCCCTGCCGCTGTGATGGGCGGGGGGAGCCGTGCATATCTAATGAGCGGCCCCACATGACGGGCCACTCACTCATCAGCTCCCCCCGCCTCCTCTAGCCTCCCCAGCACCTGCAAAAAAATCCCATATACCATATAGACCCGTGTATAAGCCGAGGGGGTGACTTATCAGCCCAATTTTTGGGCTGAAAAACTCGGCTTATACACGAGTATATACGGTAATTGGAGGATCCATTTGTGATTTCTCAAAGATTTTTTAAATAAATTAGTCTTTTAGGAGACCTGGATGTCGGATCATCTCTTTATGGGTCACTGATGAATGAACTATATACGGTATCTCTCATGTAAATGTGGTGCCCCTGTGACTAGGCGCCACAGGGTAGTATTGCACCTTAATAATAATAATGTGCTAATCCTGTAAAGTTGTTAGTTCAAGGTTCACCTTATGGAGTCTATTTTTACACCCACCTAGGACCACACCACTTAGAATAGGGTGGCCGGTAATTTAGTAGGTCCCAAGTAGGGGGGGGTGGAGCCTAGGATAGAGTAGTGGGAGGGAAAGTTTTAGTTAGTCAGACAGTGCTGGGAAAGCAGTAGGCAAGGACGAGCCTGACCGCAACCCTACTGAGAGGAACCTCAGCCTTTAAGGGGGGAACCAGGACAGAGGGCAATGGGCCAGGACTGGTTGGAGCCGGCTGGTCACATTGGGGAAGCATCGGCAGTGCGGGTAGCCGTAGCAGTTAGACGTTTATCTCTGGCTGCAAACCGACGAGCTGCAGGCCCATCACTAAAGGGGTAGCTGACAGCACCACAGGGTACCTCGCCCCTCAGGACCAAAAACTAGATCCAAGACCACAGGGGCAACAGCCCGAGTTCCGATGTCGGTGGAGTGACGGGTCTACTCTTAGTTCCGGTAAAGGACAACCGTGCCCCATCGTGGGAGATCAAGGGACTGGCGGGAGAGCTCTGCGAGGGTGGTAGAGTTAACAAGAGCAACTTAGACCTAGAAAGCCATAGAAGGAAGAACATCTAGAGACTCCATAACGGGAAATCTGGAACTGGTGACAGACTCCCGATAAACCAGACTGTACCGTATACCATCACCATCTGCCAGTACCAATTAAAGTGGAGTAAAGTTGAATTGGACTCTTTCTTGCGGTGCCCAGAGGGCTCAGCACCATCAGCAGCTCAGCAGAGGGGTAAGAACTGCAACAGCAACACCTACCACTACTCCCCTCATCCTACACAATACACCACTGCCCTGAGGTAATAGCTCCACCTGTAGGGAGCTGGACTACTCTCTGCTGCACCCACCATCACCTCAGCGACCGGCTTGCAGCGCCGGTACCATATTACCGGGAACTACAGGTGGTGTCACGATCCCCTGTAAATAACCCCTTCTCCCCACCACCATCTTCTCAAATGATCACCAGGGCATGGAACCGGGATCCCGTCCACCCGTGGTTCCCCATCCAGCCGCCATCAGTCCCGGTGTCCAAGGACCCCCTAGCCCTGGCCGCATCATAAACATCACTTTTCTCACAACCTCGGTGCTGTGTTTTTTTGTGCTGTGCATTAAGTAAGGAGGTAAGAACATTATATGGATCCCCTGTCCAATATTTGTATCATAGAACCAGCCCCTATGACTTTCTACCAATCTACAAGTAATTGTGGATTATAAAAAGTACTGATTAGCCCATGCAATCCTGCAGGCAGTAGCAAGATGCCGGCTGCCATCAATGTAGCAGTGAGGTCCCCTACCTACAGGGCTCCTACAGTTGCACAGTGTACACATTTGGTATGTCAGCCCCAGCATGAACCTTGTTTTGTGACATAAGAGTTATTTCTGTACAGTGATATTCCATTGTATGGGTTTTCAAGGGTGTAAGTATGTGAGTTGCAGATGCTGCGATCACTCCCCAGAACTATTGTCTGAAATGGCCCAATTATTCATTTGCTGCGAATGGTGCACTATAAATTGCATTTTACTTTGAGTCTATGGCGTTATGTCTCTTCTTGTGGAGTGTGCCATGCCTAACGTGCCATAGTAAGGAGACTTATAGGCCATTCAAAGCTTCTCTGAGAAATTAAACATGCACACTTTCTCTTTATAGAGAAAGAGGACTTAAACTCTAGTTCCATACATCAAAAGTAGTCATCTTAAAAGTCAATATTGAGCCTTTAATGAGCCTTACCACATGACTCAGGATAAAAGCCAAACGAGAATCTCTGTTTGCAGTACATGTTTTAGAGGCAATTTGCATTTGAAACTGAAGGTACCTTTACACGCCGCTACTGGAGGATGGATACAACCCGCTACAGGCTACAAATGTAGCTTGTAGCATCAATATAGCCCGTAGTAGCGACGTGTGAAGACGGGACGTGACAGCCGGCAACAGATAAATCTGTTTCCGAGCACTGCTCGAAAACAGATGGCTACAAAGCCGATTGGAGCGAGCTGTATCAGCGTGTAAAGAAGGAACAGAAGGGTTGTTTCTACACCATGCTATGTAGCTGGGGCGTGACACAGGCTCCGGGTTTCCGCGCCCCCTTCAGCGATCATTGGAGGAAGCTCCGGCGTTGCGATTGGTTGTCGCCGCACAGGGCGGCATATTTAAGGAGCTGACGAGTCACACTACACAATTGCTCGAGCGTCAAGTATTAATCAGCCTCCTGCGATGCCTGCCCAATCATGGTATTATTGCTTTGTCCTATCAGCGTACGGACGTCTCGTAATCCACAATTGTAGCACGCCTATGTGCTGTCCCTGCTGCACCAGGTACGCCCATAGTAGCTGGTTGTAGCGGTGTGTAAATGAGCTAAGATGAGCTACAGATGGCTACTTGAGACACCCGGCGATGTAGCTAGCTATAGATGTAACGTAGCGTAGCGCACCTTGTGGCGGCGTCTAAAGGAGATGCGATTACCGTTTGTAACCGTTGGAGCGTGCTCGTGCACGTGAAGTAGCGGATTGTATCCATCCTGTCGTAGCGGCGTGTAAAGGTACCCTGAGACTCATTATACATGATTTTGTTAGAGTAAAGGGAATCTGTCACTAGGTTTTTGCTACCCCATCAAAGAGCAGGATGTTGTAGTGGCAGAGACCCTGATTGCAGCAATGTTTCACTTGCTGGGCTGTGTGCTGTAGGTTTAATAAAATCACTGTTCTGTCCTCTGTAGATCTGGAACTTCTCTGAATGCTAAGCTATTTATAACCCGGCCCACACCAAAATGCTATAAGTGGTGTGGGCAGGGTGAAACAAACCAGGATGACTAGTAGGCAAAAGCCACCTAGTCCTCCAGTAATAATCTCCTGCTGATAAAACACTGATGTTATTGAAGCAGCAAAACAGATCAATAAGTGACATTCCAAGTCTCTTCCCCTATATTTTGTTGATATCAGATGCTGTAGCAAAACCCTGCTGACAGATTCCCTTTAATAAGCCGCAGCTTCAGATATCTATACTATAATAATGTTAAAATAAATTCCCTTTTAAAAGTAGTCACTCCAATGACATATAACTCAACAAAAAAGGAGAAAATCCCCCTTCTTTTTAGGAATGATTTATAAAATTAAGTCAAAATACAAATAAATTCCAATTCTTTATTTATATTTCATATCAAACCATTAAAATTATTGCACAGAGCATTCCCTCATATGGGACCAATCATATTACAGCCTAAACAGTATATATTACATAGTACATGTTATACTCAACAATTCATTCTATCACAGTAGTGTAGTATATATTTCACGTTGTATCCACTACTGGCAAGATCTAATGGACTTCCAGATACATAGGCCAAACCTTTTCAATCTTAAGTAGCTACCCACAAACTATCAATCCCTATTGGGTAATGTCTATATTATTGTAGAGTGGCAACTATTGTGAACTAAGGCCCGATCAATCGTCCAACCTTATTAGATAGTTATTAGTTAGAGCATATACCTGATAGAACCTGCTGTGCTGCAATGATGTCCCCTCTCCCTACGTCCGTTTCGCACCTCGCTTCTTCCGGGGGGCACGCCCCCCGGAAGAAGCGAGGTGCGAAACGGACGTAGGGGAGAGGGGACATCATTGCAGCACAGCAGGTTCTATCAGGTATATGCTCTAACTAATAACTATCTAATAAGGTTGGACGATTGATCGGGCCTTAGTTCACAATAGTTGCCACTCTACAATAATATAGACATTACCCAATAGGGATTGATAGTTTGTGGGTAGCTACTTAAGATTGAAAAGGTTTGGCCTATGTATCTGGAAGTCCATTAGATCTTGCCAGTAGTGGATACAACGTGAAATATATACTACACTACTGTGATAGAATGAATTGTTGAGTATAACATGTACTATGTAATATATACTGTTTAGGCTGTAATATGATTGGTCCCATATGAGGGAATGCTCTGTGCAATAATTTTAATGGTTTGATATGAAATATAAATAAAGAATTGGAATTTATTTGTATTTTGACTTAATTTTATAAATCATTCCTAAAAAGAAGGGGGATTTTCTCCTTTTTTGTTGAGTTACTATAATAATGTGTATGTTACTTCACTGTCTCACATGGACAGGCCATGACAAGTACAATTTGGAGTTGAATACTGACATGAAATTTGGGTTCTGGAGCTGTAAGAACATGGATTGTTTAGATGTACTATTTGAATGCTATCATAGGAAGGCTCAGAGTATTTTGTGGCTTAAGGTGGGGTCACACGCGGCGATGTCGCCCGCGACATCGCCGAAAAGTGACGTCACAGCGATGTCGCGGGCGATATTGCAAGTGCATCGCGCTGGGTGACAGCGCGACGCAACTGCAAATTATCGCTGGTCGCAGGTTGACAGGTTTATGAACATGTTCATAAACCTGTCAACCTGTGACCAGCGATTAGGCTGAATCGCGCCGTCTGACACTGTTGGCGGCGTGATCCAGCCTATATCGCAGCGTTCCTGAGCCATCGCTCGCTGGGCTGAGCCCAGCCCAGCGAGCGATGGCTCCGCCCACATCGCCGCCGCGTCACCGGCAACGTCGTGCCGTGTGACAGCTGGCCTGCGATGTCGGAAGCGAGCGTGCACCTGCACATCGCTTCCGACATCGCAGGCCAGATCGCCGCGTGTGACCCCACCTTTAGAGCAGAAGATTAGATTTAGCAAGAGGGTTGTACAGACCTGTAAATCCTGGGGTACTTTCACAGCTAGTCATGGGACGTGCAAAGTTACTTGAAACAAATAGAGGAAGGTTGTGATGGAGCAGGAAGCCCTTGATGTTTTCCAACCGCACGCAGTAGGTTCTTTGGTATACTCAGCATGCCCTACTGTCTGGAGAAGCATTTAGGAGCCCAAACAGCGAGGATCCAGGAGAGAAAGATATTAACATACTGTCTGTGGACGAAAGAGGACAGCTCTAGGCCTCGAAGCCTGCCAGGACATTTTGTGGTAAAGGGAAGCTCCACATGTGCTCTTTTCTGTGTGGCATCATGTCCAGAACTGGGGATTTCCAGCTCTGTCTAGATAGAAGCTGGACGTAACTCCACCTATTGAGCCCTGTGACTGGATCACTGGCCAATAGGACAACACCCAGTTTACATGTCAGATTCTCATAATGCAAAGTGATATAAACCATACATTTTAACCAGCAGATGGTGCTGGAACACAACAAATAAGAAATACCGTATATACTCGCGTATAAGCCGAGTTTTTCAGCCCAAAAATTGGGCTGAAAAGTCCCCCCCTCGGCTTATACGCGAGTCATACAGGCCCCCCTCATATGATGGCCCCCCCCGCATGCAGCGCTGCGCATATACATTACCAGGATATCAGCTGTCACCCTCCGGTGGCGGATCGCGGCTCCTGGGCTCCGGGCTCCATCTTCAACTCTGTCTTCCTGCTTGTCACATGACCGGCCGGCGTCGCGATGACGTCATCGCGATGAGCCCGGCGGCCACAAAGCAGGAAGACAGAGATGAAGATGGAAGCCGGAGCCCAGGAGCCGCGATCCGCCACCGGAGGGTGACAGCTGATATCCTGGTAATGTATATGCGCAGCGCTGCATGCGGGGAGGGGGGAAGGCCATGTATACTGCACTGCTGGGGCTGTATATACCTGTGGGGTGCAATTATATGCGCAAGCGCTGTGGGGTGATATGACGGTGGGGCTGCTATACTGCACTGTGGGGCTGCAATATACCTGTGGGGCTGCAATATACCTGTGGGGCTGCAATATACCTGTGGGGCTGCAATATACCTGTGGGGCTGCATATACCTGTGGGGCTGCAATATACCTGTGGGGCTGCAATATACCTGTGGGGCTGCATATACCTGTGGGGCTGCAAAATACCTGTGGGGCTGCATATACCTGTGGGGCTGCAATATACCTGTGGGGCTGCATATACCTGTGGGGCTGCAATATACCTGTGGGGCTGCAATATACCTGTGGGGCTGCATATACCTGTGGGGCTGCAATATACCTGTGGGGCTGCATATACCTTGGGGCTGCAATATACCTGTGGGGCTGCATATACCTGTGGGGCTGCATATACCTGTGGGGCTGCAATATACCTGTGGGGCTGCAATATACCTGCTGGGGCTGGAATATCTAAGCTGTGCTGTATACTACCTGGGGGCTTGCTATACCCCTGGGGCTGACTGTGGGTATACCTCCTGGAGCCCGCTGTGTATACCCCTGGGCTGCTGTGTATACCTCTAGGAGGGTGCTGGTCCGGTGCTTGTATACTTACGCTGCTGGTTCTGGGTTGATATACCACTGGGGAGGCTGCTGTATACCACTGGGGCTGCTGTATATACTGCTGGGGCCTGCGTACCACTGGGGAGGCTGCTGTATACTACCACTGGGGGGGCCTGTATACCACACTGCTGGGGGCTGTATACCTGTGCTGGGGTCCACCCTCGGCTTATACACGAGTCAATAGGTTTTCCCAGGTTTTGGGGGCAAAAGTAGGGGGGTCGGCTTATACAAGGGTCGGCTTATACACGAGTATATACGGTAGTTAAAATTATAAACATATGCAGTACAACTCAAACTAATGAATCGTCATACAATGACTAAGGACCCCAGTCCAGAATGCTTTGATGGATTTGCATTGTTTGTGTTTTTGATTTTAACTTTTTGGAAGATCCATTTGTAACTTTTCATAAATTTTTTAAATAAATTAGTTTTTTTATGAAGCTGTGATGTTGGATCTTCTCTTTATTAATCAAGTTTATCTACTGACAAGAACTATCTGTTCTGTGCACAGTTTCTTATGGATAGGTGAGCTGACTAACTTTTCATAATTCAACAATGATGTTACAGTGCTGGTATGGGACACAGTGATGTCACAGTGCTGGTATAGGACACAGTGATGTCACAGTGCTGGTATAGGACACAGTGATGTCAAAAGGCTGGCATGGGATACAATGATGTCACAGTGCTGGTATGGGACATAGTGAGGTCACAGTGCTGGTATGGGATACAATGATGTCACAGTGCTGGTATGGGACATAGTGAGGTCACAGTGCTGGTATGGGATACAATGATGTCACAGTGCTGGGGTCCACCTGTGCTGGGGTCCACCCTCGGCTTATACACGAGTCAATAGGTTTTCCCAGGTTTTGGGGGCAAAAGTAGGGGGGTCGACTTATACACGGGTCGGCTTATACACGAGTATATACGGTACTTGAGAAATGCATGAACTTAAATTAAAGTATATATCTATAAAACTCACTAATGACCATAGAGGGATAGCTAAGGAGTGAGTTGTAGTGGGCAGGAGCTACTCATGATCCAGGGGTACTTAAAGGGACAGACACAATCTGGACCGGGTCACTACACATGGAATTTCTGTAGACTCCATTGTACATCGTCAGCTCAGACTGTGTTGGTGACTCCTGTACTCCTCCATGTTGTGATGATGCAGCTAATGTTTGCTATATGTCCCAAGTATAATATTCACACAATGTCTGACTTCTGATAATTTTGCGAAGAGGTGCAATCTGCAACACTATTTTGTGGACTGAAGTTCGATCTTTTCTAGATTCCGCAGGCTGGATGATTTTTTTTTTCTCATGCTTTTATTGTAACGTATGGATTCATTTTAGATGCTTCATGACTGCAGTATGCACCATGTAATGGTTGGCATGGATACAGAGATAATTCATCCAACGTCAGTTAACAAGTAGACGTACAATCTGTCCATGGAAGCAGAACAGACCACTAGCAATCTCCTGCTTCAGATGAAGCACTTAGTAAGCAGATTTCAAATGTTTATCTCCAAAAATGGTTGTTAACATTTACATCATTTAGTAATTGGTCAATTCTGTCCAGTGTAAGCACTAGCCCTAATGTAACAATATAGATGTTTAAGGGGTAAGCCTTTCCCCTTGTGGACAATGACATATCAGTCTGAGGAGATTTAAAAATCACATTGCTCTTCTGGAAAGTAAAATATGCTAATTACTTCTTCAGAGAGGAGGAGGACTTGAACTCTAGTGCCCCCTATTGAAAGTAGCAATTATAAAGGTCAATGAGTTATGACTTTTGAGTTATAGGTTAGTATTTACACCAGATCAGACACTCAGTTTGCAGACACTGTTTTGGAGTATTTGCCTAGCGTCATTGCAAAGTATGAGATCTGATCTGGCTGTATGAGAGGCTAAGTCAAGTCTAAGGGGTAAACCTTTCTCCTTATGGAGAGTGACACACCAGCTCTGGCATGCCAGTAATGAGGAGACTTACAAGTTGCAATGCTTCTCTGGGAAATAAAATATGCAAATTGTTTCTTCAGAGAAGAAATAAAACTAGAACTCTAGTGTAGTGATGGGCGAATCCTAAATTACTCGGAATCGCTTGACTCTAGCGAGTCCGAGCACAGGACTCGCTACTCGTTGCGAGTCTAGCGAGTCCAATGTTAATGAATGGGGAAGCGAGTAATAGCGAGTAGTGTGAGATTTACAAATCGCAGATGTGTCTCGGAAGCTTCAGCCTGAAGCAATCCTAGTTTTGTCATTTATTTGCATTGCTCGTTTACTTTGTAAGTAATCGCTGACTCGCACAGATAAGATCCTGTCTTCTCTGTGTTCTGGCTGCCCCAGCTCCAGGGTCCTAGAGCCCGCCTGCTGCCTGATGTAGCAGTGCTGAGATTGTTCTCAGTCTGCTCATTCCCTGTGTACAGACATGAATGTCTGTGCACAGAGATGATGTAGCAGAGCTGAGATTGTTCTCAGTCTGCTCATTCCCTGTGTACAGACATGAATGTCTGTGCACAGAGATGATGTAGCAGAGCTGAGATTGTTCTCAGTCTGCTTATTCCTGTGCATAGACATCTATATTTATGCACAGGGGATGTAGCAGAGAGGACATCGCGTTTTGGACTGCGTCGGACGGAAGAGAATTTTTTTAATTAAAGATGGAGTCCCTAATGGCTTTTTTTTATTTCTAATAAAAAATTTTCCTTGTGTTGTGTTTTTTTTTAAACAATTTAATAGAAATTCATGGCAGTCATGTCTAATATTGGCGTGACCGCCATAAATTTCGGGCTTAGGGCCAGCTGATAATACAAAGCTGGCCCTAACCTCTTTATTACCCAGCGTGCCATCGCTACCAGGGCCGCTGGAACAGCGGGGTTCAGCGCCAGAGGATGGCGCTTCAATGAACGCGCCATCTTCTGGGGCGGCTGCGGGCTGCAATTTGCAGCGGGGGGTGCCCAGAAAGCTTGGGCATCCCTGCGCTGCGGATTCCAGCCCCCAGCTGCTTAGCTGTACCTGGCTAGACATAGAAATTGCGCGGAGCCCCACGCATTTTTTTTAATTATTTCATGAAATTCTGAGATTCTGACTCTGAGACTCTGACTCTGAGACTCTGACTCTGAAATTCATGAAATAATAAAAAAAAAATGATTCAGTGCCTTTTTAAAATTATTCTAAAATAATATAGCTGATATTTGGCCTTTAAAAAAACAATTCCAATCTTCACCATCCACAGAAAGTCATAACCATCAAATAGTAGGGTCGCTGCCATACAACGTGGATGGTTCATGTGGCTTGCTATCATATATATTATCTTTACATTTTTTCCATTTAAATATTTCTTACACTTGCCTGCATTTTTACTCTAGAAATGATAAATATAAATAGCACCATAATTTATGGTTACCTAAATACCTGTTTATAAAATGTGCACAAACCCTGAAAATAAAAATCAGCATTGAAAATGAGTTGGATATTAGATGTCGGGGTACATAGAATGAAAAGCTCTTGTCAATGACTTGACAAATGATTGCAGCGTCTATGGCATAGATATTATATTAGCAGTCGTCCCCATGAACATTAACATGTTTATCAGCAGTTGCATATGATGTGTGTAGGGAAATTAGCGGGGCGGGGAAAGGCGGTGATGTCACGGCAGGAGGCCGGCCGCCCCGCCTCCTGCTGTGACATCACCGCTTATACCCGCCTTGCTCCATGTTAACCATGGAGCTGGGCGGGGAAAGTCAGTGACGTCACCGCAGGAGGCCGGGCAATGCGGCCAGCACTGCAATAAGCTCTGTGTACTATGCAGCATGCAAGGGAGACAATGATTGGCATCATGGAGGCAGCGGTGGGCAGATTAAACATACAGGTGGTGTGAAACTGCCCTTTGGCTCCAGCCACAAGCCACCTCCTATTTGGCTCCACTATGTAAGTTTTCAAAGTGTATTATCTTGGGGTACAGGGGGGCTCAAGGGCTCCGGGACCTCTTGCCTGAATGCAGCAGACATGCTGCATTCAGTGCTGTAATTGGATCACCATGTATGGTTGGTGACAGGTCCTCTTTAAGGATTCTTTACTTCTGTTATGTTGCTTATATAATTTTCAAAGAAAAGACGGGTGTACCACAGCATTGCCAAAAGCCAGGAATCAGGAGCCATAGGATAATATTATCATGATTTGCTTACTCAACGCGTTTGTAATCCCCCTTTTCAAGAGAAAGCCACCAATGTGCCATCGCGTGCACTGTCAGGATTCCACTCAATTGAGCAGTCATTTGACCACAGTTTACAGTTTGCGTATTTGATAAGTGGATGAGAATGTAGTTGGCACATGACCGCAAATTTGCAAAGCAGATATACAGTGGGCACGGAAAGTATTCAGACCCCTTTAAATTTTTCACTCTTTGTTTCATGGCAGCAATTTGGTGAATTCAAAAAAGTTCTTTTTTCTAATTAATGTACACTCTGCGCCCCATCTTGTCTGAAAAAAAAACAGAAATGTAGATATTTGTGCAAATTTATTAAAGAAAAACTGAAATATCACGTTATCATAAGTATTCAGACCCTTTGCTCAGTATTGAGTAGAAGCACACTTTTGAGCTAGTACAGTCATGGGTCTTCTTGGGAATGATGCAACAAGTTTTTCACACCTGGATTTGGAATCCAGTGCTATTCTTCCTTACAGATCCTTTTCATTTTTCCTCACAGTACTTTTTCATTTTTACGGATCAATTTGTGAAGCACCTGGGGGTTCAAAGTGCTCACTGTGCATCTAGCTACGTTCCTTGGGGGGTCTAGTTTCCAAAATAGGGTCACTTATGGGGGAGCTCCAATGTTTAGGCACATAGGGGCTCTCCAAACGCGACATGGTGTCCGCTAACAATTTGAAAAATCAGCTCAAATTGTTAGCGGACACCATATCGCATTTGGAGAGCCCCTGTGTGCCTAAACATTGGAGCTCCCCCACAAGTGACCCCATTTTGGAAACTAGACCCCCCAGGGAACCTATCTAGATGGGTAGTGAGCATTTTGAACCCCAGGTGCTTCACAAATTCATCCGTAAAAATGAAAAAGTACTTTTTTTTCACAAAAAGTTTCTTTTAGCCTAAATTTTTTCATTTTCACATGGGGAACAGGATAAAATGGATCGTAAAAATTGTTGGGCAATTTCTCCTGAGTTCACCGATACCTCATATGTGGTCATAAACCACTGTTTGGGCGCACGGCAGAGCTCAGAAGGGAAGGAGCACAATTTGACTTTTTGATTGGAAAATTAGTTCCAAAAGTCAATTTGCGCTCCTTCCCTTCTGAGCCCTGCCGTGCGCCCAAACAGTGGTTTATGACCACATATGAGGTATCGGTGTACTCAGGAGAAATTGCTCAACATTTTATCCTGTTGCCCATGTGAAAATGAAAGAATTGAGGCTAAAAGAACATTTTTATTGGAAAAATTAAAATGCCCATTTTTTCCTTCCATATTGCTTTAGTTCCTGTGAAGCACCTGAAGGGTTAATAATCTTCTTGAATGTAGTTTTGAGTAGCTTGAGGGGTTCAGCTTTTGGAATGGTGTCACTTTTGGGTGTTTTCTGTCATGTACACCCTTAAAGGGACTTCAAATGTGATGTGGTCACTAAAAAAAAATGGTTTTATAAATTTTGCTGGAAAATTTGCTGATGAACTTTGAACCCTTATAATTTCCTTCCCCAAATTTTTTTTTCCACAAAATTATGCTGATGTAAAGTAGACCTGTGGGAAATGTTATGTATTAACTATTTTGTGTCACATAGCTCTCTGGTTTAGCAGAATAAAAATTCATAATTTGAAAATTGCAAAATTTTCAAAATTTTTGCCAAATTATTTTTCACAAATAATTGCAAAAATTATCAACCTAAATTTAATACTAACATGAAGCCCAATATGTCACGAAAAAACTATCTCAGAATCGCTAGAATCGGTTGAAGCGTTCCAGAGATATAACCTCATAAAGGGACACTGGTCAGAATTGACAAAAATGCCTCGGTCTTTAGGGTCAAAATAGGCTCGGTCATGAAGGGGTTAAAAAGGCAGTGTAAAAATAACAATGAATGAAAAAATAAAGTTTTTAAAAACCTGTAAAAAAAAAAAATATATAAAGTTCAAATCACCCCCCTTTACCCCCAATCACAATAAAAGAATAATAAAAAAAAAAATACACATGTTTGGTATCGCCGTTTTCAGAATCGCCCGATCTATCATCGTATTAAATCCGTTAATGAGAGCCGTAAACTCCATAATGGAAAAAATGGTACAAACGCCAAAATTCAGTCTTTTTGGTCGCCGCAACATTGCTATAAAATGCAATAACGGGCGATCAAAACTGCAGATCTCCCCAAATATGGTATCATTAGAAACATTAGCTCAAGGCACAAAAAATAAGCCATCACACAGCCCCAGATCCCGAAAAATGAAAACACTACGGGTCGCAGGACATGGCGCAAAAAGTCAATTTTTGTTGTTTTTCAAACTTCTGAATTTTTTTTCACCACCTATATACCAGTAAATGTATACATGTTGGGTGTCTACGAACTCATACCGACCTGAGGCATCGCCCCGTCATGTCGGTTTTACCATATAGTGAACATGGCAACTAAAATACCCAGAAAACTAACGTGTCATTGCACTTTGTTTTGCAATTTCACTGCATTTAGAATTTGTTTTCAATTTCCCTGTACACTATATGGTAAAATAAATTATTGCATATAAAAGTACAACTCGTCCCACAATAAACAAGCCGTCATATGTCTATATTGACGGAAAAATAAAAAAGTTATGGCTCTTGGAAGCAGGGGAGGAAAAAATGAAAAATTCCCGGGTCATGAAGGAGTTAAGGGAGCTGTAAGGTCAACATTCTGTGTTAAGAGGAGCTATTGACCCATCATACTGTGTATAGGGAAGCTGTGGGTCACCATACTGTGTATAACGGAGCTGTGAGCCCATCATACTGTGTATAGAGGAGTTGTGTGAACAACAATACTGTCTATAGGGAAGCTGTGGGTCTATAATACTGTGTATAGAGGAGTTGTACATGGGGGGACTTAGAGAACATTATTACTGTAGATGGAGGGACTCAGAGGGCATTACAAAATATTTAAGGGGAATTTAAGAAGTATTGTTGTTATTGAGGTACTCAGGGTAATAGAAACAAATCAAAATTTTCTCATAAAAATGTTTTAGTCCCATTTTTTTTTATTTTTACAATGGTATCAGTCAAAAATTGACCATACAATTTGGAATTCAATTTCATCTGAGTGCATGGATATATTATATCTGGTGGAAAACTCCTGTTTGGGTGCACGGCAGGGCTTAGAAGGAAAGGAGCGCCATTTTGGCTGGAATTTGGCTGGAATAGATTTTGAACTCCATGTCAGAATTGAAGAGCCCCTAACATGCCAAAACAGCCGAAACCCCCACAAGTGACCCCATTTTGGACACTACACCTTTTGAAGAATTCATTCAGGCATGTAGTGAGCATTTTCAACCCTCAGACGATTCATAGAATTTTATAACATTGGGCTGAGGAAATGAAAAACACAATTTTTTCCATTAAAATTTTGCTTTGGCCCCAAAGTGATTTTCAAAAGGGTGAGGGGAGAGAATGAGTGGTACAATATGGCCGTACATATGTCTGTACAGCACTGCTTAGCCACACGGCGAGACTCAGGAGGGAAGGAGACACAGTTGAGCCATGGAGAACAAATTTTCCTACAATAGTTTGCTCCATATACAGAGCCCCTAAATGCCAGAAGAGCACTTGTTTTTTGTAGGATGAGTTGATGTTTTTATTGATACCGTTTTCGGCACACAAAGTTTTTTTATCGCTTTCTATTCCAGTTTTGGGGAGGCTGAATGAACATATAAAACAGCAATTCAGGAATTATTGTTTTGGGGAGGATGTATGCCATGTGGTAAAATTATTTAGGTAACTTTATTCTTTGGGTAAGTACAATTACAGCAATACCACATTTATGTTTTTTTATGATTTGCTGCTTTTACACAATGAAGACTTTTACAGAAAAAAATAATTGTTTTTACATGACTATATTCTGAGCTCTACAGCTTTTTTAATTTTCTGCAGACAGAACTGATTGGGGTCTTTTTTTTTGCAGGACAAGATTAACAGCTATAGCATTTTTATTTTTATGCAACTGTTTGATCATGTTTTATCTCATTTATTTTCAGCTGTATGATGAAAACATTTTTTTGCAACGTTTTTATATATTGTTATGGTGTTTATTGAAGGGGTTAGCTACATGGCCATACAAAGTGTCATTTTGAGCTTTTAAATAAATACATGTATTTAGTGTTTTATTTATTATTAATTAATTAATTTATTTATTTATTTATTAATTTTTTTTTAACTTGTTTACCTAGTCCTAGGGACATACAGGTGCATTTCAATGGATTAGAATATCATCAAAAAGTTAATTTATTTCAGTAATTCAATACATAAAGTGAAACACATATATTATATAGAGACATTACAGAGTAGTCTATTTCAAGTGTTTATTTCTGTTAATGTTGATGATTATGGCTTACAGACAATGAAAACCCAAAAGTCATTATCTCAGATAAATTAAAATAGGGAGGAGGAAGGGTCTGAGAGATAAAATATTACCTAAATAGGTATCAGAGGCTTCACCTTGTGTGGTTGTGAGAGTCACAACCACTATAAAAGTATATCACAGCAGCTGCAGTCCCCAGCGTGGTGCATGAGAGAGTAGAGTAGGGAGGATGAAAGATTGAAAACCTCGCTGCCATTTTCATGAGACATGAAAGAGTGTATATAATATTGATTTATTAGTCAATTAGCGTTTCGGGGCTCCCTGGCCTCTTCCTCAGGACAATCCTGAAATACATTGACTAATAAATCAATATTATATTCACCCTTTGAGGTCTCAATACATCCGTGCAGTTTTTAACCCTTCATCCTCCCTAGTTTAATTTTCTGAGATAATTTCCTTGGGTTTTCATTGCTGTAAACCATATTCATCAACATTAATAGAAATAAACACTTGAAATAGATCACTCTGTGTGTAATGACTCTAAATAACATATTCATTTCACTTTTTATATTGAATTACTGAAATAAAGTAACTTTTTGGTGAAATTCAAAGTTCATTGAAATGCATCTGTAAACTTTCCCTGTCCTGATCGTTGATCTAACACTATGCAATGCTTTTAGATTTACAGGGCATTAGATCAGTGACAGGCACACAGGCAGAAGGCATGACTGGTACTGCTAAAGGAAGAACCTCACAAGCCACTGTACCTGGACGACCTCGTGGTTATTATTTGGCCTGGGGTTACCATGAAGACTATCGGTGTGCCTTAATTGCAATAACATTATTGGAACAAAGAAGGATCTCCCTCCTTCTGCAAGCAGACTGATACTGCTGTTGTTTTTGACAACGGCATCAGAGGGGTTAATTAAACGATCTCAGACATGCATAATCTTTCTATATGTTATGCAAAGGTGTGGCGCCCCTGAGGGTTTAGTCACCACAGAGGTACTGCACCTTAGCCAGAGGTGTGGTATGCCCAACCCCAGGCAAGAGGGGGACACTACCCGGTACCCACACACTGCATGCACCATTAGGCACTCCGGACAGGAAAGGTGGGGGGCATGATCAAACCCCTATCCCTGTCTGGAGATGGGACTAAAGGTACCGTCACACGGCACAACATCGCCTACAACATCGCTGAAAAATCCTGGGTTCAGCGATGTTGCGGCGATATCGTAAGTGCATTGTGCTGTGTGACAGCACAATACAACTGCGATAAATCGCTGGATCGCAGTTGACGGGTTTATCAACATGTTGGTAAACCTGACGATGTTGCTCCAGCGATCTGCAAACATCACTCTGTGTGACACGGCAATAGCGATGTTGCCAGCGATTTTGCCTATTAACAGCATTGATGCGTATCACTCGCTGGGTTGTGCACAACACAGCGAGCGATAGCTGCTGCAACATCGCGACGGCGGCGCTGGCAAGAAATCTCCATGTGACATCTAAGGCAGCAATGTCAGAAGTGCGGAATCGCTGCTGACATCGCTGCAACGTTGTACCGTGTGACGGTACCTCAAAGGTACTGTTACACTGGGAGATGTGGAAGCGGGTGAGCGCTCGCTTCCGACATTGCTGCCGTACCTGTCACACAGGCAGATGTTGCCTGTGACGCCACTGCGATGTTGCTGCAGCGATCACTTGCTAGGCTGGGAACAACCCAGCGAGCGATACGCTGCAATGTTGCGAATAGGCGGCATCACTGGCAACATTGCTATTGTGGTGTCACACAGTAAGATGCAGCCAGGTTTTCCAACATGTTGTAAAAACTCGCAAACCAGCGATTTATCGCAGTTGCATTATGCTGTCACACAGCACAATGCACTTGCGATGTTGCTGCAACATCGCTGAACCTGGAATTTTTCAGCGATGTTGCAGGCGATATCGTGCCGTGTAACGGTACCTCAAGAGAGATGGTGGAACTGTAGAAATGGGAGCCACTGAGAGGGAGTGACAGTAGGAGGAGTGAGAGAAGCACACTAGGAAGTAGTAGGAGAAGTAGTAACCACGAGGAGAGAGAAAGAGAAGTGAGGAGTAGAGGAGTCACAGGAGAGATGTGAGAAAAGGTATCCTGGGCATTGGAGCAGAGAGGCCATCCCAGGACAAAGAAGACAGAGAGAGCCAGACCGGAGCACCAGAGAAGGAAAGGGTCCCAGAGGCACGGGAAGAGAGCAATCCACCTGTGGGGCTCGCATACATTGCGGTTGCAAGCAATGGACCAGGGCTGCAGAGGGTCACCGGGCCCAGACTAGTGGAGTGGACTAAGGACTCAGCTAGCAAACCGGAGGTTGCTGTATCTCCTGGAGCAGCACCCAAAGCCACGTCAGTCACTGCAAAGGTGGCCATATAGGGCCAAAGGGGACCAAGAGAAAATATCGCTGGCGCAGGACACTGAGCATGAGGTGCAGTGCCGGAGGGAGAGAGCCAGCACAAGTGAGATGATCCTGAAAAGGTACACGAATGGGGTGCCAGTTAAGTGTTTTCCCATTTACCTGAGAGTGGCTAAACCCCTTGTCCTTAGACACAGCACCTGGCTGGATGTGGCTGCTAAAGAACTGTAAGTAAACAAGTGAAACTGCACCCGCTGTGTCCTCAAATCATTTCAGCCTCCACGATTCTGCGATTCTGCACTATCACTTCACCACCATCCACACATTGACTTTAATTACTGCCCTGGGGTCCCGCTCCACCCACCTACAGGGTGCAACAATATCTGGCTGCTCAGTCATCTGCCCCGGAGGTCAGAACTGCAGCAATTATTGTGAGAAGTGAACCGGGCACTAACCTGCTGCAGATTCCTTGCGGAAAACTGGAATCTGGTGTCTGGAATCCGGTGCGTGGAAGAGGAGTACCTCGAAACGGTCCGTTGCACCTTCAGCACTCCCCCTCCCTGCACCATCTGTAACTTGATGCACCAATAAAAGCCGGAAATTTTTGGATCCAATCCGTGTGCCGCTACTTTCTACAAATATCAGAACTGCAGCGTTGGCTATCCCTAGCTGAGAAAAAAAATTTCAAATATCCATCCAAAGTCCCTATCCCTGGCCGAGCACCATAGGTGGCGTCACGACAACAATCCCCTAACAAAAACCCTATTCCCCGAGCCTTTATTTACACCGCCAGAGTCATGGAGCCCTCATGATTCCCCAGTAGAACTGTTGCCTGGTTCCGAGTACCCACGGCCCTGGGGGAGCGTGTCAAATGCTTTACACACCCAATAATATATAGACCACCCTAAGAAGACTACATTGACGAACTCGCCTAAATAATAATAACGTAAAGTGACATAATTATTAAGTAAGATAATCATACTGGCATATAGTTCCCATGATTTGCTGCCATAATGCATATGATACTGTATTGTTGTGTCCATCTGATGCCAATACATTTCACTCTAAAGTAGTGCTGTGCATTATCCATAGCATGCTATGTATTGTAAGAATATAATAGTGCCTGCCATAGAGTGCTCACGTAATTTGTCTGCCATTCCCATCCATAAAAGTGTAATTTAATAATGCTAGCACTACCTTCCATACAATAATACTAATTACTATTTCTATATGATTAAATAAATAGACGTGCCTACAATATATTCATACATCAATGTGTGGAAATGATAATACTCTATACTCTACCTAATGGCCATAGTATGGTATCAGTAATAACAGTGCCAGAAAACTTTTATTCCATTTAAATGATGCACACTGGGCCTTTCATGGAAATTGTGCAAATTGACCGGTAAAGATAAGTTTACCGGTGGTGTAAAACTGCCATTAAGTCATCAGCTATACAGATGTTAGAAATTGCTTCAGCGGTGCTAGAGGACCCCATAGTTATCCAAATAATGGACCACCCACATAGAATAGAGTTTTTCCACTGCTTAATGTGTTTCCCTTTCTTTTGTCCTAACTCTTCCAAAAAAAATCACTTTCCTTATATACTTATGCAAACTACCCTGGTTTTTTAAGCTGATCTTTAAAGGTACCTTCACACACTGCAACATCGCTAGCGATGTTGCTGCAACGTCAAGGGTTTTGTGACATCACAGCGACCTCTCCAACGATGGCACAGCGTGTGACATGCACCAGCGACCTGGCCCCTGCTTTGAGGTCGCTGGTCGCTGCACGTCACTCAGGACCATTTTTCTCCCGCTGGTCAGCACGCATCCGCACGTGTGACCGCAGGAGACCAGCGATCCACCAACCTCACAGGCTGGTAACTATGATAAACACCGGGTAACTAGGCAGCGCGCGCTGCCTAGTTACCCGGTGTTTATCATAATTACCAGTCATCTCACAGCTACTGAGTCGCTGGTGAGTCTGCCTGTTTGACAGCTCACCAGCAATCTCGGCCAGGTTGGATCGCTGGTGGGATCTCTGGAAAGTTTGTGTGTGTGAAGTACCCTTTAGACGCCTGTAAATACCTTTATTGTTGTTGTAGCTTTCCACTTTCTAAACTGCAGACTGGAATTGGACCAACAGAGGAGGGCACAGCACTGATGAGGGTGGGGCTTCCTCTCTGTGAGTGACAGCAGTCTGGGTATGTATGCCCAGTTCACACTTCACTTCTTCTCTCAGCCCCCACCGGTGAGGTGTCCTGCTCAGGTTGTGTAATTTTATTCTGCAGCCTGGAAGGATGAAAGTTACAACAACAATAAAGGTATTTACAAGCCTCTTGGAGATCAGCTTACAGGAGCAGAGGAGATAGCAGAAGCATAACGGGAAAGTGTTAGTTAGGAATAGTTAGGATAAAAGAAAGGGGATCACATTAGTAGCTGAAAACCAATATAAGTGTTATTTGTTGCCCTATCGCACACATATACAATACATTTTTACCTTCTCGCTTTCTGTTATGACAGCTGAAGTGTAGGGGGTCTCACAGAGTATAGCAACTAAACTAAAGTCCACCAAAGGGCAGATTTGTCATTTTCTGTCTTTCTTACTCTGCTTTTTCACCTCTATTTCCTTGGAGCATGAGACCTTTTCATCCCCTTGCTCCAAGTTGACAACTTGACTGTCTCTACTGGATTATATGCTGCCTCAGTAGGGGCTGTCATTTCTTTAACAGCTAGAAATCTCGCACATGTGTATTTATGTTCTAACTTTGTACTTATCTGACAGTATTTCTATGCGCTTTACAGCTAGTCCGTATGTGTAATTCTTTGTATCTGTCACTACCACTTTTACATAACTTTATTTTTGCCCTCAGTGTGTTGATACGTTCCATATTTCCTCATTTTTGATGGATCTAATTGTTTTAACGGCATTCTGAAAATGAAGGCTTTTCAGGGATAAGTAATAAACATTACTATCTGCACACAATATATAATTGTCATACATTACTTGTAAGTTTCTATTGTCTCAAGTTTAGCTGCCCCACCATAATAAGTATATACCTTATAACAGGACCAAGGTACAGTGCTTGATGGTCTGTACATTTTCCCTAGGTTCCTGTTTTACACTACCGCTATTTCCCCTGCTCCATGGAGCCACTCGTGGTGCTTGTGATGACTGTGGCTAATCACGGCAATGCACAAATATGGTACAAAAGGGCAGAGATATCCCCAACTGTCTCTGCTCCTGGAACACTGTTGTGAGTGAAGCAATTGATTGGTTATAGCCCTGTGCACTAGACTCTGATCTGGTCACTCAGGATTTTGCCTGTTTGATTAATAGCCAGCCAGCCTAGGATTTATTTAGCTTCCTTTGTATTTTTTTCTTGCTGTTAATACCGACCCAATAACTGGTTATGGCCAGCAGCATCAACCCTGCATGATGTGAAAAGTGGATTAAAGTGTCTGAAGCCCCCGTCTAGCCCAAAAGATGGTGATTCTGTGAGCTAATTCCCTAATCCTGTCACAATAGAAATATATAAGTATGCCCTTACATATTTGTCTGCAAATTTTGTTAAGAACACAAATTTTTCAGTGTTTAAATTCAATACATTATTGAACCATGCTGTCAGCAGGCTGCATTGGCCACCACCAGCCATAGACAGTATATACATCTCCTGAAAGAGTATCCTGAAAGAGTTTTATTTTTCACTTGAAATGATTAAAGTTAATTAATTAGTTATAATCTATTGAAGTAAATATATTACCTTGAGGGCTTGTTTGATCGACTATATAAATCAGACGTGTGCTCCCTGATATTTTATCTGATAGCACTCTGACCCATGTTGTCCAATGAGACAGTGCAGATGACCGATTTTTTTCATTGAAAGATTCCGTCTGGGAAAAAAAATCACATCATGATACGATTTGACTCTAAAATCAGATGAGTCTTACCCAGTCAATTCTGTAACATAGGAAACTGTAAATGATTAATAGCTGCTACTCTAAAAAAAAAAAAATAACGTGATGCACATGCATGAGAAGTGAGTAAAAAATTGTCCCACTTTTCTGGATGCAAATCAGATTAGATGTTTCGTAGTATCATGTGACCCAGCCTGAAAAAGTTTCCTTAAAGCCTTATTGTGGAAAGGTTGTGCCTGACTCGCCCCATATACCAGAACACTTGGCTCAGCTGAGCTTCCTGTATTCTGTGTAAGATGGCTCCTGCCAGACTCTTTAGACATCGCTGAAATTCCACATCTGTTAGGAAAGAGTCAGAAGGTCCCCATATAGACTGTCGGCCAATTGTGCCTATATTGATGGGTTCAGATGGCTTCAGTCTAAAAGGCCCGTTACATGCTTCAATGTCTCAGCGATTTGACCAACGATCCTACTTGACCGGGATCGCTGGAACGTCGTTCAATGATCGCTGGTGAGGTGTCACATGTACAGATATCGTGAACAATACAGCGATTCAGCAACAAATGAACGATACTTGGGGTCGTTTTATCACCTACATCCTTCAGTTCTGAATAGGCGAAGTTGTAAATGAGATCGTTATCACGGTGTCACACACGACGATGCAGCAGATCAAACATACGATCAACGACTGATTTATGGTCCTGTTCATAAACCTACATGTCAAACACAACGACGTTGCTTCACTGCCCCAAAAGCCATGATATATCAACGATATCAACGATTTATGCTTATGGGGGCCTTACCTGTTATTGATAAAATAAAAAGATTACTAAATATTTCAAAGACAGTATGTATAAATACAGTATGTGCCAGGCTAAATAAAATTTAGTTTGGTACAGATAGTCGGCATACGTTTACTGTTTTTCAATAGAAAAAGGAAAAAGAGTATATCCAGCTTGTAGCTGTCTTCATAAAGCCCAGTCGGTGCAGGGAGTTAACAAGGCGGCTCCCTCAGGATAAAGGGAAACAGGAAAAAATAAGGAAAAATCCAGAAATGAATCCAATTTCCAGATTGTATTAAAAAATTAATTAATTAGAAATCATTTAAAAAACACACAATAAAAAAGTTGAGGTCATGAAACCCTATGCATTTATTGGTCCTTAATCGTAGGTGAAGGACTCAACCTTTATTTATCATGTGTCTTTTAAATGATTTCTAATAAATGGACTTTTTAACATAATCTGCAAATTGGATTTGCTGCTGGATTTTTTTTCTATTTTTTTGCGTTTTTCAATGTTTTACTGCCGTTTCAGGAGAATTTTCAGCAGAATGTGTATTTGTGCTATTAGCTACTTCTTATCCCTCGTCCACGCTCTCCATAGAATTTTATGAGCAGGAACTGTCATCTCCTACCTAAGTAATGGAAAAACATGCATTCACTGAAGATTTTTTTTTTCCGGGGAACTACGAATGAAAGAGGAGAAAGAAGCATATTTATCTAATAAAGATACATCATAAATTTTCTCTTATTCACTTGTGCTATTGATTTATGGGAGAGAAACTAAACCGATGGTAACTTTTCAAGACTGATGTGTGAAACACTCGTTTTAGTAACTGATCTCCATGTCATGTTTCTACTGAAGACAGACAACAGAAATTGGAAATTTTAGGATATGGGAAGTTGTCTGACCTTATAACGTTGTCTTGAATACTCATCTACTGGCTAACACGGTGGAAACATATGTTACCTTATTGAATCACCAAATAAGGCGTACTTTTTAACAAACTTTGCCACAGCAATGTATGGGACTGTCTGGAATTTAGGCTTTTCTTCATTCACGGGAATGGGTATGCGAATATATGCTAGACATACAAAGCCCCTTAACGGACATGCTATTTCTGGGGAAAAGAAGTCTTAAAGGTAATACCTCTTCTTGTGGATGGTCACATGCCTGAAATGCCAGTGTAAGGATGCTTAAAAGTCATGCAATGCTCCTCTGGGAAATTAAGTATGCAAATTGCCTCTTCAGGAAGAAAGAGGACTTGAACACTAGCACCATCTATTGCAGAGGTCCCCAACTCCAGGCCTCAAGGGCCGCCAACAGTGCAGGATTTCAGGATTTCCTTAGTATTCCACAGGTGCTAATGTGATCATCTGCACAGGTAATGCTTCCAACCCCTGTGCAATACTAAGGAGATCCTGAAACTGATCACTTGAAAACCTGCCCTTGAGGCCTGGATTTGGGGACCTCTGATCTATTGGAAGAAACAACCCTAAACATTAAACATTACTGTGGACCCTTTAATGAGTCTTTTCATATGACAAGATGAGCCATGTGGTAAAGCTCATTAAAAGGTTGATATTGATTTTTGGGATTGTTACTTCCAAGAGGTGACACTAAATTTGAAGTCTTCTTCTTTGAAGAGGCAATTTGCATGAAGAAAAGAAACATACCTTTTACATCCCCATTAAGGCAATTCTCTGCTTAACAAATGTTCCCTCTAAAGTGGATTGGCATTAAAATAATAGTTACTAAAGCTGCACTTTAAAGGTCTCCCTTGGGTCAGCAGTGGAGTCGCCTGTGATCAGCTAGTCAATGGGGAACTATTAAGGACAGAACATTGGTAATCTGTTGGTCATGTCAAGTAAACTACGTTGTTAAATATTGAAAATGTTCCTTCTTCACTTCTATTTGTAATACTCTATATATAAACCTTATTCAGTTTGTAACACAATACAAGTAACCTTTAAAAAAGAAACAAAAAAAACCATGGTAGTTGTTTATGTCCTTGAGTATTTTCTAGAAGGCTTTGCCTGTGTGTTCTGTCCCATATATTATTATCAGCCTCTACATGCTCCATTCCATTATTTATTTATATAGCTGATATAAATGGTTTCCTTTCATCAAACTGTTCAGCTTTCTTCAATCTCACTTACCTGCTCATCATTTCTTCTCTGTCCTTCAACATCTTATTTTTCCAGATTCTCATAAATCAAACATCCTCCATTCGCTTTCATGTAGCAGACTAGGGAAGGATATCATTTAGATTCAGAAGAAGCACATTTCAGTAACCCAAAGAGGACACTGTGCATACAAAGGGACTGACCGCTAGGTTAGGCAGAACATTGCATCACAAGATTCTAGCTGCTTACAACAATGTTGTGTCTATCTAAGGCTACAGGCGTAAAATGGTTGTCTCAGACAGAAACGACCCTCCGTTTGGGAGACCCCTGAGAAACCCTGACACCCTTTAACCCCTATACTGGGATTAAGATTTCCAACAGGGTCCTGGTAAGAGGTGAGAAAAAGGACAAAATCAGGATTTGTTAGCGTAGTCAGGGACCAGGTCAAAGCCGAGATGGCAGCAAGGTACAAAATCGTGAGGCAGAAGAAGAGTCCAAAAACAGGCTGAGGTAAACAGGAAAACATGAATACAAGACAAGAGACTAGCCAGGGGAACAAAAGCTATTTCTGAAAGCTTCTATCAGAAGGCTGAAGGCATTAGGATGTGGTGCTTTCCAATAGCCTGAAGATAGTAGCTCATATCTTTAGCTGGACAGCACACACACATATCCACAGTGTCAGACTGTGAAGTACTGGAGGTCCCAACCACTCTAACCTTAGTGGATGGGTGGAACTTGTGCTCTCCAGAGTTTCTGACAAAGACTTCTCCTCTATCACCAGCGCCAACTACAGTGTGAATACAGCAGTGCTTGCTGACAGGAACAGATGTCACAGGAGCACGCTATGGTGGGGATATGACAAATGACATTTTTCATAAAAATCCATAAGGTTCATCAGAATCTAAAATATTTATTAAATTAACAGAACTGATTTAAGTAGGTTTTGTCAAATTACATTTTACCACTACAAATTGAAAAATGTCAGCTTTCAGGCTTGGTTCACATTAGGACGCTAAGGTTTATAGACATGTGGATGTAAAACTTCACCAGTTTAGTAATACAGCTTAAAAGGTTCCAGCAGGTACATTTAAAAATATTACATCAATGCAAAAACCGACGCATTTCAGACATAGAACTGTCGTTATTCCTAGTGGGCTCACACTAGAATTTTCTTTTTTACATGGATTATGAGGTCTACATTGATAATACTACCATAAAAAATACCAGAAACCTGCCACATCTATTTGTAGTAATGAAAAATGGCCCTTAGATGTCATGATTGTTGTAAATGGAAGCTGTCTGTACAGAACGTAAGATGGCGTTCCTCCGTTATTCCTGCTAGAAATATGTGAATCTTGATGTGTGGGTGTTTCTGTTCAGGGGTATATCTCTGCCCACTCTCACAATGTCCAATCAGAGCGGACAGTGGTGCTTTGGGCAGGGGCGTACCCTTCTGTGTAGGAGAATCATAACACCCAGTTGACAATTTATTCATGCATTTCTTGCAGAGTTGTAAGAAAAGATGTTCCAAAATGGTTTAATTATGGAGAATGCAAGTTTTGACTATCAAAGCCAAGTCAGGACAGCTCATAAGCCCTTTTTATAAAATACCAACTCACAATTCCTATTTCCTGGCAAAGAAATTGCTCCAAGTCTCATTTGTCGGCATTATAACACTGGGATGAAGCATCAATTATCTAGTAACAGTATGAAGAGCTATACAAGTTTAAGTTTGGCAAAATACCAGCATGCCAACTACTGTTTTATTTGAGGACATCTTCTCTTGAGGACATTTTCAGCAATATAAATAGTGTTCAGGAAACATCTAATCCTCTGCGTAAAGAAATACTCTCCATAGTAGATATTTTAGGATTTCTTCTTGGTATTAGGTTGACCCACAAGATGAATAATCCGTTCTTCTGCTGTTGCTGATAGTACTGAAAGATTGCGCTCATATCCGCAGAAAAACTCAGCAAATGCAATCATCAGATTGCACTCGCAATGTTGTTAAACTATAGTGAAATGCCCATATGCCAGTTTTTCTGCAGCGAAAAGCGGGCTGATGAAAAATTTTCAGCATTCTGCGTATGTCTGCGTATCTCACCGATATGCCACCAATGCACATGCATGGGTGTTATAAAAAATTGCACAGCACTAAGACAGCATTTTTAGCATGGTCTTTCCCATGCTGTAAAAAGTAAAAAAAAAATAGATAGATAGATAGATAGATAGATAGTATAGAAAGATAGATAAGTTAGATAGATGATAGGATAGTTAGATCAAGCTTACCAATCTCCCTCTGCTTGCTTCCGGGCTGCTCATTAAGCTTCATGCATATTCACTGGACTGACCGTCAGCAGCCAATTACAGACGCTCACTCTTGTGATAGTCTATGATTGGCTGTTGCAATCAGACTGCATTTGCACAATCTGTATGGTGTCTGTGCTTGGTTGCCATACACATTAGTGTATGGAATCCAATCTGCCTTCATACTGTGTTAATTAAATTTATAATGCAAAAGAAATGTGTAGAGCTGTTTTTTTAGTCAGAACACAGATAAAGTGGACAGTTGCGAGCTGCCACCCTCAGGTGCCTAGTTTTATATTGGCTGGCAAAAAAAAAAAGCATGTGAGCTTTGCCCTATTTTTAATTGCCAGCCAAGGTAAAACTAGGCAGCTGGGGGCTGGCATTCTCAGCGGGGTCGGGGCCCATCTTTATTGGGTCCCCATGCTGTAGAATAGCAGCCCCCAGCCACACCAAAAATTGGTGCAATCATTAGAAGCGCCAACTCCTGGTGCTTTACCCAACTCTTCCTGATTTCCTGGTGTGGTAGCATTGGGGTGATAAAAAGGGTTAATGACAGCTGATGATTGCCAATTTGTCATTAAGCCTAGATTGATAATGTGCAGGTCTCTATGAGACCTGCACATTATCAATCCTGTGAGCAAAGAATTAAAAACCACAGACACAGAGTAAAATACTTTATTAGAAAGAAAACACAGAGAAAAAACCTTTATTACAAAAAAAGTGACAAGCCTCAATATCCAATTTACTAATTGTATAAATCTATTAAAAGGGTTGTCCGGGCTTTTTCTATAATTTCTATGTGTATCTAGGCTGCAAAATGTTGATAGTTTGTAATATACATCTTGTCAACATTTTGCATTGTTTTGTAGATATCACTGATTTGTGGCAGCCAGAGAATGTTCAGGGGACGTGTTTGTGTTGTGGCTGCATGTAAATGAAGAACTGGTCATTTACTCCCAGACTCCAACAGACATGCCCCCTCCCCCAGTTTACAGTATGGCCAGCCACCTCCAGACTGCTGCAGCCCGCCCCAGTCCCAAGCATGACTAACCACCTCCTCTGCACACAGTGGTTACCTCCTCCTCTGGCACAATGTACAGAATCTGCAGCTCTGTGTCCTGCTCTGTGAGCTGCAGATTTGGCACATTGGGTCAGTGTTGGAGCTGAGGGCTGTGTGCAATCCTGTGTGCCCTCAGTTTGTGTTTGCTTGTGAATGCTCTGTACAGGAGCCGATGTTCCTCCTCTCTCTCCAGATGCCGGCTTTGTGCCCCGCTGTGTGCAAGAGATACAGAGGAAGACCAGCTCGTTTCACGAGCTGAGGGCACACAAGATTGCACACAGCACTCCGCTCTTACTATGACCCAGTATGCCGAATCTGCAGCTCACAGAGCAGGGCACAGAGCTGCAGATTCGGTACATTGTGCAAGAGGAGGAGATAACCCACTGTGTGCAGAGGGGGTGGGTGCTAATGCTTGGGACTGGGGTGAGCTGTAGCAGTCTGGAGGTGGCTGGCCATACTGTAGACTGGTGGAGAGGGGGCATGTCTGTTGGAGTCTGGGAGTAAACAACCAGTTCTTCATTTACATGCAGCTCCAACACAAACAAGCCACCTCGACGTTCTCTGGCTGCTGCAAATCAGTGATATCTAGGAAACCCTGCAAAATGTTTACAGGATGTATATTACAAACTGTCAACATTTTGCAGCCTAGATACACATGTAAATTATAAAAAAAGCCTGGACATTCCCTTTAATTGTTCACCTACCTGGGCCTATAACTCAGCCAATCAGGTAGTTTCAAGCAATCCATAGAGTTATTGAAATCAAGGCATCCAAAGCCTTCTATGCCATCAAAAAATGTCTGTACCATCTCAAGGCACCAGTAACTTTCTGGCTAAAAACTTTGACTCCATCATTGCCCCAATCCTTCTATATGGCAGTGAAGTCTGGGGCCCAGTCTCATACCCAAACTGGTCAAAGTGGGATGCTGGGCTGACTGAAATATTCCACCTAGAATTCTGTAAGCATCTTCTCCAAGTCCATAGAAGAACACCAAACAGCGCCTGCCGAACAGAGCTGGGCAGATTCCCTCTACACCTGGCAATCCAGTAGAAGGCGATATCATTCAAGGCTGATCTACAAATCAGTAGTCCCAGCTCCTACCATCACAAAGCTTTCCTACACCAGGAAGCCCAAGGAAGCCTCCCAACACAAAGTACACAAAGCCTCCCAACACAAAGTAACCAAAGACAGCCTGACCAAGCCACCAACCCACATGGCATGAGAAAACATGAAATTCAGGAGATGGTGCACAAAGGCATAAAGGAATATCTCAGTATCTGGAGGAACGACATAAAGCAGTGGCCCCAGGAGGCCGTAGAGGGCGAGGCCCACTTCCTGCTGAGGTGCCCCAAATACTCCGCAGTGGGGGGCACTCACTTCAAGAGACTGACTGATCTCCTTCCAGACTTCACCTCCATGGAGGAGGAAGAGAAACTGTTGATACTGCTGGGGGAAGAGGAAATGATAGCGGCCATAGCAGCGCAATATGTCAATGCCTGCCACAGACTAAGAAGAGACTGATATGTCATGGAATTCTACACTCCACCCTGGACACATCACTAACCCCCAACTAAGAGCCTGATATGTCATGGACTTCTATACCCCACCCTGGACATGCCCCATCCTCTAAAAGGAGCCTGAAATATCCCTACCACTGTCTCCCTATTTTTACCATCTGCTTTGGCAATGCTGAGATGTACTTAGTCCTGTCAATAAAGTCAATTTGAAATTGAATTTGAATTTGAATAATCCCATAATCTCCAATGATAATCTAATACGAGGTCTCACGTGTGATAATCCAATATGTGGTCCTCACTGACTCACCTGAGGACACAGCTCATTTATTATGGCAACTGCTATGCATCCTGTGCTCACTTTGCTGCAGCTCTTGGCTCTCTGTCTGTGCTCGAACCCTCCTTCTATATCGCGGCCTCTGATGCAGCAGAGTTTAGATTGCAACGTGGGACCTTGTTTTGGATTATCATTGGTGGTATGTGATGGGATTAATAAATTGAGAATGAGATTTGTCAGTGTGTTTCTTTTGTAATAAAGGTTTTTTTCTTTGTGTTTTCTTTCTGATAAAGAATTTTACTCTGTGTATATGTTTTTTAACTCTTTCCTCACAGGATTGATAATGTTCAGGTCTTCTAGAGACCTGAACATAGTTTAATCCAGGTTTATTGTCGAGCTGGTAATCATCAGCTGTCCGTAACCCCTTAAATCACCCCGATGTCAACCCATCAGGGCATTGCGAAGAGCCAGGTAGAGCCAGGAATTGGCACTTCTAATGAATGTGCCAATTTCTGGGGCGGCTGCGGGCTACTATTCCTTGGCATGGGGGACCCAATAACGATGGACCCCCACCACACTAAGAATACCAGCCCCAAAGTGCGTAGTTTTACCTTGGCTGGCAATTAAAAATAGGGCGAAGCCCTTGCATTTTTTTTTGCCAGCCAAGGTAAAACTAGGCAGCTTAGAGTGGCAGCTTGCAGCTGTCCACTTTATCTGTGCTCAGACTTAAAAATACAGTGACGCCCTATGTATATTTTTTTTTAACATTATTTTATTTCTTTTACACACTATGATGAGAGATTTTGTCGCCATACACTAATGTGCATGGTAACCGAGCACATACACAATACAGATTGTGCAAATGTAGTCTGATTGCAATAGTCAATCACAGAGACTCTCACAGAGAGTGAGCGCCTGTAATTGGCTGCTGCTGGTCAGTGTAATGATTATGCATGAAGTTTAATGAGAGGCTCCAGTAGAAAGCAGTGGGAGACTGGTAAGCTCGATCTACCTATCCTATCATCTATCTAACCTATTGGTCTGTTTCTCTATCTAAGAAGGAAAACAAACATACAGCACTTCCTTTACGCTTTTCAGCACAGGTGCAAATCTATAGAACAGAATCATATATAACAAAATTATAGAAGCACACTGTTGGTGCCAATAACATGCAAACATTGATGTTTTTAAATGATGATTATAGATTTTTTTTGAGAAAAAATAAAAACAGTGTGCTGCTATAATTTTGTTCTATCTATCTATCTATCTATCTATCTATCTATCTATCTATCTATCTATCTATCTATCTGAAAAAATGTGGCAGCACTCCGTCATATGATGTATCTTATGCCTTTATTACGGCCACAGGTACCCTGTGGTACCTGTGGCCGTAATAAAGGCATAAGATACATCATATGACTGAGTGCTGCAGCATTTTTTCAAGTATATACAAGTGCTGGGAAGACAGCTGAGCTGATTTGCACCCACTGGGCAGTGCTGCTCTATTTGTTTCTATCTATCTATCTATATCTATCTATCTGTCTGTCTGTCTGTCTGTCTGTCTATTCTAATGTTTAACCGCATGGGAAAGAACATGTTAAAATGCATGTCATCCGCATGTCATAGTTATGATATGAGCATGACATACGGATGATAGATGTGGGAAAAACGCACGCTCATGTCATACGGATGTCATAACGCATGACACTTGCATGACACTCTGCTACTTTTCTCACCGAGATCTGTGGCAAGAAAATATATGCAGATGTGAGGGTGCCCAAAGTTAGATATCTGCATAGACAGGTAAACATTTTGATTATAATGATGTACCCAGACCATAGTTACGTAGTATAAAAAAATGAGTTATGGCTAGATACTGCTCTATTTATTTATGGAGCCTTTAGATCTTAGCAATCAATGGTGGAACAAAAGAAAATTGTGCTTGTTATATGAGGGGAACAATCTCTTTGTCCTTTAGTACATAGGAAGCATGTACATGGAATTAGAAAATAGTGTTTGTAGACGAGCCTTCGTAGTCTGCTTGTTGAAGCAATGAATGAGTTGAATGGTTAGCCGTAACAAGCCGTATTCTAAACATTTTATGGAAATATTTCATCTTCTCAGTATCTCAGACTCACAAGTAGCAGCAAGGGACTGGAGCTGAGCTAATATTCCAGTTTCAATGACTGACAATTTTGACTGATAGAAAACTATTTGTCTAGTTGTAGTATTTATAAAATCTGCTTAAACCCTTCGTATTGTAGTTATATTTGGATGAAATGAAAAGCAGCAAAAGAGACTCTGATTGCAACAAAACATCACTTATGGCCACTTTACACGTCCCAACGTCAGTCCGATATTGGATCCAACGCCGCAGGAGCGCACTTTTTCTGGGCAGAATTCCAAGATCGCATAGGAGATGTTACACAGCGTGATATCAGCAGGCAACGCAACAGCGATGTGTACGCCCCCTTGTACGGCCGACCCAGGAACGACCATTTAACATGGGAGAGAATAGGGGACGTTGTACTTCATATTGTTGTTGGGCTTTTACACAGCCCGATCTGGCCACAACATCCAACCAATATCGGGCCGTTGGAGAGCAGGCTCATTTGATCCCCGATATCGTTTTGGAATCGTTCGTGCATTGTATTGGACATTTATACCATACAACGCACGAACGATATAGGGGCCAACGCACGAACCACGTGACTTTTGGTTTGAGTTGGACGCCGACATCGGGACGTGTAAAGTGGCCATTAGTTTACTGGGTGCAGCAATTGTGACACAATTAGAGATTTCAGGTGTAGCAAAGCTTAGAAAGCTGCCCATGCCCACACCACATCTCTATGTATACATTGTAGATTGACAGTGATCTGCTTACCAGAGGAGGAAGCGTGGTTGGTCTATCAGGCTCTTGACATATAGTCTGGGCAGTAATAATCTTTTAGTGATAAAACCTTTATTGTAAGTAAACAACAGTAAACAGCCAAAAAAGTAATAGGTGACATATCACTAAAATCTGTTTGCCAGCATCTATCTCTTGTTATCTTCAGATAACATAACAAAAACCTGCTGACAGATTCCTCTTAACCCCTTCACGTAAGTTTACCTCATGGTCAGGAAAGGGTTTCCCGCAAAATTCCGAAAACGTACGTCATGGTAATCATGCAGACACAGGAGCTGTCCCACACAATTGCTGCTGACAGTTTGGCATGGAAGAGCTCCAGATGTAATAGCCAGGGCCGGTGCTGACATTACTCCTGGTTGTTTAACCCCCTAAGGGCTGCAATCAATAGTAATTAAAAAAAATGAGGTTGAAGCAATCATACACTGTGTGCAGAATTATTAGGCAAGTTGTATTTTAGGAGATTATTTTTTATTATTGATCAACAACTATGTTCTCAATCTACCCAAAAGACTGAAATATCAAAGCTTAATATTTTTGGAAGTTGGAGTGGGTGTTTTTTAGATTTGGCTATCTTAGGAGGATATCTGTTTGTGCAGGTAACTGTTACTGTGCAGAATTATTAGGCAACTTAATAAAAACCAAATATATTCCCATCTCACTTGTTTATTTTCAGCAGGTAAACTAATATAACTGCACAAAATTTAGAAATTAGCATTTCCGACATGCAAAAATAAAAACACAAAAAAAAATTTAGTGACCAATATAGTCACCTTTCTTTATGATGACACTCAACAGCCTCCATCCATAGATTCTGTCAGTTACTTGATCTGTTTACAATCAACATTGCGTGCAGCAGCCACTACAGCCTCCCAGACACTGTTCCCAGAGGTGTAATGTTTTCCCTCCCTGTAGATCTCACATTTTAGGAGGGACCACAGGTTCTCTATGGGGTTCAGATTAGGTGAACAAGGGGGCCACGTCATTATTTTTTCTTCTTTTAGACCGTTACTGTCCAGCCATGCTGTGGAGTAGTTGGATGCATGTGATGGAGCATTGTCCTGCATGAAAATCATGTTTTTCTGGAACGATACCGACATCTTCCTATACCACTGCTTGAAGAAGTTGTCTTCCAGAAACTAGCAGTAAGTCCGGGAGTTGAGCTTCACTCCATCCTCAACCCGAAAAGGTCCCACAAGTTCACCTTTGATGATACCAGCCCATACCAGTAACCCACCTCCACCTTGCGCTGGAGTGGAGCTCTCTGCCCTTTACTGATCCAGCCTCTGGTCCATCAAGAGTCACTCTCATTTCATCAGTCCATAAAACCTTTGAAAAATCAGTCTTAAGATATTTCTTGGCCCAGTCTTGATGTTTTAACTTGTTTCTTGTTCAAAGGTGGTCGTTTTTCAGCCTTTCTTACCTTGGTCGTGTCCCTGAGTATCGCACACCTTGTGCTTTTTGATACTCCAATAACGATGCAGCTCTGAAATATGGCAAAACTGTTGGCAAATGGCATCTTGGCAGCTTCACACTTGATTTTCCCCAATTCATGGGCAGTTACTTTGCGCCTTTTTTGCCCAACACGCTTCTTGCGACCCTGTTGGCTATTTGCCATGAAACACTTGATTGTTCGGTGATCACGCTTCAAACATTTGGCGATTTCAAGACTGCTGCATCCTTTTGCAAGACATCTCACAATTTTGGATTTTTCAGAGCCCGTCAAATCTCTCTCCTGACCCATTTTGCCTAAGGAAAGGCATTTGCCTAATAATTAAGCACACCTTATATAGAGTCATTACACCATACCCCACCTCATTACAGAGATGCACATCACATGATTTAATTAATTGGTAGTTGGCTCTCAAGCCTATACAGCTTGGAGTAGGACAACATGTATAAAAAGTATCATGTGATCAAAATACTCATTTGCCTAATAATTCTGCACACAGTGTAAGTGTACATGCAAGTAAAAGCATGTTCACACAGACCACCAGACAGACAAGACCCAAGAAAAAACTATATACTAAAATGTAAAAATACCCTGCTATAAATAAATACATAAAAAGCAAGTGCTACTGAATAGGGTACTTAGTAATACGTTTTTGCAAAAAGGTAAAAAGCCGTCCCACCGCAACAAGGTGTACCCATTTCGGGATGGTACCTAACTCTTTATAGTATAAAACCCATTCATGTGTCAATACTGACCTCAATGTGAACAGGGTAAAAATTTTGCTGGGTCCCAAAATGAAGAAACACAGCAATGGGAAGCATATATTAATGACCAGATCAGTAAAGGAAGAGGGGCCACTAAGGCTGCTGTATGCATCAGATAGGATACACTAACACTTCTACATACATGACAGAGGAAACACATTGAGACTGCTGGATATGCATTGTACAACATACACTGAGGCTGCTGAATACATCACATACAATACACCAAGAATGTTACATATCACAGAGGATACCCTGAGAATGCTGTATAAACATCACATTGGAGACTCTATAGTCATCAATGAGGGTACCCTAAGACTTCTGTATATACTGTACTTCACATAGGATATTTTTAGATTGCTGTACACATCACATAGGATATTCTGAGACTGTTGTATACATAACATAGATACACTAAGTATGCTATATGTACGTCCCCAAGGATACATTTATCTGGAGGATTGAGAGACATAAAAAGTGGGGTCTTATCGTTAAAGATGATCAAGCATTTATGATTGTATATGCTCACTTGGGCTACTTGTGATAACCCACAACCAGTATATGCGCCTGTACAGCTGCCACTGGATCAGCAATTCCACGTGCAAAGTGGCATAGATACAGAGATCCAAAGGATGGTGCTTCTATGATCCATGCTGCTGCCAAAGAATGAAGATCACACAGGGTCTGAATAAAATGATGGATAATTCCTACGCGTTTCGGTGCTGTCCCAGCGCAGCAGCGCGGATCGTAGAAACAGCATACTTTGGATGTTTATAGGATACACGTAGGTAGATGTATATACGGTACATCACATACAATACACTGAGACTTCTTTATAAACATCACAAAGAATACATTGAGGCTGATGAATATACCTCACAGAGAATAGACTGAGACTGTTGTAGATACATCACATAGACTACTCTAAGGGTACCATCACACACAGCAATATTGCTTGCAATTTCACTGGCAATTTGTTGGTTGCAGTGAAATCATGGACACATTGTTCTATTTTGTTGCTGTGTACAAATGGAACAATGTGTCCATGATTTCACTGCAACCAGCAAATTGCCAGTAAAATTGACAGCAAAATTACCGCGTGTGAGGGACCTTAAGGATAATGTATATACATCACAATGGATATGGTTAGACTGCTGTACACATCACATAAGATACACTGAGATGACTTTGTACATTATGCAGAACCCACTGAAACTCTGCTATATACAATCTCAAAAATTAAAGGACTAGAAACCAGAAAAAATGGGCCGGTGTACCACTGTGATTCTCTATTGAACCATGTTCATAGCTATTCTAAGCCACATTTGGGCTGTGAGTTGGACATCCCTGGTCTAAATGCTTTCATGAGAGTGAAGTCTGTTCCCAGCACATGCAGCAAGATCTCAAACATATGTAGATGCAACTTTTTTGCTAATGTCATCTCTCAGCAATAACTGTACGCCCAATTGCAGCAAATCAACTTATGTGTTCAGTTACGTCCATTTGCAGAAGGTGATTAAATAGAATCTCTCAGCTCATTTTTTCCCCCAAGTCAATTACATGTGTCTGTGTAGATTTTAAGAAGACAAGTTAATCCCTATGGTAATTAAAGTTACTGCTCTGATTCAAATAAATCCACTTTAGATATAATATACAAATGAAGCATGAAGTGGCTTGGTCTGGGTCAAAATGAACACTCCGTTGCCTCAACTCCCAGCTAGGGATGACCGAGTATACTCGTTACTATTCGCTACTCGTAGAATAGTACTGGTTTTTGGGATACTCGGTACTCGCGAGTTTTACATCTATTACTCATGAGTCCAATGTAAGTCAATGGGATATGTGAGTAATTGTCTACTGGACCCAAAAAAGCGGTCTGGGGGCTGAGGAAAAGGCTGAAATGAGTGCATGATTCTTTAAAAACCGGCAGTAAAAATCCACCGGCTTTTAAACAATCACTCAGCTGTTCATTTGAAATAGCCAGCGGGAAAGCCAGCGGTGAAGTCTTGTCACCGCCGGCTTTTCCGCCGGCTATTTCAAATGAACAGCTGCTCAGCATCAACTGATCATTTGAAATAGCCGGCTTCAGCTGATTCCGGTCCATGAGCCTGGCATTGATCATCTGATCGGTTTGCCGTTTGGCAAACTGATCAGATGATATTGGATCCGGATTGGACATCGTGGGACCCTCGAGCCTCGACTATGCCAGAGGGAGGTGGGGTTCTTTTCTTTAATAAAGATGGAATCACTAATTGTGTTGCATTTAATTTCTAATAAAAAAAAATTTCTCTGTGTTGTGTTTTTTATTTATCTGATTACTAGAAATTCATGGTGGTCATATCTAATGTTGGCATGACCCGATGAATTTCGGGCTTAGGGCCAGCTGATAATACAAAAAGCTGGCCCTAACCCCATTACTACGCAGTTAGCAACCTGGCACCAGGGCCCTGGAGGAGCTGGATTCAGCACCAGAATATGGTGCTTCTATGAACACGCTATTTTCTGGGGCACAAAAATAGGGCAAAGCCCAATGTAGTTTTTTTTTTACATTATTTATCATGATATTCATGAAATATTTAAAAAAAAAAAAGGGTTCTCCTATATTTTTGGTTCCAAGCCAGGTAAAAATAGGCAGCTGGGGGATGGTGGCAGCTCGTACCTGCCTACTGTACCTGGCTAGCAGGCAGGTACAGCAGGGAGCTACGAGCTGCCCCCAACCCTCAGCTCCCTATTTGTACCTGGCTGGGAACCAGAAATATAGGGAAGCCCTGTTCTTTAATTATTTCATGAATTTCATGAAATAATTAAGAAAAAAAGACATGGGCTTAGCCCTATTTTGGTGTCCAGCCAGGTACAACTAGGCAGCTGGGGGCTGGAGTCCACAGCACAGGGAGGCCCAAGCTTTCAGCCTCCCCCTGACTCGTCCAGCGGCCCTGGTGCCGGGTTGGCTCACTGGTTAATAAAGGGGTTGGGTCCAGCTTTGTATTATCAGTTGGCCCTAAGCCCGAAATTAATGGAGTCACGACAATATTAGCCATGACCACCATGAATTTCTAGTAATCAGATATATAAAAATCTCAACACAAAGAAATTCTTTTAATTAGAAATAAAACGCAACACAATTAGTGACTACATCTTTATTAAAGAAAAGAACCCCCCTGCCTCTGGCATATGCCTGGCTTGAGGGTCCCACGACGTCCAATCCAGATCCAATATCATTTGATCGGTTTGCCAGTGGCTCGCTTCCAGGAATGGGAGCAGGTGGGAGTTGGAGGAAGAGGAGCGTGCGAGGAGGCGGAGGGGGCGCATGCATCATCAGAGTGATTTTTTTTTTTTTACTGCTGGCTTTTAAACAATCATTCACCCGTTTCAGCCTTCTCCTCAGCCCCCAGACTGCTTTTTTGGGTCCAGCAGACACTTACTCGCATTTCCCCATTGACTTGCATTGGACTCGCTACTCATAACGAATACTCGAGTATTAGGACCTACTCGTTACAAGTATAGCGAGTCCGAATAATTCACTACTCACTCATCCTTACTCCCAGCTCCATGTTTACAGTAAGGGCTCATTCAGATGAGGGTATAAATCAGACATGTGCTCTGAGTTTTGATTGGAGAGCACACAGACAGCACACTGACACATATTATTCAATAGGACTGTTCAGATGAACGATTGTTATCTCAAGTCTAACTATCCTTGAGACAAAAATTGCATCATGCACTCTTCTCATCTGTCTTGGATGAGAATCATCACCTACTCAAGTCTATGAGTGAGTAGAAATATTGGATCGCACATAGACCATCCATGTGGATTCCGATTTGTATGGATACATTTCTATTATTCACCTAGGAAACTATATTTGATCATGTAGATTTTATATGGTAGATATGAGAAAATGGAACGTTGCACAGAAGACACACGGAATTAACAAACTCACCCAGATGGCACCAAGATGAAGATCGCATGGTAATCAGATGACATTTTTTAACCTTTCTAGATGAAACTCTTACAATTTTTCATAAGCTTGTCTGCAGTCGGCCAAAGTCTACATTCACACATCCCTGTGACATGTCCTAGTTCTGTATTTTTCTCAGACTATACACTGGCAATGGAGTTTAATTGAGTGTTAAATAAATTTTAAAAATGGGCTAATATCTCCAGTCCATGAGACTCCGAGCTGGTGCTGTTCTCATCCATTCTGTGGATCAGACTCAGCTGTTATAGGGATTCTGTCAGAAGGCTTTTGCTACTTCCTCCTAGAGCAGCATGTTTTAGGCAAAGAAACTCTGAATTCAATTATGTTTAACTTAGATTTCTTTAGGCAGCTGTTCAAACACAATCAAACATTAAGCTTTACGCATGTAGCAGAGCTGCCCCCGCCCACACTAGGCTTTTTATAGAGATTGTAGATTCACAATGAGGAAGGGGTGTGTCAGACTGCCATGCATGTGACAAAGTAGTCCTGTAAGGGTAATCACCAGGTAAAGCCTTTAGTTTATGTGAACAGCACAGAACCTGATAAGAGAAACACAGCTACTTTTTGCTTTTTAACTTTTACACATGCTGTCCTCAGCCGACAGAGTAAAAACCTGCTGACTGATTCCCTGTAATGTCTATGGGGATTTGTGAGACACGGATACTAGGCGTACATACTTTTTACTTCAGAGTTTCTTCCAATTTTAAAAGATACATTGTTAAGAGTCAATGGATAAAAAAGTTCAGCTAGTCTGGCTTCTTCAGTAGAAAAAAGAAATGACAAAAAAATGACTGCAACTTGGTTTGGTTGCTGTAGTTGTGCTAAGTAACTATGTATACGTTTTATAGGCTCCATAAAAGACTGAAAACAGCTGAACTAATCTGTTTTTTGGTTTTAGTGTTTTGTCCATCTCGCCACCTGACTCCCCAATGATCCAAACCTACATTTCTTTCAAATTAAATAATCCCCACCTCCAGGGTGGATTAAGGGTAGCCAGGGCCCCGTGCTGTTTATAAGGCGATGGCCCCATAACCCGAACTACCATGTGACATGTCACATGATCACCTTTTCATAAATCATGTGATTGGTCATGTGGTTAGCATATAGGTGCACATCTGAACAAGCAAAAGGAGAAAAACAGTGGCATGTGCAGTACCCTTATATACAGCTCCATACATAACCTAGTGCTATACTTAATAAAGCAGGGGTGGAAAATTGATTTAACATAGCCCCCCTGCAGCTGGAGCCCACACATAGCCCCTGGCTGCAGCGTGAGCCCATATATAGCCCCCTGGCTGCAGCGTGAGCCCACACATAGCCCCCTGGCTGCAGCAGGAGCCCACACATAGCCCCCTGGCTGCAGCTGGATGTCACACAAAGCCCCCTGGCTGCAGCTGGAGCCAACACATAGCCCCTGCCTGCAGCAAAAGCCCACACATAGCCCCCTGGCTGCAGCCAGAGCCCACACATGGTTCCCTGGCTGCAGCCGGAGCCCACACATGGTTCCCTGGCTGCAGCTGGAGCCCACACATAGCCCCCTGGCTGCAGCTGGAGCCCACACATGGCTTCCTGGCTGCAGCAGGAGCCCACACATAGCCCCTTGGCTGCAACAGCAGCCCACACATAGCCCCCTGGCTGCAGCAGGAGCCCACACATAGCCCCCTGAAGGCAGAAGGAACCCATACATAGCCCTTATATACAGCTGAAGCTCCATATGGTCCCTACATATAACATGAGCTCCACATAGCCCTTTTATACAGCAGGGGCAAAGACTTTAAACAGGTTAACAATTTGTTAGCGTGCGGTCTTGGCTGTAACACACACGTTATCTCCTGAGTATGGAGCAAGATCACCCCGTGACTCCGCTCCTCTCACGCCATACATATACGGCCAATGTTGGTAAGGGCTTGAAGAGAATGTATCATGTCCCTAAATGCTATTATTCTGGAGATGTAGGCTTAATCTACAGGTTAATAGTGTTAGGCGGCCGTCACACGCAACGATTTCTTGCCCGATATCGTTTAAGCGATCTCCTTTTTGATCGCTTAAGCGATATCGGGCTTAAAATCGTTGCATGTAATCAAGCGATTTACGATGTAAAATCGCTTGATCGTGACATCGCTGATCTGAGCTCCGGAGCTCAGATCTAGCGATGAACGATGCCACGATCTGCTTCATCGTGGTGTATAACACCACGATGAACCATCTCCCAGCGGCAGAGCCTATGCTGGGAGATGGTAACTATGGTACACGTCGGGTAACTAAGCGACGCGCGGCGCCTAGTAACCCGATGTGTACCATAGTTACCAGCGAGATCGCGGCTCCACATCGCTGGTGAGTCTGTCTGTGTGACATCTCACCAGCGATGTGAGCGATATTGTAAGCGATCGCGCGTGCACGTGATCGCTTACAATATCGCTAGAGATATCTCAGCGTGTGACGGCCGCCTTAGAAAGATGCCCAACTGCTGTACTGAAAGTGCAGCTAACAGAAAAAAAGAACTTTATTCCTCCTGGGACTGGCGGCTTTCAGTCATCCAGGTGTGTATAAAGCATCTACAGTCGCTGCCCTGGCAGTTTCACCCACAGCTGGCTGATGTACTGCACTCGGAATTGTCAGTCAAAGTGCTGGTGACTGCAGATGCTCCATACACACTTGGATGACTGAAAGCCGGATGCATTTTTTATCCTGAACTGCACTATCAGCGGTTGGAGGCCTTCTTAGAGGCACAGTCAGAGGGCCATACAACTCAGACCAGGATCGCAGTGCAATGATTGGACTGGTCGGTGACTCCCCTGACCCAAGTGTGACATCTTCATGTATTTCTATGCAGCTCTCATGCTCAGGTCAGGAGAGTCACTGGCCATTTCAAGCATTGCAATGTGATTGTTATCTGTATTATATGGCCATCTGACTGCGCCCCAACACTAATAACCTGCAGAATAAGCCCAGATCTGCAGGATAGTAGTGACTTTTACTCTACATCTTCCCTTTTAACCCTTCCATCTCAGGGCCATTTTCCATGTAGATCTTTTTCCTTCCGTTCTTCCAAGAGCCATAACTTTATTTTTCATTCAATATAGACATATGAGGATTTGTTTTTTTGCGGGACGAGTTGTACTTTAGAATTACATCATTTATTTTACCATATAGTGTGCTTGAAAAAGGGAAAAAAATCCTAGTGTGGTGAAATTGCAAAACAAAAGTGCTATTTCCCTATTACTTTTTGCTTTTTTTATTCACCATGTTCACTATATGGTAACACTGATGTGTGAGTATGATGCCTCAAGTTGGTACAAGTTTGTGGATACCAAACATGTATACTTATCCTGTTATTTAAGTGGTGAAACAACTTCAGAAGAAAAATCTAATTTTTGTTGCCATTCTCATTTTTCGTGATCTGGGCTGTGTGACGGATCACTTTTTGTGTCTAGTAGACACGCTGTTTTGATTGCCCATTATTTGCATTTTATTACAATGCTGAACTCGCCAAAAAAACTATTCTGGTGTTTTGTTTTGTTTTGTTCCTAAGTTTACAGATTTGATTAATTTATTTTATATTTTTATAGATCGGGCACTTCTGAGCAAGGCAAAACCAAATGTGTGTAATTTTTTATAGTTTTATTTTGATTGGGGAAAAAGGGAGGTGATTTGAACTTTTTTTGCCTGAATCCTGCAGTGTGCGATCGCTTGTGCTATACAGTGCAATTATACAGCAACTCTCTGTACTGCAGAAATGATCATCTCCTGTAATCACTGGTGCTCAGCCAGCATTCACAGGAACTCCAATATGACAGCAACAAGGGGTCATCATCTGACCCCTCAATGTTATGACAACCCACAGGTGCCCCGTGAATGTGTCATGTGGTCACTGTTGGGGGTGGGGTGATGAAGTGATCCCTACTGGCGCATGTTACATTGTGCTGTCAGAGTTTGATAATGCAATCTAGTTAACAGTTGCAAGCAAATCTCCGATGTCCAATCCACCTGCGACTATTAACTTCGCATAAGCTGCTCAGATCAACCGATATGTGTGGGGAAACATGGGCTCTGTTTGTAAACCCACATTAAAGTTAGGGACAAGACCAAGCACATATAGGTAAGTCCTTGGTTGTGAAAGGGTTAAAGGGTGTCTGGTTACCTAAAATGATTCTACAGGCAATATGTGACTGCAGACCCTGACAGCATGCTAGTGGCATAAATGAACACAAACAGAATGTGCAGCCGCTCTGTGTCAGGGGGACATTATTGTCATTTTTAAAACTTGTCAATAAAATGTGGATGATGGGAGTGGGAATTAAACCACATGTTAAATGCCCCTGCAGTCACAATGTGTATTTAACTACAAGATACAGCAAAATGTCCAAGCTGGAAGCATAGGGTGGAGGGGCACAGTAGGGGCATTTTCTATGGAGTTTAATGCTCTCCCATCCCCCACATTTATTCAGAAGTTTTAAAAATTATAATAAAGTCCCCCCTGCACTAAGATCCAAAGAGCTGCTGTCTGCACTGAAGGTCTTCCAGTTACATACTGTATACAGATACTGTTTACACATAGTGCTGAACTAGCGCAGACAGCAGCTACTGATGTGCTCCACTGCAGTGACACAAGGCCGCCAGGCTCACCTCCTCCTACAGGCTCCAGGCATTTGGGGGCTGCAGGAACTCCAAGCTCTATCCTCACTGCAAAAGGCACACATGATGTCTGGCAGGATGGCCCCTGACCCAGCATCATCATTCAACCTGTGCTGCTTTGCTGTGGCTGAAGCGCCTGTCTGCAGATCATAACGGGTGCAAAAATCTTCTGAGCCAAGGGCCCCCCCTGAAGGCTGGGCCTGGGGCGGCAGCCCATTTTGACCCTAATATAATCTGCTCCTGCCACCTTGGACCATCACTACATGGATCACCTTGACATGGTGGGATAGCTTTTAATTTTTTTTTCTCATCAAAACAATGTTAACTAAGTACCCTATTTAATTACACAGACTATTGCTATTTATTTTATTTTTTATGTCAGGGTATTTGGTCATTTTTGCTTTTTTCTTGGGTTGTTGTTTTCAAATGGAATAATTAGTAATTGCATAAGAATTTCTGCTTTACTTCTCTTGTCAAGCTGAGTATAGATATAAATGTAAATAAAGGTGTTCCTTTCCAGAAGCCTAGTATAGGATGACAGACTCCTGATTGATGAACACTTCTAATTATAAATCGTCCTCCATGACAGTCCGAGCAGGAGGCAGAAACATAAGAATGGTTTATGGATGGCGAGGAGTCTGCCAACTGTAAGCTTTGGATAATTTGTTATGAAACAGTCACTGCTCCCTTCCCAGGGGCAGGACTGCGGAGGTTAGCATGCCACTAATCCACATTTTGAGAACAAGGATTCATAGAAATAAAAGCTGAGACTCGTATATCCCAAACCAAAGAAAGGTGTGCCGTTATTACTTAACTGAGCCACCAACTCCATGGATTCAGCTACATTTACATTTAGTTTCAGCTTGTAGACCATTTGCCAAAATCAAACATAGTACTTACAGAGTTAAACTCCTTCAATCCATCTGTTGGTTTTACCTACTTTCTCTCCCGGAGACTTGATTATGCCGCTGGGCTAGTGGGGGCTAGCGGTTGAGGTTACATCTCACTTTACTGTTCCCTACTAATGTGCCCTGCTCCATTAGCCTTAGTCTGAATGGACTGATTATCTCTAGTGGTGTTCTTCATACCAGACAATTGTCAAACAGCTGGATCATTTGGAACTACATCGTGTATGTTTGGAAAGGGTAATTTTTTGACCAAAACATCACGTGTTATACAATACTGGAGCACCATAATAAATTCTCCGTTCTGGTTTCACCAACGTTACCTTTAGAGTGCTGAATTCTTATTTTTTTGTAATGAATAAAACAGCTACTGCAATGTGTTTCTTATGCCATCATGGTTTTCATCAGGCTTATGAATCCCATGGATGGTGGTTGAAACGCATTGCTTTACATGATTATATGTTATAAATATATTTTTTACCACATATTATGATTTTAGACAATAAGGTCCTAGCACAACCTACAGCATTTCATTTAGAGCTGTGGCGTTCATTCTGTGCAACCACACCCAGTTCTTATTGCGCTGCCCCCAGAGGTCTTTTTGTATCCGGTCCTTATCAGAGATACTAATTTATAGTCCTTTAATTTGATGCAGAGGGAAAGCGATGGTCAGTTTATTTATATGCCCACTCCAGTGTTCTGTCCTCTGTAGGATATCACTAGATGAGTCAGCAAACTCCCTTTTTCTCAGTTGCATGGCGATGTGCTTCTATTTAATATTGCAATTGGAGAACTCCACTTCTTTTTCTTCCTGAATTAATGCTTATTTCTAAATATTCTCAATTCACTAGCAAAATGTTTCTTCAGTGAATACAGATTTTCCTATTACGAAGAGAGGAGAGGACAGTTTATGCTCATAAAGCTCTAAGGAAGATTGTGATTATTACAATAGAATGTGTATATCTGACCCAAGCTTGGTCACCCTCCCTCTCCTACTCATCTACTATATAATCGTCTAATGTTCTCTGTCTGTCACGGAAATCACACGCTTGCGCTGATTGGTCGAACCCAGCCAGGTGGACCAATCAGCGACGCAGGATTTCTATACACAGAAAGAGACAGAACAAAAGATGGCGGCCGCTAGCGCAGCCGTAGCGGACTCCCATCGTAGCCTCACCACAGCCTCATGGACACTAACCTCCGCCACAAGCCACCCACTGACACTGGGGACCGGAGGCTGCCGGGGCTCCCAGGGTGCATGGAGCAACGGGAGCGCGCATCATGTGGCTCCTCCACACTCTCCTCCTTCCTATGGCCGCACAGTCTGTAACCACCCCTTGGAGCCTCTGCACACACATTCCATGCCTGCCAGGGGCGGTGACAGACTGTGCGGCCATAGGATGATCCCGGGTGTCAGCCGCCTCCTGTCAGGTTAGCTCAGTGGCAGCATCACATGCCAGCCGGGGCCCAGTTGCACTGACAGGAGGCGGCTGACACCCGGGATCATCCTGCACACTGCCACCTCTGCACCCGCCTCCTCCACACCTACGCTCTGCTGACACCACGCTCAGCACCAGGGACATGAGGGCTAGCACTGGGACCGCCAGGGGACGGAGAGGTGAGAGCCCGTGTGTGTGTGTGTGGCTGTGAGTATGAATCTGTGTGTGTCTGTGTTGGGGTGTGTGTGTCTGGCTGTGGGTGTGAGTCTGTGTCTAGGTGTAAACGTGAGATAAATGCGCATAGGGTCTTATACTTTTTACAAGGGGTTATAGCGGTATATATCAGGAACTGCTCACCTGGCTCAGTTGTGTCACCCACAACCGGTATAATTCCTGTAAGATGGCTTGTAGAATGGCTGCTGCAGGGCCGCACCTTCACGATAACCGTGGAAACAGGAATGCTGTAATGGGACAAAATGCCGGATTGCCCGCGCTGCCACCAAGAATCACCATGAAACAAGGAGTTAACTGGGCAGATTTTTCTTTTATTCTATCCTACGCGTTTCAGAGCCTCTATCCGAGCTCTTTCCTCAGGGAACATCAAGATCACAATGGAAACAATCTTATTTAAACACAAAAAACCTTTTTATTGTGTTTTTTTGTGTTTAAATAAGATTGCTTCCATTGTGCTCTTGATGTTCCCTGAGGAAGGAGCTCGGATAGAGGCTCCGAAACACGTAGGATAGAATAAAAGGAAAATCTGACCAGTTAACTCCTTGTTTCCTGATGATTCTTGGTGGCAGTGCGGGCAATCCGGCATTTTGTCCCATTACAGCATTCCTGTGTCTAGGTGTGACTCTGTGTGTGGGTGTGAGTCTGTGTGTCGGTGTGAGTCTGCTCCTTCCTCCCCCTGTCTGTGCCGCTTCATCCTCCATCCTCCTCCCCCCCGCCGCTCTGTGCTCCATCCTTCCCCTGCTGCTCCGTCCTTCCCCTGCCTGTGCAGCGCCATCTTCCCCCACCCCACCACTTCTTCCTCCTTCCTTTGTTCTCCTCCCCTCCACCACTCCATCCTCCGTCCTCCCCCTGCCCACCCCGCTGCTTCATCGTCCGTCCTCCCCCCCCCCCACCGCTGTGTGCTTCGTCCTCCCCTGCTGCTCCATCCTCCCACTGCCACACTGTCCTCCCTCTGCCTGTGCCGCTCCATCCTCCCCCACCTCACCGCTTCCTCCTCCTTCCTTTGTCCTCCTCCTCTCCGCCACTCTATCCTCCTTCCTCCCCCTGCCTGTGCTGCTCCAGCCTCCCCCACCCCGCTGCTTCGTCCTCCGTCCTCCTCCCCCCCACCACTCTCTGCTTCGTCCTCCCCCTGCCGCTCCGTCCTCCCCCTGCCTGTGCCGCTCCATCCTCCCCCCACCCCACCGCTTCCTCCTTCCTTTGTCCTCCTCCCCTCCGCCACTCCATCCTCCGTCCTCCCCCTTCCTGAGCCGCTCCATCCTCCCCCACCCCACCGCTTCCTCCTTCCTTTGTCCTCCTCTCCTCCGCCACTCCATCCTCCGTCCTCCCCCTGCCTGTGCTGCTCCAGCCTCCCCCACCCCGCCGCTTTGTCCTCTGTCCTCCTCCCCCCGCCGCTCTGTGCTCCATCCTCCCCCTGCCTCTCCGTCCTTCCCCTTCCTCCCTGCCTATGCCGATCCATTCTACCCCACCCCACCGCTTCCTTCTCCTTCCTTTGTCCTCCTCCCCTCCGTCACTCCATCCTCTGTTCTCCCCCTGCCTGTGCTGCTCCGGCCTCCAACACCACGCCGCTTCGTCCTCCATCCTCCTCTCCCCTGCCGCTCTGTGCTCTGTCCTCTCCATTCCGCTCCGTCCTCCCCCTGCCTGTGCTGCTTCATCCTCCCCCCACCCCAACGCTTCCTCCTCCTTCCTTTGTCCTCCTCCCCTCCACCACTCCATCCTCCGTCCTCCTCCTGCCTGCGCTGCTTTGGCCTCCCCTCCCCGTCGCCTTGTGCTCCGTCCTCCTCCCCTCGCCGCTCTGTGCTCCATCCTCCCCTACCGCTCCGTCCTCCCCCTGCCTGTGCCGCTCCATCCTCCCCCACCGCTTCCTTCTCCTTCCTGTGTCCTCCTCTCCTCCGCCACTCCATCCTTCCCCTGCCTGTGCTGCTCCATCCTCCCCCACCCCGCTGCTTCGTCCTCCGTTCTCCTCCTCCCCGCTGCTCTGTGCTCCATCCTCCCACTGCCGCTCCGTCCTCCCCTGCCTGTGCCACTCCATCCTCCCCCACCCTGCCGTTACCTCCTCCATCCTCCTCCCCCCTGCTGCTCCGTCCTTCCTCCTCCCCCCACACTCTGTCCTCCCCTTACCTATGCCGCTCCTTTCTCCATCCTTCTCCCCCCTGCCATGCCGTCCTTCCCACGCCGCTCAGTCCTCAAAGTCCCTCCCTATTCAGCGCTCACCGCCTTCCCCATGCAATCCCTATTTCTATATTCTAGAATACCCAATGAGTTAGAATCGGGCCAACATCTAGTAGAGCTTTCTATTACTTGAATAGATGACAGTTGGTGCTTATAAGATTCTGTCATCACTGAATACAGATTTTACCCACAAATGGTGAGTGACAGATCAGTACAAGAGAAAAAAGCTGATTTGTTTGATAAAGTATTACAAAGTTTACTTTCTTCTATTGATTTAAGAAATGAAAATTAAACAGACAGTTATTTTTTAATTAGCATTTACCGCTGGGGCACCTTTGGCCCCATTGTCACCAACAGTGCTTACCACAGAGATGACACCAGTGGATGATGAATACTGGGAAGTCTTGTCAGCTTGTGGCCCAGTGATCATAGGTCTCTCACCTTGTGTTCGAAAGAATCTCTTATGCTTTAAATATAAACATTTGCACAATCCATTCTTAAAGAAGAAGCAATTTATCATGAAATATTAAAACTCTGATCTCCTGAAGCACATATACAGCCTATTAATCTGCTGAATAAAACATTCACACATGCCCAATGATCTCCTGAATAAAACATTTAAATATGCACATTGATCTCTTGAAGCAGAAATCCTGCACTCATAAAGCAAGTAATGGAGAATATCTTGCAAGGGTGCGCATGAGTGCACCTGAGAAAATTCAAGCTGGAGATAAGGGAATGAATATTTTAATTGCAATATTTAAAACACACAGTGTTAGGACTCGTGCATGCCCTGTACACGCTGCCTGTCTATGTGCTGCTGTATAAGCTCTGTTGTGGCTTTATTTTCTGCAGTGTTTCTAGGGGAAAGATACTGCTTGCAACAAAATGATGGCACAAAAAGAAATATATCATTTGTCAAACGTCCAGGTACGCACAGCTCAACGATTAAAGGGGTTGTACGGGACCATTTTATTTATTTACTTTGAGTCTAAGAAGTATCAGGCAGGTAGTTGGTTGCTAATTACCTGCCTGTTGTGTCTGGGTGGATCTCTGCACAGAGTGATGACAGACAGACCTCCACTGCTGGCAATTTGGCGGCTTCCTCTGACGTCATGTTGACAGACAAGCAACTTCTCTTTTGCTCTGCTTTGTTGACTGGCCATGACTACCGATGTTATGCTGATTGACTATTGGCTGCCCACTGCCTAACTGCGGAGAGCCGACTATCAGCATGATGTCAGCAGCCATGTCCCATTGACAGAGCAGCCCGGAAGAAAAAGAGCTGCTCTGTTGATATGAAGCAGCAGAATCGCTGGCAGGAATGGTGTGTGACCGATCTGTGATGGTTCCAGGTAGAACAGGCAGATAGTTAGCAACTACCTGCCTGACAGTTCATAGGCCCATAGTGAAAAGTAAACTAGACCTGACAACCACTTTAATAATATGTATGCTGCAATATATATATAAACAAATTTATTGCATCATTGATTGTCAGGTTATAATACATAATTAAAATGAGAGGTATGTCATTCAGAAAGAGTGGGTAAGTGACACACTACTTTGTGTGAGCCACTATGACTGATGATTACGTGTTATCTTGTGGCTGAGTTTTCGCTCTTTCCCATTGGGGAAGAACTTTCTTCAGTAACGACAGATGATCTAGAGAGCAGTTCAGACTGGCAGATGTGTATACGGCTGGGGTATAGCTTTGGTGAGGGGGGGTGCAGATGTAGAAATGGCCTAGAGTTTGAGGGAACCCAAAGGCCCATATAAGATGATGTTGGTATTAGTAGTACATAGTGGGTGGGTGGTCCTGATACAGATGTTGTATTGGAGCCCATAGCCAGGGGTGCTCATAGGCATAAATGGGCTTCTATTGCTGCATCAACTGGTCACTTAAAGCAGATTCATACTTTAAAGTATCCTTCTAAAACAAGCTGTCATGTGTATACTTGAGGAATAGCACTATTTCTGGACCTTTTATGACTTATATTTGTTAGTAGGTGGAGACTAGCTGCTTTGATTTTCCCATACCCTAATAATCCAGCATTGAGGTGAGCTGGCCAGGTCTTCAGGATATGTTTCTCTGCCTCCTTCTCTCCCCATAGACTACAATATGCTGTTTAACTTTACACCTAACTGTGCTGTTTTACCAGAATGAATGATGAGTTCAAGAGGCAAGAGGAGAGGAAGAAATGACCTGTAAGTGAAGAAACATGCAAATCTCTCTGATCAGATATATTACAAAGTTTTTTATACAGGTGCATCTCAATGAATTAGAATATCATCAAAAAGTTAATTTATTTCAGTAATTCAATACAAAAAGTGAAACACATATACTATATAGAGTCATTACAAATAGCATGATCTATTTCAAGTATTTATTTCTGTTAATATTGATGATTATGGCTTACAGCCAATGAAAACCCAAAGTAAAATCAAAAGAAAAGATTGTGCCATGGTGAAGATCCGTGATAAAGGAGGAAGATTATGGTAGATAGATTTGCACTCACCTGGGGAGGTTGTGCATGGCCTCTGCACAACACGAGTGTGGGCTGTAGGTGAGGCAGTCAGCGATGCGGTCAGCTGGAACAGACAGAGAGCAATTTGGAAAACAGAATAGGTCAATATTTATTTCTGAGCCCTTTCTTGCAGCCTTAGCGCTCCTTAAACACCACATTATTCTTTCTTCATTCGAATGAAAACCCAAATGTCATTATCTCAGAAAATTAAAGTAGGGAGGATGAAGGGTCTGAGAGGTAAAATATTACCTAAATAGCTATCAGAGGCTTCACCTTGGGTGGTTGTGAGAGTCACAACCACTATAAAAGCAGATCATGGCTGCTTCAGTCCCCAGCATGGTGCAAATAGAGTAGGGAGGATGAAGGGTTAAACACCACGCTGCCATATTCTACGAGATATCAAAGGATGAATATAATATTGATTTATTAGTCAACACATTTCAGGGATCCCTTCCTCAGGACAAATCAATGTAATATTGCCATGTTTCAGGGTGTTTCTGGGAGCCCTGAAAACCATGACTAATAAATCAATATTATATTCACCCTTTGATGTTGTGTAGATTACAGCAGCGTGTTTTTAAACCTTCATCCTCCATACTTTAATTTTCTGAGATAATGACCTTTTGGGTTTTTATTGGCTGTAATCTATAATCATCAACATTTACAAAAATAAACACTTGAAATAGATCACTCTGCTTGTAATGACTCTATCCAAAGGGTTAACAGAAAGTGCTGCGACCATAAGAGAGAGCGGAGTTAGTTGGTTGTGACTTGCACAACCAAATCAGGTGAGTCCTTCCACTAAAGGGGGGCACTGAGGTTATTGGTACAAAAGGAAATGACTCAATGTGCGCTCAATTTCCCTTTTTATTGTAATGACTCTATATAATATGCGTTTAACATTTTGTATTGGATTACTGAAAAAAATTGACTTTTTGATTATATTTAAATTCCTTGAGATGCACCTGTATTTTGAGTGTATAAATTATTTGTGCAAAGTTTGTTAAAAAAACAGTTCTTATTTGAAAAAAACACTGATGCATCTAAATGTTATGGGCAGCTGTAAGTTATTTTGGGGTAAGTAGCAATTTTGCATTGGGTCTCGTGAGCATTTAGCTAAGCCCCCTAAAACATTGGGTCATTTTCACACAAGAGTTAAAGGGGATAGGGCCATATAATGAATTTGGTTCATCCTACTCTACCATGCTCACTCATGAAAACTGGTATGAAATAAAAATAATTTTCAAAATTCAATATGTTTAAAAAAATCCACCTGGGCTGAGATCTTATATATGTGCCCCTGCTATGTACTGTGTAATGGATATGCCTGACCATACAGGAACATGGCCTGATCATACCACATCTCCTGTGCTGAGATAATCTTATATATGTGCCCCTGCTATGTACTGTGTAATGAATGTGTCTAACCATACAGGGACATGGTCTGATCATACCACGTGCCCTATGCTGAGATAATCTTATATATGTGTCCCTGCTATGTACTGTGTAATGGATGTGTCTGACTGTACAGGGACAAGGTCTGATCATACCATATCTCCTATGCTGAGATAATCTTATATATGTGGCCCAGCTATGTACTGTGTAATGGATGTGTCTGACCATACAGGGACATGGTCTGATCATATCACATCTACTGGTGGGAGTAAGTAAAAAATCGGTGGGCTTTCTTAATCATCATTGTTTACAGTATCTTCTTTTTGGCAAGAGAGCCATGCAGACAAATTAGATGTGCTGTGTGGTGTATGGTCTGAGCTCCCCCCCACACACATACCTGTAGCTTCTGCAGCAATGCTGGCACCTCTCGCAACCTTCGGATGTGACGCTCGTGCACTCAACTCCTTTGGTTGACCATGTTGAAGCCTATTCTGAGTAAACTTGTCTTGTTATCTGCTGTATGATATTAGCCACTGTGCTGTAGCTTAGTTTCGAGATGTTGGTAATCTTCTTGCAGCCTGGTCTATCTTTATGTAGAGCAATAATTATTTTTTTCAGATCCTCAGAGAATTCTTTGCCATGAGTGTAAGCGATAACACCAAATGTAACGCACCTGATCTCCATTCACATCTGAGACTTTCTGACACTAATAAGTCACATGACACCGGGAAGGGAAAATGGCTCATTGGGCATAAATTGGCCATCTTCACTTAGGGGTGTACTCACTTTTGTTGTTTAGACATTATTGGCTGTATGATGAGTTATTGAGATGGCACAAAGTTTACACTGTTACACAAGCTGTATAGTGATTACTTTACATTGTATCAAATGTCTTCATAACTTCATTGTTGTCCTATGAAAAAATATAGTAAAATATTTCCACAGATGTGAGGTGTGTACTCACTTTTGTGATATCCTGTAAATGGTGGCAGAATCTGTGGATCTAATATTCGCCCTTGTAGCATCTTATTGGGACTGAAAAGTTTTATTACTCAATCATTTAGCACATTTATATGGAGCAGTTCTCGGTACATTGCCTAAGACTAATAATGGTGACTGCCTCAGGCCTTCAGGCAGTGAGCACGCTCGCCCGATCCGTGTGTGTTTATGGGGGAGTCGGGGGAGATGCAGATGTTTGATATGTATCACCAGCTCCAGACTGTGTTTTGCGCACAGAATTTAAACTTTTGCATGTCTTTATTGAAATAAAGTCTTCTTCAGGTGCTAGATATGAGCCATTAATGAGCCTTAACCCTGACAAAGTTTATTTTTTTTTTTGCAATTTTGTTTTTCCCTTAACTTTTTCAAAAAATCCTAACTTTTTGTATTTTTCTATCGATATAATCATATGAAGGCTTGTTCATTCATTTTACCACATAATGTACTGATTAAAGAGTAAAAAACCTAATTCCACTATAATTTGTGTTTTTCTTTATCTTTTTCATCATGCAGTAAAATTCAAAACCAATATCAAAACATCAATTTCCAGATCTGTACAATTCTAGTGATGCCAAACATTTATAACTTTTTGTTACTATTTAAGTGGTAAAAAATAAAAATCAAAATTTGTAAAACAAAAAAACCCAAAAACTGCAAAGTGCTGGTATTTTCTAAGACTCCGACGTACCTAACCTATGTGAGGGCTCGTTATTTGCATGGCAGCTGACATTTTAATCGATACAATTTTGGAGTTCATAAAACCTTTTGAATTCCATTTTTGGACAGGGAGCTGTGGTGTTAGTAAAAAACACATTTTTTTTCTCTTTGTGATATGTATTGGTTAATTAACTTTATATTTTGATAAAACTTACAGTATATAGATTAGGCTAAACCAAATATGCTTGTTTTTGATTTTTTTTAGTTCTCTATTATTAAAAGAAAAGATGGATAATTTGAATTTTTATATCATTTATGTCTTTAAAAACTTTATTGTATGGTTTGCTTTATTTTTTAATCCCCTCAGGGAACCTCAACCCGATCATTTCATCGATTATTCTATACACTGCCATTCAATAAGATCAAGTTTCTGGGGGCCAGTGCACACGTGCAATCAGCAATTGGCCATTTACCTGACGTTGTCAGTGAGTGACAGCAGCTTTCAGTGATGAAATGCTCAGGAAGATGTTGGAGCGAGCCTTCATCATACACCGGTACCTGATGTGTGACTTACTGACTTGCTTGTATCTTATGGCGGGTTTACACGTTGCGATATCGTAGTCCAATTTCAATGAAAAGTCACGTGGTTCGATCGTTGGAGCCGATATCGTTCCTGCGTTGTATGGTGTGAACGTCCAATACGATGCAGGAACGATGTCAATGCGATATTGGGGATTGAATGAGCGTGCTATTCAATGCTCCGATATTGCATAGCGATTGAAGCCGGATCGTGCTGTGTAAACGCCCAACTACGATGCGATTTGAAACGTCACCCATTCATCCCATGTTAAATGGTCATTCCTGGGTTGGGGGGCGTAGACATCGCACGGACGTTGTATTCCGATATCGCAGCGTGTAAACCTCTGATGCGATGCGGGAGAAACGTGCACTAAATGCGCGCTCCCGCGCCATTGAGTTGCGATATCGGAACGATATTGAAGCGTGTAAACCCACCATTACACTTCGGAAAAGAGTTAAAAAGTTTGCTTTCACAATAAACAATATCAACAATAATGCAAACTGTATAAAGATGAATGGCTAATGATTAGCTCACATTTAAAGTACCTGTCTGAGTTCTGATTATGGGCACTTTCATTTCAAGAAATTGTGCATGTTTCAGTAGGACAAGGGAATGTAAAAAACTATATCGTGTGTTTCATTTGTAAAAACACTCTTTTTTTCCATTCAGCATCCACTTCTCCACCTTCCCCTGTTTTCTGAACTCATCACTCATATTTCCTTTGAGATAATACTTGAATCAGTATGAGGGTTCACTCACATATGCATATATTGGGGTGCCAGGTGTGCTGGGTAGTCAGGCTTGAGTCTGCACCCAGGTCAGTGGCCAATGGCAGCATATGCCCCAGCCGGCTTCCAGATAAAAAAATGTGGTTTACTATTACTCTCTGTGAGGGTCACAACATACAATGACTCAATTCCGTTTAACAGTAAACCTTTACTGAAACAGTTTTTTGAAACACAGAAATCCTTAAATATTACAGTTTTTGGAGTTTTCACTGTTCTTATCTTTGGTGCAGACTACTACCCCCATCCTACCACCATTCCAGTACTTCCAGGCTTGTGCCCATCATGTCTAGCATCCCTATTTCTGGCTGTGCACTAATCAAGTCCCCGTGGGCTCAAACATCGTACTTCCCATAGAGATCCACTCTGATAATTGATGGTGGTGGTGGTGGCTGTCCTATAGAGAAATTGTTCCTTCACTGCCAGTACCATATCCACCCATCCATCTGGATCCATGCTAACGTCCAACGTACACGCAATGGGAGAATCAGTGGCAAAGCCGTATTTACACTGGCTAATGTTCCTGCGGTTCCTTTCTTTCCTTCTGGGGACTCTGTTACTCAATTACTGTGTAGGCCTCTTTTCTGCAGCAGGCCCTACCTACTAAGAGTATCCAGAATTATTATTAGTATTCCATGGACACAAGGGAGCAGTTTTTACCCTGACCACTAGAGGGTCACCAACACATGATTGCACTCATTTACTATACACAATTATACTGTACATCTACTACAGCTTCCATGGGTACAGAGTATTCTTCATAGTAAGGGGAGACTAACATACACCCACACCCCATTACACGTCTAGCATCACATGATTCACTATTTTAATACCACTCAGCTCAAATGCTGCAGTGAGTGTGAATGAGTGTCATTTACTGTGATATCCAGTTCTCACATGTAAGAGAATGAGAACAGGTGAAGAGAAGATGAAGACCTTCATTTCTCCATCTCCTCCATTGCCTTTGTCTACATTTTTCTGGCTGCACTCAGATGACATCCGAATGCACTCCGATGTTTTGCATGCATTCATAGATTTGAATGTGTGAATGTTGTCTGATATACATTGCCAATCACAGAAAGGAGCAATATGTTATCTCATTCTGCCCCAAAGTATAAAATTGAAGTGAGTGTGCCATCTGATAGATCGGACTCATCTGAGATATAGTGTGAGAGCCATATGACTGCATTCCCAGCATGAGCTTTTTGGTGATTTTTTGATGTTGCAGAATCCCTCCATCTGTTATGTAAATTAGATTACTTGCGTTTTTCCATTGCGTTTTTGACTCCATTTCCACAATGTAGATGGTGATTGTGCTTGGTTTCCATATGCAAAACAGAAATGTACAGAAACTTTTGATAAGTTGTTACAATTTAATACTTGGGTATTAGGTGTAAAAACACCTGTTATTGCAACAGGGTGATGATTATAGATCCTGTTAGTCAGGGTTGTAACTACAACACGTGCAGGGGTTGCAATTGCACCAGGGCCTTGTAGCCTAGGGGGCCCCAAAACCCCTTTGGTGTATAAAAAAATACTAAGGCTATTAAAGATTTTCAGTAATTGAGGGCTACATTGGAGCTATTGCATCTGGGCACAGGAGCTTTAAGGTACACCACTGCAGTTAGTGCTCCATTGCATAGATCTCATTTGTGGGAGAAGGAAAGGACAACTCTACCATTATACAACGTGCCAATATAATAAGGCGAGGTTGTCATTTTTTTAAGTCTTTCGTCATAAATGTGAAATGTATCTTACAATTAAATAGTCAGCACAGTAGTTCCTCACTGGCCATTCCTTTGTATTTCAGACCAATAAAAATTGAAAACCGGTTATGACAGTGTTGTCCCCAAGTCTCTATAGAAAGGTTATGCCAGTGCGCTACCTCCATCACAATTCTCCTGGTACCCCCTTACTAAAGCTAACTTCCCTCAGTATACAGTCATGGCCAGAAGTGTTGGCACCCTTGAAATTGTTCCAGAAAATTAAGTACGGTATTTATCCCAAAAAAATGATTGCAATTACACATGTTTTACTATAGACATGTTTATTTCCTTTGTGTGTTTCACACCAACACAAAAAAAGAGTAAGAGAAAGAAAAGCAAATTGGACACAATTTCACACAAAAAAACAAAACAAAATGGTGCGGACAGAATTGTTAGCATCTTCCCCTAATTGTGGGTAGACAACTTTGCTTCAAGCATGTGATGTTCATTCAAAATCACCTGTGGCAAGTATGAGGTGTGGGCAATATGAAAATCACACCTGAAAGAAGAAAAAAGGGGAGAAGTGAACTCAATCTTTGCATTGTGTGTCGGTGTGTGCCACACTACGCATGGGGAACAGAAACGAGAAGATGAGGAGAAAAAGTACATTTTATTCAGGAATTCAATACAAGTGGTGAAATGGATATATTATACTCATACTCATCACTCATTACACAGTGATCTATTTTAACTGTTTATTTATGTTAATGTTGATGATTATAACTTACAGCCAATGAAAACCTAAAGGTCATTATCTCAAAAAATGACAGTAGGGAGAATGAATGGCTAAAAACCACACTGCCATATTCCACAAGACATCAACGGGTGAATATGATTTATTAGTCAACACATCACAGGGCTCCCTGAAACATTGATATTGATTTATCCAGAGGAAGGGGCCAGGGAGCCCAGAAACATGTTGACTAATATTTCAATATTATATTCATCCTTTGATGTCTCATGGAATACGGCAGTGCGGTTTTTTAACCCTTCATCCTCCCCATTCTATAACCACCACGCTGGGTTCTGCATCAGCCATGATATCCTTTCATAGTGGTTGTGACTAGTATAACCACACAAGGTGAAGCCTGTGATACATATTTAGGTAATATTTTATCTTTTAGACCATTTATCATCCCTACTTTAATCTTCTGAGATAATGGCCTTTCGGTTTTCATTGCTGTAAGCCATAATCATCAACATTTACAGAACTAAACACTTGAAATAGATCCCTTTGTTTGAAATGACTCTATATTATATATGTGTTTCACTTTTTGTATTGAATTACTGAAAAAGATTAACTTTTTGATGATATTCTAATTCATTAAGCTGCACCTGTATGTGAGGACTTGAGAACCAAAATCGTTGAAAATATCAACAATCCCAAGGTTTCAAGTCCATCTCCAGAGATCTTAATGTTCCTTTGTCGATGGTGCACAAGATAATCACCCCATGGCACTGAACCAAGTGTTCTTGGATGTGGATGGCAGAGAACAATTGGTGAAAAGTTGCATTGCAGGATAGTCTGGATGGCGGCGAAGCAGCTCCAATCAAGTTCTAAAGAAATTCAAGATGTCCTGGAAGCTCAGTGGCCATCAGCGTCAGTGCAAACTATCCATCCACATTGAATTAAGTAAAACACTATGAAACAGATCCAGCTAAAATATCCTGGAGGCTCAGGAGCCATCAGTGTCAGTGCAAATTATGCGTCCACATTTGAATGAAATAAAACACTATGAAACAGATCCAGCTAAAATAACATTTTTCAAAACAGACAAAAAAGTTGTTTTGCACAACCTTTTGCCAACAGATTGCTACTGGATCCATTCTAAGGGCTGATTACTGGACATCTGAATTTAGCGTGAATCTGACCATGCTTAATCCTAGTGTGAGTGACCTCTATGGTTGGCAATGATGCTCACTCCGTTTACCCAGATAGAATTAAAACCTTTAAAAAATACAAAAGAAATACTTTCATTGACTAGGTATATAGGGTCAAATGTTTTTCAGTTTGTACATTTTTTTTATTTATTTTTTATGAAAGCTGTGGGAAAGGATATATTAGCCCAGAGACAATATAAGCTCTTTAATGGCTGAACTAAAGGTATTGTATTAATATAGAAGGGGCCTTGACGTCCTCTAAATCACAAGGGTTTTATTATTTGAAATAAAATAAAAATTGTATTTGCAACTTCCACAAGGGCCCGGGATACTCGGTAGCCAGGCCGGCTGACTTTCTTGGAGGTCACGGTGGCTGTGGCTCAGCTCCATGGCCCTGGTCAAGCAGTGATGGTTATTTGCAGGGGATTACGAGACTTTCATGACGCCACCTGTGTTACCTGGTCATGGGTGACCAGCGCTGCTATTTTAGACCTCTGGGGCAGATGGTGCGGCAGTCGGGAGGGTAACGCTCCCCACAGGTGGAGCGGGGCCCCAGGATTAGTATGAGTCTATAGGGATGATGGGAATCATTGATAAGGGGTGCAGGAGGCAGCAAGGAGGGTGCAGGAATTAACCGGAGGACACAAAAGTTGCAGTTTTTTTTACCTTTACTGTGGGTTCTCAGCAGTTCCAGTCCAACTGGGGCACCATGTCCTTCGGGTCAGCAATCTGGTCAACTCCCAGGCAATTTGGGTCCAGCTTTCTGTATGCCTTTCCAGGTTGCTCTTCTCTGTGCTGGTTTACTCGCCAATCCTGCTCTGTGCCTTCGTGCTACAGTGTCCCAAGCAGGTGGCTGCGGGCCCTGTCGAGTGACCGTCAACACATCCTTTGACCCTAGGTCTAGCCACTGTTTTGTGGATTGTCCACGGTGTTGGCTACTGCACATACAGCTCAGTAGCCTCCGTTTTCCTGGTTCAACCTTACAGTGTTGTTGCCAGATTATGGCCGGTCCCCTCTTGCAACCAGCTCCTAGAGCAACAATCTCAAAGGCAAATGCTGGAATGGGGTCCCCCCGGTTGTGGTTTCCTCAGCCGACCTAACCACTGGTCCCGTTAGGTCCCAGCACTAGACTTTCCTAGAGCTCCATCTCTCTTGGTGTTCCTCACAGACTCACCTAACTCCTCCTCCTACTCTGTTTTCTGCACTCGGTTCCCACTCCCTCTGCCAACTCGGGTTAGTGTTCCCCCGGTTCCCACTCCCTCTGCCAACTCGGGTTAGTGTTCCCCCTCTGGCCCGGACTCAGGATGGGTTTTGGGTGCAGGTGAGTGTTTCTCGGCATTGTGTCCCCTTCTTACCTTGGAGAGGGATACCTCACCTATAGATTAGGTGCAGTACCTCTGTGGCGACCAGACCGCAGGGGCGCCACACATTTGCCAAACAAAACCTCTGCTTGTTTGGTCTCCAATGGTTCATGTAATTCTTGTTATCACGTTTTAGAAATACATTATACATTTCTTTCTTCCCCCTCGGACAATGCACTGTGCTATAAGCTGTATGTTATCTTATATTTAACACATGTTATAATGCGGAAAAAATGAAATAATATAAAGCAAGAGGTGTTAATGATTATTCTCCTCATCTGAGCTATCGGTGTTGTGTTGGTCATTCAGTTTCTTTGCTTTTATGATAGAGGATATGGGTCTGATTTGGTTTATTGCCGATTGTCCTGATAATTCAGACATTGTTATCACATTTTCTGTCTTGTATACAAATGTCTGTACATGTCAGGAATATGAAAAGTAGATTGTACTTCTCTATATCAACTGATTCTTATCTCTCTATCAGATTAAAGGTGCTGTCACACGCGGCGATTCTGGCCTGCGATGTCGGAAGCGATGCGCGGGTGCCCGCTCGCTTCTGACATCGCAGGCCAGCTGTCACACGGCACGACGTTGCCGGTGACACGGCGGCGATGTGGGCGGAGCCATCGCTCGCTGAGCTGGGCTCAGCCCAGCGAGCGATGGCTCAGAAACACTGCGATATAGGCTGGATCGCACCGCCAACAGTGTCAGACGGCGCGATCCAGCCTAATCGCTGGTCACAGGTTGACAGGTTTATGAACATGTTCATAAACCTGTCAACCTGCGACCAGCAATAACTTGCAGTTGCGTCGCGCTGTCACACAGCGCGACACACTTGCAATATCGCCTGCGACATCGCTGTGACGTCACTTTTCGGCGATGTCGTGGGCGAAATCGCCACGTGTGACCCCACCTTTAGGCTGAGTTCATATGTCCAGTAATAATACATTAGAATGAATCCAGCAGAGATCCCTTCCCAAAAAAAGTTGTGCAAACAACTCTTTTGACCATTGTTTAATAGCTGATTACCGCAGGATGTTTTTTTTTTTAACATTGGAGTCTTTTGAGAACGGATAAGTCAAAGGGAATCTGTCAGCAGATTTTTGCTACCTCATCTGACAGCAACATACAGTGTGGAAAAAAAGTATTTAGTCAGTCACCAATTGTGAAAGTTCTACCACTTAAAAAGATAAGAAAGGCCTAAAATGTACATCATAGGTAGACATCAACTATGAGAGACAAAAGGAGAAAACAAATCCTGAAAATCACATTGTCTGATTTGGAAACAATTTTTTTTCAAATAACAAAAGTTCATCTCAATACTTTCTTTTATATCTTTTGTTGGCAATGACAGAGGTCAAACGTTTTCTGTAAGTCTTCACAAGGTTGGCACACACTGTTGCTGTTGCTGGTATGTTGGCCCATTCCTCCATGCAGATCTCCTCTACAGCATTGATGTCTTGGGGCTGTCTCTGAGCAACACGGACTTTCAACTTCCTCGAAAGGTTTTCTATACAGTTAAGATCTGGAGACTGGCTAGGCCTCTCCAGGACCTTGAAATGCTTCTTACGAAGTCACTCCTTCATTACCCTGGTGCTGTGCTTGAGATCATTGTCATGCTCAAAGACGCAGCCATTTTTCATATACAATACCCTTGTTAATGGAAAGAGGTTTGCACTCAAAATCTCACAATACATGGCCCCCATTCATTCTTTCATTACATTAAGAAAATCATGAGTAAGGGTACCTTTACACGCCGCGACGGCAGGCTGGATACATCGCGCTACTTCACGTGCACGAGCACGCCCGAACGGCTACAAACGGTCAACGCACTCTCTTTACACGCCGCCATAAGGTGCGCTACGCCACGCTACATCTATAGCTAGCTACATCGCCGGGTGTCTCAAGTAGCCAGCTGTAGCGTAGCGTACCATGTTTACACACCGCTCCAACAAGCTACTATGGGCGGACCCGGTGCAGCAGGGATAGCACATAGGCGTGCAACAATCTTGGATTACGAGCCGTCCGTACGATGATAGGACAGCGCAATATCATCAGGATTGGCCAGGCATCGCAGTAGGCTGATTAATACAGCACGCTCGAGTAATTGTGTAGTGTGACTGGTCAGCTCCTTAAATATCCCGCCCTATGCTGCGACTACCAATCATAAAGCAGGAGCGACCTCCAATGATCGCAGATGGGGCGTGGTAACATGGCGACTGTGTCACGCCTTAGATACATGGCAGCCACATCGCCGGGTGTCCAGAGTTGCCTTCCGTTGCTTCTTTACACGCCGATACAGCTCGCTACAATCGGCGATGTTGCCTTAAGTTTATGAGCAGAGACCATAAACAGATGTATCTGTCGCCGGCTGTAGCGTCGCCTCTTCAGACGCCGCTACTACAGGCGATATGGACGCTACAAGCTACAATTGTAGCTTGTAGCGCGATGTTTCCAGCCTGCCGTCGCGGCGTGTAAAGGTACCTTAAGGCTACAAGCTAGCCGAAACAGGTTGTCTGAAGACATGATAAACTGACGTGTGTTTTTACGCATTAAGAAACCTGTTTTTACCTTAATACGAATAAATGGAAATTTTATAAAGAACTCAAGGTGAAATTTTCCTCAACTCGCTGGACAATTCTTGGAAGTCATTCATTCTTTCATGTACAGGATCAGTCGTCCTGGTCCCTTGGCAAAGAGACAGCACCAAAGCATGATGTTACCACCCTCATGCTTCACAGTAGGTATGGTGTTCTTTGGATGCAACTCAGCATTTTTTCTCCTCCAAACATGATAAATAGTGTTTCTACCAAACAGTTCTACTTTGGTTTCATCTGACCATATGACATTCTCCCAATACTCTTCTGGATGATTCAAATACTTTCTAGCAAACGTTAGACATACCCGAACATGTAATGACTTAAGCAGGGGGACATGTGTGGCACTGCAGGACCTGAGTCCCTGGTGGTGTAGTGTGTTACTGATGGTAGCCTGTGTTACATTGGTCCCAGCTCTCTGCAGGTCATTCATTAGGTCCCCTTGTGTGGTTTTTGGGATTTTTGCTCACCATTTTTTAGATCATTTTGACCCCACGGGGTGAGATCTTGCGTGGAGCCAATGATCAAGGGAGATTCAGTGGTCTTATATGTCTTCCATTTTATAATTATTCCTCTCACAGTTGATTTCTTCACACCAAGCTGCTTGCCTATTGCAGTTAATCAATATCTCATATAAATATCCTACCCGGATCAACAGATAATCAAAAAGTCCCAAAAGACACAAGGGTGGATGTAGAAAATTCACAACTTTTTATTTAGGATACTTGAAAAAACAAGTTAAATCCATACATAATTTAACAAAATAAAGAAGGAAAAGACATATGAGTATCAGCAAAGAGACAGCGGTTATCTTATGATGGCAAGAATTGGTACAATATCCGGCGGTACAGTATTAGGGAGATCGGGTGACTATACGGTAGGCATGTGGGTAATAAAACCCTATTGGATGATGTCTCCTGGTGCATTCATCAGTCTAATCTAATGTATATCATGGAGATCAAATTAATTTAATATAGAAGGCAATTATATGTCACCATACACTGCAATATGGGTATTTCTCCTAAAATTAGAAGGTCAACTCCAGTGATTAACTGACCAAAAGCCTTACTACTTTAAATGCTCTCACCATTAATCATATAACAAGACTTAATTAGACACCATTACAATCAATGTGTCAGCAAAGACGAGCCTGGGGACAATCTCTCCATTTATATTTCACACTTCATATTGACATATGTCCAAAATATGCTTTTCTGCCACTAGGAGGCGACACTAAGTAGAATTTAAAGTTAAGCCCTCCTTCCTGCAGTATAACACCGTACGTAGGCGTAGCTATTCAGTTTTGTACTAGAGCAGTAGGAGAGCAGGTAAGGAAATACTGTACAACTAGCGTAAGGTAAGGTACTGTACAGACAGAGTACACATAGTGTAGGGCAGTGTACTGTACAGAGTGTTGAAGAATTAGGGGGTGGGTGCTGTGTCCCCCAATGATGAGCTTACGTGACTAAAACCTGGTGTGGTAAGATATACGGTATGGGTATACGCTATGTCCGAGAACCAGCACGGAATTCGAGGTTTGCGTTTTTATATGTTATAGAGGTTGAAATTCTGACCCGGTAGGTAGTTTTGCAGATGTTACATCCCACAGAGGTAGCTGATGGGGTGTCTTGATTACTGCTTTCGTCAGTTGTTCTGTGCCAAGAGGCGATCTGACCTGGCTACTGATGGTTAGGTGAGCCCTACAGGGGTCGGCCCGTGTAGGCTTGTATACCGGTAGTGGTATGTGAATCTTGTTTTACAGGCGGTTGGGCCACATGTCATAAGGCGCAGGAGTAGGGGGTTATGTAATGCGTGGCAGTGGTGTTTTCTGCACGCTGCCTGAGTGAAAGGCTATAGGCTAATGATGCAGGCAGTTAGGCTTATCCTGCTGGTTAGAGTTGTGCACTGAGATGACATCTGGAGCGTGTTTGTGGATTCCTTTAGCTGTTGAGATAAACGGATTTTAAGGTTAATCCTGTAGGCGGTTCTGTGATGTGTACAGCTATGTGAACTATACACCGTCGTGTAACCTTAGGCCCTGGTGTGAAAGCTCCTACTGGGCCCTTAATCAATGCAAATCTTTAAAAGTATTAGTCCTTTTCTATGGGCCAAATGGACTGTTGGACTGCCGGGTCCTGGTGCGATCGCTACCCCTGCACTGCTTGTAGTTATGCCCGTGATTATACGGTTATGGGCTCGTTATAGGGTCCAATTTTTCGGTTACCCTTCGACCGCCTCGACTCATCCCCCAACTTCCCCATCTGACCCCCCACCTTACATCTCATCCCCTGGTCATCACCTCATCCCGTGACCGCTCCCCACTGATGACCATTCACCCACTACAACAACTTTCCCCACTCTGCTTCTGACCCCTGCTGCCACACTCACTCCCTGTTCTCCGTATGCAATGTTCCCGCTACTCCTCCCTCTCACTCCCATCCTTCTCCACTTCCTACTACCCCCACTTATCCCCCCTCCCAGCAACAAAATACTGCTCTCAACCTCCATCCTGCCGAACCACCTCACCCACTTTACCGACCTTTTCATTCACTTTCAATCCTCAATCACCAAACAAGCACGCCCGCCTCGCAAGCTCTCATGCTCCCACCTGCTAACCCTCGGCCTACTCCTCCTCCTTGCCGGTGACATCTCCCCCAATCCTGGCCCCCCCCACAACATCCCCACAACAACCTTCATCCCGCGACCCACCGCCAACCCTCGCAACCTCACCACCACTAGCTCTCGCAACCCCACCAACATCAGACCCATTCCCCCAACCCATGCCCCACCTACCGCTCTACCCGGCGCACTCTGGAATGCCCGCTCAGTGTGCAACAAACTCCCCGACATCCATGATCTCTTTATCTCCAGGAAACTGTCATTCCTTGGCCTCACCGAGACCTGGCTCACCCCTTCCGACACGGCCTCCCCTGCCGCACTATCCTACGGCGGCCTCAGCCTGTCCCACACCTCCCGTCCCTCTGGCAAGCACGGCGGTGGAGTCGGCATACTGCTGTCCAACTCCTGCACCTTCAGCCCCATCCCCCAGCCCCCATCCGTCACTGTCCCCTCCTTCGAAGCCCACTCAGTCCGAATCTTCTCCCCCTGCAACCTCCAAATAGCCATCATCTACCGCCCCCCCGGACCCACCGCCTCCTTCCTTGACCACTTCACCACCTGGCTACTTCACTTCCTCTCCACTGACATCCCCTCCATCATCATGGGCGACTTCAAAATCCCCATTGACACTCCCCGTCCAGCCGCCTCCAACCTTCTTTCCTTGACCACTTCCCTAGGGCTCTCCCAATGGTCCTCCTCTCCCACCCACGAACAAGGCCACACGCTTGACCTCATCTTTACCCGCCTTTGCTCCCTCTCTAACCTCACAACCTCGGTACTCACACTGTCCGACCACCATCTCTTGACCTTCTCCGCCCTCTCCTCCCCTGCCACACTACCCCCTCCTCCGCAAACTTGATCACCCTCGCCGAAACCTAAAAGATCTTGATCTTCCTTTATTCTCTGAATCACTCCTCCCTCTCACCGACCTACCCTGCGCTGACGACATTGACATTGCCACCACCCTATACAACACCACCATAATGAACGCTCTCGACCTAGCCGCCCCCCTCACTCTCCATGCTCCACGCATTAACAGGCAACCCTGGCACACCACCCTCACTAAAAACCTGAGACGGGCGTCCAGATTCGCCGAGAGGAGATGGAAAAAGTCTCACACCCCCGAGCACTTTGCTCTGTTCAAGCAATCCATCACTGACTTCAAGACGGCACTCGCTACCCGCCAAGCAAGTGTTCTTCTCATCCCTTATAACCTCTCTGTCCCGCAACCCCAAACAGCTCTTCAAAACTTTCAACTCCTTACTTCGCCCACCTGCTCCTCCCCCTTCTCCCCTCATCTCTGCTGAAGACTTTGCGACCTTCTTCAAGGAGAAGATCGACAAGATCAGAAGCAGCTTCGGTCCACTATCCCCACAACTCCCCTTCCCACCTACACTGCCCTCCTCCTCCATCAGCCACTTCCCCCCCATAACTGAAGACCAACTCTCCTCCCTCCTGTCAAAATCACACCTCACCACCAGCGCCCACGACCCGCTCCCATCCCACCTCATTCCCAACCACACCTCCATTTTCATCCCAGCCCTCACCCACCTCTTTAACCTTTCACTTAGCACTGGTACCTTCCCCTCGGCCTTCAAACACGCCCTAATCACGCCCATCCTAAAAAAACCCTCACTTGACCCTACCTCTGTCTCTAACTATCGCCCCATATCTCTTCTCCCATTCGCCTCTAAGCTACTTGAACAACACGTCCACTCCGAACTGTCCTCTCACCTCTCCTCGTGCTCCCACTTCGACCGCCTACAGTCCGGCTTCCGACCCCTCCATTCCACCGAAACAGCCCTGACTAAAGTCACCAACGACCTACTGACCGCCAAGAACAAACACCACTACTCCATCCTGCTACTCCTTGACCTGTCTGCCGCTTTCGACACGGTTGACCACTCCCTTCTTCTCCGGATCCTGGAATCCCTTGGCATCACCCACCTTGCCCTCTCCTGGATCTCCTCATACCTAGCGGACCGGACCTTCAGCGTCTCCCACTCCCACACCTCCTCCTCACCCTACCCCCTTTCTGTCGGAGTCCCCCAAGGTTCGGTCCTGGGACCCCTACTTTTCTCCATTTACACTCTCGGCCTAGGGCAACTCATCGAGTCCCATGGCCTCCAGTACCACCTCTACGCCGACGACACCCAAATCTACCTGTCCGGCCCTGACATCACCTCCCTACTCTCGAAAATCCCTCAATGCCTTTCCGCCATCTCATCCTTCTTCTCTGCCCGCTTCCTTAAACTCAACATGGACAAAACTGAATTCATAGTCTTCCCCCCAAGAAATTCCACCCCACCTCCCAACCTATCCATCTGCATCAACGACTGCGCCCTCTCCCCAGTCCCCCAAGCCAAGTGCCTCGGGATAATCCTCGACTCCTCCCTATCCTTCAAACCCCACATCGAGGCCCTCACCACATCCCTCCGGCTCCAGCTCAAGAACATCTCACGGATCCGCTCCTTCCTCACCCACGACACCGCTAAAACACTCATCCATGCTCTTATCATCTCCCGCCTTGACTACTGCAACCTCCTTCTCAATGGCCTCCCGGCTAACTCCCTCACACCTCTCCAGTCTATCCTCAACTCCGCTGCCCGACTCATCTATATGTCCTCCCGCTACTCCCCTGTCTCCCCCCTCTGCCAAGCCCTTCACTGGCTCCCCGTCTCCAAGAGATCCCAATTCAAAACACTAACCATGACGTACAAAGCCATACACAACCTGGCCCCACCATACATCTCCGACCTGGTCTCCCGATACCTACCCTCACGCAACCTCCGCTCCTCCCAAGAACTCCTCCTCTGCTCCCCCCTCATCACCTCTTCACACAACCGAGTTCAGGACTTCTCCCGGGCATCTGCCTTACTCTGGAACTCCCTACCCGAACACGTCCGACACTCTCCTACCCTGAGTAACTTCAAGTGTCACCTGAAGACTCACCTGTTCCGTCAAGCCTACAACCTGCCATGAGACCCAGGCGAACGCCCCATACCTGACATTCCCCCATCCTACTGTATCCTAACCCGCCCTCATAGACTGTGAGCCCTCGTGGACAGGGTCCCTGCCCCTCCTGTACCTGTACGTCCTGATCGCCTAGATTTAGTGTACTTGTTCTTGTCTCCCTCATCCTCATGTAAAGCGCCATGGAACCCAATGGCGCTATATAAATAAATAATAATAATAATAATAATAATAATAAATACAGCGCCCTAATCAGTGTGACTGTGCAGAGTTCACAGTGGTGGGTGCAAAGTGCCACATTAATACACCAACACAGTGTCCAATCACAGTCCCAACCTCAAAAGCCGCTTACATTCAAGGACCACGTCATGGATAGTCAAAAAGAGAGGAGCGCCCAGGAGAGTCAAAGATTATCTAAACACATTGTGCATGATACCATTACAGGACTATAGTCACATACCTTCGTGGATGTTAATAGGAGTCACGTCCTGGCCTACCCCAAACCCCTACGCGTTTCGTCGTAGGACTTCCTCAGGGGGTGGTGTGCCAAGTGGGGACCTTTCTCGGGGATTTTTATAGTGTATGAGGGTGATTAAGGATCAAAAACCGCTGTGCGCTCTCTCCTCCGCCTCCATTATCGGCGCCAGGACCATGTGACCGCTCCCGATCACTTGACCCGCCCCGCTTCCGGTCTTTGGAACGCAATCACCGGAAACAGTGTCAAATTAGACGCTCTTCCGGACCGCAACCATGTGACCGGGAGGGGGCGTGTCCAGGAAGCCCCACATCATCATGCCGCTTGTAGAGGGGAGGAGGGAGGACAAAGAGAACAACTACATTATCGAGTACATTGCTAGGCAACACTATAATCACTAAATAAGGTGCAAAATAGGTGTAGAATAACAGGATATATATAAGACCATTATAAAATAAAAACTAAAACATCTGATGATCTAAATTAATAAATTATAATACAATTCATTGATAAAGTGCCTTCAATGGTGCTAGTAAATGTCACATAGGAAGCAATGATATCATAATATATAGAGATCAAAAAATGTGCATTTTATGGACTATATAAATATCAAGAAAGTGTGCAATCTAAATAACAGCAATAATTAAAAAAGTGAACAAAGTGCTGAAGTGCATAATCCCATTGCAGAGGTCCAGGTTTCTTCTGATTCATCCTTTCAAACGATCCACTATAAGGATATTCACATGATGACAATTCAAGAAAAACATGTCTACAAAAAAATAACAAATAGTATTAAATTAGAATTGTCATCATGTGAATATCCTAAATAAAAAGTTGTGAATTTTCTACATCCACCCTTATGTCTTTTGGGACTTTTTGATTATCTTGCCTATTGCAGATACAGCCTTCCCAGCCTGGTGCAGGGTACAATTTTGCTTTTGGTGTAGATCGACAGCTCTTTGGTCTTCACCATAGTGGAGTTTGGAGTGTTACTGTTTGAGGTTGCGGACAGGTGTCTTTTATACTGATAACAAGTTCAAACTGGTGCCAGTACTACAGGTAATGAGTGGAGGATACAGGAGCCTCTTAAGGCTGGAATCATACCGTCCGTGTAAGATGTGACTAGGTCGGATGTGTCACAGATGATTAACTTGAAATGGCTTCTCCCCTGTCAGGATGGGAGTCTGGAGCTGCTTAGAAACACAAGCATCTGACGTTCCCGTACAGAGAGGGGGAGGCCATTCCAAGTTAATGATCTGTGACACGTCCGACTTAGTCACATATGACACAGACAGTGTGATTCCAGCCTAAAGAACAAGTTACAGGTCTGTGAGAGCCAGAAATCTTGCTTTTTTGTAGGTGACCAAATACTTATTTTCCACCAAAATTTGGAAAACAAATTCTTTCCAAATCAGACAATGTGATTTTCAGGATTTGTTTTCTCATTTTGTCTCTCATAGTTGAGGTCTACCTATGATGTCAATTGCAGGCCTCCCTTATCTTTTTAAGTGGGAGAACTTGCACAATTGGTGGCTGACTAAATACTTTTTTTCCCCACTGTATATAGTAGGTTTGTTTCATAAGACCCTATCAATGCTCCTGCTTGTGCAGTGGCGGCTTTTCTCATGTTACGGACACTCTTCTTTTGGACATATTTATTAACCCCTTTACGACCTTGCCTTTTCCCTTTTTTTGTTTTTATCCCCTCCCTTTATTCCAACAATACATACATATTTTTACATCAATATAGACATATGAGGGCTTGTTTTTAGCAGGACATGTTGTACTTTTGAATGACATAATTCACTTTACCATATAGTATACTGAAAAACAGGAAAAAAACTGAAGTGCGGAAATTGCAAAAAAATAAAATAAAATTGTACAATTTCACAAGGATTTTTAGTTTTGTTTTCACCATGTTCACTATATCATAAAACTGACACATCGGTATGATGCCTCAGGTCAGTACGAGTTCATAGATGCCAAACTTAGATAACAGTGAAAGGATACAAGTAATGAAACAACTTGAAATGTTTGTAAAAAAAATTGCGCTTTTGGTGCCACTTTTCGCGACTGTAGATTTCTTATTTTTAGGGATTTAGGGCTGTGTGCTGTTTTTTTTTTTTCTCTTGTAGCTTGAGTCAACATTTTTTAATTATACCATTTTTGGGTAGATGTAATGTTTTGATCTCCTGTAATTGCATCTTATTGCAATGTTGTGGAGAAAAAAAAGTAATTTTGGCATTTTTACTTTTTTGTACATTACACAGTTTACAAATCTGATTAATTGATTTTATATTTTGATAAATTGGGAATTTCTAAATGTGACGATGCCTAAATGTGTATTTTTTCAATAGTTTTACTTCCAATGTGGCAAATCGAGGCTGTTTTGAACTTTTAGAGTTTTTTATTTTTCTTTATAACTTTAAAAACATTTTTCTTCACTTTTTTTAAATTTTATTTGGCCTTTTATGGTGCCTCAACACAGCAGTATCCAATCTCTCCTGCAGTATAGAGCCATGCTTTAGCATCCCTCTGAACAACAGAAATGACTACTTTCTGTGAATGCTGGCGCTTAGTGGGCATTCACAGGAAATGAGTCATTACACCATTAGTAATCCTCAACAGATCCCTGGCTGTCATGACAATTCATCGACGCCCCATCATCATTCACGGGACGGGGCTCACTATTGCAGCAGCAATTGGCGCGATCCCTGCTGGGGTGCTTCAGATCATGCTGTCAGTGTTTGACAGAGCAATCTAACGGGTTAATAGTAATGAGCAGATCACTGACCAACACACATCTGTTAGCTGCACGTTGGCTGAATGAGATCAGCTGATACGTGTAGGGAATGATGAGAGCTCAGCATGAGCTCGCATCAATGTGAGATGAGACCCATGACATACCCAGGCCATGACATCCGCCACACAGCTCCTAACAGGTCATGATTAGGGTCTAGCAAGTCCTACACATTGATGCTTTTGCAAGTGTGATCAACTTAAACATCAATAAAAAAAGGGAATGTATGTACAGGGGAAATAAAGTTTATAATAGAGTTCACGTGACGCCACCCGCAGTTTCTGGTGATTGAGCACCAGCGCCGCTTCAGTCCTCCGGAGGGTGGTGGTATAACGGCCTTGATGGAAGAGCTCCCTGCAGGTGGAGCATACCCTCCCGGGGCAGGGATGCATAGGTGATGATAGGGGTGCTGGTGATGGATGGATGGATGGATGGATAAGCAGGGACCTGGCTGGTATGTTGGATAACAGGACAGTCTCTGAGGATGGCAGGGGCGCGAGGAAGGAACTGACACAAACACCGCTGGTTGCTCTTTACCTTTTTACTGATGTTGAAGAAGGTAAATCGTCCAGAGTACCACCGGGTGTTCGGGATGCACTTCTGGGTCTTCACAGTGAGTGAGTATAAGGCCTCCTCGTTGCATTCCCTGTGTGTGTGTGAAGCCCCCGCCTGTGTAGAACTTGGCTGGCCTCCTTTGCTCTCTTGTTCTCCTCCTGTGCTGTCGTTGGGATACCCTCTGTTGACTACTGCTGATTCTCTCCCTGCTTTTCTGGTGTTCTCCACTGGGCCTGGTGCACTCCAGTGGACGCGGATTACAGTGTCCGGTGGTTGCTCGGGGGTGAACCTAACGCTGGCTCCATGGTTCAACCACTGTTCTGCCTCTTCTCCTTGCCTCTCGACCCCACTCTTGGGCTTTACAGGGCTACTGGAGACTGGTCAGGGTGACTGGCTCGGGCCTAACGCGACACCGAACACCAGCACTTCTTTGCAGCTCTTGCAGCGTCTGCACACACTCTGTCTAACTCCGCCACCAGCACTAGTATCTATAGGGGATCCTGCCTAAAAGAAACAGGTTGAGCTCACCCTACTGCGTTGGGGTAGAAGGTTTTGTGTGTAGCTGTGTACCCGCTGTGGTTGAGTCTGTGGGTACCTGTGGTTAGCAGGGGGCACACAAGCTAGGAGTTTTGGAGTATTTCGTATAATATTATCAGGATATTCAAAAATAGCCAATAGGTTCAATGAAGTTTCAACAAAATACAAATGAAATACAGTATACATTTCTAGCCACATGTATATACAACGGATAGTGTTAAACCAGAGTGGGTAAATAGAAATGTGATAAAAGTAAGTAAAGGGCCTGTCACACATGTCAATGTCGCCCGCGATATCGCTCATGCATCACAAATTATTAATCGCCTGAGCGATGTGGAATTATCGCAGGTAAGATGTCACAACGCGTCAATATGACCCAGCGATTCGGTGATGTCGCCATCTTGCGTGCGATTTTATTTAGTCGCTTGTACGTTGTCAAAATAGAAAATACGTCGCTGAGTTTACTGTCACACGCAGCGATGCCCATGGTCTACTGAGCGATGAGCGACAGGTTTTACATCTGGCAGTGAAACCTGCGATCAGCGATCAGCGACATATCGCTGGTTGCATCGCTTGGTCACACGCTTCAATGTCGCTCCTGCGTCACTTTTACGTGAGAATCCATGACGTATGAGCGACATTGACAGCGATATCAATGCGTGTGACATCCCCTTTAGGCAAAGGACTGATTCTGCTATCAATAAAGCTTTAATCAATTGCATTAAAGAGATTAATTTCAGGTACCATAAGGGTACCTTCACACGCGGCAATATTGCTAGGCAATTTCACTGGCAATTTGTTGGTTGCAGTGTAATCATGGACACATTGTTCTATTTTGTGACTGTGTACAAATGGAACAATGTCTCCATGATTTCACTGCAACCAGCAAATTGCCAGTGAAATCGCCTAGCAATATTGCCGCGTGTGAAGGTACCCTAAGACTTTGTGCAGCCATTATTGCTTACCTCATGGTATCTTACTGTGATATCTTGATGTATGTGGATGCAGAATGCTGTATGTGTAGTTTTATTTGCTCAGTCGTAAGACTGAACCAGCTATTTTCTAGCATATTTGAGAATGCATTAAAATGTAACAAAATAGTTGCACATAATATACCTGCTCATTGGAGGAATGTTTCTGACACTCAGATAACATAAACCGAGCCTGCAACTTGCTTTAAAGGTATGAATAATCATAAATGTAAATTATCCATTGTTATGGTAATAATGTCTTGGTAGCGCCTTATCATTATGTTATTTATGCTCACAACTCACACTATTGAGGCTTGTCTGAACACTTGATATAAAATGATTGAAGACAACATATCAGACACTCAGAATACCAGTTATTTTAGGTCATCATCTACAAACAGCTAAACATGAGTGTAGTAAAAACGAAAAAAGTCCAGAAATCTGGTCAGGATGCACAAATATTTGCTTTATGATTTACTTTGTTTTAAACAAATTCTCTAAAACATCATCTAAATGATGCCCTTGGCTTCAGTGTGATACTGTATTTTTACATCTTTTGAAATCTGAAAAAAAGTCCCAACCTGGGGACCACAGTTAGGGGGTCTCATGAGTGCCCCTGACAGCTTCCTCCTCAATGAAGCAGCCTCCTCATGATGCCAAAGTGGTCACCTCTTTCAACCCTCTCACTAGTCCCAGCCTAGTTTGGTGATTTGAACTTCTACCTTTTGTAGACTACCAAAGCAGCATTAATTAAACTCATATATTTTTCTCAAATTTTCTGTTTTCAAAACCTGGGGTACTTCTGATCTGAAAAACACAATAGTCTTTAGTGTTACACGAAGAAAAACTAAAGCTCTGATTCATCAAGACCAGCAATTTACTGCCCGGTTATTGATGAGAGAATGTGGTGGAATCCGGTGCTGTGGATTTATGACGAGACATGCACCTCTTCATGAATTAGGAGCGTCTAATGAGTGGCATGCACCTCCTTGCTCTACACCAGACATCTTACTCCAGTTCTTTACTGAAGGAAGATTTCTGACATAAGGAATGCCACAATTGTGCATTAGACGAGCTATGGCGTCACGCTGCTGGAGCGCCCTCATCCAGCTCCAGCCATGCCCAATTTGTCAGAAACGTGTGAAAACGCCAAGAGTCTCAAAATTTGGGGACTTTTGAAAGCAATTTATACCATAATACTCACACATTGCTTCGATGAATCGGGACTTCAGTTCCAAAATGGGAATTAGATGTTCAGGTTTTGCTACCGGTACTTTGAAATTCCAGTTTTGTTAAGTTCAACTAAAAGTAAATTGAAGCTATTGAATACATTGTGCGATATTTTATTAAGTTATGTCAGTTTCTTACAGCAACATTGACTAAGAATTTGTTTTCTTTATTTTGCAGTTTTTTTTATATTGTAAGAATGAAGTGGCCTGAATGTGACCTCTTATCTGTCAGCACATAATAGCCACTCTTCAGCTCCACTAACTCCATGACCCAGTCATCGCAGGAAGACTATACTTTATCTCTCAAGTGGTCAGAAAGACAGTTGATTAAATGGTCAATAAACGGCATCTTTAAGAAAATATTATATAACAATTCCATCACTAGGCAGAAATAGGAAATAAAATGGTGCAGCTGTAAGATTGCCGGTATAATCTAATACTCAGAATGGAGTGCCGAAAGTAAACCATGGCCACAATGCTTCTGCTGGTTGCTAAATCTAGATAAGTGCTTTCTGTCCAAACTAATAAACAAGTAGGATTAGAATTGAAAAAAGTACAAATATTGTCAGTAGGGGAATGTGGCAGTAGAAAAATATCCTTATTAAAGGCTATCGGGGGGCTTTTTTGTTCAGATCTTTGTATTTTGAGCTAAAATGCACCTTTTGTAATCACTTTTTATTGAAATTTGAGCGCTGTTTCGCCTCTGCACCTTCTATTTATAATAGTATGTCGCAAGGTGCTGAATGCATTCTCCTGCAAATCCATCAAATAGCTCATCTGACAGCTGCTACTGTATTCTGATATACTGTAATATAACAATAATATATTATATAATGCACTGCACTGTGCACAAGTTTTAGGCAGGTGTGAAAAATGTTGAAAAGAAAGAATGCTTACAAAAATTGATGTATTGATAGTTTATTTTTTATTAAAGTACTAAAATGCAAAGTGAACTGACAAAAGAGAAATCTAGCTATTTTACAATTGGTGTGCTCCAGCAGTGCAATTAGCTAAAAAATGTCAGTAATCAGTGGAACTCAGCTACACTCATCTACTGTTCAGAGAAGTGTGACTAGAAGGAGTCTTCATAGGAGAATTACAGACGAAAAACAAAATATTGACTTCAACTATGCCTACAAACATGGGAAATATAGTACTTAAAAATAACAGCACATGCTCTGAACTAAAAAGTCAAACTTTGAACTATTTGTCTGTAACTGAAGGCAGGTTTATTACTGTAGAGTGGTACAATGATGAGTGTCTACAGGCAACAGTGAAACATAGTGGAGGGTCTTTTCAAGTTGGAGCAACATTTAAAGGAAAACTGTCAGGTCAAAAATCCACGTGTAACTGCTTTATTTTCTAATTCCTCCCTCTAAACTCTCTGTTGATGTATTTCTTTTATTTATATTCCCCTCCTATCTTCCGTAAACTTCAAATAAAGAGATTCATTCCATCTGTCACTCACAGTGAGTGATCCACTTAGTTCTCTGCTGTCCACTCCCCATACATGAATATGCATGTCACACACTAACATCACATCACTGCACAGGAGATCACTGTGGGGACTGTATTCAGAAACAAATAGAGTCTAGATAAGGCAGACCTGCAGTAGCTCTCCCTCTCAACTGAACAAACCTGTAAGTGAAACCTGACACTTCAATGTTAGCAAAGGGAGGAGGGAGGAGAGAGCTGCTGAGAAGGCGTGCATAATTACATGACAGTTTATACAGCACAGGACTAATCCTCTCTGCTTATAATGGGACAGGACTAATACAGCAGCTCTCTGCACGGTCTGACAATGGTGATAACATGGAAAATACAAACGGTACAATAATGATTTTACATGTTTTTAAAAGGTCTGCCCAGGTACTATTCAAGGGTAATATTAGTATCATACTGAAAAATAACCTGACAGCGTCCCTTTAAGCAATGGATTTGATGATTTGATCAAGATCAGTAGTGTTTTACATGCTGAGAATTCCAGGCAAATTTTTATCAATAATATAATACCTTACGGAAGGCATCTGGTTAGCTACAGATTTATTCTGCAGCAGGACAAGGGTCCCAAGCATACATCCAATATCATTAGCAATTATCTTTATTCATCCCTTTCGGGGCTCCTTGTTCTTCTTTATGCTAAACATGAGTGAACATGGGGCTGTTTGAGTTTGGGTTCCACTGGTCGGGTCCTGAATTGAGACCTGAACGTCACTGAAAGTTAATAATTGGTTGTATAGCTTGCCACCCACATACAGCCAGACATTAGTGAAACACTTCCAAGGACAGGAGGGTGGGGATTTTTTTTGTCCATTACACCAGAGGTCCCCAACTCCAGGCCTCAAGGCCCACCAACAGTGCAGGTTTTCAGGATCTCCTTAGTATTGCACAGGTGATAATTGAATCACCTGCACTGGGGATGATTCCAATTTCTAAGGAAATCCTGAAAACCTGCACTGTTGGCGGGCCTTGAGGCCTGGAGTTGGGGACCTCTGCATTACACTACCGCCTACAACTAGGCTTTCAGCCCCAGTGCGTGCTGATCAACCATTCCATATGGCTCACATTGGGCTGGGCAGCAAGTATACCGGCGCACAGCTCTGCCCGCTCCAGCATTTAGGAGATGTCAAAGAGCTGAATACAAGCCCCCAACATGTTCAATCATCTCTAGTGATGATTTGGCCCCACAGAACCCTGATCTCAACATCATAGACTCTGTGTAGGATTACATGAAGAGGCAGATCTGTACCAGCCTCAAATACAGAACATCTCTGTTCAGTTCTCCAAGATATTTTGAACAACCTCCCTGCTGAGTTCCTTCTAAAGCTATGTGCACTTGTACCTAGAACAGTTGATGTATTGAAGGCAGAGGGTAGTCTCAACAAATTTTGATCTTATTTAGCATAATCAATCAGCATAATCAATCCTTGTGAGACACTGGGGTTGGTCTGCAAGACATCTCAGCTTCTCCAGACTGGCATCTGTCAGCAAGGTCTTCTGGTAGCTCTAACAGTTTGCAGGCCCTGGTCTAGTGTGCACTCCAGTCTCTGGTCTGAAGCTGAGTCTTCAGAGTCTGTTATCGGGAACCTCAGGGGGTCTGCATGGGAAGAGGGTCCTCCTGTTCTGGCAGTTTCCTCTGTGACTCATCCTCTTATCTTTAGGGTTAAGTCTGAGCCGCCACCTTACTCCAGGTTACAGCTGCCACATAAGTACAGTCCTGTGCATTGGTACATTTTCCCTCCTCACACATGGTCACTGGCTTCCACCATCTCTGTAGCATTTACTTGCAATGGAGGAATATAGTGGGACACCATCTTTTTGTTATTTGAATAAAGACAAACTTTGATCATTTCAATTGTTGAAAGCATTATCACTTTGCTATCAGTTTTCAGCAGTTTTTTACACCTGTCTAAAAGTTTTGCATAGTGCTGCATAATATCTACTATTGTTAAGATAACTCAAAACGGTGACAAATGCTTCATTGCTATATTTTCAGATTTTATGAAACCCAAGATATTAGTTGAGCAAACTAAAACACCGCTAACACAAATGAATCACTGCCTTTTAGGATTACTATTTCCAATAGGTGGTATTAGAGTTTGTTTCCTTCCTCAATGAAGAGACAATCTGCTTTACAACCCCTGACACCCAAAAATGCCAAAATGACAATAATTAGTGAAATATAGTAAAAAAGCAAATACATTTAGGAATACCTGCAACCTCCATGTAGCTGCATGGATGGTACAGTACTTCCCAGCATCATGCGCCTGATTGGGGAGTAGCCCGATCTACTTCCTGTGTTATTCCCAACTATCCTTCAAACTGAGAGATCAATCCTAAACACACTTGTCATTCCATAATTGTCTCCAAACAGCCGAAATATAAACCCATTGACCTTTTAATCAACTATGAAGTGTTATGATGGAATGGACAAGTTATAAATAATGACAAGAAGTGACAAGACAATGAATCACTCCTCCATGTGGCAGATACATTCTGCTGCTTTTTAAGCATGTGGGACCCTGAAGACATCCAGAGCTCCGAATGTGTGTTAATCTATGGTGAGAACACACGGATGAGTCTGACCACGGCGCTCTTTTCACCAGCAGTATTGTAGGAGCTGGAATCTGCCGGCTTTGACGTTATTGTGTAGTTCTGGAGGTCGGAATAGCACTGGTTGCCTAGCAACAAAGATCTCAACATGCAATAAGCAAAAGAGATTCTTTATTTTTGTTCTAAAAGCTAAATCCATTATGATGATATTATATGTGCTGGTAAAACTGCACATAAGAACGACTGAATCAACAGCTTACTTGTAAGAGGAATTATCTGGTGATGATAAGAAATTTAGACCAAAGTGTTCCAAAATGTCAGCTAAATAACGTTAATTTAATGTATTTAATTTTAGCACAAATGTCACCAGTTAAAATATCCACATTGCAGGAACACTGCCCTTTCTGAAGCTTTAGGAGGAAGCGGCACCTGGCATAAATAGGAGGACATGCATATTTATAAGGTCTGTGTAGTGCTTTATTTACCTATAATTAAGGGATATTATCAGTGGCGTAACTTCAGGCCCAGGGGCCCCGATGTGAAAGTTCCAACGGGGCCCCCAATTATTACAAATCTCTAATAGGATTAGTCTTTTTCTATAGGACAAAGGATCTTTTGGGGACCCCCTAGGGCTGCAGGGCCCGAGTGCGATCTCAACCCCTGCACCTATCAGACATTAGCGTGTTTGTAAGATATTCAGTGTGTCTGATAGATCTCTGTATGTCAAAAACGTGTCTCATAGCTCTGTTAGTGGAGATGCATGCACACCCCTCTCTATTGACCTATATGGCAGTTCTGAAATGAGAAGAGCAAACATGCTCAGGACTCCCATAGAAGTGAATAGGGAGAGCTGCTCATGTGCAGCCATGAAGGGCTTTGATCCCTAGAAGAGTGTCCTCATGTAGCATGTGATTTCATAGATGGAGTGCTGTTTCTGAACCAGGATCTAAGGGATAACGTTTCTCCCTTTGGAGAGTGACATGCCCGGCATGCCAAGGTAAAGAGGCTTAGAAGCCATGCAAAGCTTTCCTGCTAAATTAAATAGGAGAACTGGGCCTTAAATACAGGTGCCATTTGTGCTCTGCTGGCAATACTCCTGCTTCCCTGATGAGTCAAAGGGTGAAATGCGTAGGGAGGCCCAGGAGAACTCCCTGAAAGCAGAGGTTTATCTGTATTATAGGGATATTGGATATCGAAACTCATTTTTCTGTAGGTTTATGCTGTTTTTAAACTCGTTTTTTTGTAGGTTTATGCTGTTTTGAGTAAACTCGTTTTTCTGTAGGTTTATATTATAGGGATATTGGGTGGCTTCTGATGCCGCCTACAAAATATAGACCCCTTGTATGGGATCTGCAATCCAATTTTGTAGCCTACACTTCTATATGAATGAGACTGTTCCTTTTATTTTCTTGTGCTAGATTGCTACATTTGAGACTATTGTTGGTTTACTGTCATACTATTTTGGTGTATTGACATTTTGTACCTGGGTCATTCCATGTCAAGTGAACCAATGATTTTTACCTCTATATTTTTAATTCTTTTGAGATTTTGTTATTTGATAATAGCATGTCAGACAATGCAAAATGTGAAGAGAAAACAATTCTAAAAAAATGTATTTATTTTTAATTGATTTTCAAAGTTTGGAAAAAGTGTGAATTTCGCTGTTGCCTGCCTTTACATTTCTCCTCATAACTCAGGCTAGAAATAAGATAGAGAAACAAAATAAACACCATTCTACTCAGAACTGTACAGGCTTTCACCAGATATGTCACAAGAGTAGATTTGTTAATATTTTACCCATGCAAACGCAAACACAATCTTTTAAAACACATTTCCAAAAAAAACATATAATTTAAATATTCCCAATAATGCCCATGTGCCTGCTGTGCTCCTAGCCACATCTGTACCAAAATTCAAGTTGGGATCGCAATGGGATCATATTTTAAAATGTTTAACTATTATAGCGTCAATGGGTCATTCCATATCAAGTGATCTAAATATGAATATTTATTTTCCCTGGCGTCTTTAGATTTTTTTCTATGTGAAGTACAACTTTAGTTAATTACAATCCCAATCACTAATGATTTCACAGAGCACAATCAATGGCATTATCATCAAATAGAAAGACCATGGTACCACAACACACCTGTCAAGAGAGGACTGCCAAACAAAACTCTCAGCCCCGGCAAGGAGGGCATTATTCAGTGCAGTCAGTGCAGACACCAAAGGTAACCCTGAAGGAGCTGCAGAGTTCCTAAGCAGAGACTGGAGAATCTGTCCATAAGCCCACAATAAGCCATACACTGACCTTTATGGAAGAAATGATTACATGATTCAGATATCCAGGGGCGTTGAGGATTCCATTGATGAAGAATGGCTCCACTATCTTTGTACCCCATATACCACACCATACCATCAATATCTGTGTTCCAGCAGTCTTGGAGGGATCTATCCACTGTGAGTTAGTGTAAGACCAATAGCGGTGGTTTTGTTTGTTTCACCATTCACAAAAAAGTTTGCCTCATCCCTCATCTGAAAGCAATTGTCTATGCTGTAAAGATACGAGATGTGCAGCATCTGAAACAACGGATATTGGAAGCCTGAGCTAGCTAAAGTGCTCTTTAGGTCTTAATCCAAATATGGGAAATATGGATCTCAATGAGACCATACCATAGCTCTGTACTGCACCATATGAAAGACTAAAGACTCATGCTACGTATTCTTCATCTAAGCAGCTCCATTTGTCATCATATGTTTCCATGTGAACACTCGCTGCATGCACTGCCACTGCCATCCTTACAACTAAATACTATATTTCATACTGTATTTTTATATTTTACATGTATGTCAGTGTCATCTCCCAATCTGATTTTATTCTGTCTTCACTTCAAGGTCATTGACTAATAAATTAAATTAACTGGTGAACTTTCTGGTACTTCACATTCCACCTGTCAAACTGGAAAAGGTTATAAGCATATCAAGTAATTGAGCAATGCTAAAATATAATTCATTAATAATAATCATGATATTGACCTTCTACTTAATATTCCAATGTAAGTCTGTAATTATATACAGTATATACACATCTATATTCATATATACATAAACACATACATACTGTATATGCCTCTAAGGACACATTACACCGACTCCTAAAAAACTGCATGTCTGCAGGTTATATTCTAATTTCACATAACCCATCTTAAATTTGAGCTTCCTCATATTTTCTGAACCCTCCCACTGACAAGTAAAAGGAACCAGATTATTTCAGATTATATACAGTACCTTGAGAATGTATGCACCCCCTTGGCATTTTTCATGTTTTGCTACCTTGCAACTTAGATTTTCACATTTATTTTGATGGTTTGCATTAGATCATATAAAGAAGATGCCAACAACTATGAACATTTGGTTTTCTTTTTATTGTGAAACAAACAACAAATAGGACAAAATAACTAAAAACTTCAGTGTGAATAACTATCCCCTCCTTAAAGTCAGTACTTTGTAAAGCCTCCTTTTGAGGCAGTTACAGCTGCAAGTCACTTTGGGTAAGTCTCTTTGAGGTTTCCAGATATTGCCACTGGGATTTTTGCCCATTCCTCAAAGCAAAATTGCTCCAGATCCTTCAATTTAGGCTGGTATCACACTGCAGTTTATTTCCCTGATTAGGGTCCATCCACTTTGTGTACCAAACCCAGGAGTGTCTCCAATACTCAGAACAGGTGTCACTTTTTCAATTATAATTTTTCTCTGGAAGTTCCTCTCCTTGTTCCTCTCCTGGTTTTGGCACACAAACTGGGTGGAACCTTATCAGGGAAAAAACTGCAATGTGAAACCAGCCTAAGGCCCCTTTCACACTGGCATTTTTGGCTGGATCCGGACCAAAAACGCATTTGCCGCAAGTCCCACCTAACTGCCGCACTTGCGGCAAGCCCCATGCATTGTCTATGGGGCTTGCGGTAAGGTGCAAGTGCGGTTGCGGCTGTGAAAAAAAACGTGGTCTGCTGCATCTGCCGTAATCACACTTGCCACACCTGCAACACCTTACCGCAAGCACCATAGACAATGCATGGAGATTGCCACAAGTGTGTCGCAAGTGTGGCCGTTAGGCGGCAGATGCGGTAAATCTGCCCCATCTGCTGCATTTTGGCAAAAACGCCAGTGTGAAAGCAGCCTTACATGGTTTCCTCTAACAAATAGCAATCTTCAGGTCTGACCACAGATTCTCAATTGGATTAAGGTCTGGGCTTTGACTAGGACACTACATATTATATTTCCCCTCAATCCACTCTAGCGTTGCTTTAGTATTTTAATATGTTATGGATCATTGTCTTGTTGGAAGGTGTACCTCATCCCAGTCTCAAATCACTGATAGACTGAAACATATTTTCACTAATAAGTTATTGTGGACACCGGAGCTAGCTATACGTGTGTGGCGGAGTTGCAGCTGGTGGCCTGGGTGATACCACGAATGTTTGACCCTATTAAGGTAACAATTGTTTAGATAGTATGGGGGGCCCAGCGCTAACTAATGAATAGGGCTTACAGAAAAAATAGGGCGACTGGGTATATAGTTAACCCTTGTGCGGGTGTTTATTAAAACACGACACATAAAATATATTAAAATGTATGGAACAACTTTACAGTTGAGTAATACTTAAGATTATTTAAAAAAAATTAAAACATTAAAAGAATAAAGTGCTACGCATAACGATGATTTATATGGGAGTGGGTTGTCCTGTAGTATAGGGTGTTGTGTTGCTTGTCTTGTTACACGCTCGCTTTTCACGTTGGAGGTGGTCTAATCTTGGGATATCAATATAGGCAATGTTTTCGTTCTTAACTTGGTAGTTGGGGAACTATAAAAAGAAAATGGAAAACTTGTGAGTGTATATGTCCCTTTAGGGTTAAGCTCTGTCTAGAATTCACAGATTGTCTTATCTTTGGGGGATGATGCTTGGATTATACAGCATGATGTTTGAGTTGATGTTGTGACATCTCTATAGGGTATCCTAGGATGGTTTGTTTCAGTTTCTAAAATTATTTAAAATATTCAAGAACTATAACCAAACAAGTGAGATTGTACTCTATTTGGTGCTGATGAGTGCAGTGTGAATTGCTCTATACATTTTTAAATTGGAAAATAAATACCTATAGTGGGTCTCTGGCTGTTGATGCTCAGGCTTGTATATTGGGCTGCTCGGATAGGGTGATGCTGTTAGGTCTAAAATATATGAACCTTGTTACATATTTAGTCGCAACCCATTACAGACTGCTAACTTTGCCACAGTGCACCACAAAAAGGGCTTTTTTCAAACCACAGAAATCCAATACCTGATGTACTTGCTGTTAAGGTTCTCAGTGGCATTTTAGTTGTGTACAGGATGGTGATGGAGTTGTTTTATGGTTTTACACCAAGCCTAAGGTAGATCTGCTGGTACTGTTTCTCACTGGATATGATAATTTAAAAAGATTACCGTATATACTCGTGTATAAGCCGAGTTTTTCAGCCCAAAAATTGGGCTGAAAAGTCTCCCCCTCGGCTTATACACGGGTCAATACGGTGGTGGGGGCTGTGTCCGGGGCTGGGAAGGCTGGAGGAGGCGGGGGGAGGCTGCTGTATGAGCGCTCCATCACGTGGGGCCGCTCATTATATATGCACTGCTTCCCCCTGTCAATCAGCGGCAGGGGAAGCAGTGCATATCTGGCCCCCAAATGCTGGCACTCGCCCCCCCTCTGTGTAAGGGCCCCCCCCGCTGCTTATCTTACCATCCCCGGTCTTCTGCACAGCGCCGGTCCTCGGTGCTCCGTCCTCCATGCTCCCGTCCGGCTGCATCTGGGATCCCCGGCCGTCGCAGGCATATGACGTCATCGTTCGATGGCCGGGGATCCCGGATACAGCGAGGACGGGAGCATGGAGGACGGGAGCACAGAATACCGGCGCTGTGCAGAAGACCGGCGCTGTGCAGAAGACCAGGGATGGTAAGTTAAGCAGCAGGGGGGCCTTACAAGGAGGGGGGCGAGTGCCAGCATTTGGGGGCCTGTATACCCCTGGGGCTGCTATATACCCCTGGGGATGCTATATACCCCTGGGGCTGCTGTATACCACACCACTGGGGCTGCTATATACCCCTGGGGCTGCTATATACCCCTTGGGCTGCTGTATACCACACCACTGGGGCTGCTATATACCCCTGGGGCTGCTATATACCACACCACTGGGGCTGCTATATACCACTGGGGCTGCTGTATATACTGCTGGGGCCTGTATATACCACTGGGGAGGCTGTTGTAATACTGCTGGGGTCTGTATACACCACTGGGGAGGGGAGGCTGCTGTATACCACTGGGGCTGCTGTATATACTGCTGGGGCCTGTATACCACTGGGGCTGCTGTATATACTGCTGGGGCCTGTATACCACTGGGGCTGCTGTATATACTGGTGGGGTCTGTATATACCACTGGGGAGGCTGCTGTATACCTCTGGGGCTGCTGTATATACTGCTGGGGCCTGTATATGCCACTGGAGAGGCTGCTGTATACTACCACTGGGGAGGCTGCTGTATACTACCACTGGGGGAGCCTGTATACCACACTGCTGGGGGCTGTATACCTGTGCTGGGGTTCACCCTCGGCTTATACATGAGTCAATAGGTTTTCCCAGGTTTTGGGGGCAAAAGTAGGGGGGTCGGCTTGTACACGGGTCGGCTTATACACGAGTATATATGGTAATTTAGACCTTTTAGGATATCTATTATTATGTGGACTGTCTTACGCATTGGTTACCTGTGATGTGATGGCGATGAATTCTCAATAAAGAATAAAAAGCAAGTATCTGAGTGCATGAGTTTTACTGAATTTAATATTGGAATATGGTCTGGAGCTAGGACTGCATCCATGCACCTTATACTACGGCCAAAGTTTCACTGATTATACCTGGTGAACCAAGTTCCCTCCTTCCCTTTCCCTCATACCAATATCTTGTATAATAGGGCTAAGATGTTAATTATAGTCAGTATTGGCATTATGAGCACATTACCTCTTGGAGTTCACGCCGTGGGAGCCGTCTCCTTTCATTATCGAGTGTGAAGAGCGGTGTCCATGGTCTGTGGTCGTGCACTTTCTGGTACCACGTGACCTGATGTCCGTGTCACTGGAAATGTCAGGATCACATGGCCGGGTGGATGGGGACGGTGACGTAGTCTGTCAATGGTGTGGGGATTGTCTGGGATGGGCAGGCAGACTGCCAGGTACTGCGTTCACCAGTGCAATATTTTGCTCAAGAATATCCCTGTATTTTGCACCATCCATTTTCCCCTTGACTTGGACCACTTTTTCTGTCCCTGCTGCAAAACAATATCTCCACAACATGATGCTGCCACCACCACATTTTACTGTTTTCACTGTAAGGATGGTGTTCTTGGGGTGATGAGCTGTGGTGGTTTGGCGCCAGACAGTGTTTATCTCGATGGCCAAATGGTCAGTTTTGGTCTCATCTAAGCATAGCACCTTCCTCCATACATTTGGGGAGTCTCCCACATGCCTTTATGCAAAATCAAAATGGGCCTTCCTAGTTTTGGCTGTAAGTAAAGGCTTTTTTCTGGCCACTCTTCCATAAAGGTCAGTGTATGGCTTATTATGGCCTTATGGACAGATTCTCCAGTCTCTGCTTAGGAACTCTGCAATTCCTTTAGTTGCACTGGGGAACCTACATTGTCTTTCATATATCCACAGATTTTTCCTGTGTTGTTTGGAAAATTGAAAACTATGTTTTTTATGGAAGTTATTTTTGTACGGATTCCTCCTGGAAGCCTCAGTGGTTAGCCACATGTGGATTGACCCCATTCAATGAGTGATCTACTGCAGTGCAAACTGCAAATCTATGGCAGACACCCTAGTGTCAACCTTAGATTACCATTGAAGATTCTGCTTCAAAAACATATATTTTCTGATATAAAGAACCTCTGTGTAAACATACATTCGTAACTATTAGGCTACTTTTAGACTACGATTTTTAGGGAGCCGATGCTGTCCGATAAAATCGGACAGCATCGGCTCCCTTCTGATGCCTGGAATTAGATGCCAAATAGGCATCCGATTCCGGCATAAAATCGTAGCCTCCGACCTGAAAAAAAGAAAGAAAAAGTATATGCTCACCTATCCCCGAGGCCCCCGCCGTCTCCCGCAGGCTCCCGGTGTCCTCGCGGTGTCTGCAGAGGTCTTCATCTTCTGTACAGGACCTGCCATGATGTCACAATCACGTGACCACAGGTTACCATGGTGTAACCTGCGGTCACGTGACTGTGACATCACGGCAGGTCCTGTACAGAAGATGAAGACCTCTGCAGACACCGGGAGCCTGCGGGAGACGGCGGGGGCCTCAGGGATAGGTGAGCATATACTTTTTTTTTTTTTTAACCCCTGCTTTCCCAGTTTGGAGCAGTTTTACTGTACTGAGCATGCTCAGTACAGTAAAATCGGGTCCGAGGAGACATCCGATGATTCCTCGGACCCTGCTCCATAGGGCCCCATGTTAAATTGATCGGACCAAATCGGATGTGCACTAAATAGCATCCGATTTGGTCCGATCTGAGTTTGTCCGATTTTATTTCCGGTGCAAAAATCGGAGCATGCTCAGATTTTTGCACCGATAAAAAAATCGGACAGAATCGGATAGGACCAAATCGGATGCCATTTAGTGCACATCCGATTCAGTCTGATGCCCATAGGGCTGCATTGGGGCAAAAATCGTTCCGATGCTATCCGATTTTTATCGGACAGCATCGGAAATACTAAAATCGTAGTGTGAAACCAGCCTTACATGTATTTAAAGGAAATCTGTCAGCATGTAATCTGAGGACAGCATGATGCAGGGGTTACAAAACAAAAATCAACTATGGCTGTCTAATCAGGCTGTGTGCAATTGTTTATGCAAAAATGTATTACCTGGTGAGTGCCATTACTGAGTGTACATTGAGTCTACTGAGACTACACCTGATTACCTGGATAAAGTATGCTAAGGATAAATTCTATTATTTGGTACAAAAGTTTTTCTCATCCTTCAACAGAATAGCAGAATATGAACTATCACCGCTAATGCTTCTGTGTTGGGTTTTCAGATTGTGCATTGTGGCCGCTTTGATATTATACAGGAAGAGTCAGGAAAGTGTCATAAATTGGCTCCATAGTGCAGCCAGAATTCATTGCTTGCAGATCTACTTCTTGTGCAGATTGCTTCTTGTTAACGGCTGGTAGCCGTGGGCGACTTCAATCTGTACGTCGTCATAGCTTCCAATTTAAGTGCCTGTATTTCTGTGGGATGCATCCATGCCTTTCACACCGCACGTTTGAAGATCTTCGGCAGCGTTCTGTATTGCGGGATTCAATCAGAAGCTTCATTTAACAACATCAAGAACATCAACCTTCCAATGTTTTTTCTTCTCAAAATATATTTACTATAGAAAAAGTAAGGTACAAATTTACCAATATGGATATTTTATATATTTTGAGCAAAGAGATTTTTTTAGACTGATTTCTTAATATTTGCAACCAAGGGAATGACTGTGCGCTCCACGTATTTGCTTATGAATGACTAAATGAAGCCATAAATTGTACCAAATTCATTATAGGCACGCACAAGTTTTTTTGCCACCTACAACATTACTTTTAAGGAAGTTTTGCAACAAAATTATTCTTACTTTCTTACTTACTCTTACTTTTGTAACTCTATCAAATTTAGTATTTTATTCAAATAATAATATTTAGTGTATTTTAGATAGGAAGTTAATAGTACAATCAATGATAGAGTTAAAAAAACAGGTATCTGGATATCTGTCCTTTACTAATACAGTCACAAACATACACATTAAATTAAAGGGAACATGTCAAAAGGTTTTTTTCTCATAAAGTGCCTCTACCACCAGTAAGCCCTATATAGTATTCTAGAATGTGTACATAAGTCACCAGACCGATCTGTATAACATAAGATACTTTTATTATACTCAACTACAGGGTGGTCCAGTGTGATGGATATCGCTGATTTTGATCTGTGCATCCTCTCTTGTGATCGTTCTCCTCACCTGCTTTGAGTGGATGAAGCGTCGTACCTCAGCCCCGCAGTGCCCTCTCCTGAGCACGTGCACTTCTCTTTGCCCTGCTGTGGGCAGAGCAAAGTATTTTGTCATACTTGACATTTCCCCGCTCCTGAGCATTACAGCACTTTTCCTCTACCGTCAGCAGGACAGAGAGAAGTGTGCATGCACAGGGTCGCCACGAGGGAGACTATGTGGATGAGGTAGAACACATCATCCCCATGAAGTAGGGAATAAGGATGGGATCGTAAAGACGTGGTGCCGGATGAAGATCATCTACACCCATTAGACCAGACCGCCCCAAAGGTGAGTATAATAAAAGCTCTTTTTTATGTTATATAAATCGACCTCTGGACTTAAAGTGTATACAGTGTTCTAGAATACTATATAAGGGTTTACTAGTGGTGACTGCACTTTTGTATGGGAAAAAACTGGTGACACGTCCCCTTTAAAATTAGCTTTGGAAGTTGAAAAGGCTGCAGCACTAAGGGCACAAGCACATTATGGATTTTCTCGTCGAGTGCTATCGCTGGTTTTCAAAGACTGCACTCTGACCTACAATATTCTACAGTTACATGCGCATGTTCGATTTTTTTTCTCGATTGAGGTAAAAATCGTAGATGTCTGATTTTGATCGGGATGTCAGATCAAAATCCGCAATGCAAGTCTATCAGTCCATGAAAAAAAATTGAACTACACTCAGATGACATTGGAGTGCAGTGTAATTTTCACAGGCTAATGGAAGGTTAATAACCTTTTTTCTCTCTCCACATTTGAGAAAAACTGATGACTCTCTGTCTGATCAAATTCTGATGAAAGACTGATCTAAACAATTGTACCACTTTTCTCAGACGTGGAGATAATGATTATGTGAACCTACACTGAGAGAGAGCTGTATGGGCCGCTTTACATGGCACGATATCGTAACCCAACTACGATAAAAAGTCACGTGGTTCGGGCGTTGCCGCCGATATCATTCATGCATTGTGTCGTGTAAATGAGCAATGGGACGCTAGAACAATGCAAAAACGATATCGTTTGTGAATTGTGGAGGCTCTCCAACTGTGCAATATTGGCTTGACGATCTGGCAGGATTGTGCTGTGTGACAGCGCAACTACGATTTGGAGCGCAACTTCCCCTATTCATTCCCATGTTAAATGGTCGTTCCCTGGGTCGCTTATACACAGCACAAAGGAGGGGGCGTAGATATCGCAGGTGCGTAACCTGCCGATATCTCCCTGTGTAACATCTCCTATGCGATTTTGGACAAGTGTCAAAAAAGTGCGCGCTCCCGTGAGATCTTAAGCAATATCGGAACGATATTACGACGTGTTAAGCGGCCTTAAGACCAGTATCATCCCGTTCAGTCTTTATTAATGGTGCAGATTCAGAATTCAGTAATGCTGCTCACTTCTCTTCTCCCCCCCACATGCTACAGCTACCATGAGTACATCAAAACATAACAGAGCTTCTAACAGGTGTCCTTCATTCTCTGCTGCTTGGGGTACTTATGTGACATTCACACATCTGTCTGACATGGTCAAAACACAGTCTGTCCGTCTGTCCGGCGTGTTGATGTGGCATAACACCAATTTAGAAGGATTTACACATCACTGATGTAGCAAAATGGTCAAAAATGCAACTTAGTTTTGTAGTTAGTTAACAAAATTTTGTGCAATGGTGTACATAGTCTTTAAATCTTTTAATTTCTTCCACCAAGGAAGGAGTTTTTCGCATATACTTTGTGATAGGGTATATAAGTTTTACAATCTCAGATAGACACCGTATTCTAAAAAATTATAAGGGGATGTTGCCTATTTTAAAAGTTAAACTTGTGCTCAGGGAGATGCAAGAAATTAAAGAAAACCCTATACTTACTTCCACGACTGGCCCCAGTTTGGGAGGTCATTATAGTATTTTTTGTTTTTTGATTCTTTTATATAGGAACTGTACTTTTAACAGACTTTGCATAAATCAATAGTACAGATGAATTTAAGAAACTTTGTAATACTTCTTAACATCATAACAGAGAAATGCGCTTCTTTCTAAACTTAATAGACACTTTTATCCCTCTACCCTTCCCGCTTCACAAAGTTACTATCCAGTCTAAAAACAACAGCTCAGCTTGTTCTCAAGATAAGACCAACTGCCAGCTCAATGGGGTATTAGGGTAGACAGCTGCTTATACTTTTTTGAGAAGGCAGGGGGTAGGAGAAATGAGGAATGTGGTGAGAAAACAGGCAGTGCAAGACACTTAAAGATCATGCTGAGCTTTCTAACAAGTCTTTTTCCTAACCCAAGCTGAATCCAGAGCTGGACTCACATCCACGCTGATTAGCACTGCTGTATAATGTCACAAATACCTCTTCTGTGTCTGTTTGTTTGATAACTAAGAGATGAAAAATGGGAATCCATCCCAGTGTAATGAGCTGTGTATTGGAATTATAATAGGAGTTAGTGTCTTCCCACCACCTCAGAGTCAATTGCAAGTTAAAAGATAGGGCATATAGTGTGGTAAACTGATGGAAATGCCGGATACAAGGCATTTACTGGCTATAAGCAATATTGTTCATCATATATAAACATGTGATCAATTCTGAAAACTGTCTTGAAAGTACAGTTACCTTTTAAAGTTTAACTTTTAACATATAGACAACCTCTTTAACTATTCATCTGTTACTATCTGTTGTCAAATAATGCATCCATCAGGTTTGTTAGTAAGTATGTGTATCTAATGTGTCCCAATGAGAATCTAATCTAGCGTTTGTTAAAGGTTATCGCTGAAATTTCAGTGAACTGCACTGTGTCCTCCATTTATTGTACATCAATTCACAGAATGATCACGTCCATTCTTATAGGAATTACTGAAATGTGAAACCTCCTAGTCATACAATCCAACAATGTCTTTACACAGGAAAATGTCTGCCCCCCGTGCACAGGAAAGGAAGAAAGTGTGCGCGGGGGGCAGACAGCAAGCACAGAAGGGCTGAGAGTGACCACAGGGTGGTAGAGAAAAATCACAGGGGGGGCATTGAAAGAGACCACACGGGGGCAGAGGGTGACCACAGGGGGCAGAGGCAGCATGGGGGGTGGAAAGTGAGGGAAAAAACAGCAGAGCGGGGAGAGACAGCACAAGGGGATAGAGAGCTACTACCCGCAGCACCACAGAGCCTACCCCCATCATGATGTTACTGCACACCCGATGCAATAGCAAAGGGCTCCCATGTAGTATAGTATACAACAGCACCTTTTGATTTGTTTAGAAATCTGCAAGAAACACATCCTTAATCTTCCATAGCAAGGCCACATTTTCGTTGTCAACTGTTATGATCAATCTCAAAAATGCACACTTCTCCAGACCGTTGTTCACAGTATTCGTTTATTTGTTTTACAGTCAATTTTTTAGGTCAGACATGGTGTGAACCTAGCCCAAGACAGAATCTTACCATTTCGAGACAGCATGCAGCCTCAGGACGTCTGATAATTTGTTTTACCTCTAATATTTTTTTATTTTTTTTAACCCAAAGCTTTGTTTTCAGTCACATGTCACAAAATAACTGACATGACTGCATTATTGGATGTTTACTGGATCACCTCTATTGGATAATACAGGCAAAGCGTTTACTCCAACTCCTCAGTCCATGCAAGACATCCAGAGAAACGGAGCTTAGAACCTTAAAAACTCCGGTGGAGTAAACTGGCTTATTATATATAATATGTGAAAGTTGGTGAGGTTAAAATGGGAGGGGCTGGACTACTACTAGCCTTTAGCTTTAATAAAACCTGTGCTGGAAGTTGAAACAAATTTTACTGCAAAACTATGCCTGCTTTTTCCAGTGTACCTACAGCCAAACATGAGTTTTTCAGAGATGTGGTTATCCTAATTAATCTGTTGCCTCTTACTGAAACACAAATCAGTTTTGGGGTTAAACACCAGCATCTACAATATCCCCTATTGTGTCTTCTGAAAATGCTAGCTTAGCACTAATCAGTACAACTAAATGTCCATGTATATAGACCAACTTGTTGCATTAAATGACTACTACATCGGTAAATTTTTCCCAAAATTGGCAGTTGCTTAATAGCCTGTTTACATAGACAGACCGTGGTAAACCATGTGCTCTAAGCAATCTGTAATAAATCATTCAGTGACATAGTTCTCGACAGTGTGACTCTTGTTTACACAGGACGATGCACCACCGAGAACAATGCTCTTGTGTGCATCACAAATGATCTTTTCACCAGATGAATGAGCATATTGTTTATCAGGTGATCGGCAGCCTGTTTACACTAAAAGGTTATCGTAAAATGATCATTCCTAAGAATGCTCATTCACAGTAATCATTGAGTGTAAATGCAGCGTTATGTTCTTTGAACAGTGCATTTTACACTGTAGATGGTAAAGTACCATAAAGATAAAAAGCTAGTATGCATCCTGCATACATTTCCTTCATTGTCCTTGTCCTTGCCCTAAATTCATATATTGCAGAGCACACAGACTTGGTAGACGGGAATATCTCTTGGGACAGTGAGTCACAATAAAACCTAACATTATTTGGTTTGTGGTATTAAAGAATCATAAGGAAAATAACTGACCATTTCTTGTAATGAAAAAATAGAAAAGATAGACATATTTTTGGTCTGAGTGCCAGCCATCAAAAGATCAGATCATACATAGACCAATGTTATTCAGTGAGGCAAAGTAAAAGTCTGAATGATTCGTGGAAAAAATTGCTGAATGTGCAAGTTGCCTTGAATTGGATTGCAATCGGTTTTTCAAGTCTATGGGTCCGTGAAAAATTCAAACCGCATATAATATCCAAATGTGGTTTGATTTTCACTGATTTATAGAATGGAGAATGTGGAGAATCTTTACTTTTTTTTATTCTTCCCCACATCCAAAAAAACAGATTCCACTCTTATCATATGTTGATGAAACTTAGATTAAAGTCTGATTCGTAAACACCCGAGTCCGAGACTGTGCAGGTTCACACACACTGGAGAGTGGGGGATTCCAGATTCTCCAGCTACATGGTACCAGGGGCACAGCAACATATAGAATACAGAAACACTGACTTCCCGGAGTGGGGTAGAGAAGTGAAGGACTCGAGTTGCATGTCATACTGGTAGACGCAGACAGAGACAGGGCTGGCAGCCTAGCTTAAGCAACTGCAGGGGCCACCACACAAGCGCAGTGAGGAAGCCAACACGACCCGGCCAGGTGAGAAACACCCTGAACTGCTCTCCAGGCTCCAGGGCCAGCTTGTAACATCTGCTTTAACTCCAGTAAACAGACTGAGAAACGGCTATCAGGAGTCTGTGTGTGTTAATTACGTCCATTGCCTTGTGCCCTGTAATGGAGCCTTATACCTGCAGAGCCGCCAACCATCAGCACCGTGGAGAGCTGCAGCAAAGTAAGTGACTGTGTAAACCGTAATCCCTTACCAAGCCCCATCATAGACTTTTACTCCTGCCCTGGGGACCTCCAGCCCTACCCGGAGAGGGCTTGCCATCTCAGCTGCCCCTAAAGTCACCGTCCCCAGCTGCAACCAGGCAGCGGTGGCTCCATTGGCCATAACACTCCGGGTGGCGTCACGACAAATCCCCTGTAAATACTACCCTTTTGGACTGATCCCAGGCCACAGGACCGAGTCACGACTACTGTGATACCCCAGAGAGACAGCACTGGCCCAGCTCCAGAGTATCCCATAGACTGGGGGCGCATCAGTTTTCTGGCGTCACGAACAGGATCCCATGCCCGGTGAAACGGGTACTGTGTGCCGTGAATTGTATAAAATACGTGTTTTTTAACTGTCGCCATTGCAAAGCGTCCTCCAAAGCACCCTCCAAAGAGCACGAAGCAAGGCCCGGCCTGCGCTCTGACGACATCCAGGGGAGACGCAAAACCCTGCTGCACCAGCGGAACTATTCTTGTACACCAGGACGGAAGAATACTGGAAGGGTCAGCATTAACTAAGGGGGTGGAAAGATGCCGCAGCCAGCAGGGTCCGCACAGTGAGTGGACGGAGCACCTGGCGGTGCTGGAAGGCAAGGGATGTTGCCGATCATGCTGTTCCTGATGCCGTACATCCCGGGAGCAACGTGGCTGCTGCAATATTCAGGTGAGCCCAATAACCTAACTGACTTTAAAGGGAACCTATCAGGTGGTTTATGCCCCCCCTAGCTATCACTATCTGTACCTGCAGCTTTATAGTACTATTCTAATCATCCCTGTCTGAGCTCAGAGTGTATTGTGAAAGGTGAAAAAAAAGCATTTATACGCTTACAGGCATCCGGCTGCGCACAAATCACATATGGCAGTGAATGGGTATGCACAGTCATGCGCAGTCAAGCGCAGCACCGTGCGCTCCCATTATAAACATAGGGGCTTGTGCTGGCTGCGCTCACACGGCGGTTCCCCTCCGCAGAACGCTGCGGAGGGGAACGCCAGTGTGAAACCAGCCTAATTGTTACTAGAAGGTAATATAATAAAGTGAACAGAGAATTTTAGGTGAATATATAGAATAAACATCCCATAGAAAGGTAAAACAATAAGTCTATGTTAAATCTGTTATTTGGCATTAACAAGAAAAGAGTTATTGCATAGCCCTATAATTACTAAATGTTTTGCACCATGGTTCAGAATCCCACATGTACGACATTTCCTAGAACTGCATCTAAAAACTCCAATCTCATTATCTTTACTTTCTCTATTTTTTGAAGATTTTTTTTATTATCTTTTAACCTACTTTTCCAAAATCAGATCCCGTTTTAAACCATACCAGTACTTTTTCAGAATAATGCATATCATTTTATTTCCCCTATTAAAAGTCCTGATAAACTTAATTTCTACCTGCCTCCTTCTCTGTCATTTGTTTTTTTTTTTTAAATCACCTCATATGATGGCCCCATATAATAGAATGGGAAACCATCATGAGGCAACAGGCACAGTGGTCAGGAAGGGGATAATTGTGTTTGTATTCTGAGGGTAGTAACTAGTAAAAACTGCTTTCTGCGCGCCTAAAAACCTAGAGGACAGATTGGTCAGCTGAGGTCAGGTGGCACTGACCTTTGTGTATAAAAGAAAGTCCCAAGTTGTGGTGTCCAGTCAGAAGATCGTCACCTGAAGAAATCCTGAAGAGTGCTGCTGGATGGAGCTCCTCATGGATCAGCTGTTAGCCAGAGTGACGGAGAGGGGAGGAGAAGATTGGCTGCGGATATGTCTCGCTGAACCCAAGGATAGACAGCGGGGTGGCAGCCCATGTGTCGGAAGGTGCAGAGTCGAACCCCTCAGCTGTTGCTGAGCAGCGGTGGAGCCAGAAGCCACTGTGATACAAACTGACCGCCTGTCCATGGCCGGGAGATGACAAGTTCCCGGAAGAGGCCGGCGGTGTCATGTGATGTCGGCCTCGTTAAACTGGGGCGTTGCGCCAATCCTTTTTCGGCTTCCCCGTTCGACAATTTTCATGTGTCCCCAGTGGGAGTGGTGCCAAAGAAGGATGTGGGATCATTTTGCATGATCCATCATCTTTCCTACCTGCCGGGTTCCTCACTTAATAACCAAATTGATGCTTCTATGGCATCAGTAAAATATGCGTCTTTTGATATGGTGATAGAGTTGCTATGCCAGGCGGGTAGGAACGCGTTATTGGGTTATTGGAAAAAAACAACATCCAATTGGTGTTTAGATTACTACCAGTTGACCCCCGCGGGCTTTAATCATGTAGGTTTTACGTTTAACGTATTTTATTTTTTTGACAAATCTTTACCTATGGGTTTTGCGATGTCTTGCTTTTATTTTGAGGTATTTTCCTCCTTTTTGCAGTGGAGCGTACAATCTGTTTTTCCGGGTAGTTTGATGACGCATTATTTGCCTGATTTCCTTTTTATTGGCCCTTCACAATCGGATGCTTGTTTACTACTCCGGTCAACTTTCTTGGAGCGGATGGAAGTATTCAGTGTTCCTATCGCTGCAGAAAAAAAACTGTGCAACCGTGCACTTGCTTGGAATATTTGGTATAGTCATAGACTCCCACACTATGGAATGTTGCCTATCTTAAGACTAAATTAGTTTCCTTTCGGCGTTAGTGAATGTCTTTTTGTCGCAGGATTCTGTGTCTTTGAAAGAATTCCAGTCCTTAATTGGGAGCCTTAATTTTGCTCTTAGAGTGATATCGATGGGTAGGCCGCTTTTGTGGAATTTGTATGATGCAATTAAAGGGTATTCCTTCCCAAAAGATAATATTGCCATTTCTTCTCGCTGGGGAGTTTAAACCCCTTACATTAAACGAGACTACTTTTACACTCATCTTGGAAGAAACTAGCACTATAATACCAGCATGAGTGATACAACGAAAGCAGGATAGGTTAGGGAAGGAAGAGAGGGAAGAGAGCGGAAAGAAAGCTTGAGGGTGAGGTGGGGGGAAAACGGCAACAAAGAACATTTGGCTCATCTCTTTCCATTACAGCATAATGGTCCGCTAAGTTGTTTTGAGCGGAGGCGTTTAGTTTCAATATAATGTGTGTGCTCTCTCAATGAAGCTATGTCGTCTCTGATCTCTCCCAGCATCCCCCTAAGGTCTTCCTGCAGGGATCTCCATAAGGAGCTCAGGAGACCCCACAAGTAATGCTGGGTGATCAGGGCATCATTATCCTCCCTGTCAGATCGTTCTGCCAGGTTCCGGGAGGCATGCGAAGAGGCTGAGGGGGACTCAGGAGCCAGCGTCATGTGGGAGGAGAGAGTGGGAGGCTTCTCCATCGCGGAGAAGTCCGTTACCTTCTGGGCTTCACCAAGCTTCTTGGAAGAGGCTCTCGGTATAGTGCAGTTCTCGGTCGGGTCTCAGACTGTTTGGACCGGTGAGAGGGCTGTTTGTCTGCCGGTACGCGCCGTTCACAGGGTCTACCCACGGGAGCCTCTAGTTCATGCAACTGGTGCCATCAGCTTCCAGATGCTTGAAAGTTTTGATGGTGAGGGGAGCTACTTGGTCCAGGGTGCTTCTGAGAGAGTCATTGTAGTGATTCACAGCCAGATTAGGACAGGAGAACAGGAGATCAGGTACAGTGATGAGTGTAGAGAGTCTGTGAGTGTATGATGGTTAATGGCCTGTAGTTTTCTGAATGTGTGATAGGTAGGAGTGTGCTGTGGTGGGAGAGGATTTGTGAGCGTGAAGGAGAGATTGTTGTGGTCAGAGAGAGGAAGCAGAGAGTTATCTAAGCAGGAGGTAGAGCAGAGCCAAAGACCAGGTCAAGGGTGTTACCATCTTTGTGTGTTTCAGAGGTTGAGAGCTGTGAGAGGCCAAGAGAAGTGGTTAGAGATAGCAGCTGGGATGCAGATGGGGAGATGGGGCTGTTTATGGGGATGTTAGTCTCCCAGAATAAGGGTTGGTAATTCTGAGGACATGAAGTGCGCCAGCCACGTGGAAAAATGGTCGAGGAACTGGGTTGGTGACCCTAGTAGGTGGTTACCACTGCTACTCTGAGAGGGAGGGGATGGAAAAACCAAATGGTGTGGACCTCAATAGAAGGGAATGAGAGTGATGGAGCTGGGGGGATGACCTTGAGAGTACATTGTGGGGACAGGAGTAGGCCGACTCCACTACCATGTCTGTTCCCAGGTCTTGGGGAATGGGAGAAATGTAGGCTGCCGTGAGAAATAGCAGCAGGGGAAACCGTGTCTGAATCCTGGATCTAGTTTTCTGTGAGGGCCAGCAGATTAAGAGAGTTTAGTGAGAAAGTAGTTGTGGATGAAGGGAAGCTTGTTGCAAACAGATTGTGGTTTCCAGAGAGCGCAGTTAAAAGAGGGAGATGAAGGTGTGCAAGTAATGTTGATAAGGTTAGTAGGGTTTCTATGTGAGGTGAGGGAGGGGATAAAATAGGTAGAGGGTGGTCCAGAATTGGGAGAGATGTCACCTGAGAGGAGCACCAGTAAAAAGAGAAAGAGCAAATAGTTTTTGGATTTAGGACATTGTTTCTGATCCAAAACTCAGGAATATGAAGGTCTGAGATAATTCAGTATGGTGAAGAGAGTATGGGAGCTGAAGATAGTACAGGGAAGGAGAGAGGGGCTGATGTGGATGAGGGGTGATGGAGGGGGGGATGGGGCGGTGAAAGTGAATGACAAAATCACATAGGGAAATAAAGGACATAATTTGAAGGGAGAGTAAAAGAGTGTGAGTTACCTGACTTCTGCCCTAATTAAATGCCATACACAATCAAACTGGTGAGTGTTAATGGTGCAACAGATATAGCATATATATCGCATATATAACCTGCCCACTCTCCCACACATATAGAACAAAGTACCACTCTCCACAAATAGCCTACAATGCCATGTGCCCCCTCTCCTACATATCACATACAGCAGCTATCTCCCGCATAATGCATATATAGCCTAGTCCAACCCACCTACATATAGCCTAGTCTCCCTCTCTCCCACATACAACCTAGTCCTCCAACTCCCACATATCGCATAAATAGCCTAGTCCCCTTCCCCCCCGCATATATACCTAGTACTCCCTCTCCCACATAAAGCCTAGTCAACCCTTTCCCACATATGTCCCCCTCCGCCACATATAGCATATATAACCTAGTTCCCCTCTCCCACATATAGCATATATTGCCATGTCCCCCCTCTTTACAAATATAATTAAGTCCCCACTCTCATAGCCGATATACCCTTGTGCCTCTCCACCACATGCAGCCTACATAACCAAGTCCCCCTCTCCCACATATAGCAGATATAACCTAGTCCCCTTCCCCTATATATAGCCTCTATAACCAAGTCTCCCCTCTCCCACAAATAGCAGATATAAGTAAGTCCCCATTTTACCAAAATCGATGCATATAGATCCATTTTTCTGTTGCAATTATCAGCTTTATATTTACAAATTAATACTGTTTCCTACCAGCCTTCTCAGCTCCAGGAAGTAGAGTGAGGGGAAGAGATCCTGGCAGCTGCTGCAGCCAGCACCAATTGCATCACAACCTCATCAATGTAGAGAGGAGTGAGAGTGCAAACTGCACAGCGTGTGGCTGCTCTGGTATCCTCAGTTCACCCACATTCTTATCACGCTGGGAGTGATGACAGGGGACAAGTTGGTGAGATTGTCTCCTCTGCAGGAGAGGTGAGATCTTCAATGACTTTTCACTGCTCTGCTGATCTGCAATAATACCGGCACACTCACTCCTTCTCCTGCTGTCCTGGCACTGGGTGTTGGAGTCATACGTGATACCTGTGGTAGAGAGGGGTTACTGTCAATGGCACTTCTCCTGTAGAGGTGTCAGTCTGACTCCAACACCCAGCTTCAGCAAAGCAGGAGAAGGAGAGAGTGTGCTGCTATTAATGCAGAAGAACAGAGCAGTGAATAGCCATGCTAGGGTAGGAATGGGAGGAGACTTCATGTTCTTGTCAGTGTCGCTAATGCAGCTGGGCCTACCGGGGTTTTACCCGCTACCCCAGTGGACCAGACTGACCCTGTATGTGACCCATCATTAACAACCAGTGAAGTATTGTTTGTTTTTTTTTCTTCAATAAAATTACATTTACACTTTAAGACCACATGCACATGTTCAGTATTTGGTGAGTTTTTTACCTCAGTATGTGTAAACCAAAACCAGGAATGGAACAATCAGAAGAAAAGTAGAATAGAAACACGTCACCACTTCTGTATTTATCACTCACTCCTTGTTTTGGTTACAGATACTGAAATAAATAACTCACCAAATACGGAATGTGTGCACATGGCCTACATACCAGACAGAGAAATTGACATGACACGGATTTGAAAAACGCATAGCAGGTCAGTTTACACTGAGTAAAAAATCAGCAAACGGGGCATGAGATTTCTATAAATGCTATCCACTTTGCTGGAACTCTAGGAAGCTTCATTTTTGACGCAGTGACAATATACAGCATCAAAGACTCCTTTAGCACACACAGCCATAGGCCTAAGTCACACGTCTGTGTTTTAAACCCCTTCATGATACTGCAAATTTCCAGTTTTTTTACATTTTCAATTTTTCCTCCCCTTCTTCCCAGAGCCATAATTTTTTTTTATTTTTCTATCCACATAGACACATGAGGGCCTGTTTTTTGGTAAAAGAGTTGTCATTTTGAAATACATCATTCATTTTAAATACACAATACCATCAACAAAAACACAATACATTCATCAAATACATATAATACAGTCGACAAAAATTTAATTAATCTATCAATTGTACAATATATTTCAAATGCACAATAAACACATAACATAGAATACTCACAACAAATACAGAATAATAGTTATCAAATATAACCAATATAGAGTGTGGTGATGTGGCCCCTGGCCGGGGGCATCACACGGGTTATCGGTGCAGGTCTCTGTTCACATGGGCCGGTTTTCCTGTGTGTGTGCTGTGTGAAACCTGTCCGGTGTACAGTGGGTTAACAGCTGAAAGGTTTTCATGAGCTGAGTAAAACAGCTGAGTGTGAGTGCTGAAGATCTGAGAGATTCATGAGCCTAATGAGCGGCTGAACCTGTGTGTATGAGTGCTTTGCTGGGCTAAACCTGAATGGTGCACAGGGGGTTAATCACAACTCAGGTCTGTGTGTGAGTGAGATGTGCTTATTGGCTTACTGTGTTGCAGCTGTGGGTGAGGCAGCCTGGATAAGAACCTGCCAGGTGTCTGAGTGAGACGACGGGAGCCAAAGCAGTCCAGATCACTGCCATGTGAGGACGTGCTGGAAGTGTTCCGTCCCTGGTGGGGGAAGTGAAGGGAGCCTGCCAGCTACATGCCAGTGCACCTGATGTGTGCATGCCAGCCAATGATGAGGACCGAAGACGGCTCAAGGGCCAGGCGGTCATATGGATGGTGAGAGAGACCGAGGACGGCTCAAGGGCCAAGTGGTCATAGGTATAGCCGACTTTGAGACTGACTGTGCTAGTCATGATATGGTCCCGTCAACTATGTATGATGTGTATGATGCAGTGTGGGTTGAGACTCCCTAGGAGTAGGTTGAGGATCCCTACATCAGGATGGGGAAAGATCCCTGTCAGGGTGTTAGGCGGAGGTAACCGCCATTGGGACCGACAATAGGCCATGATATGGTCCGGTTGATTCTCATGTGAATGTAATGTAATGTCATGTGATGTACTAATGTGTACGTTATGTCATATGAAAATGTAAATACAGTGTTATGTTTTATGTGATGAAAGCGGTGTAATATGATTACTGGTACCGTAAGTGATGGGAGATATGTTTCAGCCAGGCTGATGAACTCTGTTATGTGAGCTGGGGCTGATTCAGCATGTTCCTCCCTCCCTGAGGTGTGGTCAGAGAAGTTAAATGATCACCTCTGGTTTTTTTTTTTTGGTGTGAGTTTAGAGTGGAGCAGAGCAGTGTGCAGCTCTGAGCCTAAGAAGGTGATCCCCAGTTTGGTTGTTTTTCATATGGTTTATGACAGAAATAAACCAGACGTTTACCCGGCAAGGCTTCCTGTGTCTACCTGGAATTGGCAGCCCGTGAGTGGCTCTATCACATTTGGTGGAGAATGCGGGCATAGACCCCTAGGAAGCGCCTGGATTCACTACAAATGACCTGTATATCCTGGGTGAAGGCAGCCACAAGCCTGCAAACTCCAGTCTCCGGCCATTAGCTGATCCTGATTCTGTCCGTGCAGTAGTAGCCCGGACAGAGTAGACTGTTCTGATTTTATATTATTACATTTTGTGTTGCAGAGTTCTTATTCTCGTGTTCCTGTTTCTTCTCTGCTTTCATACAGGGTAAAAGTTGTCGTTTTCTGTAAATAAAACCTAACTGGAGAACCAAAAAAAAAACAGAGGTGATCATTTAACTTCTCTGACCACACCTCAGGGAGGGAGGAACATGCTGAATCAGCCCCAGCTCACGTAACAGAGTTCATCAACCTGGCTGAAACATATATCCCATCACTTACGGTACCAGTAATCATATAACAGCGGTTTATGACAGAAAAACAATAAATCCGCTGGTTATGTTCTGTTACAATGTAGTCGCTGATGTCATTTCCCCGTGCAAAGCGGTTCCCCAGGGTCGCTACCTCACAAGAGTGAGACGATTTCCAATGACATACAGTGCTCGAATATTTACCAAAAAAAAACAACAAATAATATGAGTGTGGAGTGCTCAAAAATACCAATATGTATCAAAAAATCCCATAAAGTAATACCAATATACAGTGCTATGTAATACAGCATAAGCGATCAGAAAGGGGCATCTTCAAGTCCCCCGAGGCACTAGTAAAAACAATAAAATGTGGGGGCAAAAAAAGTTTTTAAAAATATGAAAAAAAAAATAAAAAAATAAGAAAAACACTAAAGTTCAAACCATTCCCTCCTTTTACCCCATTGAACCTAAAACAATAAACTGTGTAATGGAAAAACAATTAAAAACACCAGAATTACAGGTTTCTGGTTGCTGTAGCATTGTAATAAAATACAATAGGAGGCAATGAAAACCTTGAATATAAACCAAAATGGTATAATTAAAAACGACAGCTCAGGGCATAAAAAATAAGCTATCGTACACCCTACATATTGAAAAGTGAGAATGCTACGGGTCTCAGAAAATGGTGCCAAAAGTAAAATATTGTTTTTTTCACTCATTTCTGAAATTTTTTTCACAACTTATAAAATAAAAAACCTAAACATATTCGGTATCTACAAACTATTACCCATGTGGGAAATCATATTGTCAGCTCAGTTTTACCATATAGTGAATATGGTATATCAAAATCCCAACAAAACTATTGTGGAATCGCACTTTTTCTTTGCAATTTTACTGCACTTTAAATTTTTTACCAGTTTTTCAGTACATTGTATGGTAAAATAAATACTGTCATTTAAAAGTACAATTTGTCCCACAAAAAGCAAGACTTTGTATGGCTATATTAACTGCAAAAAAGTTATGGCTTTTTGGAGAAAGAACTCAAGAGAAAACTAAAATAAAAAAAATGAAAATTCGCCCAGGGGTGAAGTGGTTAAATGATTGAATCAATGGGTCATGTAAAGTCCCTGACTACAATTGTTACTGAGGATGGAGTGCTCCTTCAACACAACATCAGCTTCAAGGAGCAGCCCATTGTCTCTGCTACTTAAGAGTACAAAGCAGGAAAGTTTCTTCAAGGAATATTGAAGACTATGTTTTTTCTATCGAGGCCAAGTGTTTTCCATTTTACAAAAGGCAGTATAAACTATATAGTGCACCAGTAATTGTGGTGAACGTGAATATGTGGAATTTGAATTAAAAAAAAAATGGACTACTGCTCATATTGTATCAGGGCCCACAAACTGATGAGGCAATCAAGAAAGCAGAGGAAGAGAATAGGAAGTAGTAAATGAGGATTAAGATAGTGATCCAAAATCACCCTAAAATGGCTGCTGTATTACCTGCCTTGGATTTTTTCAGGCTAATATCATAGTTCACAACTGTCCTGGATTCAGTGAGACTATGCTGATTTGAGGAGTAAGTGCCGCTGTCCTGTCAGTCAGGGCTTTTGTCCTTACTTCCTTTCACCTCTCATCGCCGGCTCCAAGCAACTCCTTCTCTAAGGTGCAGGGCCGACATCTCACTGGATATAATATAAATTATATTTAAAACCTTCTCTGGTCTCCTCAAGACTCGTACTCATGAACTCCATGTCCATAGGCAGTGGCTCTACCAATAAGTCACTGCCCAGGATAGGAGAAAGTGGAACATTTGGTATACAGTAATTGAGCTGTAATGCAGGCAGAGAACCCAAAAGAGATTATACGGGTACATAGAAATGCACTGCTGTGTGCAAATGTATCTCTATGATCTTCTTTTCTAGAGGTGAAGAAATAATCAGATTGTTTTTCTCTATAAGGCTGGTTTCACACACAAAACTGCAGTGTGAAACCAGCCTAACATTACTGAAGAATGAAAAACAATTGCAAAAATTTTAATTTCTTTCTAATTGAAAAATGTAATTTTCTCTTTTTTATGAGTCTCCCTGGGACTTGAACCCAACAATCTCTACAGTTCCAGGCAGAAGCTAAAACTTTGAGCCACAAGCTCTGTTAAAGTCAATTGGAGAATTTTATACACTTGAAGCTGCATTTCAGACTCTGACTCCAAAGACACATTATACTGGTGCATAGAGATACACTGTACATAGCAGTGTATTTCTATGTCCTGTATTTTACAGGGAGAATAAAAGAAATATTTTTTTCTACCTATAAATTTGCTAAAAAGTAATGAAAAAAAAAATAAAATAATGACATTTTAATGGACTTTAAAAAATAAACATCACAATTCAGCCAATAACACTGTCATATTTGAATAAACAAAAAATAAACCAAATGGTCCAAACTAGAGTTTAGCAGTTTGCACAGATGAGATTTGCACCAGCACTGGAATATCAAAAGCTGCGTCAAAGACTCCGAAAGGTAAAAGATTTGTAGTCTCCTGTCCAGGTGCCAGGTACCACTGACCTGAATGCTGGACCAGAGTCCTGTAAATCAATTTGCTCCATCCTGATTATCTTGGACGGAGTAAGGACAGTCGTATTTAGGACTAGGCCCTGCAGTGTCGGGCATCTGCCTCGTTACCACCACCCCTCAGATATTGCCTTCTACCAAGGTAGTAAGAAATGACAAATTGGTGTGACTTGGGATGTGGCTACTTTGAGACAGGGTTTACATGGTGCTGGCGGTAAAGGAACATTATTTAAAACACAGTCCTAACCATTCCTCAGAGGATCCCTACAGGGAGAGTTAGGTTGGAGCCAGTAGAGATTAAATGAATTAGCAGTGGGATACTGTATTGTTGAGCTGAGTAGGCAAGGGCCTTGAAAAAATGGAACAACGTGAGCAGTTAGCGCCAAAATCTGTCATTGTGAATATCTCTAAACAAGTAATGTTCAAGTTGTGTGGCCATGTTTCACAACACTGTTTTAGTAAAGAATCGTTGCAGGAATTAATTGAAACTGTGCCTGTTTTGACTTTTCCATGGGTGAAACTCAATAATATATCAAGACACCCACATTTTTGATAAAAATTAACAACTTTATTAGATAACAAAATACAAAAAAACCCACAAACACTTACAAATATACACACAGTTAAAAGCAATCAATAGAGAAAATGCTACCAGATAATTTACCAGGATTGTCCGTGTTTCCCCATTTAGTACCTAGGAGTGCCCCTGCCTTACCACTGATGATACACCCTAATGTGTAGTGGTGCCCCTGTACCTTGGTGGCTGACCCTCCTGAATCCCTAATCAGACCACTACCTTGATGCTTGTATGGTTTCCTGGGTATAACAATGATAAGTCAACTGATCCTGGAATATTGTTAGTACATTGAACCTTCTGAATCTCCTGTTTAAATGTCAACTGCTGACCATGTCAACTATTGAAAAGAAAAAAACAATTGAATCAACCCCACAGAAATACTAACCAATAATAGTTAGAATGCCACAAAAAACACTTGAAGAGTGCCAATACTTTGTATTGTTAGTTCCTGGGACCTTTTGCAAGACTCCTATATCATCAGTCTTTAGTTAGATACTTAACTAGCGGAGTCACTTTCCTGGGGCCATATCCAATTTCAAGATCCAAGTCATCAAGCCTGCCTCAGTCTGTCTTGATGCATTTCGGCCTCTATGGGCTCCTCAGGAGGCGCAAGATACTTCGGTGGAAGTTCAGTGAACCTTCATGAGTGTTCAGGGGTTCAGATAAACAGCCATCTCATAAACAGTAAATTTAGGATAGTTGGGAAAATAAAAACAGTTAATACATCTACTAACCAACTAGATAGCTCACACACATCATTTGTGTTTCTAGGCCACCTGGCGTAGTAAGGCCCAAAATGCAATAACTCACGATCTATTTGTGATATATATTTAATAAGAATATATTGCTCAAGCCAAAAACAAGTGCCTCTTTAATGTGCCACAGTGATAAATACCTACTTGTGGGCCCACCATTCAGGTCACCATTAGTGCACAGTCATGATACATTAACTAAGGGCCACATTGATAGAGGAACCTTTCAAACACATTTTGTTCAGGCCTAACAGACACCTCTCATAGGTTCATATTACCATTTTGTGGATGGGGTAAGAGATAGAGGCATCTTCAGCATTTGATTCATCCTCTCTAATGATTCTTAATATATGTGACATAGGATGGGGCGGATGATCCTTGGTATCATATAAAGTATACTGTGCCTTTCAAGTCCATGACTTTATCGCCCCTTAAACTGGATAAGAATATATACCATCAATCCCGCAGTTGTGATTCTGTTCCACCCCAGTTATTAACAATATTTAATGCATGGGATTTAGGAGACAAGTGGAACAGATGTTTTCTCCCAACACATCATAAGTGGTCTATGCGCATCCTGTCAAACTTGAGGATTGATGCCCTGTGAAGGTACTGGGTAAGATGATAGGGCTATCTTTTAGGTGGCACTGTATTTGGTATATAACCATTTGGCTATGGTTCTAGACTGCTGGATTTAATATACATTATTTATAATTAAAAGACAAAAATGGTAATATGAACCTATGAGAGGTGTCTGTTAGGCCCAAACAAAATGTGTTTGAAAGTTTCATCTATCAATGTGGCCCTTAGTTAATGTACAGTATCATGACTGTGCACTAATGGCGACCTGAATGGTGGGCAGTCTTTTGTTGCCCGCAAGTAGGTATTCATCACTTCAGCACATTAAGGAAGCACTTGGTTTTTAGCCTGAGCACTCATGAAGGTTCACTAAACTTCCACTGAAGTATCTTGTGCCTCCTGAGGAGCCCATAGAGGGCAAAACACATCAAGGCTGACTGAGGCAGGCCATGATGACCTGGATCGTGAGAGTGGATACCACATCTGGGAAGTGACTCCGCCAGTTAAGTATCTAACTAAAGACTGATAACATAGGAGTCTTGCAAAAGGTCCCAAGTACTAACCATACAATATATAGGACCTCTTCCAGTGTTTTTTTTGTGGCATTCTAACTATTATTGGTTAGAATTTCTGTAGGATTGTTTAATAGTTTTTATTCTTTTCAATAGTTCAGTAGTTGACATTTGAACTGGAGATTTGGAAGGTTCAATGTACTAACAATATTCCAGGATCAGTTGCCTTATCATGGTTATACCCAGGAAACCATACCAGCATCAAGGTAGTGGTCTGATTAGGAAATTCAGAAGGGGCAGCCACCGAGGTATGGGGGCTCCACTTACACATTAGGGTGCATCGTCCGCTGTAAGGCAGGATCAGCCCTAGAGACTGAATAGGGGGAACACGGACAATCCTGTTAAATTATCTGGTAGCGTGGCTCTATTGGTTGTTTTAACTGTGTGTACTTTTATAAGTGTTTGTGGGTTTATTGTATTTTGTCATCTAATAAAGTTGTTAAATCCAAATTCAAATTTTTGATAAAAGTTAAGGGACCCCAGTTGGGAATCTTGTATTATGATATGGATTGTTTTTTCTTTTCCGAGGGTGACCCTGATGTCAACTATTACACTGAGGAGCCAGCAGAGGTGCATGTTGCAAAACACACTCCACAGCTGAGACCCTGCCTCACCCGTGCTTCTTGTGACCCTGTATGGCAGGCCCCTCAACACTTAGATGCAGCTCTTAATGTCCCATCACACGTAGCGATGCACCAGTGATCCCGACAACGATACGACCTGGTGGGGATCACTGGTACATCACTTTAGGGTCGCTGGTGAGATGTCAAACAGTCAGATCTCACCAGCGACTTCAGCAATGATCCAGAATGATACAGAGGTTGTTGGGAATTGTCACTCTCGGGCGTAGTATTGAGATTGTTGGTCGTTGTCCCTTTCAAACACAGTGATGCATTGTTCCCAGCGGGAGACCAACAACCTAAAGATGACCCAGAGCACTTTGTAACGATCAGCGATCTCACAGCAGGGGCCTGATTGCTGGTAAGTGTCAAACGTAGGTAGAGCGTTAGCGAGATCGCTGTTACGTCACAAAACCTGTGACGTACAACGATCTCTCTAACAATCTCGTTATGTGTGATGGGGGCTTTAGACTGGGCAACAAAAACATGATAGATTACACTGTAGTTTATTCTTTTAAGGAAATATTCAACCAGCCAAACTGTCGCTGTCCATCAGCTGTATGTGCTTGTACAGTGTATGTGCTTTCATAAGATAGACAGGATATGTAAAGTAACCTTTGGTATAGTTTTGTTTACAGAGAAATATTCAGAATTCTTCACAGAATGTGTTCTAAACTCTACAAGATTTCCATAATACTCAAAAAAGGAAGGCTTTCATATACTGGCAGGATGCCCACATTCATCAATATTCGCTAGCTACCCTGGGCTTAAATTGAGCCCGGAGTGGATATCGACTCAGCATGTCGGGTGCAGGAGTCTCTCTATCACTCTAAGAACGTCTTTTGCATTTTTATGTAGATCACATAATATCATTGCCTTGGAAAAAAGAAGTTAGAGTCTCATCTACACTACAAAGCCATGGCAAGGTTAGAAGACGCTCATAGCAAAGCTCTTGTGTTGAGGAGTAGATGTAAATACATGTATTGTCCAGTCAGATTGTTAACAGTTCCATACAATGAGGAATTTTGGCAGTAACCATAATGTTTACTACAATAGGGGATTTAAAATCAATCATTTAAGCTGACTAACAAGTGGTGATAAAGTAAATATGATAGAAAAAAAAAAAGAAATATGCAAAATGGGCGGCATATATAGTCTTTTCATCAAGGAAATATGAATAAAAACACTTGGGATATATTTAAGTCTGAGAAAGAGGACTTGATTTTCTCTAGAGATATTTTATGTTGAAAACACAGAATATATTTAATGGAGCTGTTTATAGTAAAATTAAAGACCCCTTTCTCCATTGAACAGCATCAATCTTATTAATGGTACCTAATTACTCTTTATTCACAAATAATTGGTCTAAGTAAGTACATATATTGAAATAATGTCTTCAGAGTCGCACTCTTGATCACACAAATGTGTAAAAAACAACATAGAAACATGACAAGACACATTCAAATAGAGTTTAGGAGCAGAAATAATACCACAATCATTATAGTAAGCAAAAAATATGTGCAACTTCTAATGAGGAACCAGGAGAAATGTTCATTGGGACAGTGTCCAGAATAATGCTATGCTACAGATAATGCCACTTCTATTAGTTTTTTTAGCTCTGGAGTGGCACTTTAAATATAAGCCCTCTTCCACGCATCTACCCTTCTTATCCAAGCAGCTCCGACCTCATGGTACCAATTTGTACCCATAACTTCTGACTGGGTGGAAGTCAATTGAACTCAATGCATCTCTAGGGGAATATCAGTGTCCGGCTCATCAGTTCCTGATTTTCCTCCAGTGTGGAGCCCGGGCAACAAACTTGAAATGGCCTAGAAATCCAAGAAGAAAAGTAGAAGTCCGGCTCTATCACACAGGTGCTTCTTTATTCAATAAAAGTGCATTAGACAACAAAAAGCAGTTAGCAGTCTTTACATGTTTCTGGAATAACAGTGTTAATCTTTAAGGGTGGTTATACCAGAAACACATTGAGACCGCTAGCTACTTCTTGCGGTGTAATGCACTTTTATTGACTAAAGAAGCGCCTGTGTGGTAGAGCTGGACTTCTGCTTTTTTCTAGGCATCTTTAGGAGAGCAAGAAAGAGTTCTCATAGACTTGAACTGAGTTATGACCTGCAGCGCACTCCATGAAACACAGGAGCTGCCAGCAGGTCACAAATCCCTGCAGACCTATGGGAACAGCACTGAAAAAAAGTGAAGCCACCAAAAGTTAAGTATAAGACAGAGGGCAAGGGACTTATTGCACCAGCAGTGCAATAATAAAAAATGATCTGGGTTCATAAAATAGAAAGAAAATTGCTGCCCCACACTCCACTCATGATCCTTGATGTGCTCTCTCATTGACTGTTGGGGGGCAAACGGAGTGACCACCTTAAATAACCCTATACCTGGTATGCTGCCCATCAATTTAAAAGTTACACAGATGTGAGATATCTGGTGGTTGATAACGCATCCTGCCACTGTTGCATTTCTCCCCAAGAGTGAGCAAGTGTGTGTGTGATAGTATGTTTTGTACTGCAGAGGATAACCTTGGACTTCATATGCAATCATATATAAAAGAACTATATGAAGTTGCCTTTTATATTGAAGATAAGGTTTTAACATAAATCTAAGGGTACGTTTGAGGATAATGCCGTATACATGAATAGCTTGTACACGGCCTGCATTGGCTCCCAATTCAGCCCTGGCATCTGCATGAACACCAGCCCTCTTGTGTTGTGGTTAATGTGAATTATGCTTTTTGAGTGTTTGTGGGTATGGCTGATTAGTATGTATATCACATTGACAATTTTAGCTGCCATAAACAGCCTTTTCTTCTGCAGAGAAAACCGTGATGATGGCATATGGATGTTAAATTTTCTTCCAGGACAATTTCCATTGCTGTTAATAGGAGGAAGGCATATATTTGTAATAAATTCCTCCATGGTCCCTATTACATGCAGAGAAGGAACAATTAACATATACCGTATTTTTCGCTTTATAAGACGCACCGGATTATAAGACGCACCCCCACATTTGATGAAGGAAAAGAGGAAAAAATAATTTTTAATGTTAAATGGGGTTCATCTTATTATACCAGTGTCCATCTTATATATATGTCCCCCAAACTGGTATATATATCCCCCACATAGCCTTCATTTTGGAACACTGTCCCCCCCCATCCTGGCACAGTCCCCATATGGTGCTGGCACACTGTCCCCCCCCTTCCCTTTCCTGGCACACTGTCCCCTCATGGTGCTGGCACACTGTCCCCTCATGTGCTGGCCACACTCTTTCCTCATGGTGCTGGCACACTCTTTCCTCATGGTGCTGGCACACTCTTTCCTCATGGTGCTGGCACACTTGTCCCCTCATGGTGCTGGCACTCTGTCCCCTCATGGTGCTGGCACTCTGTCCCCTCATGGTGCTGGCACACTGTCCCCTCATGGTGCTGGCACACTGTCCCCTCATGGTGCTGGCACACTGTCCCCTCATGGTGCTGGCACACTGTCCCCTCATGGTGCTGGCACACTGTCCCCTCATGGTGCTGGCACACTGTCCCCTCATGGTGCTGGCACACTGTCCCCTCATGGTGCTGGCCACCTGTCCCCTCATGGTGCTGGCACTCTGTCCCCTCATGGTGCTGGCACCTGTCCCCTCATGGTGCTGGCACCTGTCCCCTCATGGTGCTGGCACTCTGTCTCCCCTCATGGTGCTGGCACTCTGTCCCCTCATGGTGCTGGCACATCTGTCTGTCCCTCATGGTGCTGGCACCTCTGTCCCCTCATGGTGCTGGCACTCTGTCCCCTCATGGTGCTGGCACTCTGTCCCCTCATGGTGCTGGCACTCTGTCCCCTCATGGTGCTGGCACACTGTCCCCTCATGGTGCTGGCACACTGTCCCCTCATGGTGCTGGCACACTGTCCCCTCATGGTGCTGGCACACTGTCCCCTCATGGTGCTGGCACTCTGTCCCCTCATGGTGCTGGCACACTGTCCCCTCATGGTGCTGGCACACTGTCCCCTCATGGTGCTGGCACTCTGTCCCCTCATGGTGCTGGCACTCTGTCCCCTCATGGTGCTGGCACACTGTCCCCTCATGGTGCTGGCACACTGTCCCCTCATGGTGCTGGCACTCTGTCCCCTCATGGTGCTGGCACTATGTCTGTCCCCTCATGGTGCTGGCACTCTGTCCCCTCATGGTGCTGGCACACTGTCCCCTCTTGGTGCTGGCACTCGTCTGTCCCCTCATGGTGCTGGCACTCTGTCCCCTCATGGTGCTGGCACTCTGTCCCCTCATGGTGCTGGCACTCTGTCCCCTCATGGTGCTGGCACTCTGTCCCCTCATGGTGCTGGCATTTCTGTCCCCTCATGGTGCTGGCACTCTGTCTGTCCCCTCATGGTGCTGGCACTCTGTCCCCTCATGGTGCTGGCACTCTGTCCCCTCATGGTGCTGGCACTCTGTCCCCTCATGGTGCTGGCACTCTGTCCCCTCATGGTGCTGGCACACTCCCCATAAGGCTGCCGCACATTTAAAATAATAAACAATGTCATACTCACCCCTCTCCTCGCTCCCTCGCCGACCGCGCTATCACCGCTCTCTGTGCTGTGGCGGCATCCGGGTACTGTGAGCAGCGCGCAGGTGATGACGTCACTCTGCAGCGACGCTCACAGGACCCGGATGCCGGCAAGACAGCGGGGATGGCGGTGACAGCAGGGAGCGAGGAGAGCGGTGAGTATGATTGTGCTCCCTGGGATAGTCAGTGCTTTCCACGCTTTCATTGCGTGGAAAGCACTTACTATCCACATGGGACCGAAGCCCAGCTGGGCTGCGGTCCCGCTCCTGTAGTATGGGCTGCTCCCGCTGGTGATTGACAGCGGGAAGCAGTGCATATTACAGGAGATAATGAGCGGCCCCACGTGACCACGGGGCCGCTGCTGCAGCCTCCTACAGCCTCCTGAGAGCCCCCGGACACCGCTCCACAGCCCCCACCCCATACACAAGTATTGCTTCACATTATAAGACGCACCCCCCACTTTCCCCCAAAATTTTGGGGAACAAAAGTGCGTCTTATAATGCGAAAAATACGGTACTTTGCCCTACAACCAGTTCCTTAAGTAAGGGATTTATATTACAGATATGCCCCTGCCTGCTGTCTGGAGAAATCAAAATGTATTGTAATTAACAGGATGTCAAGTCAAGAGTACATGCAGTCATAATACAAACTGTATGACATCAGTGATGAATATTGATATGCAGCCCTGACACCCTATCTGTTATCTCGATCCTGGTGCCAGTCTTGGGATCTAATTGTCACGGGCGGAAATGTTTTTAGTCACTTGGCAGCTCTAAAGATGGACTCCACCAACAGTCTTTGTGCTAGCCCCTCCATTTACAAGATCCCAGACGTAACCCTGGCCTTCACGCACTACCCATGTGCATTTATCTGGACTACTGCCTGGCAGAGTGAGCTGGCAGTAAGAAGCATCACTGTACAGAGTCAATATCAAGAGGTCAAGTCAAGGACAGAATTGGGAAGTAAATGCATAGTCAAAGTAGAAGCCGAGGTCAGAAGACAGAGTATCAGAATGACAGAATAGGATCAAGGAATATAGACCAGGTATCGAAACTTATTGACTGGCAGTTAACATCAGAGATTCAGGGTTTAAAGGGAATCTGTCAGTAGGATCAACCCTCCTAAGCTGTCTATAGTTACACACACATCATAGGAAGCGGAATAATATGATATATTGATATCTGCAATCGGATATTGTATGCCAGAGAAATCAGAATTTTTCTTACTTGTAAATGAGGTCTTCCAGGCTATGGGGTAGAATGCTGCCTGGAAGATAATTCTGCCTCTGGAGAGATACTTCTGTGTCTGGAGCTTTTTTTTAAATAGAAAAGGCACTAACAGTCTGACACATGTAAGAAACGCAAAACTTGAGAAATGAACAGTCTTCTTGCAAACACAATTTTTGCAACTCTCTAAGCTCTGCTATGTTGTAGCAATATTGCAACCCTTTCTGCCTGTAAGATGCAGGCTGAAGCCCTGAGAGGAGTCTGCAGATGTCAATTATACCACATGCAAGTCTGTAGTGAGATCAGGAGAGCAGAGAGCAGCCATCGTACATCACACTGTTAACACTCCCTTCTATATAACATAAGCTCTGGAGGCAGAGTTATCTTCCAGGCAACATCTTCCCCATAGCCTGGAACAACTCATTTGCATAAAGCAATAATATGGTATTTAAACCAAACAAGAATTGACCCCATTGTTTCTTGAATTAGTGACTAAAAATGTCCCAAAAATAAAACAGGATTGTTGCTGTCAAGTGTTGCTTGCAACAAGTGTGCGGCAGCACCCAATGGCTAAAGCAGAAACTAAGTAGACAGGTACCAGCACAGATGTTGCACTATTATCACCATAATTTACAGATAATCCTTTCCCTACAGTGGCAATCTACATGGCACAATTGGGGTACTGCACCCATAAATGAGTGTGCGGTAACCCCTGTCACAGTGGGAAGGCAGAAGTCTGTAGGAGGATCCCATCCCAGCACTCCCGCACACCCACCTAGAATAGATGGTTTGGACCCGTACCCTAGGGAGGGGGGAGTTAAGGGAGGAGGGAGGACACACTGTGAGTTCTAGTCGGCACTGAGGAAAGACAGAAAACTGGGAGCCTCCGAGTGAGAAAAGGAGACTTCCAGGGAGGAGGCCTGGAAAGAGAGAACAGGCAGCCCAGACTGGAAGAGGGGACCCCATACTCAGGGAAGGAACCCTGGTCCACTTTACCGGAGTGCCGGTCCCAAAGACGGTCAGGGAATCCAGCCCCTGAGTCGAGAACACCGGAGGTTGTGGGTCTGTTTACCGGCCCTGACACCCTGTCTGGCGGGATCAGTCACACCAGGTTAACCCACCGGGGTCGAATCCCAGAGCAGGCGAGGGAAAGAGTGAAAGCTGGGATCATCAGAGCACCTCAATGGGCCTGGTGTTAAGCAGGCTACCCCAGGACAGGCACAAGCAGGACACGGGTTAGATCCAAGAAGGCATACCACGGGAGACTTCCAGAGACTCTGCAACCCACTGTGACTACCTGGCCAGATAAAGACTGTTTTACCACTGTGAACTGTATTGACATCTGCATTGTTCCATTAAAGTACCCGGGTAGAGTGACTGAGTCTCCATGTATCTGTTCCTGAGCGATACCGTGCCCTGCTCATTTCCACCATCAGCACCCCCATCACCACTGGTGCATCCCTGACCTGGAGGGCTAGCTCTACCTGCAGGGAGCTGTACCATCTCTGCTGCTATAACATCGCCTTCTGGAGGTCTGAAGCTGCGTTAGTGCTACTTCACCAAAATCTGCAGGTGGCGTCATGATAAACTTTTAAAAACTTTTATTCCCATTCCAACTACCCCTTTTTAGTTGATCACCATGGCCACGGGTCTGGACAGGGCACCAGTGACATCCCTACTGCAGCAGAGGGCCCAGATACCAGAGTCCTCATACCCTGAGCTAGTCACATGTACGGGTCCGCCAGGGAGGAAAAACAGGAATATGTTCACACTTACCCACCTGACATTTGCCAAAAATGCCAGATGGGCAGACCAGTTCTGCATCACTACTCAGAGTATTTGATCTACATTTGAGAATTAAAACCCTGAGATTTATCCCCCTCTACCTGTACTGGTAAACCCATGTGTACTTAGCTGATCTGAGCATGCATGTTAATAGGGGAGTAAGGGGAAATAATGGTGAACTAAATTAGTGTCTGCCAACAGCTGATTTATGTGCATGGTCAATGTAACACTGCTGCATTCAAAGAAGGAACATTTTTAAACGTCTTCTTACACAGTAGCGACAATCATTGCTTCTGGTCAAATAAAGCAACAAAAGGAAAAAAAAAGGTGTTTTTCTTTCTTAAAGCACAGGCATCCTGCTTTATCCACTCCCCTGCTTATAGAATAAAGAACAGTACTAGATTGTTGCACTATCATTGTGATGAATATTGGTACGAAATATTCCCCATATTACATCCAGGAAGCAAATCGAAGACACATCTCACTCACAAGGAGAGAAGCCCCCACCCTTGCACTGGCAAATGGTAGAGTAATTAGTATGTAGATGAAAGCTGACTGTCCACACAGCAGGACCCATCCTTAACTTTGATGTGGTAATTTAGTTGGCTTCCTCAGAACTGGAGTCATGCCAAAAGGTAACACGTCCAATATCCTGTAAGGCCAGTGGCAGAGGGAATCCAGGCAGACAAAACGGAGCCGTGACTATAACCTTAATATCTCATAAGCCGTCCACCCTGTGATGCTATCGAATATAAAAATGAATTCCACACATCTAGACGGAAATAGAGCTGGTATTCACATGAATGTAGGGTGACTGGAAGCCATGTAAACAGGATATTGGCTGGTAGGGTGTTCTCAAGGCAGGCGTGTTTCATATCCAGACGAAGATAAAATCATAACTAAAAATATGAAAGTATTATCTTCCGTCTGCGATGCTCATGGATACGGCTAGGGAACATTATAGAATTCGGGTGTCCATATCTCCCCTCAGAGGGGTGGGAGTTGTGAGACATCCCAGAGGTGTGAGATGGGTGGAGACAGGGGCCAGCCCATAGTGTATAAAAATCATCTGCTCCATCTCCACCTGGTATTTCTTCTGAATGGGCATTTTTCCACCAAGGCCAGAGATTACCCAAGGAACAGATGAGCACCACGCCGCCCTTGTGGAGCCATCAGCACTAAGGTAACTGCTCACATGTGTGTGTAATTCTGTGTATTCCATTCCTCCTTTTATTGGCATATCTGACTGTAATATTTGTAACATCTGAATAATAACTGTAAATATTAATATCTAGTGTACCATTAGGGTGATTAAATATATAAATTTAATCTTGAGTTGCTCTTTTTATCTTGATCACGATTCCCCACGTCCGTGTGCTCATATAACGCTACCTGGGTTGGTTCCTGACCCAATATAAGCCCGACCACGGACCGGACTTATATTAAAGAGGAGCTGGTGGCAGCATTTGTGTTTGGGGTTATTCGGGGTCTCTATCAGTGACGGGGTGGAGGAGATTATATGTGCTTCTAGCTGCGGGCTAGAAGACATATACCACACTCACTGAGAGGTGCCTTAATAAACCAGCACAGGCAAGGCAGCTGCGGCCCTTCTTTATCCTCAGGCAGTTCTCTGACTGACCTGGGTTTAACAGGAGGCGCTGTGGAGCTGCCAGGTTCAGGTCACGATTCACCACAAGTGGTGGCAGCGGTGGGATCAAGATAATAGTGTGTGGGACCCAACTCCCTAACACTAAGGACTGCTGGCAGTAGCTTTTACTGTCAGGGTCCTAAGATCAACTCAACACTAGACAGTCAGAGTGCAAATATAAGGTGTGTGGGTGCATCAGGTTGCAGCTGTGTGTCAGTGACCAGGAAGTGCTACACTGGCCCAGGGTACCAGGAGCCAAGCGCTGCAGAGGGCACTTGCTGTGGCTGATATGGAAGAGGTGGTGGAGGACACTGTTGATCTAGGCGAGGAGGATACCATGCACAGGTCCTCAAGGAGCCAATCCCCAGTGGTCGACTCTGCAGTGGGGCCAAGACCCCCTGTCCTCAGCCCCGCAGTGGGCAGATCACCACCTGCTGGTCGCTCCAGCCAGATGGGCTCGGATGCCCTTTTTCAAGCTGCCCTGGCTCGACTTGTAGCTGGAGATCAGAGCGCCTATGAGACCCTCATGGCAGCTGCAGAACGGCGCGAGGCTGTGGAGCGTGAAGCTGCAGAGCGACTTGCAGAGCGTGAAGCTGCAGAGCGACTTGCAGAGCGTGAAGCTGCAGAGCGACTTGCAGAGCGTGAGGCTGCAGAACGACTTGCAGAGCGTGAAGCTGCAGAGCGACGTGAGGCTGCAGATCGCCAGCACCAGCTCCGCTTGGCTCAGCTCGGGATCTCGCAGCCCGTTCCCGCCAACCAGGAGCCCAAGCCACCGAAGGTCCGAGCTGAGAACTTTCCCCTTCTGGAGGCAGGCGGAGACCTGGATTCTTTTCTGCTGGCCTTTGAGCAGACCTGCAGGCAGTACAACCTGGACACAGACCAGTGGGCCCAGTATCTGACCCCCCGTCTGAGGGGTGACGCCATGAAAGCCTTGGGGGACTTCCCTGCCGGGGAGCCGCAAGACTATGCGAGCATCAAGAAGGCCCTGATCCGACAGTTCAACCTCACCCCGGAGTCCTACCGCAAGAAGTTCCGAAGCCTGCAGAGGGGTCCAAAGGAAACCTGGACCGACCACATGCGGGCCCTCCTGAGAGCAGCTGACCACTGGATCAAAGGTTTGGAGCGCAGCACAGCCCAGGAGATCCAGGAGTTGTTCGTGATGGAGCAATTCCTGTGGAACTGTCCCGAGGACCTTCAACAGTTCATCCGCGACCGGAAACCGAAGGGGGCCTGTGAGACAGCGGTCCTGGCAGACGAGTACACCAACAACCGAGTACCTGAGACCAGGAGGACCAGCAGCAGCACCTGGAGAGGAGGTAAGACCAACCCTGCACCCGTGACCCCGGCCCCCAGAATGCGGGGGGCAGCCCCTCTATTACCCCATGTTCCCCTCTCCAGGTTGGCAGCAGAACCCAGACGGTGTCACCTCTGCAACCAACCAGGACACTTCAAGGCCATTTGTCCTCAGCGCCATAAGACACCGTCCCCAAAAACGGCCACTGTTTTGTGTGTGGGTGGGGGTGGTGGTAGGTCCCTTGACAATTTCCAACCCGTCACCATAGGCTGCTCAGTGGCCATGGGACTGCGGGACACCGGCGCAGAGATGACTTTGGTGCGACCAGAGATGGTCTCCCCCCAGGACTTGATCCCCGGAAAGTCCCTCGCCGTCTCCGGAATTGGAGGCGTGGAACCCGCATTGCCTGTTGCCAGGGTTTATCTGGACTGGGGTGCGGGGAGGGGAGTGAGGGAGGTGGGGGTCTCTGCTAATATTCCGGCAAATGTATTGCTTGGGTCAGACTTGGGGCGGCTAGTGTCCAAGTATGTGGCCACTGACCTCCCCAGTTCTGATCCACCAGAATGTGTACAGTCCAATTTTGGGGGTGTTGATGGGGATGATGTTATTAATGATGATGTTATTAATGACGATGTTGATGATGTTTGCAGTGACACTCCACACAACACAGAACACAAAGGGCTGACAGTGACAGGGAGGGGGGAGGAACATAAAGAGAATTGTAGAATGGCCTTAGGCCAGGATCAGCCAGCACACCTTTTGTTCTCAGAGGGGAGACAGAGGGGGCTGAGGGGGCTGAGAGCTGCAGAAGGAGCGGACACAGATGGCTGTGACACTGTTCTCTGCTGTAATCAGCAAGGTATTGTAGCCAGGGAGTCAGCGGTCGAGGTCGGAGTACCCACAGGGAATGTGGTGCTGCCAGGTAAGGCTCAGACGCTGCGCTCTGAGGAGCTGCAAGGGGTGGAACATGTCGGGGAGTATGGGGCTGTCACAGGAGAAGTGAAGCCACCAGGTGAGATCCCAGGGCAGGAACCCCCCACCACCGGGATGTCAGGAGGCCAGGATAGTCCGCCTGATCCGGCGACTTGGTCAGGAGCGGAGGGGAAGCAGGCATTGCCCATGGTTACAGCAGCCATAGCTGCTGTCACCAGGAGTGGGGGTGCCAGAGCCCAGGGGACCTCGCAGAGGTCCGACGGCTTCCCTCCTTCAGACCAAGCGGCTGCGGAGTCAGACGGAGGCCAGGAGACAGGTCCCGAGGAACTGACTACGGACGGGGTGGTCCCATCCACTCTGGCCATGTCAAGTCAGGAGTTTCAGGCTGCGTTGGAAGCAGATGACAGCCTGAAAGCTCTTAAGGAACAGGCGGCACAGCCTCCCCTGGAGTCCGACCGCGAGCGGGTGGTCTTGGACCAGGGACGGCTGTACCGAGAAACGGTCCAGCAGGGCTCACCGGAGGCGTGGCCCAGGGACCGACAGCTAGTGGTACCCTACCCATTCAGGGCGGAGTTGTTGCGGGTTGCGCATGAGATTCCGATGGCCGGACACCTGGGGATCGCCAAGACCAGGTCCAGGCTCTCTCAGCATTTCTACTGGCCTAAGTTGGGGACCGACGTGGCCGCCTACTGCCGTTCGTGTGATACCTGTCAACGAGTGGGTAAGGTGGGGCGGCACCCAAAAGCGCCCCTGGTCAACCTGCCAATCATTGACGAGCCTTTCCGGAGGGTGGCGGTAGATCTGATTGGACCGGTGTCCACTACCAGCCGCTCTGGGAAACGCTTCATCCTAACGGTAGTGGACTATGCCACACGGTACCCAGAAGCGGTAGCCTTGTCATCCATCCGGGCTGACAAGGTGGCCACCGCTTTGCTGGAGATTTTCTCCCGAGTGGGTTTTCCCCAAGAAATGCTCACTGACCGGGGGACCCAATTCATGTCGCAGCTGATGGAGTCCCTCTGTCGGCAAACACAGGTGCAACAGCTCAAGGCCAGTCCTTATCATCCACAGACGAATGGTCTGTGCGAACGGTTCAATGGCACTCTGAAGCAGATGCTGAGGATGCTGGTCGACTCCCATGGGAATGATTGGGAGCGGTATCTGCCGCACCTGCTGTTTGCCTACCGGGAGGTCCCCCAGGCCTCAACAGGGTTCTCGCCCTTTGAGCTCCTGTATGGACGACGTGTGCGGGGGCCCCTGGCCTTAGTGAAAGAAGCTTGGGAGGGGACTTGGCTGCCCCCGGAGTGTCGGTTGTTGAATATGTCATGCGCTTCCGGGACAAAATGCAGGCCTTGACGCAGCTGGTGCACGACAACATGGAGCAAGCCCAGGCCGACCAGAAGCGGTGGTACGACCAGAACGCTTGCGAGAGGACCTACCAGGTGGGTCAGAAGGTGTGGGTACTGGTCCCTGTACTGCAGAACAAGCTTCAGGCAGCCTGGGAAGGCCCATATCTCGTACACCAGCAGCTCAACACTGTGACTTACCTGGTCACCCTGGACCACGCCCGTGGGAGGCGTAAGGCCTTTCACGTGAACATGATGAAGGCTCATCATGAGCGGGAGGCCTGCGCCCACCCAGTGTGCAACCTGCCCGAGGAGGGGGAGGCAGACACCCTCCTGGACATGCTCGCCCAGGTTAAGGCGGGAGGATCCATTGAGGATGTGGAGCTTGGCCAACAGCTTTCGGAGGACCAACGGTCCCAGCTGTGGGCCACACTTCACCCCTTCCGGGAGCTGTTCAGCAGCCTGCCCGGAAGGACTCAGTCTGCCGTCCATCATGTGGACACTGGGGATCACCCCCCGATCCGGCGTTCGGCCTATCGGACCGCTCCCGAGGTGCAGCAGCAAATGCGCCAGGAGATCGACGAGATGCTGAAGCTGGAGGTGATCCAGGCCTCCAACAGCGCGTGGGCCTCACCCGTAGTCCTCGTCCCTAAGAAGGACCGAACTACCCGGTTCTGCGTGGACTACCGTGGGCTCAACGCTGTCACAGTCACCGATGCGTACCCTATGCCACGCATCGATGATCTGCTCGACCGGCTGGCCGGGGCAAGGTACCTGACCATAATGGATCTGAGCCGGGGGTATTGGCAGATTCCCCTGACCCGCCAGGCACGGGAACGCTCTGCCTTTATCACCCCTTTCGGACTGTGCGAGTCCACGGTCATGCCATTCGGCATGAAGAATGCCCCTGCCACTTTTCAGCGGATGGTCGATATCCTGCTCCAGGGACTCCAAGGGTACGCGGCCGCGTACCTGGACGACATTGCCGTCTTCAGCCCCACCTGGGAGGATCACCTGGAGCATCTGGCGCAGGTGCTCAGGCGGATCCACCAGGCAGGATTGACCATCAAGCCAGAGAAGTGCCAGCTGGGCATGAGTGAGGTCCTTTACCTGGGTCACCGGATAGGCAGGGGGACAGTGAAGCCAGAGCCTGGGAAGGTGGAAGCCATCACCTCCTGGCCCACCCCAAGGACCAAAAAGCAAGTGATGTCTTTCCTTGGGACTGCTGGGTACTATAGGAGGTTCGTTCCACACTATAGTGCCCTGGCAAAGCCCCTGACGGACCTCACCAGGGCAAAGCTGCCATCTGCGGTCAACTGGACCGCTGATTGCGAGGCGGCCTTCCACGCACTCAAGGCTGCCCTCTCCAACTCCCCGGTACTACAAGCCGCCGACTTTGCACGGCCGTTCGTGGTACAGACCGACGCCAGCGACTTTGGCCTCGGGGCGGTGCTCAGCCAGGTTGACACCACAGGTCAGGAACATCCTGTTTTGTACCTGAGCAAGAAGCTGTTGCCGAGAGAGGTGGCCTACTCCACGATGGAAAAGGAATGTCTGGCAATTGTGTGGGCCCTGCAGCGTCTGCAGCCATACTTGTACGGACGCCACTTCATCGTGGAGACGGACCACAACCCCCTCAGCTGGTTACACTCGGTCTCTGGGACGAATGGGAGGTTGCTGCGCTGGAGCCTTGCGCTCCAGCAATACGACTTCACCATTCGCCACAGGAGGGGCCGGGACCATGGTAACGCTGATGGGTTATCCCGGCGAGGGGAGGTAGCGGACGGGCGTGCGGGGGAACACAGGAATGTGCTACCCCCTAGCGCCCTCTAAGAGGGGGAGGTGTGATGAATATTGGTACGAAATATTCCCCATATTACATCCAGGAAGCAAATCGAAGACACATCTCACTCACAAGGAGAGAAGCCCCCACCCTTGCACTGGCAAATGGTAGAGTAATTAGTATGTAGATGAAAGCTGACTGTCCACACAGCAGGACCCATCCTTAACTTTGATGTGGTAATTTAGTTGGCTTCCTCAGAACTGGAGTCATGCCAAAAGGTAACACGTCCAATATCCTGTAAGGCCAGTGGCAGAGGGAATCCAGGCAGACAAAACGGAGCCGTGACTATAACCTTAATATCTCATAAGCCGTCCACCCTGTGATGCTATCGAATATAAAAATGAATTCCACACATCTAGACGGAAATAGAGCTGGTATTCACATGAATGTAGGGTGACTGGAAGCCATGTAAACAGGATATTGGCTGGTAGGGTGTTCTCAAGGCAGGCGTGTTTCATATCCAGACGAAGATAAAATCATAACTAAAAATATGAAAGTATTATCTTCCGTCTGCGATGCTCATGGATACGGCTAGGGAACATTATAGAATTCGGGTGTCCATATCTCCCCTCAGAGGGGTGGGAGTTGTGAGACATCCCAGAGGTGTGAGATGGGTGGAGACAGGGGCCAGCCCATAGTGTATAAAAATCATCTGCTCCATCTCCACCTGGTATTTCTTCTGAATGGGCATTTTTCCACCAAGGCCAGAGATTACCCAAGGAACAGATGAGCACCACGCCGCCCTTGTGGAGCCATCAGCACTAAGGTAACTGCTCACATGTGTGTGTAATTCTGTGTATTCCATTCCTCCTTTTATTGGCATATCTGACTGTAATATTTGTAACATCTGAATAATAACTGTAAATATTAATATCTAGTGTACCATTAGGGTGATTAAATATATAAATTTAATCTTGAGTTGCTCTTTTTATCTTGATCACGACTCCCCACGTCCGTGTGCTCATATAACGCTACCTGGGTTGGTTCCTGACCCAATATAAGCCCGACCACGGACCGGACTTATATTAAAGAGGAGCTGGTGGCAGCATTTGTGCTTGGGGTTATTCGGGGTCTCTATCAGTGACGGGGTGGAGGAGATTATATGTGCTTCTAGCTGCGGGCTAGAAGACATATACCACACTCACTGAGAGGTGCCTTAATAAACCAGCACAGGCAAGGCAGCTGCGGCCCTTCTTTATCCTCAGGCAGTTCTCTGACTGACCTGGGTTTAACAGGAGGCGCTGTGGAGCTGCCAGGTTCAGGTCACGATTCACCACAATCATCTTTTAGTATTTCTCTCAGTGGTCTGATCTGAGCGCTCTTACTCTATGTTCTCTCTCACGGCACTCGCAGCCTCTCCATAGACAACACTCTTTTCCTACTATGAGCTGTATTGTGTGAGCTTCTTCTTCAGTACACAAATACTTATAACAGAACTCGTCAACGCAGTCCGCAATCACTAGCATGAGTATAGTGATCTAATTTCACAATTCATGTGATTATAGGAAGAGCAGACTGACAAGTGCCCAGGGGTGTACATACCAGGGGAACCGGGAGCAAGATATTTTTCCTTTATAGACTTTTACTACTTGTGGTGGCCCTCATAGTTGATGAGGTGACTATGGAGATATCAAACTGTATAAGGGGCTGAGGAGGACCATCATACAATGTGGGGGCTGTTAGAGCCATCATACTGTGTGGGAGGCTGGGAAATCCTACCAAGAACATCATATACAAGACGTGTGTATGTTCTTCCTGTATTTACATAGGATTCCTCCAGGTTCTCTGATTTCCTCTCACTTTCCAAAAACATACTGATTGGGGATTTGGATTGTGACCCCAATGGGGGAAGTGATGACTATGTCTGTCAAATAAGAGACAAGAAGGGAGGGGGAGGGGAGCACACATAGAGCGGTCACCAGGGTACAACAGAGGGGAGTTTTCAGGTTCCACTAACTCCTGTCAAATGCTGTGGAATATGATGATGCTATACAAGCAATGCATAATACATAAATATCATACTGGTTGGGAAGGACTATGGAAGTCATCACACTGTGTGTAGGTGTATGGGTGCCATTATATTGTTTAGAGAACCATAGGGACATCATGCTGTGAGACCTTGTAGGGAATACTGTGGGGAGAAATGTTGTGTGGGAATTTAGCGTTCATTAGCATGTTATGTGTGTAGGGGCTTCTATCATACTTTACAGGGGCTATGAAAGGGGTATCACTCCAGATGATAAAACGAATGGCTTAGCAATGGAATTATGTATGTATTATGCTGCAATATATGTCACTATCCCTGTGTTTAAAAGATGAATGGTACGCCCTCCTTTGACTTACCCTACTTATGTTCTGTATCCAATCGGACAATGCTGCTGGGTCCCATTATTTCTATGTGCGCAATTTCTCTGAATTTTAGTCTGTACATATATTGTAAGATGGACACCGGACACCTCATGGATGGGAAATCTGTATCACAGAGATAGTTATCCTCAGTGATGTAAGCCTGGAAGCAAGTTCCAGCATGTAATGTACTGAGAGTGTTAATAGGGCTGAGAATGGCCAGGTTTACAAGCAGTCATAAAGATGAGTGGGACTGGCTGCTCACATATTTCCACCTCACGGCATGGTAGGGTGGAAATAAGAAAGTCCAGTGGTATTGTTAGATGTTTGTGTATGGATGTAAGAAGGCCCCCTGTGTGAAATCCCCATACTAGACTTGTGAACTGTACTATCACTAAAGAGCTGAGTATTCTGTTTTGCTTGCACTGAAAGGCCGCTCATCTTCTGTGTTTTACGAAGCTTTAATAAAGCAGACTGGACAATTTATTCAAATTGCTTTCCGTACATGTCAAATGCAACCGAATGAGTCGGGACTTCACAATCCTGTGTGTATATATGTATATATATGTATATATATATATAGTATATATATATATATATATATATATATATATATGTGTGTGAAAAAAATATAAAGACATATGAAGGCAGCTCTCAAAAATAAAGTTATGATAAGTGGACCTTTAAACCCCGTGGTGCAGCATCGTTTCAGCTGTGACATCAACCTTTCTCAAGCAGCCTAAACGTTGCTTCACCATGGAGGATTAAAATTCCACTTTTCATAACTTCATATTCGAGTGCTGCCCTTCTTTTTTTTCTTTATATTTATAACCTTACCTTTGACTAAGTGTCTGGAGGGCTTTGCACCATATTTAATGTTTTTTCTTTTTAGTGCTGCTCCCATGTTTAACATTATATATATTGTCTTGAGAAAGACGGGCCACCATTGAAACGTTGCAATGGATAAGTAAAGAATCCACTTTTTCTCACTTATATTTGGGAGTGCTGCCTGTTTTTTTTGTTTATACTGGGTGAGGACTGCTGGACACTTTCCCTACAGGTTCTGCACCCGGTAACTATGTGGTAGTGCTGCCCATTTTTATATATATACGTGTGTGTGTTGTATGTAGTGTATGTATGTGTGTGTGTGTGTGTATATATATATATATATATATATATATATATATATACATGTATATATATATATATATATATATATTATATATATATACATATGTATATACACAGTGCGTTGTGAAGGTGTTATTGGGTCCCTTGAACTTTTCAACCTTTTGCCACATTTCAGGCTTCAAACATAAAGTTATCAATTCTAATTTTTCGTGAACAATCAACAAGTGGGCACAATCATGAAGTGGAGCGAAATTTATTGGATATTTTAAACTTTTTTAACAAATAAAAAACTGAAAAGTGCTATCATGACGACATGGGCCCGCCTGGGTGACTATGAATATAGCCATTGCTCGTTATCATCACTAATGAGTAAGTGCTATAACGTTTTTCTTCACTTTCACTGGATGCATTTATTAGCAAAAAGGAGTGTGAGATTACTGATGGGATGCTGCAGGTACATGTTTTAATAGCTTAGGAGGCGTTTTGGGGGTGACAGGATCCCTTTAACATGGTATAGAGTGTATTTCTGATTCATTTAATGTTAGCTTCATTGAAAAAAAAAAATGTTCTTTTATTTCAAAAATAAAGACATTTATGACCCCAAACTTTTGACCAGTAGTGTAGGAGTTTGCATTTCTCCCTGTTATAAACCATTCTGTTAGTTGCTGTCACTGTTCCAGTTTCTTTAGATTTTTTTGAATCCTCTCCATCTTCTCTAGTATTAGTTATCACTCCTAGCTTTGTGTCCTCAGCAAATGTAATCAGTTTACCCTCAATTCCATCATCCAAATCATTGATAAAGGTTTTCAACAACACTGTGTCCAGCACATGACCCCGTGGTACTCCACTTGAGACATTATCTCGCTTGTATAACTTTGTAACACTTTTTAGCAATGTGGAGTGAGCATGGCTATGTGAAGTGGGCAGGGCTTGATACATACATACACTCAGTGGAGTGTGCATGGCTATGCACATAAACTCAGCTTTGTGGAGTGTGTGTGACTATGTGGTGTAGGCATGGCCATGTGGAGTAGGAGTGGCCATGTGGAGTAGGTGCAGTCATGTGGAGTGGGCGTGGCCATGTGTAGTAGGTGTTGCTATGTGGAGTGGGCGTGGCTCAATATATACTCAGCTCTCAGCTTTGTGAAGTGGGCATGACTATGTAGAGTGAGAATCGCTACTAGGAGTGGGCATGGTCATGTGGAGTGGGCAGGGCTTGATACATACATACATAACCACAATCAACTTTATATATTAGATGAATATATAAATTTACTATTGTCATAATCTTACTGACCCATAAAATGCCTCCATTTCATTATAGGAAAAATTAAATGTTGCCATTAAAACAACTACAACTTGTCCTACAAAAACCCATGCTTTCATATCGTTTTCACAATGAAAAGTAAAATGTATGGCTCTTGTGATGTGTTGATGCTTAAAGTGTAACCGCCGTTTAAATTTTTATTTAATAATAACATAGAGCAAGTGATTTTACTAAACTTACAAATATACTTCATTAGAAAATTCTGGTTGAAAACCATTCATAAACCTTCCACAAGATGTCCCCACTACACTGTGTGTGAAGCAGACATATGATCATTATCAGTTAGATCTGTATTCACACTGAATACGAGGCATGTAACCATATAAAGTAAAGAATGTGTGGCCTACACTCCTGACTACAGCTGATGAGGAGGAAACAATTTATCAGAATAGCTCAGCCTACAGAACAGTTGCTAAGGAACGTCAGGATGTCAGGATCTTTCCTTGGCACAAGGTTCTCATCTGTCATCTGGCTCCACACAGCTCAGTCAGACTCTCTGTTAACCACTTGTATGCTATCACATTGCACTGCTCACTATCAGCCTGCTCTCAGAAGCTGTGGAAGTACACACACATTGTACTGCTCCTTATCAGTTGCTAGCAATAAAAATAGAATAAAAAGAAAGGGATTCTTCACCGCGCTAGCATATAAACAATCAACATTTATGTTGATAAAATGTGATTTTATTTTCTACGCGTTTCTGGGCTCTCTGGCCTCTTCATCAGTAAAAAAATCACAGATTTTTACCTAATGAAGGGGCCATAGAGCCCAGAAAAGCGTAGAAAATAAAATCACATTTTATCAACATAAATGTTGATTGTTTGTGGTAGCGCGGTCAAGAATCCCTTTCTTTTTATTCTATTTTTATTGGTGCAAATTATTTGGGAAGACTGCAGCAAACCTTCTTACACGCTATAATAGTGGTTGTGGCTTTCACAACCAAGCCAGGTGAGTGTAAACCTTCTTAACATCTCCAATTGTTATGCTGGTAACACCCTAGTGTAGCGCCTTGTTTTTCCTTTCCAGCCTTCATTCTATTATCAGTTGCTAGCCACAGCCACACAGCCATAAAATGCAGTTTTTAAAACAGCACAGAAAAATGTGAGAAAATAAGCCATATGGCACAAAAAACATTATCTTAGCTGCTATGTGACCCATCATTAACAATCAGTGCAGTATTGTTTTTTATTTTCTCAGTGAAATGACATTTACACTGTAAGTGGAAAAAAATAAATTGGCCAAGGTGTAAAGGGGTTAAGTAGTACATGCAGTACTTGATGGTACAGTGCATTTCAGAAGCACAGATGGTGTTTTGTAGATTGTACGGTATATTCTACTTTTTTATGTAATGATATATTATTATACGAATGGTAAGCACTGAGTGTGTATCCCTTTAGGTATTTGATTCCCTTTAAAGCTCTCTATATTCATTGCCTAACGTCCCTTTCATGGAAATGATCTATTGATCTTCCTGATTCACAGTCACCATATTCTGATCAGCCCGATGAAGCTCTGACATAAATATCATTTACCTTGTACAGTTTAATTTATTATAGTGTGACCAGAGCTGTACTTTTATTGCATTACAGGCGGGTTCAACGTAACTTGAGTCACTTCCCAGAAACGGTGACCATATGTATATTATCCAGAGAAGTTTACCAATCCTAACATTATTATAATGGGGCTACATTTCCAAATCACCAATGTATATACAGATGGAGCAAACCTTATGTCTTATCAGGAATCCATTATTTAACAGTGTGTTTGCTGATTTCATCTTGTCTCCTATCAGATTTAGTCAGATAATCCTGACAGTTTCCTTTTGCTACAATAAGCTCTGCTGCTTCTTTATCTTAAATCTAGGATGGCATGTTTGGTATTCAATAGTTTGACTAGTCAATGGGTATTTAGTTGTGTTTCCTAATATGTTGAGTATTTTGTGCTGTAAATCGCTAACGGCTGCAGAACGCAGTTCCGATTTTTCTTTCTGCTGCAGCCTATTTTATCTTTTCCTGTGGGTCATGGTTTTGAACTGCAGAATCTGTACCTGCTCTGGATATCAATTTAGTCTTCCTGCAGAATAGCAAATAGTAAGGTGTGTTTGTGATCTGCAGCAAAGCAAGGTCTATTTTCGGCTATTTCGCTATTAGTCTAGCATATGCATTTAAAGGCATTCAGGCTGGCATTCAATGATGTTACTGCACTAAGTGTTTGATAGAGGTCGTCAGATTTTGGTGATGCCCCAATCAAAAAAACGTACATAGAAATCATGGAGCCCCATAGCAGAAGTTCTAATTGTCCCCCCAAAAAAATTATTATTATTTGCCTAGGATACATAAGCACATATCTCACACCTTTACAACCCTTACAAAATATTTTCCTCCGATTGAGGACCTAGATTCACCTTTCATTGCATCCATAAAGTATGATGCCAAAAAAACTGCCCCACAGTCACTATATGATGCTCCCACAGTGAATTCCTCCATAGTACCCTCCATACCCACAGCATAATGACCTTACTGTACTCACATTCTGCTATGACAGAGATGTATGGTGATCCCAACACAATAGGATCCCCAAATGTGACCCCCACACAACTCTCTATGCAGTATAATGGGCCTAAAAACAGTATAATGGCCCACACACCTCTTCAAACTGTATAACTGCTACCAAATGCCCTTCAAACACTGTAATAGCCCCCACACAGCCCTCACACAGGATGATTGACCCACACAAACCTTCACATTGTGATATGTCGGGCCCCAGGCTTTGGGGTACTCGGTATCAGGCTCCAAGGGATTAACGCTCCTGTGTCACGGGGAGTGGTGGCCACACCTGATCCCGTGTCCTGGGTGACACTTCAAAAAGGGTTATATTTACAGAGGAGTTCTATATACACAGTTCTCGTGACACCACCTGTAGTTTCTGGTGATGGGTCACCAGCGCCGCCACAATCCGCCGGAGGTAGGTGGTAATGTGGCTAGTGGGCAAAGTCCTCTACAGGTAGGGCTGGACCTACGGGGCAGCGTAGTGTGAATGGGCAGCTTGGAGTGGAGTTATAGGTAGGATGAGGGTGATGGAGCAGTCTATGAGGGCACAGGGAATGGAGAGGAATGACGCACACACACTGTTGAAGTCTCTTTCACCTTTTATTGGTGGTACGCAGGTAAAGATGTCCAGGGCACTGATAGATGACCAGGTGCACAGTGGGTCCCCACAGCAAGTGGGTATAAGGCCTCCTCTGTTCCTCTGGGGTTGCTGAGGCTCAGCCTGCATGCAGCAAGACTGACCTCCTCTCCCTTCCTGTCTCTGATGTCTGTCCTCTCCTCCTGTGCGGTCCACGGGTTACCCTCTCTGATCACTGCGGTGAAACACTGCTGTGTCTGGCTCCCTCTCTCTGACCCACAGGGGGACCGGGTGGCTGAAGGGTTTTCTGTAGTCCTGAAGTATCCTACAGGTGCAGATCCCCGATGTCCGGTACGTGACTGGGCGAACTTCCACTAGTTCCTCACTCCCTTTAGGCTGTACTCCTTGCCTTCTGTCCCCACTCAGGCTTGCGGGACGTCAGAAGGGCCACTCCGGGTCACTGGCTCGGGCCTAACCGCGGCACCGACCACAGGACGTCTTCGCAGCTCTCCTAGCATCTGCTCACTCTGACTAACTTCTCCCCCAGCAGCAGTATTTATAGGGGATCTTGCCTAAGGTCAGCAAGTTCAGCTCACCCTACTGTGCCGGGGCGGAAGATGTTGCATGTAGTAGGTACCTGCTGTGGAAACCCAGCTGTGCATTAGGGAAGTCTGTGGCTACCTGTATGAGCAGGGTGCCACAATAATTTCTTGCATACAGTATAATGGCCCTCAAATAGATCTCCATATAGTGTAATTGGCCCCCATAGTCCTCCATACAGTATAATTGGTCACACATAGTCCTCCATTTAGTATTATGCACCCCTATAGCTCTCCATATAGTATAATGCGCCCCATAGCCTTCAATATATTATAATGCACCCCCATAGTGCTCTATATATTATAATGCACCCCCGTAGTCCTCCATATGGTATAATTCACCCCATAGTCATACATATATTTTAAATCAAAATCCTTAGTCCTTCATACATTATAATGCACCCTATAGTCCTCCATTTATTATAATGACCCCCATAGTCTTCCATACAGTATAATGCATCCATATAGTCTTCCATGTAGTATAATGCATCCCTATAGTATAATTCACCCCATAGTCCTCCATATAATATAATGCACCCTCCATAGTCCTCCATCTAGTGTAGTGCACCCAATATTCCTCAATACAGTATAATTCCCCTACCATAGTCTTTCATATAACATAATGCACACCCAATAGTCATCCATATAGTATAATTCATCCCATAGTCCTCATAAATTATAATTCACCATCCATAGTTCCACCTCTACTTACATAATTGTTTTGTAGCATCTGTAATTTTAGGCATCTTTTTGACGTCCTATGATGTGCCTCCGCCATATTTGCACATCCAAGTGATGGGTGTGCAAATATGGCACTCTCTGGTGGTACCAGCAGATTGTGCAATGCTGCCAGAGGTCCTCTTGTATATCCACCACCACCGCTCACAGCCACCACCTCTGACACTGTATGATGCTGACATGCATATATCTTGTGTACAAACGCACTTACTCGTGCAGCTGCCATCTTTGGACACCTTAGCTCAAAGAAAAGAGCACAAGAAGGAAAATACATCAGAGGGAGAAACATCACAGGGCAGTGAACACGCAGTGGGGACAGAGAACGCACTGGGAAGCGCATGGGAGGAGAGGGGAGCATACGGGGGGAAAGAGAGAGCCCACAGAGAGGAGAGTGAACAGGAGTGAAATAGTTCAAAGGACAGAGCACAGAGGGGAGAATACAGCACAGGGGGAGAGAGAAAGCTCAGGGGGAGAGCGCACAGGATGAATGCGCACAGCGGGGACACAGCTCAAAGGAGCGAGAACATAGGGGAGAAGACAGCACAAAAGGGAGAGAGACAGCACACTGGGGAGAGTACACATGGAGAAGACAACTCAAAGGAGGCAGCACATTAGGGGAGAAGACAGCACGCATGGGGAGAGAGACAGCACACAGGGGAGACAGGTCAAAGGAGAGAGCGCACAGTGGAGAAGACAGCAAAGTGGGGAGGGACAGCACACAGGGAGGAGAGAGAGCAGACGGGAGAGCGCATAAGGGGGAGCAACAACCGCTGCCCTCAGCGTCACAGATCTTGACTTCATCTTGATGGTACCGCCCTCCCGATGCGATAGCATCGGACACCTATCTAGTATGTTACACTGCATATAGTCCTCCATATATTATAATACACTCCCTATAGTCCTCCAGATGTTATATTGCATCCACATAGTCCTCCATATATTAAATGCACCCCCAAGTAATTTAATGCACTCCTGTAATCCTTCAAATAGTATAATGCACCCCCGTAGTCCTTAATATATTATAATGTATTCCATAGTCATCCAAATAGTATAATGTATACTCCCTAGTCATCCATATAGTATTATGGCCATTTGCCATCAGTGTAGTCATTGATTAATAAAATAAAATACCTCTCCTATTCCCATGCTGCTACAGTCTCTTTATCAAGAGGTTACATGAGGTTTCTATGCAATCACACAGAAAACATCCCAGTCTCTTTATCAAGAGGTCTGTAGTGCTGCATATCTCAGCACAGTGGGCGCACAGAAGTGACGTCATCATGCCCGCTGCACTGAGACATCAGAGTGCGGACATAGGGGGACAATGATGGAGGAGGGAGTGGAGCGATACCATTTTCATCACTGCTTTCAACTGTATTGGCGTCCAAAATACTAATACAGCTGAAAGAGCGATGCCAAGTGGGGGTCCTGGTGTCAGTGTTGGCACCGTGCCCCCACAACTCACAAGCCCCATAGCGGCTGCTTGGTTTGACGCCATTGGCGGTGCACCACTGACCCAGATGTAGACCGAGTAGATAGGAGCATAACAGCCTGTGACAGAGTCTTAAAGCAGGCATGGTCTGATGCACTTTTCTAATGTAGTGTGAAAGCAGATTGAAATCAGTGAGGGACCCCTGCCATTTACTAGTCATTAACTCTAAACAAAGAGAGACAGGAATCATGGTCTTGTCCTGTAATCACAAAATGCTTTATAAAGGTGAACTGCCAAATGAGTAACGGTGCCCTGTGAAAAGGTTCAGCTGCAATCACACAGAAAACATCCCTTTGCAGCACATTTATCAGTTTAACTAGCTTCCATCCATAATCCTGTCTAACCAAGCTAGGACCATAATACTATGTCTGCATTAGTTTCTCTGTCACTTTGCATCATTATACAGGATATGTATCTGTATAAAAACTGATAAAATCTTTGTTTTATTTGCCCTGGCCTTGGTATTTGAGAAGTATGGGGGTGGGTGGAGGGTGTAAGCAAGTAGCAATCCTTAAATGTAACTGAGTGCATTCAGATTCCTGGTTATTCCCTACAAGACTATCAGCAGACTTGTGTGAAGCTTCCAATGACTGCTGCCTATATATTTCTATCAGTTGAAAATTGAGGCATATTTTATAGATACTTAAGTGGAATTGAATTCTCATTCTACTTGGATTTTATTAAAATATTCTGGAGATTTTTTTAAATTTACTCTGCATTAATTCAGCAAAATGGTGACCATCTGTGGCTACCATCTTGTTGAACAGTAGTTAGTCAGCAAACGTTTAAAAATAATCAAAATGTTACCCCACCTTTCACCTCTCCGGCTGCATTTTTGGCCCAGTGTCCACGTTAGGCTTGGCCATGAGCAGGCCCTGGAGTTTACTTCATATGCTTCGGGGCCTACGCAGGACCAGAAGCCCTGGGCTAGAGTGAACACCTGGCAGGAAATGCAATGGAATGGTGTTCACTCTAGGCCAAGGCTTTCAGCTGCGTGAAGGCCCTGGAATTCACCACACATCCTTCGGGGTCCAGAAGCTCCATTGTAAAGTGACTACTGACTGGCAATGCAATGTGGCTTAGATTCGGAAAACTGGGCAGTGGTCAGGGGGCAGCAACAGCAGCTGGAGGGGTGAGCAACGAGGTGAGAATAAGTACTTTATTTTTTACATTTTAAGGTTTTTATGATCTGGGGTCTGTGAATCGAATATCCTGGAAAGATCCGAATAAATTGGTAAAATCAAATTTTGTCAGATATGTTCATCTCTAATATTTTCAGTGATTTCTTCATAGGATCTTCAAAAGAATCTTTATAAAGCATGCCATAAGAATTGTAATGTTATATGTCACTCATTTGATTTAATATAAGTAATATCATAGTTTTAAAGCCATTATTAGAGAAGGAATTTACAGTGTTAGCACTCACAGTGCAAGTGGGCTGTAATGCTGTCATGTGGGTGTTCTTACCTCATTGTAGGAAGGAGTTCATCATGTTTGTTTTTCCATGTATACAGGGGTGTCCAAAAAGGTTAATATAGTTTTAGGCAGCCTGTAATTGATTACAAAAATATTTTCTGCAACATGGTTACTTCAGTTAATTTTGGTAAAGCGTTCCCCAACATGACAAAGGGTATTGGTGAGTGATGAGTGACATAATCTTTATCTTACCATCCATCGTAAAATACCCGGACCACACCCTAAAATGGATTAAAAAGGTCTCGGCAGGGGCGGGCTGGCCCAGGTGGCAGGGGGGCAAGTGCCCCCTGGGCTGGTGGTATAGTCCACATCTAGGGCCGCCCCCTACAGAAACGGGCCGGCCGCAGGCGTCGCTTTGCGGCCGGCACATGACGCGAGACGGCCCGGCCGCGGGAGTTGCTCTGTGACGCTGGAAGTCTCTGATCAGGTAAGGGCTGATAGCACCCCCCCCCCGCTTCTCAAGTCATACCTGACAGCACCCCCCCCCCCGCTTCTCAAGTCAGACCTGACAGCACCCCCCCCCCCGCTTCTCAAGTCAGACCTGACAGCACCCCCAAGCCAAGTCAGACCTGACAGCACCCCCCCCCCCGCTTCTCAAGTCAGACCTGACAGCACCCCCAAGCCAAGTCAGACCTGACAGCACCCCCCCCCCCGCTTCTCAAGTCAGACCTGACAGCACCCCCCCCCCCCCCCGCTTCTCAAGTCAGGGCCGGCAGGGCAAATCTGCCACCCAGGGATGGAGGCTCCAGCCAGCCCCTGGGTCTCGGTAGCCTTTATTCAACAAACAATGTAAATAACTGTCACGTAAAAGGGCCTGCTTACGCGTCCATGCTACCAGGCTAACGATGACGTAGGGCGTGTGTCCAAGATGATATCAATCTGTGGACCCACTGGACCACAGTGGGGACTCTGGCCTACCCGGACTAGGAAAGGGCAGCGATCGGGGTCTGTGGCAGCTGAGCAAGTAGGCAAGATGCTACATATGACTTCATGACACCACACGACTTCAGGTTTAGACAATAAAATTTACTTAACAGAAAAGGTTCACAGTACCAGATAAAAGTATGACAGATAATGGCAAGGTTCCGATTCCGCAAGTCAGTCAAAGGGAACATCACTGAGTTCAGGTCCGAGCCTTAAGCTGAAACTTTCACTATTGCAGCGTGCTGCTTCTTCTAAAGCCTGTACTTCAGCTTCTGCTGCTTCTGTGTCTATGGCGAGTTTTGCAAGGTTGGCTTCTATATGTGCTTTTTCTTTCTTTAACTTCCACTCCTGCTCAGCGAAAGCAGCTCTCACTTTGGCGGCTTCCGCCTTCGCCCTGGCGATGGCAATTGCAGCGCTGCTCACAGACTCCTGTGAAGATAATGAGCTTACGTGGGAGCATGTTACATAAACTTCAGATCCTATATCTGACGCCGTGTCTGTATGTGGCTTCACTGTTCTCTGCTAGAAGTCAGTGACTGTGCTTCGACCCCGTTTATAGTAGTCGTTTTACTGTTCTGACACCCTCACTCTGTACTCCTGAAGAACGAATTGACAGACAGCTAAACTCTTTCCCATCGATACATTGACCTGGATGCTGGGGGTCCTTTTCAACTTTTATTAATAGGTTAAGTGTAAAACTAGAAAAACTAATAGAAATTCTCAATACAACATACAGCATATCTGAGATACATAGCATTAAATTTGTTACAGGACACACAATGTGATTGCACAATATGGCGAATACACAATAGGTATAATGGCAGAAAAACGATATGATGATAAACATGTACAACAGTGTTGCTACATTATACATGTAGGTGGGCTGTAGCATATTATAAACTCACCGACTGTGCTATGTAGAGGGAAACAATCAGATGAGAGAGGGGGATCAGCATATCAGGATGTCAGCATGTATGAGGCTATAATGGCTTCTGGAGAAGGGGCAGAGTCTAGAGCAAGGGGTGATGGGAATACAGTGGCCTTGAGGAGCCAAAATTAGACTGTACACTAAAAATAATGTAATAAGGGAACATTGTCAACAGATGGCGCTATTGTACAAGTTATCACTGAACAGCAACTGAATATTGTCTCAAGCAAAGTAAACTAAATGCTCGCGTTTCTAAGAAAGGCATGACAGGGGACAAACAGACTGGTGTTACATTAACAAAAAGAACCATTATGAGAAAAATGCAAGGCGGTCCTCGAAGCTCCTGAATTATGATGGGTAAAATATATCCACATCTACTCAGGTTGTATTTTACCTTTAGATATTGTGGCACTAGTTCAGAGCAACCTGTTAACCAACCTGGCAATTAAACATAATCTCAATAGCCATAGACTTCCGCTCCCCCTCACCGCTTAGTTAAGTTCACATGGGAGGTCCAGAACCTTGTGGTCTCCTTTCCACTGATACGCCATTCATGACATCCACCAACTTTGAAAATCCCCCTCCACTACCCCCGTCTCGCTGTTATGACGCAAGATCAAAATTCCCCCGAGTAACCAAAAATACGATAAAATGCCACTCTTCTAAATGTGAATCCTCCAGTTAAAATTACCTAATTATCAAACAAGGGGGGTCAGAGGGAGATTTTCCCTCAGGTCTGTTCCTAAAATGTCTTGGCCCCCTTTTAATCCCCCTCCTCCCTCTAATGATTATCCCACTTTGATGTCACCTTTTGTCCTCCCTCTATCTATTAACCCTTTTGTCCTCCCTCTATCTATTCCCCCAGTTCATGTTATTTGCACTGCGAAATCCTGTTACGTCTGCCTTCCTTTAAAGCTCAGTATGGCCAGTTTTGATTTAAATAGTTTTTTACTACAGTATATTGTGACCCATAGTAAATTAGCTTTGTTCAGGGTAATATGGCAGCTCTTAATAGGGTGAAGTGACAGTGACCATTTAATGGATTGCAGGTACTTTAGAGTTTATAATTACTTGATTATAATCTACCTGACAAGTTTCATTTTTATTTTTGCTTTATATCTCAGGATGTCATCTTTTGCATCTGTGCAAGCAAAATGCAGGAGTATGCAGCTACATAGAGGTAGCGCCACAGAAATCTGGGGTATTCACAGCTAGTAAAAGTAATTATGTGGAACTTTAACATTGAGTGTCTATCCCCAGGATAGGTCACCAATGACCGATCAGTGGGAGTGCGACACCCTGACCCTGCTAATCAATGCCATCAGTGGCTGGAATTACTCAGTTGCTGAGCTATGCAGCACAGTTCCGTCAACAGTATATAGGCCATGGCTGGGTACTGCTCCCTATTGATTCATATAGGTAGACGATATGCAGTACCAAGCTGCAGTGACTATGCAGTGCACCCAACAACTGAGCAGTTTTGACCGAAGGTGGCAGCGGAAACAGCTGGTCAACGGGGTATCGGGTGTTGCACCCCCACCAACCAGACATAGATGACTTATCATGAAAACAGGCCATCAATGTTAAAGTCCTTGACAACCCTCTTAATTCTTGCATCTTTGTATCCAAGATGTCTTTTTCTCTGCTTACATTAAAGGGGTTTTTACTCTGTTACTCATCTCATTTTAATTGCATAACTGATAGGTATCCCTTCACCAGATGGGCTCATCTGTTATACCCACACTAGTGATGGGCGAATCCTAAATTACTCGGAATCGCTTGACTCTAGCGAGTCCGAGCACAGGACTCGCTACTCGTTGCGAGTCCAGCGAGTCCAATGTTAATGAATGGGGAAGCGAGTAATAGCGAGTAGTGTGAGATTTACAAATCGCAGATGTGTCTCGGAAGCTTCAGCCTGAAGCAATCCTAGTTTTGTCATTTATTTGCATTGCTCGTTTACTTTGTAAGTAATCGCTGACTCGCACAGATAAGAGTCCTGTCTCCTCTGTGCTGGCTGCCAGCTCCAGGGTCCTAGAGCCTGCCTGCTGCCTGATGTAGCAGTGCTGAGATTGTTCTCAGTCTGCTCATTCTCTGTGTACAGACATGAATGTCTGTGCACAGAGATGATGTAGCAGAGCTGAGATTGTTCTCAGTCTGCTCATTCCCTGTGCATAGAGATCTATATCTATACACAGGGGATGTAGCAGAGAGGACATCGCGTTTTGGACTGCGTCGGACGGAAGAGGATTTTTTTAATTAAAGATGGAGTCCCTAATGGCTTTTTTTTTTATTTCTAATAAAAAATTTTCTTTGTGTTTTGTTTTTTTTAAAACAATTTAATAGAAATTCATGGCGGTCATGTCTAATATTGGCTTGACCACCATAAATTTCGGGCTTAGGGCCAGCTGATAATACAAAGCTGGCCCTAACCTCTTTATTACCCAGCGTGCCACCGCTACCAGGGCCGCTGGAAGAGCGGGGTTCAGCGTCAGAGGATGGCGCTTCAATGAACGCGCCATCTTCTGGGGCGGCTGCGGGCTGCAATTTGCAGCGGGGGGTGCCCAGAAAGCTTGGGCATCCCTGCGCTGCGGATTCCAGCCCCCAGCTGCTTAGCTGTACCTGGCTAGACATAGAAATTGCGCGGAGCCCCACGCATTTTTTTTAAATTATTTCATGAAATTCTGAGATTCTGACTCTGACTCTGAGACTCTGACTATGAAATTCATTAAATAATTTTAAAAAAATGCGTGGGGCTCCGCGCAATTTCTATGTCTAGCCAGGTACAGCTAAGCAGCTGAGGGCTGGAATCCGCAGCGCAGGGATGCCCAAGCTTTCTGGGCACCCCCCGCTGCAAATTGCAGCCCGCAGCCGCCCCAGAAGATGGCGCGTTCATTGAAGCGCCATCCTCTGGCGCTGAACCCCGCTCTTCCAGCGGCCCTGGTGGCGGTAGCACGCTGGGTAATAAAGGGGTTAATACCAGCTTTGTTATACAAGCTGGTATTAAGCCCGAGATTCTTAATGTCAGGCCACGTTTGACCCAGCCACTAAGAATCTCCAATAAAGGGTTAAAAAAACACAGAGAAAATTTTTTATTTGAAATAAAAAAAAAAGCCATTAGGGACTCCATCTTTAATTAAAAAAATCCTCTTCCGTCCGACGTAGTCCAAAACGCGATGTCCTCTCTGCTACATGCACAGGGAATGAGCAGACTGAGAATAATCTCAGCACTGCTACATCATCTCTGTGAGCAGGCAGGTTCTAGGACCCTGGAGCTGCACAGAGAAGACAGCTGGACTCGGCTCGCAAAGAAACAGCAGTTACTTTGCGAGTTTCCCTGCTATCACTGGCACAGTAGCCAGTGATTACTCGCACGAGTCCAATGCAAACAAAGGCAATCCTAGTTTTATCAGCGTTTCTGACAAAACTAGGATTGATATTGATTTGCATTGGACTCGTGCGAGTCATCACTGGGAAACTCGCCGAGTAGCGAGTCCTGCGAGTCCCTTACTACTCGCCGAGTAACGAGTCCTAGCGAGTAGATTCGCCCATCCCTAACCCACACTCCATCTATTTTCATAGGGTCTGACAGTCCATGGTTGTTATTAAATTAATAATTTCTATTAGTGTCTAGATTCTTTGGAAAATGGATTTGTCACAACTATTACGGTTATCAACAAAAAACCTTGTTGCAGGTGTGAATAAAGCCTTATACAGGGGCGTATATTCAATAGGTGCAAGGGTTGCAATTGCAGGGGGCTCCAAAACTCCCTTTAGCCTATAGAAAAAAACTAATGTTATTAAAGATTTGCCATAATTGGGGGCTTTATTTGAGCTTTTGCATCAGGCCATGAAGCTTTAAATTATGCCATTGACCTTAAACACAATGTTATGTTGCTACAGCAGCCTAATAGAACAACCTGCAGATGCTGACAGGTGTATTGAGCAGCACCAAGTAATATGAAATTCTCTTCACCCTTGTAATTGTTTTCTGAGAGAGATATTTGACTATATTGAATTATTAAAATATTTATTTAAAATGAATAATGTATGTCACACAATTCCTATAAGGGACACATGAAAGATAGTCCCTTGATGGTCTTGGTTGTTTGCGGCAGCCTGACATACTCTACATAGCGGTTGTGGTTTTCACTAGTGGCGTAACTTGAAGCTCATGGGCCCCGATGCAAAAACTCCCAACGGGGCCCCCAATTGTTACAAATCTTTAACAGCAATAGTCTTTTTCTATAGGCCAAAGGGACTTTTGGGGCTCCATAGGCTTCGGGGCCTGGGTGCGATCGCAACCCCTGCACCTGTTGTAGTTACGCTCCTGGCTTTCACAACCCTAATGGGGATGTCACACTCGTCAATATCGTGTGCAATATTGCTGCTGCACATGACGTTGCAGCAATATTGAAGCGTGTGACAGGGCGCATCAACCAGCGATAAGTCACTGGTTGATGGTCGTCAGGTTTTAGAACCTGTTCTAAAACCTGACGATGGTCGCCCGGTGGACACGCAGCATCGCTGCGTGTGACACCGGGACATGAGCGATAAGCCAGCTCCCAGCGCCTCTCAGCGAGCGCTGGGAGCTGGTCTCCAAGGTAAACTGCGGGTATCTAGGCAGTGCGCGCTGCCTAGATACCCGCAGTTTACCTTGGAGACCAGCCTGCTCCCGCTTACCGCAGCCTGGCAGCGGGAGCAAGACATCGTGGAAACGATATTTAAATCATTTCCACGATATCGCTGGTCCACTGATCGCTGGTGAGTCTGCCTGTGTGACAGCTCACCAGCGATCAGCCTTCAATGTGGCCAGCGATGAGATCGCTGACGATATTGACGCGAGTGACGGCCCCATTACAGATTAGTGCAATTATTTGGGATAGAAATATTTCTTCCATGGGTAAGACCCTATTTTGCGCTGTCTTTGTTATTCCTGCATACAATTCCTATAGATAGTTCATTACATATTTGATCACCGTGATATTACATCTCAAATATATTGAGTTGTTCTAGATCTCAGAAATATCATCAGATAAAAATGAGGCATGGGCCTGACCCAGAGCCAGATCTGTTTGGGGTTATCCAGGCATCAGCAAAAAGGAGACCCACACTGTCTGAATGTATTTAATTGTAAAGCAATGCCTAGTGCTCCAATGATTTACATTAAATGGAGTGAGGCCTATGTGAAAAAGAAATGACACTGCCCTAAATCCAACAATATTGCATGCTTTGGAAGAAACCTGAGGAAGATTGTATAATAAGATGTTTCAGTGTGGCAGTTTGACAATAGGAGATGACAAGGCTTGGGTTAAATTTAGACACAAAGTTACATAACCATGGGCCGAATTTAGTAGAACGACATTGGGTAGAGCTGATTGATTTTATAGGTTGAATGGATTCTGGGAGAGAATCACAAAAAGATTAGATTGTGCCTGGAACAGGCTGTGTTATCTGCTGCCAGCGTGATGGCACAAACTTGTTGGGCTGTACGAACTATTAAAAACCAGATCTTTTAAAGGGAAACTGCTATCAGAAAATGACCTATTCTTTAAATCAGATTTTTGAGCTTAATATGTTTTGAAAAATGTTTTCACACTTTATTAAAAAGTAAAATGAGTAATCTTGCAATTTTCATAGTGTCATGTAGGGTTATGTTAGGCTCATACTTCCTGTCCTTTCCTAAAGAGTTTTCAGCAGGTTTATTATCCTCAGAGGGTGGATTAAATAACAGGTAACATGTCTATACACAGCAGATAATACAGGATCCACCAATCGCTATAGGCAGTCATAACGATATTTGTACATGCTCATTAGATGCTTCAATATAACTGGTGAGGTCAGAGTATTGAATGAGTGCAGGACCTGGGCTTTTCTCTGTGCACTGTGCAATTTGCAGAATGACAATGCACTCTCTCGTAGGCTCAGATTGGCTGTAATGAGTTGGCAACAGAGCACATTGTCAAAATACCTGACATTTAGAAACCCTGCAATTAATGTTACCGGTCTCTGCCCTTCAGATATTTTGACAAAGCGCTCTCCTGCTGGCTCGTTACTACTGATCCGACCTTGCGAGAAAGCGCACTGTCATTGTGCACATTGAACATCGCACTGGGACTAGCCCAACGTCTGAAATGTATGACTGATGACATGCTCTTTCAGGGAGAGGGCAGAGGCAGTGACAGTAGCCACAGCCTCTGCCCCCTGATGACCCTTCATTTGAGTATACCTGGATGCATTGGGATTCTCAAATGAAGTGTCATCAAAAAGTAAGTTAAAAAAGAAATATAATAATAATAATATTACAGAAAACTGGTTAAAGTACAACAGACAAGAAAGGAATACCGTATAAAGACAGTGCAAAGCAGAAGAGAAAACTGGCAAAAGAAAGCTATGCTTGGAAAATTCCTAGAGAAAATCAAGGGTAAATCGAAAAGGAAAAGACCTGGTTGTGGCATACTAATGGAGCATTAAAAAAGGAAATGGAGAGCTTAATTCTAGCAGCACAAGAGCAAGCCATTCGCACAAAGACAATTAAAGCCAGAATTGAAAAATCAACTATAGACCCCAAATGTCAACTGTGCAAGGAAGCAGATGAAACAATGGATCATATACTGAGCTGCTGCAAGAAGATCGCGCAGACAGACTACAAGCAAAGGCAGAATACAGCCGCTCAGATGATTCACTGGAACTTGTGCCACAATTACCATCTTCCTGTCACATAGAACTGGTGGGATCATAAACCTGAAAAGGTTATTGAAAATGAACATGCAAAACTATTATGGGACTTCCGAATTCAGACTGATAAAGTCTTGGAGCACAATTCTCCAGACCTTACCATTGGAACAAAAAAATTGTAGGGAAAAAAATGGTGTATCACAATCCGCGCTGCCAGAATCATCCGCTCCAAAAGTAATGCACATAAGGATGGAACTTCAACATAACTCCTTTATTTCCTCCTACGCGTTTCAGTGCCCTCCTGGCACCTTCCGGAAGGTGCCAGGAGGGCACTGAAACGCGTAGGAGGAAATAAAGGAGTTATGTTGAAGTTCCATCTTCATGTACATTACTTTTGGAGCGGATGATTCTGGCAGCGCGGATTGTGATACACCATTTTTTTCCCTACAACTTGATGTGTTTCAACACTTGTGTGGACGGTGGAAATCCTGCAGCAGCCATCTGCAATAAGCATTGAATACGCCTTCAAGCCAGTTGTGGGTGACACAACTGCCTCAGGTGAGTGAACCCCCTTTTTCACCACTTTGTACTTAGTGCTATAGTGATAGGGCACTATTGCGCCTCTTGTTCCCCCTCCTTCTTTTATTTGATTGGAACAAAAAAGGAAGTGTTGATTGTCAATGTGGCAATAGCAGGCAACAGCAGGATTGAGAAGAAGCAACTTGAAAAACTTAAGGTGGGGTCACACGCGGCGATCTGGCCTGCGATGTCGGAAGCGATGCGCGGGTGCACGCTCGCTTCCGACATCGCAGGCCAGCTGTCACACGGCACGACGTTGCCGGTGAGGCGGCGGCAATGTGGGCGGAGCCATCGCTTGCTGGGCTGGGCTCAGTAACGCTGCGATATAGGCTGGATCGCGCCGCCAACAGTGTCAGACGGCGCGATCCAGCCTAATCGCTGGTCACAGGTTGACAGGTTTATGAACATGTTCATAAACCTGTCAACCTGCGACCAGCGATAATTTGCAGTTGCGTCGCACTGTCACACAGCGCGACGCACTTGCAATATCACCCGCGACATTGCTGTGACGTCACTTTTCGGCGATGTCGCGGGCGAGATCGCCGCGTGTGACCCCACCTTTACAGGACCAATAGGCTGCAATCTGACACTTTGCTTCACATGTGCCTGGATGACTGATGCCCAATGATAGCGTTGTGTCTATAAATACCACCAGTCACCTCCCTCATGGCATGGCTGGACGCAGGTGCCACAACCGCCCCCATAGCTTTGGTTGGTTGCAGGAGATTGAGCATCGCTATTCAGACACTTGTGTTGCCTCTCAGCGGAGCTGACAGCCTCCTGCTAGGAGCAATGGATGTTTTACATGGCAAAATAACAATCTGTCAGCTGCAAAAGGCCATCCTACTGGGCTCTGCCCGCATCATTCGCTGATATATCACGCAGTCCTATATGCTTGGGAAGTGTCCAACTAGTAATCGAATACAAAATCCAGCATAATTATCTAATTTCCTGTGTGTAACTGTTATAATAATAATATAATATTTATTAATTTATATCGCACTATTAAAGGGACACTGTCACCAGGTTTTTGCCATCCCATCTGACAGCAGCATAATGTAGAGATACATACCCTGTTTCCAGCGATGTGTCACTTTGATAAAATTACTGTTTTCTCTGCTTTAGATTTAGCAGTAAATGACTATGCTGGACTATTTGTATTAGTCCTACAATGTTGATCTCCAACTGATTGAACAGTGATTTTATGGAAACTACACTGAGTAGCCCAGTAAATGACACATCGCTGGAATCAGGGTCTCTGTCACTACATTATACTGCTGTCAGATGAGATGGCAAAAATCTATTGACAGTGTCCCTTTAATTCCTTAGAATTTTATATACATCAGCCACAAAGTCCCCATTGGGGCTCACAATCTCACATCCTATCAGTATGTCTTTGGAGTGTGGGAGGAAACCAGAGAACCCAGAGGAAACGCACGCAAATACGGGAGAACATACAAACTCCTTGCAGATGTTGTACTTGGGATTCAAACCCAGGATCCCAGGGCAAGAACAGTTAATGCAGTTAAATAACAGTTACAAATGTTTAATACAAGGACATTAGAAAATACGGTTATTTTGATTATGTAGGGATTTAATAGAAAACTTACTTTGGCCTTCAGACCACACCTTTGAAGATGTAAATATGTAAATATTTTCCTGATTACATCAGAATACCAATTGAAATCTAAACAGGAACCACAGCTAATTTCAACAATCCATGCAATTCAGACTAGAGTTATTCCAGTGAATTAAGTCTTTTCTATTTTGGATTCTTATGGTTTGATGTGGCAATCAGTGTGCAGGTTACTGGACTGGCTCCAAAAGCCAATCATGGATGCCCACTCTGTGTGACTGCGTCTGTAATTGGCTATTGCACCCCTCACCCAATGTGCCGGTGTTGCCATAGGCAATGAACCTGATGTCATAGTAGTGCAGAAATAATGTTAAAAAAATTATAGAGCTTTGTCGTATTGTTGATTCTTGCCACAGATAAAGTGCACAGCTGCCTGGCTTTACCTTGGCTTTCAATCAAAAATACAGGGGATCCCATAATTTTTTTAAAATTATTTAAATAAATCATTTAAAAAAATATTGGGCATCGCCCTATTTTTGATTGCAAGCCAAAATAAAACCCTGGCAGTTGGGGGATGCGGGGGGCTGGTATTCTCAGCGTGGTGAGGCCCATAGTTATTGCCCCTTCCAGGCTAAAAAATAGCAGCCTACAGCCACCCTAGAAATTGATGCATTCATTTGAATAAATCACACTGATAACCCTCATTTTCCAATTAATCGTCAGCACGTATGGTGGGGTAATAAATTGGAAAATGAGTGTTGTCTGTGTGATTTTTATTTTCCATAAAAGATTTTTCTGTGTGTTGTGATTTTTAAGTATTTCCTCACAGGATTGATAATGGACGGGTCTCATATAGACCTGAAAGTTATTAATCTGGGCTTAATGACAAGCTATCATTAACCCCTTCTATCACCCCGATGGTACCACACCAGCGCATCGAGAAGAGCCAGGTAAAGTGCCAGGAATTGGCGTTTCTAACGAATTTCTGGGGCAGCTATATGTTGCTATTCTTTTAGCCTAGGGGGGCCCAATATCTATGGGTATCACCAGCTGCATGGTTTTAACTTGACTGGCATTCAAAAATAGGGCAAAACCCACACATTATTTAAAATTATTTATTTAAATAATTGAAAAAAATTATCGCCTCCAATGTATTTTTGATTGCCCGCCTAGGTAAAGTGTCGAGCCCCAGGCCCTGGGGTACTCGGGTATCAGGCTCAGTGGGTGTTTTCATGGGGATGTCACGAGTGGCAGTGCCTGAGCCCATGGCCTGGGTGACACTTCAATAAGGGTTTACATACAGGAGATAAGAGTTTGTTGTCATGTGACGCCACCTGTAGTACCTGGTGATGGGTCACCAGTGCTGCCACACAGTCTTCCGCAGGGCAATGGTATTGCGGCAAGGGTAGTAAAGCTCCCTACAGGTGGAGCTGGTCCTCCGGGGCAGCGTAGAGATGAGGGACAGCTTGGAGTGGGACTTGTGGCCAGGGTAAGAAGCAGTAAGGCAGTCTATAGGGAGACGGGGGATGGAGAGGAATAACGCACACACTCTGAAGAAGTCTATTTTACCTATTACTGATGGTATGCACAGGTAAAGATGTCCAGGGCACTGTCGGGTGGTGTCTCCACAGCAAGTGAGGATAAGGCCTCCTTAGGTTCCCTATTGTCTCTGAAGCCCTGTCTGTATGCAACATGACTGGCCTCCTCACTTTCTCTGGTTCTCTCTCTCTCCTCCGGCGCGGTCCATGTGTTACCCTCTCTGATCACTGCGGGGCTACTCCAGACTGCGGTGTCTGGCTCCCTCTTTCTGTGTACTCAGGGGGATCGGGTGACTGAAGTCTCCACAGTGTGACAGGATTTTCTGCAGTCTTGGAGTAATCCTGCAGGTATGGATCCCCGAAGTCCTTTACATCTTGGGTGAACCTCCACCGGTTCCTCACTCCCTTGGCTCTACTCCTTGCTTTCTGTCCCCACTCCTAGGCTTGGCTCAATGTAGAAGGGCCACTCTGGGTTACTGGTTCGGGCCTAACCACGGCACTGATCACCTGGACATCTTTGCAGCTCTCCTAGCGTCTGCACACTCTAACTATTTCCTCCCCCAGCAGCAGTATTTATAGGGGATCTCACCTAAAGTCAGTGATGCTAGCTTCCCCTACTGTGCCGGGGTGGAAGGTGTTGCATGTCGTAGGTACCTGCTGTGGAAACCCTGCTGTGCAGTATGGAAGGCTGTGGCTACCTGCTTGAGCAGGGCGCCACAAAAGCTAGGCAGCTAGGGGTGGTATCCTGTAGCTCTCTGGTTTATTTGAGCTGAGAATCAAAAATACAGCATAGATCTACATACTGTTATTTTAATGATTTATTTTATTTATGGGTGGCACAGTGGCTTAGTGGTTAGCCCTGCAGCCTTTCAGTGTGCTGGGGTTCTGGGTTCAATTGCCACCAAGGACAAACATCTGAAATGAGTTTGTATGTTCTCCCTGCATTTTTTTGGGTTTCCTCATGGCACTCTGGTTTCCTCCCACACTTGAAAGACATACTGATAGGATATTTAGATTGTGAGCTCCAATGGGGACAGTGTTGCAAATGTATGTAAAGTGCTATGGAATTAATAGCGCTATATAAATGAATAAATATTATTATTTTTATACTACTATGACATCAGGTTCATTGTCTGTGGCAATCAATCACAGATGCTGGTACAATGGATGAGGGGCGCAACCAATCAAAGGCGCTGTCACAGAGAGTGGGCATTTGTGACTGGCTGTTGGAGCCAGTGCAGTAACCTGGAAGCAGCCAACACATTCTAGCATCTACAGTGCAGTAAATAAACAGGAAGTTAATGAGTGGCCCCAGATGTTCAAGCCCATGAACCCCAATAAATAATCACTCTGATGTTTAATCACTGTTTGTTTCTTTTTACAGCCCCCCAGCTCCCCTAGCCACCATTTCATAGCTTTAAAGTCTGGTTAGGGGTTCAGACTCAAGTTCAGATCAAGTCCGGTCCCGGACCTGGACTTTAAATAAATGTCCAGCCTATTCTGCCGAAATTAAACAGTGGTAGGGTTTGCCCATCACTAAGGGTGACCCCAACATAGTATGATCCCCATCTTTGAGCCTGACACAGCACTCCATGCAGTGTACTAGGCTGACACAATATAATAGCTCGCACACTTCTTAACACTGTTTAATACCTCCCTAGCCCTCCACACATTAATGGACCACACATAAACCTTCACACTGTATAATTGCTTGCATACAGTATAATGGCCATTGGATAGACCTCCATAAAGTATAGCTGTCCAAATATTATAATTGTCCCCCACACAGCCCTCCAAATAGTATATTGGCCTCCACATAGACCTCCAAATATTATAATGGCTCCCACATAGCCCTCCAAATAGTATATTGGCATCCACATAGACCTCAAAATATTATAATGTCCCCCACATAGCCCTCCAAATAGTATACTAGTCCAGACATAGCCTTCCAAATATTATAATGGCCCTTTTAGCCTTCCATATAGTATAAGGGTTCCCACATAGTTCTCCATACGGTCTAATGGACACGATAGTCCACCATATAGTATAAGGGACACTAAATAGTACTTCGTATAGTACAATGCACCCCCCATAGTCTTCCACTTATTATAATGATTCCAGGATAATCATAGAGAAGAAAGTGGACCTTAAACTGCGCTCTGCTCAAATAAAACAATTCGAATAGAATTCATCTGGTGGTTTATTCTAGGCGTTTCAGGGCCTAATCCCCGTCATCAGGAGTACCATGCATAAAAGTGGTATATAGTGGTATATAGTTCTCCATATTGTATAATGCACCCCCATCGTCCTCCATATAGTATGATGCTGCCTCATAGAACTCCATATACTATAATGCACTGCATAGTTCTTCATATAGTACAATGCACTGCATAGTCCCCCATATATCACAATAAACCCCCATAATCTTCTATGTAGTATAATGCAGTTCATAGTCCTCCAAATATTTTAATTTACCCCTCATAGTCCTCCATATATTATAATGCACCATATAGTTATTCATATAGTACAATGCACTGCATAGTCCTCCATATATCACAATACACCCCCATAGTCTTTCTTGTAGTATAATGCTGCCTCATAATCCTCCATATATTATAATGCACCACATAATTCTTCATATAGCACAATGCACTGCATAATCCCCCATATATTACAATACACCCCCATAGTCTTCCATGTAGTATAATGCAGTTCATAGTCCTCCAAATATTATAATTTACCCCTCATAGTCCTCCATATATTATAATGCACCATATAGTTATTCATATAGTACAATGCACTGCATAGTCCTCCATATATCACAATACACCTCCATAGTCTTCCATGTAGTATAATGCTGCCTCATAATCCTCCATATATTATAATGCACCACATAGTTCTTCATATACTTCATATAGCACAATGCACTGCATAGTCCCCCATATATCACAATACACCCCCATAGTCTTCCATGTAGTATAATACAGTTCATAGTCCTCCAAATATTATAATGTACCCCGCATAGTCCTCCATATATTATAATGCACCACATAGTTCTTCATATAGTACAATGCACTGCATAGTCCTCTATATATTACAATACACCCCCATAGTCTTCAATATTGTATAATGCACTCCTGAAAATCCTCCATATATTACAATGCACCCCTCATAGTCCTCCATCTAATATGTAAAGCTGAGTGTGTGTATGTATGTATGTATCAACAAACGGAGATGGGGTTTTGTTATGGGCTATACTGAGTAGGGAAAATTTGCCTCTGGCTTTGTATAGGATCATCAAACCATTTGGAACTATTTAATTTAATATGTATGTATGTGTGTGTATGTGGTGTAAGACATGCTCACCTCACATAGCCATGCCCACTCCACATAGCCACCCCCACTTCAAAACCTGCATCCCCTTATATTCCTGCCTTCTCCACATAGCCGTGCCCCAGGACTATGTGGAGGGGTGGAGCTATGAAGGGATTGAGGCTATATAGGGGTGGTGCAATGAAAGGGGCATGGCTGCCAGGAGGGGTGGGAATAAATGTAGTGGTGGACCTATGAAGGAGCAGGGTAACCGGGAGGGGTGGGGCTATGATACATGTGCACACACATATATACATTTCCATATATGGGCGATTTTGCCATATATGGGCGATGTTACAATATATGAGCATTGCAACCATATAGGGACATTATGCCTGGGCAACGCCGGGCTTTACAGCTAGAACATTATAATGCATATCAGAAATATTCCTCCACTGGGGTGTCTGCTATCTTTGTATGTGCGTTCTATGTTTTGTAAGGCTCCTAAAGCCACATGTGTAAAAGAAAAACAAAAAAACTGAAAAACATTTGTATAGAAGCCTCAAATATAGTAGTTTTTCATTACGTTTTACAACAGTCTTTTTTCTTTATTGGTACTTGTGTTTTTCCCTTGTTTTCAAAAGACAAGCTCATTGGAGGAATGGCAGAAAAACACATCATGGGGAGCATGGTCAATACTAACTTTGGGATTTGTAGAGTTCTGGCCACTTTACACGTCCCGATGTCGGCGTCCAACTCTGACCACAAGTCACGTGCTTCGTGCATTGGCCCCGATATCGTTCGTGCGTTGTATGGTGTAAATGTCCAATACGATGCACAAACGATGCGAAAACCGATATCGGGGATCAAATGAGCCTGCCCTCCAACGGCCCGATATCGGATTGACGTTGTGGCCGGATCGGACTGTGTAAAAGCCCAACTACGATGTGAAGTACAACTTCCCCTATTCTCTCCCATGTTAAATGGTCGTTCCTGGGTCGGCCGTACAAGGGGGCGTAGACATCGCTGTTGCGTTGGCAGCCGATATCTCGCTGTGTAACATCTCCTATGCGATCTTGAAATTCTTTCCAGAGAAAGCGCGCTCCCGCGGCGTTGGATACAATATCGGACCAACGTTAGGACGTGTAAAGTGGCCATCCAAGTTCTCTTCTTCTCTGGTAGAGGTAGTTTGCAGTTTTGTAATTTGTCAGAGGACAATTCATGGTGTACAAGTCTCCTTACTCCAGAAAGTCACTCCACACATGGAGAGACGATGCTGCTGTGACACCACAAATTGTGGATTTGGTTGAGGATTTTCTGCTGTGGAAATGTTCTATGACTTTTAGGTCCATACAAATCCCCAGGGGGTCAGTGGCTGAAGACTATAACATTGAAAAGGATAAGGGGAGCTGCGAGGACGCTGAATATCGTCTAGATATGGTGGAGTCAGACCTCTGCTTAATTGTGTGTCCAATCCTTTATTCACCTGGTGTTTCCGCTATTAGTTAACAAGAGGCCATGAGAAATGTCTGCTGCAATTAAATCAGCCTGTTGCACATTAGTGGGAAATGAATATTAATGAAACCTGACCATGTATGATCTGGTGTTGCTAATATACATGGAAGCATTTCATGAATGAAGATTAGGTTCCTGCAAAGGCAGCAACACTGTCCAAAGAGGGAGTGAATTGTCTTCTAAACAGTAGGTAAATATTAGTCCATGCATTATGTTTATTACAATTTAGGGATATTAAAATGGGAAATACTACAATAAATGATATTGTTACATGAGGATGTGTGAGATCAAAAGTGATGAAGCTTTAACACCTGTGGGCCACGTCACACACACAGATATCTGGGCAGATATTGTTCGCAGATCTCTGGTTGCAGTGAAATCATGGACACATAGTTCCATTTAGTGGCTGTGTACAAATGGAGCAATCTGTCCATGATTTCACTGCAACCAGAGATCTGTGAACAATATCTGCCCAGATATCTGTGTGTGTGACCCCAGCCTAATATAGCTTACCGATGGGGTCAGTAGAATTGAAACCCTTGTTTAGAATGAAAAAAATAAATAAATAAAGGGGCTTTGCATTAACTGAGAATTAGAATATTTTAGGAGTCTGTCCAACTATAGCAAAAAGTTGACCTGTCAACACAAATGCAGTCATTTCATAAAGTAGAAACACACGGCCCCAGTTCATAAAAGCTTTTAGTCAAAAAGGTGTCGTTAAAACTTTGATAAGTTGCAAAATGTTGCCAGAACTCAGAGGTGCACCAACATATTTGTACTTTTGGCATTTTCACACCAGTTTATCCCAGCTCTGCCCTAAAATTGGCAGAGCTGAGGTTATATGGGGATGCGGTGGGGCATAGTGCCACAGCTTCTCTAATTAATGATGAGCTGTGCCTTTCCCTACTACAGAAATCTCACTCCAGTTCCTGACTAGAGTAAGATTTCTGGTGTTGAGCACTCATCCTATTCTCTACATTCATGAAGAGGCGTGCACCTCTAGGAGCATGGACTCCACCACACACCCTCATTAAGACCAGCACCCATCAAGTCCCAAAGTATATGGCATGAATGAGATTAAAGGCACCCTTCCCCAATACTCAGTACTTGTTTGCCCATCCTTTAACAGCTATGACATCCTCCACATGCTCCATTTTCACCAGTATTAACATATCGCAAGGTATGGACATCCTGTACGACTTATTGTCTTTTACCATCTTATTTTATTGTTTTATCCTTTTATTACTTTTTCTTTTACCATTTTTATGGATACAGTCCATAATTCCAATTTTTTGGGCACTTTTATATTTTACATATATACTATCAATGAAAATATGACTTTTTATTTTTGGCTTTTTCTATAGCTAGAATTATCAGTTGGTTTGTTAGTACCGGTATATTATTTCTTACAGCATGTATTTCTATTGTTGATAATTTTGTATAGCATTAGTAATGTGAGGTGTTTCTGTCTCTAAATAAGGGGGCTCTCTGTGGACCCCTATACTCTCTAAGTTGCTTCCCCCCACTTTTGTTTTTCTTTAGTCTGGTGTATATTCCATGAATTTAGAGTAAAAGATCAATTCAGGAAAAGACAGAAAGGTGTTAGGGTACCATTACACGTTGCGATATTGTTCTGATATTGCATACAATTTCACGTGAGCGCGCACGTTTTTGGTACTTGTCCAAGATCGCATAGTAGATATCACACAGGGAGATATCGCAGGCAACGCAACTACGATGTTGTACACAACTTTTGTGCGCTGGGTATGAGCAACCCAGCACCCGAGCATTAACATTGTAGTGAATAGGGGAAGTTACGTTCTACATCATAGTGGCACCGTCACACTGCACGATCATGCCAGATCACATATGCAACATTGTACGGTTGAAGAGCATGCACAATCTTCTTGCAATATCATCCCAGTGATGTATTGCAGTCGCATTGCCCTGATACACCACACAACGCACAAGCGATATCAACTGCAACGACCACACCACGTGACTTTTTGTCGATATTGCATTGCGATATTGCGACGTGTAACGGTACCCTTAGCCTTCTAAGCTCTGGTTCGTGTTACATCTAAGGGTATGTGCACATCAGTAGTTTTGTGGGCTGTTTTTGAACGTTTTCCGTCGGCGGTTTCCGCTGAGTTTTATGTTAATTTATGTTAATCCTGGCCACCGGTTGGATTAACATGCTACTCAATGGAGTTTAGAAAACGCTGTCTACATTAGAACGTTTTTTTTCTGGTCGTTTTCAGTTTATTCACCGGTTTTCCACCGGTTTTCAAAGATAGAGCAAGTGACTTCTTTTGAGCTTTTTCCAGCAGTTCTAGCTTACAAGTGCCCAAAAAAAACGCTAGAAAAACCGCCAGAAAACCGCCGACAAAACGCTGTATAAACGCTATAAAACCGGTCGGAAAAAGCTCAAAAAACGCTAAAAAAACGATGGACACTGCTGAGGTCAGAAAACTCAGTTTCTGCAATTCTCCACCGGTTTTAGGACGGTCTGCAAAGATGCAGAAACGTCAGATGTGCACATACCCTAAGGCTGGTTTCATACTGCAGTTTTTTTCCTGATCGATCAGGTTTGTGTGTCAAAACCATGATAGGAACCAGGAGAGGAACTTGCAGAGAAAAACTATAATTGAAAGATTGACATCTGTTCTGAGTTTTTGACACACTCCTGGTTATGAGCACAAAACCTGACCTGATCAGTGAAAAACCGCAGTGTGAAACCAGCCTAAATTAGTAAAAACCACATCCTACCACACACTTCTATGGGTGTACCAATTCCACCCTTTTAATATCAAATATAGGTGTCCACATCAACCATATGTGTGCCAGCATAGGGATTTCTACAATTAGGGACAGTCGTGTATCATATAAGCGAAAAACAAAAAAAACAAAATAACTCAAGTCCGGATATATGCAAATGTATCAACTTTATTTAAACTCACAGGGGTAGGTGTGATGACACCTTCAAAACCAATGGCAAGGATGTCGGGAGTGGGACATGGGAAATAACATTCATCATATACATTGCATGCTGTAATTAGATTGCATTCATATAGGTAGATCACTATAGTGTTTTCCACACATTTCACAACAGATTGTACATGGCAGTAGTGATACCAATGAAATATCCTGCACAGATGATTTTACTACTAGATGTTTAAAGGGTCTTTTTCAGTGGTATAGGGGATGATATAAGCATTAAAGCTCACAGCTGATATCTATTAGTACCAGTATGTTTTTGTACTATGGAGCCTTCTACTCTGTAAGTGTTTAGGGTACCTTTTACATGCGGCAACTTTACTAGGAATTTCATTGGCACTTACTGGTTGCAGTGAAATCATGGACACATTGTTCTATCTTGTTGCTGTGTACAAATGAAACAATGTCTCCATGATTTCACTGCAACCAGTAAGTTGCCAGTGAAATTCCTAGAAAAGTTGCCGCGTGTAAAGGTACCTTAAGGCGTCTATCGGTCACAGAATCACGCGCCCAGATCATGAGGCCGCTGAGCGCAGAGCGCGGACTATGCAAATAGGCACGCAAATTAAAAGTTCGAATTTCACGACAATTTGCAGCCCGGCGACAGCGGCGCTTTAGTGCCGCTGTCACCAGGATACACGGTTTCAGCCTACAGTGGCCGCAGCGCGCGCGTCATCTCCTGGCTGGCGAGCCGCTGACTGGAGCTCAGCCGCGGCACTGGTACCGACTGCCTCACTCCTCACCTCCTCAAACTCCCTACCTTCCAATCGCCTCCCTGCCTCCCTCCTCGCCTCCTGCCTCCCCCACGCCTCCCGCTGTTCTGACCCGTCTTCTCTGTGTACAGCGGTCATGTGACAGGCAGCTGATGTGACATCACACAGCCCGCCCTGTCACATGTCGCTGTACACAGTGCGAAGCTGCGGGTGAGAGCAGAGGGGAGCAAGGGGGATTCTGCACCCCCCCCCCGCAGCCATCCTGCCCCCTCCGGCTCCATCCTGCCCCCTCCCCCGGCTCCATCCTGCCCCCCTTCCCGGCTCATCCTGCCCCCCTTCCGGCACATCCTGCCCCCCTTCCCGCTCCATCCAGCCACCCTTCCCGGCTACATCCTGCCCCCCTTCCCCGCTCCATCCTGCTCTCCCCGCTCCATCTGCCCCCCCCCGCTCCATCCTTCCCCTCTCGCTCCATCCTGCCCCCTCGCTCCATCCTGCCCCGTCGCTCTGTCTGCCCCGCTCACTCGTCTTGCCCCACTCGCTCCATCCTGGCCCTCTTGCTCCATCCCATGCCGCATGCTCCATCCTGCCCCCCTCCCCATGCATCCATTCTGCCCCCGCATCCATCCTGGCCCCCCCGCATCCATCCTGGCCCCCCGCATCCATCCTGCCCCGCTCGCTTCTTCCTGCCCCCCACCTCCTTCCTGCCCCCTCGCCTCCATCCTGTCTCCCCCCGCCCCGCCTCCATTCTGGCCCCCCCCGACTCCATCCTGCACCTTTGGCTCCATCCTGCCCCACTCGCATCCCATCCATCGCCCTTCCCCCCACCATCCTGCCCCCCCGTCACCATCCTGCCACCCTGCTCCATCCTGCCCCCCCCAGCAGTTAGTGGTCAAGTGACTGATCAGCTGATCAGTTTCCCAGGCAACGGCAGGTCCTAAAGGCCTGTAGGACCTACAAGACGGAGGTGGAGCGGGGGCCAGGAGGAGCGTGGGGGCTGCAGGGTGCGGAGTATCGCCATATACCATAGTGCTGCTATACATGTACTGTAATGTACCGCCATATACTATAGTGCTGCTATACATGTACTGTAATGTACGCCATATATACCATAGTCTGTCTATACAATGTACAGTAGTAATGTACGGCCATATACTATAGTGCTGCTATACATGTGCTGTAATGTACGGCCATATACTATAGTGCTGCTATAGCCCACATTAATCATACAAGTGGTATACTATCATCTCATTTATTGTAAACCAAGGAGAAACCACCAATCACCTGATATAAGGAGTCTCCAATTCTGTTGCATAGTTCATCACTAATGCAGACAAGTGCAGCTGTTCTCAAAGCTAACTGTGCACAAGACTGAGATCATACAAGCTAGCAACCTGGCTGGAGTGTGTGTCCATCAACCTCCCACGTAATTCAAACCCTACTGTGCATTAACAATCACTTGTACTGCCAATTTGCGCAATCATGTACCTGTCAATCGCATGCAGTGTAGCCCACGCCCTCCTCTTGCGGCAGCCGCGTGCTCAGATGCGCATGTCGCCTTCCTTCATAAGGGAGCATGCCAGGATAGGGAGCGGGAGGGCTTAAAACACAAGCTGTGGTCAATCAGATAAATCGCTCTGTCTCCATGGAAAATATATACAATGCTTAGCCCACTCCCATATGCGCGGCTGTGTCACCAGACGGTGTCACAGTGGGCGAGATTAGGATCAGGGATCCACCTACTCACACACCAGAGAGACGTCGGCTAAGCGCTGCAGCCGTCAGCGCTGTTGTAAGCATTAAATGGATCCATTATCTACATAACAAGGGGAATAACTACTTTCTATATAATATCGCAAACCACAACCTAAAATATGACTAAGGCTGCTTTCACATCAGCGTTTTTTGAGAAATGCGAGTTGCGGTAAAAAAACCCGCATCTGCCGTGTTTATCGCATAACGGCTGCAATTGCGGCGAGCCCCATGTATTGTCTATGGGGCTTGCGGTAACTGTGTGGCAGGTTGCAGCAAGTGCGGTTTCAGCAGATGTGGCCACGAAAAAAACACCGCTGACCGCGGTTTTTTGTGGCCACATCTGCCGCAACTGCTGAAACCGCACTTGCCGCACAGTTACCGCAAGCCCCATAGACAATGCATGGGGCTTGCCGCAAGTGCGGCCATTATGCGGTAAATGCGGCAGATGCCGTTTTTTGACCGCAACTGCTGCATTTTTCAAAAAACGCTGATGTGAAGGGGGCCTTATGTGACTATTGCACCCACTATTCACACTAGTGTTACAGAACACACTTATTAAGAGTATATTTAGATTATTCATGCACATCAATCAAAAATTGCAATATACAGAAATGATTAGCCTGCTCCTCCCATTCGCGACATATGATTAATGCTGTCCCAACAGGGCAATTTTTGCAATTACGTAGGATATGCTCAAAAGAAGTGATTTTGAACAACAGGCGGCTGATCTTACTGTGAGATTCCTCGAGCGTGGATACAGTAAAAGATCTCTAAAACAGGCGTATAGTAGAGCTAAACACTCTACGAGACACTCTTTACTCTACAGATCAAAACCGTTTAAAGTAGTGAGTCCATATTCGGTTCATTACTAAATATAACTCAGCGTATGATCAGATTAGAAACGCCTTAAAGAGATCATGGCACGTCTTGTAAGCGGATCCGATTTTAGCAAAAATTATTCTGGAGTACCCCCAAATTATCACCAGACGCAGTAGAATTTTAAAGAATTACTTGGCAAGAAGCCATTATGAAGGCGTTACAAAACATAGTTTTCTGGATAATTTTAAACAAAAAGTAGGATGACGCGTGCAGGAAATGCGCCGCCTGCCCTTACATAGACAAAACAGATAGTTTCACTGACTCGAATAGTGGGAGGACTTTTAAAATTCTGAAAAGAATATGCTGTGATACTGTGGCTGTGATATATTATGCCACATGCCCATGCCCAAAAATATATGTAGGCATGACCACCAGACAATTAAAACGCGAGTCAGGGAACACATGTTGGGCATCGACGCGGCTAAAACTGTAGAGGATGATGTGTCCCTTAAAACCATCCCAAAACATTTTTGGCAGAAACATTCCTGTGACAGTACATTGTTACGTGTGAGAGGAATTGACTGCTTAAATATAGGTATTAGGGGTGGTGGAGTAACCAGAAAACGTGCCCAAATGGAAATGAGATGGATTTGGATGCGTAAAACATTGTACCCAGCAGGCTTCAATGAAAATAATAGCTATGCACCATTTCTGTGAGGTCTAATAGGGCATTAAGGGTTGTATGATATGTTTTTGACATTTTTCTTTTAATTTTAGTAACAATTTGTGTCCCAGAGAAAACGCTAATTAGTGGTTCACAATCTTGAAAAAATTTCCCAGTTGGAAATTGTATATTATCGCGTCACACCAATGAAGAGACTTGTAGACGTACAAGTGCATATTTACAGTAATCATTTCTATATATTGCAATTTTTGATTGATGTGCATAATAATCTAAATATACTCTTAATAAGAGTGTTCTGTAACACTAGTGTGAATAGTGAGTACAATAGTCACATAAGTCATATTTTAGGTTGTGATTTGCGATATTATATAGAATGGAGTTATTCCCTTGTTATATAGATAATGGATCCATTTAATGCTTACAACAGCGCTGACGGCTGCAGCGCTTAGCCGACGTCTCTCTGGTGTGTGGGTAGGTGGATCCCTGATCCTAATCTCCGCCCACCATGACACCGTCTGGTGACACAGCCGCACATATGGGCGTGGGCTAAGCATTGTATATAGTTTCCATGGAGACAGAGGGATTTATCTGATTGGCCACAGCTTGTGTTTTAAACCCTCCCGTTCCCGATCCTGGCACGCTCCCTGATGAAGGAAGGCCGAAATGCGCATCTGAGCGCATGGCTGCCGCAGAGTGAGGGCGTGGGCTTCACTGCATGCGATTGACAGGTACATGATTGCGCAAGTTGGCAGTACAAGTGATTGTTAATGCACAGTAGGGTTTGAATTACAGAATGTGGGAGGTTGATGGCAATGGTGACTAGCGGTCACACACACTCCGGTGACTGATGGTCACTGATCCGTTGTGGCCTTCCATGTTAGGATGCCAACAGATGTCCATGGACTGTTTTTTTAAACAAATTTGTCATCAGTTAGCAGAGATAGGGGTGGGAGGATCTCTACCATGCTTCTGAGCATGCTCAGTACAGCAAAGCAAATCTGTTTCACGGATGCGTATGGATACGTCCTCCATAGAGCTCCATTAAAAACGGATGGGCACGAATTTGCAAATTTGCATGTCACTGGTGGGGGATGGGCTGCCTCTCTGTGAGTGACAGCAGTCTGGGCACATCACTGGTGGGGGATGGGCTGCCTCTCTGTGAGTGACAGCAGTCTGGGCACATCACTGGTGGGGGATGGGCTGCCTCTCTGTGAGTGACAGCAGTCTGGGCACATAACTGGTGGGGGATGGGCTGCCTCTCTGTGAGTGACAGCAGTCTGGGCATATCACTGGTGGGTGCAAGGCTGCCTCTCTGTGAGTGACAGCAGTCTGGGCATATCACTGGTGGGGGATGGGCTGCCTCCCTGTGAGTGACAGCAGTCTGGGCACATCACTGGTGGGTGCAAGGCTGCCTCTCTGTGAGTGACAGCAGTCTGGGCATATCACTGGTGGGGGATGGGCTGCCTCTCTGTGAGTGACAGCAGTCTGGGCACATCACTGGTGGGGGATGGGCTGCCTCTCTGTGAGTGACAGCAGTCTGGGCACTTAACTGGTGGGGGATGGGCTGCCTCTCTGTGAGTGACAGCAGTCTGGGCACATCACTGGTGGGTGCAAGGCTGCCTCTCTGTGAGTGACAGCAGTCTGGGCATATCACTGGTGGGGGATGGGCTGCCTCTCTGTGAGTGACAGCAGTCTGGGCACATCACTGGTGGGTGCAAGGCTGCCTCTCTGTGAGTGACAGCAGTCTGGGCACTTAACTGGTGGGGGATGGGCTGCCTCTCTGTGAGTGACAGCAGTCTGGGCACATCACTGGTGGGTGCAAGGCTGCCTCTCTGTGAGTGACAGCAGTCTGGGCATATCACTGGTGGGGGATGGGCTGCCTCTCTGTGAGTGACAGCAGTCTGGGCACATCACTGGTGGGTGCAAGGCTGCCTCTCTGTGAGTGACAGCAGTCTGGGCATATCACTGGTGGGGGATGGGCTGCCTCTCTGTGAGTGACAGCAGTCTGGGCACATCACTGGTGGGGGATGGGCTGCCTCTCTGTGAGTGACAGCAGTCTGGGCACCCACGGTCAAATCACACTTCACTCTTTTCTCAGCCCCCACCTGTGACATGCCATGCTCAGTTAGTCCAATTCCGGTCTCCAGGCCACAAGTTTCAAAGGTACGAGCCTCTTAGAGATCAGCTTACAGGAGCAGAGTAGATAGCAGAAGCATAACGGGAAAGTGTTAGTTAGAAATAGTATGGACAAAAGAAAAGGGGTCAAATTAGTAATGGAAAATCTCTTTTAGATGAAAATAAATCTTTGGCATAAGCTATTGTGATGGTTCTTAGGCGGCCGTCACACGCAACGATTTCTTGCCCGATATCGTTTAAGCGATCTCCTTTTTGATCGCTTAAGCGATATCGGGCAAGAAATCGTTGCATGTAATCAAGCGATTTACGATGTGAAATCACTTGATCGTGACATCGCTGATCTGAGCTCCGGAGCTCAGATCTAGCGATGAGCGATTTGACGATCTGTCTCATCGTGGTGTATAACACCACGATGAGCGATTTCCCAGCGCAGAGTCTATGCTGGGAGATGGTAACTATGGTACACGTCGGGTAACTAAGCGACGCGCGGCGCCTAGTTACCCGATGTGTACCATAGTTACCAGCGAGATCGCGGATCCACATCGCTGGTGAGTCTGCCTGTGTGACATCTCACCAGCGATGTGAGCGATATTGTAAGCGATCGCGCGTGCACGTGATCGCTTTACAATATCGCTATAGATATCTGTGCGTGTGACGGCCGCCTAAGATTGACTTTGTGTAAAAAGAATGTTCTAATATAAGATGACTGAAGACAAATGAGAAACATACTTTACTTTGGCTTTTCAATGGAAATATCTGACTTTGTCAAAATGAAGAATTGTACCATAAATATCAAATGCATGGAAAGTTTTTCTTTGATCTTGTTGGAGAGGGAGGTCCGATCAATTGCAGAATTTGATCTGGTGTTTTTGGATAGCATATTTTGTAGCTCTCGGGGCTCATCTTCTACAAACACTAAATGTCTGAATTTATCAATTTGAATGCATGAGTTTTTTTTCATATGCTAGAAGCTTACTTACTGGAAATGTAATTTTTCTCAGTCAATAAGACTGATTATGTACAGTGACAAACATTGCAAGCACTCAGTCCTATTCCCTGCAGTGCCCTTTGTTGGGAAGTGGGAGGCAATAATGTATAAGAACACACAGACTTCCATTCTTTCTGCATTTCCCTTGCATGGAGTGGGAGAAAGAAAAGGAGAGACAGAAAATAAACCATTCTCCTGCAGTTTCCTGTGTAGAGAGTAGGAGGGAATAAAGTGGATTGCCATAAAAATGTCAAGGTTAATGAACACATATGTAACATTTCACTCACACGCTGTACTATAATAATGGAAGTTGTGCTAATATAATTATAATTACTCTATAAGTCACGCCATCAAGTGTCTCTGTTCTTTTTCTTTTAATAGCACTTTCTCTTACATTTATATTTATCAGTCACTGACAATGCTGTATCAGATAATTGTGCAAAATTGACAGTATCTGGCTTGGCTTCAGGTTACTCTGCCTTCTTATTTGTGTAGTAATCATTTCAACTTCTAGAATGAACATGCAGAGACTTAAAATTTAATTGTAGGTTTCTTTAGGACTGTGACCGTAGAGTAAGGAAACACTGCACTTCTTTCTGTTTGGACCATTTGGAGACTATGCACATGTCAGGACTGATAGCTCTGTACTTGAGGCCACTCGCGCTCCTGGCCGTGCTCCAATTCCCCGGTGGGTGACCCATCACCATTCACTGGCCATGAGGGGCGGGGTATCACATTTGGGGGCTTGCTCGGGCAATCGCTCAGTCCTTGTATTTCATTTTTGGAGATTTACTCTAAGTATCGCTGGGAGGTGGGACATCACTGCTCCCAACTATTATGCTGGTCTCCTAGTGTTAGCTGTTGCCAGCAGGTTCAGGACACCGTGACTGCTAGGTCAGCTAAGTCCTGGGAGGATCTCTTCATTCCCCTCTCCTCCCCTTCTCCAGTGTGTCTGGGATCTGGGGGCGGAGATTGGACATTGCCCCAGTGTGGGCAGGTGACTGCTGGGAGGCAGATTTATAGTGTAAATGTCATTTCATAGAAATACTGCACTCATTGTTTATGTAGGGTCACATAGCAGCTAATATAATGATTTTTTTGCCGTATGACTTATTTTCTCACATTTTCTGTGATCTTTTAAAAACTGTACTTTGTTACTGTGTGGGCATGGTCAGCAGCTGATAGGGACCAGTGCAATGTGACAGCAGAGAAGGTACAAGATCAGAGATTGTGAGCTGTGTAGGGAGCCAGCAGACAAGGGGTTAACAAAGATTGTGACTGAGATGTGTAGAGCTAGATGACAGATCTTTTCTTGGCACAGACTAATTCGCACTGAGCTAATCCTGACACATTGTTTCACCAGCTATAGTCAGCAGTGTAGGCCATGTCCCCTTTCCCTTATATGGTTACATGCCTGTATTCACTGTGAAGATGGATCTGACTGATAAACATATGTCTGCTTCACACACAGTGTAGAGGGGACACCTTGTAGAAGGTTTATGAATGGTTTTGAACCAGAATTTTCTCATGATGTATACTTGAAAGTTTATTAAAATGATTTGCTCTATATTATTATTAAATAAAAATGTAATCAGTGGTTACACTGTAAAACCTCCTGTTTATGGGTTATGTTTTGGTGTCTGTTTTGGTTTGACCTTATTTCCTTTAGTCATTGTGGTTTGCATTATATTTTGGTTTTGGTGTGTTTGACCTAGTTTGCTGCATGTGTGTCCAGTCATCAGCCACTATACTGCTTGCCGCCTGTGAAAAGCTATAAGTCCCCCTTACCAGAATTGGGAGGTCGGTGAAGAGTACCCTACTCAAGCGTGCATGATGGCACAATTGCTTGCTCAAAGTATGACAGACATGCTGCCATCACCCACCCTTACAGTATAAGTTGTGTCATTGCATGTTAAAGAAGTCCTCCCATGTGTTAGTATACTCATCACCTCTGCTTTCTCCAGGAACCAGCACTGTATTGCTCCTCTTCTCAGTGACATCACCGCACTTAAGACTATTTGTTATGTGTGTGCTGGAAGTCTCTGTTACAATGGTCTATCATGGGGTCTCTTTATGACACGCCATAGACATACAGTGTAAAAGCCACTTCTCGGTCATGCAGCGCACAGAGCAGAGTGTCTGAAGAGCTGTGACATCACTGACAAGAAGAGCAGAACAGCACTGTCCCCGGAAAAAGCAGCAGTAGGTGAGCATATTAACACACACTACAATGCATGCACATATACACACATTTAATTCATATATGGGCCTGAAATTGTGTTACATTTAGCTGTCAAGAGATTTTGTTTTGCAAGCCACCAAGTTTATAGGTTTGCCCACTTTTTTTATTGCCTGAGTGCAACTTTAATTGAAAAAGCAACTTTGTACATCATTTTGATTATACATTTTAGATGGATGTCCATACACAGCGTCTATGCAATCCTACGTACATCAGTGGTTACAGATAGTGGCATACTGCCAATGGTAGCACACCATGCAGCCAGCAAGGGACTTATGAGTCAAAGGGACCAGGTGCAAGTGCCAACTCCAGGCCCTCCACCTATTCAACTGTTTCGGCTACCTGGCTGTTGATACAGTTGAAAGCAATGATGAAAAAAGGAGCACTCTACCCCCCCCATTATTTTCCCTCGCCGAATGACATCTCAGCATGGCAGGTGTGATTACATCAGTATAGTGCCCTTGCTGTCCTGAAATAAGCAGAGCTGCAGGCCTCCTGCCACAGAAACCAAAGTAACAAGGGAACAGCAGGAGGAAAGTATATATACTGTATATATATATATATCTACAGTGTATATATATATATATATATATATAAATAAATCAGTAGGTACACTGGTGACCATAATGCTATACAGATATTTATGGTATAGACATTATTCTACATGGAGGACTATGAGTGTGTATAATGAGTAGCACGTGATACAGTAGTTTGCTACTACTGTCTTACAGCGCCTGGTGTCCTGAGTTCAAACCCCACCAAGGACAACCTTTGCAAAGAGTTTTTATGTTCTCCCTGTTTTTGCGTGAGTTTTCTGCTGGTTCTCCAGTTTCCTCCCACACTCCAAAGACCTACAGTGGGTATGGAAAGTATTAAACCCCTTTAAATATTTCACTTTGTTTCATTGCAGCCATTTGGTAAATTCTAAAAAGTTCATTTTTTTCTCATTAATGTACATTCTGCATCCCATCTTGACTGAAAAAATAGAAATGTTTGCAAATGTATTAAAAAAGAAAAACTGAAATATCCATGGTCATAAGTATTCAGACCCTTTGCTCATTATTGAGTATGTGCACCTTTTGAGCTAGTACAACCATGAGTCTTCTTGGGAATAATACAATACACCTGGATTTGGGGATTCTCTGCCATTCTTCCTTGCAGATCCTCTCCAGTTCCGTCAGGCTGGATGGTGAATGTTGGTGGACAGCCATTTTCAGGCTTTTCCAGAGATGCTCAATTGGGTTTGGGTCAGGACTCTGGCTGGGCCATCAAGAATGGTCACAGAGTTGTTCTGAAGCCACTTCTTTGTCATTTTAGCTTTTCTTCTTATGGTCATTTTATTTTCATTTTATTTCCATTGTGATTGGGTCTGGTATGTTAGCTCCAGTAACACAGGAAGTGCAGTCTCCTGCTTGCATAGCTGAGATTTCTGAGTCCTCTATAACCTATCAACTCCTTCTTCCTCCCTACACCAAGTGATCACATGATCTGTAACTGCATACTTAGTTTATAAACTGATGGAGATGGCAGAGATGGTCATAAACCATCCTTGCCTTCTCTACAGGGACTCAATATCCCAGCTGCGATAGCTGTATGACTGGGTGCATTGCTCCCAACTGTTCCAATTTCTTCAGGACTGTCCTGAATTTGAGGGGGCTCAGTTCCACTGTCCCAGCACATCACAGCTTTGTCCTAACTTCCTCTCACTTCTGCTTGCCAATTCCATAGCTTCTCCTCCTGGCATAGGGACAGCATGATTCTGCCCACACACAATCAATTCCCTTTTTCTGATCTTCCTGAGATTCCAACATACAACTCCATGGTCAAAGGCATTACCAATACACAACTGCCCTCACTGAAATGATAGGAGAATTTCATACAGTGGGTACAGAAAGTATTCAGACTCCTTTAAATTGTTCACTCTTTATTTCATTGCACCATTCAGTAAATTCAAAAAAGTTAACTTTTTTCTCATTAATGTACACTCTGCACCCCATCTTGACTGACAAACAAACAGAAATGTAGAACTTTTTGCAAATTTACTAAAAAAAAAGAAAAACTGAAATATTACATGGTCATAAGTATTCAGACCCTTTGCTCAGATATTCATATGTCACATGCTGTCCATTTCCTTGTGATCCTCTTTGAGATGGTTCTACTCCTTGATTGGAGTCCAGCTATATTTAATTAAACTGCTAGGACTTGATTTGGAATGGCACACACCTTTCTATATAAGACCTCGCAGCTCACAGTGCATGTCAGACCAAATGAAATCATGAGGTCAAAGTAACTGCCCAAGGAGCTCAGAGACAGAATTGTGGCAAGGCACAGATCTGGCAAGGTTATAAAATAATTTCTGTAGTACTCAAGGTTCCTAAGAGCACAGTGGCCTCCAAAATCCTTAAATGGAAGAAGTTTGGGACCACCAGAAGTCTTCCTAGACCTGGGCGTTCAGCCAAACTAAGCAATCATGTGAGAAGAGCGTTGGTGAGAGAGGTGAAGAAGAATCCCAAAATCACTGTGTCTGAGCTCCAGAGATGCAGTAGGGAGATGGGAGAAATTTCCACAAAGTCAACTGCAGTCCTCCACCAGTCGGGCCTTATGGCAAAGTGTAAATCTGTACAATAAGAATGCGCAATAGGGTCTTATCTTAATTAAATAATGTCAGCTTGTGATGTGGAATTGCTCATCTTGTCCAGTTGTGAGACCCACAACTGGTTAAAAAGCGATAAAGCAGCTGCTGCAGGGACCGCACTCCCACAGATAACCGTGGTCACAATGTAGATTTCCTTGGACGAAGTGCCTCTCTGTCCGCACTGCTACTCCAGGAGCGAAGGAGCCAAGACACAGGGATGTCTGGATCAACTTATGTTTTTATTGTCCGACGCGTTTCAGAGCCACATACCGAGCTCCTTCCCTTCGGTCCTGGAGCAGCAGCGCGGACAGAAAGGCACTTCGTCCAAGGAAATCTTCTTTATGGCAAAATGGCACGACAAAAGCCTCTCCTCAGTGCAAGATATATGAAAACCCACATAGAGTTTGCAAAAAAAGTACATGAAGCACTCCCAGACTATGAGAAATAAGATTCTCTGATCTGATGAGACAAAAATAGAACTTTTTGGTGATAATTCTAAGCGGTATGTGTGTAGAAAACCAGGCACTGCTCATCACCTGCCCAATACAAACCCAACAGTGAAACATGTTGGTGGCGCAATCATGATATGGGGTGTTTTTCAGCTGCAGGGACAGGACGACTGGTTGCACTTGAAGGAAACATGAATGTGGCCAAGTACAGAGATATTCTGGATGAAAACCTCTTCCAGAGGGCTCTGGACCTCAGATTTGGCCAAAGGTTCACCTTCCAACAAGACAAACCCAATTTAGCATCTCTGGAGAGACCTGAAAATAGCTGTCCACCAACGTTCACCATCCAACCTGAAAGAACTGGAAAGGATCTGCAATGAAAAGTGGCAGAGGATCCCCAAATCCAGGTGTGAAAAACTTGTTGCATCATCCCCAAGAAGACTCATGGCTCCACTAGCTCAAACGTGTGCTTCTACTCAATACTGAGCAACGGGTCTGAATACTTATGACCATGTGATTTTTCAGCTTTTTTTTTAATAAAGTTGCAAAAATTTCTACTTTTCGTTTTGTTTTTTTTTACTGTTTTTTAATGGTGTGCAGAGTGTACATTAATGAGGAAAAAATTAACTTTTTTGAATTTACCAAATGGCTGCAAAGAAACAATGAGTGAAAAATGTAAAGGGATCTGAATACCTTCCGTACCCATTGTATACTGATAGGTAATTGAGATTGTGAACCCCAATAAGGGTAGTGATGATCACATCTGTAAAGAGGTGTGCAACTAATAGTGCTATATAAGTGAGTAAATAATAATAGTAATATGGAGGCCTATGGGGTGTGCATTATACTATATATAGGACCATGGGATATACATTATTCTATATTTAGGACTATGGAATGTGCATTATTCTTTATGGAGGACTATGAGGGTGCATTAAACTATATGGAGGGCAATGGTTGTAAATTATTTTATATGGAAAATTATAGTGTGCGTTATATTATTTGAAGGACTATGGGGGATATATTATACTATATGGAGGACAATGGTGTGTGAATTAGATTATATGGAGGACTGTGGGGATGCATTTTATTATATGGAAGGCTATGGAGTTCAATTTAATATATGGAGGACTGTAGGGAGTGCATTATTCAATATGGAGAACTATGGGGGTGCATTATACTACAGTATATGGAGGACTATGGGGTGTGCATTTTTCTATATGGAGGGCTATCGGAGGTTCATTATACTATATGAAAATCTATGTGGAGGCCATTATAATATTTAGAGGGCGATGTGGAAGCAAGCATACATTTTGAAGGGAGAGCTCTGTCGAGGCCATGATAATATTTGATGGCAATTGAACTGTATGCAAGTAATTATACAGTCTGAAAATGTGGTTTTGGTCCATCATACTGTGCAGAGGACTGTGTGGGGACCATTATACTGTTTGGAGGGTTTTTATACAGTGTGACGAGGTCTGGAGGCCATTATAGTGTATGTAATCCCATTATATTTTATGGAGACTGTGAGGGAGTCACAGTTCGAGAATCATAATATGTTGGCGTCACCAGACTTTGTTGGCTTAAGTTAGGGGGGTACAGAAGGGTCATAGTACGTATGTGAAGGGTGCTGTGGATGAATTCACTGTGGGAGTACCGTACAGTTTATGTGGGGCACTTCTATTGGCATCATACATTATGGATGCTATAAATCTCTCTGAGAATCTGCTTCCAGAGCTTTTTTAAAATGAAAGGGGGCATGACCAGTGTGACACATGTAATAACTGGCAGCCTGCTAATGCTGACACTCAGCTCTACAGTGAGATCATATGTATCACAGTCCACAATGCAGCACTGCTGTTGTTTAATTTGTTTTTTTTTTTTTTTTGGCCTTTAAATAATTTTCTATTTTGATAGATTGGGCATTTTTTTTTAGCTTTTACAATACCATATATGTCTTTGTTTTTTTAAGGGGAAAAGGAGGTGATTTAAACTTTTATGTATTTTTTATACTTTTTAAAGTAAATGATTTTTTTACTCTTCCTACCAGACTTGAGCATGCGATCATTCAATTGTCTATACTATATGCATATATGTGTGTACTGATGGTGGCTCTGATGTCATATTACTGTGCTGATGGTTGTTGTTGATGGTGGTTCTTGTGATGTATTCATGTGGTGATGGTGGCTCTGGTGATGTATTCGTGTACTGATGGTGGCTCTGATAATATATTCATGTACTGATAGTGGCTCTGGTGATTGTATTCATGTACTGATGGTGGCTCTGGTGCCATAATCCTGTATGGATAGTTGCTATGCATGTGCCACCAGAAGGGTGACGTCAAGCATCTATGGAGGAGGTGGACCCATTGGAAGGGCAGTGACAGGGGCCTGTGGCAGCTGAGGCGAGAATAGGTGACAGCATGACATGGGACAGGAAAGGTCAGGGAGGACTGGCATGGGAACTCAGTCCAGTTAAGGCAGGACTGACATGGGGACAGAACAGTTCAGGCAGGGTCCATGTCATGGGAGCAAAGCACACATAGAAATGGATTAGCATACGGGCTGATCCCAGGACACAGTAATGGACTAAGAACCAAGGCAGACAAGAGACATAGGAAGTCGTCCGGCTCCACATTTAGCAAGATTCCAGACATCAGGCAGTGTTCATCAGACACTGGACATTGGGCAAGACACCAAAAATTGGGCAGAGTTAACGAGACTCCAGACATTGGGCAAGACTACAGACAACGAGCAAAGGTAATCAGGCACCAGACATTGGACAAGTCTCCACATATTGGGCAATGGTCATCAGGCATCGGGCAGCGGTCATCTGCTACTGGACATCGGGCAATGATCCAGACATTGGATAGCGACAGCATTCATCAGACATTGGGCCTGGCTCTAGGAATCAGGTAGTGGCATCAGGTGCTGGCATAGGTCATCAGGCGCTGACATGGCAGGTGCAGACTGGAGCACCCTGGTGAAAGCACAGCTGGTGCGAATCAGAGTACACTACTACATGCACAGCAGTGCAGACTGGAGCACACTACCGTAGAACAGGCACAGCAGGGGTGAACTTGATCTCACTGATACAAGTACAGCAGGTGGAGACCAGAGCACACTGGTATAAGCACAGCAAGTACAGGCTGGACAACACTAGCATAGATGCAGCAAGTGTGGACCGGTGCACACTTTTATAGATGTAGCAGAAGTGGACCGGAACACACTGCTATACACGCAGCAAGTGCGGACCGGAGCAAACTGGTATAGGCTCTACAGATGAAGACCAGAGCACGCTGGTATAGGCTCTGCAGATACAGACCAGAGCACACTGATATAGGCATAACAGGTGCACAGGGCTCTAGGTATAGACTGGCATATGTGCGGCAAATGCATATCCAAGTAGTTTAAAAAAGTGGAATACAAATTATCAAAAAGTCTCGACACAGCTCTTCTAACCGAAAATTGATAAAGTTATGATTATTAGTGAAAAGCAACACAAAACACAACAAATAATGTATTTTTTATGTTATAATAAATAACATAACAAATAAAACAATAAAAATTTGGTATCCCCACAATCGTCACCCACTGAATGTAGATAACTCTTCATTTATGCAGCACATATAGAAGTGTACATTTTATGTTACACAAAGACAACATTGAAGTTTTTTTTCTATTTCTGCCTATAAAGAGTCAATAAAAGTTGGTCAATACGTTTTACGTACTCCAAAATTGAGCCCTTATATGGTGACATCAAAAGACAAATAGAAATGTTATGCCACAATGAATTTGAAAGCTTCATCCTGAAGGTCCAAGATAGGTCTGTCCAGAAGGGGTTGAACTCATAAGGAATCATAGGAATAGTAATAATTTGTTTAGTCAATTTTATTTCTGTTTATTGACCATTTTGTAGGGAAGGAGTTTAGGAGAAAAAATGGAGATGACTTCTCCTAAAAGATAAACAAACAAGCATAACTGACCCCTCATTCTTAAAGGAAATCTGTCAGCAGGTTTTTGCTACCTCATCTGAGAGCAGCATGATGTAGACAAGAAAACTCTGTTTCTAGCTATGTAGATTACTGGCTACAGCCATTCTGATACAATCAAAGCATTTCATTTTAGCTATGTAGCTGTGCTGGGAAAGCTGCTCCCGCCCCCACCTGTCTCTCTGTAGAGATTGTACATTGACAGGGAGGTACCAATCACAGCAGGAGGGCCTTCCCTACTCATGACATTGTAGTCCAGTAATTGTAATCACCAGGTGATAAAGCCTCTAGTTTAGGCTGCTTTCACATAACGATTTTCGGATTTCCGATGCTGTCCGAAAAAAATCGGACAGCATTGGACCGATTTTCGGACCCCATGTATCCCTATGGGGATCGGACCGAATCGGATGTGCACTAAATGCCATCCGATTTGGTCCGATCCGATTATGTCCGATTTTATTATCGGTGCAAAAATCGGAGCCTGCTCCGATTTTAGCACCGAAAATAAAATCTGACAGATTCGGATCGGACCAAATCGGATGGCATTTAGTGCACATCCGATCCGACCCGATCCCTATAACATGGGGCCCTATGGAGAAGGGTCCGAGGAAACATCTATGTCTCCTCGGACCCCGTTTTACTGTACTGAGCATGCTCAGTACAGTAAAACTGCTCCTGGGAGCACAAGTGTTAAAAAAAAAAAAATAAGGTTATTCTCACCTCCCCCCGAGCCCCCGCCGTCTTCCGCCATCTTCTGCCATCTTCTTCTAGGCTCCCGGTGGCTCCCGCAGGCTGCCGGTGTCAGCAGAGCGCTCCCTCTGCTGTTCAGGACCTGCGGTGATGTCACAGTCATGTGACCGCGGGTTCACCATGGTGAACCCGCGGTCACGTGACTGTGACATCACCGCAGGTCCTGTGTACAGCAGAGGTACACCTCTGCTGACACCGGCAGCCTGCGGGAGCCACCAGGAGCCTAGAAGAAGATGGCAGAAGATGGCGGAAGACGGCGGGGGCTCGGGGGGAGGTGAGAATAACCTTTATTTTTTTTTTTTTTTTTGCAGCCCGGCGCCGATTTTATGCCGGAATCGGGTGCCTATTTGGCACCCGATTCCAGGCATCAGAAGGGAGCCGATGCTGTCCGATTTATATCGGACAGCATCGGCTCCCTTCAAATCATAATGTGAAGGTAGCCTTACATAAACAATAGGACACAGCCTGATAAGAGTGGCATAGTTGATTTTTGTTTACCCCTACATCATGCTGTCCTCAGTTTCATAACAAAATCCTGCTGACAGATTCCCTTAGGGTACCTTCTCACGCCACAACCAGCGGGAGACATTTTTGGCGGCGATATTTCTCGCTGGAATGATCGCCGCCAAATTGCCTCCTTATTGTGGTGTGTATTTTGGGAATTTGGCGGCGATAAAACCAATGTCGCCTGGTTTCGATTTCAGAGCAGTGCTGTGAAATATAAACCAGGCGACATTTGTTTTATCGTCGCCAAATTCCCTATTTACACGCCGCAATAAGGAGGCAATTTGGCGGTGAACATTCCAGTGAGAAATCTCGCCGCCAAAAATGTCTCCCGCGGTTGTGGCGTGTAAAGGTTCCCTTACAGCTACTCTAAATTCAGACCAACTGGGCTCATTCAGTAAAAGTTAACTTGTCATCCCATATTTGCATATAAATTGATCTACAGTACACAACCTTTTTTGTATAATTTGCGGTTTGATCTTTAGACTCCTCACCGTACACAACAGTTCACATTTTATATATAGACATATACGTTCAAAGTTTATTGAAAGTGAAAATGTAATTGTTTTTTTTTAAGAAGTGCCTGGTCAGTGAGTGTAAGCACGCCTCTCACAAGAGATTGAAGGGTCACACAATTTAGCAAGTTTCTACCCCTTATAAATGGATGCTATGCACATTAGATACAAGTTCTGTGGTGCACAATTAATTATTACACCTATGCAGCTTGAATGATTTTAATACATATTGGCTGATACAGTTTTTCAAACTAATCATACATTTACAATGACTTGAGAAAAGGATGAAAGATCATTCACTGAACATGTATACACATTTACACTTATCACTTGCATTGTTCTTTATGGACTGTTGTTCGCGTAATGGCAGCCCTTATACAATCAACTAGCAGCCGAACACAGCGACTATCATTGTCGGTCCCGTTAGGAATGAATGGAGTGGCAGTGTGATTGATCGACTACCGCTTCATTTACATGGAGCTCTTCAGAGTCCTAGCTTTCAGGATCAGTGGAGTCAAGGTGGTCAGACTCCCACAATAGTTAAGAACAATAGAGGGTGTCTGAGAATAATAATATACAGGATACACAGTCTACTTGAGATCCTGAACCTGCTCTTGGATGGACTATCTGAGAACAATCAGTAGTGTCTCAGGCTACCTAAATATCGTGTGCAACATCTACCGAGACATTCGACCTGGTGGCCATTTTATTAAGAATGGCCAAGGAACTGAAGGAACTACAAAATAATTATTTAACATTTCTGCTGAATGTCAGATGATGCTGCGGGATTTTTGTGATGTCACGATCATGTGACTATAATAGACGGTGCTAAGTTTCCATAACCCATAATGATTCTGCTTGCTTAGCTCCCCCCACTATGGTAACAAGATCATTACATTGCACAGGTCCTTTATACAGAGAAGGTTCCAGCGAGTAAACTAACCTGCCAGAGTGACTACGTACTCCAAATTGTACTCACTTCCTCAGTCACATAAGAAAATGTAAGTGTATAAATGCTTTTTGTTTTAATTCTTAAAGGGAACCTGTCACCCCCTTTGGGCATTTTAAACTGTGCCTACCAGCTTACACATAATGTAAGTGGGGTTCTTATAATCCCTCTATGTTCCCAGACTGGCCCCTCATACCTGAGATATGAATTTATATTCTGTACAGTGTTGGCCTTCTAAAAGGGCCGGCAGCTATATGGTCCAGATGTATAACGTCCCCACCGCCTCCCTGGCTGCAAAACCCACCCTGCAATTTGAAAATTCCCGGCCCTCCTCTGGTCGGCGCTTCAGTGACAGGATCACTCACGCCTGTGCAGTGGAGCTGCTGGAGCAGGTGACTGCGCTCCTCCATTGAAGTTTTTGAATTTTCAAATTTCAGGGCAGGTTTTGCAGCCAGGGGGGTGGCGAGGACATTATAAATCTGAACCATATAGCATGCCTCCTGGACCTTTTAGGAGGCCTGCACTGGACAGAATATAAGTTCATATCTCAGGTATGAGGGACCAGTCTAGGCACATAGAGGGGTTATAAGAACCCCATTTCTATTATGTGTATGCTTGTGGGCCCAATGGGGTGACAGGTTCCCTTTAACATTACATTATTAGCTCAGACAGGGATGATTAGAATAATACTATGAAGCTTCAGGTACAGACACTGATAGCTGGGGGGCATCAACTAGCTGACAGGTTCCCTTTAAGGGTCATATGATATTCTGCTCCCTGCAGTCACCACCACCCTACTGCCTGGAAAATCTGCTCCACTCCATTGAAAACGCTGCCTCTCCTGTATATGCATGTGAATGACATAGAATGTGATTCACAACTCTTGCATCTGAGCAGTGGCGTTGATCACAGTGCTCTATTGAAGCCACACAGTGCCTGAAGTCTCTTGACTACACAGTGGAATCTTGTGAGACTGTGTACTGTGTGGCTTCAATACAGAACAGTGACAGCGCCACATCGCAGGCGCAAGAGTTGTAAATTACTTTGTATGTCATTCACATACATGAATAGGAGGGGTGGCATTTTTAATGGAGCGGGGTGGGTTTTCCATGGAGTGGGGTAGTGATGACCTCCATATGACCCTTAAAGTGTAAATGTCATTTCATTGTAAAAAACAAAACAAAAACCCATTAATGCACTGGCTGTTGATGATGGATCACATAGCAGCTAAGATAATGCTTTTTTGTGCCATATGACTTACTAGATGTGGGCATGATGCTATCACATTGGTAGAGGCGGTGACATTGCGTTGGGGCTGCTCTGTGCTGCTGGTGGCAGCGGCTTGCTTCCCTCCTGTGTCACTCCCGCTTTCCCCTTCCCCCACTGTACTCTCTCCCAATGTACATTTATTTTTAGTTAAAAACCTGTTTCTGTGTTTAATCTCCTGGTAAAAAATGTGTACAGCTTTGCTGTATTTTCTATTACCAGCACAGGTAAACCAAGCACCTACTGGCTGCCAACCCCCACTGCCTGGTGTTCACTGGTAATGAAAAATACAGGGAAGCCCTATTTTTTTTTATTTAACCCCTTAAGGACCGAGTCACTTTGCACCTTAATGACCGGACCATTTTTTGTAATTCTGACCACTCTCCCTTTATGAGGTAATATCTCTGGAACGCTTCATTGGATCCTAGCGATTCTGAGATTGTTTTTTCGTGACATATTGGGCTTCATGTTAGTATTAAATTTAGGTCGATAATTTTTGCGTTTATTTGTGAAAAAATAAAAAATTTGGCAAAAATTTTGAAAATTTAGCAATTTTCAAATTTTTAATTTTTATTCTGCTAAACCAGAGAGTTATGTGCCACAAAATAGTTAATAAATAACATTTCCCACATGTCTACTTTACATCAGCACAATTTTGGAAGAAAAAAAAAAATTTGGTAGGACGTTATAAGGGTTCAAAGTTCATCAGCAATTATTCATTTTTCCAGCAAAATTTACAAAACCAATTTTTTAGTGACCTCATCACATTTGAAGTCCCTTTGAGGGGGGTACATGACAGAAAACACCCAAAAGTGACACCATTCCAAAAACTGCACCCCTCAAGCTACTCAAAACTATATTCAAGAAGATTATTAACCCTTCAGGTGCTTCACAGGAACTAAAATAAAGTTGAAGGAAAAAATGGACATTTTAATTTTTGTAACAAAAATGTTCTTTTAGCCTCAATTTTTTCATTTTCACATGGGCAACAGGATAAAATGCATCCTAAAATTTGTTGGGCAATTTCTCCTGAGTACACCGATACCTCATATGTGGTCATAAACCACTGTTTGGGCGTACGGCAGGGCTCAGAAGGGAGGGAGCGCAATTTGAATTTTAGAGCCAATTTTCCATTGAAAAAGTGAAATGGCGCTCCTTCACTTCTGAGCCCTGCCGTGCGCCCAAACAGTGGTTTATGACCACATATGAGGTATCGGTGTACTCAGGAGAAATTGCCCAACAAATTTTGGGATGTATTTGATCCCTTTGCCCATGTGAAACTGAAAAAATGTAGGCAAAAAGAATTTTTTTGTGAAAAAAGTGTTTTTTTTAATTTTTATGGATCAATTTGTGAAGCATCTGGGGGTTCAAAGTGCTCACTATGCATCTAGATACCTTCCTTAGGGGGTCTAGTTTCCAAAATGGGGTCATTTGTGGGGGAGCTCCAATGTGGAGACACACGGGGACCCTCCAAACGCAACATGGTGTCCGCTAACAATTTGAATGGAAAATGAGCTCAAATTGTTAGCGGACACCATGTCGCGTTGGGAGGGTCCCTGTGTATCTCCACATTGGAGCTCCCCACAAGTGACCCCATTTTGGAAACTAGACCCCCGAAGGAACGTATCTAGATGCATAGTGAGCACTTTGAACCCCCATATGCTTCAGAAATTCATCCGTAAAAATGAAAAAGCACTTTTTTTCCACTAAAACATTATTTTTTCATTATTACAGATCAATTTGTGAAGCATCTGGGGGTTGAAAGTGCTCACTATGTACCTAGATATGTTCCTTTGGGGGTCTAGTTTCCAAAATGGGGTCACTTGTGGGGGAGCTCCAATGTGGAGACACACAGGGACCCTCCAAACGCGACATGGTGTCCGCTAACAATTTGAGCTCATTTTCCATTCAAATTGTTAGCGGACACCATGTCGCGTTTGGAGGGTCCCTGTGTGTCTCCACATTGGAGCTCCCCGACAAGTGACCCCATTTTGGAAACTACACCCCCAAAGGAACATATCTAGATGCATAGTGAGCACTTTCTACCCCCAGGTGCTCCACAAATTGATCTGTAAAGATGAAAAAAGAAAATTTGTGTGGAAAAAAAAAGTGCTTTTTCATTTTTATTGATGAATTTGTGAAGCATCTGGGGTTCAAAGTGCTCACTATGCATCTAGATATGTTCCTTAGGGGGTCTAGTTTCCGAAATGGGGTCACTTGTGGGGGAGCTCCAATGTGGAGACACACCGGGGCCCTCCAAACGCGACATGGTGTCCGCTAACAATTTGAATGGAAAATGAGCTCAAATTGTTAGCGGACACCATGTCGCGTTTGGAGGGTCCCTGTGGGTCTCCACATTGGAGCTCCCCCACATGTGACCCCATTTTGGAAACTAGACCCCCAAAGGAACATATCTAGATGCATAGTGAGCACTTTGAACCCCTAGATGCTTCACAAATTGATCCATAATAATGAAAACAGAAATTTTTTGTGGAAAAAAAAGTGCTTTTTCATTTTTACGGATGAATTTCTGGAGCATATGGGGGTTCAAAGTGCTCACTATGCATCTAGATATGTTCCTTCGGGGGTCTAGTTTCCACAATGGGGTCACTTGTGGGGGAGCTCCAATGTGGAGGCACACGGGGACCCTCCATACGCGATATGGTGTCCGCTAACAATCTGAGCTCATTTTCCATTCAAATTTTTAGCGGACACCATGTCGCGTTTGGAGGGTCCCCATGTGTCTCCACATTGGAGCTCCCCCACAAGTGACCCCATTTTGGAAACTAGACCCCAAAGGAACATATCTAGATGCATAGTGAGCACTTTGAACCCCCAGGTGCTTTACAAATTGATCCGTAAAAATTAAAAAAACTTTTTGTGGAAAAAAAAGTGCTTTTTCATTATTACGGATCAATTTGTGAAGCATCTGGGGGTTCAAAGTGCTCACTATGCATCTAGATATAATCATTTGGGGGTCTAGTTTCCAAAATGGGGTCACTTGTGGGGGAGCTCCAATGTGGAGACACACCGGGGCTCTCCATACGCAACATGGTGTCCACTAACAATTGGAATTGTTAGCGGACACCTTGTAGGATATGAAGAGCCCCTATGTGCCTAAACATTGGAGCTCCCCCAAAGTGACCCCATTTTGGAAACTAGACCACCCAAGGAACGTATCTAGATGCATAGTGAGCACTTTGAACCCCCAGGTGCTTCACAAATTGATCCGTAAAAATGAAAAAAGAAACTTTTTGTGGAAAAAAAAGTGCTTTTTCATTTTTATGAATGAATTTGTGAAGCATCTGGGGGTTGAAAGTGATCACTATGCATCTAGATATGTTCCTTCGGGGGTCTAGTTTCCAAAATGGGGTCACTTGTGGGGGAGCTCCAATGTTCAGGCACACAGGGAGGGGCTCTCCATACCCGACATGGTTTTCGCTAACAATTGGAGCTAATTTTCTATTGAAATTGTTAGCGGACACCATGTCGCATATGGAGAACCGTGTGCCACCAGCACAAGGGCAACTGGTAGAGTTGGGGTACAGCACCAGAAAATGCCGCCTCTAATGAATGCGCTATTTTCTTGGGTGGCTGTGGGTTGAAATTTGCAGCGTGGGGGACCCACAACATTTGAATCTCTCCACGCTGAGGATTCCAGTCAGCCAGCTACCAAGTTGTACCTGGCTGGCTACAAATACAGCGAAGGCTTTTTTTTACTTCTAGAACTAATTCTAGAAAAAAAAAAATGATGTGGGGCTCCGCCATATTTTTGGTCCAGCCAGGTACAACTTGGCAGCTACAGACTGCCAGCAACCCCCAGCTGCCTCGTTGTACCTGGCTGCAACCAAAAATACAGCGAAGCCCATTTTTTTTTATTTCTAGAACTAATTCTAGAAAAAAAAAATGACATAGGGCTCCGCCATATTTTTGGTCCAGCCAGGTACAACTTGGCAGCTACAGACTGCCAGCAACCCCCAGCTGCCTCGTTGTACCTGGCTGCAACCAACAATACAGCGAAGCCCATTTTTTTTTATTTCTAGAACTAATTCTAGAAAAAAAAATGACGTAGGGCTCCGCCATATTTTTGGCCCAGCCAGGTACAACTAGGCAGCTGGGGGCTGGAATCCTCAGCATGGAAAGGCCCAATCGTTCTGGGCCCCCCATGCTGCGAATTGCAGCCCGCAGCCGCCCCAGAAAATGGCGCATTCATTGAAGCGCCATTTTCTGGCGCTGTACCCATGCTCTTCCAGTTGCCCTGGTGCCGGTGGCAAACTGGGTAATAAAGGGGTTAATGCCAGCTTTTTATTGGCAGCTGGCACTAAGCCCGAGATTCATAATATAGGGCCAATGTTAGACCCGCCATTAGGAATCTCTGGTAAATAGTCAGAAAATACACACATAGAAAAATCTTTTTATTTGAAAAAAAAACACAAACAAAATTCGGACTCCATCTTTATTATAAAGATCCGACGTAGTCCACAACGAAGGTCCCATGACGCTCGATCGCCTCCGACGTAGTCCACAACGAAGGTCCCACGACGCTCGATTGCCTCTGCTCAATCCAGAGACTGCAGCAAGGGATCAAGTGTCCTCTTCCTACAGTCTCAGGGGTCAGAGTTATGGTGCACTGTATGACAATGATCAGTTATACAGTGCACCATGACTATGATCCCAGAGACTATAACAAGAGGACACTTGATCCCTTGTTGCACCCATCCATCCACCTATGCACCCATCATCCACGCACGCACATCCACGTACGCACATCCATGTACGCACATCCACGTGCTGACATCCACGCATGCACACAACCACGCACGCACATCCACGCATGCGCACATCCACACAGACATCCACGTACATCCACATCCATGCACATCCACCCACGCACACATCCACGTACGCACACATCCACACATGCACACATCCACGCACATCCACGTACGCACATCCACGCACGCACATCCACGTACGCACATCCACGTACGCACATCCACGTACGCACATCCACGTACGCACATCCACGTGCTGACATCCACGCACGCACATCTACGCATGCACACATCCACGCACGCATGCTGACATCCACGCACATCCACACAGACATCCACGTGCATCCACATCCACGCACATCCACGTACGCACACATCCACGTACGCACACATCCACGCATGCACACATGTACGCACATCCACGAACGCACATCCACGTACGCACATCCACGTACGCACATCCACGTACGCACATCCAAGCACACACATCCACGCATGCACACATCCATCCATTCACCCATCCATCCACCCATCCATCTATTCATTCATTCATTCATTCATTCATTCATTCATACTTACCCACCGATGAGAAGGAGGAGCCACACCGGAGACTGCAGAGGACTCGGAGGCCGACGGTGCAGGCGCGTGCAGCCCGGAATAGGTGAGTATGAGCAGGGGGGGTGGCAGGAGCAGGGGGTGGGCAGAAGCAGGGGGGTGGGTAGGAGCAGCGGGGTGGGTAGGAGCAGGGGGGAGGGAGCCCTGCAACTTGACCGGCGGGCACATGAGCCCGCGGCCCGCCGGTAGAAACACCAGGAGGGCGGGCGGATGGCGGGGAGCGGTATGGGGGGGGTGCCGGCCGGACACAGGGGGGAATGGCACAGGGGGGGCTGGACAGCACACAGGGGGGGCTAGACAGGACACAGAGGGGGGCTGGATGGAGCGGGGACAGAAGCCAAAGGGGACCGGAGTATTAGATAATGGCCGTGGGTGCAGTGCAGCCCGCCGGTAGAAACACCAGGAAGGCGGGCGGATGGCGGGGAGCGGTATGGGGGGGTGCCGGCCGGACACAGGGGGGAATGGCACAGGGGGGGCTGGACAGCACACAGGGGGGGCTAGACAGGATACAGAGAGGGGCTGGATGGAGCGGGGACAGGACACAGGGGGCCCGGAGAATTAGATAATGGCCGCATAGTGGTGCAGTGCAGCCCGCCAGCATATAAGTATGTTTGGGGGGAGGAAGGGGGGGTTAGGGGTTAACAGGGGTGCCCACACCTCTGCCCCTGACCCTCAGCTGTCACTGACAGCTTTTAGATTTGAGCTGTCACTGTTCGTTTAGAAGCAGTGACAGTTCAAAGCCATGACGAGTATACTCGTCATGATGCGGGAACTGACATCTTTTCATGACGAGTATACTCGTCATTGGTCGTAAAGGGGTTAAATAAGTAACTAAAAAAAAATTGACGTATGCTCACCGTATTTTCTGTTGCCAGCAAAGGTAACCTAGACAGCTGGGGGCTGGAATTCACAGCGTGGTAAGGCCCAAGTGTTCTGGGCCTCCACGCTGAAAATTGCAGCCAGCAGCCGCCCCAAAATTGGCGCTCAATAAGAGATGTCAAAACTGGTAGTTACCCCGCTCTTCCAGCTGCTGTGTAGTGGTGGCAGACTGGGAAATAAAGGGGTTGATGTCCGCATTTTTTGGCAGCTGGCATCAAGCCCTATTGCTAATGTCAGCTGTCAGTGTGACAGCCGGCCATTAGCAATTCTTTCAGTAAAGAGTTAAATAAAACAACACCGAAAGAAATCTTTTATTACATACAAAATATACAGAGACACCTCGTTATCCACTTTATTAGCTCCCACTAAGTTCCCTTCTGATGTAATCCTGTAATCTTGCAGCGGGGTGGTGTGATGCGTCACGTGGTCACCATCTTTGTATACCTGAGTGTCCAAAGATGGCGGCCACGTGTGTATGTGTGTGCATGTGTGAGTATGTGTCTGTATGTGTGCAAACGTGTGCATGTGTAGGTGTGCATGTATGCGTTCGTGTGTGCATGTATGTTTGTATGTATGTGCATGTATATGTATGCGTATGTGTGCGTGTATGCACATGAATGCATGCATGTGCATGTGTGTGTGCTTGTAAGTATGTGTCTGTATATTTGTGCGGGCGTATTCGCATGTATGTGTGTATGGATGTGTGTGTATGCACATGTATTATGCACATGTGCAAATGTGTGTATGTGTCTGGATGTGTGTGAAAGTATGCATGTTTATGCATGTATGTGGGTGTGTGAATGCACACGTATGTGTATGCGCATGCATGTGTGTATGCGTGTTTGTGTGTATGTGTATGTGCATTCTTACGTGTGTATGAATGTTTGTGTGTATGTGCGTGCATTAGTGATGGGCGAGCAGTAAAATGCTCAGGTTCTCGATCCTCAGGTCGAACATATCGAGATGCTCGGGTGCTCTATCCGAGCACGAGTCCAATGTTAACCTATGGGGAAACCCGAGCATTTTGCTGGCCGCACCCACGGCGCGCTGCAGAAAGCCTAAAACATTCACTTTAGCAGCGTGACTTGCGATCCCGCTGTCTCCCATGTCCCCCATGCCAGCCAGGAGTGATCGGATGGCACCAGGGAGCTGCAGGAGCCAATGGCAGCGGGATCAGAAGTTACGGGGAGAGCTGGGAGTGATCGGCGATTCGGCAAGCATCTGGCGCCGTACTGAGGTGTCTAAGCCGCAGTACATGGAGGACAAGTGGGAAGTCTAAAAAGCGATACAACCTCTATCAATTTCGATCATTTCAAACAAAATTTATTTAGTGATAAGCAACAAACAGAAAAAATCACAAGAGAATATAAAAACAATTAAAATAGCTAGGTTCAGCTATAACATTCCACTTGAAAATAATGTATCAAGGGAAGCCTCTCTGCTAATAGCAGACACCGGAAAACCAATCAATATATATAGTGTTACACAAATGTTATGGGTAACAATTCCTTTTTCATATACAATTATTCATGCAAGAAAATCACAGTGTACATCACAATGTTTACAAGGTTTAGCTTGCAGTCATTTTTGAGTACTATGACCAACTACAGAGACCAGTTTTTTACGTTCTCTTTTTCCCTTATTGATCTAATCAGGATTATATAGAGGGTTATACTGTAAGGGGCAATTGTAGTGATCAAGCAGTCAAAATCTCCCAATAAATTTCATACCTTGCCTTGTTAGTGAAAGCGTCTATAAAGCTGGATATAGTTTTAGCACAGATGTATTAACCAATTATAATAATTTTGTGCAGAACATAGATCCAAATGGGCACGCCATTTGGTGTATAACCAGAAGAGTGACCCCCAATCTGGTTTTCCTTATAACAGTGGTGTGTAGGATATATTATTTATTCCTCATACAGATATTATAGGGTGGTCTCTCAGGTTATGTACTCATGATAGGTGAGAATATTCAATAGTACTCAGTTAAACCCCAACTATGTGAAAATCCCTATTACATAAGTATAAAGTTAGTTGCAGCAACATTGACTGATATTAGGGAAGTTACCCAAGCAAAATAGTAACAGTGCAGACTGGCTTCACCGGTGTATGAACGACATGTAGCAGGAGGGATGGCGCTCCCCACGCGTTATTCTGCCTGCGCATGGCAGCTTCGTCAGGGGATTGTGATCTTTTCCGCCATTACCACTTTATATAACGTGGAACTCCACTTCACTAATTCAGTCTCTGCCCTCCGGCTGAGTGCAGGAGGATCCGGATGGCCAGTCCATCCTCCTACAACGTCAAAGGCACTCTGCATGTTTCAGTACTACACCATGTTCCAAATGATTATGCAAATGTTATTTTTCTCTGATTCTCTTAAATGGTCGGTGCAAATGACAGTCAGTGTAATAAAAGTCATCACCCGTTAGAGTATACATCAAATTTTATTGAAGAAACCTCCCAATGATAACAGTATTATCTTCAAAATTAAAAAAAAAACCTCTAAATGCACTGTTCCAAATTATTAAGCACAGTAGAGTTTCTATACATTTGATATGCTTTAAAGAACTGAAAATGCTCATTTGTTGAATTTGCAGCATTAGGAGGTCACATTCACTGAAATAAAAAGTTATTTAACTCCAAAACATCCTAACAGACCAAGTTACATGTTGACATAGGAAGCCTTCTTTGATATCACCTTCACAATTCTTGCATTCATTGAACTTGTGAGTTTCTGGAGAGTTTCTGCTTGTATTTCTTTGCATGATGTCAGAATAGCCTCCCAGAGCTGCTGTTTTGATGTGAACTGCCTCCCACCCTCATAGATCTTTTGCTTGATTATACTCCAAAGGTTCTCTATAGGGTTGAGGTCAGGGGAAGATGGTGGCCACACCATTTACTCTTTTATGCCTATAGCAGCCAGTGACACAGAGGTAGCATGAGATGCTTTACAGCTCATGCTTTGCGGCATGAGATGGTGCATTGTCATGCATGAAGATGATTTTGCTCTTGAAGGCACGTTTCTGCTTTTGTACCATGGAAGAAAGTTCTCAGTCAGAAACTTTATATACTTTGCGGAGGTCATTTTCACCCCTTTAGGAACCTTAAAGGGGCCTACCAGCTGTTTTCCCATGATTCCAGCCCAAAACATGACTCCTCCACCTCCTTGTTGACGTCGCAGCCTTGTTGGGACATGGTGGCCATCCATCAACCATCCACTACTCCATCAATCTGGACCATCCAAGGTTGCTCGGCACTCATCAGTAAACAAAACTGTTTGAAAATTAGTCTTCATGTATGTCTGGGCCCACTGCAACTGTTTCTGCTTGTGAGCAATGTTTTGGGGTGGCCGAATGGCAGCCTTTGAAGGATCCTACACCTTGAGGTTCGAGGGACTCCAGAGGCACCAGCAGCTTCAAATATCTATTTGCTGGTTTGTAAGGCCTTTTTAGCAGCTGCTCTCTCAATCAGATGAACTTGCCTGGCAGAAACCTTCCTCATTCTGCCTTTATCTGCATGAACATGTCTGTGCTCAGAATCAGCCACAAATTTCTTCACAGTACAATGATCATGCTTAGGTTTTCATGAAATATCTAATGTTTTCATCCATTGTCCAAGGTATGCACTATTTGTTGCTTTTCGGCAGCAGAGAGATCCTTTTTCTTTCCCATGTTACTTGAAAACTGTGACTGTGACCTTTTATTGGGCTCACCTGTCAAACTAATTATCACAGGTATATGAAATTGATTTCAGTAATCCAAAGAACCCTGAGACACAATACCATCAATGGGTTTCATAGAAAAAAAACAAAGAAAACCCTATGACACATAAAACCAATTTGCATAATAATTTGGAACAGTGTATAGTGCGTATGTCCGGACCAAAGAGATAGTGGCTCCCATAGCAGCAATAAATCGCCATGCACAGCCATTCTCAATATGAGCAGTACATATCTGCACAAGTTGCAGTGCTTAAGTATACGTACATAATACAATATGTTCTGTGCCCACAATCGGAACAAATTAGCAGACACAGCATATTTGGACACCACAATAGATTCTATGGCATATGCAAAATAGCATCAATATACAGGGCCAGAGACGATCTATATAAGGGAGAATGGTCATTCACATAAACTCTGCCATTAGCAGAGGTATAAGACAAAGGGGGAGGGAAGAGCCTTTGTTATAGTCTTTAGATACCAAATATAGAAAATTTAAATATGTTGTGATATTCACGGACTCAATAATATCACATACGGATGGATTTATAGCAAATCTGTAGAGTTCTTAGATTTTTAGAATTTTTTTAGATTTTTTTTTTTTTTTTTTTTGATTCTTTTGGGAGCAACCATTAGAAATCCAATATTACATGATATTCAGAGACGCATATAATACCACATAAATGGTGGAAGTACTATACATCTATCAGTTATTTGTTTTATTAATTTTAGATTTTTCATGAGATACACCCTATATGGAAACTCCAATATCATTTGGGCACATAATGTAGATGAAGGTAAATTATACCTCTCCTAGAGGGGTCACTCAGAATCACAGAGCTATATTGAGAGGGAAAATATATAAAGAGGCCCCAAGGGGGTATTGTTCCAAGACTAAAACTAAAATCAGGGGAATCCAACAAACCTGTTTTCAAGGTTGCCTATCTGGTGGTCCCATCAGGGTCATACCCAGAAGATAACAGTAAGATCACATCAGAGATAGCCCATATAATCCAGTCGAATATAAGTGAAGGATAGTCTTGAAATAAGGAAGACGGCACTCACCGGTCTGTTGCTGTGCTTTTATTCAGGGTGCAATATTCACATGGTGCAGGGAGGGGGGTGTATAGCTGAGGTGACGATGGCACCGTTTCGCGCAGCGTGCGATTCCACGGGTCACAAATCCTTCACTATGTAAGGAACATGGGACCAAGTCAAAGGGGAAATCATTTATAAAAACCGGTGTAGAAAAGTTCCTTGTTAATTCCGGCCGGTGTCCGGCTATTAAGTCTGTATATCCACGCTGACTCCCGTCGTAGTTCTTTAGTTTTATTTCCACCTCGGATATTAGTCCGTATTTTCTCCAAACCCAGTACATTGATCCCTCCTGTACTGCATTGGTGGTGTTCCAAAAAATGGGAGGCAACAGAGGAGATTTGTTTCTCTTTCTTTTCCAAATCAGTTTTAGCTGTCCTAATATTTGAGAGATGCTGCTGGATCCTTTTCTTGAATTCTTGTGATGTTTGGCCGATATAGATCTTGGGGCAGGTACATATTAATGCATAGACCAGATTCTGAGTCTTACAATTGAAAAATCCTCTCAGCTGCTTAGCTGAAGGGAAAATATCAGAAAAAAGAGTGTCATCAGACATCATTAAAGGGCAAACATTGCAACCTCCACATGGGTATGAGCCTTCCAAGGAAATCCCTCTCCCACGTTTAATACTAGGGCGGAAGAAGTGGCTAGAAGTCAAATCATCCTTCAAGTTCTTTGCTCTACGTGCTATCAGATGTGGCTGATCAGTGATACAATTTAATACCAAAGAGAATATCCCAGTTTTTTTTCAATATTTCGATCAGATCCTCCCATTGATTATTATATTGAGTAATCACTCCTATCCCCTGATTTTTCAGATTTTTTGAGGGGTTAGGTTTTAGGAGGGTCTGTCTATAGAGTACTCTATCTGTAGAGTATTGAAAAGCTCAAGAGATTACCTTTTTTCAGTAGCCTCTATCCTTGAAACGTCCGTCAGATCAAGTGCCTGTTTCCGGAAATCTTCCATATTGCTGCAATTGCGCCTTAGGCTTATAAACTGACCCTTTGGGATTCCTTTTTTCAGATGGTTTGATTGGAAGCTCCCATAGTGGAGAATACTATTGCCATAGGTTTCCGAAATAAATCTGTGCAGATTTTTGTTCCTGATATCTTTAATCTCAAATCAAGGAAGTCAGCCAAAAGGGATGGTAACTGTGGGGTCAAGACAATATTCAGGGAATTACTGTTCATTCCTTGATAAAATAGTCACACTCTTCTCTCCTCTCGGTCCTGTCCATAGGATTAGAATATCGTCCAGGTACCTATACCAACGGAACACGTACTGTTGGAAATCAGCTGATTTATAAACAAAAACCTCCTCCCACCATCCCAAAAAATCCCTGCTTATGAAGGCGCGCATCGCGCCCCCATTGCGGTCCCAGATGTTTGGTGATAGAAAACGCGGTCAAATACAAAGTAATTATAATTCAGGTTAATAAGGAAATTGTCGTGCTCCCTGGTACCTGTCGAATTTGTATCCAAAAAGAATGAAACCGCCTCAATTCCCAAGTCATGATGTATATTTGTGTAGAGTCGATTCTACATCCAAGGTCACTAGCATGGTATTCAAGTTCTAGATCCTCCAGATGCACAATCAAATCCGCCGAGTCTCTGATGTAAGATTTCTGTTGGAGGTCTATAGGTTGTAAATAAAAGTCCAAGTAAGAACAAGGTCTCTCCAACAGACCACCAATTCCAGCATCAATAGGCCTACCTGGTGGTTGTATCATGGACTTATGCATCTTTGGATGCATATAGAATGTGGGGATGACTGTGTGTTGAGATGTCAAGAATTGTAGTTTCTTCGACATGAGACCGTCAATCAGGGCCCGATTCAGAATGCAGTCCAATTTCGTCTTGAAGACAGAAGGGGGTTGATTGTAAACCTTATTAGAAAGTTGGCGTTTAGCCTCAATGACATACATGTTTACTTGCCAAAGAACTATATTTCACCTTTTATCTGCCTCCTTGATCACTACACCCTGTAGAGTTTTTAGATTTTGCAATGCCTTCTTTTCCTCCCGGGAAAATACCTGGCTACACCTATCAATCTTCAACTTATTAATATCCCTGCAGAGAGTATCAAAAAATATATGTACTGCAGGGAAGAGTGAAAGACTTTGGGTAGTCTGTGAAGGTAAGCTACCTGTAAATTGTCGGTGTCTACTCAACTGGTCGTTGTTCTCATCTAGAAGTCCAAAAGATTTTCAAAGGTGTTTTTCTCCACTGGTGGTAATATGTCCAGGATGGAGGTTTTTTTGTATAACAATTTAAAGGTTAGCTGTTTGCAAAACAAATATAGATCCTTCACAAAGGTAAACTTATCCAATACATTCATAGGTGAGAATTACAACCCCTTTTTTAATAGTTTTCCTCCACTCTAGTGGGTGTATAGTCAGAAAGATTGATTATATTTAGGCGACCTGGTACCTTTACTTATTGTTCCTGTACAGCACTCTCTTCGGGAGTGGGATCCACCATATCCAATCTGTTCGCCTGCTTTCTTAGATTTGGACCCTCCACGTCTTCCCCTCCGGGATCGCTTTCCAAATCGCTCGGGTCTGAAGATAAAAAATCTTCTTCCTCTGATGAGTGTAGTGTTGGGGCAACAGGAATGGTTGGTGGGGTAGGATTATTTGCATTAAGTGGTGGAATGTTTTTTGGTTTTGTACTCGGTCTAGGGTTACTTTTTGGCCCCACTTGTACACCTTCCCCAATTCAAAATCTTTTTTATCCCTTACTAGTTTCCGCTTCTTTTTATCACTTCCTTTTCGAACTGGTCTATTGTCCCCTTTAATTTAGTTTAAATCTGTTTAACCGTATTTTTGTCAAGAGTCAAGTTTTGACTCTCTAGTCTTAATTGATTCCCGTATGGTGGTTAAATGACTCTTATCATGGGAAATTAATAGATCTAATAAAATATTTGAACAAGTCTTTAAGCCTGTTTCCCACTTTTTATGGAAATCCTCCTCTTCCTCTTGGGATTAATTCTAGCTTTTTATACTGTTCGAGACTCTTTAAATTCCACCAAGTTTTGGTATAATTCTTATTAAGTTTAAGAAGTTCATGAGATCCCTATTTAACATTTGATATAACTAATGGTGCCCTCTTCATTCCCTAATTTGACATGTACGACAAGCGTCGGCCAATCGGATCTGCTCTGTTACATGACTCATAGTACTAATAGGTGCCATCACCTCTCTCCCTAACTTGTGACTGTTACGCGCTCTGCAGCCCATCGATCCCTGTTCTAAGCCTGATGCGGGATATGAATGCAGGCTAGAGCATCCAATTACGGGGCGGAGTGATCGGCAATTCAGCGGGCATTTATGCTGGCACCGTACTGAGGTGTCTCAGAAGCAGTACATGTATGCTAAGCAGTGGCCAATCAGACGTGAGCAGTCACCGGCAACTGATCGGCCGCTGCTTGTCGTATATGTACTGCTGCTGAGACACCTCAATACGGCGCCAGCATAAATACCCTACGATCACTCGCCGCTCGCAGCAGCTTGTGTGTATGTGAGTGTGTACAAGTGAGTAAGTGTATGGGTGTGTGTATGTGAGTGAGTGTGTATGGTGAGTGTATGTGTAAGTGAGGAGTGTGTATTTGAGTGAGTAATGTGTATATGTGAGTGAGTGTGTATAGTGAGTGTGTGTGATTGTGAGTGTAGTGTGTATGTGAGTCAGTGTGTGTGTGTAGTGTATGTGAGTCAGTGTGTATGTGTTTGTATGTATGAGATTTAAACAGCTCTCAAATCACCTGTGTTTAAATAGCCGACTATTCTGCTATTTAATATATTAATAAATAAGTTGTTTGGTGTCGGAGCAGGAGATTTAAACACAGCTAGTCTGACAGCTGATTCAGGTCCTTGTACCTGATATTGATCATATCATTGGTTTGCTGGCCAACAAACGATCAGATGATACTTGAGCAGGATTGGATGTTGTGGGACCCTCGAACCTGGACTACATCAGAGGGGGGGGGGTCTTTAATAAAGATGGAGTCACTAATTGTGTTTGTTTTATTCCTAATAAAAAAAATACAACACAGAGAAAATATTTTTATCTGATTACTAGAAACTTCATGGTGGCCATGTCTAATATTGGCTGATAATACAACAACACCCCATTATTACCCAGCCAGTCACCTGGCACCAGGGCCGCTGGAAAAGCTGGATACAGCGCCAGAAGATGGCACTTCTAAGAACGCGCCATTTTCTGGGCAGACACAGACTGCAATTTGCAGTGGGGGGGAAGGGGCAGAAAGGTTGGGCCACGCTGCGCTGCGGATTCCAGACCCCAGCTGCCTAGTTGTACCTGACTGGACACAAAAAAAGGGCGAAGCCCACGTCAGTTTTTTTTATTTTATGGAATTCATGAAATAATTAAAAAAATGGCTTCCCTATATTTTTGGTTCCAACTAGAGACAACTAGGCAGCTAGGGGTTGGGGGCAGCCCATAACTGTCTGCTGTACCTCGCTGGCATTCAAAAATATGGCAAATCCCACGTCAAATTTTTTTTAAATAATGTATTAAAAATTAAAAAAATATATAAATAAAAACACAAACACATTTAGGGACTGCATCTTTATTATCCCCTCAACCCTCATCTCTGTGCTGAACACTCTGGGCTTTGCTTCATTAGAGGCCAAGGGACAAACAAAGCTTCTATCTCCGTGGTCCCTGAAGGAGAGCCCGGAGTGCTGTGGCATCGTAAGGGGGGTAACTCAGGTCATGGCGAGGACAGCTCAGGTTATGCCGGCGGTGTCCACGTGAAAATTTAAGCACAGCTTGTCTGACAGCTATTTAAATCTCCCGCGCTGACATTACCTATTGGTGTCAGTGTGGGAGATTTGAACAGCTGTCCAATCAGCTGTTTGTTTGCCATCAGGAGCACAGCTGATATAGACCTGATAACACTGTGCGGCCAGCCAATCACTGTAACGCCATAACCAACATGGCTGTGGCATTACAGTGTGAGGCAGCCAATTTCTGCATATGGGCTGGCTCTGTAAAGAGTGCCAACATGCAGGGAATTGGACCCGAGCATGAGCCCGAGCATCTCGAGTACTGAGATGCTCGGGCGAGCACTGAGTACAGGTGAGCATGCTCGCTCATCACTAGCGTGCATGTATGTAAGTATGTATGTGAGTGCGCAAGGATAGTTCAGAGATATATGGGGGACAGATTGTGGACGCTTTGTAAGTCAATGTTAGGGATTAGTAGAGGGGAGAAGTGGAGGAATAGCGAGGTGAGAGGTGGATTAGTCGGGCAGCATAGTTAAGGACAGATTCGAGAGGTGCAAGAGTGTTCGCAGGTAGTCCACAGAGGAGGAGGTTGTAGTAGTTGAGACAAGAGATGATGAGGGCATGCACTGTCACATCGCCATTGGACTCGGTGGCTGGTGTTCCTGCCTCTGCCACTGGAAGGAGCCGATTTCCTTCGGCTGATGGCGCCAGTGATAGGAGGGCCTTGTCCTCATATGGACCTGCTCCTGTGACGTCTGCCTCTGTCGCTGAGCGCCGCCATGTTTCTCCTTTAGGGTGGTGTTGGTAGCAGAGGAGCGGGCCCTGCAGAGCTGTCTGTTAGGCGCAGCCTTCGTTCTGCTGTCAGAAAGTGGGGTGGGCAGAGCCAGTCGTGCATCACCATCTGGCCTGGTTCTAGGGGCGGTCCGGATGTGATCATCAGGCTGTGGGCTCCAGCCTATGGGAGGTAGCCGCGCCCTTCAAGTACATTGGAGCCTGGCTTGCAGGCCGCCAGATATAGTTTTGGTTCCCCAGTGATAGTATGTGTTTAGTTTCGTGTCTGACTTTGCCTGATTTCTGACTCTGCTCTGCCTATGATTTTGTACCTAGCTGCCTCTGGTTTTTGCCTGATTGCTGATTTTTGACTCTGCTACTGCCTGATGATTTTGTACCTTTGCTGCCCTCTCGGTTTTGACTCGGACATCTGACTTCGTTTTTCGGGTCTTGATTTTTCCCTGGCGACCTCCCCGCTTTGTTGCTCATATAGGCATCTACCCCCTGGGCTCCGCTGTAATTCCAGATCCCTATATAGGGTCTCGGGGTTTCTCGGGGTGCTGCCTTACCAGCAGCTCAACCTCACAGCGGATGGTCGTCACAGCACTAGTAGTTTAGTAGATTGAGGGTTGAGGAAGGGACGGATCCGGGAAATATTTTTGAGTTGGAGACGGCAGGAGGTGGCAAGGGCTTGGATGTGCAGTTTGAAGGACAAGGCAGAGTCAAGGGTTACTCCAAGGCAGCGGACTTCAGGTACAGGGAAAAGTGTGATGTAATTTATTGTGATACATAGGTGTGGCAAGGAAGGTGTGTGAAATGGAGGAAAGATGATGAGTTCGGTTTTGTCTACATTGAGTTTTTGTAAGCGAGCAGAGAAGAAGGAGGATGTAGCTGATAGACACTAAGGGATTCTGGACAGAAGACAGGTGACGTCTGGGCCAGAGAGGTAGATCTGAGTGTCATCAGCGTACAAGTGATACTGGAAGCTATGGGACTTTATAAGTTGTCACAGACCAAGGGTATAGATTGAAAAAAATGTATATATATATATATATGTGTGTATGTATTTGATGTGTGTGTGTGTAGTGACGTACTGCCCTCACCCACCTCCGTCCGGCCACAGCCATTAGGAAAGTCCCTGGCTTGCGGCCTGTGATGAATGAGAAGGTGTGCCACCGCTCTCTGTAGCCACCAGAGGGCGCCAACACCTTATCTCTAGCACAGGCCTGAAGCCGCGGACTTTCCAGAAGGCTGTGGCCGCACGGAGGTGGGTGACGGCAGAGCATTGCAATGTCCAGCGAGGGGGCAGCAGTGGTCTGGCAGGGGGGTGATGTCTGACGGGGGTTCCAGCGGGTGATGCCCAACAGGGGTCCCGGCGGGTGATGTCCGACAGGGGTCCTGGTGGGTGATGTCTGATGGGGGTCCCGGCGCGTGATGTCTGATGGGGGTCCCGGCGCGTGATGTTTGACAGGGGTCCCGGCAGGGGATCTTAGTGGGGGTCCAGGCGGGGGGTCTCAGCGGGGGTCCTGGCGGCTGATGTCCAGCAGGAGGTCCCGACGATGTCCCACTGGTGGTACCGCGCAAGGGCTGCCATATTGAAATACCCATCACTTGGATATTTCAATATGGTGGTTGGGGACGTTCGGACGGAAGTAGATAACGGACAAGTTAAGGTAAGTATATATTACATTTTCTCACATTTTTCTGTGCTCTTTCAAAAGTTACATTTTATGTCTGTGTAGCCGTGGCCAGCAGCTGATAGGGAGCAGTGCAATGTGACAGCAGACAAAGAGCAAGAGAGATCCTGAGTTGTGAGAAGAGCCAGCAGAGAAGGGTTAACAGAGATTCAGAGATTGTGACTGGGCTGTGTGGATCCAGTTGACAGATCTTTCCTTGCCATGCACAAACTTCTGAAGAGTTTGCCCTGATCCTGACCTTCTGACATTGCTTAGCAACTGTGCTGTACACTGAGTAATCTGATACACTGTCTCCTCACCAGCTGCAGTCAGGAGTGTAGGCCACATCCCTTTTTACCTTATATGTATACATGCCCTGTATTCACTGAAGATGAATCTGACTGATAAAATATGTGTCTGCTTCACACACAGTGTAGTGGGGATACCTTCTGGAAGGTTTATAAATGGTAACTAACCAGAATATTCTAATGAATTATATTAGAAAGTTTATTAAAATCACTTGCTCTACATTATTATTAAATATTGATTTCAGATTTGAATATCCGGAGGTGTGTGAAAGCACATTCCGAGACAAGGGGCCAAAATTCTTCGCTTTTCGAAGTTTATTTCACATCAAAATTAATAAAGAAAGTAAACGTACAACGCGTTTCAGCTGTATTATTTCACAACAATAGCCTTCCTCAGGTAGATCTGGCATATCCCTTTGGGATCGCTTTGGGACACTTCCGGATGTTCCAATCTGAAATCACTACTGATGGACTCGCTGGCTGGGAGGTCCGATTGATCCGGAATGAAGCTGCAAACCAGACTGACTGAATTTCTTCTCTGACACCCTTATTGGGTGGATACGCCTCATAACAAGACACCGTAAAGGTGAAGAGATAAACTCTATTTCATTTTCATATTTGAAACATCCTCTGCAGTTAGATCTGCGCTCTTTTTTTCCTGTTCTCCCCCGCTTTCTGGACCCCACAGCCCTTCATGTCTATCCTATTATTATTAAATAAAAAATTAAAGGTGGTGACCCTTTAAGAAATCATTTACAACACAGTACTGCTGGACACCTTAAAAGATCATCTATGGCATATGCAAGCACATATCTGGGATATAAAGGAATTTCAGGAACCTCAGTCACACCATGTTAAAGGTGGTGTCAGTGGCGTAGCAACTGTTTGTGGCGCCCGGGGCGGTCGAAAAATGTGCTGCGGCTTCTGCCTCTTTGGTCGTTGTTAATCCAGGGGTAAGGTGGGTACCGCTAGTGGGTTAGGAGCCACTTAAGTGTACCTGTTAATCAGGGTCAAATTCAATGAAGATCAGCTTCTAAAGGACGCGCGCTTGCGGCCTCCGGGATCCGGAACGCCCGCTGGCGCTTAGTTATGATGTCATGCCGTAAAGTGCGGGCAGCGACATCACCACAGGTCCTATCACCGATCACCATGTTGTCCCTATTATAGTCATCATATTTTTATCGATGTTTAACGATGTTAACAATTCCCCAATAAAACACGCTGGGATATACAGTATATAGCACCAAAAATAGAAGAATGGAATAAATCAAACACTGAATACAAAATGATCTAACTGTAAATTAATGAGAATAAACAGTAATAATATACACATAGGAAACATTGTGCACGGAGAAAGATAGTAATATACAGGTGTACACCTAGTACAGAGAGCAAAGGATGGCAATATACAGGTGTACACCTAGTACAGAGAGCAGAGGATGGCAATATACAGGTGTACACCTAGTACAGAGAGCACAGGATGGCAATATACTGGTGTACACCTAGTACAAAGAGCAGAGGATGGTAATATACCAGGTGTACACCTAGTACAGAGAGCAGAGGATGGTAATATACTGGTGTACACCTAGTACAGAGAGCAGAGGATGGCAATATACAGGTGTACACCTAGTACAGAGAGCAGAGGATGGCAATATACAGGTGTACACCTAGTACAAAGAGCAGAGGATGGTAATATACAGGTGTACACCTAGTACAGAGAGCAGAGGATGGTAATATACAGGTCTGCACCTAGTACAGAGAGCAGAGGACGCACACAAGAGACAAGGCTCGCACACACACACAGAGACACAGCTCGCACACACACACAGACACGGCTCGCACACACACACACACATAGACACAGCTTGCATACACACACACAGAGACACGGCTCGCACACACACACAGAGACACGGCTTGCACACACACACAAGACACGCTCGCACACACACAGAGACCTGGCTCGCACACAGACAACTCACACACACAGACCCAGCTCACACACATAGACACAACTTACAGACACAACTCACACACATTCTGCAGATTCCTCACTCAGGTATCACAATCCTCTGTGCTGCAGGAGGAGGGCTTGTTTACATGGGCAGCTTCACCTGCTCACAGCAGCTGGGTCCCACTCCCAGCCCCTCACCCACTCACTGCAAAAGGAGATCAGTCACTTTGTGACCCGGAGCTGCTCCTCATAGGTATCCTCCTTCAGCACAGGTAGCTACCTCTGGTCTTTCTTGCTGACTCTCACTGCTTCCCTTCATTCAGACCACTGGCCAGTCAGCACCCCCTCTCTCCTCTGCTCTCCTCACACCCCCTCTCTCCCTCCAACTCTTCACTCCTCCGCTCTCCTCACCTCCAGTTTCTCCCAGCATGTGTCCCGTGCTCTGCACGGCGGGACGCTCACTGATGACATCACCACCCTCTCTGTGCAGAGCAGAGCTACAGGGGGCGGGAGATTTAAAAGCAACAGCGTCGGCGTGCTACACTGCTTCTGGATATATCGCAGGCGGCGCCGCAGGTCCCTTGGCAGTAGCTGCCACATTGCCGCCTCCACACATGTGCTGCCTGGGGCGGTTTGCCCCCCCACGCTACGCCACTGAGTGGTGTTTACAGGTTTTAAGCTCAAAACAGTGACAGGTGCACTTTGACATATACAGCATAGTAAGTGATAAAATCACAATCTCGTTTTAATGGAAAAGATAAAGAATAATTCACCATTCATAGGACAGCATAAAAAACATACTTTTATTGTCCCTCCAGAAAAGAACCAAAATTGTTTTTTTAGAGTTTTCTTTTAAAGGATCTCTAAAGTTATATCGAAACAAAGACAATTAATAGAGGTTTTTTTTTACTACAAATAACTGTAGTGCCCAAATAATACTACCACAGTACCCACATTCCAGCACCATATAGTATATGTAACAAAACTTCCATAACTTCTCAATCGGAACAATGCTAGCTGGCTTTGTCATTAAGCATAACTATCTTGTTGATATACCCGACTGTGAATTGTCCTTGTGGAGGTCTTTTAATGATAGGGGCTCGAATGTATGTCCTTTTTGGTTCCTGATAGTTTAACCCTGCTGTAAACAGCTACATTTATTTACAGGGTGGGCCATTTACATGGATGAACCTAAATGAAATGGGAATGGTTGGTGATATCAACTTCCTGTTTGTGGCACATTAGTATATGTGAGGGGAAAACATTGTTTTGCTTATGAAATTCTCCATAACTTTGATGTCACATGACCATCTTACCATTGAAAAAAATAAAGCTGGATCCAAAATGGCCAACTTCAAAATGGCCGCCATGGTCACCACTCATCTGGAAAGTGTTCCCCCTCCCATATACTAATGTGCCACAAACAGGAAGTTGATATCACCAACCATTCCCATTTTATTTAGGTGCATCCATATAAATGGCCCACCCTGTAGAATAAAAATCTTTATTAAAACATAAAAATTCCAAGTTCTGATAAATGTAGATGACTACCGTATGGCAGTGCCGGTTATAAGCTGACCATAAATGGTGGTGGTGTAAAATGTTCATTGCACATACTTTTATTTCAGTGTACACCACCAAACAAAAATAATAGCAAAGCAACAAGATACAAATGTTATTTTCAAGGGGTTGTTCATGACTCCGTATATCAGATGTAACACTATTCTCGGCTGAAAGTCTTGATGAGGAGGTATGTGCTCCGTCTGATCTGTAGGTATCTGACATGTTTGCTACATCACTGACTATTCAAATGTATTATCATACTTCACTTAACCTTAAGTTAAACAGAATGCAAAATCAGAAGAGCTGAGACTTTCATCTGCACATAGAACACGCGCTGCACCGCCAGATGGACAGTCCAAGGTTTTGAAGTTTTGCCTCTGGAAAATTTTGTCTCTTGCGTTGTAATATTTTTCCTTTTGTGATTGCAAAATGCTTATTTAATGTATCTGTTTTGTGCTGTATGTTACATAAACTCTTAACAGATGCATGTTGTGCTTTCAGTATCTGTGAATTAGCATCATGCCCAGTGATCAAACAACAGACCGGTTGGGTCTTCTAACTGGCTATAAACAGCAATACTTACTTGACTGCAGAATGATTTTTTTTATATGGATTTAAAATACTCTCTGGAAATAAATGACGTCTTTATTAACATTTCTAACATGTTCACATATCCTAAATATATCCTAAATATATGTGTAGCCCAAATATACAAACATATAGATATTCAACATGTTTTACAAAGTATGTTATGGAATGAATGGACATTTTATATGCACGTCAATCAACAAGATGGTACAAAATGAAGTCTGCTGATGGAGTGACACATTTTGTTTTAGCTGACTTTGTAAATGAAGCTGCCAATACAGGCTAGGCAGGGGCGGGCTGGCCCAGGTGGCAGGGGGCAGGTGCCCCCTGGGCTGGTGGTATAGTCCACATTTCGGGCCGCCCCCTACAGAAACGGGCCGCGGGAGTCGGGAGTCGGCCGGCGCGGCGATAGCACATGACGCTGGAGGTCCGGGATGAGGTAAGGGCTGTGGCTGGCTGATAGCACCCCCCCCCCCGGTCCTCAAGTCAGGCTGACAGCACCCCCCCCCCCGGTCCTCAAGTCAGGCTGACAGCCCCCCCCCCCCCCCGCTCCTCAAGTCGGGGCCGGCAATGGAAATCTGCCACCCGGGTATAGAGGCTCCAGCCAGCCCCTGAGGCTAGGTAATGCTGGAAAATTCTAGATACGTTAAAGTGTAAACGTACAGTGTTATTTTAAGTTGGTTTCTATTTGTAGACTTAGAACTCTACTGTGTGATGCTAGTCACTACTAAGGCTGACTTCACACCACGGCGATATCCGATCCGGGGCTATCAGGGATGAACCTGACAGCCCAGGACCGGATCAGCACACAGAACCGGAGGGTCAAATGTGCCCTCCGGTCCGGTGTGCAGCCGGACGCAGCTGCTGATGAATCAGGACCGCAGCTTGCAGGGAGCTAGCCACGGTCCTGAATTAACAGCATCGTGCAGTCGCCGGTGTCCAGTTCCCGGATCCTCCCGGCCCGGGAAATCCGGCCCCATAAGCTCCCATGTTAGGGAGTGCCGGATTGCCGGGGGAATCCGGAGAATACAGGATACAGAAATTTGGGGAGATTTTTCTCCCTGGACACAAAAATGCTGCAAGCAACGTTTTTGTGTACGGTGAGAAACATCCGAATTCTCCTGGATTCTTCCGGAGAGATGGAAACCGGATTGTAGCTGCCATCCGGCTCCATCCTGGCCCATAGGATACTATGGGGCCAGAACCCAGCCCGGTGCTGTCTGGTTTACACCGGACAGCCCCGGACCAGACTCTGCCGTGGTGTGAAGCCGGCCTTACAAGTAGTACAGGCAAAAAAATAGTCATTTTTTTTGGTTATACACTGGAGCTAATCAACAAGGGTGTAAAACTAGATGTTGCAGCTAGAAGGCCGTGGTGGGATCACCGCGCTTAATCCTCCCTAGGAGATTGGTAAAATCTATAGTTGTAGAGGCCCAGCGCACACAAACTCTTTAGGTAAGAAGTCACGGAATTGTAGGTTTATGTTCAATCACACAAAATTGGCGTAGAGATTTATATACCATATATATTTTTTAGATACCAGATACGGATATAAAGAACAACAACTAACCAAAGACTGGGATCCAATACAGAAGATTGCATATGGAACACATCTAGAAAGAGAATCTGCTCTATATAGGAAAATGAATGCCTACACATTTTAATGTGTCTACTTTTTTAATTTTTACATTTTTTAATATTTTAATATTATATATTTTAAATAAACATCCGGTGAATGGTTAACCAGCACAATCTATACTCATTTTAGAGATATAGTGGAGGGAATACATTAAGACATTGATAAAGGGTTTGTGTGAGCTGGGCCTCTACAACTATAAAAGAATTGTCAGGTAATCTGGGGAAGGTTCCTGGAGCTCTTATAATATAGTAAAGGAGCAGATAGAGGCATAGTCAGACAATAGTCCGGGGTCAAAATACCAGGAGATCACATCAATTACAAGGAGCAGACAGAGGAGTGATCAGGCAACAGACCGTGGTCAGATAACAATGCTAAAAACTACACAGACACAGAAATGCAGACCAACAGCACACCAAAATAGAATGTACAACTTGCAGAGTTCTGGGAGAGGTTGCTCAGTATAGTAGCTGAGCAATCATTGGGAGGATAGAACACCTGAGCAACCCAGCAGCTTCCAGCACCAGATTGGAGGCGTGTTGCCAATCAACTACTTACAGCTCAACACACCAAATATCAAACACACCAGTAACTCTTATTTTGTCCTAGACCCACTGTGAGGAGGAATCGTGACATACTGAACAATAATAATATTTATTAATTTTCAATAAAGCTACTTCTATTAAATCTCATAGCTATAACATGTAAATTAATGACAATCTTTATAAAGCACCAACATATTCTGCAGCACTTTACATTCCCTAATGAATTATAAAGACTATGTCAGGCAATTCAGTAACACACAATTCAACAGATATCAAGAGGAACAAGGGCCCTCACAAGCTTACAATCTATAATACACTCTTGAACATTAAAATTGCAATGTCAGGAAGGAAAACTTGTCTAATTATGGAAATCACTGTGAGGACAGAGATAGTACTGATATGCCACTGATGAAAAAATGCGAACAAAAATTTCAAAGCATAGGGTATAAGCACAGTAGTCAGAATTCCCCACACTTACACAACTTGCTACTATGAGTGAGCTTAAAGGGATCCTGTCATCCCCCAAAACACCTCAAAAGCTATTAAAAACTGTCCCTAGAGCATAGTAACACTTACCCTACACTCCTTTTAGCTCCTAAAAGCATCTATTGAGAATGAAGATAAACGTTATTACACTACCTCATTAGTGATGATAATTAGTGACTATTGTATGCATAGTCTCCCTGGCAGGCCCTCCCTATTCCTAATATCACGCCTCAATAGGCGTGATCTTCAAATCAGATTCAAATGCGCGCCTGCCCGCTCTGTCCTGTGTCGGCCGGGCTGCAGTGAGGCTGAGTGACGCGAATCGCGTCATTTCCAGCGCCGGGTGACGTATGTACACCCGCGCCGCTCTGTTAGCTTCAAAACGCGCACTGCGCATGCGCATGCGCAGTGCGGGTCTTGAAGCTGACAGCGGCGCGGGTCTACATACGTCACCCGGCGCCGGGAATGACGTGATTTGCGTCATACAGCCGCACAATGCAGCGGTTCGGCTGGCATAGGACAGAGCGGGGAGGTGCGCATTTGAATGTGAGTAGAAGATCACGCCTATTGAGGCGTGATATTAGGAATAGGGAGGGCCTGCCAGGGAGACTATGCATACAATAGTCACTAATTAACATGGCTAATGAGGTAGTTTTATAACGTTTATCTTCATTTTCACTAGCTGCATTTAGGAGGTAAAAGGAGTGTAGGGTAAGTGTTACTATGCTCTAGGGACAGCTTTTTTTTTTCAGAAAATATTGTTTATTAAAGTTTAGCATAACAATTATCAATCAAGAAAGAATGGTAATACATAGTAAAGTAGAAAGAAAATAATAAAGTAGAAAGAAAATAAAAATAGTACATGAAAGTATCTTACAATAGTAAAGCCAGAATACACGAAGGTACATGGTATAAATGGCAAGCGATCCGCCTGTTTGAGGCTAAGGAAGGAGTAGACATCATGCATGCCGGGTCCACTAGAGATGTAGTCCCATGAGTTTCCCAGTACTCCGGCGGGTATAATAATCAGAAGAATACTAGTTTGAGATGCAGAAAAGAGAAAGGGCCAAGAGGGGTAGAAAAGAGCACACGGGATCAAAGGAGGGAGAGAAGGAGGGGTAAGCAGGGAAGCGGTATTCAAGATGTCCAGGTCATGTCTGTGCGTTTCGCAGAAGAGACTCAAGTAGAGGTCCATCCCGGTAATACCACCAGGGAGACCAAAGCTGCTTGTGTTGTTCCCAGGTCTCATGGTCGTGGGCCATAAGTCCCTCGATGCGGCATATCCTGTCCATTTCTTTTACCCATTCTCCTATGGAGGGGCGACTGTTGATTTCCAGTGTCGTGGAATCAAGACCCTGGCCGCCATCAGGCAGAAACGAAACAGACCACGTTTGCACGATTTGAGTGGGCCGGGGATAAGGGACAGAAGCGCGATTTGTGGAGAAGGTGAATGGCGTATTCCTGAGATAGATTCGTAAATCGAGAATATTGAGAGCCAATAGGCTTGGATAGGGCCACATTGCCACCAAATATGTAGCATGGAACCCGGTCCTTCGCCACACCTCCAGCACAGGTCGGGCACTGAGGGAAACATTTTATGAAGGAGCGCTGGGCACCTATACCACCTAGTTAAGATCTTATAATTCGTCTCCTGAAAGCTGCAGGATACTGACAACTTATGTGTCAGTGTAAAAATCTTAGTCCGGTCAGAGTCTGAGAATGTCACCTGCAGGTCAGATTGCCAGGTCCCTACAAATGAGGGATGGCAGATGGGCCCGCATCTGAAAGCACGCCATATAAAAGGGAGATGACGTGAGCAGGGGGCTCAGTCAAGAGAAACAATGCTTCTAAGCCTGAGAGTGACTTCCCCCGCAAGGATCGGAGAAACGTGTCCAACTGAGATACCTCCAACCAGGACTCCTGCCCTCCTAACGACCCTCTCCCCCCCTCGCCCCCCCCGCGCTGCTCCGCCACCTGAGCCAGACAGGGATCGTCGCTAGCACGCCAAGCCAAAAAGACCCGTCTCCCAGATGTCGGGGGAAAGTCAGGATTATTAAACAAGGGTCCAAGTAGGGATGGATGATCGCCATCACTTCTCCCCCCTCGCCACAAATCCCAATAGTCTAGCACCACGCGTGTTAGTCGGGGAAACAACGAGATCAGAGGACGGGAGCTCCTCCGGATCCATGGTAGCCACTGCAGTGGGAAGGGCGAAAGGAGGTTTTCGACCTTCACCCATTGTTTGTGATATTGATTATACTTCCAGTCTAACATTCGGGATAATAGAACAGAGTGATAATAGCGTTGAAAGTTAGGTAAGCCTGCCCCACCTCTACGCTTCGAATCGGTCAGGGTCGAAAAGCGAACCCGAGGTCTGGTCGAGTTCCATATAAATTTGCGTAATGCAGAGTGCAGGCAGCGAAAGAAAGAGGGAGGGACGTCTGCAGGGACTGTCTGAAACAAATAAAGGAATTTAGGTAGAATGTCCATTTTTATGGCATTAATACGGCCAAACCAGGATAGCTGGGTACTGCGAAGTCTTTTGAGTTCAAGAAGTGTGGAATGTAAGAGTGGGGTATAATTAAGAGCAAATAAGTCCTTGGGGTCTCCAGGAATAGAGATACCCAAGTATTTCAAGCCCCTGTCCACCCAACGAAAAGAAAAGGAGGACTGAAGCTGGGTGACAAGTGGGCCCGGAAGTGTCAGGTTTATTACTTCTGTCTTGGAATAATTAACTTTGAAATGAGAGACCTCACCAAACCTCTTAAATTCCCGCATGAGCACCGGGAATGCGACCAGGGGATTAGTAATATAAACCAGAAGGTCGTCTGCATAAAGGGCCAATTTGAAATGTTCCTCATGTATCTGGACGCCTCTAATATCCGTAGATCCCCTTAGTGCACACGCCAGGTGCTCCATTGCGATGGCATACAGCAGGGGCGACAAAGGGCACCCCTGTCGCGTCCCATTAGAGACCTCAAAGGCCGAGGAAAGGAGCCCATTGACCCTCAACCGAGCAGTGGGGCCATGGTAGAGTGCCTGTATCTTCCCTATAATAACCGGCCCTAAGCCCAATTGTTTCAAAGAAGCAAAAAGAAATTCCCAGCCCAGGCGGTCAAATGCCTTTTCGGCGTCAACCGAGAGGAAGCATGCAGGGATCTTATTGTCATGAACGTAGTCTGAGATGAGTAACGTCTTAATGGTATTATCTCTAGCCTCGCGGCCTAGAATAAATCCAGTCTGGTCATAATGGATAGAAGCCGGTAGTAGTGGGCCAAGTCTGGAGGCAAGAATTTTGGCGAGGATCTTTACGTCAAGATTTAATAAGGAGATAGGGCGATAACTAGCGCAGGATAGAGGGTCCTTCCCTGGCTTTGGTATGACCGTTATCGTGGCTGCCAGTGTCTGGGGGGCGAAAGGGCATGAATCAGAAATTAAGTTATAGAGGGAAGTTAGTTGTGGGGCCAGTTCACGTGCGAATAATTTATAAAAGTTTGCTGAGAAACCGTCAGGGCCTGGACTCTTCCCATTAGGAAGTGCAGCGATAGTATCTGACACCTCTTGTTCCGTAAAGGGCAATTCTAAAGTTTCCGAGTCTCCCTCAATGATAGGTGGCAGCGGCGTGTCTCCAATATAGTCTGACACCCGACGTCGAAAGTCATCGGTGGGCATGTCAGCTAAGGGTCCTCTAAGATTGTATAAAGATTTGTAGTAGTCTCCAAACGCCTCCACTATATCACGTGGCCCGTGAAGGAGACCACCCAGTCTCGACTTTATAGAAGGAATGAAGGTGGAGGGGAGTCGGGGGTGCAAGAATCTAGCCAATGCTTTCCCCGGCTTGTTTGAGAACTCATACAAATACTTACGGAAGCGGTCTTGTTGGCGACTAGACGTCGTATCCATGATAGTACGTAGGTCTGATCTAGCCTTAGTGAGGTCCGCAAGAAGCTGTGGAGATTGTGACTGTTTATGTCTGGTCTCTAATTGGTGTATAGACGTCATCAGGTCTGAGACCTCACGTGTTCGCTCACGTTTCAATCTAGCCCCCTGCTGAATGAGAATCCCCCGAATGACACTCTTTAGAGCTTCCCACCGCAGGGGGAGGGCCGTAGGGTCTGTTTCGTGGTCAGCTAAAAAGTTCGTGATTGCAGAGCGGACAGCCAACACGCAAGACGGTTGCTTCAGTAGTCCAGGATTGAGTGACCAGGTCCACTCCGTCGGCGCCAAACCCGAGAGGCCAAGAGACAGAAAGATTGGAGCGTGATCCGACCAGATCATGGAACCAATGTCTACAACAGGGTCAGCTAGTAAAAGTTTATGACTGATCAGAAAAAGATCAAGTCGACTGTACATATCATGCACAGCCGAATAGTAAGTATAATCTCTGACCCTCGGGTTCAGAAGCCGCCAGACATCAACCATTCTAATCTCAAGGAGCTTAGTCTTCAAAGATTCTAGGTGAGAAACAGGTACAGAGGATCTACGAGTAGATGAGTCCAAGTCACGATCAAAAACAAAATTAAGGTCACCTCCCAGTATCACCGAGCCCTCAGCGAAGTCCGTCAGGGTACGTAGATAAGATAGGAGTCTACGGGCCGGGTCCTGATTTGGGAGGTACAGGTTGGCAATTGTGAAGATGTCATTCGCAATCTGCAGCTTCAGGAAGACGAATCTACCCTGCGGGTCTATTCTGGAGTCAAGGACCCGTGCCTGTAAGGATCTATGAAGAGCCACACTGACCCCTTTGGACTTAGCATCCGGGTTTGAACTGTGGTACCATCTGTTGTATTGTTTATGTTTTATCAAGGGGGTTTTGTCAGTTCTGAAATGCGTTTCTTGTAGAAGGAGAATATGTACATGTTTTTTGTGCATATGAGAGAGAACCTGGGAACGTTTTTCAGGAACATTAAAGCCCCTAATGTTCAAGGAACACGTGTTGAGCCTGGACATGGTGAAACCTGGGGAGGGTGGGGCAGTGGGTTCAGAAGAGAAAAGAGAGGGAGAGAAGAGAGCTGACTAGCAGCCAAGTAGAAAGGGAGAGAAGGAAACTGGGTAAAAGAAGATGAAAAAGAAGGAAAAGAAAGAGAAAATAAATAAAACAAAATAGGTGAATCGGACCAGGAATCTGATTCCGGTCCCAGAGGTCTGAGAGTGAAGGACCGTCAGACCAAGAGAGTGAACAGATTAAACTCTGTAAAGTGTGTCAGAGACACTCCCTAATTGTGGGGTAACCAGAACACGGTAGGGATCCTGCGCACCCGAGTCCCACACACAGCCCTTACTAAATGCGGTATCCCTAACAAGTAAGAGGCGGGTAGAGGAACTCCGCATGCAAACACAGCAATAATAAAACATAAAATGCAAATAACAATAATAAACAAGACGGCAAATTAGTGCAGCCGAGTATCCCAAAATTGTAACTTATAAAACCTCAAAGGGGAAGGGAGGGTTGGGGGGGGTCAGGAGGAAAGAAAAGGGAGGGGAAGGTAAGATGGGGAGGGTAGGAGAAGGGTTGGCAGGGATGGAGAGGGAAGGGAGGGACGGAGGAGGAGGGGAAAGGGGATAGGGGGGAGGTACTGAGGGTAGAAGGGGGGGAGGTCAGGTTTGGGAGGCACATATAAGGTGAGACGTCATCAGCTGTCCTCCAAGCGGGACAGTGTGGACAGCCAGGACCGCCCCCCAGGTACCACCGTAGCCAAGGGGAAAGTCTCCGCCAGAGAACAATAGTCTTCAAAAACAAAATACCTCAGTAGGGAGGTAATATCCACCAGGGGGTCCCCGACGGGACCCCATCTAGAAAGAGAAAAAAAGCAAGAAAGGTTCAAATGCAGAAGTTCAGGTGGTAGCTACAGGAGACGTTGATTGATGTTTAGGGCCTCTCTTCCTCTTCCGGTCCTCAGTGAAGGGCAACCGTAGTGCAGGTATAGGGCCCCTGCGGAGGAAGGTGGACAGTTGAGGCCAATTGAGGATGGGCACCAGGGGCAACCCGAGTGCTGAGCAGAACTCAGGGACGTCAGCCGGAGATCTGAGGACGTGCATCCCAGAGTCCCTGCGAACTTGAAGTTGAAAGGGAAAGCCCCACGAATAAGGAATCGCCTGTTCCCGGAGAATGTCCAGCAGGGGGCGCAGGGCTCTGCGTTTGGCCAAAGTGATGGGTGAGAGATCTGCCAAAAGCTGGATAGATTCACCATTAAAGTCAATGGATTCAGACTCTCTCGCTTTTCTCATGATATCGTCTTTCATCTGATAGAAGTGTATTCTGCAAATGATGTCCCTGGGACGGGTTGAGTCAGCTCGCTTAGGGCCCAAGGACCTATGAGCCCTGTCCATTTCAATATGGTCGTCTCGGGGTCTGTTAAGCAGGGAATTAAACACTCGTTGCAAAACTGGGGCGATGTCGCGGGGTGCCACTGACTCAGGGATACCTCGGAGCCGTATATTGTTCCGTCTATTACGGTTTTCGGAATCTTCTAACATATCCAGCACCGTGTGGAAGTTTTGTTCATGCAGATCAAGGCGTTGTTGTTGTTGTTTCACCAATAAGGAAAGATCCGCAACTTCCCGGGTAACTGTCTGGACCGAGGTCTGAAGCTGAGTAGTGTCCTCTCTGAGTGACCCGATCTCTGACCTACAGACAGCCTCCAGTCTTCTTATGTATACCTCCATATCATCTTTAGTAGGCAGACACTGCATCCCAGATCTAATGTCATGTAGGTCATCTGCCTGAGAGGGAGGGGGGCCACTGAGCTGAGGTCCTGCAGGGGAGCCAGGAAGGGAGGCGTCTGCAAGCCGAGGGCCACAGGAGCTATGAGGAGAGGCTTGGTCATATTCTGAGGCAGGAGCAGAGGGTCCATGAGAGGAGCTGGAGCCCGGGCTAGATGTATGAGTACTGGTACCAGACTGTCCCGTGCATGTCATTCCTGTATTAAGTGTTTGAGCTGCAGCAGCGTCTCTCCCCTCTGAGAGGGGGGAGGGGGAGTGAGACACTCGTCTATCTTGCCCTCTGTCTCCAGTAATGGCGGTGTTCGCGCCTTTTCCTGCGCCCCCCTTTCCCCCGTTCGGTACCTTGAGTGTTGATGTGTGGAATCCAGACACACTTCTGGTATTCCGTCTGGTGGACGGAGTTGACGTCTGCTTTGAGCTGGGTGTCAGATTCCCGGAGTGTGTAGCCCCTGCTGTAGTGCTGGAAGCCATTGCAGTGGGGCTGGCTGAGTGGTGGCAGGCACCCGGAGGGATAAAAAACTGGGCTATGTCTCGTTTACCGGGCATCTGATGAAATGCAGCTGTCCACCCTGGTTCCAGGAGACTGTAGCTGTACACGGGTACACCGAGCAGGCTTATAATTGCAAATGCAGGCTGTGTAAGGGGATCAGGCACGGGAGCTCTCCTCAAGTGCGACTTGTCTCCTCCATGTCCAGGTCACGCCCCCCTAGGGACAGCTTTTAATAGCTTTTGAGGTGTTTTGGGGGTGACAGGATCCCTTTAATAATGGTTGTTTGAGTAATGTTCTGACATGCTGAATTTTCTTGAACCCACGACTATCAAGATATGCTGTTGACAGCTCCCTTTACAATTGGGAGGCAAGTCTGATGATTCTACAAGTTTTGGTAGCACAATTAGGCATACAGATTTATAATAACACAAGCAAATTGCCTCTTGGCATTGTTCTGCGGAGAATAACATTTTGGAGGAGTGGAAAAAAAATCCACTCTGTACCGTAAGTGAAATTGGGCATAACATACTGTACCAAGCCTAAATGCCTCCATGCACATTAATGTAATGTTGGACAATATCAAAAGATTCAGCCAACACTCTTAATGTGTATGGGGGCATCGGTTTATTGATGTTAAGGGACAAGTCTGTTGTACATGTCTGATATCAGACTACCAATTGCATTGTCCTTCCAGAGAGTGACAAGCTGAATGCTGATATAGCGATATCAGCTTTCTCATATTGAACTTAGCGATCAGCTGGGTTCTCCTGTGTATGGGGGAACTGTCTGAGATTGCTGTCACCCAAACAATCACCCGAAGCATCATTTGCCTGACACCCATCTAGTGTATATGACTAGATTTAGATATCAAACAGTTTTTATGCAAGCTGTCATAAGGTGTTTGCATAACATTGGGCTACAATCCTGAGATCAAACTGCAGATATTCCATTGACCTCATGACAGTGCTCTCATAGGCTATCATGATGCAGAACAAGGCAGCAATGGAGACTAGAATGGAGGTTTATCTTCTTCAGTGATGAGCCCTGCTTTAGTGTAGATGTTATCATGACAGAAGTCATACTGGTCCTACTTTCAGGATTATGGTATCGCATAGCATAATTTACTGTAGTTGGATCCCTTTAATACACATTTCAGGTACTCTAACATTCTAGGTAAATTTACATTGATTTGGTCATGGAACTGCTGGTACATCGTTTTCTCCTAACTGTCCCAGGAGACATTTTTCAATAAGACAAAGCCAGGCCGCATGTTGCTGATGCTACTGTTAGCTGCCTGCATGATCTTAGGGTGGTTTCACATTTGCGTTTCGTAGCGCAGCGTACGCTGCACATAAAAGTTATGAAATACGTAAGCGCATTGCTCACTCATCTATAACATGGAGTGTGCATTCGTGCACAGGGACATTTTTGGGCATGCGTATAGGTGCGTATTCGTACCGGCATGTCGAATTTTTTGCGGATGCCTGCGTTAGATCCGCATGCATATAAGCCAATTCACATGCCCAATAAGAGATCTCTTTCTGGGCATGTGCATTGGCTTATATACATGCGGATCTAATGCAGGCATCCGCAACGGCTTGCATACGATTGCGTACACATAGACAATAATGCCTGGTTTATCCGCATCCATGCACATGCAAAAGCTTGCACATTTTTCAACACCCCTAAAACGCAACATGTTGCGTTTTCCAGCCGCGGAAATTCGACGCGCCGGTACGCATACGCACTCATACGCATGCCCAAAAATGTCCCTGCGCACGAAGGCGCACTCCATGTTATAGATGAGTGCGCAATACACTTGCGTATTTCATAACTTTTATGCGCAGTGCCCGCTGCGCTGCAAAACGCAAGTGTGAAACCACCCTTAATGTGTTACCATGGTCTGAAGAATCTCTAGACATGTTTCCAATAGAACACTCCTGGGATGCCATTGCAAAGGGCAGCAGTGGACCTTGATGATTGGTGTGCCCAAGTGCATTCAGTAGGGCAGAACATTCTTTAGGCAATAATAGATATCATCATAGCATGCACTCAAGATGTTTTGAAGATGTTATTTTCAGTTTTCATTTTTGCATATCATTAACATGTCTGTCGATCCTGTGATTTCCATAGCACCATGACTTTTCCTTCTTGGTGTTGCAATTTCAATGTTAAGGACCTTACACCATATATTATAAATTAAATCTGAATTTTGTACCTATAAAACCACTGTGAATGTTAAAACGAGGACATATGAATAGGCCATAATGCTTGATTTAATAATATAAATACTGTAAGACTATAACAAATTCTCTAAAGCTATCCACAGATGTCCTGAATGCCTCTGACTGATAGTGATGTGTCCATTCTCAGACATCCCTGCTTCGCTTATGGCAGCACCTGGATAATGGAGAACGCTGATAATTATATAGTCATAGCCAAAGGTTTTGGCACCCTTGAAGCTGTTGCAGAAAATAGTATTGCTTCCAGAACAATATTGCAATTACACGTTTTTATACACGTTTTATTTCTATTGCACTGTATTTATCGGAACAATACAAAAAAAACTGAGGCAAATTGGACATATTTTCACACAAGACTTCAAAAAATGTGTCAGACAAAATTGTTGGCACCTCAATGTAATATTTAGTTGCACACCCTTTGAATAAATAATTGCAATTGTTTCCTATAATCATCAACAAGCTTCTTACACATCTCAACTGGAATTTTGGACCACTCTTCTTTTGCAAACTTCTCCAGGTCTCATATTTGAAGGGTGCCTTCTCCCAACAGGAATTCTAAGATCCAGACTCATTGCTGCCACTCCAAAACCCTCTAGGGCTTTGTTTCTATCCATTTCCAGGGGTTTCTTGCAGTATATTTGGGGCCATTGTCCTGCCAAAACACCCATGACCTAGGATGCAAACCCAGCTTTCTGACACTGGGCACTACATTATGGTCCAAAATCCTTTGGTAATCTTTAGATTTCATGATGCCATGCGCAGTCAAGGCACCCATCAAGGCATTGGAAGAAGCAGCAAAATAACTCGCAAACATTGTTGAGCCTCCACCCTATTTGACTGTGTTCTTTTCTTTATAGGCCTCATTCTGTTTTTGGTCAACAGTAGAATGATGTGCTTTAACAAAAAGCTCAAACTTGGTTTCATTTATCAACTAGACTCTTTCCAACAAAGCTTTTGGCTTACTCATGCACATTTTGGCAAACTTCAGTCTAGCTTTCTTTATGTCTCCATATTAACAGTGAGGTCTTCCTGGGTCTCCTGCCATTGTGTTGTCTTTAATTCAAATGTTGATGGATAGTTTGCTCTGACACTGATGCACCCTGAGCCTGCAGGACAGCTTGAAAGTCTTTGGAAATTGATTGAGGCTGCTTATCAACCATATGGACTATCTTGTATGGCAACTTTTCATCAGTTTTTCTCTGCTGTCCAGGTCTGTGGAGTTTAGCTACAGTGCCATGGGTTGTAAACGTCTTGATTATATTGTGCACTGTGAACAAGAGGACATCAATGTCGCTGAAGATGAACTTGTAACATTAAGATTGTTGATATTTTTTACAATTCTGTTTCTCAAGCCTTCAGATATCGTCTCTTTCTGTTCTCCCAGAATGCAAAGATTGAGTCAGCTTCTCCTCTTTTTATCTGGTTTCAGGTGTGATTTTCATATTGTCCACACCTGTTACTTTTAAATGAGCATCACATGCTTGAAACAAAGTTGTTCACCCACAATTCTGGAAAACTGCCACAGCTTTGTCCGGCTCATTTTAGGGGTTTTGTGTGAAATTATGTTTTTTTGTGCTATTCCGATATAAAATGGAAATAAACACGTATATGACAAAACATGATTTCAATAATTTGCTCAGAGAAGTATTTCATTTTCTGGAACAATGTCAAGGTGCCAACACTTTTGGCGATTTCTGCAAGCCCTCCATATTCCTCAGTGTGACCTGATTTTGGTTAATTCTGTAGGGTGTAGTTGAATCTCTGGATTATTTTATTCTTGCTGATTACAAAATTGCATTATTAGGTCCATTACTATAATGTTTTATTATAATTCATGAACTTTTGGTAAACATGTATACAGGATGATGCGCATCATCATGCCTAGTTACTGAAGGTTTGTCTACTTGATTACATCAGTTTCTAAGTCCTCAGTATTTTGAGATTATACATAGAGACTATCAATCCATAAAATGTTTAGCTGAAAGTCTTACAATTAGACATTAAAGGGAACCAACCACCCCCAATGACCCCCCCGGACTAATAATATCGTTCCCTATTTGCAGCACATACATGTGCTGCAAGGTTTTTTGCTACAAAAACTGCTTTTTATAACTTAAGATAATGCTTTTGAAACTTTATACCGAAGGGACGGGTGGGCGTAACTTACATGGTGCTAAAGCCGGGTTGCAGCTGCCATTCATCCTGCTGTGCTCGTCACATCAGTAACGGCCAGCCCTTTTTGCAGCGTCCCAGGCTGGTGCACGGGATGTCATGCCCGTGCACACGTCATCATCTACAGCCGGGAAGCGAGCGCGCGCTCTGACTTCCACAGCCGAGCGCAGGAAGTCAGAGCGCGCGCTCGCTTCCCGGCTGTAGATGATGACGTGTGCACGGGCATGACATCCCGTGCACCAGCCTGGGACGCTGCAAAAAGGGCTGGCCGTTACTGATGTGACGAGCACAGCAGGATGAATGGCAGCTGCAACCCGGCTTTAGCACCATGTAAGTTACGCCCACCCGTCCCTTCGGTATAAAGTTTCAAAAGCATTATCTTAAGTTATAAAAAGCAGTTTTTGTAGCAAAAAACCTTGCAGCACATGTATGTGCTGCAAGTAGGGAACGATATTATTAGTCCGGGGGGGTCATTGGGGGTGGTTGGTTCCCTTTAAATGCATGGAATATTGAGCACGTCATTGTATCTCTTTTATTGATGTGCACTTTGTGATTTATGCAAAAAACAAATTGTATTAATATTTTTCGAGCTTGTGTTTAGAGCTGAGAATTCATACTGATCTGTCATTGTAATTTATGATATTTTTCTTTTCTTTCAGGGAGAGTAAAAGTTGAAGATGAGGCCTACAGAAGCCTGCTACTTCTTAAAAATCAGCCTCTTGATTCTTTTCTATGTGGGTTGCTTTGCCCAGAAACATCCCAGTATGGACATAGCTGTAATATTGGTAGGCACCTCAGACGAGGTAGCCATCAAAGATGTTCACGAAAAAGATGACTTCCACAATTTATCGGTGACACCAAGGGTTGCTTTGGTTACTATGAATGAATCAGATCCTAAGAGTATCATCACACGAATATGTGACCTCATGTCTGACAAGAAGGTGCAAGGAGTTGTATTTGGTGATGACACTGACCAGGAAGCTATTGCTCAAATTTTGGACTTTATTTCTGCTCAGACCCTCACTCCCATCCTAGGTATTCATGGTGGATCATCAATGATTATGGCTGATAAGGTAAAGTACTTTATTTCTCTTGGTTTTTCATGGCACACCATTTTGAACCATGATCTAGTTTTCATCTTCAGATTTGCAGCATGCCGTTCAAATTTGTAATAGTGAATTGTAAGAAAATTATAATTTGATGCTTAACATAAACATGACAAAAGGTCTAACACAATATAATGAGAGATGAGTGAATTTTTTTTAAGTCATATCTCAATAATTGCAGAATGTTTCCCAAAAATTCAATTTGTGGCAAATTGATTCACATCATATCACAAATACTTCAATCACTCTGAAAGATGTGTATAACACTCCGAGGTCTCTTAAGATTGTATTCAACTGATCAAATTGACCTCCGCTACAGGTAGATGGGTGGTAACTGTTCCTCACTGCTGTCCAGTTACCCTCTAGCTGTAATGTTTATTTGGTTTTATGGCTTTCTGTACTGCTAAGCTGTGAGCTGTGACAACCTCTGACAATCCAGACTCACCATAATATGGTTGCTGCATTCCCTGTTTTGGCTTTTATACAAACTATGATAGCCCTTCTGATTGGCTCCGCATTACCTAATGATGTGATAATTGCAAGTCATTATGGGGAAATCTGTCCATGTGCTAGGTCATTAGTCTTCTGTGGCTGATGCAATTTTTTTTACTGTGTAAATTGACTTTGGGTATTCTAAGCTATCTACACAATATTGCATTTTTAAATCAAACTGTTTACATGGGTTATCCGGGATTATTAAAAAAAGATTGTGCTCAAGCACCAACGGGACAGGTAGGTAGCACCTACCTGCCTGTTGTGCCCGAACCATTTACCGCCGACATGGAGCAGTCCTAGACCAGTCTGGTCGGTGATTTTTCAGTTTCTGCTGACATCACAACTACAAAGGTGGCATGTTCTTCCCCTTGTAGACAGGTGCATAGGCAACATCACGCTGATTGACAGCTGGCTTCCCTAATCAGGTTGCTAGAAGCCGCTATAAATCAATGTGACAATGGCTATGCACCGGCCTGAATGTCGGCTATGTGACCGCTGTGTGCGGGGGTGAACAGAGGTGACTGGCGCCGGTCACAACAGGTAGGTAGAAAAATCCCCGCTAACCCCTCTACCTTTGTCAGAAACAGCAAATTCTTAAAAATATAATATGAATTTGATTCACATTGAATTGATTCACTCATCTATAATTATAATCTTTATAGGGGATCTGTCAACTTCTGAAGTCCACCCACTCCATGTATAATAAATACCCTCCCCTTAATACCCTTCCTAACAGATCCTTTTAGAGGCTTGTTTCTGCATATGCCTAACATCAGTTGTAGAGCTGTTCTACGATATGCTAATTAGTGGGTGACTAGTTTTGACAACATAACTGGACATAACTGGCATGATTTGCAAGAGCAGCATCACTGTCGGCTCTCTGCAAATATCTGCCTCTCTTACAGTGTGCAATAAGCAGGGTGTACACATACCGGTTTCATCAGCTCATTGCACATGTCCAGAAATGCAAAGGTGATGTAGGAACTCTGCCAGTCATTACCTCTAGCTCTTCGAATCTCATGTGCCACCACTGCTGTCTGCCTGGGCATGAGCAGTTCGCTAATGAAACCATGGAGCGCACACCGGCATGGTGCACACTACCAGGGAGGCAGAGACTTGCAAAGAGCTGGTAGTGATGTCTCTCTTTCAAATCATGTCACTCATGTCTAACAGGGGTGTTATAACATGATTAATGGGAAGCTTAGTCTGGGAAAAACAACATCCCCACAGCTAGTCAACCAATAATTAGCAGCTATAAAATTGATTTTGAGCATATGCAGAAAATTATAAGCCACTAAAATGGTTTTGTTAGGAAGGGTATAAAGGGATCAATAAATATATGGTGGTGGTTTGGGGTTCCCTAAATTGCATCATTGTAATAAGTTATTAGTAAATGGACAGAGAGTCACATTATTGGGTCACCACCATATATAAAGTCACTTGTACAATTAGATGCAGCTTGTACTCCATGACCTCTATAATTACGTAAGTATTTAATTAAATAAAATTAGTGTTTTATTCAAAATATGGCTTGTTATAAATTGAAATTGAGAGGTTGAAAACTCATCATGATTATGTCCAACTGAGACAGATTAGGGAGAGAGGAAACAATTTGAAAGAGTAATGCTGGAGAAAGGTTTGCATATCCTTTTTATTTTCTGGCCACATCTCTCGCTAGTGTCCATGTTCATTCTTTTGGCTAGGTAGGCATGTGACCACAGTAGCTATATGATGGCAGTAATGGAGCAGCAGTCACATGCTTGTATGGCCAGAAATGGGATGTACAGCAGAGATTCAGATAGGATAGGTGGGTATGACTATTTTTTTAAGCAATATGACTCATTTAAAATAAAATATATACATAATATATATATATATACAACTTCTTTATTGTTTTGTCACCCTGTGTTATCAAGGGTGTTCCCAAAGGACTGTATTTAATCATATTGTTATTTTAACTCAACAAGATATAGATGAGTAGAAAATTATCAAGTTTAATGGGTTTACCAGGACTTTCATATTGATGGCCTATGTTTAAAGTGGTTTCATAATAGCGGTTTTCTGCCTCTTTAGAATATGGCAGAAACCGCATGCTACTGGATCTGGTTTGTTCCCCATTGATTTACAATGAGGAATCCTCCAAATGCAGTGGCATGCAGTTGCATCCAGTTTCTGTCAACCTCTAGGAGCACAAAAGTGTTGCATTTTTGGGGGTTACAAAAAACCATCACCAAATGGATCAAAAGGATCCAGCATAAATTAAAATGAAGGTAAAAAGGCGCTGGACTCTCTGTGAGAGCATCTGTGATTGTCTGTTGCACTAAGACTGGCTCACACAATCTGTGCCGATGCGTGTGCTTGGTTGCCATGCACTAATATGAATGGCAACCAACCTGCCATCATAGTGTGTAAAATAAATAAATAATGGCTTCGCTCTATTTTTCATTCTCAGCACTGATAAAGCAGACAGCTGTGGGCTGCCACCTGCAGCTGCCTACTTTTAGCTAGGCTAGCAAAAAGAAGCCTGGGCTTTACCCAATTTTTAATTTGCTGCTGAGGTAAAAATAGGCAGCTTGGGGGCTGGCATTGTCAGTGTGGTGGTGGCGGCCCATAATTATTGGGTCCACCACGCTAGAAAATAGCAGCCAACAGCTTCCCTAGAGTTTGGCGCATTCATTAGATGCACCAAATCCAGGTGCCTTACCCAGCTCTTCCAGTTGTCCTAGTGCTCGTTGCAAACTAGGTAATAAATGGCTAATGCCAGCTCAATATTTAATAAATCTCTAAATTATGATAAATGTGACTCAATATTTCCAGCTGGCACTAAGCCTGGGATTCATAATGTTGGGCCAATGTTAGACCTGGCCATTATGAATCTCAAGTAAATAGCAATGAATTAAGAAAACACACGGAGACAATTTCTTTATTGGAAATAAAACACACAAAAAATTCATTATTAGAAGTAAAACACACTGACAACCCTCATTTACCCATTTATTAAAATCTCCAACAACATACTCTCCGACAATAATCCACCACGAGATCCTATGTTGCAATCTCAGCTCTGCAGTATCAGAGGCTGCGGTGAAGAAGAAGCATCCTGTTATTGTGGCTTCCAGTACAAAATGAGAGTATGAAGACTGGCAACTATGTGAGCAATGAGTCAATGAGGTCACCCGAGGACAGCTTAGGTCACCATGGTAACCACTATGGATAGCCGCTACCACGGTACCTGAGCTATATCCTTGAGTGACTTCACTGACTCACTGCTCACACAGCCACAGCTCTCGGTTCTGTCATTCTGCACTCAGAAGCTGCGATGCGTGGCCTCCAATGCAGCAGAGCAGTGATTGCGATGTGGATTATTGTCAATGGGTATGTTGTTGGCACTTTTAATAAATGGGTAAATGAGGCTTGTATGTTTTATTTCTAATAAAGGAGTTTTATCTGTGTGCATGTTTATTAACTATTCACTTACCAGATATGTAATGGATGGTGTGAGGTTCGCAAGCCGGGGTACACGGAAAACACACTTGGCAGCGGAATTGATGCAACCAGTCATGTTCTTAAAACAACACATATACTGGATATACAGTATATAATATCTATATGTGAACAAGGTCCAGCAAGGAATCCAGGTGGTGCTTCTTTCCGTTTAAAATTTTACTTTTATTGTCAGTGGTAAAAAGGGTCACATCTCCACACTGGTGGCAGTTACTCCATATAAAGAGGATTCCCCTTACAGACATCATGTTTCGACACATTGTAACGTGATACACACATATATATACATTAGGGATGGGCGAGTCTACTCGCTAGGACTCGTTACTCTGCGAGTAGTAAGGGACTCGCAGGACTCGGTTATTCTGCGAGTTTCCCAGCGATTACTCACACAGTAACGAGTCCAATGCAAATCAATGGCAATCCTAGTTTTGTCAGAGACTCTGACAAAACTAGGATTGCCATTGACTTGCATTGGACTCGTTACTGTGCAAGTAATCACAGGGAAACTCACACAGTAACGAGTCCGGCTGTCTGCTCTGTGTCGGGCTCGGGTCCTGCGGGCTGCCGCAGCTCCAGGTCCTAGAGCCCGCCTGCTCTCCCTGTGTACAGACATGAATGTCTGTGCACAGAGATGATGTAGCAGAGCTGAGATTGTTCTCAGTCTGCTCACTCCCTGTGCATAGACATCTATATCTATGCACAGGAATGTAGCAGAGAGGACATCGCGTTTTGGACTACGTCGGACGGAAGACGATTTTTTTAAGTAAAGATGGAGTCCCTAATGGCTTTTTTTTTATTTATAATAAAAAATTTTCTCTGTGTTGTGTTTTTTTAAAACAATTTAATAGAAATTCACGGCGGTCATGTCTAATATTGGCGTGACCGCCATAAATTTCGGGCTTAGGGACAGCTGATAATACAAAGCTGGCCCTAACCTCTTTATTACCCAGTGAGCCACCGCCACCAGGGCGACTGGAAGATCGGGGTTCAGCACCATAGGATGGCGCTTCAATGAACGCGCCATCTTCTGGGGCGGCTGCGGGCTGCAATTTGCAGCGGGGGTGCCCAGAAAGCTTGGGCCTCCCTGCGCTGCGGATTCCAGTCCCCAGCTGCTTAGCTGTACCTGGCTAGACATAGAAATTTCGCGGAGCCCCACGCATTTTTTTTTTTCATTATTTCATGAAATTCATGAAAAAAAAAAAAAAAAAAAGGGCTCCCCTATATTCTTGTGTCCGGCCAGGTACAAATAGGCACCTGGGGGTTGGGGGCAGCCCGTCGCTGCCTGCTGGATCCGACTGGTTCCAGAAATACGGCGAAGCCTACGTAATTTTTTTTCTGAAAAATCAATAAAACAATCCTAAAAAAGGGACTGCATCTTTATTAACCCCTCGCCCATGGTCCAGGGGTTAATAAATATGCAGTCCCTTTTATTTATATTGTTTTATGGATTTGTCAGAAAAAAATTTGACGTGGGCTTCGCCGTATTTCTGGAACCAGCCGGATCCAGCAGGCAGCGACGGGCTGCCCCCAACCCCCAGGTGCCTATTTGTACCTGGTCAGACACAAGAATATATGGGAGCCCTTTTTTTTTATTATTTCATGAATTTCATGAAATAATAAAAAAAAAAAAATGCGTGGGGCTCCGCGCAATTTCTATGTCTAGCCAGGTACAGCTAAGCAGCTGGGGGCTGGAATCCGCAGCGCATTGAGGCCCAAGCTTTCTGGGCATCCCCCGCTGCAAATTGCAGCCCGCAGCCGCCCAGAAGATGGCACGTTCATTGAAGCGCCATCCTCTGGCGCTGAACCCCGCTCTTCCAGCGGCCCTGGTGGCGGTGGCATGCTGGGTAATAAAGGGGTTAATACCAGCTTTGTTATAACAGCTGGTATTAAGCCTGAGATTCTTAATGTCAGGCCAGGTTTGACCCGGCCACTAAGAATCTCCAATAAAGGGTTAAAAAAACACCACACAGAGAAAAATTATTTATTAAAAATAAAGACACAGACACCATTAGGGACTCCATCTTTACTACCACCACATATTCCTCCAAAGACCCAGGTCTTCCCTCTTTTTTCTTCTGTCTTCTGTCTTCCTTCTTTTTGTTGAACTCATTCAGCCTGCTACATCACACATCACACAGTAGGGGGCGGAAATGCGCTCCCCTGCTGTGTGATGAGTCAGTGAGGCTGTGAGCATTAAGCGGTGACATCACCGCCGGCCCTGTTGCTATAGTAACCAAACTATCGGTTACTATAGCAACGCTTCAGCAGTGCTGACAGCACAGCGCCACAACTCATTCATAAACTGTTGGCTTTAACTCCCTGCTTACCGATCACTGCAGCGCCGGTAAGCAGAGAGTTAACTGTGCTGTGACCGCGGCTGCAGTATGAGCGGCGCATATACCAGCCGCTGTCACAGCACAGTTAACTATAACAGCGGGAGCCTATTAAACATGATTTAGCTATTGTAGCATGGTGCTACAAACTCGCACCGTGTGCTGTATGGGGGCAAGATTTTCTCACATCTGCGATTTGTAAATCGCACAATACTCGCTATTACTCGCTTCCCCATTCATTAACATTGGTTTCGCTAGACTCGCAACGAGCAGCGAGTCCCGGGCTCGGACTCGCCAGAGTCAAGCGATTCCGAGTAATTTAGGACTCGCCCATCACTAATATATATATATATATATATATATATATATATATATATATATATATACATACATATATATATATATATATGAGAGAAAAAGAAAAGAAAAAAAACTGCAAAGGACTCACAGACAATGTGAACTGGTCGCTGGGCTGCAAATTGGCGCGAAATTCATACTTTGAATTTGCGCGCCTATTTGCATAGTCTGCGCTCATTGGTTGCCGCCTCTGGCCAATGAGCGGCCTCTGTCTGGCGCTCGATAACATATTACTATGAAAACTGCCTCCAAAACCCATATCTTGCAATCAACTGTCTGGCATCTCACGTATAATAGTGCGGTCAGTCTACATAAACCTCACTCAACATGTACCACATGTTCTGTAGGAATAACATGGGTAAATAACATAGATCACCAAAAATTAACATGTTACGTCAATAGATGTAGTTAGCTGGATGATTGACTTGGCGCTTGCCACATCTGTAGCTTCCCTTTGGAAGTGTAGTGTAGATTTATTTTATCACTTTTAGGAATTTGTTTATACTGCAGTATTCTAGTATAATGCTAAAAGCATTTCTTTACTCCATATTTGGAGAGTGAGAATGGGTTATATGAGCTATATAACATATATAACAGTATAAATAAATTACTAAAATTGATGATAAAAATCTATACTATACTTCCAAAGGGAAGCTCCAGATGTGGCAAGCGCTAAGTAATCGTCCAGCTAACTACATCTATTGACGTAACCTGTTAATTTTTGGTGATCTAGGTTATTTGCTCACGTTATTCCTACAGTACGTGTGGTACATGTTGAGTGAGGTTTATGTACACTGACCGCTCTATTCTATGTGAGATGCCAGGCAGTTGATGGCGAGATATGGATTTTTGGAGGCAGTTTTCATAGTTTCATAGATTTTAAGGTTAAAGGTAGACATAAATCCATCGAGTTGAATTTATAATCTAACATGTTGATCCACATTGTGATAAAATTTTGCTCAATCCCTTCATTAATTTTTAGATTAACCATTCCATGTGCTTTTAGATGTAAAAAATGTTATTTCAGATATTTTTTTATCTTGTTTCCTCAAGACATGGGGCTTAATTTTAATGTCATTTTTAGATTGCTTTTTTCTTTTTGCTGATACCAGAGAAAAATATAAAGAAAAATAGCATGAGTGTCTATTTTTCCCCCTTTTATTTTTTTATGACCAGAAAGCTATAGCCATTATACATTCCGTTCCCTTTTACTAGTGCATCTCAATGAATTAGAATATCACCAAAAAGTTAATTTATACCAGTAATTCAATATAAAAAGTGTAACACGTATATTATATAGAGTCATTACAATCACAGTGATCTATTTCAAGTGTTTATTTATGTTAATGTTGATGATTATTGCTTACTGCGAAAAATAGCCCAAAGCTGAATATCTCAGAAAATTAAAGTAGGGAGGATGAAGGGTTAAAAACTGTACTGATGCATTCCATGAGACATCAAAGGGTGAATACAATAATGATTTATTAGTCAATGTGTTTCAGAGCTCCCAGAAACGCCCTGAAACATGACAATATTACATTGATCTTAAATATTCCAATTTATTGAGGTGCACTAGTGCATGGAATTTATTGTTAATATTGGTTGTAGGGATGGGCGAATCTACTCGCTAGGACTCGTTACTCGGCGAGTAGTAAGGGACTCGCAGGACTCGCTACTCGGCGAGTTTCCCAGTGATTACTCGCACGAGTCCAATGCAAATCAATATCAATCCTAGTTTTGTCAGAAACGCTGACAAAACTAGGATTTCCATTGTTTGCATTAGACTCGGCTACTGTGCCAGTGATAGCAGGGAAACTCGCAAAGTAACTGCTGTTACATTGCGAGCCGAGTCCAGCTGTCTTCTCTGTGCAGCTCCAGGGTCCTAGAGCCCGCCTGCTCACAGACATGATGTAGCAGTGCTGAGATTGTTCTCAGTCTGCTCATTCCCTGTGCATAGACATCTATCTATGCACAGGGGATGTAGCAGAGAGGACATCGCGTTTTGGACTACGTCGGACGGAAGAGGATTTTTTTAATTAAAGATGGAGTCCCTAATGGCTTTTTTTTTTTATTTCAAATAAAAAATTTTCTCTGTGTTGTGTTTTTTTAACCCTTCATTGAAGATTCTTAGTGGCTGGGTCAAACGTGGCCTGACATTAAGAATCTCGGGCTTAATACCAGCTTGTATAACAAAGCTGGTATTAACCCCTTTATTACCCAGCGTGCTACCGCCACCAGGGCCGCTGGAAGAGCGGGGTTCAGCGCCAGAGGATGGCGCTTCAATGAACGCGCCATCTTCTGGGGCGGCTGCGGGCTGCAATTTGCAGCGGGGGGTGCCCAGAAAGCTTGGGCATCCCTGCGCTGCGGATTCCAGCCCCCAGCTGCTTAGCTGTACCTGGCTAGACATAGAAATTGCGCGGAGCCCCACGCATTTTTTTTTTATTATTTCATGAATTTCAGAGTCAGAGTCTCAGAGTCAGAGTCTCAGAGTCAGAATCTCAGAATTTCATGAAATAATTAAAAAAAAATGCGTGGGGCTCCGCGCAATTTCTATGTCTAGCCAGGTACAGCTAAGCAGCTGGGGGCTGGAATCCGCAGCGCAGGAATGCCCAAGCTTTCTGGGCACCCCCCGCTGCAAATTGCAGCCCGCAGCCGCCCCAGAAGATGGCGCGTTCATTGAAGCGCCATCCTCTGGCGCTGAACCCCGCTCTTCCAGCGGCCCTGGTAGCGGTGGCACGCTGGGTAATAAAGAGGTTAGGGCCAGCTTTGTATTATCAGCTGGCCCTAAGCCCGAAATTTATGGCGGTCACGCCAATATTAGACATGAATTTCTATTAAATTGTTTTAAAAAAAACACAACGAAAATTTTTTATTAGAAATTAAAAAAAAAAGCCATTAGGGACTCCATCTTTAATTAAAAAAATCCTCTTCCGTCCGACGCAGTCCAAAACGCGATGTCCTCTCTGCTACATCCCCTGTGCATAAATATAGATGTCTATGCACAGGGAATGAGCAGACTGAGAACAATCTCAGCTCTGCTACATCATCTCTATGCACAGACATTCATGTCTGTACACAGGGAATGAGCAGACTGAGAACAATCTCAGCACTGCTACATCAGGCAGCAGACGGGCTCTAGGACCCTGGAGCTGGCAGCCAGCACACTGAGGAGACAGGACTCTTATCTGTGCGAGTTTCCCAGCGATTACAGTTGCAAAGTAAATGAGTCCAATGCAAATAAATGACAAAACTAGGATTGCTTCAGGCTGAAGCTTCCGAGACACATCTGCGATTTGTAAATCTCACACTACTCGCTATTACTCGCTTCCCCATTCATTAACATTGGATTCGCTAGACTCGCAACGAGTAGCGAGTCCTGTGCTCGGACTCGCTAGAGTCAAGCGATTCCGAGTAATTTAGGATTCGCCCATCACTAATTGGTTGTATTCTTTTGCCAGGGGCTACAAATGATGAGTTCTTCAGTGATCCCCCAAAAGCACCCAAAATGTGACAAAGGACACAAAAAAAAATGTGTGCTTCATATTTTCTTAGGCTTTCTTCACACCACAGTTTTGAGCTGTCAGATTCTGCCCGGTGTTTTGTAGGATGCACCGGACAGAACATATGCTCCAGACAATCAGAACTGGAGGGCAAATATGCCCTCCGGTCCTGTTTTCTGCCGGAATTGGCAGTCTGCAGCTAGAGGAGTTGTCCCCTGCTGAAATTTCAAAATTGCGAGAAGCTGGCCGCGGTCCTGAAATCTCAGCAGTGAGCTCCCCGTGGTGCTGAAGTTCAGGGCCGGCCAGCACTGAGCCTCAGCACCCGGGGGCCGGATCTGATTTTCTGTCAGATCCGGCGCCATAGACTCCCATGTTAGGGGGTGCCGGATCTGGGTGGATCCGATTTTTTTCAGATTTTTGCCCAGGACACAAAAACGCTGCAAGCTGCAATTTTGTGTCCGGGGTAAAAACCTAAATTCTGCCGAATCCTCCTGGACAGATGGAAACCAGATGGCAAAACAATGCCATCCGACCCCATAGGAATACTATGGGCCCGAAATCGGATTCGGGGCTGTCCAGTTCACACCGGCCATCCCCGGATCACATATACCGTGGTGTGAGGCCGGCCTTACTGACTCAATTATTTGGCTGCAGAATGTTTAAAAACACTGTGTGTGAAACCACCCTAATTATTCAGTTATTTTTTTTCAAAGGTTTTGAGGGAGTTGTTCACTATAGGACATTTCCTTCTGATTCCACATGTCTCAACTAGGTAAGAAACAAAAGCCTATAATAATATTAATAATCTTTATTTATATAGCGCCAACATAATCAGCAGCGCTTCACAATTCAGAGGTTCATGTTTAAACAATCATAAGAAAACGTTATCAGGAAGTACAATACAAAAAAACAATACAATATTAAGCATAATACAGTACAATAATTAGAACAAAATAATTACAGCCCTGCTCATAAGAGCTTAGAGTCTAACAATGAGGTGGGGGTGACACAAAGTATAGGTGCTTATTTACAATGATGGTATAGTCAACGTGAGGAGATGGGGAACAGATAGAAACAGCATAAGATGCCACAACCCATTATTTGTGATGCATTTGAGTCTGGTGGATTGAATAGGCTATGTCTAGATGACTTTGACTAGGGATCATGATAGGCCGCCCTAAAAAGATGTGTTTTTAGGGTCGCCTGAAACTATGTAAGTTGTGGATAAACCTAATTTCTTGGGGTAGAGCATTCCAGAGAATTTGTGCAGCTCGGGAGAAGTCTTGGAGCCGGGAGTGTGAGGTTCGGATTAATGCAGAAGTGAGTCTAAAGTCACTTCCACAGCGAAGAGAACGGGTGGGGTGATAGACAGAGATGAGGGAGGAGATGTATGGGGGTGCTGCACTGTGAAGAGCTTTGTGGGTGAGAACAAGCAGTTTGAATTGGATCCTATAGTGTATAGGCAGACAGTGCAATGACTGGCAAAGAGCAGAAGCGTCTGAGGAACGGTTTGCTAGATAGGTGATCCTGGCTGCTGCATTAAGGATGGACTGGAGAGAGGGGAGTGTCTACTGCGTGGGAGGCCAATTAAATGAGAATTACAATAGTCAAGGCGGGAGTGAATCAGGGCCACAGTGAGGGTTTTTGTGTTTCTAAGGTGAGAAAGGGGCGAATTCTAGAGATGTTCTTCAGGTGCAAGCAGCAAGAGCGGGCGAGAGATTGTATATATGAGGTGAAGGAAAGATCAGAGTCAAACATAACACCCAGACAGCAAGCATGCTGCCTAGGCGTTATCAAGGTGCCGCACACTGAGAGAGAGATGTCATATTTAGAGAGGTTAGTGGAGGGCGGCAGCAGAAAAAGTTCAGTTTTGGACAGGTTGAGTTTCAGGTAGAGAGTGGACATGATATTGGAAACTGCAGTTAGACAGTCATTGGTGTTCTTTATTAGAGCAGGAGTAAGGTCAGGGGAAGAAGTGTATAGTTGTGTGTCATCAGCATAAATATTGTACTGAAAGTCAAATTTGCTGATGGTCTTGTGTCGCCCAGGGTGTGGGGTACTCGGGTATCAGGCGGCAGAGGGTTAACTTTGTCACAGGGAATGGCGGCCATGCCTGATCCCGTATCCTGGGGACGATTCTCTTTAAAGGGGGAAAAGTTATTTGCAAGGATTATGTACAAGTTTGTCGTGATGCCACCTGCAGTACCTGGTGAGATGTCACCAGCGCCGCTCCAGTCCTCCGGAGGTCAACAGTATTGCGGCTTGGATGGTATAGTCCTCCGCAGGCAGGACTAGAACCTCCGGGGCAGGGAATCTGTTGAAAGAATGAGTTCATGCAAAGAAAGATGTAGCAGAGTCGAAGGTCACTTCACCGGGTACTTTACTGGAACTTAGCAGAGTCATTACAGTCCTCAGTGCAGTATGATGTTTAAATGACAAGTGGCTACGGGTGGCTGCAAGCGGATCTCTGGTAGATAAACGGAACCCCCTTTTATTTTCCTTTCTTGTTGCTTTTCTTTCTTGCTCCCCAGTAGCTGTGTGAAGTCTGACTTCATATAGAGTAAGTCTGACCTCCTACGGTTTCTCTCCTTACTTCCCTTGCTCCTGTCAGGTAACCTTCTGTTGATCACTGCCGCTGGCCAGCTGTGTCTAGTCCCCTCTAATGGTTGCTTAGGAATCAGGGCCGTATCTAGAAATACCCCGTGTTGCGGATTTTCTGCAGGATGTAAAGGTTCCTACAGGTGCGGGCTCTGGTACTCGGTTTCTCTCTTTGAGCAAACTCCCTCCGAGCTACTTGCTCCTTTCTCCTGGAACGTCTGGGGTCAGTTCTGCTTTTTCCTGGGTCCCTCAGCTGAGGAGACCCTCCTTCGTGCCTCAGGCTCCCTTCCTGAAATTCTCTAGCTCTCCAACCCGGAGGCAGAGACCTGAAGGCAGGCTCCAGCCAAAGACCTCCTTAGTCCCAGGCTAGACCTCAGACCTCTGACCTTCTAATTCCCCCTGGAAGTGACTATATCCCCTCCTGGGTTCCCTCCCATTGTTTGACCTAGTGTGGGGTGTGGGTTTAGGGTTCCGCCTACCTTCCATAAATCTACTTTGCAGCTGGGGTTACTACACCTCTTTTACGGATGCAGTACCCCTCTGTGGCACCTACATAGTGGGGCGCCACAGTCTGTCCAATCGGGGCCATGTAGAGAGAGAAGAGGAGGTCCAAGGACTGAACTCTGAGGGACCCCAATAGTGATAGGAAGAGGGGAGGAAGTGGAGCCTACAAATGATACACGGAAAAAGCGGTCAGAAAGATAGGAAGAGAACCAGAAGAGAGCCATGTCGTTGATGCCAATGGAGTGCAGCATGGCGAGTAGGAGATGGTGGTCAACAGTGTCAAAGGCTGCAGAGAGATCAAGAAGGATAAGCAGAGAGGGTCACCATTATGTTTTGCTGTCAGAAGGTCGTTGGTCCTTTCTGTAGAATGTAGGGGGAGGAAACCAGACTGTAATGGATCTAGAAGAGAGTGAGTGGAGAGGTAATGAGTGAGACGGAAGTAGACCAGGCACTCCAGGAGTTTAGAAATGAAGGGGAGATTGGAGACTGGTTTGTAGTTGTTTGTGCAGGATGGGTCAAGAGAAGTTTTCTTTTATAATGGAGTAATGATCGAATATTTGAAGGAGATAGGGAAGATGCCAGAAGAGAGGGAGAGATTGAAGATTTTGGTTAGGTGAGTGGTGACCACTGGAGAAAGAGACTGGAGTAGGTGAGAGGGGATTGGGTCAGCAGTGCATGTGGTGGGACAAAATCAAGACAGGAGCCTGGAGACTTCTTCTTCTGTGACTGTGTCAAAAGTGGACAGTGAGCCGGAGGAAATGTGGGGAGAGGTAGGGGTAATAGCGATTTGAGGTTGGGAGTTGATTTCCTGATGGATGTTTTCTATTTTATCTATGAAGTAAGAAGCCAGATCATCCTCACAGAGGTTGGTGATAGGGGCCTGCACCTTAGTACTGAAGAGAGAGTGAAAGGTGTCAAAGTGTTTTTTGGGTTGTTGGATAGTGAGGAGATCAGGGTGGTGAAGTAGGATTATTTGGCAAGGTGAAGGGCAGAGTTGTAAGTTCTGAGCATAAATTTATAGTGAATGAAGTTTTATGGAGTGCGGGTTTTCTTCATAGATGTTAAACACTCTTAGAACATCGCTGGAGGAATTGAGTTTGTGATTGAGCCAGTGTGATACTTGGTCCAGGGAGCTTCAGAGAGAGTAATTTAAGTGATTTACTGCCAGATTGGGACAGGAGAATGAAGAGATTGGGGACAGTTATGAGTGTACGGAGTCTGTGAATGTATGAGGGTTAATGGCCTGTAGATTTCTGAATGTGTGATAGGTCGGACTTTGCTGGGGTGGGCGAGGTTTTAAGAGTGTGTAGGAGAGAATGTTGTGGTCAGAGAGTGTAAGAGGTGAATTATCTAAGGAGGAGGTTGAGCAGAGCTGCACAAAGATCAGGTCAAGGGTGTTACCATCCTTGTGTGTCTCAGAGGTTGAGAGCTGAGAGAGGCCAAGAGATGTGGTTAGAGATAGGAGGTGGGATGCAGATGGGGAAATGGGGCTGTTTATGGGGATGTTGAAGTCTCCCAGAATGAGGTTTGGTAATTTTGAGGACAGGAAATGTGGCAGCCTCGCGGAGAAAAGGTCAAGGAACTGGGTTGGTGACCCTGGGGGGCAATATACCATCGCTACTCTGAGGGTGAGTGGACAGAAGAGCCTAATTGTGTGGACCTCAAAAGAGGGGAATGAGAGTCATGGGGCTTATCCCCAACACTTTTTTATTGTCTTGGATGTTTTATATTAATTCTGTCACGCTGAGTGTAGGGAAACACCCAGCGCAGGACAACGAATGGGGAAAAGGAGTCCCTGATGCTAAAGGCAAAAAGGGAGATGGTGACTTCTAGATAAACTAGCGCTGACACCTGGCTCCCCTAATGACCCTATACAGTTTTCACAACTGTCGCCGGATGGGATACCTGTTCCCTCAATGTCCCTGTACTCCAACTACACAAGGATCAGAGTGGGTGAACACTAGTCAGCCCACCTACCAACCAAAGATACACACCAGGGAAGAGGGAAAGGAAGAAACTCTTAGCTTGAGAAAATCCACACAGCAATCGAACAGAAACTCCAGGATTCACTGCTTGACCTGAGAAGCTACCTCCAAACACCTGACAAGCTATTACCAGCAGTGCATCCTGGGAATCAAGTGGAATAAATTGACAGCTCAAGGTAAGAGATCAGCTGGGTCCTAGTGACCACCAGCTTTCACTAAAAGAGAAATGTTTCTTAAATCGACAGACATTTTTTAGGATTTTGACTGTTTGGCCAAATGCAAGTGGCCTCTACTGTCTCATCCGTGCCTCCTGACACACCCATGACAAATTCTTCAAAGGTTATTTCTAGGCAGCTTTAGTTTGTAACTCACCCATTCAGGTTTTGTTAGAACCTTTTTCAGGATCAACAGAGTTATAAAATGTTTAACAAAATTCTATAATTGCTCAATTTCTCCATGTTTGCTCTGTATATAAACAGAAGGGTCAGCTGAAAATGTAAAATTCCCTGTGATTGCTTTGCAGACCTGTCAGACTTTCAAGGCAGGATCATGACAGCCTGTGGTTTGGAGACAATTGACAGACTAGAGACTGTTTTAAACATATAAATCAATACAGTGAAGGTTATATCCGAGGAGACCTTGTTATGAGGCATAATCTTCTCAACCAATATATCAGTGTTCTTATATTAGACCAATATTTCTATTCCAATCAATTCTATTGGCTATATGCTCACTAGAACAGGACCTAGTCCAAGTGCATGAAATAGTTGTCACTGATGATGCTTTGTTTCAGGGAGGGGGCAGTAGCTGCAGCATTGACAACAGCCTCTGCCCCTGATGACATTTTGAGTATCCCAGCATACATTGGGATATTCTCAAATGAAGAAATGAAGCATCATGGAAAAAAGGATGTATTAAAAACAAAAATCAAGCTGTTAGATAGTGTACTGAGGAAATGGTACAGACTTTTTAATTAAGAGTATGAAATTAAGTAGTTAGGCATTAGGACAAAAATTAATTTGTATTTTGGACCACCTCTATAGGTTTGGCATCACATTACAAAATGCCAACTGTAGGCCAAATAAATTGAGATATAATGGTATACCTCTTTGACTTAGTTGATGTCTTTATGATGTTTTTTATGCCCTTTCAACTTTCATAGATATACAGAACATGCATTATATATGTACTGTGTGTCTGTGTATATATATATATACAAATGTAATGGATTAAAATAGCATCATAATAAAACCATCCGCAAAATCAGTAAAGAAAGCAAAAAGTATTGTATGCAATGTATCAAAAGATGAAAACTGCAGACCACATAACCTCGGGTGCTGAGTTGCGAAACTCAAGGACTGAAGGATAGAAAGAACAAGCCACTGGGGTAAGGGTGCTTTCACACCATGATTTTGAGGGAGCCGATGCTGTCCGATATAAATCGGACAGCATCGGCTCCCTTCAGATGCCTGGAATCGGGTGCCAAATAGGCACCCGATTCCGGCATAAAATCGGCGCCGGGCTGCAAAAAAAGAAAAAAAAAAAAAAGTTTATTCTCACCACTCCCCGAGCCCCCGCCGTCAACTGCCATCTTCCTCTAGGCTCCCGGTGGCTCCCGCAGGCTGCCGGTGTCAGCAGAGGTGTACCTCTGCTGTTCAGGACCTGCGGTGATGTCACAGTCATGTGACCGCGGGTTCACCATGGTAGCCTGCGGGAGCCACCGGGAGCCTAGAGGAAGATGGCGGTTGACGGCGGGGGCTCGGGGAGAGGTGAGAATAAACTTTTTTTTTTTTTCTTTTTAACCCTTGTGCTCCCAGGAGCAGTTTTACTGTACTGAGCATGCTCAGTACAGTAAAATGGGGTCCGAGGAGACATCAGATGTTTCCTCGGACCCTTCTCCATAGGGCCCCATGTTAGGGATCGGGTCAGATCGGATGTGCACTAAATGCCATCCGATTTGGTCCGATCCGAGTCTGTCAGATTTTGTAATCGGATGAAAAAATCGTTGCAGGCAACGATTTTTTTCTCCTGAAAAAAATCGGCCAAAATCGGGCAGAATCGGATCGGACCAAATCGGATGGCATTTAGTGCACATCCGATTCGGTCCGATCCCCATAGGGATGCATGGGATCCGAAAATCGGTCCGATGCTGTCCGATTTTTTTCGGACAGCATCGAAAATGCAAAAATCGTAGTGTGAAAGCACCCTAAGCTGTATTACTGCACCCTCAGATTGGACCTCAGATTGGAAATTCCTGATAAAATGGTTTTCTGTAATCATCTAGAAGTAGTTCACTAAAAGTTCACAGATTGATGTTAGATAAGATTGGAATCTCTATGAGTAATAATCCTACATGCGAGGTGTAGTTGATATTAAGTGCTAACAGCACAAAGCTCCACTTTACTACAACACTTTACTACACATACAAATTGGATGAATTATAGGCTAATTGTAAAGGCTTTCTCAATGTCATAGAAATTAAGTGAACACTTCAGATAAATCTGATGCCATTCAAGAGGAGATAATGCATGACTCAAGGAATCGAAATGCCCCCATGAAGTGCTGTCCTAAGTTGAGTACAAGATTAGCAGTCGGGCTGCCAGAACCCAGGACAGGCGCATCCGAGGATCAGAACACATCAGCCTACTTTAATCAATACTAGAAATAGGCCCGATGCTAACGTATCGCATCGGGAGTGCCGTGAAATAAGCATCTGTGTATGCTTAGTGTTGCTGACAGGAGCAGTGGACATGTGTCACACCATTTGGCTTTTCAAAATATCTGTTCTATATCATCCCTCTGCATTTGTATATTGTATGTGTCGGGTCATTTGACCTGTGCATTGTCTCTTCCTTGTTGTGTGCTGTATTTTGGTATCTGGTGTTGTGATTCTTAAGCGGTGTTCGCTATGTGGTATCTCCCCTGTGTGATGTGTGTGTTTACCCTATGTGGTCTCTTGTAAGCTGTTGTGACTATAATTGGAGGTGGTACATTGTTTTGTGCAGTTTGATGTGTGTGATTGTCCATTCCCAAAATGGACCAAAAAAAACAGAAAGGAAGTGAAAGGATACAATTTATTAACATGTCAAAAATAATGGCAAAGCTTCTTACCTTTACATAATAGTAACAGAAAGACAATCCATAGAAATGTTATTATATTCTATTTCTATGTATTAGGTAGATTGGTGTAAATGTATATTTTTGTATGTATGGGTAATCGATGTATGTCTGTATCTATAATGTCTCCTCGATCTATATGTGCCTATATATCTATCATCTTTGTTTATCATATTAAAAAATGATATATCTATGTTTTTAGCTGTGATGTATATAAGTGCTAATAATATATAATATATAATCATTTAAAGTATATATAATAATATAATATGTATTTATTTATATAGCGCTATTATTCCATAGCACTTTACATACATTAGTAATGCTGTCCCCATTGAGGCTCATAATCCAAATATCCTACCAGTATGTCTTTGCAATGTGGGAGAAAACATGAGTACCTGGAGGAAACCCATGCAAACACGGGGAGAACATACAAACTCCATGCAGATGTTTGTCCTTGGTGGAAATTGAACCCAGGACCTCAGTGCTGCAAGGTTGCAGTGCTAACTACTAAGCCACCGTGCCGCCCATAATATATCAATCATATCTCCATGTATAGTATATGTATAAGATCTGCAATTTTTTAAGGTGTAAATCTATAAATGTATGAATACATATCTATGTAGCAATGTCTGTATCCATATGGATTAAAGCCGGAGGGGAGATATGGTGAACAGCCGTCCCTCCCATCTCTTCAGCTGTTCACAAAAAACCCATCCAGTGAAAAGACAAATAAGTCTCTCAGCATCTTTGACACTGTAGTTAGAAATGTGGATTTTCATCACCATCTGTTTCAAAGTCTATGATATATATATATATATATATATATATATATATATATATATATATATATTATATATATATATAAATAAATATATATAAAACAGTCCAGACAAAAGAGGGCACTCACCATTTGGTGCTTCTTAGGAATTTATTCCCTTTTCAGGGTTCCATTCAGGATTCCATACAGTACAATGGAGGGAGGGGGGGACCAGCAGAAGTGCCATTCAGGGCACGAAACGGGCTGTTGTCCGGCATCCCTCCACGTCCCCCCCTCCCTCCATTGTACTGTATGGAACCCTGAAAAGGGAACACATTCCTAAGAAGCACCAAATGGGTGAGTGCCCTCTTTTGTCTGGACTGTTTTATTTAACATACACTCAAGTGAGCACACCCAGGTGCATAGCTGCCTCATCTAAGACGACTGACACTCGGGGAAACTCCCAACACAAAATCCCAGTAGTGCCCGGTCTTTTCAATTTGATACATATATGTATGTACATATATATATATATATATATATATATATATATATATATATATATATATATATATGTATTTAGCACAAAATCAATGTAGTAAAATATGTTATCTATCTATCCATCTATCTATCTATCTGCCTATCTCTCTCAATCTATCTATCTATCTATGTATGGATGTACTCCAAAGTTTCATCCAAAACAACAGTTTTAATGCAGCCCCATGTGGTGCAACGTTTCAACCTGTATCAGGTCTTTTTCAAGCATGCTTGAAAAAAGACCTGATACAGGTTGAAACGTTGCACCACATGGGGCTGCATTAAAACTGTCGTTTTGGATGAAACTTTGGAGTGCTGCCTGTTTTTCTTGGGAAGTATACTATTTTTGCATTGGACATTGCAATTTACAGGATTTTTTGCACCCATCTTTAATTAGAAGTTTGTGCTGATTTCTTTTTTTCTATTATGTATTGATGTATCTAAGGCATGTCAATGTGTGTAAAAAAAAAGTAAATCACTATTTATGTGATATAATAGTATGTACTGTACATGTTATTGAGATGACTAAAGACATAAATTAATTTAGAACATTTTTATAAACTACATTTATAGTGAACACTTTATCACTACCATGTAACAACTGTCCTTGTAGTGGTGTATCTAAATCCTTCACTTTGACATGGGAGCATTTCCTGACTCTGGAGCAAGCAACATATAGCTGCCCATGGCTAAAGGCTGGTTGAGGTAGATAAATACCTATTCGATGTAGAGTCTGTTCTTGTGCCTTGCTAATTGTCATTGTGAAAGCTGGCTTAACAGGAAACTGTCGTCTTCATAGTTTCGGAGTTTGAATGGTAACCCAGTTTCAGATGGACACAAATAAATGCGTGGAATGAAAACAAAGTCTCCTTCAGCTGATTCTGTGATGACTTTTGCCTGTTTGATATGTGAGTTTAAAGGATAACTCCAGTGAGAGAAATCTTTTTAGTACAATCCCTGCCCTCCTACATGATGAAGCAGAGCCGTACACTGCAGTTCTAGGATCTATAGATCTCTTATAAATCTATAAAATCATACCTGCTCCTCTGTTCTGGCCCCCACCTCAGGGAATCTAAATCTCTGCACGCCCCCTGCCACGCCCCCTCAATAAACAGAAGAATTGTGATAGGTTGTAAATGTAGGCTGATCCTGCGGCCCCCAGAATCCACGCACCTGATACACCTCCTGCTTTTTGCACTTACATGAAGCTGCCAGGCTGTAGATTCTGGGTTCTCTGAGGTGGGGGCTAGAGCAGAGGAGCAGGTATGATGTTATCGATTTATAAGTGATCTATAGATCCTACAACTGCAGTCTACAGCTTTTCTTCATCATGTAGCAGGGCAGGAACAGTACTAAAAAGTTTTCTATCACTGGAGTTCTTTAACCCTTAGTGACGAAGAAATTTGTCATTTTTCATTTTCGTTTTTTCGCTCCTCGGCTTCCAAGAGCCATAACGTTTTTATTTTGCTTGTTTTTTGTGGGACGAGTTGTACTTTCAGATGCAATAATTTGTTTTACAATATAGTGTACAGGGAAATTGCAAAAAAATTCTAAATGCAGGGAAATTGCAAAAAAAGTGCAATAAGACGTTGGTTTTTTGGGTTTTGTAGTCGCCGTGTTCACTATATGGTAAAACCGACGTGACCGTGTGATGCCTCGGATCAGTACGAGTTTGTAGATACCAAACATGTATACCTTTATTGGTATCTAGGTGGTGGAAAAAAATTCAAAAGCAAGAAAAAAAAAGACATTGCACTTTTTGCGCCACGCTCTGCGACCCGTAGCGTCCTCATTTTTCGGTATCTGGGGCTGGGTGATGGCTTATTTTTTGTGTCTCAAGATGACGTTTTTAATGATACCATACTTGGGTGGATGCGCTGTTTTGATCGCCTGTTATTGCATATTTTAGCATTGTTGCAGTGATCAAAAAACGTAATTTTGGCGTTTGAACCTTTTTTTGCGCTACGCAGTTTACAGATCTCATTATTTGATTATTTATATTGATAGATCGGGCAATTCTGAACGCGGCGATAACAAATATGTGTTTTTTTTTTTTTTTAATACTTTTATTGTGGATGGGAGAAAAGGGGGGTGATTTGAACTTTTATGTTTTTTTTTTTTTTTTCAACTTTGTAAAAACTTTATTTGCTTATTGATTCTTACTTTTACACAGCCTCTGTGAGAGGCATGCAGCTGCACAGTCCGATCGCTTCTGACACATACAGAGGAGCTGCAAGCTCCTCTGTATGTGTCAGAATCGCGGACCTGTTGTGGTTGGCAGCCCCTGCCAACCACAACCCGGAAATGCTCCATGACAGGTTCCAGGGTCAAGCCAGGACCCTGGCTTGTGACATCAGCATGGGAGATCCCGCAATACTATCGCGAGATCTCCCCTAGAGCCCGGTAAGCGCGCGCTGCCCGCTCCGGCTCCCTTAGATCCCGCTCTCAGAGATTGAGGGCGGGATCTAAGGGGTTAACAGCACCGATCTGATGGCGGGACCGATTGGTGCTGTTACTCCCACATCTCAGCTAGTGAGATCAGCTGAGATGTGGGAGGTTTGAAGTGAGCTCCACGCCGGAGCTCACTTCAAACACCGGGTAATGACAGCCGACGTATGGCTGTCGTTAAGAGGTTAAGGATGAACACCCTTTAAGGATGTTACAATGAGCTGAGTTCTGTTACATAATCTTTTTTTTATTCAGATTTCGCAGTAGCATGACAATTGTTCCTATTTTTAGTTGTAGGCAATGTGGTGGCATTCCAGATGGTGTTAGAGAATTTAAAAATTCGACTGGGTATTGTTCACATTCATTAGCATCATCACTATCCACAGAATCATCACTTGTATATACAGTATGACATATTGGCCCCTCATTTGGTTCATAATTTGAGAGTTTAGAAGTTGAACATCTTCATTTTTTGGACAGAGTATTGCATGGGATGCTGCATACATAACACTTGCAATGTCATTAACATTAATATGAATTTTTGTGCCAAATATGTCCGTGATTAAACAGGCAGAGTACAGCATGTCTGGAGGAATTTCAATAACGTCCTCTCCAAGGTTGTATTCATTTGACATCTGACAATTTCCTAGTTTAAGTAACCAAGTGCTGTATTCTGGATCCCTGGATCTCTGGATCTCATGTTGTTGAATAGTGGGAGTCTTGTGAAGTGTTTCCAGAGTTGACAATATTTAAGACCGCAATCCACAATTTCAGTTCTGATGGCATATGTAAGTACAGGAAGGCACTGTCGGGAAACTCCTCCAAGTATGAAAACATTACCACCAAAGGGAACATTATTTTTATCATCAACATATGTTGTCATAAGATCATACAGTTGTGGCCAAAAGTATTGACATCCCTGTAATTTTGTCAGATAATTCTCAGTTTCTTCCTGAAAATTTGCAATCACAAATTCTTTGGTATTATTATCTTCATTTAATTTGTCTTCAATGAAAAAACACAAAAAGAATTGTCCTAAAGCCAAATTGGATATAATTCCACACCAAACATAAAAAATGGGGTGGACAAAAGTATTGGCACTGTTAGAAAAATCATGTGATGCTTCTCTAATTTGTGTAATTAACAGCACCTGTAACTTACCTGTGGCACCTAACAGGTGTTGGCAATAACTAATCCATGTCAACTGGCTGCAAGTGTGATTTAAAGTTGACTCAACCTCTGTCCTGTGTCCTTGTGTGTACCACATTGAGCATGGAGAAAAGAAAGAAAACTAAAGAACTGTCTGAGGACTTGAGAAACCAAATTGTGAAGAAGCATGAGCAATCTCAAGGCTACAAGTCCATCTCCAAAGACCTGAATGTTCTTGTGTCCACCGTGCGCAGTGTCATCAAGACATTTAAAGCCCATGGCACTGTGGCTAACCTCCCTAGATGTGGACGGAAAAGAAAAATTGACAAGAGATTTCAACACAAGATTGTGTGGATGGTGGATAAAGAACCTCGACTAACATCCAAACAAGTTCAAGCTGTCCTGTAGTCCGAGGGTACAACAGTGTCAACCCGTACTATCCGTCGGCGTCTGAATGAAAAGGGACTGTATGGTAGGAAACCCAGGAAGACCCCACTTCTTACCCCGAGATATAAAAAAGCCAGGCTGGAGTTTGCCAAAACGTACCTGTAAAAGCCTAAAATGTTTTGGAAGAATGTTTTCTGGTCAGATGAGACAAAAGTAGAGCTTTTTGGGCAAAGGCATCAACATAGAGTTTACAGGAGAAAAAGAGGCATTGAAAGAAAATAACACGGTCCCTACAGTCAAACATGGCGGAGGTTCCCTGATGTTTTGGGGTTGCTTTGCTGCCTCTGGCACTGGACTGCTTCACCGTGTGCATGGCATTATGAAGTCTGAAGACTACCAACAAATTTTGCAGCATAATGTAGGGCCCAGTGTGAGAAAGCTGGGTCTCCCTCAGAGGTCATGGATCTTCCAGCAGGACAATGACCCAAAACACACTTCAAAAAGCACTAGAAAATGGTTTAAGAGAAAGCACTGGAGACTTCTAAGGAGGCCAGCCATGAGTCCAGACCTGAATCCCATAGAACACCTGTGGAGAGATCTAAAAATGGCAGTTGGGAGAAGGCACTCTTCAAATATCAGGGACCTGGAGCAGTTTGCCAAAGAAGAATGGTCTAAAATTCCAGCAGAGCATTGTAAGAAACTCATTGATGGTTACCGGAAGCGGTTGATTGCAGTTATTTTGGCTAAAGGTTGTGCAACCAAGTATTAGGCTGAGGGTGCCAATACGTTTGTCCGGCCCATTTTTGGAGTTTTGTGTGAAATGATCACTGTTTTGCTTTTTGCTTCATTCTCTTTTGTGTTTTCTCATTGAAGACAAATTAAATGAAGATAATAATAACAAAGAATTTGTGATTGCAATCATTTTCAGGAAGAAACTGAGTATTATCTGACAGAATTGCAGGGGTGTCAATACTTTTGGCCACAACTGTATATATAAATAGGAATACACGATTAAACGTCCCATAGTTTGCAAAAAACAAGTGATTTTTAATGACAAGTAAAACAGGGGGTTACAACCACAGTACAAGCAGCATTATGGCAGGCTGCACCACTGACACACACAAGATATATGTGAGATTGTATCAATGCATAAGGTTATTTCATGCCAGAGGAGAAAAAAAAACAACAAAAACACACACATAATACATAGTATTAGTACAACATAGTTTATACCCAATCGGTGTACATATGTGCAATATATATACATTTATACCCAGCTAGGCACATTCAACCTAGGTACAGTTTCACCTGAGTATTTATAATAATGACATTTGGCTCAATGTGTAGTAGATCTAGGATATGGATATCCCCTATATCCCCAGACTCTGGTTGCATATACAGCTCATATAGCAACCACACTATTGAGACCAGTATCTGGCAGTATATCCTGTGCAAGTTACCTATGAAGCGCTACAGTGCTCCTTGCGTCTCTCAGTCAATGGTGCCCCCCACCCCTACGGCCGTTTCGGCTTCACCTTCATCAGGGGGTGTCAGTCTGGGCTGTATAGTGGGCTTAAAAAGGCTGGCCAGCCAATTGGAAATTAGTGGACACAGCAGTGTAGCTTACATTGCTGCAATCCCAGAAAATGTGGGTGTGACCGCAGATGCATCATCAGGGAGTCGGTGACATGGGAGTCACGTGTCCGCGCTCCACCAATGAGATCACGGCAAACAGTCTGTGTAGTCAGTTACTAAGGTTACAGAACCTATGTCATCAGGAAGGGCCTGAACAACTCTGGTATCAACAAATTAACCCCTTCCCCACTTCTATACATAAACTATTGCCACAAACAGCATTTTAAACAATAGGTGGATACAATTACAACCTGTAGTGCAATATATAAAGGTAAACATACAATAATATATTATAGTTATTACCATGTATTATAATATAATAAATTTAATGTTTTATCCCCACACAAAGTCCACCCTGATCAAAGTCCATATTGTGGCATATATCAATATGACAGGTGCTCCAACATGATTGTCCAGTTATTTGCAGATGCGATGACATAGCTCTGATTACACATATCTTGCAGTGGTCCACATAATATTGTATTCCAAATGGGTCAATGTTTCATCATTTTGATCTAAGTCAAAGAGTCCATTTTGAATCTCAAGGCTGCAGCCTATTAAAAACATGGAATAAAGACCCTGATTAGGATCAACACCGATAATGGCAACCCAGATAATGTCAATCACAAATATGGAATGAAACTGTTATACTCATTCAGTCCCTCAGGCTGTAGGGTGCCAAGCCTCCAAATCCACCAAGTTTCCAACATTGCAAGCCTCTTACCTATAGGTCCAGCCCGCACACCTAGATCTGCAGTGTTGATACCCCTCACCTTAAGAAGTTCACCTCGGGATGCATGATGCTCCCAGAAATGTCTGGGCAGTGTTTTAAGATGTACAATATCCTGGCACTCCTTCGCCGCATTTATAGCCAGGACATGCTCCCGTACCCGTACCTTTAGGGGTCTTGTAGTAAGCCCCACATAGATTTTATAGCAAGGACAAGTGGCGTAGTAGATCACAGCTTTTGTGATACAGGTAATTGACTTTCTAATTGAGAAGGTTTTTAATCCCTTAGAATCACTAAATGTATCCGTTCTTATAATTTTGGGGCATGCCATGCATCTGCCAAATGGGCGGCAGCCCACCCTCTTAGGAACGGTATCCAAAAAGGTGGTCTTACTATCCACATAATGGCTGAACACCAGATGATCACGCAGGTTCCTTGATCTGCGTATCACTATCATAGGGTGCGGAGGTAAAACCTTAGCCAATATTGGATCTGCCAATAAAATTGGCCATCCCAGATCTAAACAAGAGAGTATCCTCCCAAATTGCCCATTATACATGGTCACAAACCTCGTACGACCATCTCATGTCCTGCTCGTCCTGCCATATAACAACTCATTTCTGGAACTATGAAGTGCTCTGTGAAACGCATGTTTCACAGACCTTCTGCTGTACCCACGTTCCAAAACTCGATTTTTTAATTCCTCAGCACGGGTACGGAAATCTGCCCCGGATGAACAAATACACCTAAGCCTCAGACGATCATGTAGAAGTCTATCGATGACATTCAAAAAATGGTTTTGTGCCATTGTGCACTCATCAAGTGTCACGGGTGGCACGGATGACAGGGTGGAAGCCACGCGCAGACGATCCCAGCGTTTGGCCCACCAGCCATAATGGTGGAGGATGGTCCGTCTCTTTCAGGAGCATTTACCTTCTGTGTTGATGGAAAGAAGGTGTGATGAGATCTCTCTATTATGGGGAGACGGCTGTGGAGGTCTTGCGCTCGGTCTGGTTTTATCCACCAATGTTGTAGGTCACTAGGACCCAGCAGACTCCTTCCACCTTTATAAGGAGGTTCATTACCCTTCCTCGGTGCAGGTGATAGTTCCTTGTGCACACTTTATCCTTGCTCCAGCAGAAGCTGAGTTGTGGAGGTTGCTGTGTTCTGCTGTCAGATAAGTGTTTCCTTTTCCCAAATGTCTGTCTTCCCTGGTGTTTGTCTTTAGTTGATAGTGGAGGGGTCTAGTGAACCTCTCCATCTGATCCTTAGATAAGATAGATCTAGGATCAGAGAGGGACGAGGTTCGTGGTCGGCGACAGTTGAGGAGACTGTATAGGGACGTTAGGGCAGACAGGGTCAGCTCTAGGAAGTCTAGGGGTCACCGTCTCCTTCTTGTGCCCTTAGCATTAGGGACTCCTGACCCCCCCCCCCCCCGTCGTTATCCTACGCTGGGTGTCTTCCCCACTCCCAGCGTGACATCAAGTATAAGAAGTGTAGCATTTTTTAACTTGTTGGCAGCGTTAGTGTCAATTTTAATCTTGAAACTAACGTTTCATTGATTGGAATTGGAATGTCACACAGAGAGTGCATAGTTCGTCCTCCTGGTAGCAAGTTTGCAGCTATTCCTGTAGTGGCAGCAGGTGAGACCAATGTTCTTGTACTTTAGTAGATGGTATAAGTAGGTTTTTCCACTGCCAGCCGGACCATCAATAAAGAAGCACTTAGGTGTCAACATGTTGTCTTGTACAGCGTCCAAAATGTCATTAAAAGCCAAGATTTGCTCAGGATTAACCCCTTAGTGACGAAGAAATTTGTCATTTTTAATTTTCGTTTTTTCGCTCCTCGGCTTTCAAGAGCCATAACTTTTTTATTTTTGTGTCGATACAGACATATGACGGCTTGTTTTTTGTGGGACGAGTTGTATTTTCAGATGCAATAATTTGTTTTACCATATAATGTACAGGGAAATTGCAAACGAATTCCAAGTGCAGTGAAATTGCAAAAAAAGTGCAATTACACGTTTGTTTTTTGGGTTTTTTAGGCGCCGTATTCACTATATGGTAAAACCGACGTGATGGTGTGATGCCTCGGGTCAGTACGAGTTTGTAGATACCAAACATGTATACCTTTACTGGGGTGGATGCGCTGTTTTGATCGCCCGTTTTTTTTTTTTTTATCATTGTTGCAGCGACCAAAACAACTTAATTTTTTCGTTTGAACCATTTTTTTGCTACGCAGTTTACGGCTCTCATTATTTGATTCTTTATATTGATTGGGCGATTCTGAATGCGGCGATACCAAATATGTGTATTTTTTTTTTTTTAATACTTTTATTGTGGATGGGAGAAAAGGGGGGTGATTTGAACTTTTATGTTTTTTTTTTTTTCAACTTTGTAAAAACTTTATTTGCTTATTGATTCTTACTTTTACACAGCCCCTGTGAGAGGCATGCAGCTGCACAGTCCGATCACTTCTGACACATACAGAAGAGCTGCAGCTCCTCTGTATGTGTCAGAATCGCGGACCTGTTGTGGTTGGCAGGGGCTGCCAACCACAACCAGGAAATGCTCTGTGACAGGCTCCGGGGTCAAGCCAGGACCCCGGCCTGTCACGTCAGCATGGAAGATCTCGCAATGTTATTGCGAGATCTCCCCTGGAGCCCGGTAACCGGGTGCCGCCCACTCCGGCTCCCTTAGATCCCGCTCTCAGAGATTGATGGCGAGATCTAAGGGATTAACAGCACCGATCGGATGGCGGGACCAATTGGTGCTGTTAGTCCGACATCTCAGCTAGTGAGATCAGCTGAGATGTCGGAGGTTTGAAGTGAGCTCCACGCCGGAGCTCACTTCAAACACCGGGTAACAACAGCCTGACGTCTAGAGACGTACGGCTGTCGTTAAGGCGTTAAGAGTTTTTTTCATCTAAGTAGCTGTAGCTAATTCATAATCTTTATCATAGTCTTCTTGAGGCTGGCATATATTTGTTGCAGGACGTGGTAAATTGCAATCCAAATAAGACTTGCCATGTATTATTAGCACATCTTGAACATCTTTCATAGCATAACTTTCCCAATTGATGTACAGTTCAGTGTTGTTGTGGTATCTGTGACAGTAGTCTTGTAAGAAACGTTGTTTAAATTCATTCCACAATTCCAGTGGATTTGTAAGTGATCCTAAAACAGAGATGTAAGCGAAAATCTCCCAAAGTTGTGTAGGCATGTTCAGAACAGTGGCATCTAGTATAGTATTCCTCCAGACACTATCATCCATTAATAATTTGAGTGCTAAGGCAGCATCTTGAAAGGTTTCATGTGTAATACAATTGACAGATTTAAGGCTCTAAAAACTTTTTGCTCCTTTTACTTGTAATAACAACAAACATAAATAATAGCGTTCTTGGTCTTTCAGACTAACTGTATACATTCTTCCTATTACAATATGGCCTCTTTGCTTTTTGGGTTCCCATATGCCATGTTTCCAAACGTAGTGTTCTGGAATGTCTCTGTAATAATATTGATGTGCATTAGGGTTGATCTTAAGGCTAAAGTACGCCATGAGTGTTGAATTTTGAAGTAGTTTTTGTTGTAAGTTGTCAATGGGATCATCTTGATGAAAATATAGCGGCTGAGCAGTTTTGGCAGGCGGGAGGTTTAAGCCGCTCAGCTGATGCGGTCATGAGGTCAACTAGTTTGTTATTTTTAGTTCAGTACAGTAAAAATGGCAAATTCAGAAGCTGTGAACTATTGTCATACCAGTAGTACACAGTATTTTAGTGTCTCAGATAGTAGACAAAATTGTTACCCAGTATGGGTAATCAAAAATTGTAAATGCACATGCGTGAGTACACCGCACAGTTATGGCTGTTACTGGGAATAGCTGTGATGTATATCTGTCCCTTGCGCAAGAAAAGTTTGTGGCTGCAACGCTGTTACTACGGCTGCACAAGTAAAACATTAACGTCACCGCTATTCCCACGCAGGCACAGTAACAGGCACGTCGTTGCTATGCATGCACAGGTAGAGCGTGCAGTTGTGGCCACGAACTGCGCCTGTGCAAGTGACACTGACACGGCGCCTTATGGGATTCGGGGACATCGGCCGGAAGTCCCAAGCGGCAATTATATATGTAGGTTGTCATTGTCATAGACATATTTTCCTTCCATTTTAGTGTCATGACTTACACCAGAAATGTATTCCAGTCAATGATTATATTATTATTTTTGGTGCACTTGTAAGATGCACCTTTTTCACTAAGTGGGTGCTCTTCTTAATGAATTAAGCACATCTTACTTCAGCGGTCCCTTCATTAGGACTGGCATACAAAACGCCAGTCTTAATTAATTGGGCCCCCTAGTGCTGACACTTGTTCTAGCACATAGATAAAACAAGTGGATATTTTTTCTATGCCCTTGTTAGCAAAATATATTCTTTCTATTAATGTTGGGATTGCAAATACAGTCTGCACAAAGCAATTCATTCTTCAGCGCTCACAACTTAGCGTCTCCCATGCATACAAAATGCAGTGTTCATATTGAGAGGAAGCGAAGGTCATTCCGACTGACAAGGATTCGTATTCATTTATCGTGCGTGCTGCTACACAGCTGTCAGAGAATTTTATTTTAGGAGCTGGACTGTGCAGGCTTTTGTCACCAGCTGTTTCTGCAAAGTCAAATTTAACAGTGCAGCCAGACATACGTATTTATACAGGAGACTGCCTACAGTCAAGACATGTTAAATCACAAGGCCTAAAGCACACAAATAGTTAGACAAGCTACAGATACAACCTTATCAGTGTGTAGAATGGTGAACAAATCTAAAATTTATATTCCCCACAATCCCATCATTAATGATCTCACCAGGATGGCGCCGTACCTCCAAGAGTCAATGACAATGACCTTCATGTGATGTAAACATGTCATAATGAATGCAAAACATAACTTAATTTCTAAGCTAAGCTACTAGTGATTTTTAAAACCTTTGTTACAGCTTTGACTCCAAATTGTCTACAAATTATTTATGGATCAGAAATGACTAGACTTGGGCAAAACAATTAGCAGGAACCTGATCAAGCAACCACATAAGTAGTCCAGAGCCCTAAAAATCTCCTCCAACATCAGTAGGCCCATCAAGACATCATGTGAGCACCACACCACAATGATGACATAATAGGGCTACTAACCAGATATTGGCGGAAAAGATCCTGGTGGACATTTCTAGGCTGTACAAGATCGATCTTCCTACAGATCATTTCTCCATCAAGTCACGAAATAGAGCTGAAGGCCGATAATAATTAATATGCGGAAGCACTCTTTATGCTAGAGGGTAAAACTGAGCAGATATTAAGAAATTCAATTTAGCCAAATTTTCCACAAAAATGTTATTTGTGAATAAATTTGCACGAATATCAATACTGGAAAGCTTGTAATTGTTTGGAGAATATAAGAGGAGGAAAAGAGAGTCTCACTGACCATAAGAGCTTACACTCTACAGGAGAGAGGACCCTGCTGAACATAAAAGCAGGAGTGAGAGACTTACCCAGTGACTCTGGAGATATGACTCTGCTGTACAAACTGTGCTCCATTGATCTGTGATGTCCCAGGTATGACTCCCCTATACAAGGTATGATAATCCATAAGATGTCATAGCTGCAAGTGCATTAAGGGTTGCCCATGTGGTAATGTAAAATGATACTAGCTGATTCTTTGGCAGTATAGGAAATGGTGTCAGGTATGTGTTTACTTTTTGCTAACTGCTAATTAAATCTTAAAATGATTTAAACATCACATTTTAGGAAATTCTCCTTGAACTTGATCTTGCATAGATCAATCCTGTTATCGCTTTTACCAGGGTTTTGGTTACTGTGTACTGATGTGGTTGCGGAACCAGGATCCTGCTCATTTTTGCTCAACTCTACCAATTATCACACTTTGTAGGAATCTTGATTCGGATGTACTGGTGGGAAGTCAATTCTCTTACTACAACTAAAAGGTCAAATCAGTAGATCCTACCAGCTGCCCTTACTAAGGCCTCATTCAGACGTCCATGTTGCACATACACCTCAGGTTTTACAAAAGTACACGGGCCATTTGTTACATTTGGAGGAGAAAAAGGCAGCTAAATAGGAAAGGGTTCTTTACAGTTAGAGCAGTCTGACGGTGGAACACTCCACCACAAGAGGTAGTAATGGCAGATACTATGACAGCTTTTAGAAAAGGGCCAAATGCCTTTCTCATAATAAATGACATTGTGGGGTAATCTAGCAATAGAAAATGTATAAGTGGTGGAGAAAGGTTGATCTTGATTGACCTGTGTCTTTTTTTTCAGCTTTATAACAAAGTAACTATGTATATATTTAACTATGTACCAACAAGTTCATATTGAAATCTATGGTTCTATTTACATGTCCTTGGTTTTTCACGGATCGTGTCAGTGCAAAACTCACAGAGGACGTTTTGTGGTATCGCAGATAACTAGGGCCGATACAAGTTTATGGGTCAATGAAGAACATGTACAGTACACAGATGTCGTCAAAGTATAATCTTGGTGCTGTCTATAATTAACACTGCAAAGTATAGGAGAAGTTTTGTAATGTATCTGTTTATCCATTTATGAAAAACACTGATGACACACTGATGGTAAGACCCAGAGGTCCCCAACCTATGACCTTGAGAGCCACATCCAATTTTGAGAGGGGGTCGCGAGCCACATCAAGCTTCCGCCCCTCACAGTTGTGACACCCAGAGTCCATATTACTGGTATAATGACAGCCAAAGTTTTTCCAAAGAAATCATACTGAGGCAGTATACCAAGATCCAGGGGTTCCTGCAGTCCCACCATCCAGATCTGCTCTTCTTTGTGAAGCTATTCACCAAAGTCACCAATTGGAGACCTGATCTTCATAGCTGTTTGCTAGACCTAGTGCTAATGCACCAAGCTGGAAAACAGCCGCGAGCCACACATAATGAGGCCGCGAGCCATTGGTTGGTGACCTCTGGCAAGAACAGACACATTGATCCAAAGCACTGATGAAACCGGTACCAATTTCCTCAGTATGTGTTTAAACACGGTTGTGTGAATGAGGTCTTGGGATGCATCTCAGTGTCAGGAACTCGAGACTTTTTAGTCCCTGATTGAGAGGGCATGGACTATTCACGGTTTCCACAAACGCATGGCCACCTACACATTGTTGATCTCACCTCTGTCCTTTTGGAACGCAAAAGCAAAGCTCAGGTATAGCAGTTCATTTTTTTTTCTGCAGAACAAACAACACTAAAATTAATTGAAAAGACGGGTTTACCGAAATGTATGCTTTGATTAAAATGATGTGCAGCACTACATGCAAATAATTAGATTAATATGAACATTACCAATGATTATTATCACGATTTAGTGTCTGCAATCCGTTCCATGTGATGATTTCATGGTCTCTTTAGTCTATTACTACATTGTGTCAGTTTGTGCTTCATCTACCCTTCATTGACCTATATCAGCTACCTGTGCTGGGATCATAAGTGTCTGTAAACCTGCCACTGTTCATCAGATGCAATATCTTCTTCCAAGAGCGCTCTGAATTACATTGCTTGTACTTTTATGAATCCCTTAATATATGTAAATGTATTTTCCTTGCACCTGACTCTATGATCCATATAGTATGCCAGGTTTTCAGTGCGTGTCTTTGGCACACTCAGGAGGATTATAACTGGACCATGAAAACTATTTTGATTTAAAAACATTTGTAGAATTTTTTAAAGAATCGGTTCCCACCTATAGATACTTATATACATTTTCAAGAAATGACAGCTGACATATGACCTTTAAATCCTGGCAAGTCTTAGGTTCTTCGGTAAAAAGAAACCGGCATTGTCATTACTTAACAGAATTATTTTATACTAGCTGTGAGCCCGATGCAAATGCATCGGGTGTCTAGAATATTTTAAAATTTTTTTTAACATTTTCAAATAATATCAATATAAAGTATAGGGGGACTTGCGGCAGGTGCAGCAAGTGCGGTTTTGCACTTGCGGCAGGTGCAGCCGCGAAATAAACCACGGCTGACCGCGGTTTTTTTCGCGGCCGCACCTGCCGCAAGTGCAAAACCGCACTTGCCGCACCTGCCGCAAGTCCCCCTATACTTTCTATGGGGATTACCGCAACCGCGCTGCAAGTGCAGCGGTTATGCGGCAATCGCGGCAGATGCGTTTTTTTTCACCGCATCTGCCGCGATTTTGGCGGACATATGGTATGCGGACATATGGGGGGTGTGTGGTGACAGCGGGGGGGGGGGGTGTGGACATCGGGGAGCGTGGTTACAGGAGAGGCTCCGGAGCACTGTGTCAGCATGTGCTGACAGCAGCGGCTCCGGAGCGGGATCGGAGCAGGGGTGTGCGGACATATGGGGGGGGTGAGGACATATGGGGGGGGTGTGGTGACAGGGGTTGGGGGTGTGTGCTGACAGCGGCGAGGGGTCGCACGTGGTGACGTCACAGAGTGACAAAGGCACGGTCTTTTGCGGGGTCCGACACGGAAGTGCCTACGGCAATTATATAGTAGATAGAATACATACAGCAGTACCGGTGTGCAGCGGTGCCAGTGTGCAGCAGTGCGGGAGTCCAGGAAGAGACAGCAGGTGGGTGCAGTCAGGGGGGCTGGGGGACAGTGGCCGGGAGCGTTCAGGAGCAAGCCGGGGAACAGCGGGCAGAAGGGGGCTGGTGGAATAACAGCCATGTGTGGGCAGGAGGAGGCTGAGGAAGAGCGGCCAGGTGCGTGCAGGAGGGGGCCGGGGGACAGTGGCCGGATGCGGGCAGGAGGGAGGCAGGGAGACAGCAATCGGGTGCGGCAGGAGGGGGTCAGGGGGACAGCGGCCATGTGCGGGCAGGAGGGGTCCGGGGAACAGCGGGCAGAAGGGGGCAGGGGAACAACGGCCATGTGTAGGCAGGAGGTGGCCGAGAAAGAGCGGCCGGGTGCGTGCAGGAGGGGGTCGGGGAACAGCGGCCGGGTGCGGGCAGTAGGGGCGGGGGGGCCTTCCTGGCCGCACCCGCCCGCTGTCCCCCGGCCCTCTCCTGCCCGCAGCACTGTGCTTAGCAGAGTTTACAGCAACTCAGTGGTTAGCAGACTTTATGCGGCTCAGTGGTTAGCAGAGTATACGGCGGCTGAGTGGTTAGCAGAGTATACAGGGTCTCAGTGGTTAGCACAGTATACACTGGCTCAATAGTTAGCACTGTAAACAGCCTCAGTGGTTAGCACTCTATGGTGGCTCAATGGTTGGCACTGTATATGGTGGCTCAATAATTAGAGCAGTAATGTGACTCAGTGATTAGCACTGTATACGGTGACTCAGTTGTTAGCACTGTATATGGTGGGTCAGTGGTTGGCACTGTATATGATGGCTCAATAATTAGAGCAGTAATGTGACTCAGTGGTTAGCACTGTATATGGTGACTCGGTGATTAGCACTGTATGGTGCCTCAGTGGTTGGCACTGTATATGGTGGCTCAGTGGTTAGCACTGTATATGGTGGCTCAGTGGTTAGCACTGTATATGGTGGGTCAGTGGTTAGCACTGTATATGGTGGCTCAGTGGTTAGCACTGTATACGGTGGCTCAGTGGTTAGCACTGTATATGGTGGGTCAGTGGTTAGCACTGTATGCTGGCTCAGTGGTTAGCACTGTACAGTGGCTCAGTGGTTAGCACTGTATATGGTGGCTCAGTGGTTAGCACTGTACGGTGGCTCAGTGGTTAGCACTGTATGGTGGCTCAATGTTTAGCACTGCACGGTGGCTCAGTAGTTAGGACAGTATGGTGGCTCAGTGGTTAGCATTGTACGGTGGCTTAGTGGTTAGCACAGTATGGTGGTTCAGTGGTTAGCACTGTATAAGGTGGCTGAGTGGTTAGCACTGTATGGTGGCTCAGTGGTTAGCACTGTATGGCGGCTGAGTGTTTAAGACTGTATACGGTGAGTCAGTGGTTAGCACTTAATGGTGGCTCAGTGGTTAGCACTGTACGGTGGCTCAGTGGTTAGCACTGTATACGGTGGCTCAGTGGTTAGCACTGTACGGTGGCTCAGTGTTTAGCACTGTACGATGGCTCAGTGTTTAGCACTGTACGGTGGCTCAGTGGTTAGCACTGTATATGGTGGCTCAGTGGTTAGCACTGTATGGTGGCTCAGTGGTTAGCACTGTATGGCGGCTGAGTGTTTAAGACTGTATACGGTGAGTCAGTGGTTAGCACTTAATGGTGGCTCAGTGGTTAGCACTGTACGGTGGCTCAGTGGTTAGCACTGTATACGGTGGCTCAGTGGTTAGCACTGTACGGTGGCTCAGTGTTTAGCACTGTACGATGGCTCAGTGTTTAGCACTGTACGGTGGCTCAGTGGTTAGCACTCTACGGTGGCTCAGTGGTCAGCACTATACGGTGGCTCAGTGGTCAGCACTGTACGGTGGTTCAGTGGTCAGCACTGTACGGTGGCTCTGTGGTCAGCACTGTACGGTGGGTGAGTGGTCAACACTGTACGGTGGCTCAGTGGTCAGCACTGTACGGTGCCCCCCTCCTGTGCCCTCTCATGTGCCCCCCTCCTGTGCCCTCTCATGTGCCCTCTCATGTCCCCCCCCTCCTGTCCGCTCCTCATGTGCCCTCTCATGTGCCCTCTCATGTGCCCCCTCATGTCCCCCACCTCCTGTCCCCCACCTTCTGTCCCCCCTCATGTCCCCCCCAACATAACAAATGTTTATTCTCACCTTCCAGCGCTCCCTCGGCGTCTCCAGCTGCAGCCGATCGGGTGTGCAGGACCTGTGATGACGTCAAAAGCGTCATCGGTTACCGCGGTAACCGGTCATGTGACCCGATCAGCTGATCGGGTTCTGACATCATCACAGGTCCTGTTACCGAGCGAGCAGCTGCAGCTGGAGACGCCGAGGGAGCGCTGGAAGGTGAGAATAAAGATTTTTTATTTTTAAACACTTGATTTAACTTTAGTATGACGGGGCACAGGAGCACAGTGGCACAGGCTCCGGAGCACTGTGTCAGCATGTGCTGACAGCAGCTGCTCCGGAGCGGGGGCACAGGGGCACAGGGACACAGGCTCCGGGGCACTGTGTCAGCATGTGCTGACAGCAGCTGCTCCGGAGCGGGGGCACAGGAGCACAGGGGCACAGGCTCCGGAGCGGGATGACAGCGGCGAGGGGTCGCAATGCCCGCTACGCGGGCAATGCCTCGCACGGCGTGGTGACGTCACAGTGTGACATATCCACGACGTGCCGGGGTCCGACACAAAACGTGCTACGGCAATTATATAGTAGATCAATCAATAAACAACACTATGATATGATGAAAACAGTTATTATGTGTTTGCCCGAGGCAGATTAGTAGAGTGTTTCCAAAAGATCAATAGAAAAAGCACCACTAAACCAATTATACTTTAAATTAATAGAAATATAATACGATGACCTTGAATTTTATAAAATGTATGTGTGCAATTATCAACATAAGCTATTCTGTACAAAGCTATAATATGTAAAAATTCAAGATTCGATCCCCAATAGTTTTATTACCATAATGAAATTTCTATTGTTACTCCCACCAATATTTATATACTGTATAACGTAAGTATGGCTTGAGAAAGACCAACACAGCTGAAGCATCGCCATGCCATTTGGGCTAACAAGGTCCAAGCTTTCTTTATCTTTGTATGCATCTTTTAATTTTTTTTTACAATATCAATCAACTTTCGATCTGATGCTGGGAAATCTTTGCATTGGGATGTTGAGGCAATTGGTGCTGTTCTCTCTCTCCTCCTTTCTGTGTGTGTATATATATATACATTTATATATATATGTTACATTATATATTTATATATTTCAATATACTATATTATTAATTACAATTATATATATATATATATATATATATACATATATACACATACAGTGCGTTGTGAAAGTATTCGGCCCCTTGAACTTTTCAACCTTTTGCCACATTTCAGGCTTCAAACATAAAGATATGGTAAAAAATGTGTGTAACGTGTTAGCCAGTAGATAGAAAAATATTGAACTCTGAGAGTCGTCAGTGGTTAATACCTTTTAATGGCCAACAGAGCAAGCTTTCGGGACACTAAGGCCCCTTCGTCAGGCAGATAATGGCACAAATTCTGAAGACACATACATATATATAAGCAAAAGAAGAAGAAAAAAAACTGTGTTATAAGCTGTAGTAAATATGAGTCGCCCGGGCAGTGGGGACTCAGGTATCCAGGCCCCTTTCCGCTGTGGTTGGGGATGTCACTGGTGGCCCGCCCGGATCCGTGGCCCCAGAGACCGAACTTAAAAAAGGGGAATATATGTACAGGAGAAGTAAAGTTTATATTATAGTTCACAAGATGCCACCTGCAGCTTCTGGTGATTGAGCACCAGCGCCGCTACAGTCCTCCGGAGGGTGGTGGTATAGCGGCCTTGATGGTACAGCTCCCTGCAGTTGGAGCTACCCCCCGGGGCAGGGATGCACCAGTGATGATAGGGTTGCTGGTGATGGATGCATGGATGAGCAGGGACCTGGCTGGATGGTTGGATAACGGGACAGCCTCTGAGGATGGCAGAGGTGCAGGGAAGGAACTGACACACACAACGCTGGTTGCTCTTTACCTTTTTACTGGTGTTGAAGCAGGTAAATCGTCCAGAGTACCACCAGGTGTTCAGGATGCACTTCTGGGTCTCCACAGCAAGTTGGTATAAGGCCTCCTCGTTGCTTTCCCTGTGTGTGTGAAGCCCTCATCTGTGTAGACCTTGGCTGGCCTCCTCTGCTCTCTCAATCTCCTCCTGTGCTGTCATTGGGATACCCTCTGTTGACCACCACTGACTCTCTCTCCACGGTGCCTGGCTCCCTGGTATGTGAGTGTGCAGGAATCTGGGAGACTGAAGTCTCCACGGTTTTCCAGTGTTCTCCACTGGGTCTGGTGCACTCCTTTCGATGGTTGCTGGGGGCTGAACCTATCGCTGGCTCCATGGTTCCCCCACTGTTCTGCCTCTTCTCCCTGCCTCTCGACCCCACTCTTGGGCCTTGCAGGGCTACCAGAGACTGGTCAGAGTGACTGGATCGGGCCTAACACGACACCGAACACCAGCACTTCTTTGCAGCTCTTGTAGCGTCTGCACACACTCTGTCTAACTCCGCCCCCAGGAACAGTATTTATAGGCGATCCTGCGTAAAAGCAGCAGGTTGAGCTCCCCCTACTGTGCTGGGGTGGAAGGAGTTACATGTAGCTGTGCACCTGCTGTGGAAACCCATCCATCTGAGGGTGAGTCTGTGGGTACCTGTGGTTAGCAGGGCACCACAAATACAATAGGTGACGTTAAGCAGAGTCAGGTTAGGGAGGGGTAAAGGAGCTGGGAAAAGAGAAACCAAATTTCTAAGATAAGCGGAACAAATTGTATTATTATATGGTTAGTGGCCTGTGGAAAGCTAAAAATACTTAAGTGAGTTGTGGAGAGCAATCAATGAAGGGAGAGAGCTCACATAAGAAAAGTCAAAAGTTCATAATCCTGAAAATGGAGTCTCTTGGAGATGTGATTTCCCCAAGTGTCTTTTCAATTTATATAAAAACACATGAATCTGTGATGTTCCCAAATGCCCACTCATTTTATATAAAATCCCATGAATCCATGTGAAATATTTAATCCTGTTTTAAATGTGTCAAAGGTCGGTATCAGTTTGTATTCCTAAATTCTTCTCTCTCTCAGGGTGGCCTCACACTGCGGTGTGATCCGGTCTGGGGCTGTCATGGATGAGCCTGACAGCCCCGGACCAGATCACACCGCAGTGTGTAGCCGCCCTCAGTGATTTGAAGTTGCTTTTTAAGATGAGCAGACTCATAATCGGTTTTACTGTGGTCAGGGATGGAAAAATGCTTTGCTACAGGTAGGTCCATGCGCTTTTCTTTTACTGAGTGGCGATGAAAATTCACTCTTGTCCTGAATTTTTGCCCGGTCTCATCTATGTACATGCCACGTGTTGGACATTTGGTACATGTGATTAAATACACCGCATTGCTTGTGATGCAACTGAAGTGACCTGGGATCTTGTAGTCCTGATCTATCACAGGAATCCTTATCTTGCTCGTTGGCCAGGGTCACATTTGCGTTATGACCCTAGCCTGCCGGATTCCGGTTTTATCTTAGAACTTTTTCCAGCGCTGCATAGCGTTACCGCTATGCGGTGCTGGAAAATGCTGCCCTTAGTTACCCGCTGTTTACCTTAACGACCTGTCACACAGGCAGAGGCTCGGAGTGCGCTTTACAGCGCCGCACAGGAAGCCGTTGCAGACAGCGTTTCCTGTGCGGCGCTGTAAAGCGCACTCCAAGCCGCTGCCTGTGTGACAGGTCGTTAAGGTAAACAGCGGGTAACTAAGGGCAGCGTTTTCCAGCACCGCATAGCGGTAACGCTATGCGGCGCTGGAAAAAGTTCTAAGATAAAACCGGAATCCAGCAGGCTAGGGTCATAACGCAAATGTGACCCTGGCCGTTGTCATTATAGATAGACAGGTTTTGCACCTGTTCTGGTTACAGGGAAAGGTTCCTGTAGCTGCTGGAGAGGACAGGGCGCTTCTGACAATGATGTTTTTTAGATTTGCAGGTTGTCACGGACTGGTTCCGTGGTAGGATTTTTTGGGGGGAGGAAATATTTGCATGCAGCAATCCCATCTTTGTGAGGAATGTTGGAGTAAAGGGACTCTACATCCATGGTGACCAATATTGTATCCTCTGGAAGTGGATCCAGGGCTGACCATTTGCAGAGAATGTCTGTGGTGTCCTGGGACTTTGCCTCACCAAGGGTTTTAGAATGTTCTCCACCCAGCAAGAGAGATTCTTGGTTAATGACCCAATATAATGTCTTTATGTATATTGGGTAACATGTTGAACGTGCCTGTTTTGGGGTTGTTTGTTATTAGGTCCAGTAGAGAGAATGACAAAGAGTCGAACCCATTGATCTTCTTTGTTAATTCCGCTTTGTATTTTTGGTGGGATCTTCCTGTTTGGTGGTGCAGTATTTTTTGTCCAAGAATTGCCTGTGTGCTTCCTGGATGTAATCCTTTTATTTGAATATCTTGTGCTTTTATTATTATTTTTTTTTAAATGCATTCATCATATGGTGTATAGACCAGTTTTATAGCTTGGTTTGTTACAGATAACAAATGTGCACTGTTTTGTTTAGACATAAAACAGCATTTTTAGTGTCAAAATATTTTTTTAAACTTTACACAGGTACAGAAGGAATACAGGGCACCAGAGCCGACAGCTCGCCGGGCGGACCAAACCAGGAGCACTCAGGCAATAGAACGGGGGTGCCAGTCCTCAAGCACAACAGCAATGGATCTTTAGATTCTTGAAAGTAGAGACGGCACTCGCCCGAGTCTTAATCGGTGTTTAATTAGGGAACGTGTACATTCAAGGCAGGGAGGGGAGGACGGAGCCACTGACGATGGCACCGTTTCGCGCTTGTGCGCTTCCACGGGTCAGACTGACCCGTGGAAGCGCACAAGCGCGAAACGGTGCCGTCGTCAGTGGCTCCGTCCTCCCCCTCCCTGCCTTGAATGTACACGTTCCCTAATTAAACACCGATTAAGACTCGGGCGAGTGCCGTCTCTACTTTCAAGAATCTAAAGATTTTTTTAAACTTTATTTTGAAATTGTTTTTACAATTTTTTTCCTCAATTTGCCACATACAGTGCAGTAATACTGTCTTAAAATTAGCAACAAATAGTAATTATGGTCAACATCTTGTAGTAATATCCCCATCCTGGTCCCTTTCTTGTAGCAATGTAATGTCTCCATCCTGGTTTCCATCTGGTAGTTATGTGCCCATCCTGGTCCCCTTCTTGTAGTAATGTCACCATCTTAGTATGCTTGTAGTAATGACCTCATCCTGGTTCCAATCCTGTATTAATGTCCCCCAATTGTGCCATTCTTCACATACACATACGATAAAAATTGAAAAGATTTTTCTCCCCTGTCATTGACTCCCTCAGCGTCCTTTTTTCTGCACATGCAGCCCACAGGCACTTTAGACCACTTGCTGATTGTTTACCAATAGTCAACTATTCATTGCACTCAGCAGGGCACAGTAGGCCCAGTGATAACGGCAACCAAGTTCATTATACCGTTGCAACAATCAGACTCAACTTGCCACACCATGGGAGAGGTGATTGGTGGTATTTTTATATGCACACTGATAAGGTTTCCACAGGGCATCAGTCAGACGTTTTGAAGCATTTTTTTGGATTCATGTTCTGAATTTGTCCTTTTTGTAGCTTTTTCACTTGATGATAGCAGCCTGGTCCCAGTCAGCTGCCAGCCAATCAGAGACCATAAGCTGACATCAGCGAATGACATCACTGCCATGTGCCGTCATGCTGGCAAGCTGGTGTCAGCTACTGACCTTTGGTTGGCTGTTGGCTGGCATTGACATTGCGGTAAAAAGAGCATGTCCAAGGATGCACATTCAGCTGAAAATAAAATGCTAATATTGGAGGCCAACTGGACTGAGCCATGATTTTCAATGGGTCTATGCTGCCTGCGGGCCATATGAAGCAGCTTCAGGGGCTGGATACAGCCCATAGGCTGAGTGTTTGAGACCTCTGCCCTTCATCATGCTGCCCTCTGATTACATAGCAAAAACCTGCTGCCAATTCCCCTTTAAGATCAATTCACATGTATGCTATGAGTTGTCTTTGGCACTTCTTTCAAGGTTTCTGTGACTTTTGATGGAAATAATAGGACATCTTGCAGTATTATTCTTGCATCAAAAGTACAGAAATTTTGATAGAACCCTGATATAATTCAATAGAGCCATTGTATATTATCCCCTATTAAAATAAAACTCTAGCACAGATGTGAACACAGCCTTACACTACAAACAGTAAATGGTAATGTGGCGCCCCACTAAGAGTGCGTCAAAGGAGGGTACTACACCCCTGACTGAAGGTGTTGTATTCTCCGTCCCAGTGGTGAATAGGATAATCTTGAGGCTCCATATACCACATGCAGCACCTAGAGGCAGAGGACCAATTAGACGCCCGTTTCCTGAGTAACCAGTCCCGGTGGGAGGAGAGTTAGGTATAAAGCAGTGGGGAAGAGAAGTAACAGAGTTATAATGGTGGAGAGACAAGAGCAAGGAGAAGTCAAGTCGTGACAGCAGAGACAGCTAACTGGGAGGGCACCGAGCACTGGTGACCCAGAAGAGAAAGGGGCCAAGAGAGATAGAACGGGCGACTGCCGACCCGAGCCCAGTCCACAACCCGGAGTACCAGCTCCGAGGTGGTCTACACGATTAAACCCTGTACCACAGAACCCGGAGTGGTTGACAGCTTTAAAGGAGCACAACTCACAACTTTACCATCACCGCTGCTATACCAGGGGGTACCCACCAGGATCAGGGACCTAACGAGAGTCAAGACCAAGGCTCGGGACCCAATAGAGGATCCTCAGTACCTTGGCAAGGTATACTGAAGCAGCGAAGAGAGAGGGACAGTCAGGATAGAGAAGGACACCGTGGAGCCTCAGAGGGACACTATTCACCGCAGGGACCACCCGGTCCTTTACATGGCATTGAGAACCATTATACCTGTCTGCCATTGAAGAACTAAGTAAACACCTGTTCTGAGGAGCAACGTGTCTGAGCTTTATTCCGGGACTACAGTTTAATTGCCTTGCCTTACAGAAACAACCGAGCTGCCCTATTACACCGTTGCAGCTCTCGACTCCGGGGACCCCGCTCGTCCTGTAGGGAGCGGTTCCATCATGCTGCCGCCCATCACCAAGGAGGTCCAAGCAGCGTCGGTGCCATCACCGGAACCCTACAGGTGGCGTCACGAACTAATAACTTTATCTCTTTTAATATTTTATATATCCCCTTTTACTGACCACCGGGCCTGTAACTTCAGGCACCGGAACCGTGACTGACAGCCAGCGCCTGAGACCTGAGCACCCAGCCCACGGTGAGTCAGTATAACTTGTATTATACTGACCAAGAGTTGTAGCCTGGATAATAGTCCATAGCTGCAGTTATATTTCTTTTGGTTTCACATCATTTCTTGGTGTTTCTGTTGTGGGAAGTATCTCTAAATAAAACAATAAAAATTAATTTGATGCAAGTAAAATTAACTACCCCAGCACATTTTCGAAACTCAGTTCAGCTGTTTGAGGCATGGCGTGCCATCCATCCTCCATAATCAATAACAGTGGATTGTATAGAATGACAAAAGGCTCAAGATCTAGATGAGATCAGGTTAGCTGCAAGAACTGCCTATAAAATCTGTAAAACCAGTTAATAAACAATATGACATTAATGATGACCTTCATGTAGTGCCAGCATATACCACAAAACAAGTGAAATTACAAGTAAGTAAATTAAATGGATTGTCTATTACCAGGACATTCCTTCTGATTCCACATGTCTCCCCCAAGTAAAGTAAAAGAGCCTGTACTCACCTCCCATGCTGGTGCTGTTCCAGTGCTGTCGGTAACTGTAGTTTCAGGGCTCATGCCACGCCATCGAATCACATGAGCTATCAACAGGGATTGAACAGCAGCCACAGCTACACTTCATGTTGATTAACTCATTTGGTCTGAGGGTGGGGAGACAGAAGCTGGCGGTGATTGGACGCAGGGCCATTGTGATGTCACCCGAAACCCTGAACCACAATTATTGAAAGCGCTGGAATGGTACCAGCATGGGAGGTGAGTATAGACGCTTTTATTTTACCTGGCAGAGACATGTGGAATCAGAAGAGGTTGTCCTAGTAGTAGAGAACCCTTTTAATCAACGAGATGAAAGGACAGGGACCCCTGACCCTAAAAGCTTACAATCTATATTTTTTCTAGACATAGAAAATAACATAATTCACACTGATTCCTTCAGTAAAACTGGCTGATATAATCCTAATGATCAAATTAATTGATATTAGCAAATTTACTGTACACCGGGTGACGGTACCTTGGTATCAGAAGTATCTAACACAACATAATGATACATTTTGTATAGTACAAGTAAAAACAAATGTTAAATATAGCTACGACAAATATCCTTAAAGTCTTATAGAAAGGTGCTGCATAAAATATATATGAAAAGCCTTGATGTAGGAAGCGCAGACGTTGTTCGAGAGGAAAGGAGCAGCAGGTGAAAGGGATAACATAATAGTTAGGAGAGGCTGTATAGATATTTACCACTGTGTGAGATACGATAACACGCTGTTTAAAATGGCAATTAGAGGGAGGTGAGAAGAGAACTGAAAGGACAGATTGTCTCTATCCTTGTAATGTAGGTTTAGAATACCTTCATAAAAATATTTTCAAGCAATAGAATTCATTAAAAATGAATCAAAGGTAAACTGCATATTTTATTTCAGTTATGTGTTATAATAGTTCTTATTGTTTTAGACAACACTCGCTGGACTCCTTGCATTTATTCTCCTGATCAGTGGTCACATGACTAAATCTTGACTTAACACGGCACTGAGTTGCCTGAAAATGCAAACACAAGGCCAGACATATTGAAGGAACAAACGAAACATTATTCACCAAGAGTTTATGATGAGAGCTCCCTGCTCCCTTTTCTTTTGCTTCCTGCATTGTGACCATGGGAAGTAGTTGAAAGCGAGCAAAGCTCTAAGGGTAAGTGGCCACGATGCTGAGACACTGCGTTCTGGATGCAGCATGTATTCTGTAACAGAGACCTAAGTGTTCTCTACAGGGGGATGCAGCGTCCATGCCCAGGATCAGAACTCTGGGTGCAGTGTATTCTCTCTGTATTCTCCAGCTGGGAACACGCCCATCTCCGCAGGCATACATTGACATGCTGTGGCTTGGAAAGATGTGCCGCATGTCAGTTTACGGAACATAAAAAAGAAGCACAGGAGGCATAGGTTACTATAAATCCACAGTGCTTGTACTATATAACGCAGCGTTTTGGACAGAGTGAAAACATGCTGCATCAAAAATGCTACGGTCAGATGTTCAGTTTTTGGTGCGGTTTTTACCTCAGTATTTGTAGCCAAAGCCAGGAGTGGGTGATAAATACAGAAGTGGTGACGTGTTTCTATTACACTTTTCCTCTGATTGTTCCACTCCGGTTTTTGCTTGTAAATACTAATGTAAAATACTCAACGTGTGAACGTGGTCTAATAGAAAGATGTCACCACTTCTGTATTTTTCATCCACTCCTGGTTTTGACTTACAAAAATTGATGTGAAAAACTGACCAAAGACTGATCATGTGAACATAGCCTAATCCTGATCGTGGGCATTTACCCTGACAGTTCGCTCACATCTATGTGTAATGGTCGGTCACTCTCATCCAGGAAAGTTTAGTGGAATCCATTTGGTATTCTGTATGTCATGTAAGTGCTACTTTTTTCCGTATAACAGTCATATGTAGTGCAATTTTTTTCTCAGCAGCTATTATTCTACAATAATTTAAAGGAGCATTAACAACCTATATATGCTACAGAATGTTACTATATCTCCATAAAAAACAGGTTTCACGCAGATAGTCCATGTGCTGTGTGTTTCTTTTTCTCGCACCTATACACTTTCATTGACGAGTTTTGTCCATTATACATGATCATACATGTGAAAACAGCAGAGAATAAAATCACAGATCAGCACTGCCTCATTGTTTAACATTGGTGCAAGTCCAATCTAATTTTTGTCATATTGTACGCAGAGAATTTATACACAAACGTGAGCAAGCCCTAAAAAGCTAATGAAGATGTACAGTGTGCATTTAGTGGACAGGAAAGCCGTCAGTCTGTGAGATCCAGCCTCATCCAATCATAGCAGAGCATTGGGTGGTGTCATACTTAAGGGAGTCTTTGGTTACTATTATGCAGCCCGCTAAAATGCAATGACCCTTGTATGCAAATATACTTTCTCTCAATGACCCATAACTTGACTTAAAGAGAAAAAATGCAGCTTTAAAATTCAGCACTAAATTTAAGCCCACCAAAATGCCCACATTGTTAGTTGCATGTAGACCCTGCTACAGTTTCTCTAGCAACAGATTTGTTAGAAACATGGCCATGTGCAGGTAGATACTAAGCCACTATACTAGCATGGCATGCTTAAAGATAGTGATGTGGAGACGGTAAGCCGAACCTCTGACTCCTCAATTTCCCTGAATTTGAATCAGACCCCACAACTCAAACTCCCTCATACATGGCTTATGTTTAAGCGATACATTTACTGTAGTACAATGGTAACATCAGGCTGTAATCATTATTATGATTAAATAATCAAGATATTTAAATTGAACATAATAATAATAAGAATAGTAATAATAATATTCAGCACATCCTGCATTAAACTACTGTACCCAATTTATTATATATTTTAGTAGTCGGAGTTGGTCCAGTTTCTACCAACGTCACCTCCCCTAATATTGGCTCACGACTCCACGACTCCAACTCCGACTACACACAGAAAATGAACTAATGAAATATAATATAAAAATCGATGTACTTCCTACTACATGCTCTCATTTTTTTTAATCATTTTTTGTATCATGACAATTACATTTGTAAACTATATAAGAAATCTTTTTGTGTCTCAGGATCTTAGCCATGAGCCTATGGCTGTGAGACAACTTGCAGCAGAATCCTCCATGTTGTACCCTGTTTGTTGTAGGGCAAATGATTGCTAGCCCTTGACTAAGACCCAAAGTTTTGTCAGGTGCCAGCCAAAGATGGAACTGATCAGATTACCTCCTTTCTTTTCTGTAGTATTTCTACCAGGAAGACAGCTTCAGGATCATGTAGAAAATGCTGCAGACTAAGGGATCATGCAGACCTCTGTGCCAATCGGTATGAGCACAGACTGGCCACGGCTCTCCTGACCTGAGCGCGGCAACCATAATTTATTTCTATTGAGGCTACCTTGATCAAGTCAGGAGACTGGTGACCACTTTAGTCTTGTCAGCAAATGCTCTGAGGCTCTTCACTGCACAGCACAGCAGGCGCGAAGTAGTGATGTTATCGTCTCCCTGTGCTGAGACTTTGATTGCAGAATGATGGTTGAGGGAGCGGACGGCTTTCCTCTTCCATCATTGCTTTCAACTGTATCGCCATCTAGGATTCTAACACAGTTGAAAGTACAAAGTCAGGACGGGTACGCAGAGGGACGGCAACTGGAGCTAGTGTCACAGGCCTAGTAGAATTGGCCAGCAGGCCAAAGCTTGATATGTGTGGTCTACAGCATCTGAGATTAAGTAATGGATACAGTATTGCCCATTGCATACATAATATACGTCCCTCATGCAATTTTGGTAGGCTGCCTTTTCTAGACCTGTTAAATAAAACCATCAGGTTTTGACCTTTGCTGTCATTGATCTTAGCTTTTCTTATTTTTTTGTGATTAGCATCAGTGAATGTGACTCAGCTGCCCCATAAGCATTCAATCTTATATAATGCACAGCCATTTGTATTTAGCAAAGCATAAATAATCTTCTTCTAGGGGACAAAATGTTTGTTTCTTGTATGGAAATAAGAAAATCATTATACCTGGAATAATAAAAAAAAATATTGTAAAAAAGGCCATATTTCGTGTTTTTAAATATTGCAGTATACACACTGATTCATGTATATGGACTCATAATAGCTCTTAAAGGGGTTATCCAGGACTTTTATTATTTTTCCCTATTAGGGATCAAAACTAACAGGCAGGTTGTTGTGGACTACCTGCTTACTCTGTCTAGTGAAGATTTCTGCATGCTCAGAGTGGTCACGTACTGCTCTGCTGGTGATTCCCCTGCTTCCACTAATGTTACACTCACAGAACAGCAACTTCTCTTCTCCCAGTGTTGATGGTGCATCACTGCCGATGTCATACTGATTGACATGGATCTTTGCTACCTAACTGTGGACAACTGGCTGTCAATCAACATGACGTGGGCAGTGACGCCCTGCTGACAGAGCAGATCGGAAGAGAAGATGCTTCTGTGTTTGTAAGGGGGTTAGGGATTCATTATTTCCACCTTGGAAGTGTACATTGTGTGTGTATTATGCATTTATGAAGCAGTATTAATATGTCAAATCAAATAAGTGTGCCTATCTAGCAGCCAAAGTAAAGACTGCTCCTCAGTCCCCTTTATGCATTGCTGCATATAGAGAAAATCACATTCTCTTTTAGCCCGGCCAAATGCAGTGTTCAAAGGAGCACGGCTATGACAAGCAAGGAGGTCAATAGCAGACCTTTGTTGTCATAGCAGCCCATCAGTGACTTGCGATCACTTTACTGGTGTGCCAATGGGCACCTAGAGTGGCATGCCTCGATGTCGGCGCATGATAAATCCAACTGTCAGGGTTTGAGAGTGAGAATTAGTAGGTTAACAATCATGGGTGGAACCCTGCTTCACCCGCGATTGTTAGGGTCAGGTCCTAGCAGTGATACACAGCCATTACCCACTGAGTATGGGGTGAACTTGCCCCGTGAGCCTGCTCCAAACACCTGGTTCCAAAGTGCGCTGAACATGTATGGTGAATATCATGAATAGGTTAATATGTCAAAAGGTCAAAGCAGGACTCAAAATCAGACCATTTCAATTATGGACACCCCAGTAAAACAGCATGAGGTATAGTTCTTACATGCAGTGATTTCTAGAAGAGCAAACTTTAATTCTGACTAACCTTGAATGCGATGGATCACTATTTTTGTAAGATATAGATGAACTATAGTTCTTTTATATACACTAAGTCATAAATCATTGCATTCTCTAGGCAATAGGAAATTAGTCAGAAGAAATTACATGTTAAAAACCACCAAAGAAATAATAGAGTCTACACCCTTCAGCAGTTGTGGTTAAAAATAATCTAGCGTGACCACGACCAATCTATAGCTCCTGAATATTACATTCTCTGGTGTCCACACAGTATTGAGAGGAACATCGATATGTTTCAAGACAGTGGCAACTCGTGAAAATGCCTTATTTTCCAGGCATTCATACAGCAAGGAAAATTATTAATACAACAGTGTGGCCGTTTTTAACTGGGACTTGTCACCCCTCCTGCATGTTTGTCCGCACACTTTTGTATTCTGGAGCCTTTTTCTCCAGAATATGATTATTTCTCCCCCATGTAGTGTCTATGTACGTCCATTTTTCATGTGTGGCTGTCATCTGTAGGTCTGATTTGGACATTCATATCACATCTGTTTTATACATCCACAAAAAAGAAAGAAATAAGAGGCCCAAATGAGTGAACAGGTGGGAATATGGAAATGGAGACGGGTAAACCAGGTGAACGGATGCAGCACGGAGGATGCAGACTCCCTAATAAGAGTGGAATAAGATGAAGATTTATTAATTGGTTACCGATTCAACAATCAAAATGCAATTTTTCAAGAAAGTGGCAGATTACAAAACAGACGCTAGTTATATTCTTAACCAATCAGTGCAATTTTGGATCACAATTTGGTCCTACAATTTCCCATAAAGTGTCAATGTCTGTCTAATCCCTGAGACAGCCCTTATTGCCTACACTTTATCTACAATGGTAGCCATAACAGGCTCTCAGCAGGCTCAGCTACCTCCGTCTCTGATGCTTTGGTGTGGGGGCAGAATCCAGAGCTTCCTTGTAGGTGGGCTATTGTTTTTGCTGCACTGCACATCACTACATGAGCACAGGGCTAAAAAATATTCACACAAGGTAATAAATGAGTTGAGAAACTACACATACATTGAAGTAGGGTGGAGGGGTTGTGAAACCACAAAAGGCACATTATAAGGTGAATTGCTTAATTTGCTTAGAGAAGTGAATTTTATGGTTTACAGGGATTACTTCTTACTGAAGAAGATTTTACATTTCTATTTCCGTTACATGGACAACATTATAAGGTTCCTAAAAGGGGGAGGAAGTCAGTCACCAACTCATACTGACTCATTAAGTAGATCATGTCAAGGCGTCAAATGCAACACAATAGGTATTGTATAGAGGTAAAGGTTAACAAAACTTTCATTAAATTTCACAAAAAATTCAGATTTGCGGGAATCTAGATTTCTTGCTATTCAGTATGCAGGAATCCAGCAAACTGGGGTTAAAAAAACCTGGAAAAAAGTGAATATACAAAAGAACCCCATTTGTCTTCTTTGGTTATGGGTGCGGTCTTCACTGAGCCGTCTTCAGCATCTTCTAGTGTCCCGCATCTCTGGAGTCTTCTAAATTAACTAGGCTGTGATTTCATGACATTGTGTAACGTCAAGATCTGTGAAGATGTCCCAGTTAAGACCACACTGGTGACCAGACCGAAGTGGACAACAGGACCAGAGTGTTGGCTGCATAGTAAGGTAGTTGTAGGCCCATGGAGTACAATTTTTACATATGGTATGTTCTTCATCTTTACCCTCTGCGGAGATCTCAGAGCACAATAATGTATGTTTGGTTCACATTGGACTAGTCCTATGCAATTTGAGTTTTCTGGTCAAATTCAAGTGAACTGCCCAATTTTAACAGTGTTTACTAGTATTCCATGATCGGAGACAGCATTAAGGTAAAGAAAGCGGTATGAATATATCCTTGCATTTAAAGGGAATCTGTCACCAATTTTACTAATATAAACTAAAGCCACCACCTCTAGCTTCTTTATCGACCTGTATCTAAACCTTGAACTTCCCTTACATATACCAAAAATACCTTAAATACTTCTGGTATACGGCGCAGTCTGCTCCAATGGGTATCTTTTTTTTTTTCTTGGCACCTCCTCTCTCCCTGCAGCTTCTATCCCCCGGCTTGTTTAATGTAGATTATGTGTTTTACATTATCAACAAATCACTGTAAATCTTGTGCCTGCCCAGTTGAAGCACAGGCCTGTACAGGTGCTCTTTGGTCTGCTCCACTAAAGACAAGGCAAAGTTCTGTACTGCGCATGTGCCGTCACCAAGTTCACGTCCGAGTTAATAAATGCCAGCACTAAACTTTGGTTATAATATAAGTACAGTTATCAACTGTTACAATACTAGCAGTATTAAATAGTAGAAAGAATAGAAAATATAACAATAGTAACCATTAGTTCAAGATAACAATAATTAGTTGTTCACCTTATTATTTGTAATAAGGCAAAAAACATTTGTGGCGCCCCTATGGCAAGATGCCACAAGGAGGTACTGCACCCCAAACAAAAGGTGAAGTGCCTCCATACCCATGGATATGGAGGACCTTACAGAGTCTGCAGCCTAACACCCATACAGTAGGCCACCTTAGTACAGGGGACTTTATATTCAGCAGGTCCCAGGGGGTGGAGCCTAGATGAGCCGGAGACAAGGAGTGGCAGTTAGTAGACTAGTCAGACAGTGAAAGATAGCAAGGCAGATGGACGCAGGGGACCCTGCGACAGTGACAGGAGGGCACCTCTCAGGAGAAGGGGGCCACTCCAGTACTGGTTGGAGCCAGCTGGAGACCCAGGTCACCACTGGTACACCAAAACCGAGGCGGTTAGATACAGTCTTTTCCTAACCGCCGACCCGCAGACTGTGGGCCTGGCATAATGGAGCCACAGCACCCATCACATAGTCCAACATCAGTCCCGAGGCTGAGTTCACGACGCAGAGAAGTACAGAGACTTTAGGCAACAGACCCCGAGTTCTAGGGACTTGACTCAAGAGTGGGAGTACAGAAGGCCAACAGGGCACAGAAGGGAAAACGACCACCTCTGACAGACTCTGGAAAAGCCTCCAAAATCCGCGGCTACGGCCCTCGGTTAACCAAGACTGTACCATGTACCAATTTCACCTGGTTCAAGTAAAGAACTGTTTGAGCTGATCTGGTGTCTGGTCTCCTTTCATCCGTCGCCCGGTGGGCCTCTACAGCATCATAGAGGTGAGGACTACGACTCCCATTTTCAACCCCGCTGCCCTGAGGTAAATTTCCACCAGTGGGGAACTATACTACCAAAGCTGCATTTCCATCACCTCAGCGGCCGGCCGCAGCGCTGGTAACCCTATTACCAGGTACCACAGCTGGCGTCACATTACAATTCCCTCATCATCATCACCCTCACCCGCCATTGAGGGTCCAGGGCACGGAACCGGAAACCGACTAGCCGTGATCCCCACTGAAGTAACCACCTGTCCCGGTATCCGAGTACCCCCTACCCTGTCGACTGACTCACATTCAATGATCGTCAAATGCAAATGTAAATCGGCAGATCATCATTTCAATAGTAACTAGAACTCGCCACCAGATCCCAGACATGTGTTCTCTACTACCGGATCCCAGGCTGACCTGCACTTTTATCTCTATTCATTTGCATTGCAGGAATGTAGCTATTAATTGAGTTTCAGTAACATTAACTTTTAACACTAGAAGAGCTTTGATGTCAGTGAAATTTCCTTATCACAAATTAACAATGCTACGTTTATCTTTTAATTATGTGACTTTGTGCTAATTGTTTATTCTCTTATCATCCTCGGGATTATTTTGCTCATATGAAATGTGTTACACATAGCCAAATAAGAACGTAATGAGAATGGTGTCATGATAAATGCAATGCTGCAGTACAGTGGAAATCAATATCTGCTACCTTTAATAAGAGTGGAGGTCTACTTATCTATATACGAGTATACCGGTATATATATAATTTTTTTTCTTTTTTGATTAGAAAATGGCATAATTAAGAGTCTTCAATCACAAAATGACTTCAATCTTAATGACACATTGCCCACACTTACCCTATATTGGCCCATTAATGGGATTGTATAGCATTAAAAACAACTAAGAAAATCAGCTCAACTTTTGCTGCAGGCAGTGGTGTACCGCCAATGGCAGATAACCATGTGGTCGCTATGGGGCTTGTGTGTTTGGGGGCCTGGTGCCAGGGTTGGTAACCATCCCCCTTTCTCCAAGCAACACATTTTCAGCTTTATCAGCATTGCAGATCCTGCTACATTTGAAAGCAATGATAAAAGAAAGAGCTCTCTCATCACTCTCCCTCGGCATCTGAGATCTGATGTCTCAGCACAGCGGGCACGATAACATCACTACTGTGCACCTGTTGTGCCGAGTTGTGCAGAGCTTGCAGAGCTTCAGAACACACATCACTGCAGACACCAGCAGGGAAAGGATGAGGGGAGAGATTTTTTGTTTGTTTGTTTCTTGTTTTATTAGTGAATACACTAGAAGCCAAGGGACATAATGCTATTTGGAGGAATATGGGGGTGCATTATTATTTATTAGGGATTCTGGGGGTGTATTATACTATATGGAGGACTTTGGGAGGGTGCATCATACTATTTGGAGGACTGTGGGGTGCATTATACTATTTGGAGATTTATAGGATGACTATGCATTATAATATATTGAGGACCATGGTGGTGCTTTATACTATTTGGATGAATATTTGAGTGTATTAAAATAATTGAGGGATTACAGGGGTGCATTATAATATATGGAGGATTATAGGAGTGCAATGTATTATATAAAGGACTTTGGTATGCATTATACTATATGATGGACTATGGGGTGCATTATACTATATGATGGACTATGGGGTGCATTATACTATATGGAGGACTATGGAGTGCATTATACTAATTGAAGTACTATTGGGCACATTATGCTGTATGAAGGACTATGTGGGGCTCATTATACTATATGTAGGACTATGGGGGTGTGCATTATACTAATTGGAAGGCAACGTGGGGCCCATTATACTATATGTAGAACTATGGGTGGTGCATTATGCTGTATTAAACGCAATGTAGGCCCATTGTAATATATGGAAGAATATGTGGTGCATTATATTATATGGAAGTCAATGTGGGACCTATTATATGAAGGACTATAGTAGTGCAATATATTCTATGGGGGACTATGATGTGCATTTTTACTTTTTTACTATATAAAAGGCTATGTGGGGCTTATACTATATGGAGGACTATGGTGGTACCTTATACTATATGGAAAACTATGTGGTTGGTGCCTTATACAGTACTATATGGAAGGCAATGAACTATGTTGAAGACTATAGGGCACATATTATATGGAAGGCAATGTGGGGCCCATTAAAGTACACTGAGGTCTATGGGGGGTGTATAATACTATATGGAGGACTATGTGGGTTCCAATTATACTATATGGACGGCTATGTGGGTACATTATAATAATTAAAAGGCTATCTGGGGCCATTATACTGTTTGGAAGGCTATATAGGTGCCATTATAATATTTAGAAAGCTATGAGAGGGCCATTATAATGATCTGAGGGCTATGACTGAACCTTTATACCTTTGAGGGCCTTTATACTGTATGCACACAATTATACAGTCTGAAAGTTTGGATGGGGTCCCATAATACTGTGTGGAGGATTGTGTTGTTGGCCATTATACGTTTGGTGGCCTTGTGGAGGCCACTATAAGTGTAAAGAGTTATGGGGGTCATTATATTGTATATAGGTCCAGTATACTGCATTGAGAACTGTCACAGTTGGAGATCATACTGGGATTACCATACTTTGCTCAGGTAGCTGAGGTGGGTATAGTAGGGTCATCATACTGTGCGTGTAGCGGATACTGTGGAGGAATTCACTGTGGGAGCATCATACAGTGTTTGCTGAGCACTATACTTTATGAGTGCAATGAGAGGGGAATTACATTGCACTTTCTCTATTCATGGCAGCAAACTCTAGGGGTTTATCTCTAATGGCCACTTTACACGTCCCGATATCGGCGTCCAACTCCAACCAAAAGTCACGTGGTTCGTGCGTTGGCCCCGATATCGTTTGTGCGTTGTATGGTATAAATGTCCAATACAATGCACGAACGATGCCAAAACGATATCGGGGATCAAATGAGCTTGCTCTCCAACGGCCCGATATTGGATGGACGTTGTGGCCGGATCGGGCTGTGTAAAAGCCCAACAACTATGTGAAGTACAACATCGCCTATTCTCTCCCATGTTAAATGGTCGTTCCTGGGTCGGCCGTACAAGGGGGCGTACACATCGCTGGAGTGTTGCCTGCTGATATCACGCTGTGTAACATCTCCTATGCAATCTTGGAATTCTGCCCAGAAAAAGCGCGCTCCCCCGCGTTGTATCCAATATTGGACCAACGTTGGGACGTGTAAAGTGGCCATTAGTGAACCCTTCAGTAAAAAGATTTTTCAGACAGTAGAGCTTTAAAAATATATATTTTTCCATAAACAACACTTGTCAGGCATCTGTTAAATGCTATTATTCATTTGCAACTTTGCTGTTATAAACATACGATGCCTTAGACTTGGATTTGCATTTGGATGTATTTCCTTCATTTCTTTGAGATTCAGATGATTGGGGATACTCATCAGTTTATGCTGCTCAGGACAGGATCTTACAAGGTGTTATGTCTTTAGGTCTGGTAACGAAAAAGGCAGCAAAGGAATTGAAGCAAGACAAGCTCTGTGACTTAATGTATCTTTTTTAACTCTAATCAGAAAAATAAGTCAAGACGAATAATGTGTTACTGTGTCGGTGCCACATCACTTGTTGGTTTGTTGACCTGTAGTTACACCTAAGACATTCCCTGGTGGGTCCCAGGCTGATGTACCAGGGGCTGGCTGGCAAATATCGGCCTGGGGGCAAGCACACAGCAGTGGCCCATGAGCAGTGAGCCCAGACCAACAGTGACAGATGGCCGGGCGGCCCCAAACCTGCTGCTTGACCACTGGCCTCCCTGTCCCCTGGGCCAGCCAGCCCCTGCTGATGTCATTTGCACCGCTCACTATTGTACCTTCCTATGTGGAAAGACGGGGTAAGTGTGGCTCTGTGGAAGTGCAGAATCAGGAAAGAACCAAAGCCATGTCCCAAACCGCTCCGATGACAGTGTCAGCAAAAAACTAATACCAGGGACATTTCTTTCCACTTTTTTCTGTAAGACATGATTTCCCTTCTATTTCAACATGAGCATCCGCTATCTGCTAATTGAATAGATTGTTATCGTCTTAGCAGGAAACACTGATTGTGTTGCCATAGAAACCCCACGTTCCTCAGGAAGACAGGCCGGGGGTGGGAATAGAGTGGGCGACCTTGAGAAACATAAAACAAGAAAAATAAAAAATAAAAAAAAGAAACAGGTGGGAATTTTGTGACACCAAGATATTGTGATGCAGGAGGCCAGATGAATGTGTGTTTGTGAGGGGGAGGAAAATGTACCACCATGCTCCAAGCATCCTCTGACGTAGGAGGGAATCCCAGCAACAGGACACGGCGGCGTTAGGCTTCACATTAAGCGCCAGTGTCTTTCTATTTTTGGCCTTGCTGTGAGATCACTGCTCATGTCAAATTGCCTGTTCAGATTGTAACATCAGTTCATTATGTCTGACTGCACTGGTGTCGCTCCATGTGAAACAACAGGCAGCGGTGACTAATGGGGCATATGCCGTGTCCCTTGTAATTTAGGCCATTTGGATTACTTCTCCTAACATCGTTGCTGGAATGCTTTGCCTTTCTAGTAGTCATTACTAATCTTTATGAAATTTGATGTATTAATGGTAGTGACTTTGCAGTATTGTCAGAAAAGAAGTGATGGAGAAATGAATAAACTTTTAGGTTCAGATGTTTTTTGCAGCAATTTTGTATTGCTTTGTTGTGTCTAAAAAGTAAAGTAACACTCAAAATAGTTTTATTGAATTGAAGCGTCCCTCCATTTTGTGTATGCAGGTAATATGGATCCCCATCACGCTACGTATAGGGAGAGTTTGTGTATAGTCCGTAACCATGGAGATACAGGAGTGTTTTTTTTATTATTTCAGAGTACTTTGCATCCTTCATATCAAGGTGCTTGGTACTTGGTAATGAAGTGCAAGTGCTGCCCACACCCCCTCCAAGAAGATGTGATGTTCTGCAATGCTCTGCTTTAAATGTGTTTGATAAATGACGTGCATTTTTTTTGAAAGCAGATAAGCTGATAAGGAAGCTTAGAGCCGCAATGCTCCTCTGGGAAATATGCAAATTGTCACTTCAGTGAGGAAGTGAATGAACTCTAGCGCCACCCTTTGGTAGCTGTCCTCAAAGTCATAATCACTCTTTAACAAGCCTTGTAATATGAGAAGGATTTGTGCCAGATCAGAACTCCAAACTGCAGACACTCTGTTTCGGGGTAACTGCCTCTCATCAGTGCAGTGTGTGGGAATTCTGATCTGGCTGTGTGTTGGGCATATGTAGGGTTAACAGCTGAGACTGGCTAGACTTGGAGGAGTTATATCAGCAGATGGAAGCAGTTTCCTGGGACTGTCAGGACCAAGAGTTGAGTGATGTAAGACCTAAGATCTGATAGCAGAATCCTGTGTTAAAGGTTTGTGAAGAGAGTTAATGTCAGATAGTAAGCTCTCAGGACCAAGGAACCATGTTAAGAAACGTGAAAGGCGGTAGCATTTGATAGATCGGAAAATCCATTAGACCAGAGTCCAGGCCAAGGAAACTGAGTAAATTGTATGGAAAGAGAGCCAAGTCAACTATGAGACCTATGTAAAGAGGGAACAATATGGAGAAGGAATTGTATCAGTGTACACTAGTGAACAGTGGAGTACAGTGATTCGTACCCCAATTGTGTATACTGAAAGAAAGTTATAGTCACCATATTGGGACATGAGCTTGCACTACAAGGGAGCTGAGGGTGCATCACAGCCTGGAGTCTGTGACCCTTCCAGGTTGGAATTTGTTGGTAGCAATGAGGAGTTGTACTCACATGACCTCCCTCATAGAGACCTCAGTTGTTATTTGGGTACTACAAGTAGCTGTGAGTGGCTGTAGCATTACACCTCGACCTGAGTAGCCCTCACAGTGTAAGACGAGGTCTCCAAGGATTGTTGACTGAACTGTTGTGAGCTATAAGTGTATGAAGTGTAAGGAAAAGGAGCTGTCATTTGATGTAACTAAAAAATGTGCCCATGCCTGCTTACAGCAAGTGAATTATACATAAAGTATCAAACCTACTATCTAATCAAGTTTCTATCAAGTTCAGTAAAAGTAATATTTTTGAATTCTGGTCTCCTTTTATTTGTTGTGAACCATCTGGTTCTGGCCTGTAGTGATGGGTGAATCCGCCCAGACTTTTTTAAAGTCCAAGTTTGGGGCCAAATATATCTCGAACGTAAGTCCAAATACCGAACTCGGATTTTAAAGTCATGAGATGGGGGCACGGGGCTGTAAAAAGAAAGCAGATGGTGATTTAACAGCATCATTATACTTACCGACATCCCGCCACTTGTACTTTCAGACCACTCATTAACTTCCTGGATATTCACTGTGGAGATGCCAAACAGCCAATTACAGACGCTATCACAGAGGGTGGGCGTCTGTAATTGGCTGTTGTATTTAACTGAAGATAGCCCATACATTTCAGCATCTCACGTGTAGGGTAGATGCTAGAATGTATTGACTGTTTTCCGGTTACCTCAGCAGCCAATCATAGATGCCCATTCTCTGTAAAAGCTTCTTTGATTGGCACTGGGGATGACCCCTTGGAGTCTATCAGGCAGTTAACTTGTGACTAGCGGTGAGTGTTTATGATGTTTCTTGGCCCTGGGATCATTGATTCTTTGGCAGTTCTCCAGCTTGTGGCCATTACTTATCTACTCTGTTTTGGGATATGGTTATTTTACCTTGTAGTCTGCTTTAACTTTTGATTGTCACACTATTAGTAGTCCCATAGCCTTGACTAAACTTGATACTGTGCCTCTCCTTGTTTCTGATTAATCCTGCCTTTTATTTCTCCTGGGGGTTATTTTCCTGCCCTATTTGGTTTCCTTTTATCTGATTCCATTTTACAGCTATTTATTTAGTGTTGTCCTACCTATACTCTTGTTCGCACTTGTGACGAACACCCGCAGTGAGGCCGAGCTGCTAGCAAGGCAGCACCCGAGAAACCCCATGGCTGAGGCAGGAACACCAGCCACTGAGTCCAATGGCGACGTGACAGCACTAAGACTCTTAATACATTTTCACATTTTTAGCATAAATTGTTATCGGGTTTTTCTATCTGAAATTGTAATCTTGTGGGTATAGACGCACTACTGTAAACCACCATCAAACCCATTTGTTCGTTTTGGCTTTTTACATCTGTGATTGGCTGTTGTTCCCTTCACCCATTCACTGACATCAAAGCACTGTAAAAGTAAAAAAATAATTAAAATAAATGACGCTGTACTTCACTATATTTTAGATTATCAGCGCAGATAACACAGAAAGCTACAGGCTGCCATCCTCAGCTGCCTGGCTTTATCTTGGCTGGCAATCAAAATACAAAGAGCCCATTATTTTTTTTTTCATTAACTAAATAAAGAACTAAAAAAAATGTGTGAGTTTCACCATATTTTTGATTGCCAGCCATGTTAAAACCCAGGCAGCTGGGGGTTGGGATTCTCAGCTTGATAAGGCCCAAGCATTCTGGGCCCCCACGCTGAAAATTAAAGCCCCGGCCACCCCTAAAAAGGACGCATTTTTTGTAGCGCCATTTTCAGGCTTCAAACCAGGTGGCGGTGGTATGCTGGTTAATAAAGGAATTAATGACAACTTTGTATTTGCAGCTCACACTAAGCCTAAGATTCATAATGTTGGGCCAATGTTACACCTTCTCACTAGGAATCTCTAGGAATCAACAATAAAGCACAACTCAGAGAAAAAAATCTTTTAATTGCAATAAAACACAAAGATATCCCTGGTTCCCATCTTTAATAACCCAAAACAAAACCCTCTGATGATAATCCATGCGTCCGTCCCCCGGTGAACATCTGACACAGACACACACCTGTTCACAGTGAGTAGTAGTCTCACACTGACACCCGGGTGTGATCCGGATGCTGTGAGAAAGGTCGTCGGGGTCATCTGAGTTCACAGCTGATGTGGCTCAGTCTAGGTTAATGCAAACTTCTGAATTCTCACAGTGCATACACTGCATGCTTTCAGGATTCTCCCTTACCAGCGGCAAGAATGAGCGGTCATGTGAGTGCAAATATGTGATTTGCATATTTACAGCCATATTCTGACTAGACATGTCCAAATCAGTTCACTTGTATTCAGCTTTGCCACGCATGTCTAGTTGGGACGTGACCCTTTTTATGCAAATTGTATACTTATGGTTTAATTACCTCCTGTATTTCTGCCATCACTAGAGAATTCTACATGAATAAATTACCACAACCACCTCGGAGTATGGCCAAATCCCACAATGGGGGCAGCAAAATGCAGCTGCCAAGGAGACAACTCGTACTGTCACATCAAGCGGCTTGATGGTGCCCCCTATGCTGGTTGCACCCATGCCTTCATCTATTTCTGCACCTAATCAAGCAGAGAGCTCTGAGTGGTAGCATTATTATGTGCAGGTAGCAAATAGAGCATGGAGTCAAGAAGGCTTCAGCCACTGGCTGCAGAGTGCTGAGTAATGACAGAAAAAGGAGCGTTGTTTTTGGCAACATCACCTAGAAACATTCAGACATTTTGGTATTTCCTGTAGTGTTAAAGGGAATCTGTCAGCAGGCTTTTGCTATGTAATCTGAAGACAGCATGCTGTAGGGGTTAAAACAAAGACTTAAACTATGTACCTTTTATCAACATATGTGCTGCTGTTTTCTTGCAATATTTGTTTAGGAACCAGGAACTTATCATTGAACGGACTACATTTGCCTCATGCTTAGTAGTCTGGCACACCACAGTCAGCCTATGTAAATAGACCCTAAAGATTGTTTCCATTTCATGATCATAGTCATTATTTTTTTTATATTAAAAAAAAATCACATGTCCTTTTATCATACACAAAACCTCATGACCCACCTTTTTAAAGATCCAATGTGGATTACTTAGACGCAGACTTCAAGCAAGCAGCCAGCATGCTGGTTCCATGTGACCCTATGTAACTGGTCCTTCTTCTTACTCTAATCCCTTTATCCCTAGTCCTACTCACAGGCAGCACTTACGCAGGTCAATCTCATGGTGGGCTTCAAGAAAATGGCAGCATCGGTGACACATGGACAGATTGCTCAGTGCCACCGGTGCCACTTTACTGAAGCCCACTGCAAAATCAGTGTGTGCATGCGCTGTCGGCGGCATCATTTTCTTAAAGCCCACTATGAAATTGATCTGCAGAAGTGCAGTTTGTGGCTTGGACTGCACCACTGCATACGTTTCTTAGTAAAATGCTGCTGACAGGGCTCATTATATATATATATATATATATATATATATATATATATATATACACACTGTACAGACCAAAAGTTTGGACACACCTTCTTATTCAAAGAGTTTTCTTTATTTTCCTGACTATGAAAATTGTAGATTCACATTGAAGGCATCAAAACTATGAATTAACACATGTGGAATTATATACTTAACAAAGAAGTGTGAAACAACTGAAAATATGTCTTATATTCTAGGTTCTTCAAAGTAGCCACCTTTTGCTTTGATTACTGCTTTGCACACTCTTGGCATTCTCTTGATGAGCTTCAAGAGGTAGTCACCGGAATGGTTTTCACTTCACAGGTGTGCCCTGTCAGGTTTAATAAGTGGCATTTCTTGCCTTATAAATGGGGTTGGGACCATCAGTTGTGTTGTTCAGAAGTCTGGTGGATACACAGCTGATAGTGCTACTGAATAGACTGTTAGAATTTGTATTATGGCAAGAAAAAAGCAGCTACGTAAAGAAAAACGAGTGGCCATCATTACTTTAATGGGAACATTTTTTAATGAGGCCCTACTTCACATGTCTTCAAAAGGCCATAGGAGTGCCTTCTAATTTTTGGCAGCATGCATAGGGCAACACTATGGAAGACCCACTTCCTAATAATGGGAACATTATTCAATGAGGCCCTCCTCCACGTGTCTTTAAAAGGGCATCGGAAAGCCTCCCAATTTTTGGCAGCCCGCATAGGGCAACACTATGGAAGACCCATTTCCTAATAATGGGAGCATACAATATTTAATGAGGTCCTCCGCCATGTTTCGTAAAAGGGGCATCGGAGTGCCTCCCATTTTTTATTTTTTTTTTTAATCTTCAATGTAAAAAAATATATATATATGCACCAACACTGTCTCACAAGTGAGTATGAGCCCTTAACATTTTTCCCAGGAAAATCAATTTTGGTTTCGTTTTTGGACGTTTTATTGAGAGTCCGTAAAAGTGGCGTAATACTCAGACAACATTGGTCACAGCAGTCAGAAATAATTAAAGGGTTCTTCATGCTGTTCCCATGTAATTTGAGCACTGATCTGCTTAGGTGAAACAGCACACACTGCAGCAGAGCTGTGGCAAAGAATAAAACAACAGACTGATCAGTGGCTCTCCAAACTGCAACTCCAGCCCCATCTGGTTGTCTACTATAATGGGCGTAACCTGGTGGCGGCTTTAAAGGTCGGGAAGCTGGTATACGTGCCATCCATGCCTCACGTGCTGAACCTAGTAGTGCAGAAATGTATAAAAACATACCCTGACTTTCCATACCTACTTGAGAAGGTGCGCTGTATTTGCGCCCATTTCTGCCATTTGTCAACCGCTGTTGCCGGTCTTGCAGGTTTTGCAGTGCTTTAAAAGCAGTTTAATTTGCCAAACCACCAACTAATTTGCGACCTGCCAACACGGTGGAACTCAACATATCATATGTTGGCAAGGATAAGTGAGCAGCAGAGGGCTCTTGCTGAATACCAGCTTAAACATGCCTGTCAGACTTAGACTCAGCCAAGACACATAACAACTGCCGAGTGGGTGTGGATCACTGACATTTGTGAGGTGCTTGATAACTTAGAGTACTACACCAAGCTCGTGAGCGGTGATCAGGTTATTATCAGCCTAACCATCCCTAATGGTACCTTTACACGCCGCGACGGCAGGCTGGATACATCCCGCTACAGGCTACAAATGTAGCTTGTAGCGCCAATGTAGCCCATCGTAGCGGCGTCTGAAGACGTGACGCTACAGCCGGCAACAGATACATCTGTTTCCTAGCTCTGCTCGAAAACTGATGGCTACATCGCCGATGGTAGCGAGCTGTATCGGCGTGTAAAGAGGCAACAGAAGGGAACTCTGGACACCCGGGGCTGTAGCTGCAATGTAGCTAAGGCGTGACCCAGGCTCCGGGATACCGCGCCCCATCACCGATCATTGGAGGAAGCTCCTGCATGACGATTGGTAGTCGCTGCATAGGGAGGCATATTTAAGGAGCTGACCAGTCACACTACACAATTGCTCGAGCGTCATGTATTAATCAGCCTCCTGCGATGCCTGGCCAATCATGATGATATTGCGCTGTCCTATCATTGTACGGACGGCTCGTAATCCAAGATTGTGGCACGCCTATGTGCTGTCCCTGCTGTACCAGGTCCGCCCATATTAGCTTGTTGTAGCGCTGTGTAAACGTGGTACGCTAAGCTACAGCTGGCTACTTGACACACCCGGCGATGTAGCTAGCTACAGATGTAGCATGGCGTAGCGCACCTTATGGCGGCGTGTAAAGAGGGTGCGTTGACCGTTTGTAGCCGTTTGAGCGTGCTCGTGCACGTGAAGTAGCGGGATGTATCCAGCCTGCCGTCGCGGCGTGTAAAGGTACCATAAGCTATAAGCGAGAAAAGTAGGAATGGGGCACCGGTGTGTGAAACAGTCTCCAACAATCCCCGCAGATGCAGCTGATCACAATGGAGTGCGGTGCCAGCCCAAAGACACAGTCAGCACAAATCAGATAGAAATGACGGCACTCACCGGTCAGCATTGCACTTTTATTCAAGTTTGCTGGTTACATGTTGCAGGGATGGGGAGAGGCAGAGGTGACGACGGCACCGTTTCGCGCTCCTTACTTTTCTCGTTTATTTACGTGCTATTGAGGTGGCACAGTGGATGAGCCAACAAGGTCCAGCACCGCTTGGAATTAACATGGAGCTCGCTCCGTCTGGCAGCAAGTCCGGCACAGTTGAAATCCGAGATGGTTTGCTAGCAGGTAGGGAGGATGCAGAGTCTTATTTCACCGATTGTAACAGCAAAAATATTATGAGTGTTCTAAGCAAGAGAAGCCTGGAACAAAAGATTACTTTATTGGCCGAAAAAAAACTACGGCTTTAGAAAAGAGTGACCCGTTGAAGCGCAAGGAGCGCGAAACGGTGCCATCGTCACTTCTGCCTCTCCCCCTCCCTGCAACATGTAACCAGCAAACTTGAATAAAAGTGCAACGCTGATCGGTGAGTGCCGTCTTTTCTATCTGATCCCTAAGCTATGTCTGCTGAAAGAATCACTGCATAATCTAAAAATGGAATATTTGAGTGCCCAGCAGCTGGGTATGGAACAAGATTTCTTAATGGGTGAAGAGGAAGATGAGGAAGGAGAGGATTTCTTTTTCAGTGGTACTGAGGGGACCCCTCATGCTACAGAGAGGACTCCTAACCCCAGTTTCATGTCTGTTCAGCATGGGTAGGCTGGAGAGGAGGAGGTGGAGGAGAGGAGTAAGTGTGAGGAGACCAAGGGTATTGTTCCTCCTTCTGGGGCCACAGAACATTTGCCTCTTTGCAGCTTGGCACACTTCACATCTAACTGTCTGTGCCAAGACCTTCATGTGATCCACATTTTCAACAGCAACCTATACTGGTTTGCCACCTTTCTAGACCCATGGTACAAGGACAAATTTTCTTTGCTACTGTTGCAGTCACTAAGGGGTTTCACAATTGAATCCTTCAAGAGGGCTGTTGTCGATCATTTGGTTGGCAACATCAAGCACAGACACCGCTACTAGCAGAGGTACCAGCTCTGTGCAACAGCATGAATTAATGGGAGAGACACACCCAGCAGGTCCAAAACAGGTGGTAGTAAAATGTTCACAAACTGGGTTATTTTCAGTAAACTGGCTTATCAGCAAGGGCTAGCTGCATCGGTAACAATGTCAAGGAGGGAGAAGGTGAACAAGATGGTCAACGACTATCTAAGTGACCATATCTGCGTCGTTAGTGACGCTTCTGTTCCGTTTACTGTGTATCCAAGCTGCATACTTGCCAGACCTCTCCTTATGTGCCTTGGAGGTGCTGGCCTGCCCTGCTGCTAGTGTGATGTCAGAGCGTGTTTTTAGTTCCATTGGAGCAGTCATCACAGATGCATGCACACGGCTGACTACAGAGAATGCAAACAGGCTGACTCTGATCAAATTTAACAAGGTCTGGATTTCACAACAGTATTTAAGCCCTTCAGATGACAGCATCCCAACCTAAAGTCACCTAAAAAGTTATTTTATGCAACTGGTGATCACGAACCTCCCTTCCCATACAAACCCTTTTTCTTTTTCTTACATATGGTTTCAACTCCTGCTTCTGACACATGTACAATAGGCTAAAAACAATGTTCCATTCATTAATATTTCCCATCGGAGGCACTTGTGATGAGAACCCTCCTTCGTTCATCAACCATGATACAGCCCCTTAGGCTAATTTTTGGAGACACTATGGCTATGCCTGCACATTGGGCACTGCTAGAGCTATGCTAGTAGTCTTAGCTTAATAATTGTTTTGCCCTTGAGGCCTGCTTCCTTCATCAACCATGATACAGCCCATTGGGCTAATTTTTGGAGACACTATGGCTCTTCCTGGACTTTGGGCACTGCAGTTACTGTGCTACGGTAGTAGTCCTAGCTTCATACCTGATTGGCCCTTGCTACCGTGTTTCCCCAAAAATAAGACACTGTCTTATATTAATTTTTGCTCCGAAAGGTGCACCATGTCTTATTTTCTGGGGTGTCTTACATTAGCCAAAAAAAATTGACAGAAAAGCAGCCTCCCATCCCAGTACCGTATCCCACTGCAGCAGCCTCCCATCCCAGTACCATAATTTTCCTGCAGCAGCCTCCCATTATCCCAGTACTGTATCCCACTGCAGCAGCCTCCCATTATCCCAGTACCGTATCCCCTGCAGCAGCCTCCCATTATCCCAGTACTGAATCCCACTGCAGCAGCCTGCCATCCCAGTACCGTATCTCACTGCAGCCTGCCATGTGTGTACACACACACACCACACACACACACACACCACACACACACACACCACACACACACACACTTTCACTTTCTTACCATACTTCTTTCTTTTCACTTTCTTTTCTCTGCGGTGCTGCTTTGGTGGTGCACAGTGCAGAAGCCCTGGGCCAATCACAGCGCAGGAGCCCTGGGCCAATCACAGTGCAGGAGCCCTGGGCCAATCACAGTGCAGGAGCCCTGGGCCAATCACAGCGCAGGAGCCCTGGGCCAATCACAGCCCAGGAACAATCAGAGGCTACTGATGTCAGCTGGCCCATGATTCCTGCACTGTGATTGGCGCAGTGCTCATGGGCGGAGGCCGGCACAGAGCTCCGGAGCTGTGATTCACGGCTGCGCTCCTGGGCTGTTAGCACTGCAGCGGCAGAAGAGCACTACAGAGTGGCGGGCACCGGACAGTGGGGACAGCAGGGAGCGAGACACATATACATGCCCCGGTCTTGTGATCAGTGGCATGCTGAGGAGGTACGCCTTATAATCGGGGGGTGCCTTATATTAGGAGGTAGGGTGCCCCCACAAGCATGCCTTACTTTCAGGGGGCGCCCTATTTTCGGGGAAACAGGTAGTAGTCCTAGCTTCATACCTGATTGGCCCTTGACACCTGCTTTCTTCATCTATGTCTGCACATTGTGCAGTGGCAGTGGAACAACAAGGACAATAGTCCAAGCTTTAGAATTGTGAAGAGTGGTTTGATATTCTTCCTGCGTCAGCCATCACACAGCCTCGTGGGCAGATTGCTCTCCTTACTCCACTTACACACTGAGCTGTCAGATCGCCTCCATCATCACTTGCTTTTACAGCACTTCTGATATATCACTGCGTAAGTGGCGTATGAGTCCCGCTCTGCTGGCAAAAAATGACAGGACTTCAAATAGTGTTTGGTAAGAAAACGAGATCTGCTGCAACACTAAACACTGAAGGAATGCGAATAAGCTACATGGCTATCAAATGAACAGCAGGACTATGTGTACAGCTAAGACAATGTGCAAGGATACTTAGCAAAAACTGCTTTAAATTATAAAGAAAATTGTGAGACTTGGCTTAAGCACTGGCCACTCCTTTTGAGCCCTGTAACCGCAACAAGGTGCTCTCATCTTACCGGGTCCTAACACTATGTCACTACATGGTATACAATTGCTTGTGTGGGTTTATATGCGTCTGAATGCAATTAAAACCTGCTGGAATGGTATATCTGTGGACCTGGGCTAGAGAAAGATGGAGGAATAGGCGAGGCTACAGGGTGGGGGAAGGGAGCACAGTCAAAAAATAGTCATACTGCATATTTAATAATGACTGGCAACAGGTGTGCAAGCAAGAAAATAGACTATGATAAGAAAACGAGATCTGCTGTGACACTAAACACTGAAGGAATGTGAATAAGCTACATGGCTATCAAATGAACAGCAGGACTATATGTACAGCTAAAACAAAGTGTATACTGTATGGTAAGGAGGCTTAGCAAAAACTGCTTTCAATTATAAAGAAAATTGAGAGACTTAGCTAAAGCACTGGCCACTGCTTTTGAGCCTGGTAACCGCATATTCTGTATTCTGGGTGTAATCCTCAGTATTTGTATTATTCCGTATATATACACTGCACAGTACCACTTCTCCTGTCCTGTATACTGGGTGTAATCCTCAGTATCTGTATTATTCTCTATATATACACTGCAGTACACTTCTATTGCCCTGTATACCGGGTGTAATCCTCAGTATCTGTATTATTCTGTATATATACACTGACAGTAGCACTTCTCCTGCCCGTACACTGGGTGTAATCCTCAGTATCTGTATTATTCTGTAATATATACACTGTACAGTAGCCACTTCTCCTGCCTGTAACTGGGTGTAATCCTCAGTATCTGTATTATTCTGAATATATACACTGCACAAAACCAGTTCTCCTGTCCTGTATACTGGGTGTAACCCTCAGTATCTGTATTATTCTGTAATATATACATTGCACACCATTCCCTGTCCTGTATACTGGTGTAATCCTCAGGATCTGTATTATTCTGTAATATATACACTGTACAGTCCACTTCTCCTGTCCTGTTATGGGTTATGAAATCCTCAGTACATCTGTAATTACTTTGCAGTGAATTAGATATCACTTGCACAAATAATAACCCAATTTCCTACCATGTTCCTGTATAAATGGGTGTAAATCCCTCCTCAGTATCTGGTCATTATTCCGTGAAGTATACTACACTGCTCAGCACCCCTTACCCCGCCTGTCCTATCCACGTACTGGTGCTACATCCTCAGTAACTGTATTATCTGTAATTACACTGCACAATAACACTATCACCTGGGCCGGTAAACTGGGTGACAATCATTCAGGATCCTGTATACTCTGTATAACAGCGTATATCATGATTGCCAGGATCCAACTTCACACGTCCTGTGTATACTGGTGCAAATATCCTACAGGACTCTGTATGGAGTTCATGATATACTTACACTGCACAGTACCACTCTGTCTCCCCTGTCTACGCGTATAACTGGGTGTAATATTCCATCAGTGATCTGTGTGTATTCTCTTATACACACTCTTACGCTACACACTTCTCCTGTCCTGTTGGGCGGGTGTTAATGGTACTTAGAGTTTCAGCATTTAACTGTTGTTTAAATTGATTATCCCAATATGGAAGTTGTCACTTCTCTTCTGTATAGGTAATGACTTTGTCTTCGCTGTGGATCTGATTGCTGGGACCCACAATTTCAAGAAATGTGGCTTTGAAGATTACCATGTAAATGGAGCTGCCGTTGATTATTCCCTTTGTTGCACCATTCACATGTGGGTCTTCGGATAACTCCTTTAAGAAAAGTGATGAGGCCAAGACAATGTAAAAGCAAATTTCACTGATCTGGGGTGATGGGTGTTATAGTATGTGGGCCGAGGGGATTGTTTTCCAGGACTGCTTTTTGGTCCCAGTCTGGTCCTGTGTGCAGCCCCTGATGAGGTGCCTTCATGTTATATACATTTGTTAACAGCATACATTTTATTACCATGTACACATTAAGGCTGGAATCACACTTTCCATGTGACATGTGAGGCAGCTAGATGAGTCTCAGATCAGTCACCTGGAACGGCCTTCCCCTGTGAGGACGGGAATGTCAGCTGCTTGTATTTCTATGCAGCTCCTCCCTCCCTGTCCAAAGAGGGGGAAACTGCTCAGGGTTAATGATCTGACACTCATCTGACAGATTGGCCTGTCGGTCAGACAGTGTGTTTCCAGCCTAAGGCTGGTTTCACGTTGTGATTTTTTGCAATCCGTGGCTGTCCGTTGTACTGATTTGCCCTTAATGGCATCCAATTTATGACAGATCCGATTATGTCCGATCTTTTGCTGTACCCAAAATCGGAGACCGTTCCGATTTTGGGCACAGTGGACCAAATCGGACACAATCGAATCCGACACGATCTGCGGCCATTAACATGAGGGCCTATGGAGCACGGGTCCGGGAAAACATCAGATCGTTTCTAGTGTACTGAGCATGCTTAGTACACAAAAACTGCTCTATTTCCCTGTAATTTCACTTCCACAATGTATATATATAAATTGTGGAAGTGAAATTAACTAAAGCAAGGGTAAAAAAAAAAAATAAAAAAATCTCACCTCCCCGGCATGATGCGCGCCGTCTAGCTCCCGGGGTTTAAGGACCTGGCAGGGCTACCTGATCAGCTGATCGATCACATGACCGCATGTTTAAATAGCCCGCGCACCAAAACCAATCGGCAGGCGGGAGATTTAAATCATTCAGCTGATGCAGTCATGTGACTGATCAGCTGATCGGGCAGCCCCGCCAGGTCCTTAAGCCCTGGGAGCTAGACGGCGCGCATTGTGTGACACGCTGGAGAGGTGAGGAATTTTTTTTATTCTATTTTAGACCCTTGCTTCACTCCCGCAATGTATGTAAATATATTGCGTGAGTGAAAATGCCCCGCTCGCCTGCGCTTTGCAGGCTCTGGCTTTTCTGGCGGCCTTTTGGAAAAAGCCAGAGGCTCGCTTCCAGCAGAGGAGCGTGCATGGAGTCATGGACAGAGGGAGCTAGGCATCGGGCAGCAGGGAGGGAAGCATCGGGTGTGGGGGGAGGGGCATGCATCTGCTGACTGATTGTTTAAAAGCGGGCAGCTTTTGCCATCGGCTTTTAAACAATCATGCACCCATTTTGGCCTTTTCTTCAGTCCCCAGGCCCCTTTTTTGTGTCCAGCAGACAATTACTTGCATTTCCCATTGACTAACATTGGACTCGCTACTTGTACCGAATACCCGAGTATTACGATCTATTCGGTATGAATATAGCGAGTCCGAATATTTGACGACTCGCTCATCCCTAGTGTGAACACATTTAAGCTTTTGCTGGCATGCGTTCCAGCGTTGCATTTGACTGCATTTATGCAAGCGCTAAAAAGTGCTGCATAAATGGTAAATTACGCAGCGTGCGAACGCAGCCTAAACCTTGCAATTTTTACACTGACCACTGGAGGTTTAGAGATTTTAACTTTTTCAGTAAAGATTGAATATGAAAATAAATATATTGTTAAAAATGTTAAACAAATAAAAGTAACACAAAAACCTAATTTAAACAATAGTTTGTTTGCTGATGACAGATTTCCATTGATTTCTACTATTGTGGCCTCTGTGAAGGCTGGCCTATATAGATGTGGCTGGTGAGGGTTCTCCCTCTGATGCTGTCACTTTTGTTTAAGCATCAGACCTCATGGGAGGAAAAAGTGTGGGAAAGATGCAGCAGAAATTAATTTGTACTCTTGATGTGCAGCTTGTGATCAGTAAGTAACAGGTTCCTGTGATACTGTGGGAAAATTAATCACTCATTTGGCTAAACGTCACTAAGCTAATTGATTGGAAAGGCAAGATAGTACAGGCTTCACAGTGACTTCGATATTGGTGAGAACATAAGAGGAGATTAATGGTGCCAATGAGAAGTAAATATGACAGTAACTCCTGTTATTATGAATTTTACCATAATTAACACTTGCCCTGTTTCCCACAATATTTTTGTGATTAGTGGTAATTTATTTAATTCTATTGAGACTAATATAAACCAATTCTGTAAGGATGTCTGATAGACAGATTATGGTGAGACTATGTGCCTTGGAATACATTGCTTAGAATCAGTGGGTTTTTTTGTGCGGTGGCTTGGCCTACTACCAGTAAATGTAATTATGGCGAAGAAAAACACTATGCATACAGTACAGACCAAAAGTTTGGACACACCTTCTCATTCAAAGAGTTGTCTTTACTTTCATTACTATGAAAATTGTAGATTCACACTGAAGGCAGTAAAAATATGAATTTAACACATGTGGAATTATTTACTTAACAAAAAAGTGTGAAACAACTGAAAATATGTCTTATATTCTAGGTTCTTCAAAGTATCCACCTTTTGCTTTGATCACTGCTTTGCACACTCTTGGCATTCTCTTGATGAGCTTCAAGAGGTAGTCACCGGAAATGGTTTTCACTTCACAGGTGTGCCCTGTCAGGTTTAAGTGGGATTTCTTGCCTTATAAATGGGGTTGGACCAAGAGTGGTGTTGTGCAGAAGTCTGGTGTATATACAGCTGATAGTCCTACTGAATAGACTGTTAGAATTTGTATTATGGCATGAAAAAAGCAGCTAAGTAAAGAAAAACGAGTGGCCATCATTACTTTAAGAAATGAAGGTCAGTCAGTCCGAAAAATTGGGAAAACTTTGAAAGTGTCCCCAAGTGCACTTGCAAAAACCATCAAGCGCTACAAAGAAACTGGCTCACATGAGGACCGACCCAGGAAAGAAAGACCAAGAGTCACCTCTGCTGCGGAGGATAAGTTCATCCGAGTCACCAGCCTCAGAAATCGCAGGTTAACAGCAGCTCAGATTAGAGACCAGGTCAATGCCACACAGAGTTCTAGCAGGAGAAAATAGTTGCGGTTCTGATAGCGCTAAGGAAGGAGGGCAAGGGGAAATTGTTGTGATGAACAGACCTTTATTAAAAACACGGTCCCTCAAACTCCTGTGCACTTCTCTCCCTTCTGAGGGACCGTGCGGTTCAGCAGCTTTGGAAGAGAGGCATCGTTTATTAAAGAACCTGTTTATCCAAGTCTGGAGGACTACTAGGACCTATCTGACGTCACCGCCTTGGATCACGTGACCGGTGGAAGTGACGCTGCTCTCTCCCTGGCACGAGGATTTTCTCGGGGACGCCCTGTTTGGTATTGCTCCACAGGAGGCTATCACTGGAGTTGTACCCAGCCAGTACAACTCCACAAGGTGAGTGGAAACCCCGCTTTCCCTGCAATACGGTTTACCCTGAGGTGCTTCACATTTGCGCTCCTTCTCTTTTCTCTTACACAGAGTTCTAGCAGCAGACACATCTCTACAACAACTGTTAAGAGGAGACTTTGTGCAGAAGGCCTTCATGGTAAAATAGCTGCTAGGAAACTACTGCTAAGGACAGGCAACAAGCAGAAGAGACTTGTTTGGTAAAAGAACACAAGGAATGGATATTAGACCAGTGGAAATCTGTGCTTTGGTCTGATGAGTCCAAATTTGAGATCTTTGGTTCCAAACACCATGTTTTTGTGCAACGCTGAAAAGGTGAACAGATGAACTCTACACGTCTGGTTCCCACCGTGAAGCATGGAGGAGGAGGCATACTGAACCAGCATAGCTACCACAGCATCTTGCAGCGGCATGCTATTCCATCCGGTTTGCGTTTAGTTGGACCATCATTTATTTTTCAACAGTACAGTGACCCCAAACACACCTCCAGGCTGTGTAAGGTCTATTCGACCAAGAAGGAGAGTGATGGGGTGCTACGCCAGATGATCTGGCCTCCACAATCACCAGACCTGAACCCAATCGGGATGGTTTGGGGTGAGCTGGACCACAGAATGAAGGCAAAAGGGCCAACAAGTGCTAAGTATCTCTGGGCACTCCTTCAAGGCTGTTGGAAGACCATTTCCAGTGACTACCTCTTGGAGCTCATCAAGAGAATGCCAAGAGTGTGCCAAGCAGCAATCAAAACAAAAGGTGGCTACTTTGAAGAACCTAGAATATAAGACATATTTTCAGTTGTTTCACACTTTTTTGTTAAGTATATAATTCCACATGTGTTAATTCATAGTTTTGATGCCTTCAGTGTGAACCTACAATTTTCATTGTCATGAAAATAAAGAAAACTCTTTGAATGAGAAGTTGTGTCCAAACCTTTGGTCTGTACTGTATATAAATGTGCACATCAAAAATATGTTGGAAAATATAGTACTTTGTTGCATAAACACACAAAAAAAACACAATAAATCCCAGGTATATCTATATCTACTATATAATTGCCTAATGTTCTCTGTCTGTCACGGAAATAGTGCGCCAGTGCCAGGGTGCTCATTGGTGGCTGCCAGCGACGGATCTCCCGACGGTGGCCGCAGAGTGCGCGAGCCAGCCGGGTGGCCACCTGCCGCACAGAGGCTTGCGGCAAGCCAGCCGGGAGATCTCCCGGCTGCTCGCAGCGGTAGTGCACCGCATGGCATTCAAACCACGTGCCAAGCCAGGGTACTTTTCCAAGCCGTGGCGACCAATCAGAGAAGTAGTGCGGTTTGGCGCGCGGTTTGAATGACGCATCTCTCATTGGTCACCGCGGACGGCCAATCAGGGGAGCGGCACGTGCCACGGTGCCATATTTAAAATACTTTAAAAATAATTTTAAATATGGCGCCTTGGCGTGCGCCGCTCCTCTGATTGGTCAATGCTGAACGCATCGACCAATCAGAGGAGCGACGCTCAGTTTGAATGCCGCTCCTCTGGTCGATGCGTTCAGTGCCGACCAATCAGAGGAGCGGTGCGCGCCAAGGCGCCATATTTGAAATACAATGTGCTCAGTGTATTTCAAATATGGCGCCATGGCGCGCACCGCTATTCTGATTGGCTGCCACGTTCAGAAGCGACCAATCAGAATAGTGGCGCGTGCCATGGTGCCATATTTGAAATACATTGTGCGGCGCTCAGTGTATTTTAAATATGGCGCCAAGGCGCGTGCCGCTTCTCTGATTGGTCTCTGTAGCGGCCAATGAGAGACACAATATTCAAACCACGCGCCAAGCCGCGCTAATACTCTGATTGGTCACTGCGGCCGCAGCGACCAATCATCGAAGCGGCACGGCTTGGTGGGAAATATAAATCCCTCACCGCTGATTGATTGCCGGTCTCAGCAGCGACGAATCAGTGGTGCGGGATTCATATTTCCCGCCAAGCTACGCCGCTTCGCTGATTTGATCGCCGCGGCGACCAATCAGAGAAGTAGCGCGGCTTGACGCGCGGTTTGAATTCCGCGTCTCTCATTGGTTGCTACAGCAACAAGTGAGTGACGTGGCGTGCGGCTTGGTATTTTGGCGGGCGATTTGAACTGCCGCTCTTAGTGTGACGCAGTTCAATCCTGTCTACAAGGTCTGTCAGTCAGTGTCACGAATTTCACTCCTGTCTATAAGGCTATCATTCAGTGTGACATCCTTCACTCCTGTCTACAAGGTATGTCAGTGTGATGTCCTTCACTCCTATCTACAAGGCTGTCAGTCAGTGTGATGTCCTTCACTCCTGGCTACAAGGCTGTCAGTCAGTGTGACGCAGTTCACTCCTGTCTATAAGGATGTCATTCAGTGACATGAACTTTACTCCTGTCTAGGGATGAGCGACTACAGTAAAATTCGTTCTCACTATACTCGCAATGAGTAGGTACCGGTACTCAGTACTCATTGCGAGTATAGCGAGTATGAATACTTTCTCAGTGTATCTATAGATACACTGCGAAAGGAGCCTAAAAGTGATTAAAAGTTGTTAAAAATAATAAAATTACAGATACTCCTTCAAGGCTGTTGGAAGACCATTTCCAGTGACTACCTGATTGGCCAGTTTGCAAGGTCCTGACAGTACACCTAGTACCTTGCAAACTGGCCAATCAGGTGGCCGGTAGCGATCACTTGGATGTGACATAGCACCATCTGATTGGCTAGATCGGTACTGGCCAGTTGATTGACTGGTAGTCACAGGTCTTTGTCCAACAATGGGATTGTCTTCTTTGCCGGTCCAGGTGCAAGCGTCGGACAGGTGAGTATGTAATTTTATTATTTTTAACGACTTTTAATCACTTTTAGGCTACTTTCGCAGTGTATCTATAGATACACTGCGAAAGTATTAGGACTACTCGCTACTCCCGGGTACACATAAGATACTCGGAGAGTAGCGAGTAGCCAAATACCGCTACTATTAGGCGAATACCAAATAGTAGCGAGTATACTCACTCATCCCTACTCCTGTCTACAAGGCTGTCAGTCACTGTACCACACTTCACTCCTGTCTACAAGGCTGTCAGTCAGTGTGACGAACTTCACTCCTGTCTAAGGCAAGACATTTTGAAAAAAAGCGAGTTTTTATATTTTTTTCTCAAATGCATAGGTGCTTCTACTTTTATAAGTATGTCTGTATGCACACATGATTAGCAGTGACTGTGTGCTGCTGTGAATTTTTCCTGAGTATTGTTCAGTATTGCAGCTTGCACCAGACTATGTCTTGAGTGCTGTTTAGCTTTTTTTCTTTGTAGATAGATGGATAGATAGACAGATACATAGGTAAAACATGTACAGTGATGGCCAAAAGTATTGACACCCCTGCAGTTCTGTCAGATAATACTCAGTTTCTTCCTGAAAATTATTGCAATTACAAATTCTTTGGTATTATTATCTTCATTTAATTTGTCTTCAATGAAAAAACACAAAAGAGAATGAAGCAAAAAGCAAAACATTGATCATTTCACACAAAACTCCAAAAATGGGGCAGACAAAAGTATTGGCACCCTCAGCCTAATACTTGCTTGCACAACCTTTAGCCAAAATAACTGCGATCAACTGCTTCCGGTAACCATCAATGAGTTTCTTACAATGCTCTGCTGGAATTTTAGACCATTCTTCTTTGGCAAACTGCTCCAGGTCCCTGATATTTGAAGGGTGCCTTCTCCAAACTGCCGTTTTTAGATCTCTCCACAGGTGTTCTTTGGGATTCAGGTCTGGATTCATTGCTGGCCACTTTAGAAGTCTCCAGTGCTTTCTCTCAAACCATTTTCTAGTGCTTTTTGAAGTGTGTTTTGGGTCATTGTCCTGCTGGAAGATCCATGACCTCTGAGGGAGACCCAGCTTTCTCACACTGGGCCCTACATTATGCTGCAAAATTTGTTTGTAGTCTTCAGACTTCATAATGCCATTCACATGGTCAAGCAGTCCAGTGCCAGAGGCAGCAAAGCAACCCCAAAACATCAGGGAACCTCCGCCATGTTTGACTGTAGGGACCGTGTTCTTTTCTTTGAATGCCTCTTTTTGTCTCCTGTAAACTCTATGATGATGCCTTTGCCCAAAAAGAGAGAGCATTCTTCCAAAACGTTTTAGGCTTTCTCAGGTAAGTTTTGGCAAACTCCAGCCTGGCTTTTTTATGTCTCGGGGTAAGAAGTGGGGTCTTCATGGGTCTCCTACCATACAGTCCCTTTTCATTCAGACGCTGACGGATAGTATGGGTTGACACTGTTGTACCCTCGGACTGCAGGGCAGCTTGAACTTGTTTGGATGTTAGTCAAGCTTCTTTATCCACCATCCGCACAATCTTGCGTTGAAATCTCGTCAATTTTTCTTTTTCGTCCACATCTAGGGAGGTTAGCCACAGTGCCATGGGCTTTAAACTTCTTGATGACACTGCGCACGGTAGACACAGGAACATTCAGGTCTTTGGAGATGGACTTGTAGCCTTGAGATTGCTCATGCTTCCTCACAATTTGGTTTCTCAAGTCCTCAGACAGTTCTTTGGTCTTCTTTCTTTTCTCCATACTCAATGTGGTACACACAAGGACACAGGACAGAGGTTGAGTCAACATTAATCCATGTCAACTGGCTGAAAGTGTGATTTAGTTATTGCCAACACCTGTTAGGTGCCACAGGTAAGTTACAGGTGCTGTTAATTACACAAATTAGAGAAGCATCACATGATTTTTCTAACAGTGCCAATACTTTCGTCCACCCCCTTTTTTATGTTTGAGGTGGAACTATATCCAATTTGGCTTTAGGACAATTCTTTTTGTGTTTTTTTTTCATTGAAGACAAATTAAATGAAGATAATAATACCAAAGAATTTGTGATTGCAATCATTTTCAGGAAGAAACTGAGTATTGTCTGACAGAATTGCAGGGGTGTCAATACTTTTGGCCAACACTGTATAGAGAGATGATAAATAAATATAGCATACATAGACGATAGACACATAGGTAGGTGATAGATATTGTGTATTCATTGCATTATTTTTAAATTTCATAAATAAACTACATACATATTCTAGAATACCCAATGTGTTTGAATCGGGCCACCATCTAGTATATATATATAAATATCAAATGGAACTATGAAGGGTCAGTGCTACAGGGAGGGGCGGAGCTATCACCATATATGAGCATTGTGCCCAGGCAACACCAGCTCTACAGCTAGTATAGTAATAATAATGTTTCCATATATGTTATATAACTAAGGCTGCTTTCTCATTATGTTTTTTGAGGATCCGTTGCTGTCCGTTGTAAAAAGGACAGCCACGGATCCAATTTAGCCCCCATGTTATCCTGTGGGGATCGGATCGGATTTGGCAGGGGTCCAAGGAAACACAGGATCGTTCCTCGGACCCGATTTTAGTGTACTGAGCATGCTTAGTACACTAAAACTGCTCCTAACCATCTAATTTCACTTCCACAATGTATATACATACATTGCGAAAGTGAAATTTAGTTAAAGGGTTAAAAAAAAACCTTTGCTCACCTCTTTGACGGTGTCCCGCACTGTCTCGCTCGCTCCTGGGACTGCAGGACCTGTGGTTGCCTGGCAACCCAATCAGCTGAACGGTCATGTGACTAATCAGCTGGTCGGGTTGTCACATGACCGCGCGGTTTAAATCTCACGCCCGCCAAAATTGACCATGTGACAACCTGATCAGCTGATCGGGTTGTCCAGACGACACCAGGTCCTTCAGCCCCAGGAGCGAGCGAGACAGAGCGGGACACCGCTGGAGAGGTGAAGATTTTTTTTTTTATTTTTAACTTTTTGTTCACTCCTGCAATGTATATAGTATATATATATTATATATATATATATATATATATATATATATATATTTATATAACAACACACAACAACACCACACACCACACACACACACACACACACACACACACACACCACACACACACACATATATATATGTGTATATATTAATATATATATACACATTGCGGGAGTGACCGTGCCCGGCCAGCCTGCACTTTGCAGGGTCGGGCTTTCTGTGTCGGGGTCCGAGAACACAGACATAGCATCTGGAGGTCACCTCTGATGCGTCTGTACCTGTCCGTGGGGTCCTACAAAAAATAGGATCCCACGGACAGGAAAAAAAATGTGATGTGAAAGCAGCCAAATACAAAAATTGTATGCACATATTAGGTGGAATGAGTAGTATTTCAAGAGTGACATAAGTCCACTATACATTACAAGGCCTTAGGATAATGGAGTAACCACTATAATACAATCAGGAAGAGATGTAGATAAGAAGAGACAGAGCTCAAGCACAATTGAAACAAACCTCAAAAAAGGATCGTGTTAGTAAAGCACCAGAGAGTGCTTTATACACTCACACATACAATATGGCTGCAATCATGGTGTCTGGGGAGAGAACCTCGCATTTCAGTGTTTAAAACACGGGAGTAAGGCTGGCTTCACACCGCGGCAAGATCTGATCGGGTGTAAACCAGACAGTCCTGGACCAGATTTTGGCCCCATAGTATCCAAATGGGGCCGGATGGAGCCGTTTTGGCTCCGGGAGAAATTCGGATTTTTCTCACCGGAGACAAAAATGTTGCTTGCAACGTTTTTGTGCCGTGGAGAATAATCTCCCCAAATTGCCGTATCCCGGATTCTCCCGGATTCCCCCATATCCTCCCGCATATAGTGCAATCCCTATCATGGGAGCCTAAGGGGCTTGATTGCCCTGGTCCGGGAGGATTCGGGAACCGGACACCTGTGGCTGCACGCCGCTGTTGTTTCAGGGAGCGAGCCGCGTCCTGATTCATCATCAGCGCACTGATGCGGCGCACATCGGACCGGAGGGCATATTAGCCTTCCCGTTCTGTGTGCTGATCCGGTGTGAAGCTAGCCTAAAGCAAGCACTTTAATGTTGTGGTTTCAATGGAAGGCTAATCAGTTTGTAATACCAAACATTAGTGGAAAGACACATTTTATAGGTTATGGATCAATATGCAGTAACCTCTTAACTGTGCAAAATCTGAAAAGACAGCATGTAGCTAAGAGAGCACATACAAAGAAACCTCCAAAGATTACATCATTTTTAGTGCAGATGCCGGGCGCCTAAGTATTATATGAAAGAATGGCGTCTACACAGCACCCGACTCTGAAGTCTAAAATCGATGATATTGAGGTCTTTATTGCTTGATGGAAAATTCTTATATTTGGATCTTTTTTATATATGCATAGTATTTTTTGTCTCAATAAATATGTCTAATTTCCTTGCATAATGTATTGCATTCCCTTACCTTTGTAATTTACCTTCGGTAAATAGACATCACTTGGCATACATTGAATGGTTCTGATCTAAAACTGAATTATAAAGAGAAAGAAAAATTGTGTGGTGTGTAATTGGGTCAGGGTAATTTTTTGTTGGCGTGGGCACTAGACCAGCTTGGCCTACCACCAGTAAATGGACATCGCTAGGTATAGGTTGAATGGTTTTGATCTAATCCTGAGTTCTAAAGAGAAAATATATGTGTGGTGTACACAACTAGAGTGCTGGATAATTACTGTGGTGATAGTCTCTTGCTCTAGAAGTCACTTTAATTCACTATTGAATCCCCTGGGATCTTGTGCAGCACTGTATAAGTACCATGCTGCCAACTTGTGACATGTGGGGCACAGTCATATATTTCATTTATATATACGCTTTGTATCTGAAACAGTTTTTTTAGCTCTATCAATCATGCACAAAGTATATCACTAATTTTACAGAATTACAAGGATTGTAATGTCCTAACATTATACTCTACATTTTGAAAACAGAAATGAAGATGATAGTTTTCTCGATTAATTTCTTTTTAACTTCTTACTATATGTTCTAAACCTATAAGCCAGGTTCCCTTTAGATATTAGAGAAGAACCCAAATGGTGATATTGTTTCAACACTAGATGGTGGGAAATCTAAAATACGTAAGGAATAAAGCAGGGCTTTGGAATAGGTAAGCCAAACCTCCGACTCCAACTCCGACCCCTCAATTTCCCTGAATCTGACTCAAACTCAGACTCCGGACTCAAACTCCGGATTCCAACTCCACTACTCCGACTCCACAGACCTGGTGTGTACCAAAATGGACACCGACTCCATCTCCAATTTCATGACTCTTACTACAACTACACACTGGTATAAAGATATCAAATGCTCCAGTCCTTGGTCAGTATAGAAGAGTTGTTACTTTATTATAAATAGAACAGTCTCATGTCACAAGTGTGCAGAGACAGAGAACTATTAGAGCAAATTTTGGATAGTAATTACATTTTATTATTCCTCTGATTTCTCCGCATATTCACTGATCAGGCATATGGAAAAAGGGCTATCTAGACTCGGATGCCGACTTTTAAAGCCTGTAAACAAAAGGTGGATGTATATTTTTTTGTGATTAGTAATATCTCTATCTGTAAACTCTGCATATATTGCTTATATATATTTATTCAGGAGGATTTTTGTTATCTCTTGAGAGCAGAATTTACTGATAGCTTCCCATCAAGTACAGAATTAAGTCCTCTTAAGGGCTTCAGGACTGAAGGTGAGTATAAGCATTGTTATTTTAATGGGGGCAAAGATGGTACTTGAGAAGGGGTTGTGTTGTCCAAGTAGTGGATAACTTCTTGTCAATCACCATCTTTGCCCACATTAACCTAACAATGCTTATACTCACCTCCAGTGCGGGTTCTGTTCCAGCAGTGTCAGCACTCGCTCTCCCAGGGCCCATGTGACACCGCCTTTACTCTTCTTGCCTTCAGGTATATGAAACATCAAGAGGAAGCGAGAAGCCAGCTACAGCTCTGACTTCCTCATGATGTTTGATTTGACCGAAGACAGGGAGAGTGAAGCTGGTGCTAAGTGTGTGCAGGGGTTGTGTGATGTAACAACCTCACATGAACTATGGGAGAGCAAGTGCCAAAAAGGAGGAAAGATGACATCACTAAATGAACTATGTCAGGGGGGCCAGTGGATGCCCCACATGTTCCGTCACCGAAGTGACTTCATCAGGGGGTCACTCCATTGACGGAATGAATTAAATCAAAACCAGGTGGCAAATTTCCGAAATACACGCCGCAATAAGGAGGCAATTTGGCGGCGAAAATTTCAGCGAGAAATATCACCGCCAAAAATGTCTCCCACGGTTGTGGCGTGAGAAGGTACCCTTAGACTGTCTGTGGTCACTTGATTCATGTTTGCTTAACTGTTATGTGATTTATTGCAGTTTAGACAAGTATTATTGAGGACCTACATCTGACATCGGTCACACACTATTTTTCACATTATTTGGGCTGTGATATCTGTAATTGCAGTCTTATTGGATAGCAGTCTGTGTACCCATTTATACGGGCTATGGTAACAACTGGGGGGCCTTGATATGTTGGCCATTCGCCTATTTTAATTGTTTGGGGAAATATGGTGATTGAGAAGGGGTTGTCTGAGTCCTTAATATTTGCTGGTGCTCCTCCTCAAGAAAGACTTAATCTTATGGTTGGTAAATGTGGATTGAATTTCTGTTACATCTACTTGCAATACCCCGCATTTAGCATTGTGAAGGGGTGTCATGTCAGTGTACCATCAACTTTTACCTAAACAGGCTCTACCTGCCATCGCTTATTTAACTGAATTTCCTTTTTCCAGTTTGTAACAATTAAATACTATATTAGTCTAACATAGACCTTGTGTAGGTGTTACATTTCTAGACACAATGCCAACAATTACCAACACTATTTTCTGTATATCAGTTTGTGTTATAATACATGGGTGGTGAATGGGGCAGCAAACATTTATGTGGAACATGCTGTATTTTGCTGTCACATTTGCTTCTAATATAATGGACAGGCTTCAGTTCGCTGGCAATTTTTTAAGAGCCAACACCATGGTATTGACTCAGAGAATGAGAATTTGTTTCAGCCTGATGGAAAAGGTCACTGCACCTCCCCTGATCTAATACAGAATCCATCAGGCTTGGACAACATTCCTCCTCTGTTCCTGCATGCTCAAAGATTAACCTTCTCATCACCCTGTGGCCTAATGAGCTGTGAAACATTTATTACAGTAATACAATTCAACCCTTTTGAGGTAAGTACAGAATTCATATATTGAATACATGTTCATGGAAAGATGTCCTGTTATGCAATTTTGGAATAATATTTGATCCTGTCATGATTAATATCCAGACAAGCAGTTTCTAAAAAGGAATGTAAACTATTCAGGTTAATATATATTTTTTTATTATATTATGGGACTTCATGCACATATCCAAAATGACTCTTTGACACTTTTAACTCCCTCCTCAGTCCTAAAGTGCAGGTCCATATTACCAACCTCTGTGCTAACTACCTGGCCACTTATTGCAAAGAATAAATTGACCATATCCAACTCAACATTTTCTCCAAATTCCCTAAATGCATGGATCCTATTTTTTTTTCAACAGTGTTTACACAAGAAAATCCCATGACAGACAACATGATCAGTGATAACAAAAATTATCCGCTAAATTTCACTTGCTTAACTCAGCAGGAAGTATGGCACCATCTAAAAATCACTAAAGTTGAAAGATCCCCGGGCCCGGATGGCATACACCCCAGAGTACTGCAGGAATTAAGTACTGTCATAGATAGAACATTATTTTTAATCTTTAAAGATTCCATAATAACAGGGTCTTTACCACAGGACTGGCGTATAGCAAATGTAGTGATAATATTCAAAAAGGGGACAAAAACTGAACTTGGAAATTATAGGCCAGTAATCTTAACCTCTATTGTGGGTTAAATCCTAGAGGGTTTTCTAAGAGATGCTATACTGGAGTATCTGAAGAAAAATAACCTAATGACCCAATATCAACATGGGTTTATGAGGGATCGTTTCGGTCAAACCAATCTGATAAGCTTATATGAAGAGGTAAGTTCTGGACTGGACCAGTGGACGTGGTATATATGGTATATATGGACTATTCAAAAGCTTTTGATATGGTGCCACACAAAAGGTTGATACATAAAATGAGAGCAATGGGGATAGGTGAAAATATGTGTAAGTGGGTTAAGAACTGGCTCAGTGATAGGAAATAAAGGGTGGTTATTCATGGTACACACTCAGAATGGGTCACAGTTAACAGTGGGGTACCACAGGGGTCAGTGTTGGGCCCACTTCTTTTTAACATTTATTACACTGGGGAACACAATTTTTTAGGAGTTGGGTCAGACAACTGTTCTTAATTAATTTTTGGATGCTGAATCCAGAAATGATCTCAGTTTTTCTCTATCACGTCAAGTTTTTGAACTATAGGATTTTTGTCTTCTCAAAAATATGTAAACTACTGTACCTAAAAAGTGTTTTTTTTTTTTTTTAAATAGTACAAATATGAACAAAAAATGAAATATAAAAGAAATAGGCATGACAAATATGTTTTTTAACACTATCATGTTTTTTACAAAGAATATATATATATATATATATTATATATATATATATTGTAATCAGATAACAAGTCTTATTACAGATATCAGTGCAATTGTGCATCTCTGGCAGGTAAGTTGTGGAGGAAAAACTTGACGTGCTAGAAAAAAAACTGACTACATTTTTGGAATCAGCATGCCAATTTTAGTGTAAATCAGCTCAAAAACCTAACTCAACAGAATATTTTTTCAAATTGTTCCCCAGTGTTAATGACCTTGTAGGGAGCATACAGAGTAGAATCTCAATATTTGCAAATGACACTAAGCTCTGCAGGGTAATCAGTACAGAGGAGGACAATTTTATATTACAGTAGGATTTATGTAAACTAGAAGCTTGGCTGATAAATGGCAAATGAGCTTTAATGGGGATAAATGTAAGGTCATGCACTTGGGTAGAGGAAATAAAAGGTATAATTATGTGTTTAATTGTAAAACACTGGGCAAAACTATCACTGAAAAAGACCTGGGTGTATAGGTAGACAACAGACTCACAACTAGTCACCAGTGTCAGGCAGCTGCTGCAAAGACAAAAAAAATAATGGGATGCATTGAAAGAGGCATATATGCTCATGAGGAGCACATAGTTGTACCTGTACAAGTCGCTAGTGCAACCACATTTAGAATACTTTGTACAATTCTGGTCTCCGGTAGGGATGAGCGAGTATACTCGCTACTATTCGGTATTCGCCGAATAGCAGCGGTATTCGGCTACTCGCTACTCTCCGAGTATCTTATGTGTACTCTGGAGTAGCGAGTAGCCCTAATACTTTTGCAGTGTATCTATAGATACACTGCGAAAGTAGCCTAAAAGTGATTAAAAGTTGTTAAAAATAATAAAATTACATACTCACCTGTCCGACGCCTGCACTGGGACTGGCAAAGAAGACATCCGATCACCGGACAAGGGCCTGTGACTACCAGCCAATCGGTAACGATCTGGCCAATCAGATGGCGACACGTCACAAGCACGTGATCGCTAGCGGCCACCTGATTGGCCAGATTGCAAGGTCCTGACAGTACACCTACGACCTTGCAACCTGGCCAATCAGGTGGCCGCTAGCGATCACGTGCTTGTGACGTGTCGCTATCTGATTGGCCAGATCGCTACGGGCCATCTGATGGCTGGTAGTCACAGGTACTTGTCCGGTGATCAAATGTCTTATTTGCCGGTCTCGGTGCAGGCGTCGGAAAGGTGAGCATGTAATTTTATTATCTTTAACAACTTTTAATCACTTTTAGGCTATTTTCGCAGTGTATCTATAGATACACTGCAAAAGTATTCATACTCGCTATACTCGCAACGAGTACGGAGTACCGGTACCTACTCGTTGCGAGTATAGCGAGTACGAATATTACGGTACTCGCTCATCCCTAGTCTCCGGGGTATAAGAAAGACATAGCTGAACTAGAGCGGGTCCAGAGAAGAGCGACCAAGGTTATTAGAAGACTGAGGGGTCTGCAATAAAAAGACAGGTTATTAAACTTGGGGTTATTTAGTTTGGAAAAATGAAGGCTTAGGGTTGATCTTATAATAATGTATAAATATATGAGGGGACAGTACAGAAACCTTTTTAATGATCTTTTTACTCTGAGGCCTGAGACGGGGACAAGGGGGCATCCTCTACATCTGGAGGAAAGAAGGTTTTATCATAATCACAGATGCGGATTCTTTACTGTAAGAGCAGTGAGACTATGGAACTCTCTGCCACATGATGTTGTAATGAGTGAGTCACTACTAGCATTTAAGAAGGGCCTGGATGCCGTTCTTGAAAATTATGTTATCGGTTATATTACTAGATTCTTGATAGGGCATTGATCCAGGGAACTAGTCTGATTGCCGTATGTGGAGTCAGGAAGGAATCTTTTCCCCCAATGTGGAGCTTAGTGTTTGCTACATGGGTTTTTTTTTACCTTCCTCTGGATTAACATGTTAGGCTATTGATTGAACTAGATGGACTTAGTCTTCCTTCAACCTTAAAAACTATGTTACTGTTCCCTCTTGCATGTCACATCAAGGTAACTTTCCATCTTTAAGCTGGTCATGGAAGAAGTTACTGGACTCCACACTCCTTGTCCCTCTACCTGCTCCATAGACCTTATTCCTTCTCATCTCCACCAATTCCTGTCCCAATATGTCACTACCTAACTTACTAACTAACATATTTTCATTCTCTCTTTCATCCAGTAACTTTGCCTTCTCCTTCAAACTTTCCAATATAACCCCTTAATTTAAACAACATCCCTCAACAAGGACTGTGCTGCCAACTACAGACCTGTCTCTAATCTCCCCTTTATCGCTAAAATATGGCAACACTTTGTCCAATCTTGTCAAATCCGCTATCTTTCAGATACCGCTATTCTTGACCCTTTACAATCTGGCATCTGCTTTTTCACTCTACTGAAACTGCCCTCACTACAGTCTAAAATCATCAACTAACATCAGAATCTAATGGTCACTACTCCCCGCTGATTGTCTTGAATCTCTTTGCTGCATTTGACACCATGCATCATACCACTCTCTCTTAGTTCTTCTCCTACTTTTCTAACTGCTGCTTCACTGTTTCTTTTGCCAGCTCCTCTTCTTTTCCCCTACTGTTGGGCTCTTCTGGGTTCAGTCCTTGACCCCCTTTTTTCTCTATACACTGCCCCATCGTACAAAGCATCAGCAGATTTGGTTTCCAGTACCATCTCTATGCCAATGAGACCCAATTTTTAACATCTTCTATTGACATCACCCCTGCAATACTACAAAATGCAAATGATTCTCTGTCTGCTGTTTTTAACTTCATGTTCTTCTATCTGAAACTAAATCTTTCAAACATTGAACTCTTTGTGATTCCTCCCTCTAATAAACTTCTGGTATTGCCATTTCTAAGGGTGGCTCCACCATAATTCACAAGCAGCACATTCAATGTCTTAGGGTTATTATTGACACATTTTCTTCACTCCATATCTCCACATCTCGAGAAACTGACCTTTTCTTGCCTTTGACACTGCAAAAAGTCATACTATTGATCTAATTCAATTTAATATAACTTTTTAAATTAAGAATATTTTGTGTCTTTCACTATGCAACTGTATTTAGTAAAGCCATGTATGTGATTAGTTACAAGCTTTTAAGAAATGTATATTTTCAGATTTAAAGACATTCATGTTCTTTATGGTATAGTTTTGACACTATGACCTATTTCATATGGATTTTGAACCCTGGCTTGGTGCCACAGTGCAACTGTGACATAAACTTTCATATCCTTGATAGGCACTCAGAAAAGTGATTTAACACAGCGGAACAAGGTCAATATCTTGCTTGTCTACCACAATCCTAAGAGCATTTTATCCTGCAGCTACTTTGCAGGAGATAAATTGAAGACTGTTACCACATTGATAAATGGACCATTCGATAACAAAGAGTCACACTTAATGCAGTGTGTTATATGGGATGCGGAAAAGAGTTGTAAACACTGCAATATCATCTTGGACAGCTCCTAAAATACATAAAGGTCAATGACACTGAGCAGTAAATGGAAGAATTCCTAAATATTGGCATTGTTACAATTTAAAAGGAAACTATAAGCTGATTAACACTGCCCAGATCATGAATCATAGAAAGATTTTACCCAATACACATATTTGTGCTTTTCTCTGAAACACAGCCTCAGTTCAGCAAAAACCATAGCTGGCAGCATGACTGGGGACTCTCACACCAGTTTGAGGGGATGTCCGCCACGTGGCGCAACAGGAGGGGTACACCAGGGAAGATGTAAAGGAAGGCCCTGGCGATAGGGAGATGGGTTACACCTAAATCATCTGTGGCTGCTCCTTGAGCTCCATAAAATCCCTGGACAGGTCCTTAACTCTGTGAGCAATCACATGCCTAGGCCCTTGTGGACCCTGGACTTGACCTGACAAGTGAGCAGGTCAGCAAGATACTAGTCTTACTACTAATATAAAGATAACATGGGAAAGGAGACATACAAGTTAAACAGATTAAAAAAAAAATCTCCAATTCTTCTACAGAGGGGCACCAACGCATCTGCTGGAAAGATAACCACAGCTTTCTCCAGAGACAACTCTTTCACTGGTCAGCATAGAAAGAACTGTTGATAGCGCAGAGTAAGGCCGGTGTCACATTTGCGCACGATGTGCGCTGCGAACGCAGCATTCCTGAATGCAGCAAAACGCAGGCACTGTGCACTCCTATGTTTAACATAGGAACGCATAGTGCCTGTGTGTGGCTGCGTTCATCTGCGTTTGCGTTCGGCTGAGCATGATTTATGCGCTTGCCGAATGCAAAATGTTGGATTTTTTGTGCGTAGCTGTGTGCCTGCTTTATATGCAAGCAGACACCTGTGCGCAAGAAATGAATGAAAGTGCATCTGTGCGCATTGCCATCTGCTGGCAAGCGCACAGACGCTGCAGAAGATGACCTCCTCCGTCTGCAGGTGAATCCTGTTCGGCAGTTCTCTTCTTTCTCCTTCTCTTCTTCTTTTTCTTCTTCTTTCTTCTTCTTCGTCCCTGTCACCAGTCGTTCATTTAAAATGGAGGTGGAGTGGTTCCCCAGGGCATCCGATGTAGAGGTTTTGGTGATGGAGGGCCAGCAGGGGCTGATCTGGCTGGAGGGATCGGAGCATCTCACATGCAGGTCCCTCCGGCCTGAGCAGCTTATCAATCTACCTCTCAGGCGGGAAATGAACACTCTCAACATTTTGCGTTCCAAAACCGGTTTACTTAGCTTTCTCTGCTAGCACCACAGGGTACAGTTCTGGTTCAATTGCAGTCCGGATAGTCTTCAGCAACCAAGATGGCTTGTCCAAGACATCCCTTATGTGTTCCTTCCCTCTCAGATTCTCTCCCAGCGCTGCCTGCTCTCCTGACTCCTGCTCGCGCTCAGCAAACATTACCAGCAGCCACGGGTCCCATCGGGTGACCGACCATGTCGCTTGACCCTAGTACGGCTGCCTTCTCGGCGGATGTGTCGAGAGTTGGCAACAGCTCCTCTAGATCTCGAGGCCTCCGGGTCTGTGGTTGGAGCGTAGAGTCTCCTTGCCACCTTCAGGGCCGGTCCCCTGGTTCTCAACCTGCCTATGTGCTTCACTTTAAATTCAGGTGTATGGGTGGATCGCTCACTGCCTCCACCCCTAGGGCTCTTTCTGCCTCTCTGCAGTCTACTGTCCCAGGACGAGCCTCATCTTCACAAGTCCTCCGGGACCTTCTCCTTCCACTGACTTCTGACCTCTCACTTCCTGTTGCTTTTCCTACTAATTTCCCACCCTCCACCTCTCTCCCCACCATCCCACTGACTGCCTGGGCCCTCCCATTTCAGGCCTCTGGAGATGATGGGATGGCAGCTGTGATGGTTTCACTCCCCACGGGTAGAGCGGATCCCTAGGGCATCTGGTGTAGAGGTTTTGGTGGTGGAGGGCCAGCGGGGCTGATCTGGCTGGAGGGAGGGATTGGAACGTCTCACAGGCAGGTCCCTGTGGCCTGCACGGTTTAGCAGTCTACCGCTTCTCAGGCGGGAAATGGACAGTCTCACACACAGTTCTGAGTTCCAAATTCGGCTTACCTAGCTTTCTCTGCTAGCACCACAGGGTACAGTTTTGGTTCAATTACAGTCAGGATAGTCCTCAGCAACCAGGTTGGCTTGTGTTCCTTCCCTCTCGGGTTCTCTTCCAGCTCTGCCTGCTCGCCTGACTCCTCCTCATGCTTCCGCACACAGTACCCCTATCCAGCAGCTACAGGTCCTGTCTAGCGATCGGCCATGTCCCGTGACCCTAGTGTGGCTGCTTTCTCAGCGGATGTGTTGGGGAGTTGGCCACAGCTCCTCTAAATCTCATGGCCTCTGGTTCCGTGGTTGGAGCGTAGAGTCTCCTCGCCACCTTCAGGTTTGGTCCCCTGTATTTTAAACTGCCCCTCCGCTTCACTTCAGATTCGGGTGCATGGATCGCTCACTGTCCACGCCCCAAGAGCTTCGTCTGCCACTCTACAGTCTGCTGTCCCGGGACCCGGGACGCGTCTCATCTCTGCTCAGGTCCTTCTCTTTCCACCGACTTCTGACCTCCCACTTCCTGATGCTTTTCCTTTTTTATCTACTCTCTTCTTCTTGACTGCTTCCCTACTAACTTCCCACCCTCCACCTTTCTCCCCGCCATCCCACTGACTGCCTGGACCCTCCCACTATCGGGTCCACCCGCCGTCCTTGGGACCGGGTGTGTTGGGTGCTTTTCTGGTGTCTTGACTTACCATCCCATTTACAGGGAACAGGAATACTACACCCGTGGATGGGTGCAGTACCCCTCTGTGGCAACCAGACCGCAGGGGCACCACACCTACATATTTGTAATGTCGGAGCTGCTGATGTATGCTGCCCACTGTTCACAAGACATCAATCAGACAGGTTCCCTTTAACACCTCATACATTTAGTATTTCATGTAGCCCAAAGCAAAACCAACATCCAATTTTGGGCAAAGTATGGTAGATGAACCAATAGAGTCACTATTGAGCCCATATACTACTTAGAGTTGCACATTTCAGAGCAATATTAAGACCCGTAACGTTGTATAACTTTTTTCGAACGATAGTTACCTTTCAAGCGAGTATAGGAACAATTAAATTCCAAATATCATCATTGCTGTTTTATCTGCTAATGGAGCAACAGTAAACTTTTTCTTGAGGCCATTTAAATCCATATATACGAGGTAGTTTGTCAAACTTGACAAAAAGCCAGGCAAGAAACACTATAATATGGACTATAGGTACCATAACAGTCTCTTTGCAATACAAGGATCGATAAACAAACAAGCTGTGGTAAAATAGATTACCGGTATTCCAAAAAACTGATCCACATGGCAGAAATCAGCCAACACTGAACAAAAACATGTTCTATACCAGATAGTGTCCTATACGTGAACTTAAAAACCTTCCTGTGCAAACAAGGGATGTGCTATTGACAATATTCAATCTGTATATAGACTGAGTGGTTATATTAAAGGGGTTGTCCACTACTCAGTAAGGCCTGGTCCAGATCACGTTTTGTCTTTCCATCTGAACGGATGCGTTTAAGAACAGCGCTAACATGTTGTTAAACACATACAAATGCAAGCCAAACGCAAGCAAAAATGTGCTTGTCTTTGAAAGTACGCGTACGCTTTTTTCAAACGCACAGAATAACGTGGAGTGCAGCATTAACCTGAGTGCTTGAATAAATGCTTACTTTCAAACACAAGCACATTTTTGCTTGCATTTGGCCTGCGTTTGGATGCGTTTAACAAGGGATCTCTATGACAGCATTAACGCAAGCAAACGCAAGCATTACATTGCGTTAATGCTGCTCTTAAACGCATCCGTCTAGACGGAAAGACAAAACGTGATCTGGACTAGGCCTAAGTCTTTCTTAATCTGAGTGTTTTCCCCAGTTAAAATAATAACACTTGTACTCAACTCTGGCGCTGTTCCAGAGTGGTCTGCATTCACTGTCCCACGGCTCACAAAAGGTTGTTATGTCATGAGAAGCATGCACCCAATCAGAACTAGCTTCATTCTTTCAGGCTTTAGACATATCAAACATCAATAGGAATTGAGCAGCCAGCCGCAGCTTTGACGTTCTCTTGGTGTTCGATTCGTCTGAAGGCAGAGAGAATGGATGCAGTTCCGTATAGGTTCAAGGCTCTCATGACCTTGCAACCTTTCGAGAGCTGGCACAATGAGTGCCGACACTTCTGAAACCGCGCTGACACCAGTGGTGAGTATAACTATTACTTTAATGAAGGCAAATATTGAAATTGAGGAGTGGTTGTGAGAATCGTGGACAACCTCTTCAATGTATCAAGGTTCCTTTGCATCGGTCTATGAAAATAACCTTCACTCATGTTCAATTTTTAGTTGTTGAGCTTCCTTTTTTACCTCTTCCTTATGTGAGAGTCATAACTGTTTTATCATTTTCTGGTGGTATGGCTGTTTGGTAGCTTGTTTTGTGTAGGACAAGTAGTAGCTTTGAATTGCATTATTCATTGCCCATAAAATGTACAGAGGATCAATGGAAAAAAGTCTATCTGGGTTGAATCACAAAAAATATGCAATTTAACAATCGTTTTTTGGGTATTGTTTTGTTTTTTACTACATACATTGAAGCATAAAAATTTCCAGGAAACTTGATTCTTCAGATCAGTACATAAACGGATATACCATAGTTGCGTATTGTTTATTATTCTAGCTGTGGGAAAAATGCAGAATTTTAATTAAAAAATTCATTTCTGTCACCATTTTTTGAGACCTGTATTTTTCATTTTCCATCACTGAATCTTTGGATGGGTTTGTTTTTCACATGATGAGCTGACAATTTCATTGATACAATTTTTGGGTACCCAAGACGTATTGAATAGCTTTCGTTTTCTGCCGATATCTGAAAAAAATGCAATTCTGTCCTTTTAATTTTTCTTTTTTGTTAAGGCTTTTACCAATTGTGTTGATGTAATGTAGCATCATGTGAATCATGTAGCAATTTCAGATATTCAGTGGCATTGAAGCTTCCATTGATGAGGAATGGCCCCACTATCTTTGTTCCCCATATACCACACTATACCATCAATATTTGTGTTCCAACAGCCTTGGAGGGATCTATCCACTGTGGGTTAGTCTCAGACCAATAGCGGTGGTTATGTTTGTTAACTTCACCATTCACAAAAAAAGTTTGCCTCATCCCTCATCTGAAGGCAATTGTCTATGCTGTGAAGATACGAGATGTGCAGCCTCTGAAACAATGGATACTGGAAGCCTGAGCTAGCATTTCTTCTGTTGTGTTGCCATCAGTGTGTCAAGAGTGGGATGAGAGGGTTGTATTGACAATCCAACACAATGGGCAGCACTTTGAACACATTTTATGAGTGGTCATAAACTTGTAAATAACTCATGAAAGAATAAAGTTACGTTAAAACCAAGCACACCATTGTTTTTGTTGTGAAATTCTCAATAAGTTTGATGTGTCACATGACCCTCTTCCCACTGAAAAAATAAAGTTGGATTCAAAATGGCCACCATGGTCACCACCCATCTGGAAAAGTTTCCCCCTTCCATATACTAATGTGCCACAAACAGGAAGTTGATATCACCAACCATTCCCATGTTATTTAGGTGCATCATTATAAATGGCCCACCATGTACATTTGACCGATGCAACACTATACATATGCATATAATGTATATCACATCTCATTAACTAAGGTTGATGGACCAAAACTAAGAGCAGATTTATAATTAACAACAAAAGACTTACCTAAACACAGGTCAAATATGTTACGCACACATTTTCTTGTTTCCCAGTGTGTAGTACCACAATACTGCACTATATAATACAAATTGTGGTCTCCTTTGAAGCTTAACATATACTTGACCTGGATGGAGGCTATGGTGGTGTTTGAAAGTCAAGCAATCAATGATTATACCACATGAGGCCGTGCTCACACTGGCAGTGATGTAATTTTAATACCGCTGTCAATGATTGACAGCAACATCTAAATGCTTTATGTCAATTCCTGCCAAGGGTGTAAGAGGCAGATGCTGGCTACGTAAATATAGCCAGCATCAGGCTGCATGTAAAAGGTGTGGCACCCATCCAATGATACCAGCACATCTGTTAGTAAGGCAGCACTCCGAGAGACTCTGAGACCCTTCAACCCCTATAGAGGGATATAAAATTATAACAGAGCCTTAGAAAGTAACTGCCTATAGATGAGCAGCAGTCCAGAAGCAGAAAGGTTATCAAACAGGGACAAGCCAGGGGGAAGGCAAGGAACAAAAACAGGCTACAATAACGAGGTCAGGAAGCCGGGTGAAAGCCGAGAGGGCAACGAAGTACAAAATCGTGTGGAATAAGAAGAGACCAGAAAGCAAGCAAAACTGCAACCGGTATCACTAAATCTAAAACTAGCTAGATTAAGTAACCAAAACTATCTCTGGAGTTTGTGAGACAGGCCCAAAGGTATATGAAGGGTGTGGTACTGTCCCATAGGCTGGAGCTCAGGCTGATGACCTCACCTGGGCCGTTTCTACAACACTGTCAGACTGTGAAGCACCGCAGGTCCCAGCCAAGCCAATCCTAGTATATGAACGAAGCTTTTGCTCTCCAGAACCCTGCGCACAGACCTCTCCCCATCACGAGCATCACCTACCATGTGAATATGGTGATGTCTAGTGACAAAAGCAGAAGCCACAAGATCAAGCTCTGGCAGAAACACAACGCCTCGATCACCAGAACGAGCATTACTGGTATAATAATATCCAAACATTTTCCACAGAAATCACACTGAGGCAGTTTTCACTTTACCCCCTTTCAGTATTCCTGCATCAAGAGCCGTCCCTGCATTGATGCAGTCAGCTTCAATACTTCATTTGACTGGAAGTGTCATCTTATCTCCATCCTACTATAGTTCATTTATCTCAAAATCTCCAAGGCCAGTAATTGCTCATCCAGATCTACTTTTCTGTGTGGGGCATTTCACTAAATTCCCATCCAGAGACCTGCTCTTCATAGCTGTTGGCTAGACCTTGTGCTAACGCACCAATCTGGCCGATAGCCATGGGCCCACGAGCCACACATTTGGGAACCCCTGTTGTAGAATAAGGATTTATGTAAAAATGGAATAGCATTCAATTCCACTCATAAATGTTGGCGAACTCCAGTTGTGAGTAGCCATTAATACCATGGCAGCAGTTTGGTTAATATGTAGTTTGTCACCTGAGACAGTTATAAGGACCTTCGTAATGAGAACTGTGCCGCACTCATCACTCTGTTCTGATCTAGTTTCCAATCTGCATATATTAATAAACTCCCCTTGTATTTAGTCACTATTTGTATCATGCAGCATCATGTCCAAGTTAGTAATGTCTGATCTTTAGACCTTATCTGTGCACAAGAAAATTGGTGTATTTCTATAGATGGCGCATGTTAGAAATGAAGAGATTGCACTGGCATACTTGTAACCCATGGAGCTCTTTCTGGCTTTGAGCAATGATTTTCTACATTATGTAGATTCAGTGTTAGGAAGCAAAGCTCTTTTGCAGGCTCTAAACAAGGAGCTGTCCTTGGTGCAGCAGTGGAGGGTCAGGGGCTGCATACAGAGTGTTCTAGGCGCTGCAGTCAGACACCACCACGCTTCAAGATCTGTGCATTTTAATTTACAAATCAATGGAGAGAGAGCACAGAGTCCCAAGGCAGCATGGTACACGTGTGCAGAATGCTCAGTGCTTTGCTGCCTTCCCGTAGTGAAAGGCGGCCTCCATCTGCATACAGGACAACTGCATTCTAGGTTATTTTACATCGCTGCACCGTGACTTCTTGGGTTATCATTATTAATTTCTCTTGATCATGCTGTTTTTCATTATTTCGTTACGTAACATTGATTCGATTTTTTTACATGTGCAACTAGAAATGTTATATTATCTTCTGCACATAGAGATCTGCACCACAGGGCGCTCGGAGTCCAGACATCCCTGTTTTCTAAGGAATTCTGCAATTTCAGATTAAGGACTGTGTTACTATATTACTCTTAGAGCCAGGGCCAGCTCCAGGTTTTTGTGGGCCCCGGGTGAAACACTCTCAGTGGGCCCCTTGAACACAGACCATGTATGTGTTAATAGAATATAGAAGCTGCAGGCTGTGTATATATAATATAGAGGCTCCTGGGTGGGATGTATATATAATATAGAGGTTGTGCAGTGCTGTATTTGTAATATGAAGAGTTCTGGACTGTACATATAATATGAAGACTGCCGAGCTGTATATATAATATAGAGGCTGCGGGCTTTCTATGTATAATATAGAGGCTTTATGCTGTATATATTATTTGAAGGCTGTGCTGGGCTGTATATATTAGGTTTTGCAGATATATACTGGGCACTGCTGTGCTACAGGGACCGGTGCTACTTACACATGTAAGGGTGCGAGTAAAACAGGTTCATGTGCCCGGGTGCACGCTTATTAGACAGCAATATCAATGGATAAGAAAAAATTGCGGCACTCACCGAGCAAATCTTTTTCCTTTTTTATTTCAGAGTCCTCTTTACATGGTTTCTCTGCGATGGGGGAGGGAGTGAGGAGACACACAGGTGACGGATTCCGTTTCGGAGCACCTGCCCCTTCTACGGATCTTGTTGTCTGGTCCGTAGAAGGGGCAGGTGCTCCGAAACGGAATCCGTCACCTGTGTGTCTCCTCACTCCCTCCCCCATCGCAGAGAAACCATGTAAAGAGGACTCTGAAATAAAAAAGGAAAAAGATTTGCTCGGTGAGTGCCGCAATTTTTTCTTATCCATTGATATGGCTGTATATATTATTTGGAGGCTGTGCTTGGCTGTATATATTTGGAGTATGTGCCAGACTGTATATATTATTATATTATTTGCAGCCTCCATATACCCCAGCAGTAGCCTTCATATACCTCAGTTGCAGCCTTCATATACCCCAGCAGCTGCCTCAATATACCTCAGCAGCAGCCTCCATATACCTCCACAGCAGCCTCCATATATCCCAGCAGCCTTCATATACCCCAGCACAACCTCCATATACCCTAGCACAGCCTCTATTTACACAAGCACAGCCTCCATATACCCCAGGCCATAGCCTCCATATATCCCAGCAGCAGCCTCTATATACCCCAGCACAGCCTCCATATACACAAGCACAGCCTCCATATACCCCAGCAGCAGCCTCCATATACCCCAGCAGCCGCCTCCATATACCCCAGCAGCCTACTCCATATATCCCAGCAGCAGCCTACATATACCTCCGCAGCAGCCTCCATATACCCCATCTGCCTTCATATACCCTAGCACAACCTCCATATACCCCTGTGCAGCCTCTATTTACACAAGCACAGCCTCCATATACCCCAGGCAGTAGCCTCCATATATCCCAGCAGCAGCCTCTATATACACAAGCACAGCCTCCATATAACCCATCAGCAGCCTCCATATACCCCAGCACAGCCTGCATATTCCCCAGCAGCAGCAGCCTCCATACACCCCAGCAGCCTCCTCCATATACCTCAGCAGCCTCCTCCATATACCTCAGCAGCCTCCTCCATATACCTCCGCAGCAGCCTCTATATACCCCAGCTGCCTTCATATACCCCAGCACAGCCTCTATTTACACAAGCACAGATCCATATAACCCGGCAGCAGTCTCCATATAACCCAGCAGCAGCCTCCATATATCCCAGCAGCAGCCTCCATATACCCCAGCAGACTGTTTACACAAGCACAGCCACCATGTACCTCAACAGCAGCCTCCATATACCTCAGCAGCAGCCTCCATACACCCCAGCAGCAGCCTCCATATACCCCTGCAGCAGCCTCTATATACCCCAGCAGCAGCCTCTATATACCCCAGCAGCAGCCTCTATTAGACCACAGCAGCAGCCTCCGTATATCTCAGCAGCAGCCTCTATATACCCTAGCAGCAGCCTCTATTATAACCCAGCAGGAGCCTCCATATACCCTAGTAGTAGCTTCCTGCATTTAGTATAAAAAAAAATAATTAAATTATACTCACCTTCCTTCCTCTCCCCCGGGGCTGTGTCCTCCTCAGATGGTGTCCCCATTCTTACAGCAGTAGGCTCCCAGGGCTGTGGAGCTTCCTCCTTCCTGCAGGGCTGCAGCACACAGTGTCATAAGGTCGCAGGCTGATCACTCATCACTTTGCTGCAGTTGAGGAGGAGGCACCTCCACATGTCTATGGGTAGTATGTGGTATTGCAGCTGAGCCCCATTGAAGTACACAGGGCTGAGCTACAATAACTTACTGAACTTGTGGACAGGGTCTATGTTGCTTTTAAAAGAAAGCAGCCATGTGCTTCTCATAATAGATAACTCTATTAAGAAAAAAAACAAAACACATTAGTAATTGCCACATATACTATACAATGTGGCAATAGTCTGTTACAATATATGACAATTAGCTGGGTTGTGTGTACTGAATGAACCATTGGTATGTCTTCTATGTGAAATGGGTGCTGAAATATTAAAGGGATTGTCTGAAATATAAAAAAAAAATTTTAAAAGAAAAACAGCAATTTGGGATGATGGCGCAATTCAAGGTGCCATTTCTATACACCCAGGTATGGCAGAAAAACAAGAAAAAACAGCACCATACACACAAATACCTGTGGGTGCAGGGCTTCCCAATATACCAAAATCCAATGATAATGAGGAATTCATATTTCCATCGGTAGGAAAAACTGAAAAAAAACATAACATAATATAGTAAAAAAGCCTAGACATTGCTAATACTTGAGCATAAATGGTCAAAATTTGCATAATCAATTATCTCAACTAATAGTTCATCAAATTTATAATGTTACAGCAATCTTATGTTTTTTGGAAAGTAATTACGGTAAATGTTGTATCACAGTTTGTTGAAAGTGACAATTTATCTACTAGTAAGGAAGGTTCACTACAAGAATAGGGTGAAGACGGGATCGCTGTATTGATCATAAGATCTTTTACTTTGCACCTGTGTTAAAAATTATCAAAGATTTTTAACATGGACAAACCTTAATCAATGTGCGTATTTGTGTTCTATGAATTTATGCACATATGTACATGTGTATGAGCGTGGTATGTGTATACGTGCATATAATGTTCATGCTTGTGTGTGTAGATTTGTATGCAGTGTTTGTGCAAGTATGCAAGGCCGCCATATAAATGCTCTGACTCCAATAAGGGGCTTAGAGATTGGGGCCTGGTCGTCCGGGCCCCAGGGTAATTATTTAGCGCTTTATTAACCCGGCGCTCTGTTGTGTATACACGAGGCAGTCTCCATTATGTATACAGCCTGCAGCAGTCTCTATTGTGTATACAGCCTGCAGCTGTCACGCTTGGGAGGTGAGGGAATCATGTAACTTGATAGTGTGATGGGCAAAGGGGTCAGGAGAGCCTAATCTGACCTTGATGCTGGGGTGCCTTGCTTTCCCTGATCTCTGAGGTACCTCTGATTGTGAGGAGTTCTGAGCCGCCACCCTGTACACTAAACTCCTGTTAGCCCTAGGCTGAGGGTCCCTACCTCCACCCACAGGTCAGGGATCACAGCTTCTCCCACGGCGATAGAACTCCAGGAGTGGCTTCAGCACAGCAGCAAGACTTCTTCTCAGCACAATGACCAAGAGCCAACTACCTCTATAAATGGCACCTGACAGAGGAGAGGGAAGGCTATTTAAAGCCAGGGGGAAGGGATTCCAGGTGAGTCACACTTCAACCACTCAACCAGCAGCTGAACATAATAGTGAATGCGGCTCTGGAGCACAACACAGGAGTTAGGACCTTCACACCAATCCCTTATGCAGCCCTTAAAGGAAAACAATACATACAGCAGCATCCAGCAATGTCAGCACAAACTAAGCACCTGACAGCAGCAGTCTTTATTGTGTATACAGCCCGCAGAAGTTTCTATTGTGTATTTTCCATTATGTATACACCTAGCAGCATTCTCTATTGTGCATAAAGGCCACAGCAGTCTGTATTGTGTATTCTCCATTGTGTATACAGCCTGCAGCAGTCTCTAATGTGGATACAGCTATGAGCAGTTTCTATTGTGTATACAGCCCAAAGTAATTTCTATTGTGTATGTGTGTATATTATATATATATATATATATATATATATATATATATATATATATATATATATATATATATATATATAAATATGAAATGAAAGAAAGCAGCACAGTTTCTTTAGGGTGCAATTCAGTCCAGCCTCATCCACTTACTGCCTCCAGTATAATAACAAACGACTGCAGCACTCCTCTTGTTTTAGTAACCTCTTGCCTTTATTGGGCCTTCAGGTGTACAGGGCAACGTTTCGGGACAAATCTCCCTTCTTCCAGCCATGGAAGAAGGGAGATTTGTCCCGAAACGTTGCCCTGTACACCTGAAGGCCCAATAAAGGCAAGAGGTTACTAAAACAAGAGGAGTGCGGCAGTCGTTTGTTATTATATATATTATAACCTACATACTAGTGATGGGCGAATCCTAAACTACTCGGAATCGCTAGACTCCGACGAGTCTGAGTCCAGGACTCGCTACTCATTGCGAGTCTAGCGATTCCAATGTTAATGAATGGGGAACGAGTATTGCAGCGATTCCTCTACTGCCGGACCCTATAAGGGGTCTGGCAGCAGAGGAAAAATCTGTAAATCCTCATGTTATTCTTTTAAAGTCAGCGGCAAAAAGCCGCTGGCTTTTAAAGAATAGTAAAAAAAAAAATAAAGGATTGAACCAGGGGAGGGGTAGGGGAGGTGAGGGGGTGGTGGGGGATAGGGTGGAGAGGGTGGGGGGTGCACCGGACCGGCCAGCTACTTACCGCTGCCTCCGCTGGCGCCGGCTGCAGACTCGCTCCCCGAGTCTCTGCTGCTTTTTCCGGAGATTCCCGAACACTGACAGAAGCAGTGAATAAATTAACTTCCATCACTGCTCGGGAATCGCCAGCAGCAGAGCGAGTCTGGCTGACAGCAGAGTTCAGCTCAGGTCATAATGACCTGAGCTGAACCCTGACTGTTTAGTCAGTTCTCAGTTCTGCTACATCCCTGTCTGTCTAAGCACAGACAGGGAGGTAGCAGAGCTGAGATTGTGTTTTGGACTACGTCGGACGGAAGAGGATTTTTTTTAATTAAAGATGGAGTCCCTAATGGCTTTTTTTTTTATTACTAATAAAAAAAAATTTCTCTGTGTTGTGTTTTTTTTTTAAAACAATTTAATAGAAATTCATGGCGGTCATGTCTAATATTGGCGTGACCGCCATAAATTTCGGGCTTAGGGCCAGATGATAATACAAAGCTGGCCTTAACCTCATTATTACCCAGTGAGCCACCCGCCACCAGGGCCACTGGAAGAGCGGGGTTCAGCGCCAGAGGATGGAGCTTCAATGAATGCGCCATCTCCTGGGGCAGCTGCGGGCTACAATTTGCAGCGGGGGGTGCCCAGCAAGCTTGGGCCTCCCTGCGCTGCGGATTCCAGCCCCCAGCTGCTAAGCTGTACCTGGCTAGACATAGAAATTGCGCGGAGCCCCACGCATTTTTTATTTATTATTTCATGAAATTCATGAAATAATAAAAAAAAAAAGGGCTCCCCTATATTCTTGTGTCTGGCCAAGTACAAATAGGCACCTGGGGGTTGGGGGCAGCCCGTCGCTGCCTGCTGGATTCGGCTGGTTACAGAAATACGGCGAAGCCCACGTCAAATTTTTTTCTGACAAATCCATAAAACAATGTAAATAAGGGGTTAATAAAAATGCAGTCCCTTTTTTAGGATTGTTTTATTGATTTTTCAGAAAATTTGCATGCCCATTCCCCATGTTGAATGAAGCACAGGTGCATTCCCAGGGTTTCAAAGTCTGACCACAGGATCATCAGAGGTCCCAGCAGTCAGACCACCTGTGATCAGCAAGGATTAGGTGATAGCTTGTTTTTTAAACCCTTTGGGCCCCTTTACAAACTGAGACTTTCCATTAGTATATTAGTCTTACTAATATACTAATTCTGAGCTTAATGGCACTCTATCAAAACTCTACCACAGTCATAGTTGATGCTTGTGAAGTCTGTTTTCCCAATTGTTACATATCCACCACTCTATATAGAGAGGCTGGCCAATGTAAACATGAGTTCTTTGGATTAACTCAGAGTTCCCTTAACACCCTTTCATACATGAGGTGATGTATGAAGCGAGCCGCGGTCCTGAAATAACAGTGGGGTGCAGCCGCAGGTGTCCGGTTCCCGGATCCTCCCGGATCGGGGCAATCCGGCCCCATAGGCTCCCATTTTAAGGGAGCGCCGGATTCCCCTGGGAGGATCCGGGAGGATCTGGGAGACGCCAATTTTGGGGAGATTGTTCTACCCGGACACAAAAACGTTGCAAGCAAGCAACGTTTGTGTGTCCGGGAGAAGAATCCAACCTGGATTCTTCCGGAGAGATGGAAGCCAGATGGCAGATAGCTGCCATCTGGCTCCATCTGGCCCCATAGGATACTATGGTGCCAAAATCCGGTCCGGGGCTGTCACCCTTGACAGCCCCGGATCAGACCTGACCGCAGTGGGAAGGCAGCCTTAGGCTGGGTTCACATTGCGGCGGCGTCCGGTCCGGGGCTGTCAGGAGTGACAGCCTGGACCGGAGTTTTGCTGCATAGAATACTATCGGGCTGCACGGAGCTGGATCGCGCCGGGTGGCAATTATCTGCCATCTGGCTGCTATCTCGCCGGATGAAGCCGGGACAAGTGGGGTTTTTCTTCCGATTCCAAAAACGTTGCATGCAACGTTTTTGGATTCGGCAGACAATTCCCCACTACTCCAGGATACATCCGGCGAGATAGCAGCCGGATGGCAGATAATTGCCACCCGGCGCGATCCAGCTCCGTGCAGCCCGATAGTATTCTATGCAGCAAAACTCCGGTCCAGGCTGTCACTCCTGACAGCCCCGGACCGCACGCCGCCGCAATGTGAACCCAGCCTTAGAGAGCTCTTTGGTCATGCTCATGTTCTAGAGGTTAGAGTCTGATTGATTGAGTATATGGACAGGAGTCTTTTATACAGGTGACAATTTAAGACAGCTGTCTTTAATGCAGGTAATGAGTTGACTAGGAGCATCTAAGTGGTCTGTAGGAGCCAGAACTCTTAAGGCCACGTTACACACACAGATATCTGTGACCAACTTCTGAACAGATCTCTGGTTGCAGTGAAATCATGGACACATTGTTCCATTTGGTGGCTGTTTCAAAATGGAGCAATGTGTCCATGATTTCACTGCAACCAGACATCTTTTCAGAAGTTGGTCACAGATATCTGTGTGTGTAAAGTGGCCTTTAAGGTCACTTCACACGCTAGGATATCGTTAATGACATAATTGAAACGTCACAGATTTGTGATCTTTCAAACAATATCGTTAGTGCGTTGTTGCATGTAAACAAAAGATGTAGGAAGGAAAAATCGTTAGAATGGTCATCAAGAATTTGAGTTCTGAACCACAAATCTATCGTTCGTCGTCCAATTAACGTCATGGGAAGCAGCAACATCGTTCAGTGTGACACCTTTTTGAACGATGTCGTTCATATTTCTCCTATTCACGCCTCTTTGTAAAATCGTTCAAACGATCTTCTCCAAATAGCTGGAGCGTTGCCAAATTTAAGATAGTTAACAATATCCTTGTGTGTGAGAACGCACTAACGATGTCGGAAGCATCGCGGTCATGTGACATACCTAACGATATCGTTCACCTATATCCTAGCGTGTGAAGTGGCCTTTAGGCTGGCTTCACACCCTGGTTTGGAGTTGTAAGGTTCTGTCCGGTGTTTTGCAGGATGCATCAGACAGAACCTGACTGCCCCGGACGTGTAGAAACTGAGGGCATCCTCCGATCCTGTTTTAAACAGAAATCGTTTCTGGGTGTCTCTGCCACTGTCCAGTGCTGAAATTTCAGCAGCGCGGTTGCAGGGGAGCTGCCCGCGGTGCTGAAATTTCAGCCATGGAGCTCTCCAGGTTGCTGAACTTCAGCGTCGGCTCTGAAATGCTGCTCTGTCCATGGTGTTGAATGAGCGCGGCTGCATTTCAGTACATGGCATCTTTGAATCGGTTTGATTTTTTGCTAGATCCGACGCCCATAGACTCCCATGTTATTGAGCGCCGGATCGCCCTGGATCCAGGAGGATCTGATTTTGTTCGTTTTTGCCACCGGACACAAAAAATGTTGCAGACTCCAATTTTGTGTCTGGGGCAAAAAACGATAACAACCGAAAGCCAGAAAGGCACAAAACCGGAGGCCAAACAAACACAATCTGGAGCCATAGGGATATATGGGGGCAAAATCAGATCCAGTTCTGTCTGGTTCACACTGGACAGACCCGGACCCGAAAAAACGTGGTGTAAAGCCGGCCTCAGGCCCCATTCACACACTGCTTTTTTTGCTGCGTATTTTTATGCACAAGCTCAAAAAAAGCCAGGAGTGGAACAATCAAAACCGGGAGTGGCACACTCAGAGGAAAGGTCTAATGGTGGGTTTACACACACCAATTTATCTGTTCAATATCTGAAACCAATCTCTGGTTGCAGTGAAATCATGGATACATTGCTCCATGTTGTACACAGCCACAAAATGGAGCAATGTATCCATGATTTCACTGCAACCAGAGATCTGTTCAGATATTGAACAGATAAATTGGTGTGTGTAAACCCACCATAATAGAAACAAGTGCTCCACTTATGTTTAATCACCCACTCCTGGTTTGTGATGAGCTTGTGCTTAAAAATACACAGCAAAAAAAAGCAGTGTGTGAATGGGGCCTTAAGCTGGTTTCAAACTGCAGTTTTTTTCCTTGATCAGGTTTCATCAGGTTTGGGTGCCAAAACCAGGAGCGTCTCCAAAACTCAGAACAGGTGTGGCTCTTTCAATTATAGTTTTTCTCTGCAAGTTCCTCTCCTGGTTTTGTCACACAAACCGGATGGAACCTGATCAAGGAAAAAACTGCAGTGTGAAACCAGCCTTAGGCTTAGGACGTTTTTGAATGCAGCCAAATGCATGCGCACTGCGTCCCTATGTTTAACATGGGAACGCATGGTACCTGCATTTGGCTGCGTTCGGTTGCAGTTGCGTTCGGATGCGTATAATTTGTGCGCGCTCCAAACACAACATGGTGCATTTTTTGTGCGTTCGCGAGCCCTTGTTTTATCACCAAGCATCCGCAAGCGCACAAACGATGCATGTAAGTCAACGGATCCGCAGTGTCCGCCGCATGACAGCGCAGGAGAATGCTGTGGATCACATTGAAATGTCTCCCAGCGGCCGCCGCTGATCTCCCGGCGATGTCGGCGCGTGAGATTAAAACAAACAGCTGATCTGACAGCTGTTTAAAACTCCCGCACCGACATCGAATTCCTGCACCAACATTACGGTGGCCACTGAGACCGCTGATTGTCTGGCTGGGCACCATACTATGTGAACGCATGCGAAGAATCTCCACTGCGTTCACATGAGTATGGCAGCGTTTGCACTGCGTTTGCGTCTGCATGCCAGGCGCATGTAGACACAAACGCTAGTGTGAAACTAGTCTTAATGGTTGGTAGGGGATCAAATGCTTATTTCTCTTTTTAAAATGCAAATACATTAACCCCTTCACCCCCGGGCCTATTTTGACCTTACTGACCTGGCCATTTTTTGTAATTCTGACCAGTGTCCCTTTATAAGGTAATATCTCTGGAACGCTTCAACGGATCCTAGCGATTCTGAGATTGTTTTTTCGTGCCATATTGGGCTTCATGTTAGTGGTAAATTTTTGTCAATCATTTTTGTGTTTATTTGTGAAAAAATCTGAAATTTGGCAAATATTTATAAAATTTTGCAATTTTCAAATTTTTATTTTTATTCTGTTAAACTGGAGTGTTATGTGACACAAAATAGATAAAAAATAACATTTCCCACATGTCTACTTTACATCAGCACAATTTTGAAAAAAAAAAAAATTGTTAGGAGGTTATAAGGGTTCAAAGTTCATCAGCAATATTTAATTTTTCCAGCAAAATTTACAAAACCATTTTTTTAGTGACCACATCACATTTGAAGTCCCTTTGAGGGGTGTACATGACAGGAAACACCCAAAAGTGACACCATTCCAAAAACTGCACCCTCAAGCTACTCAAAACTACATTTAAAACGATTTTTAACCCTTCAGGTGCTTCGCAGGAACTAAAGCAACGTGGAAGGAAAAATGGACATTTAATTTTTCCAACAAAGATGTTCTTTTAGCCTCAATTTTTTTAAATTTTCTCATGGCCAACAGGATAAAATGGATCGTAAAATTTGTTGGGCAACTTCTCCTAAGTACACCGATACCTCATTTGTGGTCAAAACCACTATTTGGGTGCACTGCAGGGCTCAGAGGGGAAGGAGCGCAATTTGACTTTTTGAATGGAAAATTACAGTGCCTTGTGAAAGTATTTGGCCCCCTTGAACTTTTCAACCTTTTACATTTCAGGTTTCAAACATAAAGATATAAATTCTTATTTTTTTGTGAAGAATCAACAACAAGTGGGACACAATCATGAAGTGGAACGAAATTTATTGAATATTTTAAACTTTTTTAACAAATAAAAAACTGAAAATGCACTGTAGCTCCAATCGTTAGAGGAAACCATGTCACGCATAGAGCGCCCCTGGAGCTCCCCCACAAGTGATTCCAGTTTGGTAACTAGACCCCCCAAGGAACTTACCTAGATGCATAGTGAGCACTTTGAACTCCCATGTGCTTCACAAATTGATCCGTAAACATGAAAAAGTACTTTTTATTTCACAAAAATTTTCTTTTAGCCTCAATTTTTTCATTTTCACATGGGCAACAGGATAAAATGAATCCTAAAATTTGTTGGACAATTTCTCCAGAGTACACAGATACCTCATATGTGGTCATAAACCACTGTTTGGGCGCACAGAAGGGCTCGGAAGGGAAGTAGCCTCATTTAACTTGTTGAATGGAAAATTAGCTCCAATCGTTAGCGGACACCATGTCAGTTATGGAGAGCCCCTGTGTGCCTAAACATTTGCCATCGACACCAGGGCAACTGGAAGAGTCTGGGTACAGCACCACAAAATGGCATCTCTAATGAATGCAACCTTATTCTGGGGTGCCTGTGGGCTGTAAAAAACTCGACTATTTTTGGTTGCCAGCCATGTACAACATGGCAGCTACAGACTGCTATCCACCCCCAGCTGCCTAGTTGTACCCGGCTGTCAACCAAAAAAAACAACAAAGCCGACGTGGAAAAAAAACGATGTGGTGCGTCGCAATATTTTTGGTCCAGCCAGGTACAACTAGGCAGCTGGGGGTTGGAATCCTCATCTTGGAGAGGCCCAAGCATTCTGGTCCCCCCATGCTGCGAATTGCAGCCTGCAGCCGCCCCAGAGAATGGCGCATTCATTGAAGTGCTATTTTATGGTGCTGTACCAAGACTTTTCCAGTTGACCTAGTGCCGGTGGCAAACTGGGTAATAAAGGGGATAATGGCAGCTTTTTTATTGGTAGCTGACAGTAAGCCCGAGATTCATAATTTTGGCCCAATGTTAGATCCAGCCATTAGGAATCTCTAGTAAATAGTAAAAAAAAAATACACCAAAGAAAAATATTTTTATTGGAAAAGAAAACACAAACATAAATTGAGACTCCATCTTTATTACTCCATACCCTCCCAACGTAGTCCACAAAGATGGTCCCACAACACTCGATCGCCTCTACTATATCCAAAGACTGCAGCAAGGGATCAAGTGTCCTCTTCCTGCAGTCTCTGGGGTTACACTGATGGTGCACTGTATGGCAATGATCTACCATACAGTACACCATGACTGTGACCCCAGAGACTACAACAGAGGACACTTGATCTTCTGTTGTAGTATTTGGGGTCCCAGTCATGGTGCACTGTATGGCAGATCACTGCCATACACTACACCATCACTGTGGCAAACTCAAGTCTCAGAGATCACATGATCTCTGAGACTTGGGTCAGGGACCAGATGTTTGTCATGGCAACATCGGGTTGCCATAGCAATATCGGGTTACTATGATGATCTGCTCATTACAATGAGCCGATCACCACGGGGAGAGGTGCAAGACTGCGCTCTTTCTCCCTGGATACTAAGTGCTGTGACCGGTAAGATCACAGCACTTAGGGGGTGTCACACAGCCAGGGCACAGTGATAACACATATCACTGTGCCTGGCTGTCACATCGCTCCTCTGTAGTGTCAACTTAATGGACGCTGCAGAGAATGCTGGCACAGGTGGCAGGGGGGCAAAGGAAGGGAGGGGGTGACCAAAGGAGGAAGAGGGCACAGGAGCACAGGGGAGCAGGGGCGCAGGTGCACAAGGATGTAGGGCACAAGCGTGCAGGGTGAAAGGCACAGGATCGCAGGGACACAGGAGTGCAGGGCACAGGGGTGCAGGAGCGCAGAGGTGCAGGGTGAAGAGCACAGGAGTGTAGGGAGACAGGAAGTCAGGGGTGCAGGGCACAGGGATGCAGGGTGCAGGGACACAGGAGCGCAGGGTGAATGTCACAGGAATGCAGGAACACAGGAACACAGGAGTGCAGGGCTGTTAGGCGCAGGCACAGGGGTGCAAGGACACAGGGGTGCAGATGCAGGGCACAGGTTGTAGGGACGCAGGGGTGTGGGCTGTAGGGCACAGGGGTGCAGGGTGCAGGGCACAGGATTGCGGAGTGCAGGGCACAGGGTGCAGGGACGCAGAGGTACAGGGATGCAGGGGTGTGAGCTTCAGGCACAGGGGTGCGGGCTGCAGGGCACAGGGGAGCAGGGGCAGGGAACAGGGGTGCAGGGCACAGGGGTGCAGGATGCAGGGAACAGGGGCAGGGCTGAGGGCTGCAGTGCACAGGGATGCAGGCTACAGGGCACAGGGGACGGGGTTTCAGGGGTGCGTGGCTGCAGGGATGCAAGGGTGCGGGCTGCAGGGTACAGGGAACAGGGGTGCAGGGCACAGGGATGCAGGGTGAAGGGAACAGGTGTGCTGGGCTGAGGGCTGCAGTGCACAGGGTTCAGGCTGCAGGGCACAGGGGCACAGGGTCAACAGGGTGCAGGGAACAGGGATGCAGGGATGCGGGCTGCAGGACGCAGGGTGCAGGCTGCAGGCACAGAGGTGCAAGGGTGTAAGGACGCAGGGGTGCAGGGCACAGGGGTGCGGTGCTGCAGGGCACAGGCATTCGGGGTGCAGGGGTTCAGAACCGGAGGAGACCGGTACCCGCTCTCCTGTCTCCTCCAGTCCTCTGCACCTGTGCTCGCTTTCCTCTGGTCCTCCCGCTCCCAGAGGAGAGTGGGCACAGCAGCGCACAGGTCACAGGTGCGGAGGACCGTAGGAGACAGGAGAGCGAGCGCAGTGTGAAGCGGCGATGATTGGAGTGATGTGGGAGTGATCAATCCCATCAGATCACTTCCAGATCAATCCCACCATCACTGGAAAGGGCGATACTACTATTATAGAGTACTATAATATTAGAATTATAATATAATATATAGACTACTATTATCACAATTTCTCTGCCCTGTGATCAGGAAATGCTGAGCTGTCAGGTGAGTGACAGCTCAGTCGTCCAACCTGGAGCTGGGGCGTGCTGAGCTGTCAGTGTTTTGAGTGACAACTCAGTCATCCAGTCCTATACTGGGAAGTACTGGGTTTCTGCAGGTATTCCCTTTGCTGTGATTTCCCAGCTATTTATCTTAGCAGTTTATCCCAGAACACTGCTAGTCTAAGCATTCAACTTTGTGATGTTTTTAGGTCTGTATCTATGCTTGGTGTTCTGATCATCATTGCCAGACCACTGACTGTCATCTGATTCTCCTTGTGCCTAGTTCTTTTGCTCTGATATGCTACTCTCCAGATTTTGACTTTGGACCATTATCTGACTACCCCTCTGTCTATGCCCTGAAAAAAATGTATAACGTGCAATGGGAATTATTTCATAAATAAATACCGTATATACTCGTGTATAAGCCGAGTTTTTCAGCCCAAAAATTGGGCTCAAAAGTCCCCCCCTCGGCTTATACACGGGTCATACGGTATGCTGTGGGGGGGGGCTGTGACCGGGGGCTGGAGGAGGCAGGAGGGGGCCGCGGTGACCCCAGGCGGTCACGTGGGGCCGCCTCATTAGTGCAATGAATATGCACGGCATCCCCCCGTCCATCAGCGGCGGGGGGATGCCGTGCATATTGCACTACACAGCCCCCCCTCCTTAATATGGGTCCCCCAGTAGTAATAAACAGCCCCCCCTCCTTATCATGTCCCCCCCAGGCTGCGGCAGCTGTCAAAATAACAAACACTTTATACATCACCTTCCGGCGCAGCTCCTCCGGTCCTCCGCTCCTCTGCTCGCCGGCTTCTTCTTCCTTGTTGTGCCGGTGTCATGTGACCGGGCGCAGGAGATGACGTCATTTCCTGGCGCGCGGTCACAGAAGCCGGCACAACAAGGAAGAAGAAGCCGGCGAGCGGAGGACCGGAGGAGCTGCGCCGGAAGGTGATGTATAAAGTGTTTGTTATTTTGACAGCTGCCGCAGCCTGGGGGGGACATGATAAGCAGGGGGGGCTGTATACTACCACTGGGGCTGCTGGATACTACACTGGGGCTGTATATACCTCTGGGGCTGCTGTATACTACCACTGGGGCTGTATATACCTGTGGGGCTGCTGTATACTACACTGGGGCTGTATATACCTGTGTGGCTGTATATACCTGTGGGGCTGCTGTATACTACACTGGGGCTGTATATACCTGTGGGGCTGCTGTATACTACACTGGGGCTGTATATACCTGTGGGGCTGCTGTATACTACCACTGGGGCTGTATATACCTGTGGGGCTGCTGTATACTACACTGGGGCTGTATATACCTCTGGGGCTGCTGTATACTACCACTGGGGTTGTATATACCTCTGGGGCTGCTGTATACTACCATTGGGGCTGTATATACCTCTGGGGCTGCTGTATACTACCACTGGGGCTGTATATACCTGTGGGGCTGCTGTATACTACCACTGGGGCTGTATATACCTGTGGGGCTGCTGTATACTACCACTGGGGCTGTATATACCTCTGGGGCTGCTGTATACTACACTGGGGCTGTATATACCTCTGGGGCTGCTGTATACTACCACTGGGGCTGTATATACCTGTGGGGCTGCTGTATACTACCACTGGGGCTGTATATACCTGTGGGGCTGCTGTATACTACACTGGGGCTGTATATACCTCTGGGGCTGCTGTATACTACCACTGGGGCTGTATATACCTGTGGAGCTGCTGTATACTACCACTGGGGCTGTATATACCTCTGGGGCTGCTGTATACTACCACTGGGGCTGTATATACCTCTGGGGCTGCTGGATACTACCACTGGGGCTGTATATACCTCTGGGGCTGCTGGATGCTACCACTGGGGCTGTATATACCTCTGGGGCTGCTGTATACTACCACTGGAGCTGCTGCTGTATATACCACTGGGGCTGCTGCTGTATACTACCACTGAGGAGGCTGCTGTATACTACCATTGGGGGGCCTGTATACCACACTGCTGGGGCTGTATACCTGTGCTGGAGTCCACCCTCGGCTTATACACGAGTCAATAGGTTTTCCCAGGTTTTGGGGGCAAAAGAAGGGGGGTCGGCTTATACACAAGTATATACGGTAGTAATTATTTGGCCTCTTTGATCACATCCTCTGCCATTTCTTTTTTGGCGCTCTTTTTTTAAGTTCTGTTCAGATTTAACTGCATGTAAGCCTTCTTTAATCCTTTATGTGGTTGTCCTGATGAAAGAGTCTGGTTGACTCAGAAACGCGTCGACAAATAAAAAAACTTTTTTATTCACCCACTTCTGGATTTCTCTTCAATTGGACAGCACTTATCTTATCCTTCCAATGGTAATGCTTCATCTAATCTATCCCCTGAATCTTTGGCATTCTATCTTGGGTATCTGACCCTTCACTATCCGGCCTCATGACATGATCATGTAAGGACTAGCGTCACATTAGTAACTTGCATCACACCTACAATTTACAATCAATGAGTGACATATATAGTAAAATACTTGTGACCAGTGGTGGACTGCGAGGCCAAGGGTCCACCAAAACACACACATGTTTAGCTACATGGAAACATTAGTTTACCTCTGCTTATTTATAATAATAAAATGTGTTAGAATGTTAATAGAATAATGAGATGCTTCTGTGTACAGTGGGGAAAAAAAGTATTTAGTCAGCCACCAATTGTGCAAGTTCTCCCATTTAAAAAGATAAGGGAGGCCTGTAATTGACCTCATCAATAGACCTCAACTATGAGAGACAAAATGAGAAAACAAATCCTGAAATCACATTGTCTGATTTGGAATGATTTTTTTTTTTTAATTTTGGTGGAAAATTAGTATTTGGTCAATAACAAAAGTTCATCTCAATACTTTGTTATGTATCCTTTGTTGGCAATGACAGAGATCAAATGTTTTCTGTAAGGGCCCCGTCACACTGAGCAACGCTCCAGCGATCCCGACAGCAATAACGACCTGGCCGGGATCGCTGGAGTGTCGCTACGTGGTCGCTGGGGAGCTGTCAAACAGGCAGATCTCCTCAGCGACCAGGGACCAGGGAGCCGACATCCACATTGGTGGAAGCCGGAGGACGTTGGTAACTGTTTATCATTGTTACCAGCGTCCTCCCGCTTACAGGCTGCGCTAAGCAGGGAGGACGCTGGTAACTATGATAAACAGCGGGTTTTTAGGCAGCGCAAGCCTATCCTTTTCTTGCCCTCACAGTGTGCTTGGGATCATTGTCATGCTGAAAGACCCAGCCACGTTTTATCTTCAATGCCCTTGCTGATGGAAGAGATTTGCACTCAAAATCTCACGATACATGGCCCCATGTACATGGATCAGTCGTTCTGGTCCCTTGGCAGAGAAACAGCCTCAAACATTTTGTTGGTACCCCCATGCTTCACAGTAGGTATGGTGTTTTTTGGATTCTACTCAGCATTCCTTCTCCTCCAAACACGACGAGTTGTGTTTCTACCAAGCAGTTCAACTTTGGTTTCATCTGACCATATGATATTCTCCCAATACTCGTCTGGATCATCCAAATGCTCTCTAGAAAACTTTAGACGGCCCAGGCATGTAATGACTTAAACATTGGGACACGTCTGCCACTGCAGAACCTGAGTCCCTGGCGGCGTAGTGTGTTACTGATGGTAGTAACCTTTGTTACATTGGTCTCAGGTCTCTGCAGGTCATTCACTAGGTTCCCCCATGTGGTTCTGGGATATTTGCTCATCGTTCTTGAGATCATTTTGACCCCATGGAGTGAGATCTTGCGTGGAGCCCCACATCGAGGGAGATTATCAATAGTCTTGTATGTCTTCCATTTTCTAATTATTGCTCCCACAGCTGATTTCTTCACATCAAGCTGCTTGCCTATTGCAGATTCAGAGTTCCCAGTCTGGTGCAAGGCTACAATTTTGTTTCTGGTGACCTTCGACAGCTCTTTGGTCTTCACCATAGTGGAGTTTGGAATGTGACCATCAAGGTTGCGGACAGGTGTCTTTTATACTGATAACAAGCTCAAACAGGTGCCAGTACTACAGATAATGAATGGAGGACAGAGGAGCCTCTTAAAGAAGAAGTTACAGGTCTGTGAGAGCCAGAAATCTTCCTTGTTTGTAGGTGTACAAATATTTCTTTTCCACCAAAATTTGAAACAATAACCTCTTTCCAAATCAGACAATGTGATTATCAGGATTTGTTTTCTCATTTTGTTTCTCATAGTTGAGGTCTATATATGATGTGAATTATAGGCCTCTCTTATCTTCTTAAGTGGGAAAATTTGCACAATTGGTGACTGACTAAATACTTGTTTCCCCCACTATATGTATATAGTGTAACGAGTGAATTATGCTAACTACTGCTCATGTAGATGGAAAGTTGGTCCACCGGTGGATTCACCTGTTCTCCGCTAAGCCAGTTCAAGGCTTTTTGTGACTATTGTGCAAATCATGGTCAAAAACCTCTTATTTCATCCAATGTTTAGTCCTCATTGATCAGTTTAAATGTATTTTTAATCAAATATATAACTTTCATTTTTTCACTTGTCATTTATAATTATTAGATCCTTACGATAATTGAAATCACCTTGCCCCCTGCTCCATTTACAAAATTTACTTGCTATTCCTATTCTATTTTTTTGTCAGTTTTTTGGCGAGTGACAGAGTTTATAATACAAAAGAAATTGTAACATTTTGTTTTAGTCGTAATGAGCACTGAAATAAGCTTTTTCCTATTGTAGATTGTTATTTCTGTAAAGTTCTAGAAAACTATATTCAAAACATGCAAGATTTTAAATCAACCTTTACAATAGTAATGTTTCTATATGAAGCCGAGTTATTTACTTGTACAAAGCTCGATGCTGTGAAAGTTCTGGTGGTGTTCACGGAAACATAAAATAAATGTAACAAGGATTGATAGAATGACTTTAGCTTCTTTTTGTACCATTCACTGCCAAGCCAACCACCAAATAGGCTGTAATGCTTTATTTATTGTGTAGAGAGGGGTGCGGGGCCGCTCATTCTTGTCGGTGTACTTTTCTTGACATATTCCTGGTTATCAGTGGTAGAAATAGATATTCCACCTCTTTTCCAGTCTGGACGAGTCCACTTAATTAGGAACCTTGTGACCTTGTTTGTATTACTTCCAACTCATTAATTCCATGGATCTCTTATGTATACGCACAAACGCTTATTATTCAGGACTCATTTCGCACATTCAGGCTGGTGGCCTCCTTGCAATTGTCTGTACATGAATTTTGCTCAATGATTTCACACTGTCCCGGTTGGAAGGGCATCATTTCAATATCTACTCTATAGTCTTCTACAAGTGTATTTTGTTGTCTTTAATTAATATCATCTTGTCCTATTCTGTCTGCATTGTTGATACACTCAGTGTGACATGTAATTATGATACGATCAGATAAGAAACATTTACGTGTTCTCTCATCATGTTGTAATTGTGATCACATCCTCAGATCTCAACTGTATGGCTAGAAAAGCAGAGAACCAAGATTGGAAGTGTATCTGTTACAGTATGGATACATCTCTAGACTCAGAGACTGTCCATAGCCAATGTTTAGTGTAACTTATGACTTACCTTGGTCATCCAATAAAGTCAATTGAATCACATAGACTCAATGTTAAGATGCATAAATCACTTTCAATGTGATCAATTACCTCCCTTCCCACCAACTGAAGCGAATACTTACTGCATTTAATTACATTATGAGAGACAACTAGTCTGAGATCTAAATGGTTTGAATGCTGTGGCCGATAAAGACAAACCGCTCAATAAAGAGATCATGTATAGTGACTCACTGTAGGAAATAGAATTTCATTATAGGTAACATCATCCAAAAACTGTACCACACAGGTTTATAGGTTGTTTCTGGTATTGCAGCTCAGCTGCATTAACAGTTAAGTTTATTCCCAACATTAAAGAGGACCTGTCACCCCCCCATGGACATGAAGCTAAGGGCAGCACTGAATGCAGCATGTCTGCTGCATTCAGGCAAGGGGTCCCCCATGTCTGATGGCAGCTGGTACCCCGAGATGATAGTTTAGTAAAGCTTACAATCTGGAGCCAAGTAGGCTGTCCCTGGTGCGGCAGCCTGTGTCTCTGTGCCACCTTCCTGCTGTCAATCACGTCCTCCTCGCTCTGTCTCTGCTCCCTGTTCTGGTGACGCAGGCAGAGCGAGGTAATGCTTATCCCTGCCACCGGCCGGCTGTCCCCCCCTCCTGTTGTGATGTCAGAGCATTTCCCTGCCCAGCTCCATAGCATAACATGCAGCTGGGAGGGGAAATTATTTGATGTCACAGCAGGAGGCGGGATAGCTGGCCGGGGGCAGGGATAACATTACCTACTGCGTCACCGGTACAGACAGAGCGAGGAGGACGTGATTGGCAGCAGGGAGGCGGCATAGAGACACAGGCTGCCGCACCAGGGACAGCCTACTTGGCTCCAGCTTGTAAGTTTTACTAAACTATTATCTGGGGGTACCAGCCGCCATCAGACATGGGGGACCCCTTGCTTGAATGCAGCAGACATGCTGCATTCAGTGCTGCCTTTAGATCGTAATATTTGGGAGGGTGACAGGTTACCTTTAAAGAGGACCTGTCACCCTCTCCAGGGCCTATGAAGATAAGATAAGAGAGCGCCCTTCAGCAGCACTAAGGCTGCATTTTATGAAAATGGCTCTTATGTGTAATGTCCCCACCTTTAATTTGTCAGACATCAATTTGGACATTTGTCTTTGTACAGCAGCGCAGGTGATTTCCACTACTTAGATCCGGCTCCAGCATACTCATCTGCCTAAAGCCCTCGTCACACATAACGAGATTGTTAGCGAGATCGTTGTAACGTCACAGGTTTTGTTACGTAACAGTGATCTCGCTAACGATCTCGTTATGTGTGGCACTTTGCAGCGATCAGGCCCCTGTTGTGAGATCGCTGATTGCTACAAAGTGCTCTGGGTAATTTTTTGGTCGTTGCACTCCCGCTGGGAACGCTGCATTGCTGTGTTTGAAAGGGACAGCGACCAACGATCTCAATACTACGCCCGAGAGTGACAATTCCCAAAGACCTCCTATCATTCCGGATCGTTGCTGAGTCACTGGTGAGATCTGACTGTTTGATATCTCACCAGCAACCCCAAAGTAACATACCAGCGATCCCTACCAGGTCATATCGTTGTGGGGATCGCTGGTGCTTCGTGTGATGGGACCCTTAGTGTACGTGGATTCTGTGGCAGCTCTCTAGGTTTTTTACCTGATTGTGGGTCTCACAACCTCACAGAGTGTTTGAACAGCTCTAAGCACACACTTTCAGTTTGCTTGGATAAGACCCTTTTTCACATTTTTACCCACAGCTTTTTCATCTGAAAATGAAATAACATTTCCTACAGTGGGTCATTAGAGATGATCTTTTTATTGACTAGTATATTGTAGACTGGCAATCATTTTCAGTGTTTGGCTTAAAGAGATCTTCTCTTTACACATTTTGCCCAAACCCCAGGTGGCATGAATTGCAGCCACACTGCATGATAGCAATGAGTTATTGTATTCTATGAAATGCGTTGGAATTTCAGAAATGATATACTTTGAAGGTACCCTTGGAGACCACTGAGGAGACTAGTCCAGCAATGCCGCAGTTAACTCCTCTCAGAAGCAGACTGACAGGTCTGTCTATCCCTGTGTTTATAGGGAGACACCTGTCAATCACCTGAAACAGCACAGGAAAGAGCCAGCCAGACTAATCTAGTCTCTGGCTATAGTCCCAAGCTGGATCTATAAAGGATATTTTCTCTAAAATAGTGATAAATGCTGTGAGAGATGTGAGTTCAGCACCATCACTCTGCTCCTATCTGCCCCACCACTGTATCTTCTAACGGTGAAAGAAGAAGTCATTGGGGAGGGTAGAGATATAGCAGTAGGTGACACCAGTGCTGCCCACAGCTTTTAGCACTGTCATCAAAGGAATAGTCATTAGAGGTGGAGATTGAAGCAATAAGTGACACAAGCAACCCCCCCATTACTTTCAAAACTTCCATCAAACGAATTGTTATCAGGGGGCCAGTGATGAAAGCAATCAGTGATACCAACAACACCCCCTGATGACAATTCATTTGAAGGTAGCTAGGATTTGTGGGCCGGCACTGGTGTCATTCAGTACTTCTATCTTTGGCCCCTTTTGATGATCCGTTTGAGGCAGGTGATAAAAGCTGTGGGGCAGAGCCGGTGTAACTCACTGCCTTCATTTCTACTCCATGACTATGTCATCTATCACAGTTGAAATATACAGGGTTAGAGGAGATAGAAGCAGAGTACCAGTGCTGCACTCACCTTTACCACAGCTTCTATTACCATGGATGCATGTGAACTAGAAGAAAAGTAGAAAAGCGCACATAGGGTCTTATCCGGGTGTAATCGGGGTGTTGTATTGTGTGCTGTTGCACTAACCTTATGTTGTTGTGAGAGTCACAACAACTATTGAAGCATAAGCCGCCTTACAGCACTCTGTCCAAGGGAAACCGATTAAAGCATTAGATGAAAGGTGGTAATTCGTGCGCTGCCGTCTGTCCGTTGGTTCCAAGAAATCCAAGGAATCACAAGATGTTAAAAGTAATACCTTTAATGTCTAATTCTTACGCGTTTCGTGGTACTTCAGACCACTTCATCAGAGATCCACAAGGTTTACCTTTTTACCTTGTGGATCTCTGATGAAGTGGTCTGAAGTACCATGAAATGCGTAAGAATTAGACATTAAAGGTATTACTTTTAACATCTTGTGATTCCTTGCATTTCTTGGAACCAACGGACAGATGGCAGTGCACGAATTACCACCTTTCATCTAATGCTTTAATCTTTAGAAGGAGGTGACGCAGGAAAATGTAGAAATTAACTGCAGCACCACCCTCTGATGATGTCATGTTCCAGGAGGGGCGATAGAAGCTGCAGGGAGTGAGTGCAGCCCAATGCCCATGTAATGTCCCGTTTGAGACACTTCTCAAACAAAATGTCACAGGGAGTATAGTAAAATAAAATACACATTTATGGATTAGTGACACTCTTGGACAAGGGAATGTCCAACAACCGTGCTAACAGTGGAGCACGGACCAACAATGTCTGGTGCGTTACGCAGAACAGACAGGGAGACACCAGGAGGATAAATACAGTGGAGGGCCCTGCTCATAGGGAGAGAGGTGACCTCCTGCACTCACCTGAGGCTGTGCTCTGATCTCCCTACTGTGGCGCCCTGCATCCACAGGTAACCACAGGCCTTCCTAGAACGCAGATCAATATCCACAGCAGGTACACCAGTACACCCAACACCTTCCACCCCAGCACAGTAGGCGGAGCGCAACCTGATGCCCTTAGGCAAGATCCCCTATAAATACTGATGCTGGGGAGGAGTTAGTCAGAGTGTGCAGATGCTAGGAGAGCTGCGAATACGTCCTGGTGATCGGTGCCGTGTTAGACCCAAACTGGTGACCCTTAACAGCCTTTGAGCAGTCCTGAGTGGGGACCCAAGATTGGGGACGGAAGGCAAGGAGAGAAAAGAGGAAGGAAAGTGAGAACCGAGGAGCCAGAATAGGTTTGCCCAAAAAACACACCGGACATCGGGGTCCACGTCTGCAGGAGAGCTACACGCCCAGCAAAGAACCCCGGCAAACCGAGGAGACTCCAGTCACCCGGTCAACTGCTTAATCACCGTTCAGGGAGCTAGACACCATGGAGAGAGAAATGGCGGTCATCAGAGGTGTCCCATTGACAGCGCAGGTGAAGAGAGAGAGTAAGGCCAACCAAGTTCTACACGGGGCAGGGGCTTCAACACAGGGAAAAGAGGACACAGAGGCCTTACACCCACTTGCCGTGGAGATTCAACTGTGTTTCCTGGTCACCCAACAGTGTTCTGGACTTTTACCTGCTATATCACCAGTGAAAGGTAAAGATACATTCAACAGCGTGTGTGTTCTTCACCCCCTGTCCCCATTACCCGCAGATACTATCCCGTTAATTCACGACCTGGCCAAACCCCTGCTCCATTCCTCACAATCATCACTGCCCTGGAGATTTAGCTCTACCTGTAGGGAGCTGCTCCACCCTAGCCGCAATATCACCACCCTCCGGAGGACAGTGGCGGCACTGGTGTCTAGTCACCAGGTACTACAGGTGGCGTCACGAGACAAAGACTTTAATCCCTTGTAAATACTAAAAAAACACCCTTCTTTTAGGCTGTTCCCTGGGGCCATGGACCTGGGCAGGCCACCGGTGACATTCCCCATTTTGAGAGAAAGAGGCCAAGACTCAGAGTTCTCATACCCTGGGGTGCTACACCTACTATCCCTATACAAGTTCTTTCAACTCGTCACCGCACCGAGCAGCATACCTAGAAGCCCTCACTGGCCCTGATGTTAGCCCTCACTAGGAAATGGCCGACGGGAACACTAGTGCATAACCACTGCACTATAGGAGACACGATGGAAGGGGAAGACAGACAAGAAACAAGTCAGCAACTTCCCGTCTGCTGTCACTTCACCAGACAGCAGACGACTTCACAGCAGACAAATCTCCAGAAAGCTTCCTTCACCTCCTGAAGCATTGGTCAGTATGAATTCAATCTCCTGCAAGGCATGCTGTGACCAAGGAATATATAAAGGCAAAAGATCAGGTAATAGGGAAGAAAATGGTGTGTCACAGTCCGCGCTGCCACGATCATTCACTCCAAAGAAATGCACATGAAGATGGAACTTCAAAACGAACTCCTTTATTTCCTCCTGCCTCCTACGCGTTTCGGTGCCCTCCCGGCACCTTCCGCAGGGATCCCTGAGGAAGGTGCCAGGAGGGCACCGAAACGCGTAGGAGGCAGGAGGAAATAAAGGAGTTCGTTTTGAAGTTCCATCTTCATGTGCATTTCTTTGGAGTGAATGATCGTGGCAGCGCGGACTGTGACACACCATTTTCTTCCCTATTACCTGATGTATCTCCACACTTGTGTGGATGGTGGAAGTCCTGCAGCAGCTATCTAGAAATAATCATTGAATACGCCTTCAAGCCAGTTGTGGGTTACACAACTGCCCCAGGTGAGTGAATCCCTGTTTTCACCACTTATATACTCAGTGCCGCAGTGATAGGGCACTATTGCGCCTCTTGTTCCCCTCCTTCTTTTATTTTGATAAAGGCAAAAGAGGAATTGCAGAAAGGCTACACGTGAGCAAGACCTAATAAGCTTGCTAACGCTTCCACTGCCTAAGAAAAAAAGGACGTTTAACATTAAGTCTCAACACAGACGTGAGACTGGGGTCAAAAGCAGTCACAAGTGTTCCTGGTAAGAAAGACAATTGTGACATTACCTCCCCCCCTTTAATGAGGGGCCTCCGGACCCTCGAGAGTGGATTAATCAGGACACCACCTACAGAAGAATGCCGCAAGCTACCAGTGTTTACCTCCGTAACCCCCTGTTCTTCAAGGAAATCAGCTGCGCAACAAGGTAAAGACGTATGAAACGTCGACTCAGGAGACACGACACATCTCCAGAGCCATGACCTGTGAAACATGGTACGGGTACCAAGCACTGAAGGTAGCTCCAACTGGACAGCTGAATGGTCAACAATGTACATCACCCGATATGGGCCGACAAACCCAGAACCCCTGAAGCACATGTCCACTTGATGGCAATAGTGGACACCCACACACAGTCATTCACACGCAGGTCTGGACCTGCACTTTCATTACCAGGCATGTGTCTGTTGGAATGTGAACATCCCCTTGAAAGACTGACAACTGAGGTGGCACCCCAAAACTATCAACCCCCACCCTCTGAATGAGGAATGTCTGTAGGGACAACCAACCCCCCTCTACCACCTCATCTGGGGGAATACATAGGTCCAGAAAGAACCTGGGCAAAGGGAGAAACAGTGTGCCTTCTCTCCGGTTGCACCTTGTGCACATGAACCGGAGGAGAGGGAAGTACAGAGGAAATGTATACGCCCAGGTTGCCTTCCTCAGAACGACCTGTGGAGGGCGGCTCTTCAGATAGCGTAGTGGTAGCATATACCTCTTACAGAACTGGCTGAGGAACCGTACATTCAGGAGCCGGAACCCCAGTATGGACAACCCCTCCCACAGATCCCTAGAGGATAGACTGAAGCCTAGCAGATCCCCAAAGAGTAGGAATGGGATACCCTCTTTGTCCCAGAGGGATAGCAGCTGGAAAAGAGGAAAAACTGAGGAAACATACACACCCAGGTCGCCACCCTCTACATGACCTGTGGGAGACGGCTTGTGGGACGTTTGTCTGGGTATGGATGAACAGATACTCACAAGGTGACCTTTAAGCCCACAGTAAAAGCATGCCCCCGAGGGGACACCCCCCTTCTGCATTGGTTCATCCACCTGCACGTGTGAAACCTCCGCCATGGGGAGAACAGGAGGTTGGGGCTGGGTGGGCTTTTCTCTGAGGCGTCGATCTGCTCTGATGGCAAGGGACATAACAGCTTCCAGCAACTTTGGAGTACAGTACTGAGCCATGGACTCCTGGAGTCTACTAGACAACACATGACAGAACTGACTCCTAAGAGCCAGGTCATTCCATTGGGTGTCCGTGGCCCACCTCTGAAACTCTAAACAGTACTCCTCCGCTGGCCGCATCCCCTACCAAAGTCTACGGAGAGTCAACTCTGCCAGAGAGACGCCATCAGGGTCCCCACAGACAAGGACCAAAGCCGTAAAAAACTCATCTACCGACAGCATAGATGGAAAGTCGATTGGTCGAGAGAAAGCCCAGGACTGGGGATCTCACAACAGGGAGACAACAATCTCCACTCTCTGTCCTTCGCTTCCCGAAGAACATGGGCGGAGCCTGAAGTACAACTTGCAGGTCTCCTCGAATGCCCGACACTTGTCACGCCCCCACCAAAAACAGCTGCTGCACCACCTGTTCCCGCAGATCTGTCACCTCCTGTGACAGGGTCTGCTTTAACTGAGCAAATGCATATGCAGGATCCATAATGGGTCCAAAAAAAGTATCTCAGGCTGGAGATTATGTCATGCTTGGACAAGGGAATGTCCAACAACCGTGCGTGACAGCGGAGCATGGACCAACAATGTCCGGTGCATTACACAGGACAACAGACAGAGAGACACAATGTGGATAAATACAGTGGAGGGCCCTGCTCATAGGGAACAGAGGTGAGTTCCTGCACTCACCTGCGGCTGTGTCCTGAATTATCTACCATCCCTATACGAGTTCTTTCAACTTGTTGTCGAGTCGGATACCTAGAAGCCCTCGCTGGCCCTGACATTAACCGTCACTAGGGAATGGCCGGCGGGAACACTAGTCCACAACCACTGCACTCACTATAGGAGACATGAGGGAAGGGGAAGACAGACAAGGAACAAGGCAGCAACTTCACGTCTGCTGCCACTTCACCAGAAAGCAGACGACTTCACAGCAGAGGAATCTCCAGAAAGCTTACTTCACCTCCAGTGGCCAGTATGAATTCAATCTCCAGCAAGGCATGCTGGGACCAAGGGCTATATAAAGGGAAAGAGCAAATGCAGAAAGGCCACACCTGAGCAAGACCTAATGAGCTTGCTATCAGCAGACTGACATTAACTCTTCAACTGCCTAAGGAAGAAAAGACGTTTAACATCAAGTCTCAACACAGACATGAGACTGGGGTCAAAAGCAGTCACATGTCAGCCTGGTAAGAGAGACCATCATGACAATTAGTTAGTAAGGTAGAAGTATAGGAGAGTAATAAAGCTAAATAAAAAATGGTTAGGTGTAAAGATAGATATTAAGAACAGATGTTTTCAGGTGTCGGATCAACCCTTTACCTTACTTAAGGCTACTTCACACGCTCCGATACCTGAAACTATATTGTTGAAATGTCACACCTTTGAGATCGTTCTTACGATATTGTTTGTGCATCATTGCGTGTAAATGCAGGATGTCTGAATGAGAAATCGTTGGATCGGACATCTCAAATTTGAGAGCAGGACCTCAACTCTATCGTTCATCATCCAATTAAGGATCTGTGAAGCAGCAACATCGTTCAGTGTGACACCTTCTTGAATGATGTCGTTCTTATTTCTCCTATTCCTGCTGCTTTGTAAAATCGTTCAAACGATCTTCTCCAAATAGCTGGAGCGTTGCAAATTTAAGATTGTTAATGATATCCTTGCATGTGACAACGCACTAACGATGTCGGAAGGATCACGGTCACATGACATACCTAACGATATCGTTCACAGATATCGTAGTTTGTGAAGTGGCCTGTAAATAAATCAGTATACATATAATTTATATACTAAACCTAGTGGTATACAGATGTTTGACATTTATTTCAGAGCTCTGCCTTGCCAATTCCATTGCTGCTAAGATCATACCTTCTTGTAGTGATTAAGACCACGTACAAATCTCTACAGTACAAATGGTCTCTAAGTCTTTGCAATGAGCACCCCTCTAACAGAAGAGCTACTTGAACTCATTCTGACCAAAATGGTTCCAGCGTTTTAAAAACAAGCTTTCTGCATGCTGTGTTATACATCTTTGCTAAATGCTTGATGTTAGAACATAATGACGCATAGCAGTCCTGGCATTTTAGCTGTTTACTTGAATTGGGACGCACGCTGTAACTAATGCAGAAAGTGAATCAGTTACGCCAGTCATCTGCATTAAATATTGTACAGCATTTTAACACAAGGAGAACTTTAATAAATTCATACTGAGAAGAGGGGGTGAAATACACAGAACAATGCAAAATAACTACAGGGCTATTTTTCATCAAATGTCAGCTTTTCTTTGAATGCCTGTTACACATGTCTCTGCCTTTCAAACACCAGCTGTTCTCGAAAATCTTCATGATTTGTACAGGCTATTCAGTCGCAGCCGGATAATTTCCAGGTGCCAGGATACCAGGGTTCCGAAACTCAGAGCTTCCATAGGGTATTTATAAGCTTTTCTATTGATGCCTTTTTTCACCACTACAGTATTATACAAATTTGGCATAAAATAGTATTTTGCACAAAAAATGATGTGCACAAATCAATAAACTCCACCATCTTGTCTTATACTGCAGCATGATTAATGTGTCTAAAGGTACCTTCACACAGGCGTTTTTGCCCGGATGCGGCACACTTGTGGCAAGCCCCAAGCCAGTGTGACACAAGTGCTGCCGTTAGGCGCACTTGCGGCAGATGTGGTTTTTTTGTCCGGATGCGGGCAAAAACGCCAGCGTGAAAGCACCCTTAGTGAAGTAATGTCAGTTAGCAATACCTATTTATTTTACATTATCAGTATAATAACTAACTTTATTTCTAATTATTTCATTAAATATCTCCATTTGTAATTTATTTTTGCCTCTTTATTCTTTTTACACAGCGTCCCCGAACCTGAGCGCTTGGCTATAAAGGGATTTAAAGGTAGTAGAGGTCAGCAGATTAGGCAAGACTCAAATTCACCTGTTTGCACATCTTTATTTTTGTAAATTCAAATAGTAGAGAATTATTTTTACCAAATTTAACATCCCTCTGGGCATAGCAAGTGTAATAAGTAAAAAAATAATACAAATTATTATACTTAATTGTTTCTCACTCTGGCCTATCTTCAACTCACCACCACCCATCCAGTCCTCATCACATCTTAGTAGCATTGAAATCCCATGTGAGTTTTCTAGGCCCTAAGGGTATCTGTGAATGTGGCTGTAAGGGTCGGGACCCATGTCATTCCAACATGGGCTCTGTGCTGCAAACATTGCTGACGCAAGCTAGGAATCCTCCCAAACTAGGCAGTCTCAGAACTGCTGGCCAATCAACTGAGGCACTGGGATTTCAGGGCTGTCAATGTCAATTCGAAGATGTGACGAGGACTGGTCGGGTAGCGGTGAGTAGCGGTGGGGCCAGAGTGAGTATTAATATTTTTTCTTTTTTTTACATTTTGATGGCCTTTTATAGACCAGAAAAAATGGAAGCCAGCAGGCACAATTTTGCTGAAATCACATGTTGGACAATACAGATTATGTTAAATATTACTAGAATTCAGTCCTATTCGAATTAATTTGCTTATCTCTAAGTGGTAGAATGAGCACCAGTGTGACATAACTTATTTTATCCATGCCTTATCCATCCAATGCTAGGCACAATGTAGATCCCTTACGGGTGCATCTCAATGAATTAGAATATCATCAAAAGTTAATTTATTTCAGTAATTTAATACACAAAGTGAAACACATATATTATATAGAGACATTACATGCAGAGTGATCTATTTCAAGTGTTTATTTATGTTAATGTTGATGATTATGGCTTACAGCTAATGAAAACCCAAAGGTCATTATCTCAGAAAATTAAAGTAGGGAGGAAGAAGGGTCTAAGAGATAAAATATTACCTAAATAGGTATCACAGGCTTCACCTTGTGTGGTTGTGAGAGTCACAACCACTATTAAAGCATATTATGACTGCTACAGTCCCAGCGTGGTGCATATAGAGTAATGAAATAATCTTTATTTATATAGCACCAATATATTCTATAACGCTTTAGGGAGGATGAAGAGTTAAAAAACGTGCTCCCGTATTCCTCGAGACAACAAAGGATGAATATAATATTGATTTATTAGTCAACGCATTTCGGGGCTTCCTGGCCCCTTCCTCAGGACAATTTAATATCACATTGCCATGTTTTCAGGGTGTTTCATGGAGCCTTGAAACACGTTGACTAATAAATCAATATTATATTCACTCTTTGATGTCTCGTGAAATATGGGAGTGCAGTTTTAACCCTTCATCCCCCTTCTTTAATTTTCTGAGGTACTAATGTGGCACCCCACGGGTCAGTGCGCCACAGTAGTGGTACTGCGCCCATAACTGAGTGTGCAGTATTCCTGTCATTGGGGAGTGTAAAGTCAACCTGAGGCTTTCATCCCAGCATCCATATACCTAGCATAGAGGACCAATTGGCCACCCGTTACCAGGGTAGCCGGTCCCGGTGGGAGGAGCGTTAGGGTAGAACCACACAGAGAGTGAGTCAGACTAGTCTAGCCAAAGGAACTGCAGGGACACCACAGGGAGGGCGCCCAAAAGGAGCAGTGATCCAGACAGAAGGAGGAGACCCAGTGCCTGATCTTAATGACAGTCCAGGGGATTCCTGGTCCACAACGGGGTACCGGCTCTGAGTCACAGTGCAGGTGAGTCCAACCCTGAGCCGTCAATACCGGTAGGTCGCAGGTGTGACAAAGGCAGCCCCGACCAGGTCCAAAACACACAGCCCCTTAGAGAAGAAGGGTACCTCATAGCACCCAATGGGCCTGGTAGACAAGTGGGTTGTGGAGGACAGCGCAAGGATAGTAATGAGGAGCAAGTAAAGACACAGAAGACAGTGAAGTACTAAGGAAGGGACACTCTGGGAGCCTCAAAGAGACTTTATTTTCCCAAGTGACTACCCGGCTAGCTTCCCTGCAAAGACTGTGTAAGGGCCCTTTCACATCAGCGTTTTTTGAAAATCGCGGCAGATGCGGTGAAAAAACCGCATCTGCCGGGATTACCGCATACCGGCTGCACTTGCGGCGTGGTGCCGCAAGTGCAGCCGGTATGCGGTAATCGCGGCAGATGCGGTTTTTTCACCGCATCTGCCGCGATTTTAAAAAAAACGCTGATGTGAAAGGGCCCTTACAGTGTACCTGAACTACAAAGAACTGTTGCCAGTAAAACACCCATACAGAGTCAGGAAGCCTCTGGTGTCTTATTTGCTAACTCACAGAGCTGCTACCACGACAACCAGCACAGCAGCTACACTGACCCAGGGATCCCTCTCCACCTGCAGAGAGCGTTATCAACTGGCTGCAATACCACCATCCCCCCATTCTGACAGCGGCGCTGGTAAGATCACCAGAGACTGCATGTGGTGCCACGAGACTTTATTTTTTCTCTTTTTATTTTTCCCCTTTTTCAAATGACCTCAGGGTACGGGTCCAGGCAGGCCACCAGTGACATCCCCCTTACAGTAACGCACGGATAACGAGTTCCCATAGACCCCTAGGTGGATCACTAACCTTTGGATTTTTCATTGGCTGTAAGCCATAATTATCAACATTTACAGAAATAAGCACTTTAAATAGATCACTCTGTAATAACTCTATATAATATATGCGTTTCACTTTTTGAATTGAATTACGGTACTGAAAAGATAACTTTAATGCTTTTCTAATTTATTCAGATGCACATGTAGATAACATAGGTTCCACCATCACTAATGGTACCTTTACACGCCGCGACGGCAGGCTGGATACATCCCGCTACAGGCTACAAATGTAGCTTGTAGCGCCAATGTAGCCCGTCGTAGCGGCGTCTGAAGACGTGACGCTGCAGCCGGCAACAGATACATCTGTTTCCTAGGTCTGCTCGAAAACTGATGGCTACAACGCCGATGGTAGCGAGCTGTATCGGCGTGTAAAGAGGCAACGGAAGGGAACTCTGGACACCCGGGGCTGTAGCTGCAATGTAGCTAAGGCGTGACCCAGGCTCCGGGATACCGCGCCCCATCACCGATCATTGGAGGAAGCTCCTGCATGACGATTGGTAGTCGCTGCCTAGGGCGGCATATTTAAGGAGCTGACCAGTCACACTACACAATCGCTCGAGCGTGCTGGATGTCTCAGCCTCCTGCGATGCCTGGCCAATCATGATGATATTGCGCTGTCCTATCATCGTACGGACGGCTCGTAATCCAAGATTGTGGCACGCCTATGTGCTGTCCCTGCTGCACCAGGTCCGCCCATATTAGCTTATTGTAGCGCTGTGTAAACGTGGTACGCTAAGCTACAGCTGGCTACTTGACACACCCGGCGATGTAGCTAGCTATAGATGTAGCGTGGCGTAGCGCACCTTGTCGCGGCGTGTAAAGGAGATGCGTTGACCGTTTGTAGGCGTTTGAGCGTGCTCGTGCACGTGAAGTAGCGGGATGTATCCAGCCTGCCGTCGCGGCGTGTAAAGGTACCTTTAGAGATGATGGCCACAGTTCATCTCGTTTCTATTAAAAACACATGATTTCCTTCCCCACTTCCCTACTGTTCCTTAGAATCTGTTATTAATATTGTTACAAATTGTGAAAAATATCATGGATTTGAAAAAACAGTGATTTCCAAGCATGCAACCAGGCTCTGATTCGGGCTGCTCTGGTTTGGACATCATGAATCATCTGATAGTTTCTCTTTTAGGAGGTACAGCAAGTATTTGTCTTGTCTTAGATCCGGTGGCCCTCTGGTCCAATGATTCACCTGGTGACCTGCACTAATGACTCATATTTTCCTTTACATCATGTGGATGGACAGCTAAATGTTCTACTATGGGAAGAAAGCATAACATACCGGCAATATGATGCTGTGTACAACATTTTACTCTGAAACTTTGAGTCCTGCTATTGACACATTTGATCTGATCTGATCTCCAGTACAGTTGGTGACCAAGTAAACCTTGCTTTGGAAATGTATCTCGCTAATCTGATTATTAATCAAGGGTAAAAAAAATTGTCTCCCAGTGGAACCAAAGTTAAACAAGAATAAATAAAGGTGGATATCAGATATCAGATATCAGATATCAGTAAGCCCACCATATGGGTGTTGTCAGGTGATGCCATACGTAATAGCCACATTTTTTATATTTTAATCCAATTGCTACAGTATAATAATCATTTTTCACTCAACCTCCAGTCTTGGGAGTAGAAGATTGTTCTAGGAAGGCTGCCTTTCTGTTCAACCGGTGCTCATGAAGTGTGTCAATATCCACAGAAGAATATAAATAGCAGCCTTTAAGTTTTCAAAGGGGCTACAGCCCGGGGGTTGGGTAGTCTGGCTTGAGTCTAGGCTCAGGCTTTGGAGCAGCTCCTTCAAGCCCGCAGCATCACACATCCCAGCCGAAAAGTTTAGTTTGTTGTTGCGTTCCATAAGGGCCAAAGTACACAAAAAGTCAATCAAATCAAACAGTCTCATGAAACAAGGGCACAATCTTTAAATGTTACAGTCATGGGATTATGTACAGTTTTTCTCATTGATGCAGACTGCTCACCCATGTTTCAGTACCTCCAGACTTATATCCACTACATACATCATATGGACCCTTGGCTGCATACTCCTTGAGTTCTCATTAATTTCAACCCCATTCTCCCAATAGGGAACTGCTCACATAAATGATAGAGATTGCTTTTTAGAACACTGTTCCCTGCTGCTAGGACCATATAAACCCGATACTCCATGTCCACGCCAACGTTGCCTATTTCAACCGCAAGGATCAGTGGCAATTGCCAAATTAGTACATTGTCCAAAGTTCCTGTGAATCCTTTCTCTTCATGGGGGGTTTTACTGTTAAATGACCATGTAGGCTCCTTTTTATAGATTAAGCCCCACCCAAGAAAAGCTCCAGTAACTGTCATTAACTCCTGACTAACTGGTAGCAGTCTTCACCCTAGCTACCTAGATAAATGCTTAGTTACACCAATGTTACAACCTCATGAATACAGAGTACTTTTCACAGTATGAAAGGGCAACACACTCTCACACCCTCTTACAAAGTAATGTCAGTAGCCACTTTAAGGAGGATATATCATGCAACCATGGAACAAAATTTTCAATGGTTTGTGAAACATGACAAGGAGGTCTAGATGTTGAATTGGACTCTAAATTACCCAGGTCACAATTTAATCGAGCAGTTCAGGGATGTGCTTCAGAAAAGTCCAATGGAAACCCAACCTCCAACTTACTGATACTGCTGCAAACATCTTGGTGTGAGATACCTCAGGACATCTCGAGAGGAAATTTACAGTCCATTCCTCAATGCATCAGCAATTTTTATTTGGGAAGGGGGACATTATGTTGAGAACCAACAAAATATTTGGAAAGTCATTATTGTTATATAGCTCAAGTGCAAAATCAAGACTATGGACACTCATCATTGTCTGTCTGTCAAGACTATTTTATAGCAGGAGTCAAGCTTTGGCTCTCAGACACAATGAATTCTCCACGCAGTACCTAGCCACCGATTGACACTGGAGTGTCTCCAAATTGGAGCATATTAATTATGGAAACTATGTTCCCAGAAGGCTACAACTCTCGCCTTGTGGAACAGGCAGGGACCATCAGCTCTAACTTAATTAGAAGAGCCTGCTTTTTAAAATCTGCCTCTTCCCTCTCCTCTGGGACTGTCCTATGTATAGGCGGGCTAACTAGCAGAATTAAGAAGTACATAGGACACTTGTTCTTTTTGCATTTTATTTCACTGTGCAGAGTAATTAGAGATCACTTCACTGTTCTGCTCCTTTTGTATAAAATATTAACAAAAAGTCATTATATTTTTTCCAGTATTGTAGGAATTATAATGTAGTTTTGCTGAGTAGTAGAGAATTAGGAGGAAACCATTAAAGCGAGAAAAGTGAATAATATAGTGTTATCTATATTGCCTTAAGGGTACTTCACACACTGCAACATCGCTAGCAATATTGCTGAAACATCACAGGTTTTGTGACGTAACAGCAACCTCTCCAGCGATGTTGCAGTGTAACACGCATCAGTGACCTGGCCCCTGCTTTGAGGTCGCTGATCACTACAAATAGTTCAGGTCTATGGCCTACCGCTGGTCAGCACGCATCACTGTGTGTGACAGCGAGAGACCAACGATCAGCGACCTCCCAGCCAATGCCCAGTACCGTACATTAGATGCTGGGCACTGGTAACCAGGGTAAAAACTGGTTAACTAAGCAGCGCGCTCTGCTTAGTTACCCGATGTTTACCCTGGTTACCAGTGTCCTCCGACTTAGCCCAGCCTGTTAGCGGGAGGATGCTGGTACCCAGGGTAAACACCGGGTAACTAAGAAGAGTGCACTGCTTAGCAACCCCATATTTACCCTGGTCACCAGCGATGTTGCTGCTGACTGGTCGCTGGTGAGTCTGCCTGTTTGACAGCTCACCAGCGACTGCATAGAGACTTTCCAGCGATCCCAGCCAGGTCGGATCGCTGATGGGATCGCTGGAAAGTCTGTGTGTAAAGGAGCCTTTAATAGCATTTTTATAATAATATGTGGGTTTGATATATAAGCATACATATAATTCAGTGTGGTATTTTTATGTAAATCTCATACCTACTACTGTGTACCAATGCTAAAAAACCTTAATCATTTCTTCAAGTTTTACTTCATAAATCAATAATACACATGAAAATAAGAAACTTAGTAATGTGTTTGCTTTTTTTACCTCTTAGACTGATCATTTACTCTTGATTCAAAAATATTACTTTAGCCCAAAATTCAGCAGAAGACACTTTCTGCTGTTCTCCTACAGTGATAGTTAGAGTTTCCCCATATACATTTAAGAACACCAACTGTCATCTCCTATTTCAGTAAAGGAACATTTATATTTACTGAAGACAAATTGTACACCCGAATTGAGAACAATCAGTCCAGGAAAAGAAAGAAGAGGATTTCTCTCATAATATATTGCAAAATTTCTTATTGTTACCTGAACTATTGATATAAGTAAAAAATGTTACATTGTAAGTTGGATATTCTTTAAAGGGAGTTTCCAGACTTATGATATTTATGACAGACCTTTAGTTCCCATTCACTTCAATAGGAGCTGAGCAGCAGTATTCAGAAAAGACCTAAAATGTCCCTGGGTCTTACCAACTATTGTCTTCCCATAACATAATGCATTTAAGTATAACTGACTTTGTAGTGTTATAATATGTACTTTGCTTTTACATTGTGCTGGTAGGCGCTATGACATGACATAAAGCCTATTTTTCTGTTCATACAACTTGTCCCCATTTGATCTGTTTTCGATCTGTTATTACGGTGCACTTCTGTGAGGAATCTTATAGGCAGAAAATATAGCAAAAATGATAAATTACCGTATATACTCGTGTATAAGCCGACCCGTGTATAAGCCGACCCCCCTTCTTTTGCCCCAAAAATCTGGAAAAACCTATTGACTCGTGTATAAGCCGAGGGTGGACCCCAGCACAGGTACACAGCCCCCAGCAGTGTGGTATACAGGCCCCCCCCAGTGGTATACAGGCCTCCCCAGTGGTAGTATATAGCAGCCCCAGTGGTAGTATACAGCAGCCCCAGTGGTAGTATACAGCAGCCCCAGTGGTAGTATACAGCAGCCCCAGTGGTAGTATACAGCAGCCCCAGTGGTAGTATACAGCAGCCCCAGTGGTAGTAAACAGCAGCCCCAGTGGTAGTATACAGCAGCCCCAGTGGTAGTATACAGCAGCCCCAGTGGTAGTATACAGCAGCCCCAGTGGTAGTATACAGCAGCCCCAGTGGTAGTATACAGCAGCCCCAGTGGTAGTATACAGCAGCCCCAGTGGTAGTAAACAGCAGCCCCAGTGGTAGTATACAGCAGCCCCAGTGGTAGTATACAGCAGCCCCAGTGGTAGTATACAGCAGCCCCAGTGGTAGTATACAGCAGCCCCAGTGGTAGTACACAGCAGCCCCAGTGGTAGTATACAGCAGCCCCAGTGGTATACAGCAGGCCCCCAGGGGTACATATAGCAGCCCCCAGGAGGTACCCAGCAGCCCCCTGGGGGTCCCCAGCAGCCCCCTGGGGGTACACAGCAGCCCCCTGGGGGTCCCCAGCAGCCCCCAGGGGGTACACAGCAGCCCCCAGGGGGTACACAGCAGCCCCCTGGGGGTCCCCAGCAGCCCCCAGGGGGTACACAGCAGCCCCCTGGGGGTCCCCAGCAGCCCCCAGGGGGTACACAGCAGCCCCCTGGGGGTCCCCAGCAGCCCCCAGGGGGTACACAGCAGCCCCCAGGGGGTACACAGCAGCCCCCTGGGGGTCCCCAGCAGCCCCCAGGGGGTACACAGCAGCCCCCTGGGGGTACCCAGCAGCCCCCAGGGGGTACACAGCAGCCCCCTGGGGGTCCCCAGCAGCCCCCAGGGGGTACACAGCAGCCCCCTGGGGGTCCCCAGCAGCCCCCAGGGGTCCCCAGCAGCCCCCAGTGGGTACACAGCAGCCCCCAGGGGGTCCCCAGCAGCCCCCAAATGCTGGCACTCGCCCCCCCTTGCAACGGCCCCCCCGCTTCTCTTACCATTCCGGACTTCTGATCCGCGCCGCTCCTCGGTGCTTCATCCTCGCTGCTTCATCCTCGCTGCTCCGTCCGTCTTCTACATCCGGGATCCCCGGCCGCGCGATGACGTCATATGCCTGCGACGGCCGGAGATCCGGATGTAGAAGACGGACGGAGCAGCGAGGATGAAGCAGCGAGGATGAAGCACCGAGGAGCGGCGCGGATCAGAAGTCCGGAATGGTAATATAACCATCGGGGGGGGGGGCCCTTACAAGGGGGGGCGAGTGCCAGCATTTGGGGGCTATATGCACTGGTTCCCCCTGCCGCTGATTGACAGGGGGAAGCAGTGCATATTTAATGAGCGGCCCCACGTGACGGGGCCGCTCATACAGCAGCCTCCCCCCGCCTCCTCCAGCCTCCACAGCCCCGGACACAGCCCCCCCCCGTATTGACTCGTGTATAAGCCGAGGGGGAGACTTTTCAGCCCAAATTTTGGGCTGAAAAACTCGGCTTATACACGAGTATATACGGTAATATTAACTCTTTTGGCCTCCTGCCTGACATCATCTGTTAAATGAGGTTTGCTGGCAAATTAAGTTTTTCAAAGTTCTAAATCCATACCAATTTTCTTAAAAATTTAAAGTTGTCCTCTACCAGACATTGTGCCTATTATTACAGACCATTGTGCCTATTAAACTAAAAAGTGCACTTACCACCCAGAAGAGCATCACTTCTCCACTTTGGGTGGTATGTCCCCCAGCGCTCATGTAACATAAACATTGTCACACAATCAATCCACAAATTCAACATTTTTAAAATCGACTCATAAAGCCCAACATGGTTGAAATGTTGCTTTAATTCTTAGAAAAATATTAGAATCTGAGAGTCCTCAGTGGTTGATACCTTTTAATGGCTACCTGAAAAGATGGTAAACATAGCAAGCTTTTGGGACACTGAGTTCCCTTCTTCAGGCTGATAACGACACAAATTCTGAAGACACATACATATATACATAAGCAAATGGAAAAAAGGAAAGAAAGAAGAAAAAGAAAAAAAATCAAACAAAACAGTTTTAGATGTGTTTGTAAATGCGACAGGTGACGTAAACCAGAGTCAGGCTAGGGAGGAAGAGATGTGCCTGGGGAATTGAAACTAAAAGTCTAAGATAACAAATTGTATAATGGTAGTGGTCTGGGGAGAACTGAAAATACTTAAAGGAGTTGAGGAAAGCAATAAAAGGAGGCGAGGGTGTTCATATAAGAAGTGTCAAAAGTTCATTGTCCTAAAACTGGAGTTTGTTGGAGATGTGTTATACCCAAATGTCTTTTCAATTTATATAGAAAATGCATGAATCTGTGATGTCCCCAAATGTCCATTCATGTTCTATAGAAAGCCACGAATCCATGTGATATATTTAATTCTGTTTTGAATGTGTCAAAGGTCGTTATCAATTTGTTTTCCCAAATTCTTCTCTCTCTCTGAGATTTGAAGTTGCTTTTTAAGATGAGCAGCCCCATATCAGTCTTACTGTGGTCAGGGCTAGAAAAATGCTTTGCTACAGGTAGGTCCATACGCTTTTCTTTTACTGAGTGGCGATGAGAATTCATTCTTGTCCTGAATTTTTGCCCAGTTTCACCTATGTACATTCCAGCTGTTGGGCATTTGGTACATATGATTAAATACGCCACATTGCTTGTGGTGCAGCTGAAGTTACCTGGGATCTTGTAGTCCTGATTAGAGATGAGCGAGCACTAAAATGTTCGGGTGCTCGGTGCTCTGGCCGAGTATCTCAAGATACTCGTGTACTCGGCCAGAGCACCGAGCCCAATGTAAGTCTAAGTGACAGGCTCCGCCCACAGACTTCCGGTTATAAAACGAGTATTTCTGGGAAAGGGCAGGAGGGGGGGCTTTTTTAAATCGCCGCAACATATAACACCTTGCTGTGGCCCCCAGAGTGATCCTAACAATTAATCTGCTCCCTGTGTGGTGCCAGCTCACTGTGTGCACTGAAGGGAGCTGTGCATGTGTGTCAGATTGCTAATTATTAGCGAGCAGTCTGAGCATCTCGGCAGTACTCAGTGCTCACCGAGCATCCCGAGTACCGGGATACTCGTGCGAGTAACGAGTAGCGCAGAGCATACTCGCTCATCCCTAGTCCTGATCTGTCCCAGGAATCCTTATCTTGTCCGTTGTCATTATAGATGGAGGTTTTGCACTTTCTCTGGTTGCAGGGAAAGGTTCCTGTTACTGCTGGAGAGGACATGGCGCTTCTGACAATGATGTTTTTTAGATTCGGAGGTTGTCTAAAACACAAGAGGGAGGGATCTGGAAATATTGATTTTAGTCTGGCATCTTTTTGTAGGAGTGGTTGCCGTTCCGTGCAGCTCCACTTAGCACCTCCAGACTTGGATTGTAGGTTGTAGAGGAACTCTGTTGTTCTCTTCTCTAGTTTTGTAATGTAGGAGATGATTCCTTGATATTCTGGTGGCTCTTGTAATCTGGTTCTCGATTGCTCTTGAATGGTAGCCCTGGTTCAAAAAGGTCTTTCTGAGGTCCTCAAGGTGATTGTCTCTATCTGTGGGGTTGGAACATATCCGATTGTATCTGATGGCCTAGCTATACACAATAGAGTTTTATTATGTGTTTTGGATGAAAACTGTCATATCGGAGATATGTTGGACGGTCAATTGGCTTCCGGTACAGGGATGTCTCTATTTCATTGTTCTGTAGCTTAATGATCGTGTCCAGAAAGCTGATTTCAGTGCAGGAGTAGTTGAGTGTTTTCGATTTACACAAGATTCAAACATCCAATTCCATGGATTCCATCAGATCATCGACCAAACAAAGACCAGTTTGTCTCCCTCTGCCTCTTTTAGAGAATTTTCTGTTGTAGAGGTTGTCTAAATCATGTATTTTAGAGATTTCCAAGGAAACCCTGGTGTAAGCTCTCAGCCTAGTGCGCAGGATAAATGTGAGCCAAGCCTTTTTGCAATCTTTGGGAGAAAGAGTAAACACATGAACAGTAGGTCCAGCATTGGTTCTATTTTTCTTTTACGCCATTCAGTGTTCGATACAAGTGATTAGACAGCTTTATTTTTCAGATTAGTACACTTACAGCAATATCAGATTTAAATAATTTTTTTACGTTTGTCTAGTATCATGCTAAATAACAATCTTTTTGCAAAAAAAAAAAAAAAAACACACCATATATTTTGAGCTAATTTTTTTCGATAGTTCTGCCTACAGAATAATGTGAGGGCTTTTTTCTGTGAGAGGAGTTGAAGTTTCTATTGGTACCATTTTCAGGGATATATAATTTTTTGATTGCTTTCTAGTGTTATTTTTGGGAGGCAGAATGAACAAAAACCAGCATTTTAGTAATAGTTTTATTTTGGGGGGGTTGAAGAGGGCTATGGCTGTTCACCATGTGGTAAAAGTGGTCTACAGCTTTATTCTACAGGTCAGTACGATTACAGGGATATCACATTTTACAAATTTTTTTCATCTTTTGCTTCTTTTACACAAAAATACTATTTTGTAGAAAATAATAATTGTTTTAGCATTCTTGTATTCTAAAGGCCGCTTTACACACACCAACGTCTGTGACCAACTTCTGAACAGATCTCTGGTTGCAGTGAAATCATGGACACATTGCACCATTTTGTGGCTGTGTACAAGTGGAACACTGTGTCCATGATTTCAGTGCAACCAGAGATCTGTTCAGATGTTGGACACAGAAGTTGGTGTGTGTAAAGCGGCCCTAATGGTACCGTCACACGGGGAGATCTCGCCGGCGATGTTGCGGGCGATCTCATGAACGCGCACATCGCTGCAGCATCACTCGTGAGACGTCACACGTAGCAATCTTACCGTCAACCCAGGTCGAACCGGCGATTCAGGAATCGCCTGAATCAACCTTGGCTTTTCAGATCGCCATGTCACACAGCACCACCTCACCGTCAATGTGGCATATAGAATGGATTGCCTGAACACAGACATTGCCTGTGCCATTGCTATCGCCGCGTCACACGGCAGTAGCCATACTGATCGCTCAAGCTACATCGCCTGATTTCCCGACACTGTTGGGAAATCTCTGAACTCAGAAACAGAGATTAATCACTGTTCAGTTGCCTCATTACACGCGGCGACACACAGGCGATGTCGCTTCAACATCGCCTGAACAGGAAGATCTCGGCGACATCGCTGGCGATATCTCCCCGTGTGACGGGCCCATTAGAGTTATAGCTTTTTTATATCTCAGCTGAATTTAACTTGTTTTTTGCAGGATAAGATGAAGTTTTCAGCTGTACCATTTTTATTTACATGTGAATTTTCGATCATTATTATTATTATTTATTTATATAGCGCCATTAAATTCCATGGCGCTTTACATATGGAAAGGGCAGACAAGGACAAGTACAATCTATGTGGACAATCAAGTCAAACGGGTACAGGAGGGGAGAGGAACCTGTCTGCAAGGTTCGCAGTCTAAGACGGGCGGGTGGGGATACAGTAGGAGGGGGTAGTACCGGTCGTGTGACGGTGCGGTGGACCGGATTTCATTGCAGGTTGTAGGATTGACAGAAAAGGTGTGTCTTCAGGTTTCTTTTGAAGGTTTCCAGGGTAGGTAAGTGTCTGATGTGTGGGGCGAGAGTGATCCAGAGTAAAGCAGATGCACAGGAGAAATCCTGCACGTTGTTGTGAGAAGAGGAGATGAGAGGGGAGTAGAGGAGAAGCTCTTGGGAGGATCGCAGGTTACATGAGGGTAGGTATCGGGAGACCATGTCAGAGATGTATGGAGGGGACAGGTTGTGGATGGCTTTGTATGTCATGGTTAGTGTTTTAAACAGGGATCTCTGAGGAGTGGTGAGACAGTAAAGGTTTGTACTTTTTTTTTAACTTTGTAGTTTATTACTTAGCCCCTCTATGGGACTTTTTTACTCTGATATCTGGTATAATCTATTGCGATGTGTAACCATTGCAATGGATTATACCTGTCAGTGTTACACTGACAAATGCCTTTTAGATCATGCTTCTGGTTTGGTCTAACAGGTTTGCCATAACTGGCAGACCCAGAGGTCGTCATGATCACAAAACAAGGTGACCAATCACATGGGAGTGGGAGGGGCTCTTCCAGCACCCTAAATACTGCGATCGCTATCGATCACAGCATGTAGGGGGTTAAACAGCCAGGAATGGTGTGGGAAATATTCCTGGCTGAAACAGCTGGAGCTCAGCTATCATGTAAGCCAAGCTCCCAGTTACGATTGTGCATGCACAGCTCCTTTGTAAGACTTATGTGCATCGGTCGCCGGCTATGGGGTACTCCACCATCTGGGGTCAGACGGTTCAGTAGTCCAGTTGGCCTTCCTGGAGGTTATGGCCCATACCAAGCAAGTTAAGGGGCTTTTTAAAAGGGGAAAGGTTTTTGTCAAGATGCCATCTGAGATTTCTGGTCAGGAGTGACCAGTGCTGCATAGGGTAGACCTCAGGGGATAGGTGGTAAGGTAGCTAGTTGGAGCACTTCCCTCAGAAGGAGTGGGCCCCCTGGGTGTAGTGATTGTGAGGTGATGATGTTGAGGGTTGTAGTAGCTGAAGGTGCAGGGGTGCAGAAAAGTGCAGGAAAGAGTAGATAGACACAGGTTTCTTGCAGTTCTTACCAGTCACCATACTGTATTCACAAAGATTTCAGTCTGGTCAGCACATAGATAGTCAGAGTCCACCTTGCTGTGACACAGGGAATATGGTCTTCCTTGCTGCCCTTTGCTCTCTGACACTGCCACTCTTTGTCCTCCTAATGTCCAATGGCTACTAGTTCCAGTAGGCAGGTGACTACGGATTGTCTGAGCGACTGCATGGCTAGTCCTCTTGATTCTATATAGTTCCATAGCCTTTGGAGAGTCTACTATGGTAGTCACTGTACATGCAGCCCAGTGACTTACAGTTTCTCAGCTGGTTCTGAAAATATCCAGATCAAATTGGGGCTAGTACCCTTCTGCAGCTAGTTCCTCTTCCTGGCTGTACAGCCAGCTGCAGATTCGGGTCCTCAGGCCTAGGATTCACAGCTGATCCACGTGTGTCCTGGTCTTTCCCAGCTTCTGACTTCTCCTAGAACTCACTCCTCTCTCTTTGCTTCCCACCCCTAACCTAAAGCTCCCGTCACACACAACGACGCAACAGCAATCCCAACAATGATAACGATCCTGTAGGAATCATTGGTGTGTCGTTACGTGGTTGCTGGGGAGCTGTCAAACAGGCAGATCTCCTCAGGGACCAGGGAGCCACCTCCACATCGCTAGAAGCGGGAGGACACTGTTAACTATGATAAACAGTGGGTACAGCTTACAGGCTGCGCTAAGCAGGGAGGACGCTGGTAACTATGATAAAAACCGGGTACCTAGGCAGCACGCGCTGCCTAGATACCCAGTGTTTACCATGGTTACCAGCCTGTGAGGTCGCTGATCGTTGGTCTCTCGCTGTCACACGCAGTGATGCGTGCTGACCAGCGGGAGTGCAACGATCAAAAAATAACCCAGAGCACTTTGTAACTATCAGCAATCTCACAGCAGGGTCCTGATCGCTGCTAAGTGTCACACGTAGCGAGATCGTTAGCGAGATCGCTGGTACGTCTCGCTAATGATCTCGTTATGTGTGACGGGGGCTTTACTCTTCCCTCCATCCAGTAGATGGGGACTGCTCTGAATGCGAGTCTCTTCCACCCAGTATCTCCCTGGCCTTGAGTTTGGATAGTTTTGGGTGTGTGTTGGGGGTCACAGCTAAGCTTTCCCCTCTAACCTATGCGCATGACACCACACCTATTAGACTGGTGCTGTACCATAGTGACGACTGAGCCACAGGGGCACTAAATATGCATCAGCAAAAATGTCTCTATAATATAAAAAACACATTTCTTAATAGCGATGATAATTAACCCTTCAGTGCTAAAACAGCATCAAATACAGCTATAATACACAGAGAAATACCTAATTTGCTGTAGGTAAATTATAAAGCAACCTGATAGAAAAGGATAGACTGTGCAAGACAAACTAGCAGCAGGTGATCGGGTTTCCACCTCGTCTGGAAGGCCCACCTGACCTGGAAGGTCCACCTCGCCTGGGAGGCCCACCTGACCTGGAAGGTCCACCTCGCCTGGGAGGCCCACCTGACCTGGAAGGTCCACCTCGCCTGGGAGGCCCACCTGACCTGGAAGGTCCACCTCGCCTGGGAGGCCCACCTGACCTGGAAGGTCCACTTCACCTGGGAGGCCCACCTGACCTGGAAGGTCCACCTCGCCTGGGAGGCCCACCTGACCATGAAGATCCACCTCACCTGGGAGGCCCACCTCACCTGGAAGGTTCACTGCACCTTATGCATGTTTTTGGACGTTTCATTAGTAGCAACTATGAAACGGAGTTGTAAAACACCAGCAATAAAAGTCTGATTTATTTAAATCCCAAATTAGGACTAAACAAAAATAAAGTAAATAAGAATCTTACAGAAAAAACAATACAAATACTTTTAAAGAAAAGCAAATATTTGCCTTTTAACCTCAGGTGATTTTTTGTTGTTGCTACCCATTTGTTTTCTTCCTCTCCTTCTTAAAACAGCCATAAATTTATTTTTCTGTAAATTTAGCCATATAATAATTTATTCATGCCATATAAGGTCTTATTTTTTGTAAGATGTGTTGTAATTTTATATACTCCCTCTCCCAAGTGATTGGCACCTCTATGATGTATTTGTAGGCTTCCAACCATTGCCATGGCAAATATTGACCTGCGGTGGCCTGTTAGACCATATGAAGCGCTTATAATGTGGCTGTTAGAGGCATATTTGGGCTAACTAAGGCCCCCTTCACATCAGCGTTTTTGCTGATTTGCGGCAGATTCGGCAGATTTACCGCATCTGCCGCTTAACGGCTGAAATTATGGCACACTTGCGGTACACTTGCGGCAAGCACCATTCATTCTCTATGGGACTTGCGGCAGGTGTGGCAAATGCATTATTTGCCGCAATCCAGCTCTTGCGGCACTTGTGGCAAGTCAGAACACTGCAGCTAGTTCACACTTGGTTGTAAAATGTAGCACCACGCAGACAATGGATACCTTGATACAAAGGCAGTTTCAGTTCACTTGGACATACTGTTTTTCTTCCTGCTTTCATTGCAGATCTAAGGGGTACTTCGTACACTGCAAGATCGCTAGCAATGTTGCTGAAACATCACAGGTTTTGTGACGTAACAGCGACCTCCCCAGCGATGTTGTAGTGTGTGACACGCACCATCAACCAGGCCCCTGCTGTGAGGTTGCTGATCGCTGCACATCGTTCAGGACTATTTTTTGGTCCTTGGTCTCCCGCTGGTCAGCACGCATCGTTGCATGTGACAGCGAGAGACCAAGGATCAGCGACCTCACAGCCAGTGCCCAGCGCCGCACATTAGACGTTGGGCACTGGTAACCAGGGTAAGCAGCGCACGCTGCTTAGTTACCCTGTGTTTACCCTAGTTACCAGCGTCCTCCCGCTTAGCCCAGCCTGTGATCGGGAGGATGCTAGTAACCAGGATAAACACCGGGTAACTAAGCAGAGCGCACTGCTTAGCAACCCCATATCTACCTTGGTTTCCAGTGATGTCGCTGCTAACTAGTCACTGGTGAGTCTGCCTGTTTGACAGCTCACCAGCAACTGCACAGAGACTTTCCAGCGATCCCAGCCAGGTCAGATCGCTGGTGGGATCGCTGGAAAGTCTTAAGGTACCGTCACACGAGGCAATTTTGCAAGCAATTTCACTGGCAATTTGCTGGTTGCAGTGAAATCATGGATACATGGTTCTGTTTTGTTGCCGTGTAGAAATGGAACCATATATCCATGATTTCACTGCAACCAGCAAATTGCCAGTGAAATTGCTTGCAAAATTGCCGCGTGTGACGGTACCTTAAGGCTATGTGCCCACTGGACGGTTCTGCATCATTGCAGACCGTCAGAAAACCGGTGGAGAATTGCAGAAACTGAGTTTTCTGACCTCAGCAGTGTCCATCGTTTTTTATAGCGTTTATACAGCGTTTTTCGGCGGTTTTCTGGCGGTTTTTCTTAGCGTTTTTAAGACTGTTTTTTGTGCACTTGTAAGCTGGAACCGCTGGAAAAACGCTCAAAACAAGTCACTTGCTCTATCTTTGAAAACCGGTGGAAAACTGGTGAAGAAAGTGGAAAGGAGACAAAAAAAAACGTTCTAATGTACACAGCGTTTTCTAAAAGCCATTGACTAGCATGTTAAGCCAACCGGTGGCTAGGAGTAACATAAATAAATTAACATAAAACTCAACGAAACCGCCGACGGAAAACGCTAAAAAACAGCCCACAAAACGTCCAATGGGCACATAGCCTAAGTGTGTAAAGGGGCCTTAATACAGACCTGATACAACACATGTTATCAAAGATATATAAATTGTTTAAATGATTATCAAAATAAGATACAAATATTAACCACAACACGTATTTGAAACCCATGCACTGCAGGTTAGTTTACACAAGAAAAAGACCACAGTGGCCAGGAGATTTTTATGGATTCATCCACTTTGCTGGAAATATACGACACTGCATTTTTTATGTGCAGTGAAAATGTGCAAAAACTCACCAAACACTCTGTGTGAACCTAACCTGAACCATCATTCCCTACCTGCAGCTGAGCAGCCTCATACCATTGTATTGTATTCTTCTCTTTCCTGCACAATGTCAATTTCTACAGTTTTCACCTTTTATTTTACTTATTTCCAATATATCTTCTCTCGCACAACTCTGTAAGGCCAGAGTGCAAGGGACGTCTTGTGCAGGGGACAGTAATATTTACAGTGTACTGTAAAAGATCTGTCAACCCAAAGCCTACTGCATCTTCAGGTGTACTTATCTCCTTGATGTTAGAATCTAATCAGTAGTAATCAGCGGTAATTAACGCATAAATGTATGAAGTTACAAAACCCTTTTGAAGGTCGCTGCCACTGGGAAACAAAGTCTTTGGCAGCTTCAAAGGCAAGATTTCTATTATATTTAATTTGAATAAGAAACATCCAGAGAACTACTGCTTGAGTCCTTAATCCGTGTCAACACTTGTTTAGTGGTCATGTTGATCTAACAATAGGGATTAAGGGGTACGTCACACACAGCGATATCGCTAGCGATATCGCTGAAATTAGCAACCTCGCCAACGATATTGCTGTGTGTGAAAAGCAACAGCGACGGGGCTCCTGCTGTGAAGTCTCTGATCGCTGCACATCCTTCAGGACCATTTTTTGGTTGTTGGTCTCCCGCTGGTCAGCACGCATCGCTGCGTGTGACAGCGAGAGACCAGTGATCAGCGACCTCACAGGCTGGTAACCATGATAAACACTGGGTAACTAAGCAGCACACTCTGCCTATATACCCAGTGTTTATCATGGTTACCAGTGCTAAGCAGGAGGACGCTGATAACCATGATAAACAGCGGGTATCTAGGCAGCGCGCACTGCCTAGATACCCGCTGTTTATCATGGCTACCAGCGTCCTCCTGTTTAGCTCAGCCTGTAAGTGGGAGGACGCTGGTAACCATGATAAACACTGGGTAACTAAGCAGCGCATGCTGCCTAGATACCCGCTATTTATCATGGTTACCAGTATCCTCCCGCTTTCCCAGCGATATGGAGGTCGGCTCCCTGGTCGCTAAGGAGATCTGCCTGTTTGACAGCTCCCCAGCGAACACACAGTGATGTTCCAGTGATCCTGGTCATTGTCGGGATCGCTGGAACATCGCTGTGTGTAACGGCACCCTTAGAAAGGTGGAGAATAGATGTTTTCAAGAAAGTGCAAAATAAGAGCGATAACACGTAATTTAAAGAACTAGGTGGTCAAAAAAAACACGTTTTTGTGCATTTCTTAAAAAGACGAACCCAACTAGGACTAGATCCAGACAGTGACTGCGGTGACTCCATCAACTTAATTGAAGTGTATCGATCAATCCAGGCTCTGTCAGGGTTCTCATCAGGGAAAGAGTTTTTGGGGGATTCCAGGAGCAGCCCCAACAGTGCTTGCTGGAGATCACTGTATCAATATGAAACTAGCCTTGGATTTATTCAGGTAGCAATAATATAGCCTCTTTGTAATATTCATACTTTGTAAGCAAAACGACTTGGGTTTCTTTGGAAATGTAACTTTGATTTACTTGAAAGGTAGGACAGTAGGACAATGTAGCACAGTAGGACAATGTCTATACTGTAGTGAAGAAAAATGGTATGGACGGTGTTTCACGGACCCGTGCTGCTTCACAAAAGAGACGGTCAGGCAATGTTCATAACAAGTGGCTTCTTTATTTTTCGACACGTTTCGGAGTCAGACCCGACTTGTTGCTCAGGGAACCAACAATGTCTATACTGTGGCCCTATAAGGATGTGTTCCCCAGACTTTTGATGTAGTGCATAAAGTCAAAGCCAGGAACGGATAATGAATGGAGGACACATATAAAGAAAAGATTTAGACTTCTATTTTTGAATCCACTTTTGGCTTTAGGCTGAAGGCACACTGTTGTGCATCAAGCACGGAGCTTGTGTGATGCACGACAGTGATGAGAGTGTGATGCGTGTTTTTGGTGTGTGTTTTGGGAGTGTGGCGCATGTGGTGAGTGTGCCAGCCTGTATGCATGTTAGTGTGCTGCGTGAGTGCGTGTGTACTGTATGTGAGTGTGATGCTGTCCACGGTTCTGAAGCAAACTTCAGCACAATGGCCAGTGCACATTCAAACTCCAGAGCGCTGGCCATTGTATAGATGATTAAGTCTTCAGCACCATGGAGAGCGGCGGGTACAGTACGCAATTAGCATAAGTACCTGAGACAGCTCCTTATTCAGGACGCTGCCCAGCAATGTGCTTACGCTAATTGCGTACCATACCGCATGCTGCTCACTGACAGGAGCCGCCGGCTTTTATGAATGAATTGGAAATGCCGACAAATAGCGGCTGGGCAGAAACATAGGGATTAACCCCTGAACTTCCAATTAAGTAAGGCAGCATGTCTCTAGGGAGTGTGGACACTCCCTGGAGACATGTTGCCAACATATAAAAAAACACATTAACCCTTCATTCACGGGGTTAATAGCCGCATATGCAGCATCTGTGCTGATATGCCGCACAGATGCTGCAAATGCAGTTTAAGATTAGAAAGAGATGCCCAGCAGCTGGGTGTTTAATAATCATCTTGCACTGCTGACACAGTGGTGTAAGATGATTGATTACTGTACGGGAAAAGTGGTAATTTTAAACTCGCCAGTTTTGAGAGGCGGCAAGTTTAAAGCGATTTTGCCACAACACTTGTGCAAATATCGCACAGTGTGCTGTATGGGGGTGAGATTTTCTCGCCCCCATAGGCTTTCATTGCCCTCACGCATGTCAGAATAGCGTGCAGTCGCATCATGCTGCGACTGCACTCGCTTCTGACTCGCAATGCGAGTTTAGTACGTGGGACTCGCACCAGTGTGTCCTGCCTGATAGAGCAACACTGGTCCGAGTGCAATGCGAGTTTCCCTTGAATTGCACTTGTGCGAGTCCCTCGCACAGTGTGCCTTCAACCTCCGATTGAATAACGGCATATAAAAACCTGGTCATCTGAAAACACACTAACAGCTGACTGAATAAAACCTAAGGCCATATGCACACGTTGAGTATTTGGTGACCTTTTACCTCAGTATTTGTAGCCAAAACCAGGAGTCAGTGATAAATATAGAAGTGGTGACATATTTCTATTTTCCTCTGATTTTATGCACGTGGCCTGCAGAAGTAAGATTAGGGCTGTTCCCCACTGTGATCTGAGATCCTGTGATGGATCTTGATGTGGTACCTGGAGAGCCTGGAACCCTGTGGTGACCACGGAAGCTCTCTGGGTTCACTTCTTGTGGATGACTGGCGAGCGTTAACATCCACATGAAGTGATTATTTGTGCTACATAGAAATGAGCTGCAGCTCATCTCTACATACAGTGTTGGCCAAAAGTATTGACACCCCTGCAATTCTGTCAGATAATACTCCGTTTCTTGCTGAAAATGATTGCAATCACAAATTCTTTGGTATTATTATCTTCATTTAATTTGTTTTCAATGAAAAAACACAAAAGAGAATGAAGCAAAAAGCAAAACATTGATCATTTCACACAAAACTCCAAAAATGGGCCAGGCAAAAGTATTGGCACCCTCAGCCTAATACTTGGTTGCACAACCTTTAGCCAAAATAACTGTGATCAACCACTTCCGGTAACCATCAATGAGTTTCTTACAGTGCTCTGCTGGAATTTTAGACCATTCTTCTTTGGCAAACTGCTCCAGGTCCCTGATATTTGAAGGGTGCTTTCTCCAAACTGCCATTTTTAGATCTCTCCACAGGTGTTCTAAGGGATTCAGGTCTGGACTCATTGCTGCCCACCTTAGAAGTCTCCAGTGCTTTCTCTCAAACCATTTTCTGGTGCTTTTTGAAGTGTGTTTTGGGTCATTGTCCTGGTGGAAAACCCATGACCCCTGAGGGAGACCCAGGTTTTTCACACTGGGCCCTACATTATGCTGCAAAATGTGTTGGTAGTCTTCAGACTTCATAATGCCATGCACACGGTGAAGCAGTCCAGTGCCAGAGGCAGCAAAGCAATCCCAAAACATCAGGGAACCTCCGCCATGTTTGACTTTAGGGACCGTGTTCTTTTCTTTGAATGCCTCTTTTTTTCTCCTGTAAACTCTATGTTGATGCCTTTGCCCAAAAAAGCTCTACTTTTGTCTCATCTGAGCAGAGAACATTCTTCCAAAACATTTTAGGCTTTCTCATGTAAGTTTTGGCAAACTCCAGCCTGGCTTTTTTATATATCGGGGTAAGAAGTGGGGTCTTCCTCGGTCTCCTACCATACAGTCCCTTTTCATTCAGACGCCTACGGATAGTACGGGTTGACACTGTTGTATCCTCGGACTGCAGGGCAACTTGAACTTATTTGGATGTTAGTCGAGGTTCTTTATCCACCATCCGCACAATCTTGCGTTGAAATCTCTTGTCAATTTTTCTTGTTCGTCCACATCTAGGGAGGTTAGCCACAGTGCCATGGGTTTTAAATTTCTTGACGACACTGAGCACGGTAGACACAAGAACATTCAGGTCTTTGGAGTTGGACTTGTAGCCTTGAGATTGCTCATGCTTCCTCACAATTTGGTTTCTCAAGTCCTCAGACAGTTCTTTGGTCTTCTTTCTTTTCTCCATGCTCAATGTGGTACACACAAGGATACAGGACAGAGGTTGAGTCAACTTTAATCCATGCCATCTGGCTGCAAGTGTGATTTAGTTATTGCCAACACCTGTTAGGAGCCACAGGTAAGTTACAGGTGCTGTTAATTACACAAATTGGAGAAGCATCACTTGATTTTTCTAACAGTGCCAATACTTTTGTCCACCCCCTTTTTATGTTTGGTGTGGAATTAGATCCAATTTGGCTTTAGGACAATTCTCTTTCGTGTTTTTTCATTGAAGACAAATTAAATGAAGATAATAATACCAAAGAATTTGTGATTGCAATCATTTTCAGGATGAAACTGAGTATTATCTGACAGAATTGCAGGGGTGTCAATACTTTTGGCCACAACTGTATCTACATAGAACTAGCAATTAGGCATTGCATCACTGAGGCCCTCTAGTGGCCAGTGTAAAATAAAGAAAAAAATGTTTTTAAAAATATGAAAAAAAAACACAAGAGTTCAAATCACCACCTTTTTGCCCCATTCAAAATAAAGCTAGAAAAAAATGAAAAAAATACACATTTGGTATCGCCATGTTCAAAAATACCCGATCTATCAAAATATGTGATTAATAACTCAGATCTGTAAACTGCTTAACGGAAAAAAAAACTCCAAACAACAAAATTAGCTTTTTTTTTGTTGCCACAACATTGCAATAAACTGCAATAACAAGTGGTCAAAAAGCGCATCTAACCAAAAATGGTATAATTAGAAACATCAGCCCAAGACACGAAAAATAAGCTGTCACACAGCTCCAGATCCTGAAAAAGGAGAACGCTACCGGGCTCAAAAAATGGTGCAAAAGTTCAATTCTTTTTCTATAAAAACATCTGAATTTTTTTCACTACTTAGATAACAGTAAAAGTATACATGTGTAGTATCTATGAACTCATACCGACCCAAGGCAACATACTGACATGTCAGTATTACCATATATTGAACATGGTGAAGAAAAAAACCAAACGTGTAATTGTACTTTTTTTCTGCCATTTCACTGTACTTATATCTAAGCCGGGTGTACATTTTTGTATATTCTGATATGAATACAACACTGCTTTTGACAGAAGAAGGTATATAACGCTGTGGCCATTGGAATCTCTAAAAAAAAGCGGCCTATAGGTGTTTGTACCAGTAGAGTGATAAATGTCTACTTGCTTCAGCCCTATAATCAATGAAATGGTATTCCCAAATGCCACATTTGTACTCTCTGCATGACCAAAGTGAACCTAATATTGGATGTAGTGGCATTGTTTCCTTTAAGATGTGCACTTTGGAAATTATACAGTTTCCAGCTTGGAATGAACACTGATGGGATGGTCATATTTGCCTGTAGAATGTAAGCCTGTAAGGGCAGGGTCCTCTCCCCTCTGTACCAGTCTGTCATTGTTCATTTGTTTACTGTAAACTACCGTATATACTCGTGTATAAGCCGACCCGTGTATAAGCCGACCCCCCTACTTTTTGCCCCCAAAACCTGGGAAAATCTATTGACTCGTGTATAAGCCGAGGGTGGACCCCAGCACAGGTATACAGACCCCAGCAGTGTGGTATACAGCAGCCTCCCCAGTGGTATATACAGGCCCCAGCAGTGTTACAGCAGCAGCCCCAGTGGTATATACAGCAGCAGCCCCAGTGGTAGTATACAGCAGCCCCAGAGGTATATACAGCAGCCCCAGTGGTAGTATACAGCAGCAGCCCCAGTGGTAGTATACACGCAGCCCCAGTAGTATATACAGCCCCAGTGGTAGTATACACGCAGCCCCAGTAGTATATACAGCCCCAGTGGTAGTATACAGCCCCAGTGGTAGTATACATACAGCCCCAGTAGTAGTATACAGCCCCAGTGGTAGTATACAGCCCCAGTGGTATATACAGTCCCAGTGGTAGTATACATACAGCCCCAGTAGTAGTATACAGCCCCAGTGGTAGTATACAGCCCCAGTGGTAGTATACAGCAGCCCCAGTGGTATATTCAGCCCCAGTAGTAGTATACAGCCCCAGTGGTAGTATACAGCAGCCCCAGTGGTATATTCAGCCCCAGTAGTAGTATACAGCCCCAGTGGTAGTATACAGCCCCAGTGGTAGTATATACAGCCCCAGTGATAGTATACAGCAGCCCCAGTAGTAGTATACAGCCCCAGTGGTAGTATACAGCCCCAGTGGTAGTATATACAGCCCCAGTGGTAGTATACAGCAGCCCCAGTAGTAGTATACAGCCCCACTGGTAGTATACAGCCCCAGTGGTAGTATACAGCAGCCCCAGTGGTATATTCAGCCCCAGTGGTAGTATACAGCCCCAGTGGTAGTATACAGCCCTAGTGGTAGTATATACAGCCCCAGTGGTAGTATACAGCAGCCCCAGTAGTAGTATATACAGCCCCAGTGGTAGTATATACAGCCCCAGTGGTAGTATACAGCCCCAGTGGTAGTATATACAGCCCCAGTGGTAGTATACAGCCCCAGTGGTAGTATATACAGCCCCAGTGGTAGTATACAGCAGCCCCAGTGGTATATTCAGCCCCAGTGGTAGTATACAGCCCCAGTGGTAGTATACAGCCCCAGTGGTAGTATACAGGGCCCCAGCAGGGCCCCCTCTCAAAGTTTTGCGCCCCCACCTCGCTTTCTGGGCCCCCCGCATGCAGCGCTGTGCATATACATTACCGGTCTAGCAGCTGTCACCCTCCGATGGCGGATCGCGGCTCCCGGCTCCGGGCTCCATCTTCCTCGCTGTCTTCCTGGTTTGTGACCGGGGCTCATCGCGCATCGCGATGACGTCATCGCGACGCGGGCCGGTCACCTGACAAGCAGGAAGACAGCGAGGAAGATGGAGCCCGGAGCCGGGAGCCGCGATCCGCCACCGGAGGGTGACAGCTGCTAGATCGGTAATGTATATGCGCAGCGCTGCATGCGGGGGGCCCAGAAAGGGAGGTGGGGGCGCCAAACTTTGAGGGGCCGTATTGACTCGCGTATAAGCCGAGGGGGGCACTTTTCAGCCCAATTTTTGGGCTGAAAAACTCGGCTTATACGCGAGTATATACGGTATATATAATTTTGTATATAACCCTTTCACATGTACAGCGCCATGGAATTAATGGTGCTATATAAATAAAAAATAAAAAAAACAATTTGCACACTTCTAGGCAACACTGGTGTGATGGTCATATTTGCTCATTTATAGGAACACTGGTGGGATGGTCATATTTGCTCATTTATAGGAACACTGGTGGGATGCTCATATTTGCGCATTTATAGGAACACTAGTGTGATGATCATGTTTGCACACCTAGATGGAACACTAGTAGGATGAAAACTCACCAAAATATTGCCCGGTAAATATCCATTGCACCTAGCAGCAGGCTGGCTGTGGGATGTAGGTGATTGAGCGCCAGTATACAGACACCTGTGTGTGACTCTCAGAGGAGCTAGCAGCCTGCTGCTAGGTGCAATTGATATTTACCGGGCAATTTTTTGGTGAGTTTTTGTCTGTTTTTATGTCCTATTTCGGTGAATTTCAAAATATTAAACAAAGATATGGCTGGGAAACATATGATTAGGACTCGTAAGCATGAGGGCCCTTGGCGGTGGGTTGCCAGCTTACGTATTTTCGCCCAAAATATCTACTAACACCTCACATTTTCATCTTTAGTGTCTTGTTGCACATTTTTATCGACAGTTTGAAGCTGGGCCCTCTGGGGGGGCGTCTGTCATTTGTGAGGCATATAATCAGTTCGGAGCAGCCCGCCATATCTAATAGCAGGGCGTGACCAATAGGCTGCTCTGACACTATGCTTCACATGCACCTGAGTGGTAACCTTGTATCTATAAATGCCACCAGTCACCTCCCTGACAGCATGGCCAGACGCTGGTGCCACATCCGCCCCCATCTGTGGGTTGTAGGTGTTTGAGCACCGGTATACACACACCTGTGTTGCCTCTCAGAGAAGCTAGCAGCCTGCTACTGGGTGCAATGGATATTTACCGGGCATTTTTTTGGTGAGTTTTTGTTTCATTTTATGTCCTAATTTCAGTGAATCTCAACACTAGTAGGACGGTCAAGTTGACACCCTTTAAAGTAACACTGGTGGCATGGTCTTGTTGGTGCACTTAGACTCTTAGAGGAAACACAGGTTGGATGGTCATGTTGGTATACTAAGAGAGAACATTGGTGGGATGGTCTTGTTTGTGTACTTAGATGGAACACTGGTGGGAACGTCAAGTTGATACACTTAGAGCGAACACTGGTGGGATGATCATGTTGGCGCACATATAGAGAGTACTGGTAGGATGGTCACCTTTGTGTACTTATTGGGAACCCTTGTGGCATGGCTATATTTTCACACTGATAGCGAACACTTATGGGAGGATGATCTTTGTGAACTTATAGGGAACACTGGTAGGAAGGTCATATTTGCACACTTAGAAGGAATCCTGGTGGCATGGACATGTTTGTGCACATACTGTATATGCAACACTAGTAGGATGGTCATCTTTACGCACTTAAAAGGAACACTTGTGGGATGGTCATGCTGTTCCACTTACAGGGAACACTAGTGGGATGGTATTGTTTGTGCAGTTAGTTGGAACATTCTTGGAATGGTAATGTTGGCGTTTTTAAAGAAAACACTAGTGGGTCTTTCATGATTGTACACTTATAAGGAACACTGGTGTGATGGTTTTGTCTGCGAACGTATAGAAACACTGGTGGGAAGGTAATGTTAGCGCACGTATAGGAAATGCTAATGGTATGGTCAGTTTTGTGCATGTAGACAGAACATTGTTGGGATGGTCATATTGGTGCACATAAAGGAAATACTGCTGGGATGGTCTTTTTTGTGCACTTATAGTAAACACTGGCGGGATGGCTACATTTGCATACTAATAGGGAGCACTCAGGGATGGTCATGTTTGTGTTCTTTGGGAGAACACTGGTCATATTTGTGCACCTATATGCAACACTAGTGGGATGATCATGTTGGCACATTGAAAACACTTGTGAGAATGGTCATGTTGTTCCACTTATAGGGAACACTAGTGGGATGGTCATGTTTGTGCACTTAGATGAAACATTGGTGTTATGGTTATGTTTGCACACTTATAGGGAACACTTTTGGGAAGGTCAGGTTGGTGCTTATAGTAAACACCAGTGGAATGGTCATGTTTGTGCACTTAAAGGAACACCAGTGGGATGATCATGTTTGTGCATTTATAAGGAACACTGGTGTGACAGTTATGTTTGCACACTTATGGGAGCACTGATGGTAATGGTAATATTGGTGCACTTAAAGGGAACACTAGTAGTATGGTCATGTTTGCACACTTAGAGAGAACATTGGTAGGATGGTCATGTTGGTGCACATAGAGAGAACACTGGTGACATGGTCATTTTTATTGAATTAGAGGGAACACTGGTGGGATGATCATGCTCAACTCTGTGTCTCTGAGGCAGACTTTAAATTGGTTTTCTGTTGTTTTTTTTGGGTGGTGGGTTCAGGTTACTCTATCTAGCTGCAAAATGAATGACCTATATTGACAGTGTTCATTGTGCACTCTGTCAGGCTTAAGATCCAATTACATGTAGCGATGCACCAGCGATCCCGACAACGATTCGACCAAGTACGGGATCGCTGGTGCGTCGCTATGTGGTCACTGGTGAGATGCCAGACAGGCAGACTTACCAGCGATTACCAAGCGATGCGGCGACATCCGGGATCTGTGTTGTTCTCGGGCAAAGCATGGAACTTGCTGGTCGTTGCCACTGTCACACACAGCTGTCCAGCATGCCCAGTGAGAGATCGCCGATCAAAAAATGGTCCAGGCCATTCATTAACGATCAGTGATATATCAGCGGGAAGCCGATTGCTGCTAAGTGTCACACACAGCGATATCACTGGTGAAGTCACTGCTACGTCACAAAACATGTGACATTGCGGAGATATTGTTAGCAAAATCGCTATGTGTAATGGAGCCTTTACTCTGAATCCCCACATCAGGAAGCAGTCACTTGACTGCCATTGTACAAAATGCACATGCCAACTTTATTCCTATGCTCTCAATGTTCTATTGAGTGATGTGGATGAGAATCTGGTCAGTGGGATTTTTGTGCTGTCTACTTTTGGAGGACAAGTTAAAAAGGAGTATTGCCCAGAGTTCACAACCTACCGTATTTAATTTTTTCTCCATTTTGAAAAGTAAGGAGGCTTGTGCAGAGGTGAACGTGTCTGCAGCTGTTTTTTGATGACATTTCAAATCAGAAGAATGGAGTTGATTGTAAAGATGTCTCTCTTATATATATCCAAGCTCTGTGGGAGAGAGTCAAAGCCAAATGTTGTTCTAAAGGATTTGATGCCATAAAGTGTATTTAAAAAGCTTAGGCTATGTACCCCCCGTAGAGTACCAATGATTTTCTATTCTTTCCCTTTCCATGTAGGTCATAAAGAACACTGAGATAGATTATACTGATCCAAAACGCGCTAGACGATATTGACAACAAACTGTATATCTATGGTTATGTCACAGTCATTAAAGAGATAAAAGTTGCAGAAGTCTAAACTCATTGTACTTTAGCACTCCAGATACATTCAACAAAGCATAATTTAGTATTATTTATTAATAATTTTGCTGTAATTCAGTTGATCAATTCTCAGGTTGGGGAGGAAAAAAATTGGTTTTTGGGGCTGATTGTATCATGCATTATGGTTTTACCTACATTGCTTCTGTTTACCATCTCCCATGTCTTAGTTAAACTTTATGTATTATGTAAGTAGGTAACTGTTAGTTCATGTGTGACCCATGACATATGGCAAATAATTTGACAGGTGGAAAATTCCTAAACCCTTGGACAGAGTGAAGCTGAAATAAAATGGTACTAAATAACATCTTTAAATAATGATTTAGTTTTCTTTTCTGCTTTGTACAGTAGTTTTGTGAGAAAAGTATATTTATATTGGTATTTCATTTAAAAGGCTTCTCTAGCCACCAAAATATCTTCAATGATCTCCTGCTGCTATTGTACTGAGACCTCCCAGGTCCACTCTACTTCCAGCTTCATCTTGTGATTCCAGTAATGAATCACTACATATGGAACAGGAAATAAATACAAAGCCTGGTGGGGGCATTCGTATACTGCATCAAACAGATGCAGATGGAGTTGGTGGAATGGGAGCAGTTGGCTTTTGGTAAGGTGATTCATTGTTTTTGAAATTTTACACCATTCAGAGCATTCAAAAAAATGCTTAGCCTTTATATAAAACTGACAACTCGGACTTAAAGGGGTTATCCCCTTTCAAACAATGTTTGTTAAAAAAAGATATCTTGCTGTACTTACCGTCCTGGGGTCCCTGGCACGTATTGGCCACTGTCCCCGGTATGTTATTCGCAGAACTTACTTAGCACGGCAGTCAATAACTGAGCCCAGCTTCTCAGCACCTGTAGACAGAATGCCTCCTCTGAGCATACACATCAGCTGCCATCCTGTTGACATGACATCAGAGACATAGCCAGTGCCAGAGACAGGGAGCAATGGTGTAGACTCACCCGCGGACCCAGGAGAGGTGAGTACAGCATAGTTTGTTGTTTTCTAACATACTGCAGCCAGAGCAAAGCCTTCTCTAAAGGAAATAACCCCTTTAAATCTCTATACTACCCACTGATGAATTCTGATTCAGTAGAATGGGAGATCTAAGTATGGCATGAACAGGCATGAATTTGTCATAATGATTCATTAGTACAATGAAATTAAGTTGTAGTTGTGAAATAAAAGCAGGAAAGAAATCCACAAAATCTGTATTGTATCTATAATGGTGTGGTCGGAAAGCAAAAATAGATATCATTTACATCTCTATCTATTTGATCCTGTATTTCAGGTTATTTTTTATATACATGTAGTAAAAATTGCCTACAGTTCCCTAACTATACTAGCTGCTAATCTTTTTTTTGTTTCTATTTCCTGTCTGATGCTCATACTTTGAGAATCCCGGTGCATGCTGGGATCCTCAAACGAAGCGTCATCAGGGGTCAGTCTGTGGCAGTGACCACAGCCTCAGTCCCATCCCTGAAACAAAGAGTCATCATGATGCTCATTTTGGGGGCTGGTATTTCCTTGATGTCCAGGCTATCCCTGCTGTGTCCCGACTCCCACCCAACACTGTCCAGAGTGAGATCTACACATCAGATCTGTAATATTCTGCCAAAAACAGAGTGGTATCTATATTCAGCATTCTCAAACTAAGTGTCATCATGACACATATTTCAGAGGCTTGGTGTGTCCCTGATGTCCCAGCTGTCCTTTCTCTTTCCCTCCCTTCACTATGCACTGTACAATCTACACAATGCACATCACCCACTCTGTTATCTGCTCAGATCTGTAATAATCAGCCTGCATTAGAGTTTTGTCTATACCCAAAATTCCCAAACGAAGTGTCATCATGACGCTTGTTTCAGAGGGTTGGTGTGTCCCTGATGTCCCAGCTGTCCTTTCTCTTTCCCTCCCTTCACTATGCACTGTACAATCTACACAATGCACATCACCCACTCTGTTATCTGCTCTGATCTGTAATAATAAGCCTGCATTAGAGTTTTGTCTATACCCAATATTCCCAAACGAAGTGTCATCATGACGCTTGTTTCAGAGGGTCGGTGTGTCCCTGATGTCCCAGTTGTCCTTTCTCTTTCCCTCCCTTCACTATGCACTGTACAATCTACACAATGCACATCACTCACTCTGTTATCTGCTCAGATCTGTAATAATCAGCCAGCATTAGAGTTTTGTCTATACCCAATATCCCCAAAGAAGTGTCATCATCACGCTTGTTTCAGGGGGTTGGTGTGTCCCTGATGTCCCAGCTGTCCTTTCTCTTTCCCTGCCTTCACTATGCACTGTATGATCTACACAATGCACAGTGCCCACTCTGTTATCTGCTCAGATCTGTAATAATCAGCCAGCATTAGAGTTTTGTCTATACCCAATATCCCCAAAGAAGTGTCATCATCACGCTTGTTTCAGGGGGTTGGTGTGTCCCTGATGTCCCAGCTGTCCTTTCTCTTTCCCTGCCTTCACTATGCACTGTATGATCTACACAATGCACAGTGCCCACTCTGTTATCTGCTCAGATCTGTAATAATCAGCCAGCATTAGAGTTTTGTCTATACCCAATATCCCCAAAGAAGTGTCATCATCACGCTTGTTTCAGGGGGTTGGTGTGTCCCTGATGTCCCAGCTGTCCTTTCTCTTTCCCTGCCTTCACTATGCACTGTATGATCTACACAATGCACAGTGCCCACTCTGTTATCTGCTCAGATCTGTAATAATCAGCCAGCATTAGAGTTTTGTCTATACCCAATATCCCCAAAGAAGTGTCATCATCACGCTTGTTTCAGGGGGTTGGTGTGTCCCTGATGTCCCAGCTGTCCTTTCTCTTTCCCTGCCTTCACTATGCACTGTATGATCTACACAATGCACAGTGCCCACTCTGTTATCTGCTCAGATCTGTAATAATCAGCCAGCATTAGAGTTTTGTCTATACCCAATATCCCCAAAGAAGTGTCATCATCACGCTTGTTTCAGGGGGTTGGTGTGTCCCTGATGTCCCAGCTGTCCTTTCTCTTTCCCTGCCTTCACTATGCACTGTACAATCTATACAATGCACATCACTCACTGTTATCTGCTCAGATCTGTAATAATCAGCCAGCATTAGAGTTTTGTCTATACTCGGCATTCTCAAACGAAGCGTCATCAGGCAGGAAATGGAAAAAAATCGAATAGCAGTTAGATAGTGTAGTTAGGGAATGGTAGGGAATTTTAATATACGGTATGTACATTAGAAAGTAGATCAGGTTATAGCATCAATTAGATAGGGATTTAGATGGAAATTTATTTTGGACCTTGGACCACCCATTTAACAATTAGGGAACATTTATGGAAGTGTGGAAAATGCAGTTTTCTCTTTAGGGTAGAGGCTGAATCCCATAGGGAAACATTATAAGGTGCAATGGGGTTTCTGCCTTCACAGTACATGGGAACGGTTCTCAGCATGGATGGATCTTTATGGTTTTCTGGACCATAAATACGTGCAACTTCCATCATATTACTGCCAAGACAGTGAGTGCATCTCCAGGAGGCTGCCGAGCTGGGATTGCAGGCATTCTGTCTTTTAACCTACTGACCCCAGTGCTGTCTGCAGGTCTTTAAGATAAGCAATCCAGTAATGGAGACATCCATAGGGAGAGAAGCTGGGATGTTTCTACTAGGCACAGTTATGTACTTAATTAATCTCTGAGGGATTTATTAACCCTTTACTCCCAGCTGAGTGTAGAAAAACATAAAATTGTACTGCTGTGGCATGTAGGTATTATGTGGTTAAACAATTGTAAGAAGGATTTGTATTCCTTATATATTCCTTTAAGCATTGTCTTCATGTCTGAGAATTATGTATAAATCAGATATACTTTAGTTGCAGGTGATATTTATTGTATTAAATAAGAATAAAAATTGTTGCAAGTATTTCTATATGTTGCAAGTTTTTATAGTGTGTGCATCTTTTATGATAGGCTGTGAATATTGACATTTGTGCTGTATTTCAGACAACTTAATCTCATTTGATATATATTGTGCTTTATAGACAATGTGCAAATACTCTTTTTTTTAATTAATGTATGTTGTTATTCCCCTGAGAAAATCCCCACTTCTCCTGCTCTCCTGTCTGCTAAATGACACACAAAAGCAACTGTGGGGCAGACTTTCATTGTGGACCATTAGACAATAATTGGAGCAAAGAATGCTGGGAATGGGATGGAGGTCCAGCACCTATAGTGCTAACAGAGCAGTAAAGAGCATCAGGACAGTGCCTGAACATCATATGATGGATATGTACAACAAGATCACTTAACATGGGGGGAAGAGGCCAATAAAATAATGCTTTTAACAGGATATATAACACAGGTGTGGAGTAACCTCCACCCTTAGGAAAGATTACACAAAGATTTTCCAAATTACTTAGTTAATCTTTATTGTACACAATAACATAGCATAACATAAAATTAGAGCATTCCCTCCGGAGAGATTCACAAGAAACACTACAGGCTGTTCAGCAAAAATCGAAATAGTATAAAAACAACAAACAAGCAATTATTGTTCATATAGGCAGGTCAATAAATAATATATAAAATATAAGACCTAAATCCTATAGTGCAAAGCCAATGTTATAGCCACAGACGCTAATCCAGGTTCATATACTAGTTAACCCGAGTCACCATCACTTGTTAATACTAGGGTGATTAAATCCTGGTTATAGCAAAAAACATACCCTGCAAGCAAAGAGAGACTCAATAACCGTCCCAATCGCTACAAAGCTGTCATTTCTGAGCTAAACATGGTGCTATTGTGTTTAATACCTTCTCAGCCGAGGTGTCCGTGTGCGCTCGTGCTCCCTCCTCCCCTACGACCGTTTCGCTTCCCGCTTCTTCCGGGGGGCGTACAGGATGCAGTGTGGACGGGCTTTTTATTTACATCCCCCACCTATCAGTCTCCACCTAATCAAATCGTCATATGATGCACATGCCGGTAGCGCACTCCCCTCCCCATGGTCACGCTCGTAGTCATTCATCTATACGCGGACCGGCGTCCATACAAGGCGCCTGTTCATGCCGCGTAATGAGGAAGTGAACGTCACCACGTCGGAGCGCATGCGCATACTACGCATCAAATGGCGATCTGCACTATGTGTTTACTCCGTAACCTAGTTACAACCTCAGCATAATTTCTAATGATCATAATTATTAAAATTCATTAGTAGCATACCTAAAATCCATTATATAGTTGCAATTATCTATTCAATCCTTAAAATTATTAAAAACTATAAGTCCATATCATGGATGAATATTTGTGCAGTTATTTCAATTCAATTCATCTTTTAAAGTGACAGTGCACCAGAAAAGTGCCATAATATAATATACCTACGGTATATAAATTAGTGACTATAAATAAAGTGCTGTCATGGTTGAATATATATACAGTTATTTCAATTCAATTCATCTATTAAAGTGACAGTGCACAAAAAAGTGCCAAAGTATAATATACCTATATAAATTAGTGATTAAATATAAAGTGCTAAATAGTGAATAAGTACCCTGGAGGTAAATAAATAAAGTGCTAAATTATCTCAATATAAAATTACAGTAAAGTGCTATAATTACCTCAATATAAAAAAATAGTGACACCCATATATAAAATTATTATGTCACTATATAGGTGAACAAACTGCCATATATAATAACACTATTAAAATTAAATAGAAACATCCAAATATTGGAAATCATTCATTTTTAATCTTTTCTTCTTTTTTCTTCCAATTGCAGTTCTTGCGTCTTCTTAAAAATGGAGAAAAATACGCTACAAACTAATTATGTCAGGAAATATGCGATATGAGGACATCACGGATCTAATTTAAAAAGAAAAAATATTAATTAATAATAATAATGAGTAAAAATTAAATTAAAATAAATGAATAAAAATGGAAATAAAAAATAAAAAAATAAAAACAATACCATTAGACAATAATTGGAGCAAAGAATGCTGGGAATGGGATGGAGGTCCAGCACCTATAGTGCTAACAGAGCAGTAAAGAGCATCAGGACAGTGCCTGAACATCATATGATGGATATGTACAACAAGATCACTTAACATGGGGGAAGAGGCCAATAAAATAATGCTTTTAACAGGATATGTGGACAGGTAGGATTTAATACTATTTTACCTGCTTTGTCAGCACAAAAAACAAAATCTAATTAGTCACCTGTTCCACATACTGCAAACAGAGAAATGTTAAATGTTCTACAAGTGTCAATGGTTTATATTGAAAAATTAAAGAATAGTCTGAAACCACAACATGAAAAAAGCGACTCCTCTACTGTGGAATGTACATATTTTGCACACGTAGCTCCCATCACCTTTATAGATGTGGTTTATAAAATGGAGATAAACAGTTTGGGGTCCAGTACACTTGCACTCTTATTTACATGTGCGAATATGTATATGGTTTAGTACCATTGGGTCTTAGTGCTCAATTTGGACCTGAGCCCCTAGCTGCATGTTAGTCAGATGTTTGGGCAATTCCCGCAATCTAGATCCTATCAGGACATATTTTTTTGCCCTCATGTAATTGTCCTCCATCCTGGCCAATTCCTGTAATCATGTCCCACATTATGGGCCCTTCCGGGAATAATGTCCTCAATCCTGGTCCTCATCCTGTAAGAAATTCCCTCCATCCTGGGCTCCTTCTTATAATAATATCACCAGACCCAGACCCAGGCCCCTTGCTGCAAGAAATATCCCCCATCCTGGGCTATTTACCATGATAATGTCCCCATACTGGAATGCATTTTTTAAGAAATTTCTGCCACCCTTGGCCCCTTTGTATAATAATGTCCCCATCTTTGCTGCATCCTGTTAGAAATATCCCCCATCCTGGCCCATCTCATGTAATATTGTCCCTCCCCTATCTTGATCCACATCCTATAGGAAATGTTCTGCATCCTGTGCCCCTTCCTATTATAATGTTCCCCATTCTGCTGCTCTTTTCAATACATGTAAAAATATATATATTAAACAATTCTTCTTTCCTTTCCATGATACCATGACATGCGGCATCATCCTAGCTGGCGGAGAGGCCAGCAGTTGTCTTTGCCATCGTAACCACTAGCATTGCATGCCATCACTGCCATACGCAGCCTGTGACAGACTTACTAATGTGAGCTGCAGGTTTCTGATTGGCCAGCTGCTTGTGTTGCAGTTCAGGTAACTTGTGGGTCTCTGCACCACAGTACACGTCAGCTAAATATACATCCTCGGACGCACATCCAGCTAAAATATACACCCATGTCTGTTGGCCCCCTTACCAAAACCTCTGTGACTACGATTGTGATGCCCTTTTTTAGTACTGTAAAGCAGACCCTTGGTCCAATGGCCACACTAGTTGTCTGTAGCTCTTGGGCGGCATTCCTGGCATTTCTCCAGATCAGTAGGTCATGCAATGCTGCAACACAACACACGTATGATTTTGGAAGACCTATTAATCAGAAGTAGTGCCATAGATGTTGCATATAACAGCAGGAGTACAGTGCTCTCATCTGATGGCTGTGGTTACTGGATCAGGGTCCTGCAAATCTTTTTCCTCAAGTATAAATATGGCTTATGTACACAAAGAAGTGAAATTAAGGAAGGAGAGCACACATAGGGCGATAAAAGTGATATTTTTGGAGAAAATACACGGTTGGTGCACTCACCTTTACAAGTTGTGAACAGTCACAACCGCTTGCAGAATGTGAAAGGAACCAGTGGTCGCTGCAGACTCCCATAGATGCCCATGTCACAGAGGAGGAAGAAGAAGACCAGGTTTTTCAATGTATCCACGCTGACCACACAAGGACAGAAATATTCCTGAAAGCTTTATTGTGCCGACGCGTTTCGTGGCAAATCTGCCACTTTCTCAGGGCCCTGAGGAGGTGGCAGATTTGCCACATAACACGTCGGCACAATAAAGCTTTCAGGAATATTTCTGTCCTTGTGTGGTCAGCGTGGATACATTGAAAAACCCGGTCTTCTTCTTCCTCCTCTGTGACACAAAGAAGTGAGTAATAGCATCAGGACAGCCTGGTGGCTCTTGTGTTAGCAGAGTTGTATGAAGTGCAGGGGTCATGGGTTCAAATCACACAAGGGACAACATTTTCCAGATTTTTGTACTTTCTGCATGTATGTCTGCTTGAGTCTTCTTTGGAACCTTCACTTTTATCCATTTAATTTAGTGACATATTGTTAGGGAATTTAAATTGTTATCCCCAATGGGGAACAGTGATGACTATATCTATAAGGCTGCTTTCATATAACGTTTCTTTCCCTGTCCGTGGGATCCTACTTTTTGTAGGATCCCACGGACAGGAAAGGACACCACAGGGGGTGACCTATTCTATGTCCGGGTCCATGATTATCACGGATCCGGACACAGCGGGGCACTTTCACTTCCACAATATATAATATACATTGCGGAAGTGAAATATAGTAAAAGAAGGAGTTAAAAATAAAAATGTCAGTATTCTCACCTATCCGCGATCCACCGCTGCATCCAGCAAGGTCCGGGTGCTTATAGGACCCGTGGTGACATCACAAGCCGATCAGCTGATCAGATCACATGACAGCAGTTACCGCAGTAACTGCGGTTATGTGACCTGATGACACTGCCAGGTTGTGACATCACCACAGGTCCTGTAAGCACCCGGACCTTGCTGGAGGCAGCAGTGGATCGCGGATAGGTGAGAATACTGATTTTTTTTTTTTTTTTTTTTTTTTTTTAACTCTTTCTTTTACTTAATTTCACTTCTGCAATGTATATTATACATTGCAGAAGTGAAATTAGAGCGTAAGGAGCAATTTTAGTGTACTGAGCATGTTCAGTACACTAAAATCGGGTCCGAGGAATGATCAGCTGTTTCCTCATACCCGCGCTCATTGGCCCCCATATTAAACCCTTAGGATCGGATCGGATTTGGGCTAATTGCCATTCAATTTTGTGGGATCCGATTTTTTTCTGTGCCCGAAATTGGACACAAAATATCGGACACAAATCAGATCTCACAAAATCGGATGGCAATTAGGCCAAATCCGATCCGATCCGACCCCCATAGGATAACATGCAGGGGCGGACTGGCCCAGGTGACAGGGAGGCATTTGCCCCCCATGCCGGTGGTTTAGTCCTAGTTTAGGGCTGCCCCCACAGTGAGAGTGGCCACGCACTCACTTTACTGATAGTTGGACCCGGGACGCAGCAGGAGGGATGCGGGCTGACAGTGATTCGGAACCAGAGCGGCAGCAGCAGCCAGCTGGCAGGTGAGTGAATCAGCCCCAGCACCCCCTTCTGCTCTTCACTTGCCCTCTGGAGCGCTAGCACCCCCCCCGGTCCTCACTCGGCTGCTGGCTGGAAAAAGTGGACTGCTCCCCAGGGCAAGATCTGCCAGCCAGCCCCTGATAACATGGGGGCCAAATAGGATCCGTGGCTGACAGCGACGGATGCTCCAAAATCGTGATGTGAAAGCAGCCTAAGGCACTGAGAAATATGATGGTGTTATGTGAGTAAAATAAATAGAATAACAAATCCTCTCAATGATAAAATGCTTGTTGATTATGTAAATAATTGTTTGCGGACATAATGATAATGTAGAATAGCACTATAGTAGTATGTAAACAATAAGTTTGATAGATAACCTGTGACATTATTCATATGTGTCAAATTGATGAATTTCGAACACGCACATAGACCATGACATAAAAATATCTGAAATGTTGTATAAATGTGTGGTTTATTATAGAAGCTGCCACCGCTCTTTCTTATCTATGAACCACTCAGCTCCTAAGCTCTACATAGATAAATACCCTCATAATTGGTGCTTTCATACTTTTTGTTTTCATTATTAGGCAATTAGATTTATGAGCAATTCCCAGATGTACATATATTGTATTGCTCAATTTATTTAACACTTTGTAAACCAGATAAAGGGAATTTCTGGTTTAAGAAACAAAACCTATTTTACATAAATTACTATGGAATTTTGAGCAAATAAAGGCAGTAAACCCATTGAGGACTCTTGTTTTTTTTTTACCAAAGCCGAGAACATCTCTGTCTCTGTCGGACCCAGAAACTTTTTCTATTTTGTGTGAACTCTGGTCATTGACATTACACAAAATAGAAAACTTAATGAAACATCTTCCTCTTAGAGTTAGAGTTGACTGCTGGGAGTCTTGGAGGAGAAACCAAATGATCACCTTCTTGTTGGGGGATCGTCCATTGTGGACAACTTTAAGGCCGCTTCACACGCAAGGATATCCTTAACAATATCCTTAGAACGACCACGTGACAGTGATTGTTCCGACATCGTTAGTGCATTGTCACATACAAGGATATCGTTAACGATATCCCATTCGACAACGCACCAGTTAAATAGGAGAGCAAGGACTGAACAATGTTTTATAGCGGCAGGAATAGGAGATTTTTGAACGAGATCGTTCATAAAGGTGTCACACTGAACGATGTAGCTTCTTCCAGCAGCGTTAATTGGACGACGAACGATACATTTGAGGTCAGGATCTCAAATCTTGGATGAACGATCCAACGATCTTTTCATCCTATATCGTTCATTTACACGCAACCACGCCCAAACGATATCTTTTCAACGATCACAAATCTGCGACGTTTCAAGGATATCGTTCAGGATATCCTAGTGTGTAAACCCACCATTAGATACCATGTTGAGGCTTGAATCACACATGTTGCACTTTTTGAGTTAAAGCCAGAAGTGCTTTCACAATGAATGGGAAATATAAAGACTTGAAGGGATTATTTGGAACTTTAAAATTGTTGACCTATCCTTAGGATAGGTGACACCTATCAGATATTGATTACCTATCTTAGATCCTTAATTTTAACCCCTTTACGACTAATGACGAGTATACTCGTCATGAAAAGATGTCAGTTCCCGCATCATGACGAGTATACTCGTCATGGCTTTGAACTGTCACTGCTTGTAAACAAACAGTGACAGTTCAATTCTAACAGCTGTCAGTGACAGCCAAGGGTTAGGGGAAGAGGTGTGGGGAACCTTTTTAGTGTTCCCCACACCCAGAGTGATGTGATCTGTCAGTCAATCTGACCGACCGATCACATCATGATGGCGCAGGGAAATGCTGAATATGAGCATTTCCCTGTGCGATCGCTGCAGGAGCCGGGCTGTCAGCTGTGCCCGGCTCCTGCAATCCTCCCCTGCCTGTGTCCACTGCCCTAAGTGCCCTTCCACCCATGTGCCCACTGCTCCTGGCCCCCTCTCCTGCCTCCCGGTCTCCTTCCTCCACTCCCACTTCTTCCCCTGCTGTCCAGTGTCCAGACTCCGTTCCCCTCCCTCCTATCTCTGCTTCCCTCCCTCCTCCCTGCTCCGTGCTCCGCTTCCTCCTCCCCTCTCTCCTATCTCTGCTCCCCTCCCTCCTCTCCCCGCTTCCTCCTCCCCTCTGTCCTGTCTCCGGTCCCCGGTCTCCATCCTGGCGCGGCTCACCTCCCCGGTCTTCATGCATTGCCTCTCTCCTCCTCCGGTCCGGTGCCGCTCTCCTCCTTCATCCTGGATGCCCGGCCGCCGACTGCCTGCTCAGCAGCGCTCCTCTCAGCCTCATCCCCTACTTAGAGGAGATGAGGCTCAGAGCTCTGACAGCCAGGGGCAGCGATCACTATGTGATCGCTGTCCCTGGCTCTGTGTCACCCCCTTAGGTTCTGGGGAGAGGGAGTGCAGGGTCACTCACCTCTCCCCCGATGGCAACCTCAGGTTAGCAGATGTCACCATGGCAACCTTAGGTTACCAGATGTTGCCATGGCAACCTCAGGTTACCATATGTCGCCATGGTAACCTCAGGTTACCAGATATCACCAGGGTAACTTTAGGTTGCCATGGCGACATATGGTAACCTGAGGTTGCCATGGCAACATCTGGTAACCTAAGGTTGCCATGGTGACATCTGCTAACCTGAGGTTACCATGGCGACATCTACCATGGCAACCTCAGGTTACCAGAGGTTGCCATGGTAGCCTTAGGTTGCCATGGCTACATCTGGTAACCTAAGGTTGTCATGGCGACATCTGCTAACCTGTAGTTGCCATGGCGACATCTGCCATGGCAACCTCAGGTGATCTGATGTTGCCATGACAACCTCAGGTTATCAGATGTCGCCATGACAACCTCAGGCTACCAGATGTCGCCATGACAACCTCAGGTTACCAGACGTTGCCATGGCAACCTCAGGTTACCAGACGTTGCCATGGCAACCTCAGGTTACCAGACGTTGCCATGGCAACCTCAGGTTACCAGATGTCGGCATTGCAACCTAAGGTTACCATGGCAACTTCTGGTAACCTGAGGTTGCCATGGCGACGTCTGTTAACCTGAGGTTGCCATGGCAACATCTGGTAACCTTACCCAAGCCTCAGAGATCATGTAATCTCTGGGACTAGGGTTTGCAGCACTGACAGCTGCACTGTATGGCAAATCATTGCCATACAGTGCAGCATCAGTGTGACCTGAGAGACTGCAGCAGCAGGACCCTTGATCCCTCGCTGCAGTCTCTGGAGGCGACTGACCATCATAGGACAATCGTTGTGGACTGCGTCGGAGGGCATGTGGCGGGTAATAAAGATGGAGTCCAATTATGTGTTTGTGTTTTTTGTTAAAATAAATTGATTTTTTTCACAGTGTGTGTCTTTTTTACCATTTACTTAAAGGTTCCTAATGGCCGGGTCTAACATTGGCGCGACATTATGAACCTTGGGCTTAGTGCCAGCTGCCAATGCAAAGCTGGTATTAACCCCTTTATTACCCAGTTTGCCACCGGCACCAGGGCAACTGGAAGAGTCTGGGTACAGCGCCAGAAAATGGCGCTTCAATGAATGCGCCATTTTCTGGGGTGGCTGCGGGCTGCAATTCGCAGCATGGGGGGCCCAGAATGCTTGGGCCTCTCTATGCTGAGGATTCCAGCCCCCAGCTGCCTAGTTGTACCTGGCTGGGCCAAAAATATGGCGGAGCCCTACGTCATTTTTTTTTCTAGAATTAGTTCTAGAAATAAAAAAAAATGGGCTTCGCTGTATTTTTGGTTGCAGCCAGGTACAACAAGGCAGCTGGGGGTTGCTGGCAGTCTGTAGCTGCCAAGTTGTACCTGGCTGGACCAAAAATATGGCGGAGCCCTACGCCATTTTTTTTTTCTACAATTAGTTCTAGAAATAAAAAAAAATGTGCTTTGCTGTATTTTTGGTTGCAGCCAGGTACAACGAGGCAGTTGGGGGTTGCTGGCAGTCTGTAGCTGCCAAGTTGTACCTGGCTGGACCAAAAATATGGCGGAGCCCTACGTCATTTTTTTTTTCTAGAATTAGTTCTAGAAATAAAAAAAAATGGGCTTCGCTGTAATTTTTGTAGCCAGCCATGTACAACTTGGTAGCTGGCTGACTGGAATCCTCAGCGTGGAGAGACCCAAATGTTGTGGGTCCCCCGCTCTGCAAATTTCAACCCACAGCCACCCAAGAAAATAGCGCATTCATTAGAGGTGGCATTTTCTGGTGCTGTACCCCAACTCTACCAGTTGCCCTTGTGCTGGGAGCACACGGGTTCTCCATATGCGACATGGTGTCCGCTAACAATTTCAATAGAAAATTAGCTCCAATTGTTAGCGGAAACCATGTCGGGTATGGAGAGACCCTCCCTGTGTGCCTGAACATTGGAGCTCACCCACAAGTGACCCCATTTTGGAAACTAGACCCCCGAAGGAACGTATCTAGATGCATAGTGAGCACTTTGAACCCCCAGATGCTTCTAGATATAATCCTTGGGGGGTCTAGTTTCCAAAATGGGGTCACTTGTGGGGAAGCTCCAATGTTTAGGCACATAGGGGCTCTTTATATCCTACAAGGTGTCCGCTAACAATTCCAATTGTTAGTGGACACCATGTTGCGTATGGAGAGCCCCTGTGTGTCTCCACATTGGAGATCCCCCCCAAGTGACCCCATTTTGGAAACTAGACCCCCCAAGGAATGTATCTAGATGCATAGTGAGCACTTTGAACCCCCAGATGCTTCACAAATTCATCCATAAAAATGAAAAAGCACTTTTTTTTTCCACAAAAAGTTTCTTTTTTCCTTTTTACGGATCAATTTGTGAAGCACCTGGGGGTTCAAAGTGCTCACTATGCATCTAGATACGTTCCTTATGGGGTCTAGTTTCCAAAATGGGGTCACTTGTGGGGGAGCTCCAATGTGGAGACACACCGGGACCCTCCAAACGCGACATGGTGTCCGCTAACAATTTGAATGGAAAATTAGCTCAGATGCTGCAGAAATCCATCTGTAAAAATGAAAAAGCACTTTTTTTTTCCGCAAATAATTTCTTTTTTCATTATTACGGATCAATTTGTGAAGCATCTGGGGGTTCAAAGTGCTCACTATGCATCTAGATATAATCCTTTGGGGGTCTAGTTTCCAAAATGGGGTCACTTGTGGGGGAGCTCCAATGTGGAGACACACAGGGACCCTCCAAACGCGACATGGTGTCCGCTAACAATTTGAGCTCATTTTCCATTCAAATTGTTAGCGGACACCATGTCGCGATGGGAGGGTCCCCGTGTGTTTCCACATTGGAGCTCCCCCATAAGTGACCCCATTTTGGAAACTAGACCCCCCAAGGAATGTATCTGGATGCATAGTGAGCACTTTGAACCCCCAGGTGCTTCACAAATTGATCCGTAATAATGAAAAAAGAAACTTTTTGTGGAAAAAAAAAAGTGCTTTTTCATTTTTATGGATGAATTTGTGAAGCATCTGGGGGTTCAAAGTGCTCACTATGCATCTAGATACATTCCGTATGGGGTCTAGTTTCCAAAATGGGGTCACTTGTGGGGAGCTCCAATGTGGAGATACACAGGGACCCTACAAACGCGACATGGTGTCCGCTAACAAATTGAGCTCATTTTCCATTCAAATTGTTAGCGGACACCATGTCGCGTATGGAGGGTTCCCGTGTGTCTCCACATTGGAGCTCCCCCACAAATGACCCCATTTTGGAAACTAGACCCCCTAAGGAAAGTATCTAGATGCATAGTGAGCAGTTTGAACCCTCAGACTCTTCACACATTTATCCATAGAAATGAAAAAGCACTTTTTTTTCACCATAAATTTATTTTTGCCTACATTTTTTCAGTTTCACATGGGCAAAGTGATAAAATACATCCCAAAATTTGTTGGGCAATTGTTCCTGAGCACACCGATACCTTATATGTGGTCATAAACCACTGTTTGGGCGCACGGCAGGGCTCAGAGGTGAAGGAGCGCCATTTCACTTTTTGAACGGAAAATTGGCTCTAAAATTTAAATGGCGCTCCTTCCCTTCTAAGCCCTGCCGTGCGCCCAAACAGTGGATTATGACCATATATGAGGTATCGGTGTACTCAGGAGAAATTGCCCAACAAATTTTAGGATGCATTTTATCCTGTTGCCCATGTGAAAATGAAAAAATTGAGGCTAAAAGAACATTTTTGTTACAAAAATTAAAATGTCCATTTTTTCCTTCAACTTTATTTTAGTTCCTGTGAAGCACCTGAAGGGTTAATAATCTTCTTGAATGTAGTTTTGAGTAGCTTGAGGGGTGCAGTTTTTGGAATGGTGTCACTTTTGGGTGTTTTCTGTCATGTACACCCCTCAAAGGGACTTCAAATATGATGTGGTCACTAAGAAAATGGTTTTGTAAATTTTGCTGGAAAAATGAGAAATTGCTGATGAACTTTGAACCCTTATAACGTCCTACCAATTTTTCATTTTTCTTCCAAAATTGTGCTGATGTGAAGTAGACTATTTTGTGGCACATAACTCTCTGGTTTAGCAGAATAAAAATTAAAAATATGAAAATTGCAAAATTTTCAAAATTTTTGCCAAATTTTTGATTTTTTCACAAATAAACGCTAAAATTATCGACCTAAATTTAATACTAACATGAAGCCCAATATTTCACGAAAAAACAATCTCAGAATCGCTAGGATCGGTTGAAGCGTTCCAGAGATATTACCTCATAAAGGGAGAGTGGTCAGAATTACAAAAAATGGTCCGGTCATTAGGGTGCAAAGCAGGGCCGGACTGGGACCAAAAAGCAGCCCTGGAGAAAAAACCCTGCCAGCCCACATACTATATCACCCATCAGCCCCGATCAGTGAATTTTGCTTTTACGCTGTAAAAAATTGCCGCAGCTGCCGTCCCTAAGAATTGGGCCAAATGGCCACTCACCTCCAGAACTCTCCATCCTTCTGCACTCCCCATCCTCCATCCTCCTGCACTCCCCATCCTCCTGCACTTCCCATCCTCCTGCACCCTCCATCCCCCTGCACTTCCCATCCTCCTGCACCCTCCATCCCCCTGCACTTCCCATCCTCCTGCACCCTCCATCCCCTGCACCCTCCATCCCCCTGCACCCTCCATCCCCCTGCACCCTCCATCCTCCTGCACCCTCCATCCTCCTGCACCCTCCATCCCCCTGCACCCTCCATCCCCCTGCACCCTCCATCCCCCTGCACCCTCCATCCCCTGCACCCTCCATCCCCCTGCACCCTCCATCCTCCTGCACCCTCCATCCTCCTGCACCCTCCATCCTCCTGCGCTCCCCATTCTCCTGCACCCTCCATCCCCCTGCACCCTCCATCATCCTGCACCCTCCATCCTCCTGCACTCCCCATTCTCCTGCGCTCCCCATTCTCCTGCACCCTCCATCCTCCTGCACCCTCCATCCTCCTGCACCCTCCATCCCCCTGCACCCTCCATCCCCCTGCACCCTCCATCCCCCTGCACCCTCCATCCTCCTGCACCCTCCATCCTCCTGCACTCCCCATTCTCCTGCGCTCCCCATTCTCCTGCACCCTCCATCCTCCTGCACCCTCCATCCTCCTGCGCTCCCCATTCTCCTGCGCTCCCCATTCTCCTGCACCCTCCATCCTCCTGCACCCTCCATCCTCCTGCACTCCCCATCCACCTGCGCGCTCCATCCTTCTGTGTGCTCCATCCTCCTGCCCTCTCCATCCTCTTGCGCTCTCCATCCTCCTGCACTCCCCATCCACCATCCTCCAGCACCCTCCATCCTCCTGCACGCTCCATCCACCTGCGCTCTCCATCCTCTTGCATTCCATGTCCTCCGTCCTCCTGCACTCCCCATCCTCCTGCAGTCCCCATTCTTCTGCGCTCTCCATCCTCCTGCGCTCTCTATCCTCCATCCTCCTGCGCTCTCCATCCTCCATCCTCCTGCACTCTCCATCCTCTTGCGCTCTCCATCCTCCTGCACTCCCCATCCACCATCCTCCAGCACCCTCCATCCTCCTGCACGCTCCATCCACCTGCGCTCTCCATCCTCTTGCATTCCATGTCCTCCGTCCTCCTGCACTTCCCATCCTCCTGCAGTCCCCATTTTTCTGCGCTCTCCATCCTCCTGCGCTCTCCATCCTCCATCCTCCTGTGCTGTCCATCCTCTATCCTCCTGCACTCCCTATCCTCTATTCCCTGCAGTTTCCATCCTCTATTCCCTACAGTTTCCATCCTCTATCCCCTGCAGATCCCATCCTCTGTCCCCTGCAGATCCCATCCTCTGTCCCCTGCAGATTCCATCCTCTGTCCCCCTGCAGATTCCATCCTCTGTCCCCCTGCAGATTCCATCCTCTGTCCCCCTGCAGATTCCATCCTCTGTCCCCCTGCAGATTCCATCCTCTGTCCCCCTGCAGATTCCATCCTCTGTCCCCCTGCAGATTCCATCCTCTGTCCCCCTGCAGATTCCATCCTCTGTCCCCCTGCAGATTCCATCCTCTGTCCCCCTGCAGATTCCATCCTCTGTCCCCTTGCAGATTCCATCCTCTGTCCCCCTACAGTTTCCATCCTCCAGACTCCCTGTATCCTTCATCCCCGTGCACAGCCTGCCACCCTCTCCACCCCTCTCACACACACCTCTTGTTGAAGGACCGGGGGGGCCGTTGCACATTCACCGCGGCCGCCGGGTGCGTCTGCTGTAAGGAGGAGGTGAGGAGGGGCGGGCAGAGCTGCAAGACAGGAAGTCCCGTCCTCCCTCCTCTCCGGCCGGCACGGCGGCCGGCTGCCAGCACGCAGGGCCCCCCCAGGGAGCGGACAATGGGCCCCTCATTTCGGGGGGGCCCGGGGTGCTCGATCCCCCTGCCCCCCCGCTAGCTACGCTACTGATATATTTCATATGTATACACATATTCATATGTACACACACAGTGTGTATATATATATATATATATATATATATATACATACACACATCCGTATGTACACACATTTACAGTACATACACACACACATTATTATGCATAGACAAGGAGGGGGACACAGGGTGTTATCAGTGCTGTTCTGCTGCCCAAGTCACAGTTATCTGTCCAGTACATTTCTCTGTGGTCGGTCACTCTGTCTGTGGGATTGATGGGATTTATGGCATCTGTTTGAGATTCCACAGATCGGGCAGTGAAAGTTCAATCAGTTGTCATAAATCCTCTTTGCCTCAGACGGAGACCGCAGCCACAAGACACAATCCCGACATCAAAGTGTGCAGAAACCTTCTGCCCAGGAGGCACAATATCCCCTCTTACCGCCCAGGATGAGCTCAGCCCGCACAGATGAAGTCGGCCAGGAAGGAGAGGCATGTGAAGGAGCCCTGCAGCAGCCGACAGTGTAGGAAGTGCAGGCCCCGGGCTCCCGGTCAGCAGGTTGTACAGCAGGGTCAGGGAGCAGGGAGGCATCCTGCAGCTGGAGCCGCTGAGGAGTGGAGGAGCTGTCATACTCCTCCTCAAAGAAGCGGCTGCAGGAACACAGCCGGAAGGAAGCTTCCCGCCGCCGGAAACACCTCTGCGTCTGCTGTACAGCTCCCTGGCTGTGCCCGGCCGGCGGCCGCATAAAGACTTAAAGGTTCCGCAGGCGACCTCTTAAAGGTACAGAGCGGCCGCAACGGCCCAATTTCCCTCCAGCCCACCGGGAGAACTCCAGATATGACCTATGGCCAGTCCGGGCCTGGTGCAAAGTGACTCCGTCCTTAAGGGGTTAAAGTCCTGGAAAACCCATTTAAAGCTAAAAAAAACACATTAAAAACTGATTGAAAGCTGCATGTGTGTTTTCAAGGCAAAAATGACACATGTAGTTTTTGTGTCAGAGTTCCATAGAGGACACAAACATTCAAAAAGGAGATAAATACACTCCAGGCTTGCTGATGATCACAAGATATAAATATTGGTAATAAATGAAGCAATATCTCAATGTTTGCTAATATTAGGGGTTATGTGATTATTAAATTTTACAAATAACCTCTTCCTTTTCAACACGGGTTGCCTATTTCCTCTTCTTTTTCTATGTACTAAAATATTTCTATTTCCTTGAATTTTATTGTATGATTCACAACACTTTATCTACTATATAATTACCTAATGTTGTCTGTCTGTCACGGAAATCGCGCGCCAGCGGCGGCCACATATGAGTGAGGAGTATGCCCACCTCCGGCCCCTCCTGCCCACTGTTCCCTGGCCCCTTCCTGTCCGCATCTGGCCGCTGTCCCCCGGCCCCCTCCTGGACTTCGGCACCACTGCACACTGGCACCGCTGCACACCGGTACTGCTGTAGGTATCTACTAAATAATTGCTACTTCTGTCTGTTAGTCTGTAACGCAAATCCTGCGTTGGTGATTGGTCAGGCCAGCCGCCCGCAACCAATCAGCCACAGGGACAGTCCGCCCACAAATTGGCGCGAGATTTCAACCACGCTTCGCTGATTGGTTGCCAGCAATCAGCGATAGTTGTGCAGGATTTAACCTCCCTGGCGGTCTGTTTAGTTCTGGAAATTGTTGCTAAAAGCGGGCTACCCGCGTTCGCGGTAGATGCGGTTAAAAAACCGCATCTGCCGCACTTGCCGCATAGCTGCCGCACTTGTGCCGCACTTGCGGCGCGGTTGCGGCGCGGTTGCGGTAATCTGCATAGGAACCAACCACCTCTGATGACCCTCATACATTGTTAATATGTGCCCCTGCAGCCTAGTAAACCATTAGCAGCACTGTTGTTGTGTGCTAAGTGGCTGCAGTACAAGTGCGATAATGATTTTAGACACTTACATGCCTGCGTACTTGAGGGCGTCTCCCTGTGTGTGCTGGGACTTGTTGTGCTGTGGTCATCATGTCTGCTCTCCCCCTCCCTTATGCACGCCCCCTCTCAGCCTGCTATAGTGCTGTGAGGCTGATTGCGTCATAAAGGGGCGGGGCTACCGTGATGCCGCGATTTAGCCCCGCCCCTTTATGACGCAATCAGCCTCACATCACTATAGCAGGCTGAGAGGGGGCGTGCATAAGGGAGGGGGAGAGCAGACATGATGAGCACCGCCCACACGTCCCATCACACACAGGGAGACGGCCTCAAGTACCAGGCATGTAAGTGTCTAAAATCATTATCACACTTCTAATGCAGCCACTTAGCACACAACAACAGTGCTGCTAATGGTTTACTAGGGTGCAGGGGCACATATTAACAATGTATGAGGGTCATCAGAGGTGGTTGGTTCCTATGCAGATTACCGCAACCGCGCCGCAAGTGCGGCACAAGTGCGGCACAAGTGCGGCAGATGCGGTAGATGCGGCAGATGCGGTTTTCTCACCGCATCTGCCGCGAACGCGGGTAAGCCCGAGCCTGACTCGGGGTTAACGCTTCTGGTAGTGAATGTTAACCCGAGTCAGGCTCGGGAATAACGCTAGGAAGGTTAAACCCAGCTTCGCTTTGCATTATTCTTAAAGGGAACCAACCACCCCAAATGACCCCCCGGACTGTTAATATGTGTCCCTGCACCCAGCACACACATTTGGGGCAATCGTTTTTGCTAAAAAAACTGTTTAGTAGAAGCTAAGATATAGCTTTATAAACTTTAAAAAATGTGTCCTCCTGCAGTGTTCATGTGCCTATCAGCCTCCTCTCCCCCCTCCCTTCAGTAAAGCCCTGCCCTTTCAGCCTCTCAGGTTTCAGCCTTTCAAGTGATCCTAAACCCAGAAACTGACCCCCCCGCATCTTTCTACCTGTCCCTGCACCCCCTCTTATCATTTCTAGCCATCCCTTTTGCAGAAAAAATCGCTTTTGTAAAGTAAGAGAAAAGGTTATATTACTTTGTCCTGTGTGAGTTCTCCGTTTCTGTGTGAGCCGCAATAGGAGGCGCCTGTCTGCTGCTGCCTGGTAATTATGCACGCCCCTCTCTGCTTCTAAGAGCCTGGCTGCGTCATGAAAGGGACGGGGCTAAATCGCATCATGCCGGAGCCCCGCCCCCTTTCATGACACGGCCAGGCTCTTAGAAGCAGAGAGGGGCGTGCATAATTACCAGGCAGCAGCACACAGGCGGGGCATTTGCGGCTTCCACAGAAAGAGAGAACTCACACAGCAATAAGTATTATAACCTTTTCTCTTACTTTACAAAAGCGTTTTTTTCTGCAATAGGGATGGCTAGAAATGATAAGAGGGGGTGCAGGGACAGGTCTAAAGATGCGGGGGGGTCAGTTTCTGGGTTTAGGATCACTTGAAAGGCTGAAACCTGAGAGGCTGAAAGGGCAGGGCTTTACTGAAGGGAGAGGGGGAGAGGAGGCTGACAGGCACATGAACACTACAGGAGGACAAGCTAGGTAACACCCAGTCGGCCACATTTTTTAAAGTTTATAAAGCTATATCTTAGCTTCTACTAAACAGTTTTTTTAGCAAAAACGATTGCCCCAAATGTGTGTGCTGGGTGTAGGGACACATATTAACAGTCCGGGGGGTCATTTGGGGTGGTTGGTTCCCTTTAAATCTTCATAAATAAACTACATACATACTCTAGAATACCCGATGCGTTCCACCATCTAGTGTTATATAGGCCAAACTATACAGTCTACTCACAAAATGTAAAATAGTCTAATATCAGAACATGTCAATACATATAAAAATCAACATGACATATAAATACTATAATTATATATAGTTGCAATGTATAAAAACAACAGTAAAAGTACCTTCACTCACCAACTTGTAAAGACATATATGCACACAAATGTACTACTCCCCACACTTGACAATACTAACTGTCCTTTCTCCTAATGGTACTCAAGTGTGAAACACACACAAAGTTATTGATATTAGAGTACAGTAACACATAAAGGGTTATGGGTATATGCCAACAATATGGGTTAGGACATACACAATGATATATGAAGGAAGAGAGTATAATAGATAGAGGTATGGCACTTATTATCCTATTGGCTAAGGATCTAGGAATGCTCATTTTCCAGGAGGTGATTTTGGTGGAATCTGTTCTTTCCGTGCTTGTGTTCTTGAGCTCCTGTCTGTGTCTTGAGCTCCTGTCAGTATCTAGAGCTTCTGACAGAGCTCTCTTTTTATATTCAATCTATTTTTATTTTGCAAGGATAAGATTAAAGAAGATTATAAAGAAATAATCAGTCATGCAAGACCTATAAAGAGTAGCTATTAATCAGTAAATGGAAAAATGTATGTGTATTTTCACTATAAATAAAAAATATTAGAAGACTTGACCACTGACATTTTTACCAAAACACTCATAAAATATCAAAGGTGGAGGAGACCCTTGTGAAAAAAAATTGAAAAATGATTAAAAGGGAAGAGAAGTGGAAAATAGAAGGAAGGGAAAAGGAAAGGGTGTGGGGTGTAGTAATTTCCTCACTGAAAGTACTAGGGTTACTCAAATATTAGCAATCCTAAAAGTCAGGGATTTGTCCCTGAGGAAGGAGCCCGGTAGCAGCACCGAAATGCGTCGGAAATAAAGTAAATATTTTATCCCAGCTATTCCGACTGTCTGGTATTCTTCAGCAGCAGCGCAGGCGAGCGGCACTATGTCCCCTTTGAAGTTAAAAGTCATAATTGACTCTCTAACAAGCCTTTTAATATGACTTAGGATTTGTGCCAGATTAGAACCCCAAACTGCAGACGCTGCATTTCGGAGTGATTGCCCCTCATCAGTGCAGTGTGTGGGAATTCTGATCTGGCTGTATGAGAGGCTGAGACGATGTCTGGGGGAATAGCTACACTCCTTGTGGAGAGTGTCTGCAGTGTCTGCAGTTTGGGGTTCTGATCTGGCACAAATCCTAAGTCATATTAAAAGACTTGTTAAAGAGTCAATTATAACTTCTAGGATTGCTACCTTTATTAAGTGGCATTAGCATTTTTTACTTCCTCACGGAGGACACTGCAGACACTCTCCACAAGGAGGGTAGCTATTCCCCCAGACCTCGTCTTAGCCTCTCATACCGCCAGATCAAAATTCTCACACACTGCACTGATGAGGGGCAATAACCCCTAAATGTAGCATCTGCAGTTTGGGGTTCTGATCTGGCACAAATCCTAAGTCATATTAAAAGTCTTGTTAAAGAGTCAATTATGGTTTTCAGGATTGCTACCTTTATTAGGTAGCATTGGAGTTTTTCACTTCATCACTTAAGTGACAATTTGCATATCAAATTCTAGCGGGATTGAGGCAAACAGGCAATTTTTTCAGTAAAACAAAGACCATTTATTATCTTACACATCATAAACCTCATACCTATTAGAATTCATGACATTCAGTCTGATCCAAAGGTGGATACGTGCACCTGTCATTATATACATTTTCTGTTACAGTGTCCCAGTGCAGACATCACAAACCTTCACTCACTGAACTGTCAGACCACCATCCATGAAAACTGCCTATCTGGAATCACCAACTCCTGTCAGTTTCAGACCTGCAGTAGGACTGTAGTTTCCCGAATACATCATTCTTGGCTGGTTACCTTCCAGGAGCTATTTGCTGGATTCCCTGACTCCTGGCAGTTGTCCAGGAAGACTGAAATTTCCTACACCTGTGGTCTCCTCACAGTGTACCTTCCAGGACTGTTTCCATACATACTTCACAAGGTGTGTTCCAGGACACCGCTTTCTCCGAGACCAAGCCCTCACAGGTTCTCCCCCAGTTGTCCCATGCTCTCCACATGGTCTCTGGCCATATGTCTTCCAAGAGCCTTCTAAACAAATAGAGTCATGCGCTTCTTGCAGGATCACCACTTGCCAGTCCAGGGACATGTAACTAAACAGGAAGTCAGACTATATCCCATCTGTCAAAGGATTGGGAAAGCAAAGTGTGTTACAGTCCGCGCTGCCAAGTCCCCACATATCACCAGGAATCCAATTTGGATAGCAAAAGATCTTCTTTATTTCCTTTCCAAAAGAAGATCTTTTGCTATCCAAATTGGATTCCTGGTGATTTGTGGGGACTTGGCAGCGCAGACTGTAACACACCTTGCCTTCCCAATCCTATGATGGTCGTTCCACGTGTGAGTGGTCGGTGGAGGTCCTGCAGCAGCCAAATATAATCCTTTGCCTTCAAACCAGTGGGTCTCACAACTGGGCAAGGTGAGTGAACCTTGTTTTACCACCCACGTTTTGAGTGTCTTTAGTGATAGGGCACTATTGCGCCTCTTGTTCCCCCACCTCTTGTCTTTTTTATATCCCATCTGGTCCACATGAGACACACCCAAGTGAGGTTTCAGGTTAGAAAGACATACCTATGTCTTCCTGCTAACCCATCACTTTTAATACATTGGCCTTATGGCTCCACAAATCCCAAAGTGACCTTTGTGCGCTTATATTGCAGAGCACAACCTACCACTGTAACATGTACCTGCCATTTGCAATGCAGCACGCCATTGCATCACATGGGGAATCTAAAATCTCAATACATATTCCACTCTAAAACTAACAAATACTAAATCGCCAGCATCAATCCAGCTCCACTCCAGCAAACCACTCAATGCATAACAAATTATGATGAATCCTGAAATAGAATCCAACCACTCCATATCTTTCTAAATTTGGCCAAAGCCCCAGAACCATCAACAGTTGCTCCATCATGCAAATATTGGCCATCTGATTATAGCAATCTAATTCAGTATGAGGGTTGAGGGGGTTTCCAATAATGGGGAATGACTGTACTTGCAGCTGTAAGGCTGGTTTCACGTTGCGATTTTGTTAAGTCCGTGGCTGTCCGATGTAAAATGGACAGCCACAGATCCGATTTGGCCCCCATGTTATCCTATGGGGGTTGGATCGGACTTGGCCAAATTGCCATCCGATTTTGTGGGATCCGATTTGTGTCCAATTTTTTGCTGTACCCAAAATCGGAGACTGCTCCGATTTTGGGCACAGAAAAAAATCGGATCCCACAAAATCGGACAGTAATTAGGCCAAATCTGATCCGATCTGTGGCCTTTAACATGGGGGCCTATGAGCGCGGGTCCAAGGAAACAGCTGATTGTTCCTCGGACCCGATTTTAGTGTACTGAGCATGCTCAGTACATTGAAATTGCTCCTAACCATCTAATTTCACTTCTGCAATGTATTTACATACATTGCAGAAGTGAAATTAAGTAAAAGAAAGAGTTAAAAATAAAAAATCTGTATTCTCACCTATCAGCGATCCAGCGCTGCCTCCAGCAAGGTCTCGGTGCTTACAGGAACTGCGGTGATGTCACAACCCGGCAGCATCATTGGGTCACATGACCACAGTTACTGCGGTAACTACGGTCATGTGACCCGATCAGCTGATCGACTTGTGACTTCACCGCAGGTCCTATAAGCACCCAGACCTTGCTGGAGGCAGCGCTGGATCGCAGGTAAAGTAGGATCCTACGGACAGGAAAAAATACGCAAAGTGAACCTAGCCTAAAGCAAAGAACGTCATTATTTTGATGTTTTATTGATTATAGTAAAATTGAGAGTTTAAAGGGGTTGTCCGGGTTTATTTTTTATTTCATATTTATATCTAGGCTGCAAAATGTTGACAATCTGCAATATACATGTTGTCAACATTTTGCAGGGTTTCCTAGATATAAACACATTTACTGCTGGCAGAAAGTGTCCAGGGGGTGTGATTGTGCATGCTGGTCGTTTACACCTACTGTAGCACAATCACACCCCCTCCCCTATTCCTAGTATGGCCAGCCACCCCCAGGCCATACATGCCCGCCCCCTCCCCACTGTACTCTATTGAATGCCACCACTCCCAGGGATCCTACTGGCCGCCCCAGCCCCTAAATCACCACCCACCCTCTGCAAAACAGCGGGTCCCCGGCTGCACTGATACAAGGTGCCGAAACCGCTGCTGTGAAAGCGATTCCGGCACACTGTGTCAGTGCAGCCGGGGACCCGCTGCATATGTGTGCTGCTCTCACCCTCCATGTCCTGTGCAGCCGGTCCCGGTCCGCCATGGTCCCGGTCCGCCCAGTCCCGGTCTTGTACAGCCGGGGTCTGCAGCCGTATCTGTGGCGCTGTGTGGAGCGGTGCCCGTCGCTTGATCTCTTCAGACCTCCAGTACCATAGAGCAGAGGCTGTGGAGCGGTCCTCTCTATACCGCTCCACCAGCTCTATGGTACTGGAGGTCTGAAGAGATCAAGCGACGGGCACCGCTCCACACAGCGCCACAGATACGGCTGCAGACCCCGGCTGTACAAGACCGGGACTGGGCGGACCGGGACCATGGCGGACCGGGACCGGCTGCACAGGACATGGAGGGTGAGAGCAGCACACATATGCAGCGGGTCCCCGGCTGCACTGACACAGTGTGCCGGAATCGCTTTCACAGCAGCGGTTTCGGCACCTTGTATCAGTGCAGCCGGGGACCCGCTGTTTTGCAGAGGGTGGGTGGTGATTTAGGGGCTGGGGCGGCCAGTAGGATCCCTGGGAGTGGTGGCATTCAATAGAGTACAGTGGGGAGGGGGCGGGCATGTATGGCCTGGGGTTGGCTGGCCATACTAGGTATAGGGGAGGGGGTGTGATTGTGCTACAGTAGGTGTAAACGACCAGCATGCACAATCACACCCCCTGGACACTTTCTGCCAGCAGTAAATGTGTTTATATCTAGGAAACCCTGCAAAATGTTGACAACATGTATATTGCAGATTGTCAACATTTTGCAGCCTAGATATAAATATGAAATAAAAAATAAGCCCGGACAACCCCTTTAAGTTGGGGACTCCTTAAAAATGGTTACTCGAGAACACCTTCTCCCAAAAGGGTTTGATCTTATCACAATCCCACCATATATGAAGCATAGAACTTCTTTCATTCCCACACCACCGCAAGTATCAAATAAATCGGTAAAATCACATGTATTTAGAAGGATAAGGATACCACCTTGCAAGGATTTTATAGTTCTTCTGCTGAAAATGCAGCCCGCAGCCGCCACTGAAAATGGCGCATTCTTTCATCGTGCCATTTTCAGGCACTTCATCTGACTCTTCCAACCGCCCTATTGGCGGTGGCTGCTCGGTAATAAAGTGATTAATGCCAAATATGTTTTGGCAGCTCGCACTAAACCCGAGATTCATAATGTCAGGACAATGTTAGACCCACCCGCTATGAATGTTTAGTAAACATAAAAAAAAAACACAACACCGAGAAAAAATATTTTAATTGCAATAAAACACAAAAGACATCCCTGGTTCTCATTTTAATAACCCAAAACAAACCCTCCGATGATAATCCACAAGTCTGTCCCTCGGCAAACATGTTTAGCTCAGCTACAAAGCTGTGAGCAAACAGATGTCTGTTCGCAGTGATAAGTAGGCTCACACAAGGGCCACTGAAAGAGTCAGGGCATAGCACCAGAAAATGGGGCTTCCATAAATATGCCATTTTGTGGGACAGCTGTGGGCTGCAATTCGCAGCGCAGGGGAGGGGGGGGACAGAAAGCTTAGGCCATCCTGTGCTGAGGGTTCCAGCCCCCAGCTGCCTAGTTGTACTTGGCTGGAAACCAAATATATGGCGAAGTCTCACATCATTTTTTAAATTATTTCATGAAATTCATGAAATAATTTTAAAAAAGGGCTTCCATTTATTTTTAGTTTCCAGCTGGAAAAACTAGGTAGCTGGCGGTGGGAAGCAGCCGGTACCGACCTGCTGTACCTGGCTGGTATCCAAAAAATGGCGAAGCCCCACGTGGTTATTTTTTTTAAATTGTTTCAAAGAATAATTTCATAAAAGGCTCAACTGGGTTGCAGTTCAGCTGCTGTTTTTAGCCAAGAGGGCACAGATAAACTCACTGAATTGTAAAGCGCTGCAGAATATGTTGGTGCTATATAAATAAAGATTATTATTATTATTATTATTATTAAACACAATGCCTGCATCTTTGTTGCAAAATTGCACTAAAAAAGCATGAAAATAATGGCATAGGCCATGTCATGGTTTTGGTGCATTCTTTGGCCTAGAGATGCAGATGAAGAAACCGCATTGCAGTTTTGGTGCTTTTTTGCCTGGAGATGCAGATGAAAACATTAAACACAATGCATGCCATTTTGTGCCAAAAATTGCTCTTAAAAAAGCAAAACTGTGTCGCAGTTTTGGTGCGTTTTTTTTGCCAGAACCTGCACATGAACACATTCAACACAATGAATGCAGTTTTGTGCCAAAATGACACTAAGCAGACTAGAAAATAGTGGTGCAGAGTTTGTGCTTCCAAAGATCTGTACCTGCAGAAAAACACAGCATTGGTGCATTTTTGTCATGATTTTGCCACATTTTTTCATGTGAATTTTGCTGCTTTTTTTGAGCAATTGTTCAATGCGAATAAAGCTAGGTTATAATGGGAAAAAAAAGGTTTCAAAATGTCATAGTGTGATGTGGGGCTCCACTGTATTTTTGGTCACCCATCCAAGTACAGCAGGCAGGTACAGGCTGCCACCCCCTCCCATCTGCATAATTTTACCAGACTGGTAATAAAAAATACTTTTTTAAAAATTATTTCTTTATTATTATTTTTTTTAAGTGATGTGGGGCTTTGCCATATTTTTGGCTTCCAGCCAGGTACCACTAGACAGCTGTGGGCTGCCATCCAACCCCAGCTGCCTAGTTTTACCTGGCTGGCAAGCAAAAAGACTGTGTGGGCCTTTGTAGTATTTCTGGCTGCCAGCCAGGTAGATGAGAGCTGGAATCCTCATTGTGAGGAGGCGCAAGTATTCTGCCCCCCTCCTGCGAATTGCAGCCCACAGCCATCCCAGAAAATGGCGCATTCATCATATGTCATTTTCTGGCACTGTATCCTGACTCTTCCTGTTGCCTTGGTGTCGATGGCAAACTGGGTAATAAAGGGGTTAATGCCAGCTTTGTATTGGCAGCTGGCACTAAGCTCAAGATTCATAATGTTACATATTAGACCCATTTATTATAAATCTCGAGTAAACATTAAAAAGAACACAACACAGAAAAATATTTTATTAGCAATAAAGCACAAAAGACATCCCTGGTCCCCATCTTTAATAACCCAAAACAAACCTTCTGACGATAAATCCACAGGTCTGTCCCTCCGCGAACATGTTCACCTCTGCTACATCGCTATGAGCAGACAGACATCTGTTCACAGCAACCAGCAGGTTTAAACTAGTTCTTTTAACATTACTCAGATCAGACTTAACTAGTGTATTCCTCAAATATTGACGTAACTATTAGAGAGCAATGGTGGTAGTTGTAAATCAAGGTAGACTTAGATTTTTTAAACACCATATTCCAGTGTTTTCATATGAATGAGCTAATTTGTGGACTAATTTCACTGTATGGATATGAATAGGATATGTAATTTCTTATCTTTAACCCCCACTTGGCTTAATGACCCATATCTATCAATATTCTTCACTTTAAATCTGTGTTTAATGATATGTCTGTGCAAATGTCCCTTCACCCTAAATTTAATTGCCATGTCATCCAATGCATGTGTTCATGTTTGTTCAGCACTTACTCTGCATCTGAATTTTAAAAATTGACCAAAAGGGAGAGAGTGAATCATTTTATGTGGACATCTACTCTCAAAATATTGTAAATTGCTACTATCTGTAGGTGTTCTGCCCATTTATGAGCAGCTAAGAAAATATTCATAAAGTTATACTAGAGTTATACTAGTTACAACCTGTAGAGGTCATTGGTTGCCTGTTTATGTTGTTTAGATTTTAACCTCTAGACGACAGCCTTACGTCTACAGACGTCGGAAAAAAAGGGTACTAAAGCCTAGCCGACGTCTGTAGACGTTGGCAGGAAAAAGCTCTATAGCGCCGCCCCTGGAGCTAATACCTCTAGGGTGTCAGCGTACCGATTGTAGCTGACACCCTAGAGATTAGTAATTAGCTGTTTTTGTACCCGCACCTGTAATGTGATGACCGGTAAACACCGTTTACCGATCATCACGTTACAAAAGTGAAAGTGCTCTGTAAAAAATGCTTTCACTTTGATCCGACATGAAAACACATGTCGGATCAAAGTGATCCATTAACCCCTAAGGCCCCTAAGACCCCTCGAGCCCCCCCGGGCCCCCCACACCTCCATCCACCCCCCCACCCCCCGTACCAATCAAAAAATGGCGGCGGTGCGCTGCCTTCCCTGTATCTCCATGCAGCCTGACATGTCACACATGTCAGGCTGCATGGGAATGTCCTCCCCCGGTGCTCGCTAGTCCCCCTGCAGGGATCCCTCAGCCTCCGGGCATCCCCCGGCCTCCGGGCACCGGGCATCCCCCGGCTTCCGGGCACCGGGCATCCCCCGGCCTCCGGGCACCGGGCACAAGGCCGGTGCCTTTTGCCCAGAGGCCCCGCCGCCTCTAAACACTTTGTAGGGCCCCCCCCAGCCCCAGTAAATCCCCCCTCACCACTCTTACCTACCAACGATCCTGATTCCGGTCCCGCGGTCCTCCGGTCCTGGGGGCTTCTCCTGCCGGCGGCTCCTGCTTCTTTCTCCTGCGGCGCTCGCCTCCTCTGTGCGCGCACCCTGGTGTGCGCGCACGCGTGCACCGCTGTTAACCCCTGCTGTGCGGCCCAGGGAATGACAGGTCATGAACTCAGTGAGTTCATGACCTGTCAGAATCCTCGGGTCACAAGGGGTTAAGTGTGCTATTCATGGTGGTCTCCACATCAGATCACCATCAGTGGTGATCTATCAGGATCCTGGGATCCCATAGGGATCCTGGGATCCTGGGATCACCACTGATGGTGATCTGATGTGGAGATCACCATGAAGAGCACAGTTAACAAGGGGTTAAGTGTGCTGTTCATGGTGGTCTCCACATCAGATCACCATCAGTGGTGATCTATCAGGATCCTGGGATCCCATAGGGATCCTGGGATCCTGGGATCACCACTGATGGTGATCTGACGTGGAGACCACCATGAACAGCACACTTAACCCCTTGTTAACTGTGCTCTTCATGGTGATCTCCATATCAGATCACCATCAGTGGTGATCCCAGGATCCCTATGGGATCCCAGGATCCTGATAGATCACCACTGATGGTGATCTGATGTGGAGACCACCATGAACAGCACAGTTAACCCCTTGTTAACTGTGCTCTTCATGGTGATCTCCACATCAGATCACCATCAGTGGTGATCCCAGGATCCCTATGGGATCCCAGGATCCTGATAGATCACCACTGATGTTGACCTGATGTGGAGACCGCCATGAAGAGCACAGTTAACCCCTTGTGACCCGAGGATTCTGATAGGTCATGAACTCACTGAGTTCATGACCTGTCATCCTCCTGGCAATAAACCTGCTTTTATAGCATATGGGGGATGCCCCATATGCTATAAAACTGAGAATCGTCGCGGGACCTCCCACTTGACTACGTCGGACCTTCCCACTGGACTACGTCGGACGTCAAAGAATAATAAAGATGGAGTCCAAATAGTGTTTGTGTTTCTTTTCTAATAAAAATATTTTTCTCTGTCTTGTGTCTTCTTTACAAATTACTAGAGATTCCTAATGGTCCGGTCTAATATTGGCCAGACGTTATGAATCTCGGGCTTAGTGCCAGCTGCGAAAAAGCTGGCATTAACCCCTTATTACCCAGTCTGCCACCGCTACACGGCAGCTGGAAGAGTTGGATACAGCACCAGAAAATGGCGCTTCTATGAATGCGCCATTTTCTGGGGCGGCTGCGAGCTGCAATTCGCAGCGGGGGGGGCCCAGAAAGCTTGGGCCTCCCTACGCTGAGGATTCCAGCCCCCAGCTGCCTAGTTGTACCTGGCTGGCCCAAAAATATGGCGAAGCCCACGCCATTTTTTTTTTAATTATTTCATGAAATAATTAAAAAAAAAGGGACTTCCCTATATTTTTGGTTTCCAGCCAGGTAAAACTAGGCAGAAGGGGTTGGTGGCAGCCCGTAGCTGCCTGCTGTACCTGGCTGGACCAAAAATATGGCGAAGCCCCACGTCGTTTTTTTTTAAAATTAATAAAGAAATACAAAAAAAAAATGCAGGGGAGGAGACGACCAGGACACGGTGTCTCCGTGTCTTGTGCACATGCTCTAAAAGTGAGAAATTGCGTGAAAAAAAGAAAATGTTCAATATGACATTATCAAATTCTGTGAAGTAGCTGTAGGTTCCAAATGCTCACTATACCCCTAGATATAATCCTTGAGGTGTCTAGTTTCCAAAATGGGGTGACTTGTGCGGGAACTCCAATGTGTAGGCACATAGGGGCTCCCCATATGCTGCGACATGGTGTCCGCTAACTATTGGAGCTAATTTTCCATTCAAATTGTTAGCGGACACCATGTCGCATATGGAGAGCCCCTGTGTGACTAAACATTGGAGCTCCCCCACAAGTGACCACATTTTGGAAACTAGACCCCAAGGAACTTATCTAGATGCATAGTGAGCACTTTCAACCCCCAGGTGCTTCACAAATTAGTCTGTAAAAAGGAAAAAAAAGAAAATTTTTGTGAAAAAAAGTACTTTTTCATTTTTACGGATCAGTTTGTGAAGCACCTGGGGGTTCAAAGTGCTCACTATGCATCTAGATATGTTCCTTGGGGTGTCTAGTTTCCAAAATGAGGTCACTTGTGGGGGAGCTCCAATGTTTAGGCACATATGGGCTCTCCATACGTGACATGGTGTCCACTATGAATTGGAATTGTAAGTGGATACCATGTCGTGTATGGCGAGCCCCTGTGTGTCTAAACATTAGCGCTCCCCCACAAGTGACCCCATTTTGGAAACTAGACCCCCCAAGGAACTTATCTAGATGCATAGAGAGCACTTTGAACCCCCCGGTGCTTCACAAATTGATCCGTAAAAATGAAAAAGTACTTTCTTTTCCACAAAAATTTTCTTTTTTCATTTTTACGGATTCATTTGTGAAGCACCTGGGGGTTCAAAGTGCTCACCACCAATCTAGATAAGTTCCTTGGGGGGTCTAGTTTCCAAAATGGGGTCACTTGTGGGGGAGCTGCAATGTTTAGGCACACAGGGGCTCTCCACACGTGACATGGTGTCCGCTAACAATTGGAGCTAATTTTCCATTCAAATTGTTAGCGGACACCATGTCGCATATGGAGAGCCCCTGTGTGTCTAAACATTGGAGCTCCCCCACAAGTGACCCCATTTTGGAAACCAGACCCCCAAGGAACTTATCTAGATGCATAGAGAGCACTTTGAACCCTCTGGGGCTTTACAAATTGATCTGTAAAAATGAAAAAGTACTTTTTTTTCGCAAAACTTTTCTTTTGTCCTCAATTTTTTCATTTTCACATAAGCAACAGGATAAATCGCATCCTAAAATTTGTTTGCCAATTTCTCCTGAGTACACCGATACCCCATATGTGGTCATAAACCACTGTTTGGGCGCACGGTAGGGTTCAGAAGAGAAGGAGTGCCATTTCACTTTTTGAATGGTAAATTAGCTCCAAAAGTCAAATTGCGCTCCTTCCCTTCTGAGCCCTGCCGTGCGCCCAAACAGTGGTTTATGACCACATATGAGGTATCAGTGTACTCAGGAGAAATTGGCCAACAAATTTTAGGATGCATTCTATCCTGTTGCCCATGTGAAAATGAAAAAATTGAGGCTAAAAGAACATTTTTGTTGGAAAAATTAAAATGGCCATTTTTTGTTTCCACGTTGCTTTAGTTCCTGTGAAGCACCTGAAGGGTTAATAATCTTCTTGAATGTAGTTTTGAGTAGCTTGAGGGGTGTAGTTTTCGGAATGGTGTCACTTTTGGGTGTTTTCTGTCATGTACACCCCTCAAAGAGACTTCAAATGTGATGTGGTCACTAAAAAAAAGGTTATGTAAATTTTGCTGGAAAAATGAAAAATTACTGATGAACTTTGAACCCTTATAACGTCCTAACCCCAAAAATTTTTTTTTCCAAAATTGTTGCTGATGTAAAGTAGACATGTGGGAAATGTTATTTATTAACTCTTTTGTGTCACATAAAGATCTGGTTCAACAGAATAAAAATTACAAATTTGAAAATTGTCAAATTTTCAAAATTTTTGCCAATTATTTTATATTTTCACAAATAAACACAAAAATTATCGACGAAAATTTAATACTAACATGAAGCCCAATATGTCGCGAAAAAACAATCTCAGAATCGCTAGGATCCGTTGAAGCGTTCCGGAGATATGACCTCATAAAGGGACACTGGTCAGAATTGCAAAAAACGGTCTGGTCATTAAGGTGGAAATTGGCTCCGTCACTAAGGGTTAAACATGATCTAGCAGAACTCTTACGGTACCTTTACACACCGCAACCGCGGGAGACAATTTTGGCGGCGATATTTCTTGCTGGAATGATCGCTTCCAAATTGCCTCCTTATTGCGGCGTGTAAATAGGGAATTTGGCAGCGATAAAACCAATGTCACTTGGTTTCGATTTTGGAGCACTGCTGCAATGACCTTTACCCTAGTTACTCATGTTGACTGTAACCTGTGTTATCACTGTGTTAGTGCTAGTTCCTTTAATGCACTCAGTACTGACTGTGATTATTCTGTACTTGTATTCTTGTTTTTACCACATACATTACCGTTTACGCAATCAAGTTCATCACCTCAATAAATATAGACTCCAGAAATCCTACAGTCTGTTCCTTAAGGAAGTGAACAAGGGTTAAGCTGTATGTTAGATTTCCACAGCTCCATATGTGGAAGAAGGCAAAACAGCAGGCTTTGGTTATACCTCTATGTGAAATCTACCATTTCTAAAATCATATATACGTTAAAAAATGGGATTGAATCTCTAAAGTGTGCAATGTAAAATTCACATTGTAGTCTAAAATGTTCAAAAAAGTATAAAATTCCATCAGCTGATCCAAATCTCCAATTCAAATGTAAGAAATATATAATCTATGTGTCTTCATCACTTCAGAACACATCACAGTAGTTGGATATATGGAGTAATGGAGGTCATACAAAATACTAGGTGTAGTAGATTTTGATGTAGGGTTTATTCATATTTGCATAAACTAACTAGAGTAAAACTGAATATCTTGTAATAATGTTATTATTATTATTAGGGAACCTATCACTAGGTTTTTCCCATTTAAACTGTGGTCACCACCAGTTAGTCCTTATATACAGTATCCAATAATGCTGTATAAAAGTCCCCAGGCTGATCTATATAGCATAAAAAAAGACCTTTCATTATATGGTCTAATCCAATGGGCATCACTGGTCAGGTGCCTCCTCTCTTCTTGCTTCATGTGGACAAATCATCCACACAGTGTCCTCCATCTCGCTCTTGTGCACGTGCACTTCTTCCTGCCAAGCTGAAGGTAGAGCAAAATACTGTAATGTGTAGGTGCGAGGAAAGGTCAAAGGGTGCCCGTGCATGGGCACTACAATACTTTGCTCTGCCCTTAGCAGGTCAGAGAGAAATGCACAGGAATGCAGTGGAGAAGACTGTATGGATGACTTTGGATGTGTCATCTCCATGGATCAAGAAGAGAGGTGGCATGTGATGAAGTGCAACGATGCCCTTCAGACTGGACCAACCCCTAGGTAAGTATAATAAAAGCTAGTTTTTATGTTGTACAGATCAGCCTGGGGACATATATACAACATTTTAAAAAGCTGCATATATAAGGGCTTACGGATGGTGGCTGCAGTTTATATGGGAAAAACCTGATGATGTGTACCTTTAAACTTACTTTCATGTTATGGGTTGAAAAAAAAATATTCTCTGAAACTCAAGCTTGTAAAACGTTTTACAGTGAGACATTGATTAAAGCCTTACTTTTCAATAAGGACGTATTTATTTATGCTGAGCACTGTGTGTATATATATATATATATATATATATATATATATATATATATATATATATATATATATTACACAGCGGGTGGGTCATATATATGGATGCACCTAAATAAAATGGGAATGGTTGGTGGAATTGCTACATGATTCAGATATCCAGTGGCATTGAGGTTTCCATTGATGAAGAATGGCCCCACTATCTTTGTATCCCATATACCACACCATACCATCAATTTTTGTGTTCCAGCAGTCTTGGAGGGATCTATCTACTGTGGGTTAGTGTCAGACCAATAGCGGTGGTTTTGTTTTTTGGTAACTTCGCCATTCACAAAAAAGTTCACCTCATCACTCATCTGAAGGCAATTGTCTATGCTGTGAAGATACGAGATGTGCAGCATCTGAAACAACGGATACTGGAAGCCTGTGCTAGCATTTCTTCTGCAATGTTGCTATCAGTGTGTCAAGAGTGGGAGAAGAGGGTTGTATTGACAATCCAACACAATGGGCAGCACTTTGAACACATTTTATAAGTGGTCATAAACTTGTAAATAACTCATGAAAGAATAAAGTTACGTTAAAACCAAGCACACTATTGTTTTTCTTATGAAATGCTCAATAGGTTTGATGCGTCACATGACCCTCTTCCATTGAAAAAAATAAAGTTGGATCCAAAATGTTCGTCTTCAAAATGGCCGCCATTGTCACCTCCCATCCTGAAAAGTATTCCCCCTTCCATATACTAATGTGCCGCAAACAGAAAGTTGATATCACCAACCATTCCCATTTTATTTAGCTGCATCCATATAAATGGCCCACCCTATATATATGTGCCAATTTTTTCCATTCCCCAGAGCAAAAAGAGAGATATATCAATTGTTCCCTTATCTTTTTTGGCTTTATCGATCCATTCCTGTATTTGGATAATAAAAAGTTCCATCAAAAAGTTCCGCAAGAAACTGCTTTCATGACTCCAGCCTTGGTGGACGGTTAGATTCTCTAAAGATAGACATTCACACTTTCAGACCACCAGGTTAGAGGAAATGCAACAAAATCTTCCATTTGTGACATTGGCATAAACATCTATAAAAAGAAGCAAAAACCAAGGTACTTAGCATTTTGCTAACCTCAATGTCCAGGCAATAGGAATGGAATAAAACTGAGCTTAGAAACGACTTCAGACGCTACAAAGCGATAAGATTATATTTATAGAACTCGGCTTGACTTGGTCCCACATTACTGGTTCATTAATAATTAAATGCATTCTGCATAATCATTAACAGATATAAAAATGACTCCATCTCACCTGAACAATGTAAAGTGCTGTAGCACATAACTGCTTGTGTTTTTGGCTGGTCTCCTTGACAGAGGTGTTCTTTCACTGAATTGAGAAATTGTCAGTTCCTTTGTAGCCTTCATTAAAATTACAGTTTATATCTCACCGGAGACTTGTCTGCAGCTTTTTCTGTTTCTCAAGCACAGTCTTGTCAGGATCTCATTTTTTAGGTCGTTGAGACGGATGGCAAAAGAGAACAGTTCACAGGGGATCTAAAAGCAGGACAAATGCTAAGATAAAGTCCTTTAGAGGACCTCAACAAGACATTTCTTTTTCTTTGGTCAATGAGTTTTTCAAAGGTAGTTCTAGAAACTGCCAGCCTGGGGGACATTTCCATATTAGAAAAATCCTCCGAGTAAAGAGCATCGAGACACCTTAAGAGTTCATTTTTATATAAATTGACCGGAACTCCCAGGAGAATCTGGCAATTGTGTCGTATGTAGAACCTCCAATTATTTCCGTTAAGAAATATGTTCTGCTTCACCTATTTCACTTCCTGAAACATGAAAGTTATATTGGACGTCACAACTATTGTTTCTTGTAAATTTTCATTCTTTGGTTGTATTAAAACAAAAAATTAACTTTACAGGTGGAAACTTTCATTTGATTGAGCAGTTTTTTACATCAATTGGATTTTATTGCAACAAGTATGCAGTTAAGTGCTATGATTCATTTAAAGACTAGATGTAGAAAAGACAAGCGCAGTAGGGTCTTATCTGTGAAGATAGTGGAAATAGACCAAAGGCAAAAGGCCCAGTCTCACATAACGATGCATCAGCGATCCCGATAACGATAACGATGTGTAGAGATCGCTGGTGCATCATTTTCACATCGCTGGTAAGATGTCAAACAGGTATCTTACCAGCGATGTGAAAAACAACTTTAGCAACGATCCAGAGTATACCGAGGTCGTTGTGAATTTTCTCTCCATAGCGTTGCATTGAGATCGTTGCTCATTATCTCTGTCAAACACAACGACGCAGGAATGACCCAGAGCAGTGTGTAACATTCAACGATTTCACAGCAGGGGCCAGATCGTTGGTGTGTGTCACACAGAATGACATTGTTAGCGGGATCGCTCTTGCATCACAAAATCTGTGACGTTACAACGATCTCGTTAGCGATCTCGTTGTGTGAGACAGGGCCTAAAAACTTATTCACCTGAGAGAGTTGTATGAGACACAACCACTGTAAGAGTGACTAATAACAACTGCAGCAGCCCCCATGCTGTAGAGATGCAGACAGTAGAAATTTAAAGGGTTAAAAGCCGCACTGCCATTGCACAAAGAATGTGTCCCGCACAGACTAGCGTGCATCTGAAAAAAACACGTGACAGTGGTGCACAGACCAATGGTTTCCAGCGCACAACATGACACACAGCTTAACATTGGGGACTCAATAATGACGGTGGGCCCTGTCAGTAGGGAGTGGAGGAAGGGACACCTTCTGCAATCACCTGCAGATGTACCCTGACCTCCCTGATGTCTCTATACAGGTTCTTTCACCCCACTGCCGATCAGGATACCTAAACCCCTGCTATCCCTGCTCTTATTTCTCACTAGGGAGCTGGCCGGCAGGAGCACTAATACAACATGAAGATAATAAAAGACAAAAAGGGAAAAACACCAAAGGATAAAGCAACTTCACGGCTGCGGCCAAATTCCTAGACAGCAGATGGCTTCACACCAGACAGTTCACCGAGAGCTCTTTTCAGCAGGGTGGCTTGCAATGAATGGAATTCAATCACCAGCACTGGGTGATGGGTCATGTGACTATTTGAAGGAGATGGGAGTAGTCACACCTGAACAGATCACAGTACTTGCTAGCAGAACTGACATTAACCCATAGTATGCCAAAAGAAATTAACTACGTTTAATCCAGAGTTTCTCAAGCCAAAAAGACCCTGGACCCAAATTTGTCACCACTCTTCAAGACACGGGAGACAAACGTGACAGAACAATATCAGTTCCTGGGAAAGTGATTTTATTCAAAGCATTTCAGAGTTGATATTCCTTCATTAGGATAATCACCTGAAAAAGGAGTATCAACTCTGAAACTCGTAGAATAAAATCACTTTCCAAGGACCCAGCACCACTCTTTGTGCAACAGCCGTGCAGCTTTTACCCCTTTTCATCTCTACTGTCTATGATTCATGTAAAAACATAGAGTTTGATATAAATATGTTGCTATAAATATTAAGATATTTTGTGAAAGTCAATAGCTATTTATTTCTTATATACATGCTGAGGATACATCTTACATGAGCGTACTATAGGATCATCCTGAAGGCCAAGGTTTTCTATGTTTTATCAAGGTTTGGCACGCAAAACCCGTGATCTTCTGCACAAACCAACAGCACCTGAATCTTGGAGTTTGTACACATAACATCTTATAGATACTGTCTTACCTGAATCGTTTATAAAGCAGAAGACACTTTAAGTAAACTCTGTGGTGTTTTTTCTTGGCGTGTATTCTTTGATGACCTTCAGCGTATTTTTGAGGCACTTTTTTATTTTTCCTTAATTCCTTATATAACACATTGGCAATTTCCAAGCGGAAGTCAACAGAAAATTGGACCGGTCAATTAATTTATAAATATAGAGTAAACTCTGCATCAAATAAGTGGTAAATTAAAAGGGTTTTAATGGGAATCTAATATAAGAAAACATGATATTTCGGTTCCACAGTTGGACCTTCATCAGAATGTAGCCTGATTGTCATGCCGAATGAAGCATCAAAAGGTATGTGTCAAGCGCTTAGATCGAGCTGACCTTGCTGAATGCTGCTGTGTGTATTGTGTTTGCATTTCTTCATGAGCTGCTTGAGGTATGGTTGTGAAGGTCTTGGTCCTGACTTACCTCTTCTATTATACTCCAGCGCTGCACACACTATTATGTTCAGCTGCTGGTTGAGGGGTTGATGTGAGGCTTGGGTGTGACTCTCCTGGAATCCCCTCCCCTGGCTTTAAATTGCTTTCCCCCTACTCTGTTAGATGCCACTGAGAGTTAGTTTATTTTGGTCATTGTGCTGTGCAAATGCTTGCTGCTGGGCTGAAGTCTTTGCCTTGGGAGTAACTGTGATTATGGATCCATGGGTGGAGGTAGGGGCCCTTAGCCTACAGCTATTCAGGAGCTCAGGAAAATAGGGTGGAGACTTGGACCTCCTCACCTTCAGAGGTACCTCCGAGAGCAGGATGAGCCAGGGACCCCCAGTGTAAGGGTCAGTTTAGCTCTCCCTGGATCCCTTCACCTATTACATCATCTAGTTACCTGATTCCTTGTCCTCCAAATTGTGACACTAAACCTGCCTTTCTCTCATAGCCGTTATGTCTCAGACATACTCTGCAGATGCTTTTTCACAACTGATGCAAACCATCTCAACTGAGGTTACTGTTCTGCGAACGCAGGTGAAGCTGCAGCTGCAGCAGGTTGTGAGGTATCTGGCCTTGGCTCATGCCCAGGCCATACCAAAACCCAATATATCTCTTCCAGATAGGTTTTCTGGGGGAAGGGATACATTCTTGGTGTTCAAAGAAGCCTGTAAAGCAGTCTTGGATGCAGCCTACCTCAGGTCGTTCAGAAGGAGACGACCAGAGGGTTCATATCTCCTTCGTTTCTAAGTCTCCGTTCACACTGTCTGCCAAAGTGTTGGTATATGGAAAAACTAAGACTGTACTGGTGCTAGTTGATAGCGGAGCAGGAGCCGTTCTTATGGATTCTCGCTTTGCGCAGACTCATGGTTTAGTCTGTAGCACCTTAATGAGACCCTTTCCCATCTCTGCCATTGACTCAGTTCCGCTCAGCCAGAATGTATTATCCCAAGTTGTGCATAATGTGAACTTGAGCATAGGAACCCAGCACCAGGAGTTCCTCTCTTGTTATATCTTGGAGAATTTACTAACCTCCATTGTCTTTGGCCTTCCTTGGCTGAGGAAACACAACCCGGTAATCGACTGGTGGAGCCAGGAGGTGGTTCATTGGGGTACTGCCTGTGAGGGTAATTGCCGGGGTACTTTCCATCTGTGCTGTGCTGGTGATGTCTACACCTAGTTCTTCACTCAAGAAGGTTAGGCGTTTACCAGGGGATTGGGGGTGGAGTGCATACCCACGCTCCGGACTCCTGGTGCCTCTGGGCGTCGTTCGGAAGGTCTGCAATGCTGTAATTGCTGTAAAGAAAGAATTCTTTGAAGAAAGCAAAGTTTTAAGGAGAAAAATATTATTTCAAATAAAAATCATTATTTCTAACGTTGTCAATGTCTGGACTATATTTTCTATTCATTTTGCAATTATTTGATAAATAAAAGTATGAGTATTTCATGGAAAACACAAAATTGTCTGGGTGACCCCAAACTTTTAAACATTAGTGTAAATATATATAAATATGTGTATACAGTTTTGAAAAAAGTCTGCAGCACTCCAATTCAATATTTGCCAAAGGTTTATTCCAGCATAGGTACCAGTTGTGGCGACGATTTCGAGCATCAAATGCTCTTTATCCAGCCAATAGGCTTATTAACCAATTATTAGTAGACATATACTATACATGTTGTTTATAGCTCTTTTCATGTTCATCCAGTTTAGGCTGTCTTCACACCACGGTTTTCAGCTGTCAGGTTCTGTCCATTTTTTTGTGGGTTCCACTGGACAGAACCTGGCAGCACAGGATGAGCATAAAGTGTGGCCAAATATGCCCTCTGATCCGTTTTTTTGCAGGCTGTCAGCCTGTGTGTGCAGTGCTGCTGTCCATGGTGCTGAACTCCCAGTGTGTCTCTGAAATGGTGCCATGCTCATTCAGCACCATGGGACAGCAGCATTTCAGAGATACGGCTGGAAGTTCAGCACTATGGACAGCAGCATGCACATACAGGCTGAAAGATCAGAGCCTGCGCTGTGATTTTCATCGGATTCAGGGAAACAATTCGATTTTTGAACAGATCAGGACTCTATGGACTCCATGTTATGGGTGCCGGATTGCGCCAGATCCGGGAGGATCCGATTTTTGCACCGGAGTCAAAAAATATGCTTACTCCAATTTTGTGCCCAGTGAAAAAACGGATGAAATCGGACCAGGGACAAAAAACACAAAACCGGATGGCCAAATAGGACAATCTGGCACCACAGGGATACATGATGGCAAAACCAGATCAGGTTCTGTCCAGTGCAAACTGGACAGAACCTGACAGCTGAAAACCGTGGTGTGAAGCCAAGCCTAAGAAGTGGACATAGGCCTCTAAAGGAGTTCTGCTTTGCATGGAGATTATTGGCAATGCGTTATGGAAAAAAGTGTGCAAATTTTATCTCCAAGAGGAAGAAAACTAGCTTGCCAATGCCTTATTTTGGATGTAGCGCTTGCAAGTTAATATGCAATTGTGGCGCCCCGCAACGAGTGCGTCACAGGAGGGTATTGCATCCCAAATTGCATATGCAATATTCTAAGCAATGACATGGTTAAAAACTCAGAGCTTCATACCCTACATGCATCACTAGCATAGAGGGCCAATAAGGTCCTGGTGGGCGGAGTGTAGGAGTAGTGTGTTGAAGGAGAATGTAGGAGAAGGAGGAAGGAGAAGGAAGTGGTCGGGAGGAAGTAGGAGAGGGGGCTCTGCACAGTTCCGTGCAGCCCCGCAGACCACCTACAGGTTGGGCCATTACCCGGTGCCTAACAACCGGACTCTGGACGAACATCTTATGGGTCAAAATACACCTGCACCCATCACACAACCGGATCACTGGTTCTGAAGCAAGTTGTTCAGCACTTGCTTAGCAAACCAGGAGTGGAGGGACCGCTCTACAGGAGTACCCCACCGCCGCCGCACACAGAGCCGTCTTGCCAGTGGAGTACCCACCAAAAGGACCCAGGCTCCCCTCACACCAGGGAAAGTACACACCGGCAGGGAAATTTAAGTAGCCCCTTGTACCCGAACTTGGCACACAAAGGCGACATCAGCAATTCACCTAGAACAGTTTAGAGCGGAGGAACACGCGGAGCTCTGAGACAACACCGGTCATTTCTAAGTCCACCCAGTCCGTTACCCGTTACCTGTATAGCATGTATCACCTACTGATTACAGTAAAAGACCCGTTACAGAGACTATTGGTGTCCGTGCTTCTTCAAAACTGTTTAACTCCGCATACTAAGAGTAACTAACTAAGCTGCCTCACAACATCAAGTTCAGCTTCGGGCTTCGGGGTCTCCGCTCGTCCTGTGGGGAGCGTCCCATCTTGCTGCATTCCATACCCCGGAGGCCCAAGCTGCGCCGGTGAAATCACCGGAACACGCGCAGGTGGCGTTACGACAAGAATTAACCCCGTTATCTGTTCAGCCAACTCTTTTGATCTGGACCACCGGGCCTACACAGCCTCGGGCGCGGACCGTGACAGGGAGCAGCGACAGCCTGAGACGTGCACAACCGGCTACGGTAGAGTCACAATTACTCTCGCCACATGACTTAAAACAACAATTGAGCCATTTAAAGATAGTTTTGTCAGATTTGTCACCCACTGTATTGTAAAACAAGGTTCTTTAGTGATAACTAAGATAGAAGTCAATAGCCTCTCATCCAGCCAGCTAAGAGCCTGCTATACAACTTTTCTAATACTACATTCTGCTTTGCTTTTCTTATGCATTGAACATTAATACCAGGCAGCTAAGTGGTTAAAATGTCACTTGCAGGAACTGACAATGACACATATTGGCATCATGTCATATGTTAAGTAGTATATGTTATGCATTGAAGTGAGGAAATTCTTCTCCCATATCTTCCTCCCTGTGTAGATAGATGCTATAATAAAGACGTTTCCACAACTAATTGCATCCCTTGTATTTGTTTTAACTATGCTTAACACTTTCTCAATATACTTCTGCTACCTGCCCTGCTCCTGTAATCTTATCTCTCTGAGACTCAGAAATACCCTTAATGATTTTGTAGCTTTCAGCTTTCCGGTCTGGAGGCCGGATTTGGACCAACTGAGCAGGGCACGTCACTGGTGCAGGTGGGACTGCCTCTCTGTGAGTGACAGCAGTCTTTGCACACATGCCCAGATCACACTCTCAGTCTGCACTAGTGACGTACCCTGCTCAGTTGGTCCCCAGACCGTAAGGCTGAAAGCTACAACAATAAAGGAGCCTCTTAGATATAAGATTACAGGAGCAGAGGAGATAGCAGAAGTATATTAGAAAAAGTGTTAGTTAAGAATAGTTAAGTCAAATGAAAGGGGGTGACATTAGTAGTGGAAAACCTCTTTACGTCAACTGTAGGTCTACAGAATATGAAACACAATGTGGTTTCAGTACCAGATGTATAGTTTTCCACCAAATATAATAAGGTAACAAGCATTTTATAAAAAAAAAAAGCTGTGAAAGTTGGCAGTGTAATGACACCAAGAGGGAAGAATTTAGTAGCTTTTCCTCTGACTAGGATTTCAATAGAAATCAATATATCTGGCAGCCTGCGGCATAACTGCATGAAAAGAAGAAAGAGACATGGGATTTTAAACAAGCAATTTTGTTGTACATTCTGATTAGTCCTGTAATTATTTGGAAATGTGCTTTCAATTTAGTGCAAATATCCAGATCCATCGGCAGAGGTTCAAACTGTGAAAAGATAAACCTTGTACTATGCGAACAGATAAATATAAAATTATACAAAGGTTATTATGCGCCTAGGTGTAAATAAAACTTCTTGATGCTGGGTTGTTAAAGCATTACTTGTACAGCCAGTTTAGGAAGACACAAATCTGCACTTGTTCAAACCCCTAGAGACACTTCTGTACATCATTACTCAGTGGATAGTCAATCAATGTCATTCATTTGTATTTACAGCATGACCACCCCAGTGGGAATCGGTCACCAGGTTTTTGCCACCTAATCTGAGAGTAGCATAGTGTAGAGACGGAGACACTGATTACAGTGATGTATCATTTATTGGGATGCTTGTTAAAGCAACCTGCAGGTATGTACCTCTCTACATTTAGCTCAGTGATTTTATCAAAACTGCAGCAAACAGTCCAGTAAGTAATACGTTACTGGAATCAGGAATCAGGGTAACTTCCACTACAATTAGTCAGGTTATTCGATCAGCATTTGACATCACCACTAGTAAAAATGCTTAAAATCTACCAAACTGTAAAGCAGAATCTATTATAGAGGTCAATAAATTGTCTCCAGGCTGTCTCTAGCTTTGTTATCTCCATGTATGTGCTGTGAGGCACCGCTCACTGAATGTGTTGGGGGATGCTTGCTTGGCAATGGGATTAAGGGCCAGTTTATACATAACGATGTCCCAGCGACCCCACCAATGATGGGGGTCGCTGGGACATCGTTGTCTGATCGTGGGTGAGCTGTCAAACAGGCAGACTCACCAGCGATCAGCGACCAGCAAGAAACTTGCTGTGCGGTGCTGTGTGCTGGTAACCAGGGTAAATAGGGGTAACTAAGCGCAGCGCTCTGCTTAGTTTCCCACTGTTTACCCTGGTTACCAGCTCCCAGCGTGTGCTGTGCGGCGCTGGGAGGTCGATGATCATTGTGACGTTGCAGCGTCCTCGTAGCGATGTCGCTATGTGTGACATACTGCAACGATCAGCGATCAGCTCGCAGCAATGGCAAGGGCCATTTTTGATCGTTGGTCTCCCGCTGTCACACACGGTGATGATGGCCGCCCAACGGGAGACCAATGATCAAAAATGGCCCTGGCCATTGTACCAACGATCTGCGAGCTGATCGCCGATCGTTGCAGTAAGTCACACATAGTGACATCGCTATGAGGGCGCTGCAACGTCACAAGTTGCAGCGACATCGTTAACATGTCGCTACATGTAAACCGGCATTAAGCCACACAGTAACAGCTTGTATTAAATAAATCCAGACGGTTTATTAATTTCTACATAAATCGCTCAAACTGAACTAAACACATGCTGTCCTCCGGCTTTACAGAAAAAAGTCATAACACACAGTCCATATCTTCAGCTGGTACACTTGCCCAATCTGGCTATAACTATGTCCGAGTATCTCTCTGAGGGTCTGACAACTTTCATTCACTGACCTCAGTCAGCACACAACCCCCTTTATTTGAGGTTACCTTTCCAGATGAAAGGGCAGACACCATACACTGTTTCCTGACAGGAGCAGACAATATGAGACAAAACAAAGGAACAAAAAATTCAACAGATACCAAGAGGAGTGAGGGCCCTGCTCTCGAGTTTATTTCTATGAGGAAATAACAGAGGCGCGATAAGTAAAAAATGCTTGACATATATGATCCAGCAATCAATATAATAAATTGGAGATTGGTATAATGCTGTATTAATGGTACGTATATTATCATATACATACTAATGTGTATTAATGGTACATATATTACCATAAGTGTGGTAAGAGGATATGACTTGAGTGGGTTGACAGTTCTTCACACAGAATGTAAGAAGGCTGTTGTCAGGGAGCAGAAGTTAGTAAAATGATGCTTTGAGCATACCTAGGAGATGACCCAGACCCGTCTTCATGTGTAGGACAGTTAGTAACTTGTGACAGGCCAAGAGAGGAGGTTAGAGTTAAAAAGGTGGTAGTTGCAGACGGGGTGAGAGAGCTCATCAATAGGAATGTTAAAGTTCCCCTGTTTAGAGTGGGAATGCAAATATGCAAATTTGCACTTCACTAAGGAAGTAGAGAAACTCCAGTGCCACATTTAAGCAGCTTCCTCAAAGTCATAATCGTTTTCCAACAAGCTTTTAATATAACTAAGGGATTTGTGCCAGATCAGAACCCCAAACTACAGACGCTGCGTTTCGGGGTACCTGCACCATCAGTGTAGTGTGTGGGATATTCTGATCTGCCATAAGGTTGATAGCAAGTTCCCAGACCTAGAGTGGGAATGTCACAGGCTAGAAAGTGTGCAAGCCAGATAGCAAAGTGATTGAGGAATTGATGAGAAGGAGGGTTTTAAGGGCGATACACCACTGCTACTCACAGGAAGAAGAGCTTGTAAAGTCTGACATTATAAACCTTAAAAAGGAAATATAAGTGAGGGTACAGGATGGATAACCTGAAAAGCACAATTTGTTGAAAGCAGCAGACCAACACCTTCACCTGGTCTGTTCACAAGTCTGGTGTTCTGTGAAAATTGTGTGCCACCATATAAAAGAGCAGCAGCAGCGGTGGTTTCCAACTGCTAAATCCAGGCCTCAGTAAGAGCTAGTAGGTTAAGGGAATTTGAAAGGAAAAAGTCATGGATGTCAGAGAGCTTGTTACATGCTGAGCATGGTTTCCAGAGACCATATTTAAAGTAGACAGAAGGTATGCCAAGAATTTTAAGAGATTCACAGGGTTTTGAAATGTAGCAGGGAAGGAGTTAAATGTACTACTACAAGAATGACCTGGGCTAGGGGAGATATCACCTGCAACTAAGAGAATGAGAAAAGAAAGAGTGAGAAGATGGTTAAGTGATTTGACTAGCCCTGGGATCTCAAACTCCAAGCCATGAGGGCCGCAAACACTGCCTGTTTTAAGGATTTCCTTAGCATTGCACAGATGATAATTGAATCACCTGCACAGGTGATGATTCTGTGGTACCCCAGTGGTCCAGTTGCCACAGTGGCCTCGCCTCCCTCACAGGGGGTGATGCTATGACTAAAAGCAAGAGGAGGTCCCCATGCTAGGTAACACCAGCATGCAACACTTTTCCTGACTCCAGGCCAGAAGGGGGAGCTCTAGAATCTGACTTCAGGGGATCTGCCCTGGTTCTGTCCAGGAGGAGGAGTTAGTTAGAACATTTGAGGAGAGGGAAGAGAGAGGAATTGAGGAGAAGTGCTCTGGGGAGTGGAGCTGAGAATGAGCTCACCCTGGAGCGGAGCGCTAGAGGAAATGATGCCAGAGTCCTTGGTTGTGCGGATGCTGTATGCCCCGACAGCCGAATCTGGAAGGCAGGAGGCTGCAAGTCTCCTGGCTGCCCCAATCACCCGGTGGTATGACAGTATATCGGAGGACGGAGCCGCTACCTGTGCAGCGGTACCCGTGATATGCTCGAGTTGTCTGTCATACGGGTCAGAACAAATATGCAGAAAGAGGATCGCAGTATAGTTACAGGCAGCAGTGTCCCTAAAGGAGAGCGCAGCAGGAAAGCCCCCAATCTCACCTGGTGAGGTGGATCCCCAATGGCTTCCAGGCTGCCCAGACCTCATCTACCATCTGTAACCAGTGCCCGGACTGCACTAGGAACCGCTAAGTAAAGGTAAAGGAAACTGCACCCTTCTGTGTCCTCTGTTTATTATCCACAAGCTCTGTTCTGCACCCCAAAGACCATCATCACTGTCCTAATAGACGGATTCACTTATCCTTTTGGCCCCGCTCAAACAGTGGGGAGCGATACATCCGGCTGCATCACCATCGGCCCCCAGCGGTCCCAATGTGCAGCGTTGGCCATTCCTGGCCAAACCCCACAGGTGGCGTCTCGAACATCCCCCGCAAATATTCCCTTTATTACATGCCCAGTGTCACAGAGCCGGGTCACCGCCACCGGAATCTCCCAAAAGAACTGACCGGCCCAGTCCCAAATACACCATGGCCCTTGTTTTGTGTCACAATTTCAACACCTGTGTAATATTAAGGAAATCCTGGAAACTGGCAGTGTTTGCAGCCCTCGAGGCCTGGAGTGTGACATCCCTGTTCTAGTCCCTACAGTTAAACAAGACCAGCTGGTTAACACATTGCTTGCTGTGAGCATTGCATAAACTAATCACTATGCTGCATTTATCTTTGCAAACTCTAGTGATATCTACAAAGCCTTATACCTGTTAGAAACCTACACCTACAAACAAAAGCACAGAATCACTAATTTAACGTATTACTTGGTATTCCAGACAATAATACCATAAAAGAAAACACAAATAACCATTCAAAAATTATTAGAATACATTCTTCTTTAATTACTATAATAATAAAAGATTCATTAACATATTTATGGAGAAACACAAAACATCAAAGTCATTAACAAAGCATGAGATAAGGAAACAATGTGTATAGCCAGTACACAGTCTATAGCATTGAGAACATGATATCGCATGAGACTCTAAAATAATAGGTAAAGAAGTATACAGAAGCAGGATGCAAGGTGAGATGGAGGAAAAATAAAATCACGTATATGGTAGTCTTGGAGCAATAGCAATATTCAACATCTTGGTACAATAGCAATAAATAATGTCAATGCAAACATAACATATATGTATAGTGAGACCAAGAGGTAGGTTGTGTGCGACAAAAATACCAAAAAAGGTGTCATGTCTACACTGCAGTTTTGGTATGTATTTGGTACGGGAAGGTGAAGATTTTGTGTGTGTGATTTCAGGACAACTTTGAGAAAGTGACACTTCACAAGATAATAGCCCCCCAGTCCTGTGTGCTGATCCGGTCCGCAGCTGTCTGGGTCATATCGGACAGCACCGGACCGGATCATGCCGCAGTGTGAAGCCGGCCTAACAGGATTCATTTTTTTGCCCATTCACTTTAATGATTTCAGGTAGAATCTTGTTGCTTCAGGTTTTTTCCTGAAATCATAAAAGTGAATGGGCAAAAAAATGAATCCTGTAAGAATCAGGTTCTTTCATGATCTTCCAGATCAGGAAAAAATTGCAAGTGTGAAAGGCCCCTTACTCCATTTCTGACTGTTCTTTACGTAGAGAACTGTCAGAAGCGGCATAAGCGGCTGCAGGAGAAATGCACTTTCTCGCTGTTGGAGAAGGACATACACCACTTTTGACAGTTCTCTACATAGACAACATAGAAGCTACATAGAGAACTGTCAGAATTGGCATAAGTCCCAATTCAACAGTAAAAGTCGACTGGGACTTTAATCATTGATTATAATGTAGTTGCTTAAAATCACTTCTGCTGCCCCTCACCATGTCCCACAGAATAAGCATGTACACAAAACATTTCATTAACCTTTTGTTTGCAATAGGATAGGGCACAAGGCCTTCTTGTGATGTGGATGTCTCGCAGCCGCAGCTGACCTGAAAGCTGACATTACATTCTAGCACTGAGCTGCAAATACACAGAAATTACTGCTTGAATAATTGACATGCTGCAGGAAAATCTGCAGCATATATGCGAGACAAAATGCACTGCCACATATCCTGTTCACATTAAACAATATTGCCACCTTCATCTGTGTGTTACTTCAGACCCGCCACTATCCTCGTCCCCTGTTAAAATATTAAACACTCTACTCACCTTGCATGCTGTCGCCATTCCAACGCTGTCGGTAACAGCGGTTCAGCGATCATGTGACATTGTGAAGTCAAGTGCGCCACACTGCCAGCTTTCTCCTCCCCACCTTCGACCATAGTTGCTATCAACAGGAAGCGCAGCGCTCACATCCTGTTGATAGCTCCTATGTCCAAAGGCATGGTGAGAGAGAAGCCAGCGGTGATGGAATGAGGGGCTTGCATGATGTCACATGAGCCCGGAGTCACGGTTACAACAGCACTGGTACAGTAGAAGCACGCAAAATGAGTTGAAGGTTGATTGTTTTTAAAAGGTGGAAACAAGTCATTTCAGAAAAGGCTTTCCTAGTAGTGGACAACCCTTTTAAGTAAAGTATGGAGCAGATGCTCAGACCTTCTTGACAGTTAGGTCCATATATAATTTGACATTGACACAAATTTTTTTTTTTTACCTGTTTACTGAAACATATTCAAGTTATACCGTATTTTTCGCTTTATAAGACGCACCGGATTATAAGACGCACCCCCAAATTTGGTGAAGGAAATAAGAAAAAAAAGTTTTTAATGTTAAATGGGGTCCGTCTTATAATGCCAGTGTCCGTCTTACAATCAGTATATATGTCCCTAATCCTGGTACATAAACCCCCCAATTCTGGTATATATATCCCTCATCCTGGCATATATGTCTCTCATCCTGGTATGTATATTGCTGATCCTGGTATATATGCCCCCCCATTCTGTATATATGGCCCCCATTCTGTATATAGGCCCCCATCCTGTATATATGCCCCCCATCCTGTGTATGTGCCCCTCATCCTGTGTATGTGCCCCCTCATCCTGTGTATGTGCCCCCTCATCCTGTGTATGTGCCCCCTCATCCTGTGTATGTGCCCCCTCATCCTGTGTATGTGCCCCCTCATCCTGTGTATGTGCCCCCTCATGCTGTGTATGTGCCCCCTCATGCTGTGTATGTGCCCCCTCATCCTGTGTATGTGCCCCCCATCCTGTGTATGTGCCCCCTCATCCTGTGTATGTGCCCCTCATCCTGTGTATGTGCCCCCTCATCCTGTGTATGTGCCCCCTCATCCTGTGTATGTGCCCCCTCATGCTGTGTATGTGCCCCCTCATCCTGTGTATGTGCCCCCTCATGCTGTGTATGTGCCCCCTCATGCTGTGTATGTGCCCCCTCATGCTGTGTATGTGCCCCCTCATGCTGTGTATGTGCCCCCTCATCCCCAACCCTTTGATTATGGTATATGGCATCTTCCCCCCCCCCCCCAGACCCCTATTGCTCACCGAGGGGGGTACAGCTGCTCAGCGGGGGTGCTGGAGGGAGGTTCTCGTGGGTGGGGACACAGCTGCAGGACCAGAGCAAGCAGAGATGTACCGGCGGCAGTAAGCGGTGGGCGCCGCCATGTTTTTGTGGCTGGCTGCATTCATTAACACTGCAGCCAGCGGTAGAGGCTTCAACAAAATGGCCGCGGCCATAATGGAGACCCGCGGCCATTTTGAAGCCTCTACCTCTACCGGCCGGCTACCACAAGAAACATGGCGGCGCCCACCGCTTGCTGCCGCCGTTACATCTCCGCTGCTCCGGTCCTGCAGCGGTGCCCCCCACCCACCGGAACCTGCCTTCGGCCCCCCACTGGGCAGCTGCACCCCACAAACACCCCTCATATGGTAATATTTAATTTTTAATATTTTTTTTTTTTACATACGCTTTTTAAGACGCACCCCCGTTCCCCCCCAAAGTTTGGGGGGAACAAAAGTGCGTCTTAAAAAGCGAAAAATACGGTAGTTTTATAATGAACATGGAGCTAAAGTCTAGACTTTTAGCTTTCATTTGAGTTTATCATTAAAATCAGATGAAGGCCTTAGAAATTTCAGCTCCTTTACATGTGCACTCTGTTTTTAAAGGGACCAAAAGTAATCGGACAATTGATTAAAATGGTGTTTCATGGTCAGGTGTGGGCAATTCATTTCTTATTTCATTCTCACTTAGGCACATAAAAAGTTTGGAGTTGATTTGAGATGTAGTGCCTGCATTTTGAAAATTTTGCTAAAAAGTAAACAAGTGGTCAAAGGATCTCTATGTAAGGGCCCTTTCACATCAGCGTTTTTTTCAAATCGCGGCAGATGCGGGGAAAAAACCGCATCTGCCGCGATTACCGCATACCGGCTGCACTTGCGGCACGGTTGCGGCGCGGTTGTGGTAAACACCATACAAGGTATAGGCGGACTTGCGGCAGGTGCGGCAAGTGCGGTTTTGGCACTTGCGGCAGGTGCGGCTGTCAGACGCGTTTTTTTTCGCGGCCGCACCTGCCGCAAGTGCCAAAACCGCACCTGCCGCAAGTCCTCCTATACCTTGTATGGCGTTTACCGCAACCGTGCCGCAAGTGCAGCCGGTATGTGGTAATCGCTGCCGATGCGGTTTTTTCACCGCATCTGCCGCGATTTGAAAAAAACGCTGATGTGAAAGGGCCCTAAGTGAAACAAGCCACCCTTCATCTGTGAAAACAGAAAAAAACTCATCCGAGAAATTGCTACAATCTTAGGAGTGGAAAAATCTACAGAAAGAAAGAAAGAAAGAAAGAAAGAAAGAAAGAAAGAAAGAAAGAAAGAGAGAAAGAAAGAAAGAGAGAAAGAAACAAACAAACAATGCAATGGATGATTACAGAATTACCATGGTGAAGAGAAACCCCTTCACAACAACCAACCAAGAGAATAATACTCTAAAGAATGTAGGTGTATCAATATTCAAATCCACCCTAAAAAGATGACTGCAAGAAAGTAAGTACATATGGTTCACTCATAAGCCTTAAGAGTAAGAAGCCTAGATTGGACTTTCTTAAAAAAAATCTTAGAAAAACAGCACAGTTCTGAAAAAACATTCTTTGGACAGATGACACCAAAATCAACCTCTCCCACAATGATGGAAAGAAAAATGTATGACGAAGGCATAGTACAGCTCTTGGTCCAAAGCATACCACATCATCTATTAAACACAGCGCAGGCAGTGTGTGATGGTTTGGGCAGGCATGGCTGCCAGTGGCACTGGGTCCCTAGTGTTTACTGATGATGTGACACAGGACAGAAGCAGCCAGATGAATTCTGGGATTTTCAGAGAAATAGTGTGTGCTCAAATCCAGCCAAATGCAGTCAAACTGATTGGTCAGTGTTTCATAATACAGATGGAAAATGAACTAAAACATAAAGCCAAAGCAACCAAGGGGTTTATTAAAACAAAGAAGGTGAATATTCTTGAATGGCCAAGTCAATCACCTGATCTCAACCCAATATTTCACTTGTTACAATTTACATTTCACTTGTTAAAGACTAAACATCAGACAGAAAGGCCCACTAACAAACAGCAACTGAAAACCACTGCGGAAAAGACCCAGCAGGGCATTAAAAAGGAGAAAACCGCTTCTGGTGATGTCCATGATTTCAAGACTGCAGGCAGTCATTGCCAACAAAAGGTTTTCAACCACGTATTAGAAATTAACATTTTATTTACAATTATTTAATTTGTCCAGTTACTCTTGTGACCCTGAAATGAAGGAATTGAGTTTAAAAAAATACTTTAGTTCCTCACATTTTTATGTAATAATTTTGTTCAACCCATTGAATTAAAGCTGAAAGTCTGAATCTAAACTACATCTGAATTGTTTTGTTCAAAATCCATTGTGGTAATGTACAGAACAAACAATTGGAAAATGTTGTCTCTGTCCATATATATATGAACCTAACTGTATGTTAACAAACATTTACCTCATTATAAATTACTGCAGCCACCCTGTTCATTAATAATAAATCAACTTGTCCCTCCAGGGACATGAATTAGGGTGGATTCACATTGGTGTTCCCCTCCGCAGCATTCTACGGAGGGGAACCGCCATGTGAACGCAGCCACCACAAGTCCCTATGTTTATCATGGGAACGCACGGTGCTGCACTTGACTGCGCACGACCGTGCGCTCCCATTCATTTGCCTGTGTGATTTGTACACATGCGCAGCCGCAGGGATGAACAAAGGGTTAATGATAATAATACAGTGTGTTCCAAATTATTATGCAAATGTTCTTTTTCTCTGATTTTTCTAAATGGTTGGAGCAAATGACAGTCAGTGTAATAAAAGTCATCACCCGTTAGAGTATACATCAAATTTTATTTAAGAAATCTCCCTATGATAATAGTATAATTTGTAAAATTAAAAAAACTCTAAAAGCACTGTTCCAAATTATTATGCACAGTAGAGTTTGTAAACATTTGATATGTTTGAAAGAAGTGAAAATGCTCATTTGTTGAATTTGCAGCATTAACAGGTCACATTCACTGAAATAAAAAGCTATTTAACTCCAAAGCATCCTAACAGGCCAAGTTACATGTTAACATAAGAACCCTTCTTTGATCTCATCTTCACAATTCTAGCATCCATTGATATTGTGAGTTTCTAGAGAGTTTCTGCTTGTATTTCTTTAGATGATGTCAGAATAGCCTCCCAGAGCTGCTGTTTTGATGTTAACTGCCTCCCATCCTCATAGATCTAATTCTTGATTATACTCCTAAGGTTCTCTATAGGGTTGAGGTCAGGGGAATATGGTGGCCACACCATGAGTTTATCTCCTTTTATGCCCATAGCAGCCAATGGCACAGAGGTATTCTTTGTAGGATGATATGGTGCATTGACATGCATGAGGATGATTTTGCTCCTAAAGGCACGTTTTTGCTTTTTGTACCATGGAAGAAAGTTCTCAGTTGGAAACTCTATATACTTTGCAAAGGTCATTTTCACACCTTCAGGAACCTTAAAGGGGCCTACCAGCTGTTTCCCAATGATTCCAGCCCAAAACATGACTCCTCCACCTCCTTGCTGACGTCGCAGCCTTGTCGGGACATGGTGGCATCCACCAACACTCCACTACTCTACGTATTCATCTGGACCATCCAGGGTTGCTCGGCACTCATCAGTAAACAAGACTGGTTGAAAATTAGTCTTCATGTATATCTGGACCCACTGCAACTGTTTCTGCTTGTGAGCACTGTTTAGAGGTGGCCGAATAGTAGGTTTATGCACCACAGCAAGCCTTTGAAGGATCCTACACCTTGAGGTTCGAGGGACTCCAGCAGCTTCAAATATATGTTTGTTGGTTTGTAAGGTCTTTTTAGCAGCTGCTCTCTGATGAACTTGCCTGGCAGAAACCTTCCTCATTCTGCCTTTATCTGCACGAACACGTCTGTGCTCAGAATCAGCCACAAATCCCTTCACAATACGATGATCACGCTTAGGTTTTCTTGCAATATCAAATGTTTTCATCCCTTGTCTAAGGCATTGCGCTATTTGTTGCTTTTCGGCAGCAGAGACATCCTTTTATTTCCTATGTTACTTGAAAACTGTGGCCTGCGTAATATTGTGGAACACCCAGTTTTCCTTTTATGGGGCTCACCTGCCAAACTAAGTATCACAGATATCTGAGATTGATTTCAATGATCCAAAGAACCCTGAGACACAATACCATCAATGAGTTTCATTGAAAAAAAAATAAAAATAAAACCCTATGACATTTAAAACCAATTTGCATAATAATTTGGAACACAGTGTAGATGTGGTCAACATGTCTGTAGGGAGTGCCCACCCTCCCTAGAGACATGCCGTCCACATAGTTAGGCATGTTAAGGGTTAATATGTGCAATTACAGTATTGCCGGACATTCTCGGCATTTACTAATTTCTGAATGAAACTCGGCGGCTCCTTGCTGTGGAGGAGATACAGTACGTAGTCTGCATACTGTATCTGCCACTATCCAGGGTCCTGAAAGCATTAACATTAGGTCTGTGGCGGTGCGCTGCCCATAGACCTAATGTTAATGCTTTCAGGATCCTGGATAGCGGCAGATACAGTACACACATTACGTACTATACCTCCTCCATAGTGAGGAGCCGCCGGGTTTCATTCAGAAAATAGTAAATGCCGACAATGGCTGGCAATACTGTAATTGCACATATTAACCCTTAACACGCCTAACTATGTAGACAGCATGTCTCTAGGAGGGTGGGCACTCCCTACAGACATGTTGCCCACATCTATTATTAACATTAACCCTTTGTTCATCCCTGCGGCAGCAGGGATGAACAAAGCATCCGGCTACCGCAGGCATTTACATGTGCCTTGCAATAGCTGGATGGGCTCCCATAGGAGCCCATTATACAGTTGTGGCCAAAAGTATTGACACCCCTGCAATTCTGTCAGCTAATACTCAGTTTCTTCCTGAAAATGATTGCAATCACAAATTCTTTGGTATTATTATCTTCATTTAATTTGTCTTCAATGAAAAAACACAAAAAGAATTGTCCTAAAGCCAAATTGGATATAATTCCACACCAAACATAAAAAGGGGGTGGACAAAAGTATTGACACTGTTAGAAAAATCATGTGATGCTTCTCTAATTTGTGTAATTAACAGCACCTGTAACTTACCTGTGGCACCTAACAGGTGTTGGCAATAACTAAATCACACTTGCAGCCAGTTGAGAAAAGAAAGAAGACCAAAGAACTGTCTGAGGGCTTGAGAAACCAAATTGTGAGGAAGCATGAGCAATCTCAAGGCTACAAGTCCATCTCCAAAGACCTGAATGTTCCTGTGTCTACCGTGCGCAGTGTCATCAAGAAGTTTAAAGCCCATGGCACTGTGGATAACCTCCCTAGATGTGGACGGAAAAGAAAAATTGACAAGATATTTCAACGCAAGATTGTGCGGATGGTGGATACATAACCTCGACTAACATCCAAACAAGTTCAAGCTGCCCTGCAGTCAGAGGGTGCAACAGTGTCAACCCGTAATATCCATCGGCGTCTGAATGAAAAGGGACTGTATAGTAGGATACCCTGGAAGACCCCACTTCTTACCCCGAGACATAAAAAAGCCAGGCTGAAGTTTGCCAAAACTTACCTGAGAAAGCCTAAAATGTTTTGGAAGAATGTTCTCTGGTCAGATGAGATAAAAGTAGAGCTTTTGGGCAAAGGCATCAACATAGAGTTTACAGGAGAAAAAAAAGAGTCATTCAAAGAAAAGAACACGGTCCCTACAGTCAAACATGGCGGAGGTTCCCTGATGTTTTGGGGTTGCTTTGCTGCCTCTGGCACTGGACTGCTTGACCGTGTGCATGGCATTATGAAGTCTGTAGACTACCAACAAATTTTGCAGCATAATGTAGGGCCCAGTGTGAGGAAGCTGGGTCTCCCTCAGAGGTCATGGGTCTTCCAGCAGGACAATGACTCAAAATACACTTCAAAAAGCACTAGAAAATGTTTTGAGAGAAAGCACTGGAGACTTCTAAGGTGGCCAGCAATGAGTCCAGACCTGAATCCCATAGAATACCTGTGGAGAGATCTAAAAATGGCAGTTTGGAGAAGGCACCCTTCAAATATCAGGGACCTGGAGCAGTTTGCCAAAGAAGAATGGTCTAAAATTCCAGCAGAGCATTGTAAGAAACTCATTGATGGTTACCGGAAGTGGTTGATCGCAGTTATTTTGGCTAAAGGGTGTGCAATCAAGTATTAGGCTGAGGGTGCCAATACTTTTGTCTGCCCCATTTTTGGAGTTTTGTGTGAAATGATCAATGTTTTGCTTTTTGCTTCATTCTCTTTTGTGTTTTTTCATTGAAGACAAATTAAATGAAGACAATAATACCAAAGAATTTGTGATTGCAATCATTTTCAGGAAGAAACTGAGTATTATCTGACAGAATTGCAGGGGTGTCAATACTTTTGGCCACAACTGGAGGTCTCCTGCTGTGGTTTCCTAACCTCTGTGAAAACTGCAGCCTGCATGATTTTTACCGCAGGCTGCAAATCTGCAAGCGGTAACCGGACTGCATGTAGTGCAATCCGGTTTTATAATGGGCTCCTATGGGCTGCAGATCCTTATCCGGTTTTCAGCATTTTGCATGTTCAAAACTGGATCAGGATCTGCATTTGCTAACACAAATGTGACCCTAGCCTTTATATGCCAATTTCTCCACCCCAAAAATTTCTAAAACTATTTAGAAAGAATTGATAAATAAAAAAATAAAAATGTCACTTATAAAGTTTGAAGACGTTTGATCAGATAGTTTTCAACCCTGATTAGGCTCCTACCACAAAAAATCACCAAGATGTCAAAATAATATTTCATTTTATTCAATATTAGAAAAAAGTTAAGACATTAATGTGTGAAACATGATACATTTTGTTTAAAAAATGTAGCAATTTAGCCCAACCTGGCAGATATGGCTTTTTGACCATAAATAATGGCGTGTCATCAAAAGTGGTGAACTCTGACATGTAGAAGTACAATTTCCATGTAATTGGACGATTGAACACAAATTTCTTGGGCACACAAAATGGGAACTGCCGGCACAATGGAGGTGGAGAAGAATGTTTATGAAAGCAGTAGGTGAGGATGATAATGGGGCTGATGACAATGTAAAGGCACTACCAGTGAGTACATACTGCTTACCAGAAAGGTGATCACGAACAGAGGAAGGAGGACAGCTTGAGCCCTTCTCATCAATATTACACTTCAATATCCTCCACCATCAATATCTTTTTATTCTTCACCAATTTTTAAAGCACAATTTCATTCACAAGAGCTGTGACAACATGATTCTTTACTAATTTCTCTACTCCTACCCTCTTCCAACAATGATCTATTCTTCACCATTCCTCTTCTTGTAGGAAAAGGCTTTAGTCAGTCAGATATCCTCATTTTGTCACCCTATCTTTTTTTTCATGACTTGCAGCATAAAAATCCTTTTTGAAACAATGTTCTTCTTTTCCTCTTTCATTCTAGTTTTCTTTCTGCTTTTCTTTCCTGATATTTACCCTTCCTAATTCACTCTTTTGAATCATCTTCACAAATTTTTACTTTTCTTACACATTTTACTTTCTCCACAAAACTTTTTTTATTCATTTCTTTGTCTCCATAATTTCTCTACATTAAACCCACTAGTGACTCCACCAGATTTTCATCCTTTCTTCTTTTCTTCCACTATGATGTTCTAACGCTCTTCCTTGTTTTTTTTTCCTCTATCAGTTTACTTAACTGATCTTTTTTTTTCACTTTATATTTGCCTTTTTTATTTTGACTCTATCCTCCTTTACCTCATCTTTACACATCATCCACTTCCCTCCACTTTTTAACCTCCCCCACCCTCCCACTTTTTCAAATCCATTGTGAGTGGTTCAGCTATTCCTGGTGCCCATTTCAGGCTTTTCAAATCCTCTTGTCTCTGAGTGTGTTGTACATTTGGTTTTTACACTTGAAAGAGATGCTAGTCCAGCATCGATACACATTGTGGAATATTGTAATGATACTTATATCATTGGTTCAAGAATTTTCATTTCATAGTGCAACCAAGAAAATAGGAATTGTCTCTTCTTTTCAAATATCCCAGTGAAGTTCATTCCCCAGCCATGAGGCAGCAGCCACAATCCCTGAATTTTTATAGGAGTTGTGCCCACTCAACTCTCTCAGGTGAGCAAATTATCTGGAATTTTTACATCCTTCTATGAAGTAATCACTCTGTGATTTGTTGCACACTGTTTCCCCATAGTTTTTGTTAATAGTCAAGTATATGATAGAATTCTGGATCTCAAAGACTATGGATAGCCTTAAGGTACCATTACACAGCACAATGTTGAAATGATGTCGGCAACGATTGTGCGGGAGTGAAGTAGTTTCCGACATCGTTTTGACATCGTTGGTGAGATGTCACACGTGTAGATATCGTGGACAACTCACCAACGATGTTGTGTGCAGGTATCGTTCGCACAACCCAGCGAAAGATACCTACTCATTGCTGTGAATGGGCGAAGTCACAAATGACATCGTTATCGCGGTGTCACACACAACGATATAGCAGGTTGTCCAATCGTGGATTGTCTGATTAGAGAACATGTTCTCAAATCTGCAATCAACGATCCAACAATTTATCGTAATCAAATCTCGATGTTACATGCAAGAACATCCTAACGATGTCATTTGAACGACTCCAAACCCGTGACGTTTAAGCGATATCGTTAAGGATATCTTGCTGTGTAACGGAGCATTTAGTAAGATAGTCTTTTTTTACCCTGGATTACAATGTCGTTCCCTTGTCTGGTTTGCGGTCAACAGGTGCTTTCATTTGCTCTTTTTTTTTGCCCTATCACATTTTGGGTGTGGCTTTTTATACCCACCTTATGTAGGCCTTCTTTGATGGCTGTATTCCTATGTGGACCCTGCTAAGGAATTCCAGCCCCAAATTCAAAGTGTTCTTGCCAGTCACAGACCATCTTGTTATTTACTTTTTGTTGTCTCACTTTCTTAACAACTCCTTTTTTCTGTTGGGAGTTTGGTTTTAGGAGGCAATCCTAAACTTGAAGTTGCAACTGAACCCTTTTCCACTTGTGCACATGTTTACTGTTACCACACCTTGGGTCTTTCCCCATCTCTGCATGCTTTCTTTTTCCTCAGTTATAGTATCTATCTTTCCTCTAGTTCTATAGGAGGTATGAGTTGCAACTCGACTGCCTTTCAGACAGTCAGATCCGAATTGTGGCTTCTTAAGGTACCATTACACGGTTCAATGTTGAAACAATATCACTAACTATCTCATGGGCGCACGGTCATTAGGACATCTTTTTGACATCATTGGTGAGCTGTGACACATGTAGATATCGTGGATGACGCACCAACGATGTAGCGAGCAGCTATCGTTTGCACAACCCAGCGAACGATACTTGTTCACTGATGTGAATGGGCGAAGTTGTGAACGACATCATTATCGCGGTGTCTCACAGAACGATGCAGCAGGTTGGCTGATTGAGGATCGTTTGATTTGAGAACATGTTCTCAAATCTGCTATCAACGATTTGTCGTAGTCATATCTCGGTGTTACACGCAACAACGTTCTAACGATGTTGTTTCAACAACTCCAAATCCGTGACGTTTCAGTGATATTGTTCACGATATCATACCATGTAACGGGGCCTTTAGTGTTGCTGCTAGGGATATTATAGCCTGTGCTGGAGCCTCTTGGACTGTACAGCAAGAGGTACTAGTCTGTACAGGAATTAGTTGAGGCAGGTTCAGTTGCTAATTAATAGGTAAAGAATACATAACATTGTTTTTCTTGTTGAAATCTTCATGGTTATCAGTCCAGCACCATGATACTACTCTGTACCCCCCCACACTACCACCTTCTATTTAATAATCATTCTTTAGCTTCATAAAATAATAGCTTATTGCACATTTTTAACTAACACCTTATGGATTATAATCATGTAGTAGTCATTGTTTTTCATTTAATTTATTTTTCCTTATACACTTTATATTTGTTTTTGTGTATATTAACTGTGACCTTTGACCATGGGATACACCAAAATATTGAGTCACAGCACCAAGGCTTTACCGGGTACAGCTGTTACCCATAACAAGGCGCATGTCCATTTCCAGGGAGTCCAACCTGGACCATGCAGACATATAAATAAAATAAGACAGCGCCTAACCAGTTGGTATTATTCAAAGTGTCTTCTTTATTTCTGGCCCCCAAACGAGCGACGTTTCGATCAGAGATCTTTATCAAGCTCCTTGATAAAGATCTCTGATCGAAACGTCGCTCGTTTGGGGGCAGAAATAAAGAAGACACTTTGAATAATACCATCCGGTGAGGTGCTGTCTTATTTTATTTATATGTCTTTGACCATGGGATGTCACCATCATTACTCTTATTCCTTCTTTTTTGTCTATTTATACCTGGATTTATAGATTTGGCCTGAGACAGACATAATTGAGATGTAGAAGCGCGACACCTTTTATTTGCCATACCATTAATGGTTTTAACAGTAATAAGTTATACCTGTTATTAACCAGCAGCCCTACCACTACTATTAATTTTCATTTACTTTTCTTTATTTTCTTTGTAAATGTTCCCACTGCAATTATGGTGGTGTATTCAACTGACCATAAAAAGCTAACTTGTTTCCCCGAAAATAAGACAGTGTCTTAAGTTAATTTTTGCTCCCAAAGATGCACTAGGTCTTATTTTCAGGGGATGTATTACTTTTCCATGATCCCCATCTTCCCATTGCAGCCCCCAATATCCCCATCATCCACTTGCAGACCCCAATATCCCCATCATCCCCATGCAGCTACCAATATCCTGCTGCAGCCCTCCAATATCCTCATGCAGCCCTCAATATCCCCTTGCAGCCCCCAATATCAACATGCAGCCCCCAAAATCCCCTTGCAGCCCCAAGGTCCCCATTTAGCCCCAATACCATATCCACATCATCCCTTTGCAGCCCCTATCATCCTCTTACAGTCCCCAATAACCCCATGCAGCCACAATACCATATCCCATCATTCCCTTGCAACCCCATCACACCCCCATGAAGCCCCAAATACCTTATCCCCACCTTCATCACCCCCATCAACACACACATAGGCAGACACAAACACACTTTGTTAACTGGTTCACTGCTGCAGTATTGTGGGCACCGCTCTGCGCTCTGATTCAGTTGTGTAGATGTATGGGCGGAACTGCTGGCCAATCATAGCACTGCAGCTGCTGGCCAATCAGAGGCCCGCAAGTAATGTCTGATTGGCTGGTGGCTTCTGGGCTATGATTGACCAGTGGCTTCCCATACATCTATGTAGCTGAGGCAGAGAGCTCAGAGCTTCGCCATAATCTTGCAGCTGCAGTGATTGGGAAACGTACGGCAGGCGGGCAGTACAGTTCAGTACATACACACACAGCTGCATGCCCTGATCTTCTGTTAGACTGGCATGCTTAAGAAAAAATTTAAATTTGCTAGTTCTTATTTTCGGGGGAGGGCTTACACTTAGCAGCCTGACAAAATATCCTCCCACTGGGTCTTATTTTAGGGGGATGTCTTATCTTCAAGGAAACATGGTAGCACCCTGGAAAATACACAACTAACCAAGGGGAGTGCACTATCCAGCACTCTAATATGGTGTTAGAGTCTCCTGTACTATGAAGCACACTGTTAGTTTCCTTTGTTCTTTTTTTTAAATTAAGTTAATCTCTCCTTTATTAAGGCCCCTTTTTAACAATTTGTGAATGTTAATCAGCCTCCACACAACAGTGTTTTAGCTTCAGTTTCCTCAGTGTCTGCTAGAGCAGAACATAATTGCTTTCAAATAGTAATCTGCCAGAGGAGGACATAGCTGCCTATAAAGGGTTAATCTAAGTCACTACAGCACACAGAGCCTGCAGAGTCTGAAGAAATACACCTAAATTATTAGTATTATTATTATTATTATTTATTATTTATATAGCGCCATTATATTCCAATGGAAAGCATGTCATATGGATTTTTTTTCTCAGTAAAAAATGATCTCTGCAATAAAGGGAATAACAGCAATTACTTTTTTTACCATCTAAAATGTTGTAGCCAATTTCAATTAGTTGTCAAATTGCTCGATTAGGTACATGCAACTATTACCTATGCAGATTCATGCAAATTCATCATTAAATTACCAATAGACTTGATTACAGTACAATTTCGGCTCATCTAGTTATTATTTCCACTGCTTAAAAACAGAATGTGTGTCCAACTGTGAACACATGGGCTGTGCTATGTTCCCAAACAGTACAAAGAACTAAAACTCGTTGCCTAGCAATCCATGAGGTTTGCACCCACATACAAAACGACATTACGTCTCTGACTCTGTACAAACCTCCTTTCCAAAGAAAGTGGAATTGAAGATTTACAGCTGATTTTACATATATATATATATATATATTATACAAGAATGGAAAACTTTTTCCACAAATAATTCATATTACTTTCACAGTTTTACAACTTGTATTAAATAATTTTTTTACAATCCATAATATTGCAATGGTGCAAAGGGAGTCTGTTAGGCAGGTCAGTCAGCTGTCAATCAAGCAGGGTAACGTTAGACTGGGTGAGGAATTGAGCCAGGGGAGCAAAGGCTTGGGTGCTTTGACACTCCCAGAGCACTTAAACCTAATTTGCATGAGGATTAAAACAGCCGTTTATGAAGCTATGGATTACAAGATCCTATAGGGAGCAGCATGACCATATAAAATTATTGAGATGTGGGGGTATCATGCTAGCAAACACCCTTTAAGACTATGGAACAATCAAACTGAATGATTACCAATCCCCAAACCACTACTGCACTCCACAACTACTTTATTGCTAAATGTACTGTTAAAAACAGACAGATCTAAAATAAATCCAAAATTGGCACCTTTACTTTTGTATTTTCTAACAAGGATGCATCCATCAACATGATGCTGGAGAAGTGTTCTCCATACAAGGACAATGTAGTATTTTGCATTAAGCAGTATTGCTTACAATAGTGTCGGACATGCACAGAAGTAGATACCAGTGCAAGAACAATATATGGCTTATTCGCAATCTGATAGCTTATCATAATGGTCAATTTCACCTCTTTTGTAGGTGGAAGTTGTGCTCAGGTTGCAAACATATGTACGCCCCTGAGAAATTCACAGAAGTACAAACTAACTCCTCAAATATATCTTTATTACAATTTTTTTTTTTGGTTAGCCCCAACAAACATATAATTGCTATAAACAACCGGATAATACAAAATGACTCTCCCTGTCATGTGCTACTTTGTTAGACACCTACCTAACAGTAGGGGTCGGCACCAGAGAGTCATACGTTCATGGTGTCCCTATTCCACGATGGCTAGTCCTGCGACGGGGCTGGGGATGTCGGCGGCGACTGGCAGGTGCGCGCACGTTTTTGATGCCCCGCCAGCGTCGCCGTCCCCCGTTTACACGGGGCGACACCTCCAGCCCCGCGCCTGCGAGCTGTCTGGAAATCCCAGCGGTGATGCAGGACAATGGGAGCCTATGGCTCCCATCGCCTGACAGGTCACCGGCACCTGGTTACATGGGGCGATGTGCACACATCGCCCCATGATGGTCGCCTGGTTTCAGGGCACTGCTCTGAAACCAGGCAACCGCCCGGCACCACTGACATCGCACCTTTACATGAGGCGACGTAGGGGCGATGTCACCGCCGATAGGCCATGCCCCTACGTCGCCGATGTAATCAGCGGCGATGTGGCCCCATGTGACGGGGGCTTAAGAGCTATGGGATAAAACATGGGCTATTAAGGTATAATGTGCAGGGAAATTGGTAGGCGTGAGACAGGCAGGGATGAAAACCAGAAAGTACCCAAGGAGTAAGTAACAACACCACATATAAATTAATATGTCAGTGGTGAATATTTAGTGATACCTAATATGAGGAAAAATAATGTCCCAAATTAATGACCTGATGCATTTCCCCTCTTAGGAATCGATATAAATACTTAAGTCCCAAAAAAGTTGAGAAAAGTATTATAGGAGTGATACCTTTATTGGCTAACCAAAAAAATTATATTTGTAAGCTTCAGAGCTCAAGGCTCCTTCATCAGACAATATTAAAAATGAGTTGCTGAGACATTTAAATACACAAAACAGCAGGACTTAAGGAAATAATAAGTGCAGGTGGGCTAAAGAAATTGAAATAAAATCCTTTAGGGGTTTGTGCCTAGAGATGTCTGCCCTTGGTTCACAATATGACAACCCAAGAGTATTGCTTTGTCCTATTACTATTGTAATTGCGCCTGTAGCAGTATTAGGTTGCCTGCATCATAATACTCTGTATAAATGCAGGGTTAGGCTGGCTTCACACTGCAGTTTTTTCCCTGATCAGGTTCGATCAGGTTTGTGTGTCCCAAACTCAGAACAGGTGTCAATCTTTCAATTATACTTTTTTTCTGCAAGTTCCTCTCCTGGTTCCTCTCCTGGTTTTGGCACACAAACCTGATCTAACCTGATCAAACCTGATCAGGGAAAAAACTGCAGTATGAAACAAGCCTATAGGTACCGTTACACGGCACAACGTTGGAACGATGTCGGCAATGATCTCGTGGGTATGTGGTCGTTGCAGACATCGTTTTGACATCGTTGGTGAGATTTCACACGTCTAGAAATCATAAAACAGCTCAGGTTCGCAAACCCCGTGAACGATCCCTGCTCATTGCTGTGAATGGGCAAAGTCATCCACAACATCGTTATTGCGGTGTCACACACAGTGATATACCAGGTTGGCTGCTTGTTGATCGTGTGGCTTGAGAACATGTTCTCAAACCTGCGATCAGCAATTCAATGATTTATCGTTCCAACTTGCCAGTCACACGCAATGAGGTCGAAACGAGGTCGGTGGAACGCCTCCAAACCCGTGATGTATCAGTGACATCATTAACGATGTTGTGCCATGTAACGGGGCCTTATGAGATACTTTGGACTAGTGATGAGCAAATCCGTGAAAATTCACTTTGCACAAGTTTTGTTGACATAATTTCTGTAAGACTGGGTACAGATAACTAAGTTTGTTTTCTCATTTGAGAAAATTGGTTTAATTATGCTAATCACACTTTGATGAAACTCTTACCAGAATTTGATCAGAGTAGGATGCGATTTTCTTGGATGTGGAGAAAACAAAAACAATTATCTGTCTTCTGCATTCTGTCAGTCTTGAAAATAGGACTGTACTCGGAAGTCATCTGAGTGCAATCCAATTTTTTCAACTGGCCTTTTGACTTGCATGGTGAGTGCAATGAGATTATGGAGGTATTTTGGGTATGCTGCAATTTTTTTCCTCAGGTAAGCTTGGTTCAAGGAAAAAGTTAAAATTGTACATGACTCCATAGAACAACATCGGTCTAAGTGCGAGCCGATGTTTTGTTGGATCACATTCAGACCACAAATCCAGTTATTTACACTGAGCCTTAGAGATTGGTAATTTCCACATTCAGAGCATTGGAGACACATACCATTGGCATATTTTGGAGAAATATTGCATTGTATTAAGTAATCACAATAAAATATTTTACTACAAAAGTGAAATTTGATGTGTATGGAAGTACCACGAACCACATACTAGGATGAGCCATAAAAAGGCATTTATAGACTTCTATGTTTCTACCGCGAAGATTAATCTTCACTACTATTGGCAAAAAAACATAAAATTGGCCTGTACAGCCTATCAGATAATGGTGTCTGCTAGAGTTGAGCAAATATATTTTAATGGAATTTAATTCTACTCAATTATTACAATATCCACTTTTGCCAAAGTGCAAATTTTTTTGTAATTCCTTTCATGCGGATTTAGCAACTGTTATCAAAATGTTAAAAAGTATAAAAAAGTGGCCGTAAAAGATTTCCAAATTACTTTGGTCATACAAGCTAATAATAAGTTAACACAGAAAGATAGAGGCAAATCTAGCCCTTTGTTAACTGCACAACGTCTGGCCACTTAGTACCGGTACATACTGGGACATTGGAAGCACTCTGAATTTGTGATAAATGAATACTTTATACTTTTTCATGACTGTAATTTTGTCGACAATGATGGACAAACTATTTAAAGGGAGTCAATCATTTTGTAAAACGAAAAAAATATTATCTTGCACAATATCAGTAATATGTTATATTCCAAAACTTAGGCTGCCTTCACACTTGCAGATGCATCTGCAGCGTTTTGCAGATGCATCTGCAAGTATCAGCATGCAGACCGCGGCCCCTATGTTTATAATAGGGCGCACCGCGGTCTGAATGCTCTCATTCATTCCTATATGTGAGCCGTAAGCAGGCGTATGCCTGCTGACAGATCACACACTCCCGCCCCGCACCTTGGACGCAACATCTCGCGTCCATAGTGCGGGCGGGAGAGTGTGATCTGTAAGCAGGCATACGCCTGCTTACGGCTCACATATAGGAATGAATGAGAGCATTCACACCACGGCCGCGGTCTGCATGCTGATACTTGCAGATGCATCTGCAAAACGCTGCAGATGCATCTGCAAGTGTGAAGCCAGCCTTAAAGGGTATATCTGGGATTTAAAAAAAATAAAAAAAAATGCCGAAGCACTAATAGGCAGGTAGTTTCTCCTTACCTGCCTGTTGTGCTCAGTGCCGGTCACTGGCGTCACAGAGCAGTCACAGACTACTCCTGCCAGTGATACAATGACATTGTGAACACAGCAGAGGTTTCCTTCCACTTTGCTCTGAAGAAAGGGTAGGACAGACGACGTCATGCTGATTGACAGCTGGCCCCCCACTACCTAACTGGGGGAGTCGGCTGTCAATAAGCATAACATTGGCTTTGACGCCCATCAAAAAAGCAAAAAAGCCACCTCTCCCTTGATTTGACATCAGCAGAAGTTGCAGAATCACCATCAGGAGCGGCCTTAGACCTCTTAATGGTGCCGAACACACAACAATCAGGTGGGTAGCAACCTGCCTGTTAGAGCTTATGCACATTTCTTTTTAAGAGCATCCTATTTTATTCACTCTGTTATTGGAGACTTGGAATGCTCAAGTCTCAGAGGAGCACGAAGTAGCCTGCATATATGGGGATCATACATATACTACTGACTGCTGTTCCCGCCTTCGTGGTTGTCAAGGTGTTTTATTTATTCCTCTGCTGAGAATTTCACTGCAATGAGTTTTCACTTACTCATAATACTGACAGAGATAAGGCCTCTCCCATTATCTGTCTCATTCACAGCTACAGGGCTTTATTCACAGACACGTCTGGGGCTCATTACCTTGCAGTGCAGTCTCATTCATCATTCAAAGCATTTGTGTTCTCTCTCCGTATATATCCGGAATTCACTATGCTTCAGTGTATCTCCTGAATTCACTAAACAGCTTTTATGGGAGTCAAATATTTCTAATTCTTTGTGCTCATGTCACCTGTGCATAAGACATAATGTTGTATTGCCATTCTCTGCATTCTACACCATTAAACAAATGAGAACCCAAAGCTCTGTTCCTCTGTGTCTCCAGTGACCCTATTTTTCTAGATTGCTCTGAATTTATTGATTATGAAAAAGTAATGGTCTGAAAGTCTTAGATTCTACATAAGGTGGTCATCAAAACAGCTTCCTAAATCTGCCCTTAAGACCAATGATGGCTATATCCGTCATGGCTTTGAACTGTCACTGTGTGTAAACACTCTATTTGGTCAAAGAAATGCAGAAAATATCATCCTAAATTTACTACTAACATGAAGTCCAATATGTCATGAAAAATCAGCCTTGGAATCACTGGGATATATTGAAGCGTTCCAGAGTTATAACCTCATAAAGTGACACTGGCCAGAATTGCAAAAATGAGGCTTGGTCCTTAAGGGGTTAAAAAAGCAGATTAGGGCCAAACATCACTTTAATGAGAGATTGATAGGTCTTATTCTCATGCACAATCATTCAAGAAGTAAGTTTACTTGAAGACTAACTTCAGTCTGACTCTGTTACCTAACAATTTAATGGTATTGACAGGAGCCCACTGGGAGAGTGGTTAGCAATCTTCCTTTGCTTAAAGGGATTGTCTGGTCTTAAGGTGGGGTCTCACGAGGCGATTCTGGCCGGCGATGTCGGAAGCGATGTGCAGGTGCACGCTCGCTTCCGACATCGCAGGCCAGCTGTCACACGGCACGGCGGCGATGTGGGCGGAGCCATCGCTCGCTGGGCTGGGCTCAGCCCAGCGTGCGATCCTCAGCAACGCTGCGATATAGGCTGGATTGCGCCGCCAACAGTGTCAGACGGCGCGATCCAGCCTAATCGTTGGTCACAGGTTGACAGGTTTATGAACATGTTCATAAATCTGTCAACCTGCAACCAGCGATAATTTGCAGTTGCGTCGCGCTGTCACACAGCGCGACGCACTTGTGATATCGCCCGGGACATCGCTGTTACGTCACTTTTCGGTGATGTCGCGGGCGACATCGCCACGTGTGACCCCACCTTTAGACTATTGTCCAATGTGAGGATTTTCTGGTGTTGGGAGCAGGTGGCCATGTTATTGCAAGTTTGCCACATTCCAGCTGGGCTGTATCTTGCCTTATTCAACAGACTTGATTAAGCGAACCCACACCCATCTAGTCAGCACATAATGGCATGAAGGCAAATCACATATTTGCAGTTACACGTCCGTCTCACAGTATGTAGTGCACGCGATGTGAGTATTCCACAGTCTGCAGTCACATAGAGTGATTGCAGACTTGTAGCCTATGGCCGGAGAACCCCTTTAACAGAACAAGATTCAATGATCTGACTACAGTTTACAAAGTCTTGCAGATACACACTGGTGATATTCTGGCTCCGTCATTGTTATGCGGTAAGGTAGGACACAGTTGTTTTGCAGTAATATTTAATAAAGCAAAAAAAAACATTTTTAGTTTTGATCTAGAGGCTCAATGCAAGGTTGCATTCACACTTCCTTTTGAGTATTACCATATGAGGAAAATACTACTAATTTATTTTTTCTGTCCTTAATGCTACAGCACTTTGGATGTTGAGAAAGATATATCATACCAACTTCTTCTAGTATGATGTGTTCGATAAGAAAAGTCAACATTTGACTTGAATGAGGTAGGGGAAAAAGGAGTCAGAGGATTTGACTTGATGAGCCAGCTGTGATTGTAGTGGTGCAGTGGCAGGCATGGTGGTAGAGCACTGGTAGTGTAAGCTACAGTTCACAGCAGTGCGGCAATTTACGGTAATTTTACCCTGAATTCCATCACGTATGAATGTGCATATTGTATTGCACAAATCTGGGAATCACATTTAATAACTGCGATATTTCATCGGAGGAGTACAGAAAAAAATGCACATTCACAAAATCTTTCCAGTTTTAGGCGTAATTCTCGTGGCCATGATAAGCAACTGAAATACGCGGAGTTAAACAAAACGCTGGTCTGCGTTATCTTTTACGCCTAGGGTGAATAATACTTCACTGCTGCAAAAATATCTAAGTGCTTCACACTGCGCTTGAAATCAGTTTAAAACCATCGCCCGATTTGGACATTAACACGGATCACAGCTGCACTTATGACGGATGTACATGATATATGGTGACAATTGCGGACCAGATTGGGCAATGACGGATATTCACTTGCAGGAAAAGGTGACGCAGGAAAAAAAACGCAGTAATCAGCCGCTCTTTCAGTATCTAATCTCGCTGCGCAGTCAAAGAGCACTTGCGCTATACTGACGCAGGAGTTTCACATCACTTTAAAGCTTTGGTGGTCAGCTATGGACTATAAAGAACGTCCGAAACCGTTATGGTGCGGCAGAATTCGTTTTTTTCCGGCCAAACAAAATATGTCTTACAGAGTGATTCTCTGCAGGAGGAAAATAAGCCATGAACGTTCCAACACAAGTCAACTAGGAACTCTGAGCCCTCGTGGACAGGGTCCCTGTCCCTCCTGTACCAGTACGTCCTGATCACCTAGATTTAGTGTACTTGTTCTTGTCTCCCTTATCCTCATGTAAAGCGCCATGGAACCTAATGGCTTAATAAATAAATAATAATAATAATAATAATCTGGCTCTTTGTCAGTGCAAGAAGCAGCATCACCTGCCCACATAGGAAAAGTAAACTGGCCAGCAATATGAGTAAATCTGAAACTGTATTCTTCTCTTCATTATTTAATTTCTGCTACATAGGCCATATCCTCACATAGTACCTGGTGAGGATTATCTACTGCTTGTGGTTTTCCTTCTACTCCTCCTTCTCTGTCACGCCATCAGATATCCAAACCTGATTGTAGGGTTTACCAAACAACAATATACTTGTTTGCAGCTGAACTCTTAGGCCGGTTACATATTTGCAGTTGTCACGCAGCTTCCCGGACGCAGCCAAACACGTGCACTGTGTTCCTATGTTTAACAGGGAACGCATGGTGCCGGCGTTTGGCTGCTTTCGGTTGCGGTTGTGTTCGGATGCGCATAATTTGTGCCCCTCCCAATGCAGCCTGTTGCATTTTTTTGTGCGTTCACGGGCGCTTGTTTTATCAGCAAGCGCCCGCAAGCGCACAAACAATGCATGGATCTCAATGGATCCGCAGTGTCCTCCGCATGACAGCGCAGGAGAGTGCTGCAAATCACATTGAAATCTCTCCCGGTGGCCAATCAGCAATCTTGGCGGTGGCCGGAGAAAGGGGATCCTGCCGCTTATCTCCGCCTCCCGGCTGCCGCCGAGGTCGCTGATTGGCTGGTTGGGCACCATACTGGTGTCAAAGTATGCGGAGATTCTCCTCTGCGTTCACATCAGTTTGGCTGCGTTTGCAATGCATTTGCGTCTGCATGCCCTCCACATGCAGACACAAACGCAAATGTGAAGGCAGCCTTATCTAGTGAACTTGCTGGTGGGGTAGATCCTGTCCATTGTGTGCTATATCTACACTACACTGCTGCTGCTGTCAGTGATGTTCCTACACAACTAGGCATGTCCTGCCTGCCCATCATGTGCTATACTGTGCTGTTGCTGCCACTGCCAATAGACAGCCACTCATTTCCTGCATTTCCATTATGTTTTATATTTATACTTATTGCTGCAGAGAACCGTACCCTGCACAAGATACATTCAAGAAACTTAACACCGTTATCGAAAAAAGGATACATTTTAGATTGGCATTTTAATACTCTATTGCCTCTACATTTTATAATCAGCAAACCTATTGCTAGTTCCAAAAAAGGAAACATTTTGTAATGCTTGTTATAAAGTCTTTTTTTTCCATTTTCCACTGAAAGGCTTGTCAAAAAACCATTGGTCCTTCACTTGCCAAACAACTAGCTTGTTGCTCACCTAAAAAAAGAAAGAACATTTTAGGATGATTCTTCAAAGGATTTTTGGTCAAGAAATTTACAATTTTTTCAACAAAAATTTTATTGCTGCCAAAAGATTTTCAGTTTGTTGTGATGGATCAAATATTCTATGAATTTTCATCTTTTTTGTTTTAACCAGAGAAACCAAAACCCAAGTTTTCTTTCACAATTTTCCATCAATCTTATCAATTTATCTTTTTTTTTTCCACCTAATGCAAGTCCAAGCCTTAGCTTCTTTAATTTCAACACTGAACTTTTTGCTACTCCCCAAAAAGTGAATAATTTTCGGAGCAACCCTTGTCAAAAAGCCATGGAGTCTTCCTTATAAACACTGACTATGCCACCTGCCACCTCACAGAAAAGTAATCATTTTTACATTTAAAAAAAAATTATTTTAAATAGCATAAAAAGTATGACAATGCAGTGTGTTATTAAACAGGCTGTTGGTTACCACCAGTTACCCATAGCAATATATTTTGATGCCACTTTGACACTACCAAAGACTGTTTACCTATAGAGCTTGAAAGGGGTTATATACAGTCCTAGGTGACCTCTGAGCATTGCACACATATTATTAGGGCAATTATAGACTTTGTGGTACTTTCAATTTGCCACAATTTAAAATATTCTTTTAATTTTGGAGAAACTAGCAAATTCAAATATTTAAAGATTTCCTCATGTCTAATAACCACATGAAACCTAATAGGCATGCCATTGCATATCTCAAACCATTCTTCTAAAACTAAAGGGGTGGTATGAAACTAAAATGTAGTTTAATCCTTAATGTTTATCTATTTAATGTCATATTCTCATTTCTTTTTAAAAAAGTTTTAATCAAAAAGTCCTTACCATTCCCGCACTACATTATCTAAACACTTGTTTTTATTGTTTTGCTACTTCCTCTTTGATGACGCTTCATTTAAGAAACCCAGTGCATGCTGGGATACTCAAATGAAGGGTCATCAGGGGGAAAAAGCTGTGGTCACTGCACCGCAAACTCTGTTCCCCTACCTGAAATGAAGCATCATCATTGACATACATTTCAGAGGCTGGGCTAGTCCCTGCTCTACTGTGCATGTGTCAGTAGTCACTTCCAACATATGCTCAGCAGATTCTTGTCATTGTACAATGTGCACAGTGACAGTGTGCTCACTTACTGGCTTTGATCAGAAGTAATGAGCCAGCAAGGGAGTACACAGTCCGTGTTGTACACATACCCAGCTTGCAGAGCCTAGTCTTTCCCCCACAGGTGACAGCTTCTTACTTCTGATCAGAGCCAGTGAGAGAGTGCACTGTCAGTGTGTGTTGTAAACATACCCTGCATGCAAAGACTATTGCTACCACCACACGTGACGGTTCCTTACCTCTGATCAGAGCTGGTAAGAGAGCAGACTGCCAGGGCATGTTGTAAACATGCCTGGTGTACAGAGACCTGTCTTTCCCCACAGGTGTTGGCTTCTTACTTCTGATCATTGCTGGCGAGCACACTGTCAGTGTGTGTTGTAAACATACCCAGCATGCAAAGACCAGTTCTGTCCTTACAGGTGACGGCTCCTTACTCCTGGTCAGAGATGGTGAAAGAGTGCAATGTCAGTGCATCTTGTAAGTATACCCGGCATGCAGAAACCAGTGCTGCCCTCACAGAGACAGCTCCTTATTTCTGATCAGAGCTGGGGAGATAGCACACTGTCAGTGCATGTTGTAAGCATACCTGGCATACAAAGACCACTGCTGCCCCCATAAGTGACAGCTCCTTACTTCAGATCAGAACCGGTGACAGAGTACACTGTCAGTTTGGGATGTAACATGCCTAGCATGCAAAGACCACAGATGACGGCTCCTTACTTTGTTCAGAGCTGGTGAGAGAACACATTGTCAATGCACGTTGTAAGCATATTTGGCATGAAGAGACCAGTGTGTGTAGTAAACATACACAGCATTCAAAGACTAGTTCTTGCTCCACAATTGACAGCTCCTTGCTTCTGATCAGAGCCTATTAGAGTGCACATTTAAAGAGGAATAGCCATTGTGCAGGAAAAGCAGAAACCAGTGCCACCCACCGCCCCTGATGATGATTTTTTGATTATCTCAACATGTACTGAAATTCTCAATTGAAGCATCATAAAGAGGAAGTCTTAAAATATTAAGCAGTTAGATACACTAGTGAGGGAACGGTAGAGACTTTTTAATTAGCTTATATTGGATTGGTTGGATTAAGATATTACATAGATAGGCATTTAGGATTAAAATAAAGTTGAGTTTTGGCCCCCTCTTTAATTATGAAATGTGGTGTAGGCATTATATCTACTTGGTTATCAATATTAGCCATAGTTGATAGTATGAATTCCTCCACCTTTCAGAGGGCACTATAATGTGTTCATTTGTATCATTAGATCTGCAGTCAGACACTGGTTTGTGATCATCAAACTGGCCTATTACCTTTTTATAAAAGAAAAATGGTTCAATATTTTAGGAAATGTAAATGACTTCAATGTAACAGCACGTGGGCTGGGACGTGGCATGTGTTGCTATACTGCAAAGATTGTAGGAATGGGAGACTTGATTTTTTTCACTGCGTTGTATTCATCTTCAGTTCAGTTTGCATTTTGACGTGTATATTAAGCACGATATGTTTTACAGTTTTTTCATTTGCTTTTTTCCCTTGCAGTAATACTGCTTATTTCAAGCTGCTTCAGCTGTTGACCGCTCCATGCCTGTCAAAAAAGTCTTCCTTCTGTTCCTTTTTTCTTGAAATTTTGAAGCTGAATAGAACTCACCACCCTGCTGCCTTTAGAATAACGTTGCTGTAGCAACACAACTTGTCTCTCTAAATTAGGACATTTTCTCCTAGCTTCATTTTTCTATATTCTCCAGAACCCCCTCAACTCCTTTTCCTCTTCTCTCACCAAAGACTTTAGACATCTGACCCTTCCAATGTTGTCCAGTGTCTGTGTCTCCCAATGCAGGGTGATGTATTGTTATATGACATTCTTAGACACGAAAAAGAGAACTGAATCTTCAGATTCCTAATATCACTTATGTATGTTCCCTCCACCTTTGGTCCTGATTTCATTATTATCTATGATTGTTTCTAAAGGATCACCTTCTCCAATTAATAGTATCAACAAAGGGCTGGTAGGTGTACAAGAGTAAAGCAGAAAAGGCACTCCCTCAGGCCCCTTAAGCAATCCTAGAAGGGTAGTTACATTGGCACATTTAGAAAATCCATAAACTCAAAAATGTTATTCAAAAAAGTATTAATTGGTGCATAGTCAAAAAGTACCTGTTAACAATGCTTCAAACAAGCAAAAACATTGTTTTAATTATGGATGTGTTTTAAGCGTGCTTTTCTTACTTGTAGTTGTGCATTGACTTAATTGATACTTTTTTTTTATAACATTTTTGACTTTATAGATCCTCTAAGAGTATCAGATTACATTTTGTGAATAGGTTTAGTTATCCTTAGATTTTTATTTCTCTTGCGCCAGCACTTTACAAATTAGAGGGGACATGTTTAAAAGACTATCAAACATTACGGAGAAAATAGAGGTGTCATAAAAGGTAAAATGTGCTTGTCATCTATGTCCAGCATCAATATAATAAATATTCAAATAACGCTGCCTGAACCAGTCATCAGCCAGTATCTGGATACAGTATTTCAGATGTAAAATGCTTCTGAATGCATGGGAAGTGTTGGAACTGATGATACCAAGGGACCAGATTCTGGGGAAACGTTAGGAAGGGAGAGCATGGAAGAGTTAAGATTATTGATGTGAGGTGATAGGCCAGTCTAAAGAAATGTGTTTATAGAGCACACCTAAAACTGTGGAGACTGGGAACTAACCATATTGCCTGGAGTATGGCATTCCAGAGTATAGCGCAAGACAAGTCTTGAAGACAGAGTGGGAAGTTCAAATTATAGATGTTAGACTGCTTTCACATTACGTATTTTTTCCTGTCTGTGGGATCCTACATTTTCCAGGACCCCACAGACAGGAACAGACACACAGGGGGTGAGCAATTTTGTGTCCAAGTCCGTTATTTTCACACGTCTGGACACAGAAAGCCCGAGCCTGCAAAGTGCAGCAAGCCGGGCACTTTCACTCCCATAATGTATATATATATATATACATACATATACATTGCAGGAGTGGACAAAGGGTTAAAAATGAAAAAAACACATGCTCACTTGTCCAACGGTGTCCCGCACTGTCACGCTCGCTCCTGGGACTGAAGGACCTGGGGTTGCAAAATTGACTGGCGGGGGGAGATTTAAACCGTGCGGTCATGTGACAACCCGATCAGCTGATTGGTCACATGACCGCTCAGCTGATCGGGTTGCCAGGCAGGACCTTCATTCCTAGGAGCGAGCGAGACAGCGTGGGACACCGTTGGACAGATGACCATGTTTTTTTTTTATTTTTAACCCTTTAACTAAATTTCACATATACATACATTGCGGAAGTGAAATTAGATGGTAAGGAGCAGTTTTAGTGTACTGAACATACTCAGTACACTAAAATCGGGTCCGAGGAACGATCCTGTGTTTCCTCGGACCCGTGATCCATAGCATGTTAACGGGCGTGGATCATGTCGGATCAGATTCTGTCCGATTTGATACGCTGTGCCCAAAATCGGAACAGTCTCCGATTTTGGGTATAGGTAAAAATCGGACAGAATCAGATCTGACAAAAATCGTAATGTGAAAGCAGCCTTAGTCTTAGGTCATTAGCAGAACAGAAAGCACAGGTAGGGTGGCAGACAACACATTCTCCTTAAAGTGGTATTCTCAAATTGTCTCTTGAGCATCTTAAGGCCGGTTTACTTGTAGCTACATCGTTAACGATGTTGCTGCAACTTGTGATGTTGCAGCAACCTCGTAGTGATATCACTATGTGTGACATACTGCAACAATCAGCGATCAGCTCGCTGATCACTGATCATTGGTACATTGGCCAGGGCCATTTTTCGATCATTGGTATCCGCTGGGTGGCCAGCATCGCCGTGTGTAACAGCGGGAGACCAACGATCATCGACCTCCCAGCGCTGCGGGTAACCAGGGTAAACAGCAGGTAACTAAGCGCAGTGCTCTGGATACCAGATATCAGCTGGTGCTGATCGCTGGTGAGTCTGCCATGTTTGCACAGCTCACCAGTGATCAGATAACGATGTCCCAGCAACCTCCATCACAGACTGCACCCCAACCTCAGTCCTAAATCGGGTCCAGGACACTTTAAGGAAAAGGGACCGAATTCCGGTGGCGGGAGGATTAGCTGGTTACCATTCCTGTCTGTACCGGTAAGGAACTGAATGTACTTAACTATAAAAGATCCCTGGGCTGGCGTAGAAGCTCTGCAAAGTGGTTACAGAGGGTTAAAAGGAAACAGACCCCGAAAACCATTAAAAGGGACTATCAACAGACTCTACAGGATCACCTTACAATCTGTGGCTATGTCCCCGTTCAATCAGACTGTGTAAAGAGACGTTGAGTTGAATGGTGTCTGTGATCCTTTCCTCCGGCATCCAGGGGGCCTCAGCATCATCATAGGGGTAAGAACTACGACTCCCCTCATCCATCTCTGCTGCCCTGAGGTAAAGCTCCACCTAGTGGAGAGCTGTACTACTCTGAGCTGCACCTCCTCACCTCAGCGGCAGCCGCAGCACTGGTAACCCTATTACCAGGTACCACAGGTGGCGTCACAATACCATTTCCTTCCTCTTCATCATCATCATCACCCCAGTGGGGTCCCCCACCATCCCCGCCAGTGAGGGTCCACCCCCATCAAAGCAACCACCTATCCCGGTATCCGAGTACCCCCTACCCTGTCGACGGACTCATTAGTACAACTATAAAGCTCAACACTTTCAGCCCTCAATGGTTTGTTCTCGATTGTACATTGTTATTACTGTGTATATACACATAGAGATAACATGAAATTAGCACAAGCACACCGCTCAGGACAGACACAGCAGAGAGCCAAGATTAGGAGGCCTGCTGCAAAAGCTGCAAGCTGGTGATTTTCCAAGATTTATAACAGCATCACTTCAGAAGATGAGAGGCAGAGGAGGGAGGGGAGCAGCTAACTGCGGTATAGAAATCATTGGGCTGGAGAGAGCTGACTGGGATGTTCCTCTTCTGAAATGAAACTACTGCGCACTCTCGGTCAGTGTCTGGTGGTGAAGCTCAATGGAAATGGGCTGTACACTATAAGATTAATAATTATTCATTTATATAGTGCTATTAATTCCATAGCGCTTTACATACATTTGCAACACTGTCGCCATTGGGGCTCACAATCTAAACATCCTATCAGTAAGTCTTTTCAGATGTGGGAGGAAACCCACACAAACATGGGGAGAACAAAACTCCATGCAGATGTCATCTTTAGTTGGATGTGAACCTAGCACCCCAGCGCTGCAAGGCTGCAGTGCAAACCAATGAGCCACCATGCCACCAAAGATAAAATCTCTCATTATAGGAGAATGACAGCAAATAAAGAAAAAGTCAAGTCACAAATGTAATTATTTTATTGCTGTCTAACTAATTAAAGCAGTTTAAGAACTTAAGAAAACCCTTTAAAAGGGAAAGTACTGGGGAAAGGATGCATGCAATATATATATTGGTAAGTGCTTCAAACGCATGTCCCCAACATAGTTGTTTAAATACAGATACAGTTGATAATCACTTTAATCTAGTGTAAACGTTAAAAAAACACATCTTGTTGCCAAGTGTACTTAAATAGGTCCAAGTGCACATTGCCAGAGAGATTTCACTGGGGGTGTGTACTTATTTCCCTTTCCGATGCTAACCAATCATACAGTGTGGTTTAAGAAGAAAAGGGTTTTCAGACCGTTCTCCCCGCCTAGATGAAATTCTCAACTCGCGGAGATTTATTTTTAATGTGATTTTTATTTTCTACGTGTTTTGGGAATTAACCCTTCATCAGGAAAAATCATAAGGTAAATAGATGATGACATCTGTTTACCTTGTGATTTTTTTCCTGATGAAGGGTTAATTCCCGAAACGCGTGGAAAATCTCTGCGAGTTGAGAATTTCATCTAGGCAGGAGCACGGTCTGAAAAACCTTTTCTTCTTAAACTACACTGTTTCCTGACCCAAGGTAGACTGCTGTAGCCCGTCATCAGGATATCCCTGGATAGAGTTCCAGTGATTTGGTTTGGTTGTGACCCTCGCAACCATTACAAGGTGAGCAGTATTCACTTGTTTTTATTGTAATTACACACAGGTATACCCTATGTGTCGCTTTCCCCTTCTCTCATAGTGCTACAAACTCTGCTCATCATAAGCAGGCATTATCATACAAGGGGAATAAAAAAACACCCCACCACTATAGATGAGAACAAGCTCTTTGTGAGACACAGTGACAGTCATCTCACTGTAGGATAATTACCAGAGTATAGCAGACCTAAATGTGATTAGCAAATTTCGGCTCAAGTATGTGGGCAACGGGTAATATAGCATAGTTAGCAGCACTACGCTTGTTTTGCCAATGTTAATGTGTTTTTGGTCCTGCCAATAAAGATGAATTGAATTTGGATTTGAGAGCAGAGCAAATAGAAGTGTTTGTAATGAGACACAACTTCTTCAGGACTGACCCTCCCCCAACACTGACTGCCAGAGATGAGAGCTGAAAGTTGTCAGGCTACCTTCATATTTGCGTTCCCCTCCGCAGCGTTCTGCGGAGGGGATCCGCAATGTGAGCACAGCACAGCAAGCCCCTATCTTTATAATGGGAGCGCAAGGTGCTGCGTATTACCGTGCACACCCATTCACTCCCATATGTGATCTGTGCAACATGTTGCATTTCTGGTGCGGACGAGACTGGGTGATTTGTGCGCCTGCGCACAGATCACATATGGGAGTGAATGGGTGCGCACGGTCATACGCAGCACGCGTGCGCTCCCATTATAAAGATAGGGGCTTGCTGTGCTGTGCTCACATTGCGGATCCCCTCCGCAGAACGCTGCGGAGGGGAACGCAAATGTGAAGGTAGCCTCAGTGCTCCAGCACATGCCGTTATTCTGCAGTGTGAGGAAAGCAGACTGATTAGTCAGTGGCAGAAAGAAGTACACCCCCCAAGGAAATCTTTCTGGAAATACCCTCCTGAGTATTGGTATTGCCAAATACTTTGATCGTTAAAATCTCCAAAATGGAAAATCAAAATTAAGAAAAAAGCAAAAAAATATTTTGCTCCACAGTGCCTATTAGGCTAGCGCCACATTTGTGTCTGCCATAGAGTAATATGGGTGACGGAATCCAAAGTGGCTGCAAATGCGAGCACAAAAGAACCTGCTTTTAAAATGTTGCGTTATTTTGTACCGGACAGCTGAATGCCGCTTGTGGTGTTCAGCTGTCCGCTACAAAATAACGTGACATTTCAAAAGCAGGCAATTTTTGAGCCCACGTTTGCAGCCGCTTCAGATTCCGTCACCCATATTACTCTATGGCAGCATTAACACAGCATTACACCATGGTAACACTGTGGTCATGCTGCTCTATGCCAAATCCGGTATAACAAAAAGCAGACACAAATGTGGCCCTAGCCTTACATTGTGTGTTCGGTGTCAATGTAAAAAAATTGGTGGAAGTTCTTTTTATGTAAATGTGATCAGCACAATCAATCATATTTCTGTATGAAATCCAAATGAATTGGCCAATTAGACAAAATGACAATCAATACTAAAAATAGAGTTTGAAATACAATGATAAAGAAAAAAAAAGTTAGCAATGGTTTTTAAAACTGAGTGCAGGAGTAGAATAAAAGAATTTATGAAATCAAAGATTATTCACAGGTCAACAAAAAAAATTTTTTTTTCTGGTGCCCAAAATATTTTAATGAATTTGGGGTATTTTTGGGGTGCTGATTCTGAATATGCTATCAGTTTTGCCAGATTGGCTCAAGTTTTTGAGATTTTTGGTATCTTATTTATAGCACTTGTTGGTAAATGCGACTCATCATCTCATTAATTTCTTTGGATTAGTACTTGAACTGAACAGTTCTCAATATAGTTTTGTGTTAATTAGTGTTCTAAAAGTTTGTTCATCATAGCTTGATTTTTGCACTAACTTTATGTTTGTTGTCTGTTGTCCAGTGAAAAGCATGAACTCATCAAGAAGAAGTTGTCTTAACGATCCAGACTCATTCTGTTACATTTGTGGTGAATATACACTGACAAAACATAGAAGAAACATAACAGACTTCGTTAAAAAAGTAGCAAAAAACGTCTTTTTTTTAACACATTTTACGAAAAATCTCAAAAACTTGAGCCAATCTGGCAAAACTGATGACATATTCAGAATCAGCACCCCAAAGTTACCCTAAATTCAATGAAATATCTTTGGCACCAAAAATGCTGTTGACCAGTGTTATTTGTGGGTTAATGCAACAGCCATGCCAGGGGTGGAAACAGACAGAAGAGGGGCCCTGTGCAACAACAGTATATGGGCCTTTTTCAGTCTAATAACTCATCATGATGCACAATTACACCTGCTTTGAAGGTGGAAATGGTTCCTCTTAACGCTGCACAGGTAGCACCAATGGTATATTTGCACGTGGCCCATACATTTGATTTCTAAAGCATCTGGATTTGTTGTGTGCTTCTGTGATGACAGTCTCAGGTTTTAGAGAACCAACATATAATGTAATGGTTTAGTAGGAACCATAAGAGGAAAATATGGAGAACTATTGCCAAATGGACAAATGTGCTAGTCAGTTAGACTGAGAAATGACATAAAGAATGTGTTGGCTTCCATATAGTCATTTACTAAAGCTTTACTTTGTTTTCGGTTAAAGAGGTTTTCTACTACTGATGTGACCGCCTTTCTTTTGTCCTAACCATTCCTAACTAACACTTTCCTAATATACTTCTGCTATCTACCCAGCTCCAATAAGCTTATCTCTCTTCGGCACGTATATACCTTTCTTGCTGTTCTAGCTTTGATCCTTCTGGCCTGGAGACCAGAATCGGACCAACTGAGCAGTGCATCTCACTGGTGGGGTGGGGCTGCCTCTCTTTAAGTCACAGTAGTTTGGGTGCACATGCTTGGATCACATTTCACTCACCTCTCAGCCTCCATCAGTGACATGCCCTGATCAGTTGTTCTGATTTCGGTCTCCAGACCAGAAGGTTCACAGCTTGAACAACAATAAAGGTATTTGAGCCTCTTGGAGATAAACTTACAGGAGCAGAGGAGATAGCAGAAGTATAACGGGAAAGTCTTATAGGAAGAGTTAGGACAAAAGAAAGGGAGCCACATTACTAGTGGAATGCCTTTCTGTTAAAAATAACAAGAAATAATCCTAAAATCTGATATTGTTTATTAATAACCAATAAATGATATTTCCACCATGTTGCTTCATGGTCTCACAAACCCTCCTTATCTAATGTCACTTTTGTACCTCATGTTGTCTTTGTATTGTGACTTTTAAGAGAGCCTATCTGCTTCATTGCTTCTGTTTAAATTATGCATTTGCTTAGTATGAAGGTTATAATGCGTTCTGTATAATAAGCTGGGTTTTATACAAATTTGTGTAATGAAGTGTTCGCACCGTGCATCTCTGTAGAGACTTGAAAAGCCAGCAAAGTGTCTTGTGTAAGTTGAAATGTTAGGAGGGGGCTGCATTCTGGGGAGATTTACAAAACCAGGAGCAGATCTGTATCTCTGGAGACCTGGAGTTGGCAGTAGGACAAGAAGCGAGAAGCATTGACGAAATAACTGTTTCCATAGCAGCAATATGAAAAACATCTCTTGCTTCTCTAGCTCCTCTGAGAGATATACAGTTTACTCAAAGACTAGACCATAAGTAATATGTGCATTGCCTTTTTAATACAAGAAACAACACAGAGATACAGGGACTCTGTTAATCAGACCGGTAATCAGCCATCGGATTAGGCTTTAGCAAATGGTTATTGTCAGACATATTATATTTCTGGAAATATTGCTTTTGAATTAATTTCTGTAACTGTACAGAGTATTGTCCTGGCTATTTATGATGCAGTGTATTTTTATTACAGACAGATATTTATTTTGCTATTAGTAGACTCTCTTGATCCTGGTACGCTAGAGTTTGGTGGGAAGCCTTCTGAGAACTAGGACAGCTACCAAGACTAATCAGATTGTAATTAGTGTCTAATCTTCTCAGTCACCCCGACTTTTCAATAACTGTATGAAAAATGTCAGAAAAAAATAATCTTTTATTGACATAAACTCATGGTATTACTTGATCTGTCTACAGGAAAGAAAAAAACACTAACATAATAGTGAACTTTCTTGGGTGTTTTTTTATCAGCACATATACAATCATGGATAAAATTTAACAGAAAACCTTACTCATGTCGCTCAGAAGCTCCAGAGCCCATACCATAGTGACTTAAAAGGAACCTGTCAGCTCGTTTTTGACCCCTAACCTATCACTACCTGTCCCTGCACCTTCCTAGCACATCCCTAACCATCCCAGTCTGACCTAAGAGTGTCCTATAATCATTGTAAAAAATGATTTTGTTACTTACATGTTTGTACGCTAATGAGGCATCTTGACTACAGTATGTAGTCAGCATGGCCATTCTCCAGGGCTCGTTATCCCGCCTCACTGCTGCTATTACGCCCTGGTTGGCGTGATCATTCATTCCGAAGTGCAGTCTTGATTCAAAAATCAGGGTTCCTTCTTCCGGGTATGACATGCCAGCCAGGCGTCATTTCCAGTCTGGTGCATTGTGGGGGATTTTCAGGTGTACAGGCTGGCTTTAGAATGCGCACTGCACATGCTCCGTAGCCAGCCTGTATGGCCAATACACCCCCAAACCGTGCAAGACTGGAAATGATGCCCATGACACGGATGGTTAGGGATGTGCTAGGAAGGTGCAGAGATAGGTAGTGATAGGCTAGGGGGCAAAAATGAGCTGACAGGTTCCCTGTAAAGTATTTGATGCAGAAATGTATTGATGACCTTCAGCATTCAACTCTGCAATTACTGCCAATAAAGACCTGAAGTCACGGGGCTACCATGACAGAGAGTGTTTCCTCCTACGCTAGGTGTCAGAAGGTTGCAGCATGTGGCTACATGCATGCCTGCGATGAATGGAGCTGCTTTGCTTTACTGATAGCCGTGCAAATCTCCCTTGTGCTTGTGCTGCAAGGGTTAAAACTTTTTTCCTCTCTCAAGGCTTTCTGTCCTGGGGTACATCAGCTTTTCTGTTCTATCCACACTCCTCTGGTGATAGCTTGCTATACCTGGTTATTTTTATGAAGGTGTGAGCTGTGTTAAGAAAACACACTTTGGACTCAATTCTGGAGATGGCTGCCTTGAAATGTATTTTACCCTTATCAGTCTAAGTCCCTTTATGTCCTTATTGTAGAGCAGGATTTGTGTTCCTGCTGTCCTGTGCACTACTAAGGGCCGAGATTAACAAATGTGTAGAAATGTGATAGAACCCATCTAGGGATGTCAGGGAGCTCAGGGTTGCCTAGAGTAAGTGTCAGGGGTTACCCTTTCAATGTATCCCCATTGGCAGTATTCCCCTTCTCTTTTGTCTTGCCATGCACCATTTGCTCCGTTGTGGAGTGTGACACCTGAGCTGTTTCTAGCTATGATGCTCTTATGATATTAATGGAATGGGCACATATACATTCTGGAGGTGGAGACCCTGATGCTTCATAGCAAAATGCAATATTTTTCTTAAGCCAATGGCAATTATACAACAAGAGGCTTTTGCCCCCTTTTAATGTGTAATTTTTGTGACACAAATTATCTGATCTTTTGAAAGTTTGAGTCGTTAACAAATAGAGGCTTCAAGCTTAGTTTGTTTTAAGTAAGTGGGTTTTAATCCTAAAAATAGGCGGCCATTCTTTACATTAAAAGATGTGAGATTATTGAACTCTCTGCCTCATAATGTTGTAATTGGTGATTCACTAAAAAAAAGTTGGAAGCCCTGGATGCCTTCTTAAAAAATATATTACAGGTTATAAGAACTAAATTGTGTGATGGGATGTTAATCCAGGAAACTACGGTAGTTTGATTAGTGGAGTTGAGAAGTTTTTCCCCTAATGTTCAAAATCTGGAGAGGGAATTAAAGGGAACCTGTCAGGTGGTTTATGTCCCCCCAGCTATCACTGTCTGCACCTGCAGCTTCATAGTACTATTCTAATCATCCCTGTCTGAGCTAATAGTGTAATGTGAAAGGTGAAAAAAAAGCATTTATACACTTACATTAAAGTCCCCACCTTGGAGGAGGGAGACTGTCTGGCAGGATAATAGTTAACTCACTTTTAACTTGCATGGCTAAAGGACCTGTGTGATGTAACGATCATGTGACCATAGTGGGTGGAGCTATGCAAGCAAACTTATTATGTCCTATGGGGACTTAGCTCCGCCTATTATAGTCACATGGTGATGACATCACATCAGGTCTTCCAACTTGTTCTAGCATAAGGCTGAAATGTTAACTATTAACCTGCTAGATAGAATACAGTCTCCAAGATGTAGACTGTGCCTCATTTACATGAGAAAATGTAAGTGTATAAATGCTTTTTTTTCACCTTTCACATTACACTATGAGCTCAGACAGGGATGAGTAGAATAGTATTATAAAGCTACAGCTACAGACAGTGATAGCTGGGGAGGGATAAACCAGCTGACAGGTTCCCTTTAAGCGCAGATAGGGTCTTGTCTTATACCTGAAATGCAGTATAAGTTGCCAGAAAGGCTCACCTTTGGTGGTTGTGAGCGTTGCAACCACTATATACACATACAACAGCTGGTGTGGACCTTGGAGAGATGTTGGTACATATCATATGATTTATCCTTAGGAAGAAGCTTGTGGTGGCTTTGAAACACATTGACTTAATAAATCAATACACTCTACATGGACTGATCTAATATTGACTCTTGGTTAAACAGCAGTTCCGGTTTTATACCCAATTAATCACACTGTACAAACGTTTACCCTAATGTGGGGCAATTAGCATCCGCCTCATCAGGCCTTCCTGAGGATCCACATTTTAGGTTATAATTTGAACTTGTCTTTTCTGTTAACCTTAAAACTATGAAACTCCCCAGCAGTCCCTTGACAGCAGATGTAAGAACCTTATACAACAGTATATCATAGAAAATATTATGTGATAGCCTGTTCAATTTTACTAAGGACAGAAGTTGTTAAACTTTTGTCATAATTTGTTATGATTGATAAGTAGATTTCTGGACAGGGGGTTAACTGAAACATAAACTTCTGGCCTAGGCACTAATAATATATGGACATATTATCTACTTACATAATCGGGAGTTGGGCACTGTAGCCCAATCCCAGACTCCTTTGCGCGACTGCGAGTGATGACGCGCAGCGTCATCACGAGCCGCAGCCGCTCTACAGTTAAAAAAAAAAAAAATCCTCACCTCTCCCCGAGCCCCCGGAGTCTCCCGCCGTCTTCCGCCGTGTTCCGCTAGGCTCCCGGTGGCTCTGCAGGCTCCCGGTGCCTGCAGTGCTCTTCTATCTACTGCACTCAAGGACCTGTGGTGATGTCAGAGTCACGTGACACCAGCTTACTCCAGGCAAATCGCAGGTCACGTGACTCTGACATCACCACAGGTCCTTGAGTGCAGTAGATAGAAGACCACTGCAGGCACCGGGAGCCTGCACAGCCACCGGGAGCCTAGCGGGAGACGGCGGGAGACTCCGGGGGCTCGGGGAGAGGTGAGCATAATCTTTTTTTTATTTTTTTTAACCCCTGCCTTGCAGGAGCACCACCACAGACACCTGTATATTCTGCCACCACACAGATGCCTGTATACTATCCCACCACACAGACACCTGTATACTATGCCACCACACAGACGCCTGTATACTATGCCACCACACAGACGCCTGTATACTCTGCCAACACACACACGCCTGTATACTCTGCCGCCACCACAGACACCTGTATACTCTGCCGCCACCACCACACACGCCTGTATACTCTGCCGCCACCACCACACACGCCTGTATACTCTGCCGCCACCACACACGCCCGTACACTCTGCCACCACCACACACGCCTGTACACTCTGCCACCACCACACACGCCTGTACACTCTGCCGCCACCACCACACCTGCCTGTATACTCTGCCGCCACCAGCACAGACGCCTGTATACTCTGCCACCACCAGCACAGACGCCTGTATACTCTGCCGCCACCACACATGCCTGTATACTCTGCCGCCACCACACCCGCCTGTATACTCTGCCGCCACCAGCACAGACGCCTGTATACTCTGCCACCACCACAGACGCCTGTATACTCTGCCGCCACCAGCACAGACGCCTGTATACTCTGCCACCACCACACACGCCTGTACACTCTGCCACCACCACACACGCCTGTACACTCTGCCGCCACCACACACGCCTGTACACTCTGCCGCCACCACACACGCCTCTACACTCTGCCGCCACCACCACAGACGCCTGTATACTCTGCCGCCACCAGCACAGACGCCTGTATACTCTGCCGCCACCAGCACAGACGCCTGTATACTCTGCCACCACCACACATGCCTGTACACTCTCCCACCACCACACACGCCTGTACACTCTGCCACCACCACACACGCCTGTACACTCTGCCGCCACCACACACGCCTGTACACTCTGCCGCCACCACACACGCCTGTACACTCTGCCGCCACCACCACAGATGCCTCTATACTCTGCCGCCACCAGCACAGACGCCTGTATACTCTGCCGCCACCAGCACAGACGCCTGTATACTCTACCGCCACCACACATGCCTCTACACTCTGCCGCCCCACACACGCCTGTACACTCTGCCACCACCACACACGCCTGTATACTCTGCCGCCACCAGCACAGACGCCTGTATACTCTGCCGCCACCACACATGCCTGTACACTCTGCCGCCACCACACACGCCTGTACACTCTGCCACCACCACACACGCCTGTATACTCTGCCACCACCACACACGCCTGTACACTCTGCCGCCACCACACACGCCTGTACACTCTGCCGCCACCACCACAGATGCCTCTATACTCTGCCGCCACCAGCACAGACGCCTCTATACTCTGCCGCCACCAGCACAGACGCCTGTATACTCTGCCGCCACCAGCACAGATGCCTGTATACTCTGCCGCCACCAGCACAGACGCCTGTATACTCTGCCGCCACCAGCACAGACGCCTGTATACTCTGCCGCCACCAGCACAGACGCCTGTATACTCTGCCGCCACCAGCACAGAAGCCTGTATACTCTGCCGCCACCAGCACAGACGCCTCTATACTCTGCCGCCACCACCACAGATGCCTGTATACTCTGCCCCCACCACCACACACGCCTGTATACTCTGCCCCCACCACCACACACGCCTGTATACTCTGCCGCCACCACCACAGACACCTGTATACTCTGCCACCACACAGATGCCTGTATACTATGCCACCACAGACACCTATATACTCTGCCAACACCACCACACACGCCTGTATACTCTGCTACCCACAGAGCCGCCTGTATACTCTGCTACCCACAGAGCCCCCTGTATACTCTGCTACCCACTGACCCGCCTGTATACACACAATTCATTTCACCCTGCTCCCGATGCAATTGCATCGGGCCTTTTTACTAGTATATTATAAGAAGTAGAGTAAAACTAGCAGTCACTTGTAGAGAAGGATCTTGGGGTGCTGGTAGATTACAGACTAAATAATAACAATCAATCTCCGTCAGTGTCTTTCAAAGCCAGGATATCAGGATATTGTGCATGGAGTCTTCAGACAAGAGCATAATGCTACAACTTTACAATATGTTAGTGTAACCCCATGTGGAATATGCCGAGTCCATTTTGACCACCACTGTAGCACAGATGCCCTGGAGTTAGAAAAGATACAATGAAAAGCTACAAAACTGATAAGGCACATGGAGGATCTTATTTATGAGGAAAGATTAAATGATTAACAGTTATTTAGTCTTAAGAAAATATGTCTATGGGGGTCTTGATTAAATTGTACAAATAAAATAAAAAAAAGAGTATGGTCAAAAGTAGTTTTATGTGAAATCCCCAGAAAAAAGGGAGTACTTCCTCCAACTGTAGAAAGAAAGGTTCAAACTCCAGAAGAAACCAGGATTCTTTACTGTAAGAACTATTACTATGTGGAACAGTTTACATCAGAAGCTGGTCACTAGAGATGAGAGAATAAATGTGAGAGTCCTTGAATTCTACTCCAACTTTACAAACATCCGTATTTGCAAAATGTGGATAATTTGTAATTACCTTCTGCGCAGATTCATAAAAATGACGGCCATTTTTCTGAACCATAAAAGGCCAACATATTGCTTAAAAAACCCTTATACTCACCTCTACTCAAGAGCATTATCGGCTTAGTTCTCATTGCATCTTCTTCAGATCCAGCCCCAGAGGCAGCAAATCAACCCCACAATATTAGGTACCGTAATTATTTGACACTGGAGCTGGCTAGGATTTGAGAGGTAGAAGATTAATTTTTCTACCATCTTTTGTAACTGTTTGAAGGCCCTAGGAGGTTACTGTATTTGTAAACTTCTTTTATATTATTAAAAGTAAAATAAAATAGGGATTGGAGCCAGCGCTTACTTTTTATCTGATAGTTTACGGTAAATATTTCACCAAACTGTTTTTGCCTGAATATACTTCTTAGTTTGTTAGAGACTTTGGACTCAGCCCTCGCTATACATTTTTCACACAAAAATTCCTTTTATTTTCTATTGTTAAAAATCATGATAAAAATCTAAATTAAAACACTCATATAATTTTGTATACTTTACATATGATTTCTTTGTATATCACTCTCACGTCAAATAACATTTTTTCAAAAACAATTAAAATCCGTGCTTTAGCATCAACTGGTTGGTATGTTCTCTGTATTCTGGGTGCTGATAGAGATTTTTTCTGGGATGTATCTCTTCTCAATTTCACAAGGCGTGTTTTTCACCTGTAGAAAATGCTGTGTGTCAATTTCTGTGGTTCACGATGTTCATATATATCGAATCTTTCTTTTTTGGTTATTTAATTGCAGGTTGAGTTGAGACCTACCTTATAATTGGCAATTTTAGGGTAGTTTGTCTTTGTAAGGTGATGATCCTAGCATTGGTCAACCTTCCTGGTACAGCCTAAAGGCCTTGTCACACACTGTGGGTAGAGCAACGACGTCTAAACGATGTTGTTGCATGTGACAAGTAGAAACGATCAACAATAAGTCGGCTGATCGTTGATGGGAGGTTTTTGAACCGGACCTTAAACCAAATGATGATCGTCTGTCCAACCTGAAGCATGGGTGTGTATTACACCTTGATAACGATGTTGTTAATGACTTAGCCTATTCAGAACTGAAGGACGTAAGTGATCAAACAACCACAAGTATCGTTTGCTTGATCGACGTTCAAGCGATCTAGGTCAAGTCGGATCGTTGATCGGATCGCTCTGACTGTAGCAGTATTTGTACTGTTAAGATATTAATCATTTACTGTCTTTCTAGATGTTTATTGGATGGTTGATTACCTATAGGTCTCTGTGTTGCTAACCTCTTTTTTTCTTTGTCCTTATGTGGGCGCTGTTTTTGCTTTTTTAGAATACTCTGGTATGTCCTGCACAATAACGTATATTATAGAACAGGAAAAATTTCAGTGAGGGGTAACCTTGTGTCCTGATTGGAGGTTTTTCATATAATGGAGACTGTACCTTTAAGAAGTCTTTATGGTAGTTGCTGTCTCTGTATAGCTGATCTTTTTTTCTTATGTTAATTTTCATACTAGTCCTTTAGTTGTTCTTTCTTCTAATTCTTTTCCAGAAAGGTGTTTCTTTTAAACAAGCACAGTCTGTCTGGGGTTATATAAGAGGGTGTCAATCAACCTATTTCATTACTTGGTTTGACTCAATAAAATTCATTTCAGCGCTAATGTACCTTTATGTTTCATGTATGTTGTAATAGTTCCACATTGCACCATCTAACCATAGGTGTCACCTGCCTAAAATTAACCAAATGGTTAGGCAGGTGACACCTATGGTCAAACCAAGTAATGAAATAGGTTGATTGACACCCTCTTCTATAACCCCAGACTGTGCTTGTTTAAAAGAAACATCTGGAAACAAATTAGGAGAAAGAACAACCAAAGGACTAGCATAAAATGAACATAAGGGATTCTTAAAGGTACACTCTCCATTTTATAAATCATATCTAATCAGGACACTTACAACTAACAAGGGACCTTACTGAAATCTTTCTTTTCTATATTATACAGTATTGTGCAGTACACACCATAGAATACTAAAGGAACTATAACCGTATCTATAAAGAAAAAGAGATCAGCCACACAGAGACAGCAACTAGCATAAGGACTAGCATAAGGACTTCTTAAAGGTACAGTCTCCATTATATGACAAACCTCTAATCAGGAGGGACCTTACTGAAATCTTTCTTTTCTATATTATACAGTATTGTGCAGGACACACCATAGAATACTAAAGGAAGTATAACAGTATCTACAAAGAAAAAAAGATCAGCCACACAGAGACAGTGACTAGCATAAGGACTAGCATAAGGACTTCTTAAAGGTACAGTCTCCATTATATGACAAACCTCTAATCAGGACACAAATATACTAACAAGGTTACCTCATTGAGATTTTTTACTTTTCTATAATATAAGTTATTGTGCAGGACATACCAGAGTATTCTAAAGGA